>LR990512.1:672418-1941309 GCA_905147785.2 Thyatira batis | reverse complement strand
GTAAGGATTTATCTTCTTGGTTTTTTTTACCATGTTATAAAGAGACAACAAAAATTAAGAATAGGCTCTGAAGTACTACCTATACTAATATTATAAAGAGGAAAGATTTGTTTGTTTGTTTGTTTGTAATGAATAGGCTCCGAAACTACTGGACCGATTTCAAAAATTCTTTCACCTTTGGAAAGCTACATTATCCCCGAGTAACATAGGCTATATTTTATCCCTGTATTCCCACGGGAACAGGAACTACGCGGGTAAAACCGCGCGAAGGCAGCTAGTGAGCTATAAATACGCCGTACAGTAATATTTGATCGTAATTCCTCACTTGAACTTAAGATATTCCATTTACTCACGTCCTCACATGTACCGCTCAGAACTGACGGCATAGTGCTCAGAGCTATTTAAGGATACAGTAACAGCCTTCTATGCGTTTTTCACGGTGGTTCATATCACCGGTAATTTTTCTTCATGGGCTTGTAGTCTATTTCTCAGGCACAAGACTGTGTACCAAATTTAATTTAAATCGGTTCAGTAGCTTAAGCGTGAGGGCGAGACAGACAGAGTTACTTTCGTATTTATAATATTACGGGTTGACCCGTGCAACTTCATTAGCGTCACTTGATCGTTTTACATGAGAAACCTCAAAATTTCAAAAACAACAGTATCTCTGTTTCTGTATGTTATCTATACTAATATTATAAAGAGGAAAGATTTGTTTGTTTGTTTGTAATGAATAGGCTCCGAAACTACTGGACCGATTTCAAAAATTCTTTCACTTTTGGAAAGCTACATTATCCCCGAGTTACATAGGCTATATTTTATCCCTGTATTCCCACGGGAACGGGAACTACGCGGGTAAAACCGCGCGAAGGCAGCTATAATACATATAAACCTTCCTCTTCAAAGACTATCTATTAAAAATACCGCATAAAAATCCTTTGAGTAGTTTTAAAGATTTAAGCTTACATAGGGATATAGGGAGAAAAAGCGACTTTGTTTTATACTATGTAGTGATGTTAGAATCTTGTTTCAGCACCCACCGAAGAACTAAACACAGATATACCAAGTTTTATACCACAAGAAGTATTATCTAGATGTAAAATTGATAGCGCTGAGTTTGAAGACCTAGATCCATCCTTCATAGAAGACTGGAATGCTCATATTCATAGTTTAGTTCAAGATGACAAAGTAATTGATGCATTGGAGAAGTTTTGTTACTATACTGTTAATGAGCAAGTGCTTAGAAATGTTCTGGTAAGGATTGTTTTATTTATGTTATAACGCCATCTATTGGCAACTATAGTGCAACTCTTCTAGTTTACACAGCCAGGCTTTGTGGTTAGTGACCCTGACTTTCAAGCCGCGGCTCGTAGGTTCGAATCCCACCCAGGACAAACATTTGTATGCATGAATATGTCTGTGTCTGGATGTAAATATCTATATAAGTATGTATTTAAAAAGTAGTGTATGTAGTATATCAGGTATCTGGTTCCCATATTACAAGCTCTGCTTAATCAGATTGGCCGTGTGTGAAAAATGTCCCAGGATATTTTACTCTTCTAGTTTATGATTTGCAAGGTGTTACGGTCAAGTCCCGATAGATGGCGTTGAAATGTATAATGGACTAGGTTCTTTTTTATACCACAAGGGTGGCAAATAGGATACGGTCCTGGTGGATAGGTATTCTTAAAAAATATACGCTAGTCAATCAATTTGGTTTTTTTATAACATTTAATCAGAAGGAAGAAAATAGTTAACTTTGTTATCAAATTCGAGCTTAAATACATAAACATTACATTGACAGCCCGGTTGGCTTTGTGGTTAGTGACCCTGACTCTCAAGCCGTGGGTCGTGGGTTCGAATCCCACCCAGGACAAACATTTGTATGCATGAATATGTCTATTTGTCCTGTGTCTGGATGTAAATATCTGTATAAGTATGTATTTAAAAAGTAGTGTATGTAGTATATCAGCTATCTGGTTACCATATCACAAGCTCTGCTTAGTTTGGAATCAGATTGGCCGTGTGTGAAAAATGTCCCAGGATATTTATTAATTATACATAAGTATAAAGTAAATAGTATTTTTTTTTGTTTTAGTTCCAATTGGTATCAAAACTTTCAATAAACAAACCGTTCATAGACTCGGGTGATCTCTCGGCGATCATAGACAATACTGTGGCGCCGGAGCATAGAGTAAAACTATTGCAGTCTCTGTCCATTTTGGAATTGTCTCTGGTAATAGCTATGAAGCATGGAATGGATATTTTCGATGGGCAACCAATGAATTTTGAAATGGTTTTACATAGGTAAGAGTTTTTATATTTGACTAACTGTTGTCCTCGGGTTTACCCGCGCTTTAAAACGATCTGGATGTTATTATCTATATAAGTATGTATTTAAAACGTAGTATATTTAGTATATCAACTATCTGGTTATCATAACGCAAGCTTACTTTGGAATCAGATTGGCCGTGTGTGAAAAATGTCCCGGGATATTTATTTTATCTTCAATGTTTTGGCCTTTGTAATGATGGTAAATGCCATTGCTACCCATTAAGATTTGAAATACTAGAGAAACTGGCTGAAATACATTAAGTTATTAAGTCACATTTGTCTGATGTTTAATATCATATTAGTATTCTTGGAAGTGCAAATTTATCTAAGTAATATATTAATAATTATAGTAAAATATCTGTCCATATTTTCGTTAATTTATTTAAATCGTGTCATTCAAAAATACACCTTTTATCATTGAATAAGGATTGACATTACATCTTACACATTGCAGATATACAAAATTCGCAAACGCCAACTCATCAGCCCAAACTGTACCGAGACCAGTGATTTTAAAGGCATTTGAGCATTTACAAGCATTAGAAATTATAATGCCGATAAAAACCACAGATTCTATATATAATACGGGAGATACCACCGCAAGTAGAGTGCAAAAAGAATATAAGTTATATACTCTAGCCGTCCCAATTGATGATATAGGAGAAGCTATCAAGAACTTCAAGGCTCTACCCACAGAAATAAGCCATTGGTACAATAATTCTGTTATCTAACTAAAACTACTAATTTGCTAGGTATTTTTAGATGATGGCAACACTGTATGATAGGATTTGAAAGGAATCATGTTGAATGTTAGTAAGTTATTTATTAAATAAAGTGGCCTTTGCTCGAGGTATTTGTGTTATATAGTTTGTCTAAAGGATAAACTGAAATCTTGAAATAAAATGCATTTTTTAAAAATCGTATTTTTATTCTTATTACCTACAAATAACCTAAAACTATTTAACTGTGCATAGTTTCACTCATTTATCTATATTATATAAAAAGTGGTCGGATAAACTTAGCTAATATATATATAGATATAAAATATTAATAAATAAAATTACATATATGAATTGTAGAAAATTAATATATAAATCCCCAACATAGTTTTTGAAACAGTAAGAAAATATTTGACTAGGTTTTTAAACGAAACAAAAACTAATGAAGATAAAAAAAAATACCGTTAGTTTTGTAGCTTTTGACTCATATAATCTGAGATCATAGAGTTCTAATCTAGCCATTTTATATTAGCTGTGGCGCTCCTGGCAACATCGTCAATATAATCATTCTCATGATATCTATACCTAAATCGATCTTCATTAGCATTTATTTCACCCAATTCCTCTAACTCCGTAACTGTTAGTTCTTTAAATTTCTTCCCTTTTAAGTCTTCAGGCACATCACTGACAGACGATTTTCCCCTCCGTTTAGACTTTCCTTTTTTGAAATTGGCGCCATTAATCTCGTTGACCATAGAGTCTAGAGTACGGTGGAGTTCGTTCTCGGGGTTGCCAGGACGTTTGTTTAGAAATCCGTTGTTTCTAAATGTCGTTGGTTGTGATTCCTCTTTAGGTTCTTCGTCGAATGCTTTGTTTGTGTACGTTTGCATGTCTTTCTTGCTTTTCTTTAGGGTTGCCTGGAAGAATACATACATTATTTTTTGTACAACAATATAATAAGAATAACAAATAAATATGTATCCAAGAACATTTTTTACACACTGTTCATCTCGTTCCAAACTAAGCAGAGCTTGTGCGATGTTGATCAGATGGCCGTTTTACTACGTACGGTAAGGAAGTACTACGGCGTAGTAAGGTACTACTAAAAACATACATATATGCACCCAAATGCTTATTCTCGATAGTAAAATCCATGACATGCCTCTGAAAGTCTGTGTTGCTAATCACAAATTAGAACGGCCAATATATAACAGCAAAGTAACTAAACTGAAACTGGTAACATTAGTAGGCTTAGTTACCATATATCTCAGGACTTCAACTTTATATTAAAAAAAGTAAAAAAAAACACTTACCTCTTGCAATTTATCGACGACCAGACTATGTCCGGTGTTGACTCCGATACCGCCCACTTCCTCTATGCTGTTGGAGCGGTGGTAGGGGCGAAGAGCTGATACTGCGCGGGACACTCCAACCTATAAACAATATAGATAAATTAATTTCAGTTGCAATGTAGTTTGGAACATATGTTATTTTATATTTATAGATTAGTTATAAAGCTTGTTTAGTATCCTTCTTTCGTACTTATATTATAAATGCGAAAAATTGTGAGAATGTATTGATACTCTTTCAAATGTTTAACGGTTAAATCACTTTGTGTTATATATACCCACTGTAAGTGCAAATTCAATACAAAAAAACTACAACCACACATTCTTATTACAAGAGATCATCTAAAGATTTCTATATATTGTTCCATTTATTCACAAGTGGTTTCCAATGGATTCACCCACGTACCCGGGAGATCTTCCATTTTCCCGTGATAAAAAGTGACCTTCCTTTCTCAGGCTCTAGACTATCTGTGTACCAAATTTAATTTAAATCTGTTCAGTTATTTTAGCGTGAAAGCTAGACAGACTTACCTGTCCATGTCTAATCTTGTGTTCAGTAAGGTCAGCTCCCAACAGCTCTTCGTAGGGGTCCATCCTGATGGGCAGGACCCGGTCGATGAGCCACAGCAGCGCCATCGTGACGAGGATGCCCCACACCATGAGGCAGAGGGCCGTGAGGGTCTGGACGCCTAGGAGGTACCAGCCGCCTCCTGGGAACGGATGTTTGTGAGTTTACTGTTTGATTTTGGTTTTCATCATTCATCATCATCCAGCCAGCTCATATACGTCTCCACCGAGGAGCTCGAGCCTCCCCCAACATCGAGGGGGTCTTTAGGCCAGTCCACCACGCGGGTCTAGTGGGGATTGGCGGACTCACATGCCTTTAATTGTGACATCTCGAGCATGCAAGTTTCCTCAAGATGTTTTCTTTCACCGAAAGCCAGTGGTGTCAATCCGTACGTAAGTTTATAAACTCAGTGGTAAGGGACAGGGTTTGAACCTGCACCCTCAAGATTGTATGTCGGTGCGTTCCCAACTGATCCACCACGGCTCTATTTTAGTTTTATTACATGGATTTTGTGATTTCCATGATACGGTTTGGTTTAAATCGAATTCATTCGATATTTTTTTTGTTAATACAACGGTAGATATTTTATCTACTTAATAATGAAATGGGTGAGTGCATTGTAATTAGTAGTAGGATACTGGATATGTATCTATCATGTTAATGTTAGCTATGTATGTACTAAATTAAATAGTTATGTAAGAAATAACAATATTTTTACATGATAATTTTAAACAAAATTTAAGTAGAAGTAATTACAAGATTTTCAAGTATATTACATAATTATAATGAAATTTATAATTAAATTCACTTGCCTTTGAACAGTCCCGACCTCCCGTTGGTGGTGTCCATAGGTATCGGATTATCAGCGAATAGGCCAACTGCTATTACACCTGGATTTAATAACAAATGATTGAAATAAACCAATATACCTACGATTAACAGTTATTGTAATTTTTAACTATGAAATTATTTAATTTAAACTGAAACAGCAACCTTCCGAACCGAGCATTAGAATCGGAGTTTCATAAGTGCCCGTGTAGGCCTATTTGAATTAATAAATATACCTATTTTATTTCATTTGTTTGAACTAAAATCGGTTTTTAAACCTCGTTTTTTGTAAATTATATTATGAGATCTTAGACCTTAGAAATAGAAGAGGTGCGATAAGAATTAATCATTTTATTTATTTTTTTGGTTTTCCCAAGACGTGATGCCCTAGGCATTGGCCTTGCTTAATTTGTTTAAAGGTCCATGCATTATGGTGGTGTGTATCCTCACCCCACAGTCCGCAGGCGCCGTGGACGGCCGAAGCCCCCACCGGGTCGTCGACGTGCAGGCGGTCGAACAGCGGCGCGCTCGCCGACGCGATGCCCGCGCCGATCAGCCCGATCAGCAGCGCCTCCCACGCGCGGTATAGGAAACAACCCGCTAGTGATACCAAACCATGGACAAATAAGATTTCATGTTGAGTTACCTAGGGTCTCGATAGAGGTGGGATTATACTAAATATGTTTACTTTTGAGGAAAGATTGACAGCCCGGTTGGCTTTGTGGTTAGTGACCCTGACTCTCAAGCCGCGGGTCGTGGGTTCGATTCCCACCCATTTGTATGCATGAATATGTCTGTTTGTTCTGTGTCTGGAAGTAAATATCTATGTATATAAGTATGTATTTAAAAGTAGTATATGTAGTATATCAGCTATCTGGTTACCATATCACAAGCTCTGCTTAGTTTGGAATCAGATTGGCCGTGTGTGAAAAATGTCCCAGGATATTTATTTATTTATATTTTCTAAGATTTTGTCGTAATTGTACACAAATATATTTCCTGTCGTGTTTCCATGGGTCTCAACAGGAGTGGGGAGGTAAATATGTTTTCCTTTGCGGTAGATACCAGACCATGCCATAGAAATAAAATTGCCTGTTGAGTTTCCTTGGTTTCCCACAAAGGTGGGATTACACTAAATTAGATTTCTTATGTAGAAAAACCTTGCGTATAAAATAAATAAATAAATCTTGGGACATTTTTCACACACGGCCAATTTGATTCCAAACTAAGCAGAGCTTGTGATATGGTAACCAGATAGCTGATACTACATTTTCTACTTTTAAACTTAACTTAACTTATATAGATTACATCCATACACAGAACAAACAGACATATTCATGCTTACAAATGTTTGTCCTGGGTGGGATTCGAACCCACGACCGTCGCGCATCGGCTTGAGAGTCAGGGTCATTAACCCTAAAGCCAACCGGCTACTAGTACCTATTTCATTAAGCTTGGAATTTTTTTAGACATAAATTTCAAACGATTGCAAAAAACATCAACTCACCAGTAATAGATACAAGTGCCCCGAGCACACTGTTGATCAGCTCCATAACATCAGCTCTGCCTTTGTTTTTTATCAACGTGTATCTGGAAAAGTACCACAGATAATATGATAGTATGTAACACTTAGGGGGTTATTTTGAGTGTCGAATGAAAATATGGATACATACATAAATTCAATATCATGGAAAATCGTAAGTAACTGTAAAGGCTTAAAACAGTTCTTGCAATCAAATAATGCACACAGACAAACACTGTACTTATTAGAAGTAATTAGCTATATATCTAGTACATATTGTACTTGACAATAACATTAAATTACTTACAGTAAGCCAAAGCATCCTCCTCCAAAGGAGCCCATCATAGTCATAACGGCAGCTCGAGCCGCGTACTGCCATTTCGCACCACTCACCTAAAATAAATAAAAATAAAAATCCTGGGTTTTTACACACGGCCAATCGGATTCCAAAGTAAGCTTCAATGTGGCTTGTGTTATGGTAACCAGATAGCTGCTTTACTTATAAATAAACATACTTATATAGATATTTAAATCCAGGCACAGAACAAACAGACATATTCATGCATACAAATGTTTGTTTTTGGTGGGACTCGAACCCACGACAGTGTGTAACACTTCATGTCTGTTTGTTGTGTGTATATTATCTAAAAGAAAGGGTATTAAGGTAGTAGCATTAAATATGAGATGTTTTCCATACATCCAAGTAGCTACGACAAAATTTGCAGAAAAAGATAAACTACCCAACATAAGTAGTTACTACCATTAAAACCATCATTAAAGTAAGCATTTTCCACAAATAACGATCATTTAGTTTAATCTATTTAATTTAAAACGACAACGTTTACTGACAGACACGCAAATGATAATGAATATGTGAACAGCATAATTTCAGCTAATTTACGGAATAAGTGAGCCCATTATGCATTCAACACTGGCGGTTAAAAAATGAATTTATCTTGTCTATGGCGACCTTGTAGTGTTGCCAGAGTAAGATTTATGTATGCGTAGTTATGAATAGGCTTTAAATTAAATTGGTCACGTTTAAAATTTTTGTTTAATAATAGTTTTGCTAATATATTTGTAATACAATGCTGTTTTTGTGCATTTGTCTGGGTGTCTTTTGTAAATTAATTAAAGCGGTGATATTTGTGTAGTCTTTTTTTTATATTGGCTAAGCTGGTAGTGAAACAACAAATAGTAACATATCTATATATTTTTTTGTTATACCATGAATTTTTTTTCAACTGTCATTTGGCCTTTCTTTTTGAAAATTGTGGCGGTTTTACGGTATGGAACGTGAGATGGTCATTGACTTATGTATGATAGGAAACTAAGGTGCTAGTTTTTATATATTTCTAGCTGCTTAGCTCTTTTAGCCCCCCATTCCCAGGGATCTTCCATTTCCCCGGGATAAAAAGTAGCCTATATGTTAATCCAGGGTGTCAGCTAACTCCATATCAAATTTTATTAAAATCGCTCCAGTTGTTTAGACGTGAAGAAGTAACAAACATATACAGTCAGAAACTTTCGCCTTTGTAATATATGTGAGAAGTAGGGTAATTTAATTTATCAATGCATTTAGTACATCCAGTTTTCCTGTTCACGAAGTATATAGGTATTATAGGTACATCTAAAGTAGGTACCTACCTAGGTATTCGAATTTCAATAAGTACATGACGCCGTGTCAGTGTTGTCAGCCTTCACAAAATAAATTACTGTCTCGCGTAATAATTTACCAAAACATTTGCTTTTCAAATCGATCGTGCTGCAGAGTGATTGATGTAGCAATAAACATTTATGATAAAAAAGAAAATTTATTATGTATATTTGTTTTTAAATTGTTACTTAAGTACTTACTTATGTAAAAAATTAATACTGACTCACAAATTGTTTTATCGGTACCTACTAAAGGTAAAGACTAGTCCTAAAGACTGGGATGGGATTGGCTTCTGCATGAAAGGTGAATTCTGACATACACCACGGCCGACTGGATTCCAAAATCAAAATCAAAATCTTTTTTATTCAAATAGGCCTCAATAAAGCACTTATGAATAGTCACTATTAAAGCTCGGTTCTGATAGTAGTTTTTACTGAGAAGAGCCGGCAATAAACTCAGTAATTTACGACGTACCGAGTAGCTCAGTCTTTCTAGATTTCACTTTCACAGATAGATCAATTTATACGTAACAATATTAATTATCAAGTAACTATAATATCTAATAGATACAATTAACCTTACGTAATTAACTGAAATGAGATCAAAATCATTATTAAAGTATTTGAGAATGCTAACAAACAAGTCTTATAGGTATTTATGATTATGACAGATACCATCATGATTTGATGAATCTGTCGAACGAATGAATGGCAAAAATTATCACAATTATGAGTTTAGAACTCTTTAGTTTAATCAACTTATGATAAATAATTATTTTAAGTAAAAATTGTAAAAAAATATAAGTATTAAAAGAAAAACAATATTGATTTTGAAAATAAGATCGTAGAACACAAATATTGTTAATTGTGCGCATTTAAAGTACCTACTCATGCAACAGCTATATTATTTTCCCACAAACTGCTAGCACCGGATCCGGTTATCGGATCCGGTATATTGGTACCGGATCCGGTAACCATTAAATGATGCCGGATCCGCCGGATTACCGGATCCGTTTTTCCGGATTGCAATCCCTAGGCACCACTGCCCCAAAGGAGAATGCCATAAGACATTAGACTATGAAAATAACTAAAATAAACTAATCTGGCGGTATCTACGTCAGTGAGAGCACGTATTTTCTTTACTGCATATGCTGCAGAAGCAAGTCTGTTCGCCAACCGAGAAATATGAGGGCCCCACTGAAGCTTTACATCTAAAGTGATACCTAGAAATACTGTGGTTTCTACAAGATCTATATTTTCGTTCTTAATTCTAATGCATGTGTCTACTTGACGAACATTTGGTAGACTAAATTTGATACATTTGGTTTTCTTCTCATTTAAAAGTAGGTTATTTACCGTAAACCAATTAACCACATCTGAGAGAGCATTGTTCACCTCGTCATAATTAAGTAAGCTTTTGAAGCTTACTTTGTGCTATGGTAACCAGAAAGCTGATAAACTACATATACATTTAGAAACAGAACAAACAGACATATTCATGCATATGAGTGAAGGTCACTAACCACAAAGCCAACCGGTCTGTCTCTGAAATTTGTGTAGCGGTTTAGATACAAAGTACGTACCCCATAAGTGCTACCAGAGTTGAATGCCAGCCATCCCCACCAGAGTACGAAAGTCCCCATGACTGCATTGACTGGGTTCCCCAGGGGGAGAGGCGCAGTTCCCCGCGCGTACCTTCCCAGCCGAGGGCCCAGCATCAGAGCTGAGGCGAAAGCTGAGGAACCGCCTAGAAGGATATGGTCCTTTAAACACGGCTCTATGGATTCTAAAATAAGGTAACAATTTATAGGAAATCATTTTTTTTGAGCACTCAACTCTTAGATTATAAATTCTTTTATAATCTAAGACTCAACTCAAGAAAAATGCAACAGAAAGCTAATGCCAACCATAGTGGTATATTAGAATTTGTTTAGAAACCGACAGAGAAGTTCACACTACTACATATTCAATAATATAACCACCTTAATTCATTGAAGAATGTAATAAGTAAATACAGAGTAAGTAAAATTACTGTTTAATAAGTGTTTTTATGGTATTAGCAATATCAGTGACCTTAAATAATTGAAAAATAGATAAATATCCAAGGACATTCTTCACACACGACCAAATAAACAAAACTTGTGCTAAAAGCTGATATACATATTACTTTAAAATATAATTACATATGTATTTAAATCCGAACACAGAACAACCATATTTATGTACACAATTTACAAATGATTGTCCAAAGTGTGATTCAAACTCACGACCGGCGGTTTAAAAGTACCACTAACCACAAAGAGGCTGTCAATCCTAACTAATATTATAAATGCGAAAGTAACTCTGTCTGTCTCGCTTCACTCTAAAACTAATAATCCGATTTAGATCGAATTGGCACACAAATAGTCTAAAGCCTGAGAAAGGTAATATTCTACTTTTTATCCCGGGGAAATTGAATAAGAGATAATATATATAGAAGGGTAATGTACATCATACGTATTTTAGAAGTTACTCACATTTTACGACTTTGGAAGTCTCTCTCGCGCTAACTATTCCCCCGAATGAGCCGGGATATTCAATTGACTTTTCCACTAGAAACATAAATACTTACCAATAAGATGGACGGGCCCCGAGCCGGCGATGTCGACGGCCCCCAGCTGGTTGAGGAAGCCATGCGACCCCCACACCCACCCCGCCGGCACGCAGTACACCACTGTGTTCAGGAACGAGAACAGGCAGTACGCCTTGAAGTTACACCTGAAGGGGTAAAGGTTGAAATAAGTATAGGTTGAAGTTACACCTTAAGGGGTAAAGGTTGAAATATGTATGGGTTGAAGTTACAGAAAAAGGGGTAACCACTTAAAGAGTGAAATGGTACGTTATTTGCCCAGTATGTAAAGTATTGGAGAAGTAATTTCGGGACTTAAATACCACCTGGATCAAATCCTCTAGTTACAATACAACATAGTATAGTATCTTATTATGTATTTACCACTTTCTAGAATCAATAATATTATCTCTTTCAGCTAAGAAATATAAAGCAAAGGTAACAAAACAAACCTTTCAGCCATTGCCCCGCTGACAATAGTTGTGGCAGTGGTAGCAAAGGACAGCTGAAACAGAAACGACGCGAACACCGGGCCCATCAACTCGTCACCCACCGGGGGGTCCACCAGGAAGTCCCCCACTCCGATGAAGGGGTTGGAGAGGGAACCCTCGCCGAATGAGAGGCCGTAACCGAATATCCAGTAGGTTAGACCTTAGGGAAAAAAAAAATATTGTTTTTTTTTTTTTCGAAGAGTTGAAAAGAAAGAGTTTAAAATACCGTGATAATAGAGTAGAAACATTGAACAAAATAAATGTTATTTTATATTCGTTAGAACAAATCGAATAACGTAGCATGTATTTTTTAGGTTTTTGTAAAATATGATTGCTTAATTTTTATTACAATACCGTGCGTCATTTATTAACTGTATTTTCTACAAATAATAAATCAATATCTAAAACACTTATTTTTGCAACGCTCATCTTAAACCAAGCTTCAACTTTGGCGAAAAACTTTTGTGCGAATGAGGGGTCGGTCAGGTAATACACATATTTATTATCATCTACTTACCACCAAGTGATATGTCAGCCAGATTCTTCATCATAATATTGGCTTCGTTCTTTATGGACACGCAACCTGATTCCAGCATTCCAAACCCTGAAACAAACGGATTATCTATACTCATATTGGTAAAACTAAAAAAAAATTGGAATTTCAGCCTTTGATAGCCCATTTGTCGAGAAAGGCTATATGTTTCATGAAAAGTTTAATCATTTTATAAATATTGAATACATAAGCAATATCTAAACAATCACTTAAACTTTTTATGTATGTAGCTGTTTGTTTCTCAATAAATAAATATAACATCACGTTATGGCCAGTAGGAGCTGGACATCAAATTATACCAGGAAAATTTAAGGTGAACTGGGAACGCGGGTGAAACCGCGGGGGGAGGCTAACTACTAAGTTTAGTTTTTTTTAATGGATGAAAAGCCTCTGATGGCTGTTACAACCTAAAAAGAATTATTAAAATCGGTCTAGTACTTTTTGAGTTTATTCGTTACATACAAAACTACAAATCTTTCCTCTTTATAATATTAGTGTAGATAATATCATACATTAAGAGGATAAAGATTTTTTAAAGGCGTGTGCAGTTCTTATGCAACTATGAAGGCTTCACAGAAGTTTACCTTCAGAAATTAACATTACCTTTAGCGTAATATGGATTAAGGTTTAAGGATAATGAAATAAGTAGATTATGTTCTTATATTTTTTTTGTTAAAAGTAAAGCTTTTTTGCATTTTACTGGTTCAAAAAAATTTAGTTTTTTTAGGTTTTTTAGCCATATTTACTAGCACGAATAATTCAGACATTTAATGTTTTTGTAATATGTGTCCATGTTTGAGTAATATGTAAATCTTTATCGTTGTTGTAAGTAAATAATGTTTGTATGTTAGAAATATTTAACTTAAAATAATAATAATAAATATCCTGGGACATTTTTCACACACGGTCAATCTGATTCCAAAGTCAGCTTCAAAGTGAACCAAATAAAAATAAATCTTTTACTAACACAAAGTTACACTTTTCTCGAATGACGTAGCATTTGTTTCTGTATGTTGGGAACGCGGGTGAAACCGCAGGACAGTAATATACTATCTATTAAAAAAAAGTACGGTAGGTATATGTAGTATATCAGCTATCTGGTTACCATAGCACAAGCACTGCTTAGTTTGGAATCAGATTAATATGCCTGTTTGTTCTGTGTCTGGATGTTAATATCTATATAAGTATGTATTTAAAAGTTTTATATGTATCTAGTATATTAGCTATCTGGTTACCATAACACAAGCTCACTTTGAAGCTTACTTTGGAATCAGATTGGCCGTGTGTGAAAAATGTCCCAGAATTTTAATTCAATAAAATTAAACCTTTTGTAATTACCAGTTTGCATTGTGAAAATAATAAAGGACGATGTCAAAATCCAGTTTGTGTCTTCTAGATCTATTTCGAAGTTCTCCTGCAGGTTTACTGAAGAATTGGTAGAGTTCCGGGAACGTACTTCCGCTGCTCCGTACATACTGTCATTTGACGCCATTTTGTTTTCGTATTTTTTTTCTATTTAAAATACTGCTAAATGTTTATTGGTTAGTGAGTGCGTCACTTATTTGAGAATGTTCGTAAATAGTTTAAATTAGGTATAAAGTGGTTTATCATTTTTGATTTTTATATCTTTTTTATTAGGAAAAGATTCACTCTCTATTTATGTACCTATACAATATTATTTAATTTATTGTTTAGTTATTTATCATATAAAAGAATTGTAATATGTATAGTAAATATATTCATTAATTTGATTAAAATTTGTACTTTTTATTATTAAGTTGTGCACATTTTTAAATGAAACTCGATATTCCTATCTATAACTCGTTCCGACTTTCAAAAATTGTAAAAATTCATATACATTGAGGTATGACAATTCCCGCGTATTTTTTTTTACTTTATTCGGGAAATGCAAAGGTCTGACTGTATACAGCCTAGATTGTAAGTAAGTAGGTTTAAAATAAAGTCTTGTTAATGATCTATCATTAAGTAAAGCGAGGTCACATTAAAAATGAATGGAATAATAGATGTGGCATATTTTTGCTCGGATGTAAAGACACGAGGATTTCTATGAGTTAGTTTAAGTGTTTTTGTCATAGAATAAGAGATAGTTTTATGTTTATTTGCATATAACCTTGAATACTATGGAGTTCTGTAGAATATGACATATAATGCTCAAGTTATTTTTTTTATGTTGTTACGGTTTTTTTATTTCCTTTTAGTATCAAATAAAAATAAGACAAATATGTATTTACCTAGAAAAGTGAACCATACTGTGTGACAAGTATCGACTGATATTTATTATTACTAGCTGCCCCGCGGATTCACCCGCGTAGTTCCCGTTCCAGTGATCACAGGGGTATCAAAAATATTAGACCTACATAGAAAATGCATATAAAATTTCAAAAAATCGGTCAAGCCGTTTCGGAGGAGTATGGTAACTAACATTGTGACACGAGAATTTTATATACAAGAAAAGAAGAAGATAACTGAAGCAACATATCCCATACAAATATATCTAAATTACTTAAGTTTCAGCTGTAAAACCATTTCCACAAAAAGAAACAGCTGTTCAGTAGATTTTTTTTTGTTGCCATATCCAGTAAATTATTTTCAAGTACTAACAGATTCCAATTAGGTAAGACCAAGAACTTGTACCTTCGGCTAACCGCGTAGCTTATTACCGACGGTTAAGGTTACCTTTTAAACTATTTAAACTACGTCCCTCTAACGTAAATAGTTGCGAGAGGCAATCGAATTTGGATTCCGTTCGTGGAGAGCTGGGAAAGGAGGAATATAGTACTAGCTATATCGATCTAAGTATATCTAATATATAAAATTCTAGCGTCGCGGAGTTTGTGGTAAAACTCCTCCGAAACGGCTTGACCGATTCTCATGAAATTTTGTATCCATATTCGGTAGGTCTGGGAATCGGACAACATCTATTTTTCATCCCCTTAAATGTTAAGGGTAATCCACACCAAAAAAATTTTTTTTAAATTTTTGATAAAAAAAAAAAAATAATTTTTTATGATACAGCATTAGTAAATACATATAACCTTGAATTTTCAACCCTTTACAATCAACCCCTATTTTTCCATCACGATTTTTATTTTTAATAATTTCTTTCTTTCTAATAAACTGATAGTTACAATATGAATAATTATTTTTGATATTTAGATAACTAGCAAGAATTTTAATTTAAAATATATTCTGTACATTAATAAACATTAATTTATTACCGTCATAAACATTATTTTATATTGTTTATAACGCTTTCGATTATAAGTAGGTACATCCCCGAACACTTATAGTACATAATTATTTTTATTGAACTAAAAAAATATTTCCTACAAATAAAATACATTATGTAAAACATAGTCCGTTTTGTCTGTCTAAACGCGATGAACACAAAAACTTCTAAACAGATTTCCATCCGGTTTTCACCAAGTTAAGGTTTTTATGTATAATACATCAATTTGGACCCAGTAGGTGGCGCTGGTGGGCAGAACGAAGTCTGCCGGGTCCGCTAGTATACTTATAAAACAAGTGTTAGTTATACCATTTAAAAGTCAAGAACGGCTGGACCAATTTCTATGATAGGAAGTAATATCGTCGTCGTCAACCTAATCAGTCTATTGCTGGACGTAGGCCTCCCCAAATTCCCGCAATAGAGATAATGATAGACATATTTATTGATTGTCAAATATTGTATAGGTACCTACATGTATGTAAATCCAGACAAATATATATCCTGAGTGGGATTAGAACCTACGACCATTGGTCTGAAATTCAGCTCACCAAGCCAAGTCAAGTACAAAACGACGACAACTATACTTTTTTCCTTTTTAATACCTATTTATTTAAGCAATTACATGTAATATGCTAATCTTTTAACATTTTAAGTGGGTCAATGTCGAACGGTGATATACGGTTTATGTTAATACCATATCATGACATATTGAGGACAAAATTTGGCAACATCTGGGTACTAACTGTGGGGTAGCAACACAGGGGGGTACTGAAGTACCCTATTAAATCTTAATGGTTTCAAAAAGGTTTAAAAACTTAGGCTTTAGTCCGTGACCATCATTTATATTACCTTTTTGTGGAAGTATATCGATTTCTGTTTACTAAACATTGTTTTCAAACTAGTTCAGGCTGCCTGCCTATGTTCCCTGGGTTCTTTTGTTTTACCAAGATAATAATTTCTAAGTAGATAATGCTTTCGTATTTTATTATATGTTGAAAGGAAAAATTTATTGAATGTATATTTATATGACATCTGTCTTCTTTTTCTTCCTGCCATGCTTTTTATGACCGACACAAAACCTTCTTTCTAATATCCTCCCTTTTTGCAAGGTCAGTTCATACCAATACGATGCAAAATTGAATCGATAGATGGCTTGCCAAGAGCCTTTGTCAGAAAATCAGCATTTTGTGAATGTGTTCCAACATGCTCCACTTGCAGTTCTCTGTTCGCTACAAGTTCTCGTACATAAAAATGTCTTATCGCAATGTGCTTTGTTCTTTTATGGACTTCTGGGTTTAAGGCTATTTTAATAGCTGCATCATTGTCAATTTTTAAAATTGGAATTTGCCTTATTTCTGAAATTTCGTTGAAAAGTCTTTTCAGCCATACTACTTCTCGAGCTGTTTCGCTTGCTGCGACAATCTCAGCTTCTGTTGTCGAAATAGCCACTGACGACTGTTTTCGACTTGCCCAAGAGATAGCGCCACCAGCATAGAGACAAAGTATGCCACTGGTTGAACGGCCAGTTTTTGTGTCTCCTGCGTGATCAGAGTCACTGTAGCATTCCAGTATTCCAGTTTTGAAATGCTTTTTGTATGTTATACCATAATTTACGGTACCTTGTAGGTAACGCATTATACGTTGCACTTTGAGAACATCCTCTTTAGAAGGGTTTTCTAAAGATCTGGATACTACGCTGACAGCAAATGCGATATCTGGTCGCGTTCCTACCATAAGGTATGCTAGAGCACCAACAGCTTGTCTGTAAGGGTATGACTTCTCGTCTACAGCCTCTTTATCTAACTGACCTTGTTCAGAATCTCTGATAATTGGCGTAGTCACAGTTTTGCAGTTGCTCATACCAAACCTAGCTAATACTTTCTCAGTATAATGTTTCTGTGTGATACTTATAGAGCCATCTTCTTTATACTGGAGTTGCAAACCCAGGTAGTAATCTGCAGACTTTACGGTTATCTTGAACCTACGTTGCAGTTCAACCATAAATTTATCTGCATCCTTTTGTTGAGAAGCAGCTACCAGTCCATCGTCAACATACAGTGCCAAAATCAATTTATTCTGTAACCTTTTCCGAATGAATAAACATGGATCTGTTTGACTTTGTTGAAAGCCTATGCTTTTCAAGTAATCAACAATGCACTTATTCCAACATCTTGGTGCTTGTTTGAGACCGTATAGACTTCGCATTAGTCTACAGACTCTGTTAGTTCCGTCATTGATGCCTTCTGGCTGTTTCATATATATCTCTTCATTAATAGAGCCATTAAGGAAAGCAGTTGTGACATCAAATTGAGTGAGTGACAGACCTTCATTTGCCGCAACACTTATGAGCGATCTGATTGTCGTCATCTTTGCAACAGGGCTAAATGTTTCATCAAAATCTACTCCAGGTTTTTGTGAGAAACCTCTAGCAACAAGCCTTGCTTTGTATTTGTCGATGGTACCATCAGCGTTTGTTTTTATTCTATATATCCATTTACATGAGATAGCTTTACGACCTTTGGGTAGATCAACTAGAGACCAGGTTTTGTTTTCTTCTAAAGACTTAACTTCGTTTTCCATTGCTTTCAACCACTTTTCCTTATCTTGACTCTTTAGTACATCATTATAGGTTGTAGGCTCATCCATTTCACTCCTATCATCCACTGACATTACGTAGTCACCAAGTCTTGCAGGTGGTCTTAAAGTTGATCTGTCTCGAAGAGTAATTCGTCCTTCATTCTCTATTTCTCTTTCTGATAATATTTCATCATTCTTTGCTTCTAAACGCTCTGGTAGTACCTCTTCACTATCATCAGCTTCATCAATCTCACCTGGAAATTCATGTCGCAAGCTTATTTCCATTTCTGAATTATCTTCAACAATTTTGTTTGATCCATCATTCAGTTTGGTATCATTACTGTCGATTTCAGATTCATAAAATACTACATCTCTCGATCTAACCAGTGAGTTTTTATCCTTGTCAAGTTTTAGAAGGCGATACCCATCATCACCATCATATCCAATCAAAACACATTTATCGGCTTTCTTGTCTAATTTCTTACGCTTCTGCTTGGGTACATGTGCGTAACAAGTACATCCAATTATTCTTAAATGACTTATCTTTGGTTTCTTATTGAACCATAGTTCAAATGGTGATTTACCGTCAACATTAGTTGGTCCTGTCCTGTTGAGCACATAAGCAGCAGTATTTATAAGCTCTGCCCAACAAGCAGTAGGCAACACTTCATGTGCATACATCATAGCACGAGCGGCTTCAACAAGCGTTCTGTTCTCCCGTTCACTGCAACCATTTTGTTGTGGAGTATATGGCATTATTAACCTGTGTTTGATGCCAAATTTTTGCAATGTTTTTCGAGTTTTCTCGTTGTCGAACTCTCCACCGTTATCGCTTAACAGTTCTTTTATAACATGACCAGCTACTTTGCATTCTTCTAACATAAGTTCAAGCTTTGAAAGAACTTCTGACTTCTGTTTCATGAAGTATACAAAACGGTATTTGCTATAATCATCCTTAAATAGAACGAAGTAGCGATATCCTTTATATGAAAATGGAAATGGTCCACATACATCTGAGTGTATTATCTCTCCAGATAATTTAGCTATATCTCGTGTTCCAAATGGTCGTCTATGCATTTTTCCAAAACTGCAACCTTCACAACATTCTTGTGTGTTATATGACACCTTAATTCCGAGTTCTCTTTCAATCAACTTCTTTACATGAAATTTACTTTGGTGAGCAAATCTCTCATGATAGATCTGTAGTGAATTCATCGTTAGAACATTCACTTCACCGAGAATTTGTGGCGTCACATTCTTCACATCAAGTTTGAATTGGCCTCCATTCCTTTTTCGTTTTCCTGTTACTTTGACTATGCCTTTTGATTTTAGCCAACACAGTTCAGCTTCAGATTCGAAAAAACTCTGTGGTAATCTGTCTTGCGCTGCCAATAGTGAAAATAAATTTAACCAGAGGTCCGTGGATCTTAACCACGCTCTGCTACCATGTTGAAAGGAAAAATTTATTGAATGTATATTTATATGAATCTGTCTTCTTTTTCTTCCTGCCATGCTTTTTATGACCGACACAAAACCTTCTTTCTAATATTATATAAATGCAATTTATGCAACCATTTAATTTTATATTAATTTATTCATTCCAATATAGGCACTTTATTTAAGGCTCGGTTCGGTTGGTTGCATTTCATACTATTAAATACGTTTTAACGTCGACAAAACCGCAGGAAAAATTTGTAATACCGCCAAAAATATGATGATAAATAAATAATTTTAATTACTCACCAGTCTGCATTGTGAAAATAATGATGGTGGTTGACAGAATCCATGTTGAATCCCCAACTCCTATTTCGAAACTTTTCTGTAAATTTACCGAAGTGGTAGCTTCGTTGGTAACATTAGATACCAACCCTGCGTAGTCTATGGTCTCGTTGTATTCCATTTTGAGATTTTAATGTTTAAAAAAATAAATTTAAACGTCAAATTTAAAACCAAGGAGTCTTCAGTTTTACTTCCATAAAGAGTATTTAATCACTTCTATTATATTTAACGACAGATAATTTAAAATCAATTAGGTTATTTATTTAATTGAATTTTGATGAAAATGTTATTATAAATGTGATTATTATTTATTCCATAGTAAAAAATATTCACACGTCACATAAATTTTTTAAACACACATTTTTTTTTAAACCATTTTTTTAACTTGATCCTGCCTTAGGCGGCGAGCGGTGTTGGAGAATGAAAATATAATTTGTATTTTGAGAACATATATAGATGGCGTCCATTGTATTCCCGCGTGATGCGTTCTCATTAACGTATGAATAAATATGTATTGTTTTGGATATGGCAGTTTGTTTATTGAGCACACATAGCTTGACTTTAAGGGTTGGATTGGTTTTATTAATTCCTTTGTTTCGATTAGTTTTATTGAGTTACTAACATTTTTATTGTTATAAATAAATAAATATCCTGGGACATTTTTCACACACGGCCAATCTGAATTCAAAGTGAGCTTGTGATGGTAACCATGGCAGATAGCCGATACACTACATAAGTATAATACATTTTTTAAATAAATACATACATACCTACATATAATAGATATTTACATCCAGACACAGAAACAGACACATTCATGCATACAAATGTTTGTCCTAGGTGGGATTCGAACCCACGACCCGCGACTTGAAAGTCAGGGTCACTAACCACAAAGCCAACCGGGCTGTTATAATATGTTTAAAAGCTAAGCTACCAATCTAGACTTAAAGGAACTACAAATCAGATAAGATAAGATATTCTCAAAAAGGCTAGTTCATATCTAGAATGTTACTTTTGTAACAACATACCGCATTCATAATTATATTCTTACATCCGAATCATCGTAAAATGTTAAAGTTATTTTGACGTCATTAAACGCATCTGAGTTTTAAATGTGATTTTATTTACCTTTTGTATTAGTTACATTTATACTTATGGTATATTTAAAAAAAAAAAGGTACAATATCTAAGTAGGTAGGTACATAACATGTTTTCCTATTAAATATGTATTTTATTTAGGCCAATGCTAAAGATAGAATAAGCGAATAACTTACCTTGTGTTTTTAACTGACTTTCCTCTTTTTCGCTTCAGTAGGTTTTCATAAGCATCTTAGAACATACCTATATATAATAGGTACCGAGATCAAAATGTAGCCTATGTGTTAATCCAGATTATAAACTAACAGTGTTCCAAATTTCATCCAAATCCATTCAGTAGTTTTTGCGTGAAAGAGTAACAGACATAAAACCTTAGGTACTTACAAACTTCCGCGTTTATTAAAGGTATTAGTAGTATGGTATGTAGTGTAACAATAAAGATCAATAATTATTTCATTATCGATTTATTTTTATTTTAGTTAGAAACAATTTTTGTTATCATAAAAAATTACCTATTATAATAATAATGTTAACCTTAAATTTATTAGTTAATTAACAAAATGTAAAGTAGCCTAACTATATATCGTCCCTTAGCTTACAACACCGCTCATGTCGAAAATTGGCAGTATCTACATTTTATTGCCGTTGGATAGAGCTGCTCACTGCGCGTCGAACCTGCGCTCACATGATATAGATTTCAGTCAATAAGAGGCTTTAATTCAAAAAGAAGTAACAGCGCGCAGGACGGTTGGCCTTAAAAAATAAACAGTTTCTTTCGTCTCTAGAAAAGTTGGTAAAAATGACTTATGCGGTGTTGTGAGCTGAGGGACGATATTTATTTGTCGCAATCGACTAGTTTCCGGAACGCAAGCGCCATCTAGTGGCACTCGATGGAGTTGGTGACGCGCCCGTTGTACACTGGTGGCGTGATATCGTTCACTCCGCACAGTCTACTCTCGGCAAGCGGCGCGCGCGGTTGTCACTAAACCATCGCGCGTTCCTACCTTATATACTGCGGTTATATACTGGGGTTATGCACTGTGTTATATACTGGGGTTATGTACTGTGTTATATACTGGGGTTATGTACTGAGTTATATACTGGGGTTATGTACATTGTTATATACTGGGGTTATGTACTGTGTTATATACTGCGGTTATATACTGGGGTTATGTACTGTGTTATATACTGGGGTTATGTACTGTGTTATATACTGGGGTTATGTACTGGGGTTATGTACTGTGTTATATACTGGGGTTATGTACATTGTTATATACTGGGGTTATGTACTGTGTTATATACTGCGGTTATGTACTGGGGTTATGTACTGTGTTATATACTGGGGTTATGTACTGTGTTATATACTGGGGTTATGTACATTGTTATATACTGGGGTTATGTACTGTGTTATATACTGCGGTTATATACTGGGGTTATGTACTGTGTTATATACTGGGGTTATGTACTGTGTTATATACTGGGGTTATGTACTGTGTTATATACTGGGGTTATGTACTGTGTTATATACTGGGGTTATGTACTGTGTTATATACTGGGGTTATGTACTGTGTTATATACTGGGGTTATGTACTGTGTTATATACTGGGGTTATGTACTGTGTTATATACTGGGATTATGTACTGTGTTATATATTGGGGTTATGTACTGTGTTATATACTGGGGTTATGTACTGTGTTATATACTGGGGTTATGTACTGTGTTATATACTGGGGTTATGTACTGTGTTATATACTGGGGTTATGTACTGTGTTATATACTGGGGTTATGTACTGAGTTATATACTGGGGTTATGTACTGTGTTATATACTGGGGTTATGTACTGTGTAATATATTGGGGTTATGTACTGTGTTATATACTGGGGTTATGTACTGTGTTATATACTGGGGTCATTGATATAAAAAAACCCAAGATGCACAGTTTCGAACAAAAGTAACACTCGAAACCGTCGTCAAACACTCACCAATGATACCTACGTTGTTATAGTTATACTTTAAACATATTTTGTTGCAAATTCAACCTTACTAGCATTATTAAAAGTTGTTTTTAGCACGCAGTGTACAAAAAGCAATTAAATTTTACGACCCAAGTTAGCCGGTAGGACAAGACATGGAATGGAGACGAATATTATTTATAAACTTTTTGTTTATAAGACATTGAGTGAGATTTATAAGTTTGAATTGTGTTCTAAACACAAATTTTCAATTGTCAGATTGAATCTACGGATCACTCTTATAACTTAAAAAGAAATATTATCATAACATTGAAACACATAATTAATTATGAGTTATATGTTTAAAAAAAAAGCTACTAAAACAACTCGTCTGGTTCATCTCCGTAATTTATACATATAAATATTTGTTATTTAAAACTGAATACAAAATAGTTTAAAAGTGTGCTTATCAATTTAAACTTAACACAATAAAAAAAATCGACTCCATTAAAAAAGAACAGGGTCATTTGTATTATGCGACTAAAATAAAAGGGGCGTGTAATGTATCGTTCTTACGCTGACAAAGCCGCCATTTAAATCTGCCGTATTATACACCATTGAGTGAAGTTTTGACACATTTAAATCAAAATCCCACATTCCTCTCTATATTAAGTCATAAAAACAACAAAAACAAATCGATAAAGTCTTTAACTTACCGAAAATACGATATCCCATCCTTTCTAACGTTCTAGACGTAATATTTTTACAATTTCATAATGAACACTTCGCCATTTTTTCAGTGAGGCGAGTGACGCGAGACTAATTGAAAAGAGCGCACAATTTCAATTTGTGCGCTCATTTTATGCGGACGTTTTTGAGACGCCGAGTATGTATCTTGGGTTTTTTTATATCAATGACTGGGGTTATGTACTTTGTTATATACTGGGGTTATGTACTGTGTTATATACTGGGGTTATGTACTGTGTTATATACTGGGGTTATGTACATTGTTATATACTGGGGTTATGTACTGTGTTATATACTG
Organism: Thyatira batis; assembly: GCA_905147785.2. Taxonomy (NCBI): domain Eukaryota; kingdom Metazoa; phylum Arthropoda; class Insecta; order Lepidoptera; family Drepanidae; genus Thyatira; species Thyatira batis. The sequence continues at coordinate 1,916,980 of LR990512.1, read as the reverse complement.
CGGTTATATACTGGGGTTATGTACTGAGTTATATACTGGGGTTATGTACTGTGTTATATACTGGGGTTATGTACTGTGTTATATACTGGGGTTATGTACTGTGTTATATATTGGGGTTATGTACTGTGTTATATACTGGGGTTATGTACTGTGTTATATACTGGGGCTATGTACTGTGTTATATACTGGGGTTATGTACTGTGTTATATACTGGGGTTATGTACTGAGTTATATACTGGGGTTATGTACTGTGTTATATACTGGGGTTATGTACTGTGTAATATATTGGGGTTATGTACTGTGTTATTTACTGGGGTTATGTACTGTGTTATATACTGGGGTTATGTACTGTGTTATATACTGGGGTCATTGATATAAAAAAACCCAAGATGCACAGTTTCGAACAAAAGTAACACTCGAAACCGTCGTCAAACACTCACCAATGATACCTACGTTGTTATAGTTATACTTTAAACATATTTTGTTGCAAATTCAACCTTACTAGCATTATTAAAAGTTGTTTTTAGCACGCAGTGTACAAAAAGCAATTAAATTTTACGACCCAAGTTAGCCGGTAGGACAAGACATGGAATGGAGACGAATATTATTTATAAACTTTTTGTTTATAAGACATTGAGTGAGATTTATAAGTTTGAATTGTGTTCTAAACACAAATTTTCAATTGTCAGATTGAATCTACGGATCACTCTTATAACTTAAAAAGAAATATTATCATAACATTGAAACACATAATTAATTATGAGTTATATGTTTAAAAAAAAAGCTACTAAAACAACTCGTCTGGTTCATCTCCGTAATTTATACATATAAATATTTGTTATTTAAAACTGAATACAAAATATTTTTTCAGTGAGGCGAGTGACGCGAGACTAATTGAAAAGAGCGCACAATTTCAATTTGTGCGCTCATTTTATGCGGACGATTTTGAGACGCCGAGTATGTATCTTGGGTTTTTTTATATCAATGACTGGGGTTATGTACTTTGTTATATACTGGGGTTATGTACTGTGTTATATACTGGGGTTATATACTGGGGTTATGTACTGTGTTATATACTGGGATTATGTACTGTGTTATATATTGGGGTTATGTACTGTGTTATATACTGGGGTTATGTACTGTGTTATATACTGGGGCTATGTACTGTGTTATATACTGGGGTTATGTACTGTGTTATATACTGGGGTTATGTACTGAGTTATATACTGGGGTTATGTACTGTGTTATATACTGGGGTTATGTACTGTGTAATATATTGGGGTTATGTACTGTGTTATATACTGGGGTTATGTACTGTGTTATATACTGGGGTTATGTACTGTGTTATATACTGGGGTCATTGATATAAAAAAACCCAAGATGCACAGTTTCGAACAAAAGTAACACTCGAAACCGTCGTCAAACACTCACCAATGATACCTACGTTGTTATAGTTATACTTTAAACATATTTTGTTGCAAATTCAACCTTACTAGCATTATTAAAAGTTGTTTTTAGCACGCAGTGTACAAAAAGCAATTAAATTTTACGACCCAAGTTAGCCGGTAGGACAAGACATGGAATGGAGACGAATATTATTTATAAACTTTTTGTTTATAAGACATTGAGTGAGATTTATAAGTTTGAATTGTGTTCTAAACACAAATTTTCAATTGTCAGATTGAATCTACGGATCACTCTTATAACTTAAAAAGAAATATTATCATAACATTGAAACACATAATTAATTATGAGTTATATGTTTAAAAAAAAAGCTACTAAAACAACTCGTCTGGTTCATCTCCGTAATTTATACATATAAATATTTGTTATTTAAAACTGAATACAAAATATTTTTTCAGTGAGGCGAGTGACGCGAGACTAATTGAAAAGAGCGCACAATTTCAATTTGTGCGCTCATTTTATGCGGACGTTTTTGAGACGCCGAGTATGTATCTTGGGTTTTTTTATATCAATGACTGGGGTTATGTACTTTGTTATATACTGGGGTTATGTACTGTGTTATATACTGGGGTTATATACTGGGGTTATGTACTGTGTTATATACTGGGATTATGTACTGTGTTATATATTGGGGTTATGTACTGTGTTATATACTGGGGTTATGTACTGTGTTATATACTGGGGCTATGTACTGTGTTATATACTGGGGTTATGTACTGTGTTATATACTGGGGTTATGTACTGAGTTATATACTGGGGTTATGTACTGTGTTATATACTGGGGTTATGTACTGTGTAATATATTGGGGTTATGTACTGTGTTATATACTGGGGTTATGTACTGTGTTATATACTGGGGTTATGTACTGTGTTATATACTGGGGTTATGTACTGTGTTATATACTGGGGTTATGTACTGAGTTATATACTGGGGTTATGTACTGTGTTATATACTGGGGTTATGTACTGTGTAATATATTGGGGTTATGTACTGTGTTATTTACTGGGGTTATGTACTGTGTTATATACTGGGGTTATGTACTGTGTTATATACTGGGGTCATTGATATAAAAAAACCCAAGATGCACAGTTTCGAACAAAAGTAACACTCGAAACCGTCGTCAAACACTCACCAATGATACCTACGTTGTTATAGTTATACTTTAAACATATTTTGTTGCAAATTCAACCTTACTAGCATTATTAAAAGTTGTTTTTAGCACGCAGTGTACAAAAAGCAATTAAATTTTACGACCCAAGTTAGCCGGTAGGACAAGACATGGAATGGAGACGAATATTATTTATAAACTTTTTGTTTATAAGACATTGAGTGAGATTTATAAGTTTGAATTGTGTTCTAAACACAAATTTTCAATTGTCAGATTGAATCTACGGATCACTCTTATAACTTAAAAAGAAATATTATCATAACATTGAAACACATAATTAATTATGAGTTATATGTTTAAAAAAAAAGCTACTAAAACAACTCGTCTGGTTCATCTCCGTAATTTATACATATAAATATTTGTTATTTAAAACTGAATACAAAATATTTTTTCAGTGAGGCGAGTGACGCGAGACTAATTGAAAAGAGCGCACAATTTCAATTTGTGCGCTCATTTTATGCGGACGTTTTTGAGACGCCGAGTATGTATCTTGGGTTTTTTTATATCAATGACTGGGGTTATGTACTTTGTTATATACTGGGGTTATGTACTGTGTTATATACTGGGGTTATATACTGGGGTTATGTACTGTGTTATATACTGGGATTATGTACTGTGTTATATATTGGGGTTATGTACTGTGTTATATACTGGGGTTATGTACTGTGTTATATACTGGGGCTATGTACTGTGTTATATACTGGGGTTATGTACTGTGTTATATACTGGGGTTATGTACTGAGTTATATACTGGGGTTATGTACTGTGTTATATACTGGGGTTATGTACTGTGTAATATATTGGGGTTATGTACTGTGTTATATACTGGGGTTATGTACTGTGTTATATACTGGGGTTATGTACTGTGTTATATACTGGGGTCATTGATATAAAAAAACCCAAGATGCACAGTTTCGAACAAAAGTAACACTCGAAACCGTCGTCAAACACTCACCAATGATACCTACGTTGTTATAGTTATACTTTAAACATATTTTGTTGCAAATTCAACCTTACTAGCATTATTAAAAGTTGTTTTTAGCACGCAGTGTACAAAAAGCAATTAAATTTTAAGACCCAAGTTAGCCGGTAGGACAAGACATGGAATGGAGACGAATATTATTTATAAACTTTTTGTTTATAAGACATTGAGTGAGATTTATAAGTTTGAATTGTGTTCTAAACACAAATTTTCAATTGTCAGATTGAATCTATGGATCACTCTTATAACTTAAAAAGAAATATTATCATAACATTGAAACACATAATTAATTATGAGTTATATGTTTAAAAAAAAAGCTACTAAAACAACTCGTCTGGTTCATCTCCGTAATTTATACATATAAATATTTGTTATTTAAAACTGAATACAAAATATTTTTTCAGTGAGGCGAGTGACGCGAGACTAATTGAAAAGAGCGCACAATTTCAATTTGTGCGCTCATTTTATGCGGACGTTTTTGAGACGCCGAGTATGTATCTTGAGTTTTTTTATATCAATGACTGGGGTTATGTACTTTGTTATATACTGGGGTTATGTACTGTGTTATATACTGGGGTTATATACTGGGGTTATGTACTGTGTTATATACTGGGATTATGTACTGTGTTATATATTGGGGTTATGTACTGTGTTATATACTGAGGTTATGTACTGTGTTATATACTGGGGTTATGTACTGTGTTATATACTGGGGTTATATACTGGGGTTATGTACTGTGTTATATACTGGAGTTATGTACTGTGTTATATACTGGGGTTATATAATGGGGTTATGTACTGTGTTATATACTGGGGTTATGTACTGTGTTATATACTGGGGTTATGTACTGTGTTATATACTGGGGTTATATACTGGGGTTATGTACTGTGTTATATACTGGGGTTATGTACTGTGTTATATACTGGGGTTATGTACTGTGTTATATACTGGGGTCATGTACCGTGTTATATACTGGGGTTATGTACTGTGTTATATACTGAGGTTATGTACTGTGTTATATACTGGGGTTATGTACTGTGTTATATACTGGGGTTATATACTGGGGTTATGTACTGTGTTATATACTGGAGTTATGTACTGTGTTATATACTGGGGTTATATAATGGGGTTATGTACTGTGTTATATACTGGGGTTATGTACTGTGTTATATACTGGGGTTATGTACTGTGTTATATACTGGGGTTATATACTGGGGTTATGTACTGTGTTATATACTGGGGTTATGTACTGTGTTATATACTGGGGTTATGTACTGTGTTATATACTGGGGTTATGTACCGTGTTATATACTGGGGTTATGTACTGTGTTATATACTGGGGTTATGTACCGTGTTATATACTGGGGTTATGTACTGTGTTATATACTGGGGTTATGTACTGTGTTATATACTGGGGTTATGTACTGTGTTATATACTGGGGTTAAGTACTTTGTTATATACTGGGGTTATGTACTGTGTTATATACTGGGGTTATGTACTTTGTTATATACTGGGGTAGTGTACTGTGTTATATACTGGGGTTATGTACTGTGTTATATACTGGGGTTATGTACTGTGTTATATACTGGGGTTATGTACTGTGTTATATACTGGGGTTATGTACTGTGTTATATACTGGGGTTATATACTGGGGTTATATACTGGGGTTATATACTGGAGTTATATACTGGGGTTATGTACTGTGTTATATACTGGGGTTATGTACTGAGTTATATACTGGGGTTATGTACTGTGTTATATAATGGGGTTATGTACTGTGTAATATATTGGGGTTATGTACTGTGTTATATACTGGGGTTATGTACTGTGTTATATACTGGGGTTATGTACTGTGTTATATACTGGGGTTATATACTGGGGTTATGTACTGTGTTATATACTGGGGTTATATACTGGGGTTATGTACTGTGTTATATACTGGGGTTATGTACTGTGTTATATACTGGGGTTATGTACTGTGTTATATACTGGGGTTATGTACTGGGGTTATATACTGGGGTTATGTACTTTGTTATATACTGGGGTTATGTACTGTGTTATATACTGGGGTTATGTACTGTGTTATATACTGGGGTTATGTACTGTGTTATATACTGGGGTTATGTACTGTGTTATATACTGGGGTTATATACTGGGGTTATATACTGGGGTTATATACTGGAGTTTTATACTGGGGTTATGTACTGTGTTATAATGTGGGGTTATGTACTGTGTTATATACTGAGGTTATGTACTGTGTTATATACTGGGGTTATGTACTGTGTTATATACTGGGGTTATGTACTGTGTTATATACTGAAGTTATGTACTGTGTTATATACTGGGGTTATGTACTGTGTTATATACTGGGGTTATGTACTGTGTTATATACTGGGGTTATGTACTGTGTTATATACTGGGGCTATGTACTGTGTTATATACTGGGGTTATGTACTGTGTTATATACTGGGGTTATGTACTGTGTTATATACTGGGGTTATATACTGGAGTTTTATACTGGGGTTATGTACTGTGTTATAATGTGGGGTTATGTACTGTGTTATATACTGAGGTTATGTACTGTGTTATATACTGGGGTTATGTACTGTGTTATATACTGGGGTTATATACTGGGGTTATGTACTGTGTTATATACTGAAGTTATGTACTGTGTTATATACTGGGGTTATGTACTGTGTTATATACTGGGGTTATGTACTGTGTTATATACTGGGGTTATGTACTGTGTTATATACTGGGGCTATGTACTGTGTTATATACTGGGGTTATGTACTGTGTTATATACTGGGGTTATGTACTGTGTTATATACTGGGGTTATGTACTGTGTTATATACTGGGGTTATGTACTGTGTTATATACTGGGGTTATGTACTGAGTTATATACTGGGGTTATGTACTGTGTTATATACTGGGGTTATGTACTGTGTAATATATTGGGGTTATGTACTGTGTTATATACTGGGGTTATGTACTGTGTTATATACTGGGGTTATGTACTGTGTTATATACTGGGGTTATGTACTGTGTTATATACTGGGGTCATTGATATAAAAAAACCCAAGATGCACAGTTTCGAACAAAAGTAACACTCGAAACCGTCGTCAAACACTCACCAATGATACCTACGTTGTTATAGTTATACTTTAAACATATTTTGTTGCAAATTCAACCTTACTAGCATTATTAAAAGTTGTTTTTAGCACGCAGTGTACAAAAAGCAATTAAATTTTACGACCCAAGTTAGCCGGTAGGACAAGACATGGAATGGAGACGAATATTATTTATAAACTTTTTGTTTATAAGACATTGAGTGAGATTTATAAGTTTGAATTGTGTTCTAAACACAAATTTTCAATTGTCAGATTGAATCTACGGATCACTCTTATAACTTAAAAAGAAATATTATCATAACATTGAAACACATAATTAATTATGAGTTATATGTTTAAAAAAAAATCTACTAAAACAACTCGTCTGGTTCATCTCCGTAATTTATACATATAAATATTTGTTATTTAAAACTGAATACAAAATATTTTTTCAGTGAGGCGAGTGACGCGAGACTAATTGAAGAGCGCACAATTTCAATTTGTGCGCTCATTTTATGCGGACGTTTTTGAGACGCCGAGTATGTATCTTGGGTTTTTTTATATCAATGACTGGGGTTATGTACTTTGTTATATACTGGGGTTATGCACTGTGTTATATACTGGGGTTATGTACTGTGTTATATACTGAGGTTATGTACTGTGTTATATACTGGGGTTATATAATGGGGTTATGTACTGTGTTATATACTGGGGTTATGTACTGTGTTATATACTGGGGTTATGTACTGTGTTATATACTGGGGTTATATACTGGGGTTATGTACTGTGTTATATACTGGGGTTATGTACTGTGTTATATACTAGGGTTATGTACTGTGTTATATACTGGGGTTATGTACTGTGTTATATACTGGGGTTATGTACTGTGTTATATACTGGGGTTATGTACTGTGTTATATACTGGGATTATGTACTGTGTTATATATTGGGGTTATGTACTGTGTTATATACTGGGGTTATGTACTGTGTTATATACTGGGGTTATGTACTGTGTTATATACTGGGGTTATGTACTGTGTTATATACTGGGGTTATATACTGGGGTTATGTACTGTGTTATATACTGGGGTTATGTACTGTGTTATATACTAGGGTTATGTACTGTGTTATATACTGGGGTTATGTACTGTGTTATATACTGGGGTTATGTACTGTGTTATATACTGGGGTTATGTACTGTGTTATATACTGGGATTATGTACTGTGTTATATATTGGGGTTATGTACTGTGTTATATACTGGGGTTATGTACTGTGTTATATACTGGGGTTATGTACTGTGTTATAAACTGGGGTTATGTACTTTGTTTTATACGCGGGTTATGTACTTTGTTTTATACGCGGGTTATGTACTGTGTTATATACTGGGGTTATGTACTGTGTAATATATTGGGGTTATGTACTGTGTTATATACTGGGGTTATGTACTGTGTTATATACTGGGGTTATATACTGGGGTTATGTACTGTGTTATATACTGGGGTTATGTACTGTGTTATAAACTGGGGTTATGTACTTTGTTTTATACGCGGGTTATGTACTGTGTTATATACTGGGGTTATGTACTGTGTTATATACTGGGGTTATGTACTGTGTTATATACTGGGGTTATGTACTGTGTTATATACTGGGATTATGTCCTGTGTTATATATTGGGGCTATGTACTGTGTTATATACTGGGGTTATGTACTGTGTTATATACTGGGGTTATGTACTGTGTTATATACTGGGGTTATGTACTGTGTTATATACTGGGGTTATGTACTGTGTTATATACTGGGGTTATGTACTGAGTTATATACTGGGGTTATGTACTGTGTTATATACTGGGGTTATGTACTGTGTAATATATTGGGGTTATGTACTGTGTTATATACTGGGGTTATGTACTGTGTTATATACTGGGGTTATGTACTGTGTTATATACTGGGGTTATGTACTGTGTTATATACTGGGGTCCTTGATATAAAAAAACCCAAGATGCACAGTTTCGAACAAAAGTAACACTCGAAACCGTCGTCAAACACTCACCAATGATACCTACGTTGTTATAGTTATACTTTAAACATATTTTGTTGCAAATTCAACCTTACTAGCATTATTAAAAGTTGTTTTTAGCACGCAGTGTACAAAAAGCAATTAAATTTTACGACCCAAGTTAGCCGGTAGGACAAGACATGGAATGGAGACGAATATTATTTATAAACTTTTTGTTTATAAGACATTGAGTGAGATTTATAAGTTTGAATTGTGTTCTAAACACAAATTTTCAATTGTCAGATTGAATCTACGGATCACTCTTATAACTTAAAAAGAAATATTATCATAACATTGAAACACATAATTAATTATGAGTTATATGTTTAAAAAAAAATCTACTAAAACAACTCGTCTGGTTCATCTCCGTAATTTATACATATAAATATTTGTTATCTAAAACTGAATACAAAATATTTTTTCAGTGAGGCGAGTGACGCGAGACTAATTGAAAAGAGCGCACAATTTCAATTTGTGCGCTCATTTTATGCGGACGTTTTTGAGACGCCGAGTATGTATCTTGGGTTTTTTTATATCAATGACTGGGGTTATGTACTTTGTTATATACTGGGGTTATGCACTGTGTTATATACTGGGGTTATGTACTGTGTTATATACTGGGGTTATGTACTGAGTTATATACTGGGGTTATGTACTGTGTTATATACTGGGGTTATGTACTGTGTTATATACTGGGGTTATGTACTGAGTTATATACTGGGGTTATGTACTGTGTTATATACTGGGGTTATGTACTGTGTAATATATTGGGGTTATGTACTGTGTTATATACTGGGGTTATGTACTGTGTTATATACTGGGGTCATTGATATAAAAAAACCCAAGATGCACAGTTTCGAACAAAAGTAACACTCGAAACCTTCGTCAAACACTCACCAATGATACCTACGTTGTTATAGTTATACTTTAAACATATTTTGTTGCAAATTCAACCTTACTAGCATTATTAAAAGTTGTTTTTAGCACGCAGTGTACAAAAAGCAATAAAATTTTACGACCCAAGTTAGCCGGTAGGACAAGACATGGAATGGAGACGAATATTATTTACTAGCTGCCTCCCCGCGGTTTTACCCGCGTAGTTCCCGTTCCCGTGGGTATACAGGGATAAAATATAGCCTATGTTACTCGGGGATAATGTAGCTTTCCAAAGGTGAAAGAATTTTTGAAATCGGTCCAGTAGTTTCGGAGCCTATTCATTACAAACAAACAAATCTTTCCTCTTTATAATATTAGTATAGATAAACTTTTTGTTTATAAGACATAGCTGCCTCCCCGCGGCTTTACCCGCGTAGTTCCCGTTCCCGTGGGAATACAGGGATAAAATATAGCCTATGTTACTCGGGGATAATGTAGCTTTCCAAAGGTGAAAGAATTTTTGAAATCGGTCCAGTAGTTTCGGAGCCTATTCATTACAAACAAACAAACAAACAAACAAACAAACAAACAAATCTTTCCTCTTTATAATATTAGTATAGATTGAGTGAGATTTATAAGTTTCAATTGTGTTCTAAACACAAATTTTCAATTGTCAGATTGAATCTACGGATCACTCTTATAACTTAAAAAGAAATATTATCATAACATTGAAACACATAATTAATTATGAGTTATATGTTTAAAAAAAAAGCTACTAAAACAACTCGTCTGGTTCATCTCCGTAATTTATACATATAAATATTTGTTATCTAAAACTGAATACAAAATATTTTTTCAGTGAGGCGAGTGACGCGAGACTAATTGAAGAGAGCGCACAATTTCAATTTGTGCGCTCATTTTATGCGGACGTTTTTGAGACGCCGAGTATGTATCTTGGGTTTTTTTATATCAATGACTGGGGTTATGTACTTTGTTATATACTGGGGTTATGTACTGTGTTATATACTGGGGTTATGTACTGTGTTATATACTGAGGTTATGTACTGTGTTATATACTGGGGTTATGTACTGTGTTATATACTGGGGTTATATACTGGGGTTATGTACTGTGTTATATACTGGGGTTATATAATGGGGTTATGTACTGTGTTATATACTGGGGTTATGTACTGTGTTATATACTGGGGTTATGTACTGTGTTATATACTGGGGTTATATACTGGGGTTATGTACTGTGTTATATACTGGGGTTATGTACTGTGTTATATACTGGGGTTATGTACTGTGTTATATACTGGGGTTATGTACCGTGTTATATACTGGGGTTATGTACTGTGTTATATACTGGGGTTATGTACTTTGTTATATACTGGGGTTATGTACTGTGTTATATACTGGGGTTATATACTGGGGGTTTATACTGGGGTTATATACTGGGGTTATGTACTGTGTTATATACTGGAGTTATGTACTGTGTTATATACTGGGGTTATGTACTGTGTTATATACTGGGGTTATATACTGGGGTTATGTACTGTGTTATATACTGGGGTTATGTACTGTGTTATATACTGGGGTTATGTACTGTGTTATATACTGGGGTTATGTACCGTGTTATATACTGGGGTTATGTACTGTGTTATATACTGGGGTTATGTACTTTGTTATATACTGGGGTTATGTACTGTGTTATATACTGGGGTTATATACTGGGGGTTTATACTGGGGTTATATACTGGGGTTATATACTGGGGTTATATACTGGGGTTATGTACTGTGTTATATACTGGGGTTATGTACTGTGTTATATACTGGGGTTATGTACCGTGTTATATACTGGGGTGATGTACTGTGTTATATACTGGGGTTATGTACTGTGTTATATACTGGGGTTATGTACTTTGTTATATACTGGGGTTATGTACTTTGTTATATACTGGGGTTATGTACTGTGTTATATACTGGGGTTATGTACTTTGTTATATACTGGGGTTATGTACTGTGTTATATACTGGGGCTATGTACTGTGTTATATACTGGGGTTATATACTGGGGTTATATACTGGGGTTATATACTGGGGTTATGTACTGTGTTATATACTGGGGTTATGTACTGTGTTATATACTGGGGTTATGTACTGTGTTATATACTGGGGTTATATACTGGGGTTATATACTGGGGTTATATACTGGAGTTATATACTGGGGTTATGTACTGTGTTATATACTGGGGTTATGTACTGAGTTATATACTGGGGTTATGTACTGTGTTATATACTGGGGTTATGTACTGTGTAATATATTGGGGTTATGTACTGTGTTATATACTGGGGTTATGTACTGTGTTATATACTGGGGTTATGTACTGTGTTATATACTGGGGGGGTTATGTACTGTGTTATATACTGGGGTTATATACTGGGGTTATGTACTGTGTTATATACTGGGGTTATATACTGGGGTTATGTACTGTGTTATATACTGGGGTTATATACTGGGGTTATGTACTGTGTTATATACTGGGGTTATGTACTGTGTTATATACTGGGGTTATGTACTGTGTTATATACTGGGGTTATGTACTGTGTTATATACTGGGGTTATGTACTGGGGTTATATACTGGGGTTATGTAATTTTGGCAATTTTTTCAATCAAAGATTTCAATTCCATGAAAATGTTTTCGACATAAGTTGTTTACGTTTTCTTATAGAGAATACTGTGTTTTTTTTAAAACCCATCTTCGATTTCCTATACGATCATTATTCTCAGAGTTATTGATTGACAAAGTTAAAAAGTTCTTTTTTCGGTTGATTGACAATAACTCCGTGATAAATCATTGTACAGGGTTCTTAACTACAACAAATTAAAGGGCATTAAATTTTCTGACAGAACATTTAACAAAAACAATAAAAAAATCATTTTTGAAGCCCATAGACCTTTTTTTCGATGACAAAAAATTAGTATTTTTTTTCCTTGGTAGTTTTCATAGAATTTCTCCAGATCCAAATATGATACAAAAAATTCATGACCATATCCAAAAACTAGATACTTGAAGCTACAGTTTCGTTTTCTATTTTTTGCTGTGGGATTATTTTCCGCGAAGTTATAACTCTTTGAAAATCACCCATAAATTTCAATATTTTTTTATATCCCTAACTTTTTGTGTCTAGTGTATAATTTAAACTTGAATCGATTGCAAATATAAAAAAAAAGTTTAAATTAATGTAGCAATATAGAAAATGCTAAAGGTACTATAATAAGTAGGACAGCAATGCAATGGCCGCCGGCAAATTGGCGGGAAATTTTATAAACATGAAAAGAATCTCTATGAATATGTTAAGTTTACAATTACTAAGAATGTACAATTCAATGTACAATTCACAGAATATGAGTTAGCAGTGTGTTTAGAATTAGAAATGCAATAAGAACGACATTGTTAGAAATATTATCTTTTCTCATTATAATTACCAATAGTTTTGCCGTTAACTGTAATAGATAATATACGAACAAAAACAGTAGCACAACTCCGGATCATTACTGATATGTCCGATTTAAAAACTCTGAACTGATGACTTTACTGTTAAGTTTATTTACTGATTTAGACGTAAGTAGTTTAGTTTACGCTCGAATCGTCCCTATATAGAGATACCTACATAAATCATATACCTACACGACTCATATTTAGTTCGCGAAAGTTTAAAGAGTATATTTACTATCTTAAAGCCGATTCAAGTCGAATTTTTAGTAGATGAATTTTTTTATTGATTGATAGTATCATAAATCGACCTTGTTGTCACAAAGTTACTGCAACAGCATGTTCTAAAGAACCTAGAATTTATAAAATTTATTATTCACTTTATTAATTACTGCATCTGCTGATTATTATACTGTGACAAAACTCGCATTATTCATGGCATATTTATATTATTTTGTTACACGTAAAACGTGGAAATATATGGAACAATGTACTGTGAGGCGTTGTTTCAATATTTGAGCGAAATTACTAAGTAGGTAGTGGATATTTAACCGACTTTATTAAAGAGGTTTTATGTTTTGAAGTATTTAATTTTACTATAAGAACTACTTACATATAATATTGTATTTTTACTCTACACTAAACTATGTTTTATGAATTAGTAGTTATGTTAAGGAACTTATAAACTAGCGACTTGCCCCAGCTTCATAGGGGTTCAATGCTTTTACATCAAAATATAAATCTCCAAAATTGTCAGTGTTTCTCTAAATTCGCAAAATATATGTATAATTATTAGTCTTCTTTGAAGATACAAGAATAACAAGAAGTAGAAATTAGGTCAAACATAACATATTCGTTTAAAACTCGTCAAAAACATTGATTGATTTGTCCATAAATACCACGAAAATTCAATTCAATTAAGATTTTCGACTCTATCTTCACAAAGTTAAGATTAGTTTTTCGTTTAGCTTTTTTTATCTCATTGAAATTATCAACAAGGGCAATGACATTATTATAAATTATGTTAGTTTAGTTAAAATCTGTAGTTGTTGTTAGCTGAATAGTGAGATTTTTCACACATTTTCAACTGACAAAAGGGAAGGTCGGAGCTAAGCTAACCGGTTCATTAACCAGATTCAGGTAGATTTTATTTTGTGATGACTAAATTAATATTTTCCATCATTTATTAGGTACGTGATACCTATTTACCTATATTTTATGGTCACGTTTATTTTTTTTTCATTGTAATATGATTGTATTGTGGCTAAGTTGGAACCGACTCACGATCATGAGGGTGCAGGCAAACCCCTCGCCCGTACCTCTGAGTTTATAAAAACTCACACCACTGGCTTTCGGTGAAGAAAAACATCGTAAGGAAACCTGCATGCCCGAGATGTCACTATTAAAGGCATGCGCTAAGCACTAAGCTCGCGTGGTGGACTATGGCCTTAACCCCTTAATGTTAGGAGAGGCTCGAGCTCCTCGGTGGAGATGTATATGAGCTGATGATGATGATTTTATTTTACGAAGTACCTCAATACTATGTGGCGACTTTTCATCTAGATTTAAACGATTTAACAATTCGTGTCTTAGAAGTTTAATTACCTAACCAACATTAATATACAAATAGATATAAAAATTAACTATTATCTGTCTACGGAAATACAAGACATTGGCCCAATAATGAATTCAAATCCATTAGTTTTTATCTCAAATATTTTAAATTGGGCTAATTTTGAACAGCGACGCCTAGTTTGTTTTCAAGAAAACTATTGAACTGTTGGTGACCCAACTCAATAAAGTACATAAAATGTGTAATTAATTAGACTACTCACTCATAGATGGCGTTGTAATGCATTTCATATTAAATTGTTTCTACTGCACGTTAGATGGCGCTAAGCGTATCAATGGCAATTAAATTTAAAAATTAGCCCATAATGGAAAACACAGAAAAGTCCATTATTTCACTTCTTACCTACGATAAAATAGTACCTAAGATAGTTTTAACCTACGATCCTTAAGTTGAAATTGTAAGTGCTTTTCACAAATCTGCTAGATAGATGCATTCAACCGTTTGGCACCCCCGGTAGACTTGACTTAAAACTACAGATCAAGAGTACGATTTTTATCCCATAAACATTTGTGTGAAAGTACATGTTTGTTTTGTTTTGTGTCTGGGCGCAAATATAGATTTCAGTAAGTGCTTATGTATTTAAAAGTTTTTGATTATTATCAGCTTGGCCTTGTCCCAAAATAATAATTTACCTAATTATTAAATACTAGCTGCCTCCCCGCGGTTTTACCCGCGTAGTTCCTGTTCCCGTGGGAATACAGAGATAAAATATAGCCTATGTTACTCGTGGATAATGTAGCTTTCCAAAGGTGAAAAAAATTTGAATTCGGTCCAGTAGTTTCGGAGTCTATTCAAACAAACAAACAAACAAACAAATCTTTCCTCTTTATAATATTAGTATAGATATTCTTATGGGAATGGCATTCCCGGGTACCTATACACCTATTAATACTTATACTTAAGTCTTGCAATTCAAAGTCCTATAATCTTTGAAGCAAAATAATAAAAATAACAGTTTCCACCCATCGACGTATAGCGATAGACAAGAACGTTCATGTAAAACATTTGTTTAAAAACTGGTAAGAGTTAGAACTAAAGTTCGCTGCAGCGCTGTATAAAGCTGTGTCAACTAACCAAACTATTTTAAAAGATACAGCGCTAGATTGCTTAGAGTATAGTTTTCTCGCGACCAAAACGTCGTAAGCGCCGCAAATTTCATGGCGCTTACGCGTTTCGTTCAGTTAACTACACTAAGATGTCGTCCCTATAGAGTTCACACCGCAGATGTGACACATCTTTTTTACCTTCTAAACTTCATTAGAATAAAACTCGATTTCAAAATGTATTATATTAATATTAGGGGGGCCTAGTGCGGATTGGCGGACTTCACATGGCTTAAATGAGTACTCAGAGGTACGGGCCAGGGCTTGAATTAACATAAAACAATTATTCAAAATATCAAACTATCACTACTAATTAAAAACTCATTAACAATTAATCAAATTAAAACCTTTCTAAAAAAACATATCAAGTCTGTGTTCAGTTACATATTTTTACCTACAACCAGTTTTAAGGGAACATCTGCACGTTTTAGTATATGATTGTAGAATGGCGTGGTATTTAAATAGATAAATTGTTTTTCTACTCTGGAATTACGGAATTATCACCTATTAATTCACTTAAACAGGTAGTAATTTTACTTAGTTGACTACTGACTAGTTATTTTCGTCCAGGGTCTACTTTGATTCGGATTATCGTTGTTATTAACGCTGCTCCGTGCGCACCCGCACTGAATGAATGTCGAAGCCACACTAAAGTCGGGTGTGGGGACTGCAGTTCAGTTGAGTTGATAAAAGCGAGTGTTCGGAACGCCCTATCTAGTACGTAGTACATATATATCGATGTTTCCACCCTTTTCCAGTTTCCACAGTCTATATTTATTGATGATCGAGATCATCACAGATGAAATTAGTAAACATGTGATAAATAAACTCTCGTGCAAATTATTTTCACGATAAAACAATTTGGTGTATATTACTTCAAAGTACCTAAGTAAGAAAAACAAAGCAATTTGGATGACGACATGATCACTTTTCTTTTAGACTGATCTTCGATAACACCATCCTATTTTCTTAAATAAATCTACACTAATATTATAAAGAGGAAAGATTTGTATTTTTGTATGTAACGAATAAACTCAAAAAGTACTGGACCGATTTTAATAATTATTTTTTCATTAGAAAGCTACATTATCACTGTGTAACATAGGTAGGCTATATTTTATCCCTGTATTACCACGGGAACGGGAACTACGCGGGTAAAACCGCGCAGGCAGCTAGTAACGTATAAAGATGAAAATGGTATTTAAGTCTACTTTAATTCAAAAACGCATTTACAAGCACGGTTTTTGAAGGGCGGTGTTGCTGAGAAGAGCCGCCAAAAAATTCGCCACTTGGATTGATCACAGAGAATAGAGTTAGGTACTCTATGTACCTACCTACTTACCCAGTAATAAGCTATAACGCGTCCATCCATAATTTTGGCCAAATTCACTATAGACTAATAGACGTACCTATTAGGGTAAACATGGGATAGATGCCCCACTTTTTGTAAGCTGACTATAACTTTTTTTTTTAAAGCACTATTCGAGTGAGTTAACTATTTGTAACAACTATAGTCCTTATACTTACTATCTATTCATATCATTATTCAATGCATACCGTAGATTTGTAGATATTCGGCTCTAAAAAAGACTTATTGTTTGAGGATAGACGCCTACTGTATGGGGTAGTTGCCCCTGGCAAAATTTCAACATGAGTATAGATGCCCTACAATGGGATAGATGCCTCCGCAATAATAAAAAAAATCGTAGAAAATTAAATAAAATGTTTATTTGCTTTCTTAGTTGCAATAATATATTATAAGGTTTTCTTATCCTTCTTGTGTCTTCTTACATCCTGTCGTGTTGTGGGAAATCCTGCCTTTTCTAATTTTTGTATGTGCGCTACGAGACGTTTCTCGTTGTCGTCCAGTGTGGGATGTTTTCCTAAAAAAGAAGAAATTAACAGGTAGGTACAGAAAAAAACTGAGGATTCAAAAAGGACAAGTATGGAAAAACAAACTAAGAAGACAGTGCCTAAATTGAATTTGATAAGGGCAATTAATTCCTCTATTACTAACTCAAAGTTAGTTTTTCACAGTTTTTTACAAGTACAGTGAAGTACGACATGTAAAGGTATAAACAGCTCATAAATAAACTTGAAAGTCAATTTTCCTACTAAGTTGCATATTTACTAGATAGATACGTTATTTAAAAAAATCTTACCTATAGCCTAAGTACCTGTGAATAAGTCATAGAGGATATATGCCTCTAAGGGCGTCTATACTCAGTCAATAGTGGGGCCTCTATCCTTTTTAGTAGGGATAGACGCCCCAGCAAATAAATAAAAATACTTAAATAATTTCGTAATTTTATAAACACACCATAAATATAAATGATACATACTATTTAAATAACAATACACACATATAACTTACCTTCGAAAACGAAAGTTCTGAACACGTCAAAATGTCACTGTCACAAGAATCAAGCAAGCGCGATAAAATTTTGCAACATTTTTTTAACTCAAGCGGCGATGGTGCAGTCCTGTCGAAGCGCGTGCGTGGACTGAGCTGTGCGGGGCCAGATCTGACTGAGGAACATGGTACTAGAGCGTGAACTTGGTTCTAAATTCTCTTTTTTTAAGGTGCGGCGTCTATCCTCCAAGGGCATCTATCCCACTTTTACCCTACATTTTAATGTTGTTATAACGTCTATTGTAGGTAAATACATTTTTGTTTCATAAGTATAATCCATTTATTATTTTAAGATTATTCATTAATCTCAAAATTAAGAAAATACATATTTTTGTGTTCCGAGTCAATGAAGAATATGTAAAGAATTTAATATAAAACAGGCAAATATTTATTTTCTAGTTTATTAAGTGATATACCTACATATATATTTGTAGGTATAATAAATGACAATTATAATAAAAGCCTGTAGTCACTGACCAAAATGTAGTAGAATATAAACCTACGAAGAGATAGAGAAAAAATATCTTTCCGAAATAGGTACATCAATTTTAGAAATACTTAGGTAATTATTTTTAATTAATAACATAAAGACCTGAATCAAATATAAAAATATACAATGGAAATTCCTGAAATATCTTAAAACATGCATTAATTCTATGTTTATTAAAATTATGTAAATTAAAACAGTATTTTACACGTAGTGGCAAAATAAATGACAATTATATTTAATTACGAAGTACCTAAATATAGTACACTATAAAGATAGGTTACCTAACCATTATTTTTAAACTCAAATATTTTATTAATATAGCCAAATATATTTTCAAGAAAAACAGTGTTAGCAACAAAAACATTTTAAGTGAAACAAAGAAGAAATAATAAATATCATTGATCAATAAATTACTGAAAAGGCCATTTTTTGTCACGCGAAATTATAACCTCATTATCTGTTTAAATTAAGACAATTACATTTGAAATTGTATTTTATATGCTTAACATACAGTTTAAATTCCCTTGGACAGCCTGGTGACGGGTTAGCCTTGCTGTACGGTAGTTGTAAAATAGAATTAAGCATGTGTACAATAAGGTTGAAATTACATTGGTTGTAAATAAAATAAAGAGAGTCAACTCCCCTAACGCAGAAGGCGTGGTCACGTTACATTCGACTGAGGACTGCACAAAACTCAGTATACAACCGACATTCGGACGTTACAAATACAAAAATCCACAATAAAATTTAAAATTTACTTTAAAAATCGTGCAAACGTGCCAGTGACTCGAGTGTTGTGGACAAAGTGACCAGTGAAATGGAATCTGAAATAAACAAGATGCAAACTAAAATTCCACCGAAGAACTTCTCAATCGAATCGATTGTTGGTTTAAGCGATCGTCGCTCGCCAGAAATCGATATAGAGAACAGCATATCCCAAGATTACGCTGGAAACAACGAGCATTCTGAAGACGAGGACGTGAAGATTAGAGATGGGAAGATGGGGTACTATTTTCAGCAGAATCGTGTGCCGAATTTTCCGTTTTTCATGTCTTATGATAAGAGGATGATGAGCGGGTATCAGAATGAGCAGGCGGCTGTGAGGGAGGACCTGAAGAGGGCCAGCCCTGGGAGTGTGAGGAGCGAGGTGGACAGCGACGGGGTCGACGACCGGCCTCATGGTGAGTCACTGTTTTAATTATTTTTGGGAATATTGGAATTTATTTTTTCAGGATTTCATATAATATATATTTTAAGAAAAAACAGGCAGGAAAATAATAGGTACCTACATATGATAATGGTAAAAACTATGCGTATATTTATATATTAATGTCATAACTAAACTACATAAATATAGGTAGTAATTTTAATAAATGTTATTATATTCTAAGCATTACTTATTTAATAAAAGTAATTTTATGTATAACACCTAATGTAGCTGCTCCATGATTATTAAAATACTGAACTTAAACTAAACTAACTATCAACGATCTTTGATCAACTACCGTTCGCACTTTTCAATATTTTCTTTGGGTTTTATTGTAATTAAAACTAAATGTCAAAAGATTGACAGTTTTTATGTGTTCTTTAGATAACATTTAAGTTATTAGAAGTATACTAAGGAAATTAACTATAGCTAGTTATTTAGCTATAATTCCTATCGTAAACCATATTTATCATAAACGATCATTATTCGATGTATTTCTGTTTATTTCTTCATTGTTTTAATTATTGCTAAATATTTTTCTTTTTCAAAAGCAAACTCTTCGGTAATAAAACCATAGTTTAATATTCTAAGCTTTAACGGATAGCGGTAAATTGTTTATGGTTACCGTAATTATAAGTATATTGCCTTTTTTGAAAAAGCCGCCGGGATCTAGGTACGGGCGGCCGTCGGCGCCGTTTCATCTTTAACTTGCAGTTTTTCGGTTAACTATTGTAATGTTTAGATAATTACGGGTATAACTGTTAAAACGTGGTACTTTTAAAGTATTGGTTTTGAAAAAAAAAACCATAGTTAACTTTCATTGAAGTAACAGTGTGTTGGACATTTTTTTAAATGCAAAAACGACTTTACGTTTTGAAATTAAGATTTTTGAAAGAATCAAGCATTCAAAATAGTGTTAATGTAAAAAAAAATACATTTCCTTTATTTTTATCTTCTCACACAAACATAAATATGAAAAAGTAATCACTGAATTTATTGGAGGCTCTATTTGAATCATTAAAACTGACTTATACCTATTTAATTTCATTTAAACAATTCACATACCTATCGAACAGCATACGGCGGTAGCCTGTCCTCATATCTTTATTTAACTAGCTTAATACATAATTCTTTACTTATTATAAAAACACATAAACACATTAAAACCCCATAATCCGTAATAACATTAACAAGATAATACAAACTCGTTTCGGCATTAAATTGTTTACAAAATAAAGGTATTAACATATAATAGGGCGAGGAGCCGAGGACGAACATTTGAGACCCTTTGTCACGCCCTTTAAAAAAAATAACAATAGGGGTTGCCAATGTCATAAAAAAACTTGTTTAATCATTATGAATCAGATATAGATCTTTTAAACTTAGTTTTTCTAGTTCAATTCCATAAAATCAATGTTATAATAGCGTTACAGCATTTTCTTGGATTAAAATAACTTATGTAGTCAAAAGTAATTTGGTTAGAATGAAGTTTGATGCGTGAGTCTCACTATTATTTTATCTAGTAAGTAATAAAAATCTAAACGGATTTCAAACAAAGTTTTAGAAAATTCAATGACATTGTGATCTTTTTTAATGCACGGAAGTGTAATTTAGATATCTTTCAAAAAAGTTGTCTAAATAGATTGTGTAGAATGAAAACCTTTTGTTATTTACTTAATTAAGTTTAGTTATTAAAGGTATTAATCATAGTTTATTTATTTACATTCGTTTATTAATAACTAGAAGCAAGAGATAAAAAGAGCAGAGGTCTAAAGTAGGTAGCGTATGTGATATTCCAAAACATACATAATCTAACTCATACATCTTATATGTACACATCCACACTTACATACTTTCGCATTTATAATACTAGTGGCACCCCGCGGTTTCACCGGCATTTTCGTGAGATCATCATTTTTTCCTAGATAAAAAGTAGCATAAGAATTAATCCAGGTTATAAGATATGTCTATACTAATATTATAAAGAGGAAAGATTTGTTTGTTTGTTTATTTGTTTGTAATGAATAGGCTCCGAAACTACTGGACCGATTTCAAAAATTCTTTCACCTTTGGAAAGCTACATTATCCCCGAGTAAAGTAGGCTATATTTTATCCCTGTATTCCCACGGGAACGAACTACGCGGGTAAAACCGCGCGGGGGCAGCTAGTTCTTAATATATAAGAGGAACGAACATACATCTACATCCATACATTCAAACCTTCGAATCTATGATATTAAGTAGGATAAAAGGTATGATATCTAGGCAGCTACAATTTAAAACAATATTATTTAGTTATCTAAATAATAACGTGTCAAAAGGACCCTTAACGCTTTAACGTTGACAAATTACTCGAACGGTAGCATTTTATATCCATATTGTAAGCACTTGTGCTACTGTAAACGTACCTTTGTCAGCCATCTTGTCGCAGCGTGACGTCTGTCAAATTATACCGCCAAAAGACGTGTCATAGACAATAAGCTAGTTCGTTCTCCATTGTCCCCGTGTTGGCACACCAGTCTATTGTCTTTGCTCAATTATAGAGTGGTGCATTGTGGCCACGTAGTGAATGTCATCGGATATTTTCTCTTTTATTACCCCCAGTCCTTCTTTCTTGTAATTTTTGGTTTTACAGCTTCCACATTTTTGTTTGAATGCGTAATGTTTCTTGGAAGTTTTGATGTGAAATTGGTAGAGATATTTTGTTGTTATTAAAGATATGCTTATTTTGTGGTTTGGTTGACCATTTCTGCTTTAAACTAACTGTTACCTGTAACAACTATATCAAACATAATATATGTATTTCCCTATATTCTATCCTAGTTCTTTTTAAATAATTGAATTACGCTCATAATAGTAAAAATGCAAGTATGTATAACATAATATGAAGTAAGATTACTAAAATATTCAGATGTATGCAAGTTTCCTGATACCTGCATAAATATCCCGGGAGTTTATCACTTTCAATATATTCTAATATATCCTTAATATTCAGTAAACTATTTTAAAATAGATGTACATAATCATATATATAATATGTACCAACTTTAAACTAATTATATAAACAGTAGCTGTCCACGGGATGTCATATCTTTTTATAAATTTAAGCTCATGTTATCCGTAACGATATACCATTCCTAATAGATTTTTAGAATCACTTTAATAATTCTTGTCCCTAGATATATCCATTACAAACTATAAAATATTTCCTCTTTACGATGTACCTAATTATAGACAAATTTTAATAAAGAAAACACAATGCATCTTTACGGCAAATTTAGAACATAACCAAGTCAATGTGAGTGCAGAAAGTGCTAGAACTGAAATGTTTCACCATATTTTATGCAGCAAAATGGTAGCTAATATACGTTTTAATAGCTGGAGCCAAGTAATAAAGGACTATGATGTTCAGTAGCGAGTTCATATTAAAATGAAATGAACTGACATGATTAAAAGCTTAGGGCGGTGGTGCAGCGGGTTCGAGATAAATGTGGAGAAGGTTTTATGTTAGAAAGTAGATAAATGAAGGCGTTTTGGAGTTTAAGGTGGATAGTGATATATTTGTGTAGAGGAACTTTAATACCTAATTGATTTAGGTTGATATGGTTCTTTTTGTAAATTTGGATTAGGAAGGAAATTTTAAAATAGTTAAGTAAGAAATTTGTATAGTGGATTTTTGATACCTATTTGATTTAGGTTGATAAGGTATATGGTTTTTTAGAAATTTGTTTTTGAAATGAATCTAATAAAAGGAAGGAAATCCAAATGAAAATAGTTTAAGCGTATGGGTTTCTTTTTATATGTAACAACTTATTCAAGTTAGAAGAAATTTAGTTTTTTTTTGTTTCTTTATTTACTTTAATTACAACGGTATTAGGTACTTCTTTTTTCCTAAGTAGCTGTCACTTGCGGACTCTCAACTTGATGGTAAAGGGTCACTATCACCTTTATACATAGGTGATACTTGTCTTAATATTTATTTAATAAAAACATATTACTTGCAAATAAACGAAAACGTACCAATTGTGTAACCGACCTAAAATTGTAAGCGACAACCTCGTAACAAGGGAGCGAAAGAGATGGAAAACGATTATCATGGCCCCGCCCTGATTGGTGGGGAGAAAAACGGGAGAGCGTTATTGGTTAACGCATTATGGATTTTTAGTGAGGCGGTGCGAACTTCGGACATCGAAAACAAACTAACAGTTTACTTTTCGGCCTCTTTACTGTCAGTGCTTTTTTATTTTTAATCCTTTTTTTTAAATCATGGAAACGATTAGGAATTACGCGTTGGACCACAAGTCGATTCGTGAGCCTCTGTCAGTTGATATGTCAAAAACAAATTACGATATTAGTGTTGCAAATCAAAATACTCCGCCATCATCGCCTAAAAGCAAAGGTATGTGTTTATTTATTCATAGAACAAAAAAAAGCGATCGTAATAAATGTTATTTAGTTTATTGCTATTGAGTGTCAATTAATAAAATGTTTTATATGTCTATGGTTGGTCAGTTTTTTTTATATCGTTTTTGATAAGTAATATAAGAAGTATTGATAATCCTTAAGCGCTATGATATGTAGATAGTCCTGTGACAAAATATTATATAACTAACTTACAATACACGGCTTTACCACGTTCCCTTTATCTTTATTTTCAACTAGGTGTCCCGGGATAAAAAGTAGCCTAAGTATGTGCTACTAGACACCTACTAATAACTGAGTAGGTATGTATGATCCATATTCCTTCTGCCGTTCTAAAGTGAAAAAGTAAAAAACATGTAATACGAACTTTCCCAATTGTAACATTAGTAAGATTTTTTTTACTTATATTACCTACATAGTATCCATATGTATCTCACCCATAATACTTAATAAAAAAGAATACCTAGGTAGATAACCTAAATTATTACTTACCATTCACAGACTAAACGATCTATAACCGTACTTTTATTATCATACCAATAAAACTTATTTTGAACCAAAATGCCGACAAAAGACGCCATCATAACCTGAATGTAACGTTTTAATATTTATATTGATTTTACAATAACTTATTGTCGGCGTCTCAAAGCTGTAAACGATCATAACTATTATATAACCAACCTTATTTGTGTGTCATAGAGTTCATAATTGAATAGCAGAGACGTGTTTTTGTTCTTGTTCACCTACCTGCAAATTTTGGTGATCATTTTACAAGGTTTATGATTATATACCGTTAGGTTTATTTTTTTATATAAATAGATGAAAATTTTGTTTAAAACATGAGAGTAATCTTTATTGTAACTACTCAATAGCAAACAAACATATTATTTTTTTCTTGGATAGACTATAATATATAATGGGAAAACATATATGTAGGTAATAGTGAACTCGAAAACAATCATACATATGTTTGATAAATATTAATGCTTTTTAAATAAAAGTCCATTTGCATCTTCTGACCTTTTTCTAATCCCTCAATTATATGTATCAATCGCCTTGCAACAGAAGCTGTTGGCAATCTAATTACCACATCTGTAACACAAGCAATAAATCCACACAAGCTAAATAACAACTAATTAACGTCAAACAAAATTGCCAAATACGTTACCGCAGCTGTCTCCTCTATAATACCTATTAAAAGTTAAATAGACCGCAACCATTGTCTATGGTTGCAGAAAAAGTTAAACGTCAACGCGTGGGTGGATTTCCCGCCACAATTTGACAGCTCGCCGCCATTTTTAATCGGACAACAATGATATTGGCGCGGGGTCGAGATTGTAATATGTCTTGTCAATTGGGCTTAAACTGATTTTGTTTTTATTGCCGTCAACTCCCCACTGAGATATTTATCTTCATTACATCGTTGCCGACTAGTGGATACGAATTTTATCATGAAAATTGTATGGGGGAACGCGCTGGGGGATGACACCGTATAATTGCTTCTATATTGGATAATTGTATAGCAAATGTTTTGCTTTGGACGCGTGTAAATTGTTTTAACTCCGCAGAGAGTTGCTGTGATTTGATAATGCCGTAGCTTATTCCGTTCATTAGGAATAGAATAGGGTGAGATGGATATCAACATTTATTGAGTTTGTTGAAATTATTTATTTAATATTTATGTCAACGAAATACGTCTGTTTGTGTCTCAATCTCATATACCTATAACGACAGCAGAGTATGATTTGTTTTATTAATATTACTCTGTTATTACTAAATCATAAAGCTTAGGTACTGTTTTTATCGTGTTTTTGGTCGTAATATTTCTACAACATAAAGTCAAATATTATCAAATAAAGCAAAGTTATTTACTGCCAACATAATCCATGCATTCCAAATTCAAAAGCGTAACTGTAACCGGCCGGTAGCACAACACGACACCGTGTCATAGACAATATAAGGGGGTCAATTCACGACAATACAATTACCGACGCGTGCCGGCCCGTGTGTGGGACGCATAAGGGTGGCCAAGCCAATTCTCGATAATGCCAATTGTTAATCTACTGCGATCGGTTTGTGCCTATTACAAGGGCTATTTGGCACGCGGCAAATTGAGCGGTGGTAGTATTAATTAAGCATTTAGCAATTGGCATGTGCACAGTTTAATCTATGAGTAACATAAATGGTTATTTTTTCTATGCGATATTGTAACGGTGATTATGATTTTCTAAATACGGTTTGTTATAAGAAATGGGTTTTTTTTTCTCAGAATAAATGTGTTTAACTGTCGCGAAGACATCATAAATGGTTGGCACTAAGTCAGCCATAATCGGACACCATTTATTGACTCCCATTTGTGCCGAACTGTGCTAATATTAACAAAAGTCAGTTTTTTTTATATAAAGCCATAAAGAATATAAATAAAAGATTTGATCTATGATTTCGAGACCACAGAACTCTAAAAACACGTATAACAAGTCCATATAAAGCTTTGTCATTAGTGATATGATTTGGAAGCGAGTTGGAGTGATTGTGCTAAATGCCACAACACGATGTTGTTTCATAACGTATCAATTAGATATAGGTATACAGATATGGGTATCTAGTTTTTTTGTATTTAAATATGAACCTTGGTTTGATCATAAAAAACCGATTAATATAAAACTATAAATAACTGTAACTATTAAAAAAAATACAGCATTATTAAGACTTTGGTTGACTTTGTGGTTAGTGACATAAATTTCAAGCCGCCAGTCATGGGTTTGAATCATGCTGAACGCAAGCTTTGCTTAGTTTGGAATCAAATTGGTTATTATGTGAAAAATAAGTTAGTACTAGCGTATTAATAACAGTTACAAAAATACTAGGTAGTATATACTTATATACATCGACACGTAAACTTTATTTTGTAAAGTGAAATGTCCCTGAGCATTACCTCTACGCATCATGAGTGTTCCAAGTATTGTGTACATAACACATTAACGCACGTACGTTTTGAAACAAAGCCTCTGTCGGCATAATGTTTCAAAATTACTCTCCCATACGACACTAATGGCACTCTATGACGTCATCGACAAAAAAACACTATAAGCATAAAACATATTCCGTGTTGCCAGATTATAAAAGTATGATCGCTTCCGTTTTCAAATAGAACGACAGACGGAAGCAATTTCGAACGGACACTTTTTAAATGTCAACTTTGTAAATATACTGGTTTCTTTTTTTTAAATCGAGACACACGCCAATAATAGCGCAGCTGGGGACCATAGATAGTCGGCACCCAAGAGGTTTACGAAAAAGTTTGTATGACAACAAATTTTATTGGGAGGAAGCTACTGACTAGACTATTGCAAATTGATATTTGAGTGTTCTGTCGCCACCCAGCATGGGAACGATTCAAGTGCGCAGACGGCGGAGGCGATTAAGAAAAAAACCATAAGCATCATGTTTAGTCTGCTGCACTCGAATACGCAATAAATTTTCCATAATGAGACCTTTTCTGATAATATTTACATAGATAATTCATTTGTAATCTACCTAATTGTTATTTATTCTCAACTTGTATTTATAGCCAGTATTTCGATAAAAGTAATTATATCGATTAAACATTTTTTTATAACTCGATACTTAAGAATGAACGTCTTCATCACGCGCTATTAAGACAATAGAAACGATGCGACTTGAAAGCTTCAAAAATAAACTGCCAGTGTCAATAACGGACGAACGCTATTGCCGCGCCCTTTTTTAAATTTAGAACCACTTCAACGACTAATCAGATTTGTAAAGTCGGCGTTTTGAAGCTACCACTTTTTTTCTAAATTGAGCGGCGATCGACTGAGCCTTTCGGTTTCTTTGTGGTTTTTAATACACGCCATGGGAAAATATTTAATTAGACAATAGCTTATTTGTGTTTGTCTTGTGTTAATGTATTCCTTTTGAAACTTTGGGCGCTCACAATTAGCACCTACGGGCTACCGGTTTCCAAACGATGCGTTTGGATGTTACCACTATTTTACGACAAGTCAATTTCGTATTCAATTCACGGAATAATTAGTTCTGAAATGAATTGAGTGGTCGCTGTGTCGGCTTTCTTTTACTGTGGTTACAAGTAGCTAATGTCTAGACATGAGTATAATTAAGATAATATGGTGCTCATAATGAAACGCCAGCGCCTACCAGTTGGTTCTGAGTGCGTACTTCCAACCCTTTAAGTGAAACAAGGGCTTTTTGGTTCGAAGATAACTAATAATCGGTCCTTTGAGTTACACTCGTCTTTTAATACCTACAAGAAATTATATTTTTAGATCGTCTATTTTTTTTAGAAATATTTTTAATTATTTTTTCTTTTGTCCACAGAATCATTGAGTCCACAGTCGGAACAGATGACCAATCCAAACTCTGCGCCGGATCCAAATATAAGGTATGTTGGTACTAAAAAGTGCACTTTACCGTTCAATTTATATTAAAAAAAACCTTCTCAAAGAACGTTTGATTGACATTTTAAAATATGTTTATTTTTTTTTCTTCCATAGGAGGTATCGTACAGCCTTCACACGGGAACAGTTGGCAAGACTGGAAAAGGAATTCATTAAAGAAAATTACGTCTCCCGACCGAGGAGATGTGAACTAGCAGCTCAGTTACAGTTACCAGAATCAACTATTAAGGTAAGCTTAATATTTTAAAAGTACCCAATGGGTTAAACCAGGTTTTAAACTGTCTGTGTTCCAAATCCGTAAAGTAGGTTTTATGTGAAAGAGTAACAAACATCTATATTCACAAACTTTCGCATTAATAAGTGGAATCTTAAGCTTATATTGGAAATAAAGAGATAAAAGTGTATATGTGTTTAATAGAGAAATACTTAATGAAAATAAACGTAACTTTTATAGTTTATAGAAAACATAAATACCTATCTTAATTCCAAATTTCAAGTTAATATCTCAACTACGAAATAAGTTACAGGCACTTTTGCCAAAAAACCTTTAAAACATCGTTAATGAGTCACGTAATTTACCAACTACCTACATACAAATTGCGTTATATCAAGACATATTTGTATGGGGAGCCATTTAACATAAATTATGGGGTGCTTGTGTTAATAGGACGCCACCCACGCGTCATCTGTCAACTTGACGTTTTCAGTAAAAGTTACCAAAGTCCACCCACGATGTGTCCTCAATAAAACCGACCTCTTTGTTCAATTATAATGTATCAGCTAAGATATTTTCGTAATGTCACGACGGCGAATTGACTGCCACTGAAGTGTCACTGACGACAAACAGCCCGACAGACTAATGGCGGCGAAAAAGTGAATTAATATTGATTTTGCTAGAAATTATTAATTCGGTTACGTGTGAGTAGGATATAAATTGATAAATAGCTTTGAATATTCAATTGAGGTATGCTTAATTTGATTCTAAATAAGGATTTGTACCTAGGTACTGTCAATTGTAGCAGGTTTATATTCATATACATATCTACATAGGTTTATGAAAAAGTAATCATATTTTCAAAACCGGCTTCATTTGATTGAAATTAAAACCTTATAATACTGAATAAAGTAAAGGTATTTTTTCATAAGCAGAATAAACAGTTATCTACACAATACGACTTGTTAAGTAACGATCAATGACTCGCCGGTCCCGAGTATGATGCGTCAATTAGAACCACAATAATTTCCATCACGAACGTTTTATAACCTCCCGCTAATTCGCAGAAATCACGTTACAAAAGTGTGAATGTTCAACGAACAATAAGCGAATGGAATAATCAATAAATAAGGCCGCCCGTTGTAACATTTACATTTGCTATGTTATGCTTCTCTATAGTGATACTTAAAAAAAACATAAAAAAAATACCGTAATTAAAAATACTAAAAATTCCAAATAAAATGGAATGTCACGCCAATTTAAATTTAAATTCCTCATTCGCGCGTCACCGGCTGTCCAGTCATAATCTCAATTATCACTTCCAATAAAAAAAGAAAACAACTGACGGCTGGGAAAAAAAAACACGTGTTTTTATTGCTTCATTCGAATTTTACATACACGCTAATTTGTCGATGTGCATTAATAAAAGAAACCGACCGAATTATTCAGTAGCTGTTGAATGCTAATGAACACTAATGCCGAAAGAACTGAACGCTCTCAATGCTATAAAGCGGCTATCATTAGTGAGTGAGTGAATGAAAAGACTTCATCGGTTGTCTATGGTCCGGCATCTGTTTTATGGCGCGATTACACCAATTAAAAACTATTAAATTAAACCGCGCGGCTACCATTTGATGCGTTATAAAATTTAAGCTTTTTTTTCGTGTGTTTGTTTATTGTGATGAATCTTTATTGCGCGTTGTAAATGGCCAGTAACAAATCAATAAAAAGCTCTTAAAAATCGATGGTTTCTTTCGTTAGTTCTGACTTGAGGATTTTACTTTAATTCTTTAAAACATTTTTACCTACATTTATTGAATTATAATAAATAATATAGAACCTAGTGTGCACATTTAACATGCTTGTAGCCGTCAAAATGTAAGGTTTAATGTGTCGTGTGCCAAACAATAATCTTGTCTATGGTGGACGCCATTTTCTAAGTGACAGCGAGCTTTTGACAGCGAGATTCCCGCCAATTAACACGTCGTTCGGCGCTCTCTCGAACAAAGCGCAGGTCCTAAAGCCAGCCTATGGGAATAACCTTTGTTTGCATACTTTGTTGTTACCGAGCGGGTATTATACAGTCTTAATGATTTTAGATGCCTCTGAACGTGGCTGAATGCCTTTTTACGATTGCCTTGTGTTATTTTCGAAAATATGCAATTAATTAGCGACAGTACGCGAAGTACTAACGCCTGAAAACTTACCGGGTGTTTTGGGTTTTACGATTGATTTGTATATGTAGATATATGTATAAAGCCGTTTTATAAAGTGATTATGTGTAGCTTATTGTCTTATTTCGATTTCACTGTAAATAATATGAAAATTAATTTCATTTCATTTATTTATTTATCGTTCCAATCTTTTGGTAGGTTATCTTATGTGCCTAATAAAATTTGAAACTGGTGTTCCTTTTATTATGTATCACAGCATAATATGAGTGTAGCTACTACTCTTCAATTTTGTGATCTCCGCTACTGTTCATAATTTTAATGTTTGTCCCTAGAACCATTTTGAAATCCTTATATTACGATCCCCGTAAAACAAAAAAAGCTAATTTTATTTCTCAATTGTCAACAGGTCTGGTTCCAAAACCGAAGGATGAAGGACAAACGTCAGCGTATCGCAGTAGCTTGGCCATACGCAGCAGTATACAGCGATCCGGCTTTCGCAGCTTCAATCCTGCAGGCCGCCGCTTCATCAGTAGGCCTCCCCTACGGGTACCCTTCCCCTGCGTTACTACCCCCTTTCCATAACCCTCAGTTATTACCCGCGGGGTACCCTTATCCTTATCCCCCCTACCCCCGCTACCCCTACATCCCCCCCACCCCACCATCCCCAGTAAACCCCGAAACGAACACCTTAAGACCAGCGTATTCGAATTTCAATTTGAACGTCGATAAATAGTTTTCTTTATAATTTGTTTCGGTAATGTATTAGTTTTTGTATCTATGTAAATATGTAGTTTTATTTTTAATGTTAGGTAATTTATTAAATGCTGGTCATTTTGGTTGGTAATAACAAAAAAATATTGAAGAAATTTTCGTTTGTAATTCGTGAAAAGACAACTTTAGATTACATAAGTCGTTTAGATATTTTGTTACTAGTGGCTCCCCGCGGTTTCACCCGCGTACCCGGGAGGTCTTCCATTTTCCCGGGATAAAAAGTAGCCTATATGTTAATCCAGGTTATAAGCTATCTTTATTCCAAATTTCATTCAAATCCATTCAGTAGTTTTTACGTGAAAGAGTAACAAACATCCATACATCCATACTTACAAACTTTCGCCTTTATAATATTAGTAGGATAGTAGGATTCATTCCAATTATATGTAGGTTTTTTTCGTACAAATTACTGAATATAATTTAATCAATGTCCTTGTCGGTCATCAGTATCCAGCTTTATTTGGAACATAATTTACATCATAGACAATATGGTACTTGACAGTATTCAATATACATACTTATTATAAAATCAATAAATAAACAGTGCATAAAAACATATATGAATATACTATTTCTAATAATAACTATGTTTTATATTTTCAACTATTTTGAAATACCGATATAAAGTCTAAAAGTAGTTCAATTGACTGCATTATTATGACATCTCATTATAAACACAGACAAAACGGAAACTATGACAGATGACCATAGAACGTAACTTTTTGGAGGAATGTATTTTTATGTTTTTTTTAACATACTGTCAAATACCTGTATTAGTGACTTTTTTATGTTTAAATATTAAATCAGTTGGGCTTATTTTGGGGTCCCTTACAAAAAACCTTCCTCTCTGTTCATAATTGTAGTTTATTTTTTTGTGACCAGTTCAAATAAAACTAAAAGAAATAAACTTAGTTAAGTAACAAAAAATGTATATTATTAATTGTACAATATAATATGT
The DNA here is from genome assembly GCA_905147785.2 of Thyatira batis. Lineage (NCBI taxonomy): Eukaryota > Metazoa > Arthropoda > Insecta > Lepidoptera > Drepanidae > Thyatira > Thyatira batis. The sequence goes on along the minus strand of LR990512.1, from coordinate 1,884,001 downwards.
TAAGTTTAGTAAAAAAATCTGTCAGAAACGTTTATTTTTAAATATGTCTGATAAGTGCAATAAAAAGTAAAATATTTATCAGTTGTAAAGATCAAGTTGGTGGTATACTAACATTATGTTTTTTTTAATGTTGGCTACATTGTTTTCATTCAAATCTGCTTTTTAATATTAAGTTATTGTAAAAATATATAGAAAAAAGTAATGATTGTATAAAAATAAGTAGTACTTATGTCTCACTGCTCATAATTAATAGTTATACATATAATTAGATGTGTAATGTCTTAGGATCCTGTATAAAGTTAAATAAGAAAAGAATAAAAGGACGTTATTATGTAAATTTATTTTGTTGTTTCATTTATTGAATTTTTATTTCTGTCTTAAAATATTCAAACAAGTAAGTAAATATATTATACATGTCATGATAACTTTGTTATGGAAGGACTAGTGGCTCCCCGCGGTTTCACGCGCGTACCCGGGAGATCTTCCATTTTCCCGGGATAAAATGTTCCTATGATGTTTTTTCTCAGGCTCTGGACTATCTGTGTAACAAATTTCATTTAAATCGGTTCAGTAGTTTTAGCGTGAAGGCAAGACAGACCGATAGACAGACAGAGCTACTTTTGCATTCATAATATTAGTATAGATTTTAAATAAAGTAACTAACCATTTTTTACTGAAAAAAGAGTTATGGGATGGTTTTAATGCATTTTTAATAAGACGGAACCAAGCTTGTTTCTGATTGATTGGCGGCCCCGGTCGTGGGTTCGATCTCCACTAACATTTGTGTGGATGAACATGTTTGCTTGTTTTGTGTCCTAAATAGCTCTGCTTGGTTGCTTGGATATTGGTTTATGTTTTAAAATAGTAAATTAGCTGTCCAGTTACCTAGCTCTGTTTTGTTTAAAATCAGGTGACCGTCTGTAAAAGGTGTCTTGATGGATTTCGAGTATATTTTATGTAGCTTGATTGAATATTACAACAGGATATAGGTAGCTGGGACTAGGAAACAGGAGTAAAATACAGTTAGTACCTATAAAATAAAGTCGTATATTTCACGAATATCTATTGCTTTAAGTAGGTACATAACTTACTATCATTGAGAGATAAATAGTCATAAGAAAGTGTGCTTATCTTCAAGCTACTATAATTTTTTTGTTTTCATTAAATTCTGAGTCTGATGAATAAACTCAAAAATGACTGTGCCGATTTCAAAAATTATTTCACCATAGGAAAGTTACATTATCTGCTAGTAACATAATAAATATCCTACGACATTTTTCACACACGGGCCATCCATGATTCCAAACTAAGCAGAGCTTGTGATACATATACCTACTACATAGATTATATCATCATCATCATCAGGATATATCCTATGAATACAGGCATACATTATAATTTATAATGCAAGGTGAAACCACGCGGAGGCAGGTAGTTGTAAATACAATATCATTATGAAATATAGTAGTCATTCATACCCTAGTGGAAACACCTTGAATATTACCTGACTCAATAATATCCTGAACCGCCATCACTAACCGAGGTGACAGCCCCCCTCCCCATTCTCACCCATGCCACTAAATTACCTAATAAAGCAGCGTTTCCGTTTTATTGCGACGGTGTGTGGACACCCTTAATTAAAGCGGCCACACATTATCGGGACGTTCATTTTGATAGTGATTAATTATTGTTGGCTAAAAATAAATGAATTTGATAGTGTTTTATGCGTTTAGCACTACATTCACATGCTAAATACAGCTTAATATGATTCTTATACGGGTACCTAACCAGAGGGTTATGAGGGTGTGAATGTAGTGCTGAACGCATAAAACACTATCAAATTCATTTATCAGCTACTCTTAGCTGCTTATAACTTTTAAATAAAGTTTAACTAGATCCCACCGACTGGTTTCACCCGCGTTTCAGGAGGATCATTAACTGTCCCGGTATAAAAAGTTGCCAATATGCTATTCACACATATATACTGATATACATATATATTTACAACGAAACACAGAAAAGTAAATACTCACAAATATAAAGTACCTAATAATAAATAGGCGTGTAAGCTTTAGAGATTTCCGATTTAGCGACACATTAAATTCAAGTATCTATCTGTCATATACAGATTTTTCATATTCGTTATAGTCCTTTGGTCAAAGCTATTATATTTATTAAAGAAAATCGGGAACATAACAGTAATTATATTGAAGCTCGGCTTAGTAGAATATTCTCCGATGAATATCATACGTAATAACAAATATATTCGCCATTTATATGCGTTTAGATCGACGATAACACACTATATGATAATATATGTTGGATGAATGGCTCTTTCTTGTAGGGTGACAGTGTTTTACACACCGAATTTATGTTTTTATTTGGTAAATATGTCTGTCTAAGAATTCAGTTCAATTTTGACTGGCGTATAATTGATTCAAATACAATATAATCGTGGCTCATTGAGGTTTCCGGGTTCCTGGAGGATCTGCAACTATCACGGGATAAAAAGCAGCGTACTTATAGGTATGTTATTACACAACATATTTAAACTCTGTGCCTCATCGCGATTCCTTCAGCAGTTCTGGTGTGAAAGAGTTACAAACACTTACTTAATTATAATATTAAAAAGTTATGGAATATATACTCAATACTAAACAGAAAAGTACGTGAGTGAATTCTTAACTACAAATAATAATAAAATCAAATTAAAATATCTTTAGTGCCTACTTATAACGTTGAGGACGTTGAGGTAGACTGAACTCATATACTTAGTACCTAACTCATAACAGAAGGAACAACAACATTATTTAAATACAAGTAACAATAATAAAACAAGTCACATAACTTGCCAGAAGTACACCAAAAACAACAAAATATCTGTGCCCGAACATTAAATACGATGTAGCATAAAAATAATCAGATAGATCAGCAAAATAGCAATGAATAACTCAACGTTACGCTTCCACTCGGCCAAATATCCTTTCTAATAATATGCCATGAGAAATATATCTGTAATAGAACATTTTCAGATAAAAACGTAATAAATGATAACGGTGTAAGGGAGCCATTCGGTATTGTAGGGTGACTATGATTGTATCATGGCGAAAATACCGAAATCAAATGTCGAAATCAATACTGAATTTATTTCATTGCTGTTTAGGTTAAACATTTCTATATTTACAACTAAAAACATTTAAAATGCCCAACTAATGTTTATATGCAGGTACTAGGTAAGTCCATTTGAAGAACCCACTGCAAAATATAACCTAAAGAAAATTTACAAGCTCATTTTTTACGTTAGCAAAAACGTTTTCATAAAACTATCTATGGTTAAGCCAAGCTCAATTATGGCGATTCAGCTTCGGCTAATGAAAAATAAACTTCATGAATAAGTAACTGGCATGGCGCGTACGAGGTCTATTATTTAGCGCAGTGATGTAGATAGCTCGTGAAAAATTGCCTCTGAACCGACCCCCGCCATTATAATAGGGTGCATAGACTATAGAAGATATGAAAAATGTAGAGGCGATTTATATAATTTTATGAGTATTTTTTATTGTCTTTTACAAACCTTTCTTTAAATAGTCACGTACCCATGCAATGATTTAATAGTCTTATTTTGTAAATAATTATGTACTCATTACTTGTAAACGAAATCTGACTATATTTTATTTATTCCCAAACCTTAGTATATTAAGTAAGTAAATACGTTGAACATTATTAAAATTACATTCCAAAGATAATAATAAAGACAGTCTAACTAAAGCAAATAGAAATGGAATAAAGGAGGTTGTAAACTTTTCGTCGAAATTGATACGTCATATTTCCTAAACCTCAGTCATTTGTATGGATGTTATTGTTCGGTCAGGGATGGTCGGACCCCAACTGTTAGTGTTGTCATCCTTATTCAACATCCAGTAGCAATCAATTAGTCTCGGATGTATGGTTAGTTGACGAAATTGGCTACTTTCATTGTCAGGTTTTGCTTCGCTTTTTGAACAACTCATAATATTGTCTTAGAACATGAGATCTTGGGAGGGTACGATGCAGATACGTGTTTTGTTATGTAAGACGTAAAGAATTATATGATAGGGTAGAGAAAAAAAAACTAAAAACGTTTGAAATGTTGAAAATTTACTTCAAACATATGCACTGGTTTCTCAACTGTTTGTGACAAATTCAGTGCACAACAATAGCTACAAAACACATCGAATGTAAAATGTTCCGAGTTACTCATATAACCTATCACATATTTATTTTGAATGTGGCCATGTCTAGTCGTTATTACTCGCTGTAAAAAAAGAAAAACTCGTATAATTGTTCTAATATTGCAATTTCATTCGGCTGCAAACCATCCCGCGTACTGACTATCGGCCATCAGAACCGAAAGACATTAAAACCTTCGCCAATCTAAGTACATACGTCTTTCTGGTCCTGAAAACCGTGGGCACTTACGATCTTTTAAATTATTCAGCAATAAAGAACAGAGCGCTAGCAATTTATTTTAGCCAATCACAAGCTGCGTAGTTTTTTTGAAACAACCAATGGCGGAAGAGAGATAAAAGCCCGTTTCGTTCTAGCATTCCGTTCCAAAAGTCCGTGAACATTTCCACGTGAACACCGTACGAGAAAATATATATGGAATTTTCGCCCTTATTGTATTGTATAATCAGCCATCATGGAAGGCGAGGGCGATTCATGAATGTATTTCGTTGTTGGAAAAGCTTAGCTCGCTTAGTTTTCCTCTATGAGTGCGGGAGGGACGGAGCGATGGGAAAACGGGGGTTAGAGAGGGAGGCAGATATACGGCGGTTAAGCTTTTCTCGTTGTTGAGGTCGGTAAAGTAATTTTCCTGCTTTTATTCAGCGTGCAGCAAGGGTATAACGTTACAATGTAACTTGTTTGCAAAAGCGTTTATTTCTCGTGGTAAGTTACATATAAGCACAATTTTATTTTTAATAAAAGAATGTGCTAACATGTTTCCACTGAAAACATTATGCAGGTTTATTTTAAAAAGAAATCTGCTTTTTAATATTTTGGAAACAATGTCATATCTAATATCAAATTTCATTATTCTTTACATACCAGATGTAGAAATATAATATGTATTCACCTATTCACTCTAATTTCTGATCTACATGTAATACATAGATATAAAATATAACATTTGAATGACTAATGGCTAACCCGTTCACTTGTCCTTGTAAGCCTACACTAGACAGTATATTTATAATAATCAGTCAGTTAATGACAGAAATAATGTTATATGTTAGTGTTTATTTATAAGTAAGCCAAATAGTTAAAATGACAAATCTTGCGATAAATTAAAAATATTGATACACGACCATATACCTAAAAAAAAAAACAATAAAAAAAGTAAACATCCGAAACGTAGCGCAGTTACATTGTACGTCCGCTGTTTACGCTTTAATAGGTATCATAAAACAATGGAGCGCTCGAGCTCGCTCCGTGCAGTATATCCGCGGCCAATGATAGCTGTTTATCCGCGCGCCGTCACTGCGCGGGAACGATTCTAAATGACGTTAATTTTGGCGCGAAACTGCCGCCGCCGTTCGGAACAAAATGGCGGACTTAATTTGTTTACGTCAAAGTGACGGATTCTATTTTGTTGTTGTTTTAAACGAATGGGGTTTTAAGATTTGAGTTATAGGAATTTTCTTAGAGGTTTGTTTCTGAATATAATAAACTAGCTGCCTCCGCGCGGTTTTACCCGCGTAGTTCCCGTTCCCGTGGGAATACAGGGATAAAATATAGCCTATGTTACTCGGGGATAATGTAGCTTTCCAAAGGTGAAAGAATTTTTGAAATCGGTCCAGTAATTTCGGAGCCTATTCGTTACAAACAAACAAACAAATCTTTCCTCTTTATAATATTAGTAAAGATGTAGCTAACCATCAACTATAAAGCTAACCTAGTTACTTACTGAGGTACATGATTATAAAAAAATTAAAATTTCTAAGTGTAGGTAGAAATGATAGTCTACGAAGAGTATGTACTCAATTCTATTATCTTAATAACCTGTAAACTACCTAATCTACTTATTTTATTGGTTATAATTATGGTAACCAGATAGCTGACATATATGTACCTATGGTAAATGACCCAATGGTGGCCAGTTTAAGAAAAAAAAAAACTGGTTTTTGTGAAATATTACCAAAATTGTGAAAGTTTCAGCACTGAATATAGTGAAACTGTAAAGTCCAGTCCTTATTTAATATTTGTAATGTGTTACGCGTGAGATACGGCAAAGCTGGATTCAATTAATTTAACAAATAAAAGTTGTAGTTTTGTGACCCAGTCTTGGCCAGGGAAAATCCATTAATGGATACCCCAGTCTTAGTCTTAGTTTATCTTTATTTTATGGCTAACACATCAAACAAAACAAATTTTGATTTTAATTAAGCAATACTATTTTACAAGTGAAACTTTCTGCTCACCGCCTTAATGATTTCCTTAAGAAAAGCCGTCGTTGTCAATTTCAAATCACTTTACACTTTGTATTCTCGCATATTTGTACATATAACTGACTGAATTGAATAAAACGTGAAACTTAGATAGTTCGATGTCTAAAGTCTATGTCACAGTGATCCCAATGTAAAAACATTCGCTCATGTCCGAATTCTAAATGTTTCTTTAAATTTTTGGCCATTACTGGTACCGTGGCCACCACTGGTACACTTACGATACTACGTTTTAAATACGTACTTATATAGATTACTTATACGTACTTATATACATCCAGACGCAGGACAAACAGACATATTCATGCATACAAATGTGTGTCCCGGGTGGGTTCGATCGAAGCCGAACCCACGACCCGCGGGTTGAGAGTCAGGGTCACTAACCACAAAGCCACCCGGGCTGTCAAAGCAAACATCAAAGAAAAGCAAAAAAAATAACGTTTAAAAATTACTAGCCTCGCTGTCGCATATGTAACGTTATAGCACCGTACTCGTATAAACGATATGCATATCAAAGTATTTTTAAAACTAGCTGCCTCCGCGCGATTTTACCCGCATAGTTCCCGTTCCCGTGGGAATACAGGGATAAAATATAGCCTATGTTACTCGGGGATAATGTAGCTTTCCAAAGGTGAAAGAATTTTTGAAATCGGTCCAGTAGTTTCGGAGCCTATTCATTACAAACAACCAAACAAACAAATCTTTCCTCTTTATAATATTAGTATAGATAAAGGTCTACCTAAGCCTAAACCTGAAAACAGTGGTGTGAAGACAAGTTTATCACAAGACCACCATTTCTAATCTTTGTAGATTTTTAAGAATACCTTTTCACAGTTTTTATATTTTACGATTATGAACGCTGAACGCTTGATTTGTTGTCGGAAAAATATGTTTACAACTTTTATGGGGTGGCGGAAAGAAATTGTAACAATTTCACTCTGTTCTGTCTACAGCTTTTTTTTACCACGATTTTACGACCTTGGCATAATATAATGAATTATAAACAATGGCAGTACGGCCGACGGCGGTACCCAAACCAAGTGAAGTAAAAAAAAAAAGAACAAATAAATGCGCGGGAAACATTTTGACATTTCGTGAAATATAGCCATTTTGTTTAGTGATGCGTTCGGGAGTCGAAGTAGTATCGATTGATTTTAGTTTTGATTCGGATGTTTTTTTTGGGATGTCGGAAAATAAATTAAAGTCTATTACGTGTATAACATTTATTTGTAATAAAACAGTATATCTATATATGTAGGTAATACTGAAGCAACTGCTGGTGAACCAAAAAAATTATAAACTAAAATATCGTTTCACTAACAAAATAAAAAAATCAAAATATTTTTTATTCAAACAGGCCATCACAAGCACTTATGAATACTCACTACATGTCTTTACATGCGTATTAGACAATCTTTTTTGTAACCTAATTTATAGAAATATTTATCGATTATTGCAAACTAAGTATTCTATAAAATTAACATTATGTGTTAATATTGTCGTAATAAAAATAATTACTAGTCACTTGTGTTACAGCTCGGCTTATACTATCGATAGTCCTAGCCCTATCCCATCCCTACATTTATGGTAGCCCTAAAAACATCGGCCAGTAATTGTCCAAAAAGGTTTTAGTTTTTTTTCCGCAAATGTCTCGGTTCCCCGCCGAGATAATGTCGTTTTGTTGTGCTACCAGTAGCAAATGATTAGTTTCGGTCACCTTTTAAAGTGTAAATAATCTTGTCTAATATTGTTTAAACTTCTTTATAACTCGGGCGTATGTTGAATAAACTCTTTCGTTACGCGTTCATACAATTCGAGTTCAGTTTAAAATGAGGTTGTAGCATTGTTGTGCTTTTTTATTAAATAAATAATTCTATGAATATTGTATAGGATTTATTTATTTATTTATTGACATATTATTAGCATATAAAATAAGTATTTAATAAGCATCAAACTAACTAAACGACCTATGTCGAAGGTAGAAGTATTAGATTTAACATTAATTTATTAAAGTTGCAAAAAAAATTGTTATAATAATAATAATAGGTATGAATTATATTGTAAAATTTGATGTAATGAAATGTAAATATTATCAGTAATAAACGCTATTTTGATTCTAAAAAACATAAACTAAACAATCAGGAAATTACAAGTAAAATCACGACCTTATCTCGTCACGTCACTGCACCTACAGAAAAAAAAACAAAGTATCCATAGACAACACGTCTACACATCACGTAGGGTAGGTACCGAAATAAAACATATATTAAGGCCGGGTCCAGCCCAGGGGGGCGATACAACATATTCACGGGAAAAAATAGTGTAGATCGCGGGATGATTGTCCCGGTATATCGGTGATACCCGGTCGCCGGGTATTTACGACCGGCCCCGGATTAAAAAGTAACCGGCCGAAGGAACGTACTCGTATTATTGTACGGTAGTTTCTGCTGAGGGATGTGTTTTGCTTTTTTTCGGGTCGAGAATTTTTTTGACGTGACAACGTCTTATAAATTGGTTTGCCGGGTGACACTTCAAGAAACTGCGTTACGCTCCGCTCACGTTACGTGTCGTTTTGTTTTAAATTGTTACTATTATTTCATCCTTCTTCCTACTATACGAATGAATATTCACATTAAAATTATTTTACCACTGAAAGTCGTTGTCACGTAAAACTTTCGCCCGTATACCGACTTTACAGGCAACCAATTTTTTGGTTTCTATTTCTAATGGCATGGAATGAGTTAAATGTGAAGAATATTGTTTTTAAAAAAAAGGTCGAATATCTATACTAATACTAATATACTAATAATAATAATATTATAATATTATATTATATAATATAATATTATAAAGGAGTAGAGTTTGTTTGTTTGTTTGTTTGGTTGAACGCGCTAATCTCAGAAAGTACTGGTCCGATTTGAAAAATTCTTTCGCCATTAGATAGTCCATTTATCGAGGAAGGCTATAGGCTATATATCATCACGCTATAACCAATAGGAGCGGAGCACCAATAAAGAATGTTTCAAAATCGGGAGATTTCTTTTCCAGTGGAGAGCTTCCGCTGCGTACGCTGCGTAAACGGTTAAAGTTACGCTAAAATAATGTATGACATAATTGTTCCCCTTTAAAAGTTCTAAAAAAAAGTCCGCGATAGCATATGTCTATCTGTTAAGGTTGGCTCACTATAACCACTTTTATACTAACCAAATTTGTTCCAAAATTAAGCATTATTTGTGAAGGCGTTTTTATAAAGATGATATTAATCCTTATCCAAATAAATACGTTATTCATCGCAAGTATTTAATTTAAAACAAAATTGCCATTTACATCATTCAATTTCAATGAATATCTTAGGAGATATCGCAAATTTAAAATAACATCGCACCAAAATAATTATCAAGTACTGTACTGCGCGCGCCTTTATGTGCCGGGCCGGCGCGTGCAGTCATCAGTTAGCTCTGCGAGACCATCCTTCTACGTAAACGAAGGGGGTTGAAAGTTAGCGTCAGCCCAAAGTAACTATTCCACGCGGACGGAGTCGCGGGGAGAAGCTAGTCTTAATATATATAAATCTCGTGTCTCAATGGACTCCTAAACCACTTAACCGATTATAATAAAATTCGCACACCATGTGCAGTTCGATCCAAGTTGAGAGATAGGATAGCTTACGTATACTTGGACCCGGTAGGTGGCGCTGGTGGGCAGAACGAAGTCTGCCTGGTCCACTAGTGTGTAATAAGTTTCCGTTAGCTTCCGCACTGTGCGGTGTCAATCTATGCTAGAGTAAGCCCTAATTCGCACGACAGCTTTTTACCGGAAGTTTCAAAAGCGTTCAAATACAACAAATGCATTCCCATGTATGTTCACACCACAGCGTTTTTAAAACGCGACGCTTTTTTATCGAGAAGTGTAGCATTTTCAACTTTGGGCGTTGGAAATAGAGCATAAGAATAAAAAAACAATAACAACATAATTATTATCATAAGTTATGGACTTATAGTGCCGAAAAGTATCTAGGTATATAATAGTAATCTACGTAAAAGGTAGGTAGGATAATTTTCCGTTTTTTTTTAATCAAATGAGTTGAAATTTGGCTTCAGACACTCTTGCCTAGAAAATGCCTATTCAACAACTTTGAAAACAAGCAATGTGTAGAAAGCTAATCAAACCAACCCTTCTCATATTATCATCGCAGAAATAATTTTAAAACACCTACCTACTTATAATTGAATTAACTCTCCTTCTACCAAATTACGTACGAACACGAATCGTAATCACAAAAAATCATAAACATCCCTCGAATAAAACAATAATATTCCACTTATAACAGTACCTAATTGAATAACAAGATTTTCTATACATTTATTATTAATATTTCCGTCCGACAACCCTCGGGCGTGCGCCTCGTCCCACGACAGTCATGAAAATAAAATCATGGCCCGACCCGCGCAGATTGAATTCAAAATTGGAATCAAAAGACAATCCTTTCTTTTTTTTCTTCGTTCGTTTTTATTGCGACAAATGGCGATCGTGCTGGGTCGCCAGTGTTAAATTTTATATGGATAGTGAGGAGTGTGCGGGGTCCGTATTACTGTTGTGAAGCCTGATAAAATATATTAATAATTATTAGTTTTTTTTTTAGATTAGTTATGTATGTAGCTTTGACCTTAATTAGTAAATTCTGTATTAGGGGGGGATAAATAATCTAAATACTAACATGGCTTTTGGAAGTTAATCCACTACATGTTAACTGACTGAATATTATATCTTATATCTATAACTAGCGGAGCTGGCAGACTTCGTTCTGCCCGCCAGCACCACCTATCGGGTTCAAATTGATGTATTATACATACCTTGTATTATATAACCTTCCCCATGAAATACTCAGTAATTTGGAGAAAACCGCATGAAAATCTGTTCAGTAGTTTTGTGTTCATCGCGTTCAGACAGACGGACAGAGGCGGCGGGGACTTAGTTTAATATAAGTACCTATATAGATAGAAGATATAAAATTACCTACATAAATTTACCAATACCTTGATTATAATCATATAATACTTCGAATATTTAGGTCTTATAGCTTTCTAAAATGTCTTTTTCAAATGTCATTATAACAGATTATAGGTATAAATATTATTTACAGCGTCCCCATAAACTTTAACAATGAATTATGACGTTCAGCCGGCAAAGGTGCCGACATTGTCAAACTGAAAATAATTTTAAGAAAGAATCCATTTCTATGTCCCCAAAATTGCGGTAGTATGTATATTATGCTGACCACCATATAACAATTAGGCACTACCGTAAAGTGGTTAAGAATAAAGTAATAAAGCAATTTCTCTATGCCCTTGGCTGCGCCGGTGACCGACCATAGACAACTCTATATAGACAATAAAACCAAACACATTGTCTTTGGAACGACAATTCTTTTTTTTTTCGTACAACCATTTTGAAAGTGTCCTTGAATTGTCAAAGAAAAGGCGGGAAGTCTTTTAAGAAATTAGAAATGTCATAACATTTTTTTTTTACATTTTGTGGTAAAGTTTTGGGTAAAATATGCAATAAATAATTTAAAAGGTGATTATGATATGGGTATGGTAAAACTGTGACTGTTTCGTGATAAATGTAAGTATTGTTCTTTTGCGTTAAAAGATCATAATCTTGTAGTAAAATAAAGTTATATATTTCCTATAAATAATAATAAGTATTCGAGTTGCTGTAAAAACCTAGGGAAATCTTGGGTATATCCTTGTTAAAACTGGATGAAGGCTTTATGTGACTAGGTTAAACTTACTTTGAAATAATAAGTAATATTCTTTTTTAAAGAGAAGAGAATACTGATTTTGAACACGGAATTAAATACCTTAAAAACTGTTAAAGGCTTTATTGACAGCATATTTTTAATACTTACAATTGATTTTGTATCCGCAGTTTAGGTATATACTTATTTATTATACTCATTGAATAAGTAATAAGTAAGTAAATATCGTCACAGGACTACCTGTGGTTTAATTTTTTTTTTTTTTATGTACTCATCGTAATTAACTGTACCTACTTATTTATCTACTAAACTATATACCTACAGTACAAAAAAAAACTCGCGAATCCATCATAAACTAACAAAATCAGGGCTCAAATGCACAGTTAAACCACTTTGAGCTGGATAAATCCACCCTAATCCGGTTGGAACCCGCTAAATCCGGATTAATAGTCTGTCAAATTGGCGCGGGGGGCACCTGCGCCTCGGGCGAGGGCCCTCGTGTTGTGGAGCCCTATTGTGTATTTTTTATATCAATTTTACTCATCAACACTTGGATTTTGGGATTAAGTAGGATTTTTTTTCTTTATTGTTTGTGTTCATGATATGTAAGTACGTTTATTTAAATGATATAACACTTATACGGTTGTTAGCATCAATATTTTTAAATTATACTAGCTAATTATCAAGAAAATAATATTAAATAATATGTATAATACTTTCTTTTGAATCACTACGGTCACAAATCGCATTAAAATTGCGTGGTTTAAGAGATTTTGGCGTAGGTACAGAAGGCGGCCGTCGGGACGCCCTTATTTTATGTAAAGATTAAGTAGATATTTGTTCGAAAATACATATTCATTTAATCATACAGCTACATCAAATCACTAAGCAATCGACATACAGAATGTATCTCAGTATAAGATCACTATTATTTTCTATATTCCAAACGTATAATTATAATCACACAAAATTATTAATTTCAATCAATCGATATACGCCCGATGCCAATAATCAATCCTGATCCATTTATTGGTATCTAAGATTGATATATCAATCCATTTACTAGGTGAAGCTTGCCAATATCCAATCCAAGGATTGGAAAGAAGAAAAATGGAAAAAAGAAAATGGTCTGCCGAGATCGCAGAGGCACGCGGATCGGAGATCGATCGACCAATATGCAGCAATCCAAGATTGGTTTTACTCTCGGATAGGAGATAGATTATTAACATCGGGCGATAAACAATTTCCGAGATACCATAGACAAATTCAATTCGAGAGCGTTAAATTACTTTTAAAAGTAAAATAAAAAAAAACACACACACATTGACGCGTCCCCTCCGTTCTATTTACGAGTAAAAAACAGCTTCCAGCGCTAATTGCCGCTTTATTAGTCGATACATTTAAACGGTGACATATTAGAAGCGCTGACGGGTGCGCTTTAAGCATTTTAAGTGTTTCATTTAAAAGGTTTTGTTTTGATCTCGTATGATGTTCGAAGTTTTTAATTTGAACGCATTCTATTTATACATTCCTAAGTGGCATAATGCTGTCGTTTATTTTATTAGTTAGATTTTGTTTGTATTTTTGACTTCGGTTGATATTTTTTAACTGAGTTCATAATAGATAGATAGAATAGATCTAACTCTTTATTGTAAACAATAACAGAAGAACTTAACTAAATGCACAAGAGGCGGTTTTAACGCTAAAAGCAATTTCTTCCAGACAACCGTTTTGTATGTAATTAAATTTGAATTCTAGAAGTCTGATAATTATTTAAAGTAGGTAGATAGTATATTATATTTGAGTTAATTTGCTTGACGGGTATAATACTACCGCGGTCGTTCTCTCGTCAAAGACAGTCCGCGTAACGGTGTAAAGGCCATCTGAGGCTAACACCTTCTAGGTAGTCCATTAAAAAAAAGTCTCGTCAAAGCATAACAAAAATCAAACTATTCTATATATTTCCGCTAGTGTTTTTTTACCTTACAAATTGATAACTAACGTTATCAACGATTTGCCATAACTTGCAAATCGTTGAACTGGGCCGATCTAGATCTGCCTGGACACATATACACTGTAAGTACTTACAAAATATATAGTGTACTAGAGGTTCCCTACGGTACCAAATTTAATTTAAATCGGTTCAGTAGTTTTAGCGTGAAAGCGAGGCATACAGAGTTACTGATGATGATGATGATGATGTAGCCTTTGACTCCGAGCTCGATCCTATTTGGATGTATGTTTTAGTTTATAGAATGTCCCGTAGCTCGGTGTGTCGCTTGACATAGGCCTCCTCCAACTGCTTCCACTGCTCCCTGTCTGCCGGCACTCTCGTCCAGTACGGTCCCAGGGTCAGGCGAAGATCATCCTCCAATCTTCTCAAAGGACGCTTCCGCTCTCTTGCGCCATCCCTTGGATACAGAGTTACTATCGCATTTATAATATTAGTTAGTTTTTTTTATACCAGTTGACCTGCGCAACTTCGTTAGCATCCCTTGCCCGTGTTTGCAATAGTTTTGATTGATGCTCCGCTCCTTTTCGTCATAGCGCAATGATTTATACATAAAACCTTAAGAATCACTCTATCTATAAAAAAACATCGCATCAAAATCCGTTGCGTAGTTTTAAAGATCTAAGCATACATAGGGACAGACAGACGGCGGATAGCGACTTTGTTTTATACTATGTAGTGATTATAGCTTCTCATGAAACCATATAATAAACTGCAATTACAAAAAAAAACCTAACCCAAAGGCGGTACAAAAGAGGCACACGGGCCGGGGCACACGGCCGATGGTTTTAACGTGAAACGTCTATGTTAGCGAATCGCTTTTAAAGTAAAAGATTGAAATGACCCCGACACGAACTCAATGTCATAACATCGAGCTGACTATATAGGTAAGTGAAATATTCACACCACATTTTTGTTTCTAAGACTAATAGTTTTTTAATTATTAAGGTACGATGATATAGACCTTTTCGTTACGGTCCACTTTTTAAACCTGGTGTTTCGGCGCGATTTTAAAGACGTTTTCTCGTCAAAAAAATTGTTATAAAACACTATGGTTTAGCCAACATGAGCCAGTGTAACCCCCCACTCCGTTCCCGCCTAACGGCCTTCCTCCATCGTCGGGGGGCGTCGGGAGCTAGATTATATTTTAATGCAATAATTCTACGTGATCATACGCCGTTTACGAGTGCCTACCGAGCTTGGAGGAGATAGGATAGCGTGGGATACAAGTGGAGATATATCCTGAGATAATAACTAAATTATATTTGTTTATAAATCCGTTTTATTTTTATTTATTATCATACAATTATTACTTCAATCAATAAAATCGTAAGACATAAGTATGTTTAAATGAAATGACAATTAGGTACAACGCTTTCACCCGACCCGCGGGAGATCTAACATTTTCCCGGGATAAAAAGTAGCCTATTTCTCAGGCTCTAGACTATATGTGTACCAAATTTCGTTCAAATCGGTTTAGGTATTTTTAGCGTGAAAGCGAGACAGACAGTGAGACATACAGAGTTACTTTGTTTTTTAATGTTTACGATTTTATTAGATTAAAAAAATATAAAAAAAATATCTTGGGACATTTTTCACACCCGGCCAATCTTATTCCAAACTAAGCAGAGCTTGTGATATCATGATATGGTAACCAGATAGCTGATATACTTCTTTTAAATAGACATTTATATATGCGTACAAATGTTTGTCCTGGGTGGGATTCGAACCCATGACCCGCAAATAATAAACAATTGCAAAAGCAGAAGCTAGTAGATGGATAAATGCTATTGTTTTATCCGTCGATATCTAGAGTGGTGTGAAGCGCGACCCTCCACCGCTGCAAAGATTAAATTTGCCCAAATCTCCAAGTAGTTCATACCCACTGTACAGTGCCGGCAACAGATTTGAATCTCTAACTTTTGATTTTTACATATAATTGAGATTATTTAGCTACTTATTTGGGTAGATTGTACTTTTATACATTATTTATCTATTAATAGGAAACTGGCTTTCAGGGAACTCCAATTTTGTATCTTGAATGTATCTAATAATAACTGTAGATCCGTTCTATAGACGGTATCAGATATGTATTTTATTTTTTTATTTAGAGAGCGAGACGGAAGCTAAGACTATACTAGAATATATGTCGATGAGACTATAATGCTACTCGTAAGAAGTCGGGGTAAGTCTCTAATGTTTTATAATAGCACCATGTTGCTACATATGTATGTATAAATTTACATTCATTTTGTTTGTAAATTTTGTAACTACATACTTATTTATAATTTTCAATTTTTATAATTAATTATTTATAAGGTATGTAAATAGGTATTGCGAATTATCCTTAAGCAATAATACCACAGGTACGTAGATTGTTGAAATAAGCAATTTTGTCATGTAATCCTATTATTATTTTGAAAAGAGTAATTACTAAGTTTATTGCCGGCTCTTCTCAGTAAAAAACAACTTTCAGAAGCGAGCATTAATAGTGACTATTCATAAGTGCTTTATTGAGGCCTATCTGAATAAAAAATATTTGACTTTGATTTTGATTAGGACGGAACTTCTGCCGGCTACTGTACCGTTACCATAGAATAATATTCAATTATTAAAACATAATCCGCCCTCACGCGACCCCGGGGACAGAGCGCCATCTACACGAAGGCGACGGCTTTAAACTGTGTTAACTTTACGAAATTAATTTATGTGCTACAAAGTTACAGTTTTTTATACATAAAATTGTAGTTTCGTTAGAGAAAGGCGCCGTTAGTTTCGGCGTGAACAAAATAACGTTAGAAAGATCGTTTGAATGTAAAATATTGATACATATTTTTATTTACTCCGTGAGAACTCAATTTTAGTTACTAACGCCATCTAGTAGTGAGAAGCGGAGAGTAATAAAATGAAATGTTGGTTTCGCTTCATCAGCTACTCGACGATAGATGGCAGTATGCGTTATTCTTAGTGTTTTCTATATCAGTCAATAGATGTCGCTGTTGTATGTGGCGTGTATTTGTTATTTTAAATAATAATAAATAATATGACATAAATGCGATATAAATTCTTGGAAACACGTAGGTATTAAGAAAAATGTTATTATTAAATAAATTATTTTTTATAAACTTATGTATATATTTATTTAGCCTATGGTTCTTTCTGTCATATCAGTTTGTGACATTGACATTTTGTTAATCAAATCAAATCCGAAATCAATTTGTTTTGATTGGCCTTATCAGGAAATTCCTGTGATTTCTTCACTAAAACGGTTTTAATTAAATTTTTATTATGATTGTGTGATATCGGAGTGTTAATATAATCCACAATGGATAGCCTGTACGCGCTTGGTGTGTCGTGCATTGAATTAATTCAAGATTGGTAACTCATTTATATATTGATTTTTTGAACACGGTTTCAGTAAATATTTATTAACTGCACTACATATATTTATATTACCTTTTTAAAATGTCTCTTTAAACCTCTAGAGTACAAATTTTCTTGTAAAATTCCTATCTAATAGTCTTCAACTCATGAAATCTTGGTTATGTTACATGACGATTAATTACGACTATTACGAACTTCCTTCAGTCCCACGGATATGCCCGCGGTTTTAGGATTGTAAAACTGTTTTTCAAATTACTTACAATCGCATGAATTGTTGTTATGTTTAATTGATATTGGAAATCAAACCAAATGAACTTTCTTATGATATTTGTTTATTAAATATATTTTAAAGGCACTTTTATGTATGCGTCGAAACACAGATTATAAAAATACTAATAAAAACTATACTTACATGCATCTTACATTATTTTTATTAATAGATTCATAAATCAAAAACTCCTAGATTATCTGAAATATTTATCAAAATTTTGATTTAACAAGCAATATTATTTCATTTCCAGGTTCTCTGACCATCAAAACTTCTTTGAGCTAGTAAATGATCTGTCCAACCCACACCATGTGATTGAGATCCTGTTCCCGCTGGTCTCCATAGTGGACTCGGTGTTTGCATCACAACTCTTGCTGTGCATGTCATTCGGAGGCTGGCTCAATGCTGTGATGAAATGGTAAATATCATCATCATCATTTTCCTCGCCTTATTCTATTTAAATAGCTTAAATGGTAAATACATATACGGTGTAGTCTCACTAATCCGGCACTATTGAAAACCGAAGGGTGCCATGGGATTGTTGGAATGTTCCGATTACAGTGAAAAAGTCATAATGAATAGAATAAAGCAGGGGTGGGTACATCACTTTGAATAAGTGATGCATTATAAAAATACTAGCGGACCCAGCAGACTTCGTTCTGCCCACAAGCGCCAAGTGGCACTGGTGGGCAGAACGAACTGCCTTACATCAAGAAGAACCCTGTAGGTACCGGGTCCAAAATTATGAATGTTTTTCAAAGTGTGTGAAAAACATCCCAACATATTTCGCCTCTTTACAAGAACAACGTGACATCTCATAAAATCGTTTTTTTTTTATATTAATATACATATGTATAACATTTAAAATAGTTTTCGGACAGTAAAATTGACAATATTTTAGAATTTATCAACGCTTTAATGTTCAAAATATCACGTTGTTCTTGTAAAGAAGCGATTTATTTAATCTCTCATATCTCTAGGTGGTTCCTAGAAGATCGTCCATACTGGTGGGTGCGTGAGACCTCCTACTATGATGAGGGTCACCGGCCCAGACTTCGCCAGTTCAGGCAGACATGCGAGACAGGGCCAGGCTCCCCGTCCGGACACAGTGCCACCACGGCCATGCTACTCATGCTGGCTGTTATGTGGTTGGCACATGTTATGAATGATCGGTAAATTGTTTTACAAATCGACCTATCTAACAAAGTTCTATCTGCCAAATCCCTACTATAGAGAAGTAATCTATATATAAATGAAATCAAATCATAAATATTATTACACAGACACTTATGAATAGTCAGACTAAACCGATAGACTAAATAGGGTAAACCAATTTGGTTGAAAATTGGTAGGGAGGTTCATAACCAGGAACATAGGATATTGTTTATCAAGGGAAAATTTAAGGTCCCGGGAAAGCGTTCCCGGGGAATCTTCAATTTTCCCTGGATGAAGAGTAGCCTATGTCCTTTCTCAGGTTCTAGACTATCTCTGTACCAAATTTCATTTTAATAGGTTCAATACTTTTAGCGTGAAAGCGAAACGGACAGACAGTGTTACTTTCGCATTTATATTATTAGTTAGGATAATCAGCTCCATACAACCCTATGTTTGTTTGTAAACCCAATATATAATATATTACAGTAAATACTACATATGGTGGTGGAAATACTTGGTGTACCCGTTGTGTGCCGCGGCTCTGCTCGCCGTGATGTTGGCGCGCATGTTCGTCGGGACGCACTTCCCGCATCAGTGCTTGATCGGCGCTCTGGTCGGTATGTAGACTTATATATATTACCTACTATGTAGCTGCAGCCCCGCGGTTTCACCCACATAGTTCCCACTCCCGTAGGAATACAGGGATAAAATATAGCCTATGTTACTCGTAGATAATGTAGCTTTCGAATGGTGAAAGAATTTTTGAAATCGGTCCAGTAGTTTTTGAGCCTATTCATTACAACCAAACAAAGTTTTCCTCTTTATAATATTAGTATAGACTAGGTGCCGCCCCGCGGTTTCACCCGCGTAGTTCCCGTTCCCGTGATCACAGGGGTATCAAAAATAGATAGTAACTGATTCTTAGACCTACTGAATATGCGTATAAAATTTCGTAAAAATCTGTTAAGACGTTTCGGAGGAGTATGGTAACTAACATTGTGACACGAGAATTTTATGTATAAGATATACAAACTATTGGTTCGCCAATAGTTTACTATCTGGTAATAGTACAGGCTCTGTTTCATATGGAATTACATTACCCGTCAAAAATGTTTTTTTATATAGTCCATTTATCGAAAAAGACTAGACTATTTAGCATCACGACACGACCAATAGGTGCTGAGTTCATTTTATAAAAATATCACTGCACAGTTTTCAGGTACCTGAGGCTCGGTCCCTCATATTGTTCCTTTTTTTATAGAGTCTGTATTTTAAGTTATTTTTTTGTATACTTTATAGATTAGAAGGGAACTATGCATGCGGTGTTAGTCTGTAAGTGATTGTTGCACACTTTAATTTCATTTGTATAATTAGTAAATGTAATGTGTAAACAATTGTTGACTGACCTAATAAATAAATAAATAAATTTTCACAAATTTTCCAGGTTCATTTCTAGCTCCAGCCCTCTGCATATATGTATCGGATCCCTACATATGGAAGTACGGGTACCACGAGCACTACCCCACTGGGAAGGCAGTGGCTTGGCACGCGGTTTCGGCCGTCATCGCTATAGCTATCAGCGGTGTAACATACCTTAGTTTAGTACTGTGCGGTTGGGATCCACAGTGGACTGTTAAATTGGTGAGTTTGAAAAATTTATTGTTAAATTGATGAAAATGTTGTATATTTATTACTACTGTATCAAAAATTTTGGGCAGATTCTATAATTTTGTTTTGACTTGATAAATACTTGTAATGCACAAATTTATGAAATTATACATAATATTTATGCCCGTGATTTGCAGACATAATACATTAAAAATGGCCAAGAACAAATTGATTAACTGAAGGTCGCTTGTCGTGGGTTCGATGCCAATACAAGGCGAACATATTAAGTAGTTTTTTTTATACCACGCGTGTGTCAAACAGGCATACGGTCCCACCTGATGGCGCGCGGTTACCGTAGCCTATGGACGCGCGCAACACCAGAGGCGTCACTCACGCGTTGCCCACCCTATAAACAAGGGAACAACTGTATAGGCAGTGAAAGTTTATCAACCTATCAGATTACTACAAGATATGTCTATTATGGAATTAAATTTACCATAATGTAAAATGATGGCAGGCCTTTGCCCAGCAATGGGACATTCCAGGCGTTAAATAATAATAATATGTGTAAAGAGACTGGAACCTTTGAACTAATAAATGTGTTGTTGGTAAACAAAGTTTTTAATTTAAAGGTGCTGATCGATTTGTCTTATAAAACGACATTTAAAGTTAGTTAATTGGCTTGTCAATTCCTCTTTTAATAAATAATTTTACACTGAACTATTTTAATTAATGTTAGCTTTGACATAAACACTCGCCATCTTTTTTCGAGGCACCTCTGCTTTATCTACCGTTCTACTATACACAGTGGCACCATCTATTGATTTAAGTTGGATAAACAGGAAACTGTTTTACGTACAGTAAAATAAAGATAATATATGTAAATAAATGATATAATAAAAACGGCCAAAATATCACCATTTACAATAAACAACGGCAGGCGTTCCGCTGGTGTGCCCAGCCCGAGCACATCCACGTGTCGACGTCCCCCATGTTCGCGCTGGTGCAGTCCTCTGCTCTACTCTTGGGAGCTGCCTTAGCCGTCACACCCGCAGTTGCACAGTCTGTATTACTACCCTATTTTATATTAATTAGCTTAAAAAAAGCCGTGGTGTCTCAGTTGGGAACGCACCAACTCACGATCATGAAGGTGCCAGTTCAAATCCCTGGCCCGTACCTCTGAGTTTATAAAAAACTGACGTACGGATTCACACCACTGGCTTTCGGTGAAGGAAAACATCGTGAGGAAACCTGCATGCCCGAGATGTCACAATTAAAGGCATGTGAAGTCCGCCCGTCATGGATGGATGTTTGTTACTCTTCCACGCTAAAACTACCGAAACGATTTTGATGAATTTTGGTACAGATGTAAACTACCTAGAGTTAAGTAAAGGACATACATATTACATACCTTTTACCCCGGGGAAGTTAAAAGTTCCCCGGAAACGAGAGGCAGAAGCTTGTTTTTTATTACTTGACTAAGGCTATAGGTAACTCTTTAACCTTCTTTAATAGTATATATGGTTTCCTAAACAATTTTTATTATAACCATATTCTACTAATATTATAAATGCTAAAGTTTGTTAGTATGGATGTTCGTTACTCTTTCACGCAAAAACTACTGTACGGATTGGGAACATATTTTTTTTTATAATAGTTCTTTATTCTCAAAACTTAATCGTACAGTCATTCATAGTTTTTAAGTTACTTTTATCCCGGGAAAAATAACATCCCCCGGGAATGCGCCCCACTATCTAATATCCATTTTATTTTTTCAGATACCGCCATTACACCAAAAATAGGTCAATTATTATATCAATATTTTCCACAGGAGTATTTTTATTCGGTTATAAACATATACAAGATACTATATGTAAGAATAATGCGTTGCGATACTACGCTATACAGTTCGCTTTGGGAGTTTTGAAGCCTATGTTACTTTTGCGGGTCACACCAGCGCTATCTATGTGGCCTTACACTAAAAATAAACTAAAAACTGAATAAAATTGTTTAAAAATAGCTAAAGTATAGTTAAAAATGGTCTTTAGTAAATTTTTTGCAAGCTAAACATAATCTATTATAGTTAAAAAGTTTTATCATGACATGTTCATGTCATCGTAAAATTATAAAAATCGGTAAATTATAGGTAATTTATTTCTAAAGATTGTGAACCGCAACTTAAAACTTAGCACATTTAACCCTACACAAGCACAAGAGTTTTTTTACCCTAGGTTAAAAAAGCGTTAAAACACAACAAATGCATTTTCAAGTAGGTACCTACCATAATATCCTATATTTCCTAAAAGTTGAAAATGCAACACCGCTCGATAAAAAAGCGTCGCGTTTTAAAAACGCTGTCGTGTGAACATATACATGGGAATGCATTTGTTGTATTTGAACGCTTTTTAAACGTACGTAATAAACTCTCGTACGAATTTGGGCTTAGATTTAGACAATTATCTATTTATAAATATACTTTATGTTTTTTTACAATTTTAGGGTGACCACAATTAAATATTACTTAAACATGACACTAATAAATAAATTCTAAATTTTACGCACATCATACTAAAAAGACTAATCTATCATCACTACATACTATAAAACAAAGTCGCTTTCCCTGTCTTCTTAAATCTTTAAAACTACGCAACGGATTTTGATGCGTTTTTAATAGATACAGTGATTCAAGAGGAAGGTTTATATATACAATACATGCATAATATATTAGAGAAACACTGACGATTTTGGAGGTTTCTAATGTGATGTATAAGCATTGCACCCGTGCGAAGCCGGGGCGGGTCGCTAGTAATATTATAATTAGTAAAATTTATGCATAACTAGTGAAATTTTATGTGTTTTTTTCACAAGTGCCTTGAGGTTTTAATGCTCTATCAATTTTTTGTTGCTTTATTTTCATCATTTGCCATTTAAATTTGCACTTTAAATCGTATTGATTAAAGTATACATTCATATTGAGGGTCTGGTATATAAATCGGTATATGTATTTAGATTTTCTGATTATGTAGTAAATTATTATTTTTCTATTTATTCATTTGTATAAATCTATCATAATTTTATTATGAGTCATATATAAAGCATTTGCTTATGAATTCAATTAATTTATGATATTATTTAAATAAATTAAAATTTATTTAATCTGTGCAGTCTATACATAATAATAATCTATTATTATATTTATTTATGCGACTATTAGTTAGCGAGCCTTTAACAATATAAAATTCTTATTATAAAATGCATTCTATTGCATATAAATTAAAGTCATATTTTGAATGGCAAGCTATTAGCGATACCAGTGATGACTAATACAGTTCTTTTGTCTATAACCCGACCAAAAAATATAAAAAATAATCCGCCATTTTCCTAAAAAAATATATAAAAAGCTCGTTTATTTAAAACTAGCTACCTCCGCGCGGTTTTACCCCCGTAGTTCCCCTTCCTGTGGGAATACAGGGAAAAATATAGCCTATGTTAGTCGTGGATAATGTAGCTTTCGAATGGTGAAATAATTTTTAAAAAGGTCCAGTAGTTTTTAAGCCTATTCATTACAACCAAAAAGTTTTCCTCTTTATAATATTAGTGCAGATATTTATGACTTGCCTGTTGGCTTTGTGGTTAGAAGCCCTGACTTTCAAGCCACTGGTCGAAGGTTCAATTCCTATTAGGATACTATATATTAGTATCCTGATAGGAACTCAGGACAAAAGGAGGAAATATAAGTATATCAGCTATCAGGTTACAAGCTCTGCTTAGTTTGGAATCAGATTGGTTGTCTCTGTCAAATGTCTCAGGATATTTAATATATCTTTTCTGGTGGGGCTTTAAATAGTATTTATTATTTACGGGTTATATTATTATACTAATTTATTATTTTGTACAAAAATCTGTGATCATTTTGTATGTGTATGTGCAGTGGCTGACTATGTGTTAAAGAAATCAAATTAATGTTATTAGCCTTATACATTATTGTTACAAAAAATTGCTAAATTAAATCTACCTATTAAAAAAATGCTTAATTATATTTAAGCCCATAACTTAGTACTTAGTCCGCCACTGTGTTATTGTGAATTATTTAATATTTATTATATTTTGCACCAGTGCTCTGTTATTGATCGATACCAAAAATATTGTTCTTATTTAAATAAATGCTTTTTACATTAAAAATATGTAGTTTTTTATATCCTATATGATTTTTTTCTGATACAAAGAATAAAAAAATCTGGACACTCAAAGGCAAGTATTAAAAAAAATACAATATTTTATTTATTTATTTTAGGCAACAAGGTACAATAAATAACTTAAATCTATGTCTTATACCAAGGTATTAAAAACTCTAATTTGATGGCAAAAACGATAAATAAATCTGACCTAAAATAATAAAAATACCCATATTTTTGTAATATGGATATAATGACCTTATGACTATAAAAATAAGGATAGATTATATTTTATTCGTGTAATATAAATGATACAGTAGCCTGTCTCCCAGGCGGCAACAAAACAGGATGCACTTTATTAAAAGAGTTCAATTTCTTCCTAAAGCTACCTGTCCCTTTCACTTGTTCCACTTTAGAAGAGATCAACTGTATGTTCTGCTGTTCTTCTAGAAGTTTCTTGAGCGTTGTAATAATGACGTTTGAGGATACGTCATCTAAGCTGTCTAGTTTGACAGCTATGGCTGCGCAGCTCTCTGATGTCATCTGTCAAAAGTAGGACAGGGCCGGATTAAGGTTAGGGCATGAGTTGTCGCCCATTATATTTATTTCTAGCGAGCAGAAAGTAGTGCTCTTAATTCTAATGTAGATGGGTAGGTAAAAGTTTAGATACGAGACTTATTCTTTATTTTCTGTTAAAAATGCCCTTTTGTTCTGTGTCTGTATGTAAATAGCTATATGAAAATACATTTAAAGTAGTATATGCAGTATATCTGCTATCTATTTATATTACCTTTCCGATGATTGGCTTCAATTCCTCAAGGCCATTTTCGTACGCGTCATAATGCAGGTCCCTTGACTTGAGCCAGCTGTAGTTGCTCTGTGCCAACCTACCCTCATATATTCTAGATTTCTTTAATAACGATTCAGTCTGAAATAAGAAAAAAAAAATATTTAGTACTACCCTAAACATGTGGCACTAAAATTGTTGATCTTTGTCAAAGTACGATTAAACCATAAAAAAATAGTAAATTGCATTAAAAGAATAGAAAAGAAAATAAATAAATATAGTTTAATCTGTAGATAAAAAACATGAAAATTATGTTACATACTTTCAAAGAAACTATTAACTAGGAATATAACAACTTTAAACTACAAAAAATATAAAAATAGTAAAAAAAATATTTAAAAAAATGCATTATGTAGATGCCGATTGCAATGTTAAAAAAATTTTAAGATTTTTATTTTAATGTTTAAATACTTATACATAACTAAACGGAATAAAAAAAAAAGCAAATTAGTATATTTTTTTTATTGTGCGTTTCCTGCCAAATCCAAGAAGTAAATAAGAGTTACCAGGAACAATGAAAAAAAAAACAGTCAATTTTTTTTTTTTTGTTTTTCTTTTTTATAGGATAATAGGAGGTCTGACAGCATCTAAAAAAAAGTATTTACTCACATAAGCCAACAGTTCTCGTGGTGAGAAATTATAATATTCCATATTCACCATATTTGGTCGAAATCTTCTCGCAACTAATGTATTGTGATAAAAAAATATTGTTTTGGTTGAAATGTTTATTTGATTTAGATAATTATGAAGTGGCTACTTTATTAGTTTTCGCTTTTTATCTCCTGATAATACTCAAGTGTTTTCAAATTAATTATATTTGACTGGCCTGGCTAAGGACCTTGATTTTCAAGCCGCTGGTTGTTGGTTTGGTTCCCATTTGGGACAAATATTTGTATGATTGTCTGTTAAAAATTGTTTGTAATATTATGTTGAGTATAATGTATTTAAATAATATGTAGGGATATTTGTGATAAATCATATTATAAGTGTAGTACAGGCGCTAATGAAGCCTTGTATTATCTTGAAGATAATTAAATTAAAGAAATAACTAAAGAAATTGGTTGACTTAGAGGTAAAAGTAAAACCTTAAAAATAAATCATATTTTTTTTAAAGTTCATTACCTACTTATTCATAAAAAAAAATGAATCAGTGTTTATGGTCGTAGATCAATATAACAATGGCCGATTATTTTCCGTAATATATGGACCGAAACGATAATTGGCAAAATATGAAAGACGATATTACAGGTAATTGTCGAGAGGTATTTCGCGTTGTCTTTTTAACGATGTATCAATATTGACCTTTATGTCGATCAAGCGGGTAGTGGTGGGGCAGTGTCGATAGTTTTTGTCGATACTTTATATATTTTTTTGCACATAATCTTTTGTTAGCCGTGGTGGCTCAGTGGGTACCTAACCCACCGACTCACGATCATGAGGATGCAGGTTCGCGTGGTGGACTATGGCCTAGACCCCCTCATTGTTAGGGAAGGCTCGAGCTCCTCGGTGGAGACGTATATGAGCTGATGATGATGATGCTGATGAATTTTGTAAGATTCAACGTGACCTATCGCAATTTGTAATATTAAGGTAAAAATATATTTATTCACATCGGAACATAGAACCTCCTCCTTATTTGAAGTCCGATAAAATAGATACGAACTTAGTTTGTGGTCCGATTAGTTTTTCTTCTGACATTATTATGACATTTTATTGCATTAATCTTAGTAATTGTTTTTTTATTACTAGTGTGGTGTTGCCGAACTAATAAAGTATAGGTTCGCCGGTAAAGGGTGTCCACCATGGCAACATTGTGATGAGACAACGTTGGTGTGGTAGACGTTGTTTATTGTACGTTCCTAATAATAAATAAAACTTGTTGTTTTATTACAAACTATAGTACTTATTCTGTGTGAACAACACAACTAGGTATATAAATATTAATACAATCGATTCAAATAAATAAATATTATATAGGTATTGTATTCCTAACTAAGCTAGGCTTGTAAAGTGTCAACCAGATGGTATATTACTACATATCGTAGTTGTCAGCCTGACTAGTCCTCTGCTGGACTTAATTTACGCCACCTATCCCGGTCCTCCGCCCTTCTCATCAAGCCCTTCCCGGCAACTAGTAGGCCGGCTGAAGGGCGTCCTACCCTACGATTGCTGAGACGCGGTCTCCACTCTTGGCATCGTTCGCTCCAACGGTCATCTTGTTATTACTACATATACCTACTATATTACTTTTAAATACAAACCTATATAGATATTTACAGACACAGGACAAATACATATGTTCATGTTCATTTATTCCTCTATCGATATATATTGTAACAACACTAAAACATTGTAAATAATATTATCGTTCGCGTATTGTACGTAATATTATTCAAGTATTCGCAATAAAAACTATTCTTTTTGCTCGATGGATGGATGGATGGATAAAAAACGTTAATAATGCAGGAAGCGGCGGCCGCTCTCGGTTCGTTCGGTTTTGACGTGAAATGGATCGACGACATTTTTTCATGAACGTTTTTATATAAAAAGGAACCAAGAAAACAAGTAATAAATAAATATGCAGAGGTATTTTTTACAATCAGGCTAATATTTTTTATACGTCTTAATAAAATTTGTTATGGATGTGACACCCTGGATTAGGCTACTTTTATCCCGGGTACATTTAAGAACCTGGGAACACGGGTGAAACCGGTGGGCTGAAGCATATAGCTGATGTTTCACCATTCGAATACTACATTATCAGGGAGTAACATAAGCTATATTTTATCCCCACATTCAAACGGGAAGATGGAAACATCGAGTAAAAGCACGGTAGAATTTAGTAATAATAATTAATTTTGACTCTGGTCACATTATGTTTTATTCTGCAGTTAAATTAAACGACAGTACCTGATTAAGTTAATGCATCATTATTGTGAGGTCGGGCGGCTGAGCGGCTCTGATGAAATGATTATTACAAAACTCTATAAGGTACATAAATACACCATTTATGGATATGGATGACAACTTGACACTTCCGCCGAAATATTCGAACATGGCGACCGCTTAAAAAGAAATTAAATCGTTATTCCGTCAAGGTTACTCATCCCTAACTGAACTTTCGGGCGCAACGGATTCGCCCGTTCGAAATTGCAGTAACCCGACTGGGGTAGTACCTCCACCTTACAGAAGACCGCAGCCAAATAACACTACATGTAGTGTTGTGTTCCTGCGGTGAGTTAGGTAGCCAGAGCTCCATGAGGAGACGCTGTAGCGGCAGTGGGGGGACCAGGGATGGAGTAGCGTCGTAGGGGTGTGCAGGAGTGATGCCTGTTTGGCCCTTCGACGAAAAGTGCATTGTGCTCTGCCCCTTTCACTGCCTATACAGTTGCTCCCTTTTTTATAGGGTCGGCAACGCGTGAGTGACGCCCCTGGTGTTGCAAGCGTCCATATGCTACGGTAACCGCTTCCCATCAGGTGGGACCGTATGCCTGAGTGCATGCATTGAGTTAATATGATTTAAGATGCGAATTAATTAACAATAAAATTATCAGCAACATTTTTAATTCGCAACAGATTCATAGCTCATACAAAAATAAATTAATTTATTGTATGTAAATGCACTATTATCATGTAAATTGATAAATAATGTAAGACTCTCAAGTATCCATTTCATTATAAAACTGTCATTACATCTCCAAAATTGGAGAATTAATGCTGTTAATATAATCGAGAGTAATTAAAAGGAAATTCGATTATTTTTATCGTTATTTGCTTCCTCAGTTTTTACCCGACTGTGCCATACAGAGGGTGATGTTTTCGGTATATTTGTAGGTAGGTATATAGTAAATAATATTGTAAAGGTATTTTAGGAGATGTTTGGTTATACTATGTTGTCTTTCATAGATAAGTAGATAAAACATGGTGGTTATGGGGTCTGGAAATTCTAAAAAATAATATTAAATTGTTATATATTTCAGTTAAATAAGAATTTACAATGAGTTCAATGAGTAAAATTTTCCATTTGAAAGTATACTCATTTGCTTTAATAATAAGTATATGAGAAATGTATCTATATAGCAAATTTTTAATTTAGCCTAAGTTTTTTGCATTCTATCTTTTCTATCATCATGATTATTTTTATTATTAGGTATATATTTTTTATTTGTTTACTCATATATTTTTTAATGTTAGCCTAATATTTATATTGAAACAATAAAACAACAAAATAATAAAAAAATCTTTTTATTTACAATTTTTACACGTATTTTTTTTACAAAAATCAAATGCAAATCATTATTCGCATCCTATTCCGGAAGATGAAAGCACATATGTATATTTACAATTTTTTTACAAACAAATATGGCAGTGTATCAGTACGAATTAAAACATTGATAATATGACCAGATTTTCCACGAAAAGTTTAAAGAGGCTGTTTGGCTTGAGTCGTTTTAGAATGTAAACGTTTTGTTGGAAACTCTGGCATTAACATATGTTTAAAATTAATAAGAAGGTCCGTGACAAGGCGCGAAAGGTTGTTCTTTTTTAAATGATCACCAGCAGTAGGGGTAGTTGGGGCACAGGGCCGGGTTGAAGTCCGCGGGATATTTAGCGGCTGCTAGGGCGGGCCTGAAAAATAATTACATAATTGAGTTTGTATGTTTTTAATCATTGAGAGAGTTTATTTCACCTAATAATATCTATTTATATAGGCATATCAGTTCTTCTGTGTGTTTACAACTTTTGGCCATATAACTTTGTCATGGGGGATTGTGGTCAAACGCAAGTCAATAAAAAAAAAAAACTATATGTGTAACAAAGTCATAAAAACACCGAATATTATCGAATATGATTACTCCAGTTGTCAATTATTATTATTAACAAAAATAAAATTTTCTAAAGGTACACAGATCATACTCAGATCGTAATGGCAGCTTTGAGGCTTTGGGTTCGAATCCTACCCAGGACAAATATTTGTATGCATGAATATGTCTGATTGTTCTATGACTGGATGTCATTATCTATACAAGTACGTATTTAAAAGTAGTATATCATCTATCTGGTTACCATATCACAAGCTCTGTTTAGTTAGGAATCATGTACCCGGGTTAAAAAACTAGTTATAGGTATAAATAAGCAACTCACTCAGGCACCGATGGGGCGACGGGCAGTATAGATGGGTTCAGGACCCACTCGGGTATGGGCATGCCGTCGGGCGTGTGGCGGGCGAGGGTGCTGCTGTCGCAGAACGGGTAGTTGGGGCATACGGCCGGGTGCACGCCGGCGGGGTACTCGCGCCCGAGGGCCACCGCGGCTACGACGCAGATCATGAACTGTAGAAAAAGCGTGAAATATTATATATGTATTAGTGTTATCGCTATTACTTTTTAAAGGAGGTAGGGCGCAAGTGGCGCAACGTTTCGAATTTGGAGAAGAACACGAAAGAAACCGTGAGGCGGAAGCTTGTTTTGAATAAAGTAAATAACGAATTATGTAGCTGTGTGAAGCTAACTTCATGTCTGATCACATGGTTACTTTGGCCATTTCTTCCCTTTCCAAACCCTGACATCCATAGTTTCTCTCACCCGAACACCGCTAAAATTTTGCGTAAATCTTATTTCACAGCTCGCATGCTCCCAACACATTAGACCATTTAACTTTAATTAAATTCGATTATCCGTGAACAATAAATCTTTCAATTATAAGCAATAGACATTGTGTTTGCAACAATGTGTTTAGCAACCGCTGTACAGTGCAATGCGAATTGCGAGCGACTTGCTCATGTCTGGTTATGCACTATTTATTAAACTCAGACTATGAAACGCCTGCTTATGGTAATTAAGCGATAACGACTGAGTTATATACCTGATAGTCTGTAGGGATTTAATGTTTCTTAAGGTTGTGCTGCGCTGTATTTATTTATTAAGTAAGCTTTGATTTCTTATATATTTTTAAGATACTGTTTTTACATGATCTGAACAATCTTGGATGGGATAATCTATACTAATATTAGAAGAGAGAGAAGAGCTTAGTTTATCGCGCTAATATCAGGAACTACTGGTCCGATTTGAAAAGTTTTTCAGTTAGCCCATTTGTCGAGGAAGGCAGTAGGTATTGTATTATCCCTGTATACGGGAAAGGGAACTACTCGGGTAAAACCTCCGGGTAAAAGCTAGTGAAATATATGGCTGAAGTTGGAAGCTTTAATTATGCAAAATTTAAATATCTGGTACTTAATTAGATCAGTCGCAAAAAAAAAACAAATTAAGCAATGTTTTGGAAATAAATACTTCTTTCCAATCTAATTTGTAAGTATATCAGATATCACTATTGTTGTGTTTGTGTATAAAACCTACTGTTGACATCTTCAGTCAACCGAGCGATTTACATTTCTTATTTTGTGCACTCGATTGGCTAAAAATCGTGACAAAATAATGTGTTACAGTTTTTGTCAATCCCCATTTCAAATTTTACTTTTTATCTCATGATGTCAAATTGAATATTCAATTTATACTGGAATCTGAGTAAATTAAATCGATCGTATATAAAGAACATAAATACCTATTTAAAAAATAAGTCCCTAATTTCAAAAAGAATTCACGCCCAATTAAATACATGAATATATTCAACGTGACAAACCGTAGACAAATTCCTACATCAAATCAAAATATACAATAATTTTGATTGATCGTTGAATGAATGCATAATGTATTAATTTATATATACACATTACACATTCCAAACACCTGTCAGTCTGTGTGTCACAATTATCATCGCAACCTTGCACCCACCCACTTTGTAACCAAGGCATAATGTATTATTTGGTCCATTTGACTTCATAAGGAAGCCTTTATGAAACCTTTATTGAGGTTTGGAATGTTTCTTCATTATTATCATTATATATATTTATTACATGCTAGCGGACCCGGCAGACTTCGTTCTGCCCACCAGCGCCACCTACCGGCTCCAAATTGATGAATTATACATAAAAACCTTCCCCATGAAATACTCCGTAATTTGGTGAAAACCGCATGAGAATCTGTTCAGCAGTTTTTGTGTTCATCGCGTTCAGACAGACAGAGGCGGCGGGGACTTTGTTTTATTTATACATATATAGATCTTATTAATAACAGGAAATTAGTGTCTATAGTGTTAATTTTTATTATTTTAATATTTTGAATGCCCAAAAATGTATGCCCAATTACGTTACTGTATTTTTGCGGCTTAAAATATGTACCTATTCTTAAAATCTTCAACGAAGACTTGTTTTCTTTCTAACAAAGATGAACCTGCTACCTGCTAGACTTTTAATCCACTGTGCTCTCGATAATTGAATGGAATTTGATCTCTTGTTATTATTTAAACAAGTATATACCGGAAATGTAAGTAACTAGATAATAAGATGTGACATTTAAGGCGTGTTTACCTACTGATCTTTAAAATAATACTTTTTTGTCTTCTTTAAATATAGGTACGCAGTAAGTACTTCCCTGTTCTACAGAATCACCTATATTATTTAATTGTACCTGTATTTATATGAGTAATTGGATAAAGTTTCTTTTTGAAAATATGTTTGTTTATAATTTTTTATAATGAAATAAAAATTGTTACATGCCATTTTATTTAAAGTACCACACGATGAAAGTAATTATAAATAAAGGATACTTAATATGAATAATATAATAAGGAGCTAATATTTATGACTGTATTAAATAAAGTATATATTTAGTAAAACAAATAAATTAATAGTTTTTATCCAATAAAAAAAATAGTAGAGTAAGTAAACTAAGTAAAATTTGACTCGAAATTTCGGGATATTTTTTCAAATATATTTTTAATAAATAAAATATTAATTATAATGAATAACTCACCAATTTGGCGAACATTTTCACAAGTGTATATCCTCTCGACTGAACAGTGAGACTGATACTGTATGCTGGTTCGCGGCGGGTTTATATAGTCTGTTGCTGGGTGCGCAGGCGCAGGCGTCAATTGTTATGTTATTGAAGTCTTGCGCCCGCACCGACCGGGGCGAGCGAGCCGGCCCTGTACTCCTGGATATGTTTTTTATTTTATTTTTATGGCAACATAATACTTCCTGATTGATATATGTATATATAACGGGAGAAATCCCGCGTGGAATATTATCAAAATACCTATACATTATTTTGACTAACCTTATGTTTTGATAAAAGTCCGCCAGCGAATCATTCAATTAAGTTCGCAAAAGTTTAAGCCTTGTTTGAACCTAAACCCTCGTGATCGTGAGTCGGTGCGTTTCTAACTGAGCCACAGCAGGTGTTTTATATTATTTTGACAAGAGCTTCTCTAAAAGTTTAATGTTTAAAATAGATACATATTTTTTGTATGTCAGACATATGCATATTATGCATACATTGTTGTCGGCGGGAATCGAACCCACGATCTGTGCCGTAGCTGCCCCAACGTTTTAGAAATGTTACATACAACTACCTACATAGGAAGAATCTTCCACAAAGGTACGTTCCACAAAACTTACGTAAAAAAGTAAAATTAACAGAAATAAATTGTATTTCATAAATTCTATATTCTATATCTATCTATCTATACTAATATCTAGCTGAAGCTAGCTAACTTAGCTGAAGTTTTTTTGTTTGCTTGCTTGAACGCGCAAATCTCAGCCCAAAATCTTAGATAGCCCATTTATCGAGGAAGGCTAAAGGATAGATATATATCATCATCCTACGATGGATAAGAGCGGAGCATCAATTAAAAATGTTGCAAAAACAGGCAAGTGACGCTTACGAAGTGCGCAGGTCAACTACATAGTTCATTCATAATCGGAAAGCTATAATAAATATTAAATATCCTGGAGCACTTTTCACACACGGCCAATCGGATTCCAGTAAGCTTCAAAGTGAGCTTGTGTTATGGTAATAAAGCTGATATACCACATATACTACGTTTGAAATACATACTTACTTAGGTATATAGATATTTACATCCAGACACAGGACAAACAGAATTCATGCATACAAATGTTTGTCCTGGGTGGGATTCGAACCCACGACCGGCGGCTTGAGAGTCAACTACAAAGCCAAACGGTCTGTAAAACATGCGTGTGCGCATCTTTAGTCTAGCCTCACGCACACACACACAAACAAACCTTCACGGCTGACATGTAGAAGGCTACTCTCAGAGACAATATGCTCTATTTACTTTATGGAACTTTGACAACTTAGGTGTCATTTTACATCTACTTAGGTTTAGGTACTTACTTATTATTAAAAATATATTATAACTTGTGTCTCCCTGCGGCTTCACCTGTATTCCCGGGCGATCGTAATTTTTTCCGGAATAAGAAGGAGCCTATACGTTATTCCAGAACATATTCTAACTCTGTGCTAACTAGCTAACTAAACTTCATCGCGATCTCTTCAGCTGTTCTGGCGTATAAGAGTAACAAACATACATCCCTACTCGACAGCCCGGTTGGCTTTGTGGTTAGTGACCCTGACTCTCAAGCCGCGGGTCGTGGGTTCGAATCCCACCCAGGACAAACATTTGTATGAATATGTCTGTTTGTCCTGTGTCTGGATGTATATATCTATATAAGTATGTAGGTATTTAAAAGTACCATATGATATGTAGTATATCAGCTATGGTTACCATATCACAAGCTCTGCTTAGTTTGGAATCAGATTGGCCGAGTGTGAAAAATGTCCCAGGATATATATATCTATACTAATATTATAAAGGAGTAGAGTTTGTTTGTTTGTTTGGTTGAATGCGCTAATCTCAGAAACTACTAGTTATACTATATATTATATTACATACTAGGTAATACTTACAATTTGTGTAGGATGTGACTTTAAGAATTCTTGTACGTGTGAAAAAAAAACAACTTACTTACTTACATACCGATTTTCGTTTTTGTCATTTTGTCATATGTAATGATGCCCTTTAGAATATAAGGAACCCCATATTGGGCGACATGTTCTTGATATAGTTTAATTTAGTGTTTATTTTTACGAAATATTAAATATCAACTTTATATTTGTAACGTTAAAGTATATATTCCATTGTATGTCTTCGTATAGGTATGGTTTTAGAGGAATGATGATTAGAATACCTTTAGTGTAATTGTTAGAAGTGATTGTATTAAGTTGATGGGTGTTCTGATTGGTTGGGACTCGGGAGTTAGGTTAGTTAGTTAGCTGATTGGTTATAATACCGAATTAATCTCTATGACTGGTATCTTTCGGCAAAATTTACAGGGAATCCCGCTTTAAGACATGAGTGAGGGACCATTTGCTGAAATTACTGTCTTGTCACGGACCACCTATCGGTTTATCAGTTTCGAGGTTATATACCTACATTATCTAAGTGCAAATAAATAAAGGCTTGTTCTATCTATCTATAAAAAACATGTATTTTATTATTTTTTGGGATGGCCTTGTGGACCACTTGGGATGCTTCCAGGGACCACCAGTGGTCCGCGGACCACCGGTTAAGAACCACTGGTCTAGCTAGATGTAAAGTAAATCTACTTATTAGTTTTAAATATAAAGCTGAAGAGTTTTTTATGTTTTTGTTTATTTGTTTGCTTGAATGCGCTAATCTCAGGAACTAATGGTCCAAATATCATCACGCTACGACGAATGGAAGTGGAGCATCAATCAAAAATGTCGAAAATACTAGCAAGTGAAGTGACGCTAACGAAGTTGCGCGTTTAACTAATAGTATTAATACTAGTGGCTCCCCGCGGTTTCACCCTCGTTCCCGGGGATCTTTAGTTTTCCCGGGATAAAAGATAGCCTACACCCTTTTCCAAGTTCTTGTCTATATCTGTACCAAATTTCATAATAATCGATTCCGTATTTTAGGCGTAAAATCGTAACAGACAGAGTTACTTTCGTATTTATAATATTAGTACGGACGCGACCTTACATAAAATAAATACTTGTATACTTATCATATATTATTGTAAGTTGTAAATCTTTAAAAAAAGGTGGTACATGAATGTCGCAGAATTACTGGCGATTTAAATATATTATTTATTTAAATAATTAGTCCAGTTCTTATGTATGTACGTATGTACTGTATATATTACAATAATTGTTAATAATATTGGATCGCAACGAGAAATCTTTATTATCACATCAATGTATTAAAGTGTGTGCTCAAATGGATGTGGCATTATTTTTGACAGCTGTCGCATTTTGACATGAACATTTTAAAACTACAGGAGATCTGACATTTCTATTATTTTGTTATTGAATAATGTTAAAGGACTTAAATATTATAACCTATATACTATACATGATATACTACATAAGATAATAAGACATTCGTTATTTAGTGTCAACAGTAATTATTCACCAAACTATCATGGATTTTGTTAGTTCTCTTTATAATAAACTTTGTTTAAACATAAGATGTACAAAAACCGGCCAAGTGCGAGTGGGATTCGCGCATAAAGGGTTCCGAACCAACTGCAACGCTTGCAACGGTAAAAAAATGCAAGTTTGTTGTATGGGAGCCTTCCTTAAATATTTACTTTATTTTATTTTTAGTATTTCTTGTTATAGCGGCAATAGAAATACATCATCTGTGATAATTTCAACTGTCTAGCCATCACCGTTCCTGAGATATAGCCTGGTGACAGACGGACGAACGGACAGCGAAGTCTCAGTTATAAGGTCCCGTTTTTACCTTTTTGGTACGAAACCCTAAAAATCATAAAAATATGAGCACATTTGCTACTTTCATGAATATATTCGTAATCTGGACAGTTGAAAACATAAAAAAAATTTGACATCTACATTTTTTTTGTAAAGCTGCGTTATATGTGTGTACCACATCCATTTAGACATACGCAACGCACTGAACAACGAGTCATTACCATGAGCGATCCGTCCGGTATTCATTATCGCGGAGTAGCTTCCGCGTGCCGAGCGCGGGCGCGGCCGGGGCCTGCTCTAGTATACCTAGAGATATAATTACGAACGATATGAAAATTTAAAAAAGTCAAAAATATGTATTTATTTATATTTTGATAATAGTCTACGCGCGAATCGTTTTATATAAATTACTAGCTGTGCCCTGCCACGCTTCACTGTGACTGATGCAAATATTAGATAAAAACAATCCTTGATGCTTATTATCTAATTTAATATATATCATTCTAAAATTTCAGCTCGATCGGTGCAGAAATTTTTGAGTTTTTGAAGCGTACACAAACAATCATAACATTTATATACTTATATATACATAGACAGATATCAATTATGAATGTAATTCGCTAATGTTTTAAAACACAACAAAATAAAAAGAATCCTACCTACTAATATTATAAATGCGAATGTTTAAAAGATGGGATCGCGATAAAAATTGGCACAGAGTTAGAATATGTTCTGGAATAGCACATATACCCTCTTTGTCTCGGGAAAATAATCGATTCCCCCGGGAACTCGGACGAAATCGCGGGACGCTAGTATAATAACAATTTGTATTATTTGATATATTTACCCTGACTTTCAAGACGCCGATCGTGGTTTCGAATCCCACCCAGGACAAACATTTGTATGCATGAATACCTATGTCTTATCGTTCTGTGTCTAGATGTTAATTATCTTTATAAGTATATATTTAAAAATAGTATATTAGCTGTCTGGTTACCATAACACAAGCTCACTTTGAAGCTTACTTTGGAATCAGATTGGCCGTGTGTGGAAAATGTCTTACGAAATTTTTTTTTTTGTTTTTTATATCCTGCAACTTAGCGATCTGCTTTCTTGAAGCAATAATCTAATAAGATGTCTGATTTTCATCAGTAAATGTATATTTAGCTGAGTAGTGCACCCATTGATGCCATTCTCATTGTCTGTCTGCAAATCTTGTTGCTAGAGTCGGTATACTATTTCTCTTAGTCGAGAGTAACTTAGACTGCCCGTGCCTTGCAGGTCAGCAGCTAATTTATTAATGTGTTGGTCTAGTCTGGCTTGATAGTTCTTGCTGTGTAACTCGATTTCATCCTTTACTGTTCGCAGATTAAAATCTAGGTTCACATACTTATTGCTTATGTACGATGGGATGTTGAACATTGCTCTCATTGTTTTACTTTGGAACCTTTCTAGTATTTCAATGTTACTGTGACTAGTTGTGCCCCATAGCTGTATACCATACGTCCATACAGGTTTGAGTATCGTTTTATAGATAGCCATCTTACTGCTCTGTGTCAGCTGTGATTTGCGTCCAATGAGCCAGTACATGCTACGAAGTTTGCAGTCGAGTTGTTTCCTTTTGGTCCATATGTGTTTGCGCCAAGTAAGGCGTCGGTCAAGATGTATACCTAAGTATTTGGCGTCATCTGATTGCGGGATCTCTGTATTACCTAGTTTCACAGGTGGGCAGGTTTTTCTTCTGAGCGTGAAGGTTACTTGAACCGACTTATCTGTATTCGCTTTAATGCGCCACTGCTCGAGCCATGCTTCAATCAGAGTCAGGTGTAGTTGGAGTCTTTCGGACGCTGAGTCTTGATTCTCATGTGTTGCGAGGATTGCAGGATCGTCTGCATATGTTGCAGTGATAGTATGAGCATGCGTGGGTATATCTGCTGTAAATATTAAGTAAAGAACTGGTCCCAGTATACTCCCCTGTGGTACTCCTGACTTGATTTCGTGCATTTGAGATACCACGGAATTATATTTTACTTCAAAGCATCTATTTTCAAGATAGGATTGTAATATTGGAAAGAGAGAGTGTGGTAACGTTGGTAACGTAAAAGGTGTGGCATAGTGGGCTACTCTACAAAGTTAAAAAAACGTTACCACACTCTCTTACGAAATAAAATAAAATATAAAATATCGATTGCGATTAATATATCGATTAATCGATAATAAACCTCTTAATACTCGATTGTTTATCGAATCATTTGACGTGTGATTAGTGGGCGGGCGTTGAAACTATTAGAAGTTGTAAATATGTATGTACGTACATCGGATTAAATAGACGCCTGAAGCCGAGGTATAAGGTTAAAGCTCAGTGGTTGTGATGCTAAATGCTGATTCCAAGGTCAAAGGTTCGATCCTATATTTAAAAAAAAATCACCTGATAACAAAGAATTATTGAGGTACTTTGATTGACAAGTGTTTCAAATATCTGGTTGTAGCTTCGATTCACAGTTGAGACAAACTTGAACATTATATATGTAGGTATATTTATTAGTTACTGGAGTCTTTTTTATGGCTGGTTACCATAGCACAAGCTCTGCTTAATTTAGAATCAGATTGGTCGTGTGTGAAGAATGTCCCGGTATATCTATTGATCTACAAGTGGTTCCCCGCGGTTTAACCCGCGTTCCCGGGGGACTTAAAATTTTCCCAGGATGAAAAGTAGCCTATGTGTTACTCCAGAACATATTCTAACTCTGAGCCAAATTTCAAGCAGATTCCTTCAACCGTTTTGGCGTGAAAAAGTTTCAAACATACATCTATCCATCCATACTCACAAACTTTCGGATTTATAATATTAGGTAGTAGGATTTAAATAGGTAAAACTAAACAGTATACTATATATATAAAAGTCCCCGCCGCCTCTGTATGTCTGAACGCGATAAACACAAAAACTACTGAACAGATTATCATTCGGTTATCACCAAATTACGGAGTATTTCATGGGGAAGGTTTTTATGTATAATACATCAATTTGAACCCGGTAGGTGGCGCTGGTGGGCAGAACGAAGTCTGCCGGCTCCGCTAGTTAAATATAAGTGACATTTTTTTCCGAGACAAATTGTGTTTGTTTTGAAGCTGATCAAAAACATGTCCCAGGATATTTAAATGCAGATAAAAACATAAAATTAAATATAGTACGATTGAGTTGTCTGTAGTGATCCTACCTTTCTCCTTTCAGGGCTAGCACGGCCATAATAGACGTCGTTTAGATTATACCTGCTAGGGTTGGCATAAACAATTATACTTTTTTTTTAATAGCGTATCCGAGAATATCCTGGGTAATCTAGATTATGAATGAAGCAATGAGACATACTTAACTATTTATGGCAAGCCGGTTGGCTTTGTGGTTAGTGACCCTGACTCTCAAGCCGCCGGCCGTGGTTTCGAATCCCATCCAGGACAAACATTTGAATGTATAAATATCT
This sequence comes from Thyatira batis, assembly GCA_905147785.2. NCBI lineage: Eukaryota > Metazoa > Arthropoda > Insecta > Lepidoptera > Drepanidae > Thyatira > Thyatira batis. Next base: position 1,843,165 of record LR990512.1, on the reverse strand, counting down.
GTATGTTCTGTGTCTGGATCTAATTATCTGTTTAAGTATGTATTTAATAGTAGTATATTAGCAATCTGGTTGCACCACAAGCTCTGAATATGTTAGAAATATGTGGGTAGTTTTATAATCATGATAATAAATGTTGCCAGAGTTTTATATTAAATTTCTACTATAGCAACCCTACACACGTGCTACCTACAACTTTATTGGGCTATTGAAATAATATTTATTGTATTTATCACATAAATGAATATATAATCTGTATTTTTTAGTGATCCGTATGGAAATGAATAAAAACTGGATCAATATTAAATGACTTTATGTTGTTTATTAATTTTAAATTATTATCTTTACTTATTGACAAGAAAACCCTGGGGTTTAATTAAATTATGATATTTTTCCATTGCCGTGGTGGCTCAGTTGGGAACGCACCGACTCGCGATCATGAGGGTGCCGGTTCAAATCCCTGGCCCGTACCTCTGAGTTTATAAAAAAACTTACGTACGGATTCACACCACTGGCTTTCGGTGAAGGAAAACATCGTGAGGAAACCTGCATGCCCGAGATGTCACAACCAAAGGCATATGAAGTCCGCCAATCCGCACTGGGCCTGCGTGGTGGACTATGGCCTCAACCCGCTCGTTGTTAGGGGAGGCTCGATCTCCTCGGTGGAGACGTATATGAGCTGTTGATGATTTTACCTTTTGCTATATTACATGTTTTAAACTATCGCGTATTGAATTTATTATTTAAATTCCCACCTTAATACTACTAATATTATAAATGCGAAAGTTTGTGAGTATGTATGTATGTTTGTTACTCTTTCACGACAGAACGGGTAAAGGGATCGCGATGTAATTTGGCACAGAGTTAGAATATGTTCTGGAAAATCTTTTGTATCCGGGGCAATTAAAGATTCCTTGGGAACGCGGGTAAAACCACACGGAGCCACTAGTATTATAGATGCGAAATTAGCTCTGTCTTCAAATGCCTTGAATAGTGACATTTCGGGCATGCAGGTTTGCTCACGATGTTTTCCTTCACCGTAAGCCAGTGGTGTGAATCCGTACGTTAGTTTTTTAACTCAGAAGTACGGGCCGGGGTATGAACTTGCACCCTCATGATCGCGAGTCGGTGCGTTTCCAACTGAGCCACTACGGCCACTATTTTATATACTTTTATTATTATTCCTTTATAATTATTTTAATTTTAAAAGATATACTCGGTAGCTAAACATTTACTTCGTCACATGCTACATTCAATTTTTATTTAGTTGAAATAAACCTACTTATTTAAGTAGTATTATAATTGTAAGCAATTGATAATTAATATGAATTCCAATAATATAATAAATACAAAACCAATGTCCCAGCGTGTCATTGAACAAACAAACATACAAAAAATAACCTAAAAGTATCTAAAATAATTCAAAATGTCCAATGACCGATACAGGAAGAGGCTGTCGAATAGACAAGGAGTCTGATGCTTAAAATGTATTTATATAACTTATATTTTAAACTAGTGGCACCCCGCGGCTTTGCCCGCGTTCCCGGGGATCTTAAATTTTCCCGGGATAAAAAGTAGCATATGTCCTTCCTCAAGCTCTGGATTATCTGTGTACCAAATTTCGTTTAAATCGGTTCAGTAGTTTTAGCGTGAAAGCGTAACAGACAGACAGACAGACAGAGTTACTTTTGCATTTATAATATTAGTATGGATAGTGCTAAATACATCACATTAGCAACCTCCAAAATTGTCAGTGTTTCTCTAACATATTATGCATGTATTGTATATGAAAACCTTCCTCTTGAATCACTCTATCTAATAAAAAAAACCGCATAAAAATCCGTTGCGTAGTTTTAAAGATTTAAAAAGACAAAGGTACAAACAGCGGAAAGCGACTTTGTTTTTAACCGACTTCCCAAAAAGAAGGAGGAGGTTCTCAATTCGGCCGGTATGTTTTTTTTTTTTTTTTTTTTTTTTCTATGTATGTACATCGATTACGTCGCGGTTAATGGACCGATTCGCGTGATTCTTTTTTTGTTCGACGCGAAATAGCTGCCAGATGGTCCCATAAAAATTTCTTTTAGTTTGGTTTAGTAGTTTTTATTTTATAAGCATTATTGTTATTTGGACGATGTCATTTTGACGATACTTTGTATATTAGTATGTCGATAACTTTAACATTTCTAATCCGATTTGCGTAATTCTTTTTTTGTTCGTTAGGGTACACATTCAAGTTGGTACCCTGGTCATCTAGTAAGCATATGATGATGGGATCCCAAGGAAATCGAGAAGAACACTCAAATTACAAGCATATAACTGTCACGTTTCAGTCAATACCATACAGTTTGTTCAATTATTTGCGTTTGATGATGATTTCCTATGGATGAGCTGATGATGGAAGGTACAACTCCTCAAAGGATAGGAGTTCAGAGAAAATTCTTTCAAAATTATACGTACATATGGATAGAGAATAGTATTCCTTGAGGCTATTAGGTTGACATTGAAGGTTAATCTCATTAACGTTTAGGTTTGATAGTGTTCTGTGATTGTTAAATAAATAATGAGCCTACCTACCCATACTTAAATCACTAAAAAGCAAAAAATAAAAATAAAACTACGTTAAAAAAAACCGACTTCCAAAAATACTAAAAAGCAAAAAATAACTAACGCAATTTATAACACTTTCCTCTACTTAACTACTGACTACTTATTCTTTCCGCTTGCTGCTTGGTTTGAAGTCGGTGCCAAGCCGAAATAACGATAAATGACAATGAGAAACAAATGAAAACGACGATGAAATAAATGTAATTTATTTACATTCTACAACTATAGTGGTCCTGCAAAGGACCGTTTTTTTCTAATATAAATAACTCACAAACCAAGAGCATGCGTCTAAAATTTAGAATTTTAAATGCAAACGGTGCCAAAGTTTTTGATGACCTTATTAAATCATGGAGAATCTTAACAAAGATCTTTTGTATATTGTTTACTGTAGGTTTGCTAATTATGCTGTGGCTTGGCACCAACTTCAAACCAAGCAGTAAGCGGAAAGAATAAGTAGTCAGTAGTTAAGTAGAGGAAAGTGTTATAAATTGCGTTAGTTATTTTTTGCTTTTTAGTATTTTTGGAAGTCGGTTTTTTTTAACGTAGTTTTATTTTTTATAATATGTAGTGGTAATATTCTATCAAATCAAAGAGATGATTAAATTAAATTATTTTATTAACTATGTACCTACTGTCTCTTAGACTAAGAATACGTAGAATTTTAATTGCATGTGGACGGCGTTATGCGGAACGAAACAATTCTATTATTAATTTTAACCGACTTTATAGAAAAGGAGTAACTTTTTAGAGTTTTTTATTGATACCTAGTTACATTATTTCAGATATTTTAGTTAGATATATAGATATTGTCATTATTTACAAAAAACACAAAATGCAAACAATAATTGTATAATAAGTAGTATTATAAATTAAAGTACCTTTATAATAAATATTCACTGATTTACAGATATTATTACTATCAACTGTTAACTGCCGAAAACCAAAATAATACGAAGATAATATAGGGTTTTATAAATCAAAAATAATACATATCATTACATAAAACTAAACAAAAAATTATTTAATCAATTAAGATATATAAAAATGTAATTAATAATTTAACACATCTTGCATAAAGCGGTCCAATGTCACAAAAACCTGTCTTACTCCACATATCGTTTTTTACTACAACATACCTTACATATAACTATATCTATATATAAAAAAACAAAGCCTCGGTCTGTCTGTCTGAACGCGATGAACATAAAAACTACTGAACAGATTTTAATGTAGTTTTCACCAAATTACGGAGTATTTCATGGGGAAGGTTTTTATCTATACTAATATTATAAAGAGGAAAAATTTGTTTGTTTGTAATGAATAGGCTCCGAAACTACTGGACCGATTTCAAAAATTCTTTCACCTTTGGAAAGCTACATTATCCCCGAGTAACATAGGCTATATTTTATCCCTGTATTCCCACGGGAACGGGAACTACGCGAGTAAAACCGCGCGGAGGCAGCTAGTGTATAATACATCAATTTGGACCCGGTAGGTGGCGCTGGTGGGCAGAACGAAGTCTGCCGGGGCCGCTAGTAGTTATGTAAATATAAAACTGTGAATAGTTTGTTTATTTGTACCCACTAATCTCACAATTATTAATTCCAATTAAAAATGTCTATTAGTGTTAGATAGCCCATTTTTCGAAGGCTATAATCTATATTATATGACCTACTGAATATGCATATAAAATTTCATAAAAATCGGCCAAGCCGTTTCGGAGGAGTGCGGTAACTAACATTGTGACACGAAAATTTTATATATAAGACTAGTTGACCCGCGCAACTTCGTTAGCGTCACTTGCCCGTTTTTGCAACAGTTTTGATTGATGCTCCACTCCTATTCGTCATAGCGTAATGGTTTATACATAAAAACCTTCCTTAAGAATCACTTTATCTATTAAAAAAACTGCATCAAAATCCGTTGCGTAGTTTTAAAGATCTAAGTATACATAGGGACAGACAGACGGCGGATGGCGACTTTGTTTTATACTATGTAGAGATATCTTATAAATAAAAATCACGTGTCGCGGTGTTTGTGATAAAACTCCTCCGAAACGGATTTACCGATTTTTATGAAATTTAATATGCATATCCTGTACTAGGTCTGAGAATCGGGTACTATCTATTTTTGATACCCCTGTGATCACGGGAACGGGAACTACGCGGGTGAAACCGCGGGGCGGCAGCTAGTACGTATTAGGGATGGTACGGAGCTTCGGTTCCGGTTCCGTTAAGTCGGAACTTCCGATTACTATTATACTTTCGGTTCCGACTCCGGCTCCGACATTTTTTAATCGGAGGTGTGAATCGGAGGTCGAAGCATAGATAGCGGGCGAGTGCGGCGGCGTGTGCCGACCGACTGTTATGATTCGACAGGTTCATACGCGTCGCGCGGGGAATCGCCCCTCCCCCGACCCGCGCACTCTATTGTCAATTATTTTTTCACTTGTTAACGCACACGACAGCACGACACGTTCATTGGTTAAATCATCGATATATATGTACTACGTACTAGATAGGGCGTTCCGAACACTCGCTTTTATCAACTCAACTGAACTGCAGTCCCCACACCCGACTTTAGTGTGGCTTCGACATTCATTCAGTGCGGGTGCGCACGGAGCAGCGTTAATAACAACGATAATCCGAATCAAAGTAGACCCTGGACGAAAATAACTAGTCAGTAGTCATCGACGTATAGCGATAGACAAGAACGTTCATGTAAAACATTTGTTTAAAAACTGGTAAGAGTTAGAACTAAAGTTCGCTGCAGCGCTGTATAAAGCTGTGTCAACTAACCAAACTATTTTAAAAGATACAGCGCTAGATTGCTTAGAGTATAGTTTTCTCGCGACCAAAACGTCGTAAGCGCCGCAAATTTCATGGCGCTTACGCGTTTCGTTCAGTTAACTACACTAAGATGTCGTCCCTATAGAGTTCACACCGCAGATGTGACACATCTTTTTTACCTTCTAAACTTCATTAGAATAAAACTCGATTTCAAAATGTATTATATTAATATTAGGGGGGCCTAGTGCGGATTGGCGGACTTCACATGGCTTAAATGAGTACTCAGAGGTACGGGCCAGGGCTTGAATTAACATAAAACAATTATTCAAAATATCAAACTATCACTACTAATTAAAAACTCATTAACAATTAATCAAATTAAAACCTTTCTAAAAAAACATATCAAGTCTGTGTTCAGTTACATATTTTTACCTACAACCAGTTTTAAGGGAACATCTGCACGTTTTAGTATATGATTGTAGAATGGCGTGGTATTTAAATAGATAAATTGTTTTTCTACTCTGGAATTACGGAATTATCACCTATTAATTCACTTAAACAGGTAGTAATTTTACTTAGTTGACTACTGACTAGTTATTTTCGTCCAGGGTCTACTTTGATTCGGATTATCGTTGTTATTAACGCTGCTCCGTGCGCACCCGCACTGAATGAATGTCGAAGCCACACTAAAGTCGGGTGTGGGGACTGCAGTTCAGTTGAGTTGATAAAAGCGAGTGTTCGGAACGCCCTATCTAGTACGTAGTACATATATATCGATGTCAGTAGTCAACTAAGTAAAATTACTACCTGTTTAAGTGAATTAATAGGTGATAATTCCGTAATTCCAGAGTAGAAAAACAATTTATCTATTTAAATACCACGCCATTCTACAATCATATACTAAAACGTGCAGATGTTCCCTTAAAACTGGTTGTAGGTAAAAATATGTAACTGAACACAGACTTGATATGTTTTTTTAGAAAGGTTTTAATTTGATTAATTGTTAATGAGTTTTTAATTAGTAGTGATAGTTTGATATTTTGAATAATTGTTTTATGTTAATTCAAGCCCTGGCCCGTACCTCTGAGTACTCATTTAAGCCATGTGAAGTCCGCCAATCCGCACTAGGCCCCCCTAATATTAATATAATACATTTTGAAATCGAGTTTTATTCTAATGAAGTTTAGAAGGTAAAAAAGATGTGTCACATCTGCGGTGTGAACTATACAGGGACGACATCTTAGTGTAGTTAACTGAACGAAACGCGTAAGCGCCATGAAATTTGCGGCGCTTACGACGTTTTGGTCGCGAGAAAACTATACTCTAAGCAATCTAGCGCTGTATCTTTTAAAATAGTTTGGTTAGTTGACACAGCTTTATACAGCGCTGCAGCGAACTTTAGTTCTAACTCTTACCAGTTTTTAAACAAATGTTTTACATGAACGTTCTTGTCTATCGCTATACGTCGATGGGTTAAATAGATATTTGTTTTGATTTTTGCGGCTTATCTATACTAATATTATAAAGAGGAAAGATTTGTTTGTTTGTTTGTTTGTTTGTTTGTTTGTTTGTTTGTTTGTAATGAATAGGCTCCGAAACTACTGGACCGATTTCAAAAATTCTTTCACCTTTGGAAAGCTACATTATCCCCGAGTAACATAGGCTATATTTTATCCCTGTATTCCCACGGGAACGGGAACTACGCGGGTAAAACCGCGGGGAGGCAGCTAGTTATCAATAAAAGTGATCTGTTTTTGTGTTGGACAATGAAACCTAAATCAAGTTGTATTTGGAACTACTTCATTCAAGTTAATTCGGATTCGGCAAAGTGTAAACTGTGTTTTTTTAAAGCTTTTGTTCGTTAGTATAATAATTATACTAATATACTTATACTATAATTTAATTACTAATTGATTAGTATATGCTACTTCGGGTTTAAATTCATTCTATTTAAACTTGTTGTTTATATGCCAATTTTGTTCATTTTTTATGTTTTATCATAAAACATAAAACTTTTATGTTACAACTGAAACTTAAAATAATAAAAAAAATACTACATAATGTTTTATTTGTCCTTAAATAATAATTCTCTCTCATGTCACCCTGCTTCCGATTCCGATTCCGACTCCGGTTCCGATTCCGATAAAGCAAATTTAAAAACTCCGATTCCGGCTTCGGTTCCGATAACACTGCTTCCGTTACATCCCTGGTACGTATACATATATGTTAATGTCACGGTCGCCCTGCACTTACCTCTTTTTAGGCGAGTAAAGATATTATAAAAAAAAACAAACTGGTTTCTCGAACATCATTTTGATAAGGGATTTCAAAAGGTCAAGTTTAATTTGACATTTTCCAGTTTAATTGGATCTCTTATTTATTATCTGTTGATATGCATGTTAAATCCTAGCTAATATTATAAATGCGAAAGTAACTCTGTCTGTCTCGCTTTCACGCTAAAACTACTTACTGAACCGAAACCTAAAGTCTGAGAAAGGAAGGACATATGCTACTTTTTATCCCGGGAAACTTAAAGATCTCCCGGGTACGCGGGTGAAACCACCGGAACCACTAGTGATAAATATTTTTGTGTTTTTTGCGTCCGTTCATCTTACTATGATAATCATTATTAGCTCTAGGTAAGATGACTGCTGAATATAAATATTCTGGGACAAAGACACAGAACAAACAGACATATCTATTCATGCATACAAATGTTTGTACTGGGTGGGATTCGAACCCACGACCGGCAGCTTGAGAGTCAGGGTCACTAACCACAAAGCCAACCGGGCTGTCAACAATATAGACTCCATTTATTTTTGGGTTCCTGCGAAGTTCCTGCGAATCCCTACTATGAATTAATATTATGTATTAATAATAATAATAAATATCCCGAGACATTTTTCACACACGGCCAATCTGATTCCAAAGTCAGCTTCAAAGTGTGCTTGTGATATGGTAACCAGATAGCTGATATACCACATATACTACTTTTAAATACATACTTACTTATATAGATATTTACATCCAGACACTGGACAAACAGACATATTCATAGAATTATACATTGACTATTTTCAATTCCGAAAAAGGTGATCATCTCCTAATCTAGGTCTGTATAAGTTAGTTTTAGACCTAAGCTATAGCCTATAGGCTAAATATATCAATTTGTATCTCACAATAATGAATTTGAGGCTCAAATTAAGTGATTAGTTAACTTCAAAACAAATAAATCAAATAGTTTCATGAAGTGAAGGTACATTTGGAAACTAATTAAGCTAATTAACAGCTGCAGCGGTTTGTTTCGGCAAGAGTAGCTAATTATTTTTACAAAAATCAATGCAATTTAGCTTACAAAATAATTGCTGTACATGTAAAGGATTTATTTAGTTTTGCTGGGTTATAAATTAAATATTGTGTGACGGTTTTCACACACGGCCAATCTGACTCCAAACTAAGCAGTTCATAATCATCATCATCAGCTCATATACGTCTTCACGCTCAGAGCTCGAGCCTCCCCTAACATCGAGGGGATTTTTAGGCCATAGTCCACCACGCGGGCCCAGTGCGGATTGGCGGACTTCACATGCCTTTAATTGTGACATCTCGGGCATGCAGGTTTCCTTACGATGTTTTCCTTCACCGAAAGCCAGTGGTGTGAGTCTGTACGTAAGTTTTTATAAACTCAGAGGTACGGGCCAGGGATTTGAACCTACACCCTCATGATCGTGAGTCCGTGCGTTCCCAACTGAGCCTCCACGGCCATAAGCCACTATTAGAGGCCACAGGCCCCTAAGCAGTTATACATTGTTACCTATTTACCAGTGACGGACCAAGACTTCTTGATGCCCTAAGCAATCCACGCCCATGGGGCCTCCAATCCTTATGTCAACTAGAATCGGTCTTTAAACCATTTTTGGTGACGTGAGAGTGAGACGTGATGCCCTAAGGATGGTTTTTTCTGTGCTTCTTCTGGTGCCCCGCAGTCCCCGCAGACGTGATGCCCTAGGCAATTGCTTAATTTGTTTAAGGGTTAATCCGTCACTGTTATTTACACCCAGAGAGAACAAACAGACATGTTCGATGTTCATGCACATAAATGGTTTTTGGGTAGGAATCGTTTTCATCACAATTTTTAGAGATCCGTAGCCAAATGGCAAAAAACGATACCCTTATAGATGCGTCACGTCTGTCTGTCTGCCCATCCGGCCGCTTTTTGTATCTGTCTTTAAGTTATGAAATCATTCATCCATCCATATGAATAATAAATATATGAATATTTATTTATTTATATGAATATTTCTGGCCCAATTTTGACATAGAAAATATTAACTCAATTAAACAAAAATCTCTTTAATCTATTACGAATACTAACTCATATCTTAAGCTACAAACCGTATGCTATATGCCTCATTAGAATACAATAGTGTTCAATTGTTGATTGGTTAAGGATACATTCCATGCGCTTCCGACATGGCGCCGCGCCTGCCGTGGGCTTGGCAGATAGACACATTACCTTAATATCTATATAAGTAGATATGTATTTTAAAAAAACGTAGTATATGTAGTATATCAGCTATCTGGTTACCAACACAAGCCTCATTTGGAATCAGATTGGCCGTGTATGAAAAATGTCCCAGGATATTTATTTATTTACTTTATAATGCTTTGTGTGTTGTGTGTTTTTGTCAATGTAGTGTATGATACTACTATAAAATCATTATTTCATTGTTATTTTAACCTGCTATAATACTGAAATAAAAAAAATATATATATATAAACTCTGAAACATGAGCAGAAGAAGAAACTTAATATTTTCCGTCATAAGGCATATGTCAAAATAATAAAACAAAAATCATTTTCAAATGCACATATATTCGTTACATATAATATTAATATAATAATAATAATTTATTATAATCTCTTACGACACTATTAAAGCTGGTACAGATTTATAATTGGTTTCACCGCGACAATGCATTAATTAAACAATAAATAAATAAAGTAAATTATTTAATAATTAACATTATTTTATTAAATAACAACTTATAGATTATACGTGAAATGGAAATAAAAATATAATAGTTAAATATTAACAATAAAATTCGAAGCTAAACCTTACAACAACATAACATTATGCCACAGTATAAATATGTACAGGAGACGAGGTACGGCTGTACACTCAAATAAACAACAAAAAAACTAACAAATTTACATTAACATCGGCTTAATAATTGTAATTTATTAACTGAATAATCCGTTGAATATTTTGAGGTAATAAAAATCAGGTAAATATTTTAAAAGTTTTATAAATTGGTTATTTTCGCAGAAAAATAAAAGATATATCTAAATACAACAGAAAAATGTGTATATCTATTTTGTGTATATTTTAACTACGCGTTTAAGCTCTTAACTAATCCGATATAATAATTCGATAAATTTTCATAATACATAATAATAATGTGGTAAACAAAGAAAGAGGATGTTGCTGTCTCACTTAGCTGACATAGCGATGTAAAATTAAGTAGTTTTTTTTTTTTAATTATTTACAGAAATAGCCTGTTACCATGGGCCTATCAAGGTTCCAGTATGGGGGGGGTTACCTAATAAAGAATCTAAAAAGGGAACGTCTTATGAGCGACATTTTAGTCGCACAATTTTTAAAAGATGTATACCTAGATGAATAGGAAATAGCTAAAAGTTTTTATTTGACTTATATCGACTATAGTAGTTATAGTGGCTCCCCGCGGTTTCACCCGCGTACCCGGGAGGTCTTCCATTTTCCCGGGATAAAAAGTAGCCTATATGTTAATCCAGGTTATAAGCTATCTTTATTCCAAATTTCATTCAAATCCATTCAGTAGTTTTTACGTGAAAGAGTAACAAACATCCATACAAACTTTCGCCTTTATAATATTAGTAGGATTAGGGATGTAAATAAATGCCTGGGACAGCTGCCCCTCCTGCCCCCCCTGGGTACGCCCATGCCTATAACCTATTTGAAAATTAAGCAAACTAAAAAATATTTAAATAATAGTCTAACATTAAGTTACAAAAAGGTTTAAAGTATCGCTTTATAAGCCAAATGAGACATTTAACCAGACATATAGATCAATAAATAGACTAAATAATAGAAGACAGCTAGAATATATAGTGTACAACACATATCCTAACAAACATTTAGTATTTTTTTTCCATAAAATTTTGAAAGTTGTTATAATTTCATTCACAACTCGTTCGAGTTTCAGAGAAATAATGACAAATATGCTAGACATTTAATAAATAGATTGTGTGTATTGCAATTTTCTTGGATTTATTTTTTCAATAATGTTGGACAATAGTCTATGTAACATATCACAAATTATAAAAGACATTTGACAAAAGATTTTTTTTGATTTGGAATAAAATTGGGCATACTAAACTAAGAGACATAAGTAAAATGGTCGTAATTCTGTCTGCCACAGATTACTCTTGTTATAAGTGATTAAAGTAAATTAATTTGGTTAATATCAGGAAAATTGCAATAACACACACAACTGGTAAGCACCAACACATACACATTCAATTACATATATTTCCATTAATTTAAATGAAAGTTACATTTATTTACATACAAATAATTATATAATTAATCAATACGCGGCGCTACATCACTGTACAATCTAATAAAATCTAAATATATATATTTTTATATAATATTTTATCTATAAATGGATCATCAAAATCGCATAGAAAATATTATTTACATTAAAAATGGCTGGCATATTTAGGTTTTCTAGGACGTTTCGAATTTTGCTATATCCTTGGCACGTTTATGATATATAGTTTTAAATTTAGTTTTCGACCACAAATAGTTCTAACTTAATTACCAAAATTAATGCCACAAGCCATGAAACTTACGTCTTCAAAAAAAATCAATTTAAGCATAGATGTTTTCCCGATTTAGTGCCAATGTATTACTAGTTAATATTACTATTAAAATTGATATATTTTGTTTGGGTAAATTCATGTTTATATCACCTATAAAGAATGTTGAAACATTCGTCATATTTAAATTTTGGCAAGTGAAAAATTTTACAGTTTGTGTAACGTCTTATTTGTGGAAAAATGCGGACGGACTATGTATAAGTAAATATTTAAAGAAAAGTTAAACAAGCAATATATCGCACATTAAAAGTTATTAACTATACATAATAACGATAATAATGTCTTATGAATTGCACACTTATAATATTGATAACAATAATATTACACTTATTATTAAATAATTCGTAAATTTAAAATCTAGTCATAATAATAATAAAATAATGATCATTATTTCACATGTGCCGACTAGACTACGCAATGACTTTAATTTAGGATTGAAAATCAAACCACAGCTTCATTTTCTTTGTATAGTATAAAACATAGTCGCTCGCCGATATGCTTAGATCTGTTAAACTACTTTTTATGCAATCAATCAAATGTAGGTTTATGCGTATTTTAATATTGTTTTGTGTTAATCTTTACTTTTCTTTGCTTCACAACATAGTATAAAGCAAGTCGTAATATAAAGCGATGATGAGTTTGTTTGTTTGCTTGAACGCGCTAATCTCAAGAATTACTAGTCCGATTTTAAAAATAAAAATATTATGCTTAAACGGGTAAGTGACGCTAACGAAGTTGCGCGGGTCAACTAGTTTGTTGAAATATGCCAATTATGTGCGAAGCCAGGGCGGGTGGCTAGTAGCGATGTGCCGAGTACGGTTTGACTCGAGTCAGACTCGATTCCTGCTTTGGACTCGCCTACTCGAATACCAATTTATTTTGATTCGAGTACGCCAGACTCGATTCCAGTACTCGAGTCAAGAAGAATCGATTCGTAATTGCTAACTCGATTCTATTTATGCGACTTTAATTGACTCGAGTCTAGTATACGAGTTTAGTTACGCTCTATGTTTTTAATTATCTTTCATTAAAAAGTAATTTAAACAACATTTACCGAACTTTAAAACACAAACGAATAACTGAAAAGTAATAACTTTGATACCTGATAAATAATAACTTAGTTACATAAATATTTAGAATCATGAAGCGTCTTCATAATCGGATATGAGCAATATTTCTTTTAAGGTCGATGCCAACCGAAACATTAGGAAAAAAGGAATCGGTAATGAGTGTTGATTCGAGTCTAGCTGGAATTCAAATACTGACTCGAGTCCAGCCGGACTCGAGTCCAGCCGGACTCGAGTCAGTATTCGAATACCAAACATAGAATTCGAGTAGAGGGAATCGAGTCATGATTCGAGTACCGTATAAACTGACTCGAGTCGACTCGATCCACCAAAACAGCGACTCGGCACATCACTAGTGGCTAGTATTATACTATAATAAAGAAATTACAAACTTAATTATAAAGCTGATACATTCTGTAAATCCCTAAATATAATTAATAATTATGCTATGAATGTTTTTTTTTATTATTTTACATTTAGGCATGCATATCATTATATACGATAAAAATTATGGAAATCAATATAATATAGCAGTATTGTCATATGTTTATTAAATGACTTAATACTGCCTTATATAGCGACATAAAATTGTAACGCTTTTGGTCCATCATAAATGCTATATCTTTTTTTTACTATAAACTTTATAAGCAAACAAAATTATTTTATTAAATATTGAGATTTTAATGTGTTTTTTTTTTATACCACAAAGGTGGCAAATAGGCATACAGTCCGCCTGATGGGAAGCGGTTACCGTAGCCAATGGACGCTTGCAACACTAGGGGCGTAACTCACGCGTTGCCGACCCTGTAAAAATCTCTTCACTTCCTTCTTGAAGAACCCCATACTGTACTATAGTGTGTAAATTTACTACTAGATGCAATTATTTGATGTTTTAGCAAAAATATCTATTGATTATTCATTTTGACTAAGCATTTCACTACTGGAAATAAAAAAACTTTTTTTACGTAAGTAAATACGCATTAAACAAAAAAAAGTTTGTAAAATTTTTCAATCAAATGCCATCTATTGTTTTACTGTTTCTGGTAAATATTTACTGTGACGTTGGTATATCAGTAGCCCTATTTCTGAACACGATTTAACTTATTTCAATATATATCTTTCTTTCATATTCAATATAATAGACAGAGAAAGAGCATTTTTAGAGTTCCGCAGCTCAAAAGGATAAAACAAACCTCTTACTGACGGACGACTAAGTGAAAGTGGTCTGTCCGTCTGTCTGTCAAAACCCTTTATTTTAGTATTTACTTTAGTCCCCTATCTATTAAACTGCAGTATTTAATGTTTGTAGTAGTTAAAACAACAAAAAATACTGGTTTCTTTCAAAATAAACCCTCATTAATAAAATATACTTGATAGAAAGATGTACATTTATGTTTTAGTTTAGTATCATATAATTAGCTTTTTAATGTCATTTAATATTCTTTCACAAACAAAAGTAACAAATATAACCTACAATTATGTATTTTATATCCATTTTGGGCGCACGGCAGTGCTTTTCACAAGTCCACTCGACATAGACAGTCACTCATATACAACTGTAATTTGTAACATTTATAAATCTCATAGTATATTTGTGTAAATGAAGTTAACAATGTGTGAACAACTTGAAGAAACCCCTTCCTTTTTCAGGCGCTGGTCCCATTAACATTGGTACTTGGTTCTTATGTGTTATTGTTATCTGGAAATAATAGATTGTGTTACAATATGAAAAAAAATACAAAGATGGGAGGGAGAAATACATATTTCATATAAGTTTAAATCTTGTTCATATATTATTTATTTTTCTCACAAAGTTGTCTATCTGTAAGATATCTGTTTTGACAGCAGGTTGTCTATTTATGGGGTGAATAGGCCTATAAATTTGTGATTGGTAAGAAAGCGTAATTGATTTTGTATGATTTGCTTTAGTTTATTCTTTAAATCTTTATAAGATGAGTCTTAAAAAGATAAGCACATTCAGTGCTTTCATGAATATATTCGTAATCTGAGCAGTTGAAAACATAAAAATTTGGAATAATATCAAGAGCAGCAAATTGTTTTTATTTTTCGTAGTGCTGTACTATTCCTACTTGTTTATTTTTGATTATATACCTTAGAGGGCGGTTGCATCCACGGCTCTCCATCTATTTGCATTGGAAATGTTCGTTTTGTTGTGATCGTTACGGAACTGCATTGAGCCAAGCGACGCCCCGACGCACGCAGACCTTGGAGGAACAAAACTTATAAGTTAAAAGAGTACCTACCAAGTATATGCTGTAAAATTAAAAGAATTACAAAGAAATACATATACATGACATAAGTAAATAAACAAGCTTACCTGTTCTAACTTGTCCCATGTGCAAACAATTTTCCAATCCTATTACTTCTATGAGTTTATCGCCAATATCTGAAAATATTAATACAAACACACATTAGTCTCAAGGCTTTAACATATACAGCCCATTCATTCAAACATACCTACCTACTTCCATTTGGTAATCCTGACTCCTACAATCTAGGGATTTTCAAGACTAGAGTAAAAGGTTTCTTCTGGGCAAGCAAGCTTCATCATAGGTTTCGTCAACGTCTTGTATAGACGGGTCAGAGACCAAATGCATGACCATCATCAAAATAAAAAAAGTAAAGCATACACCGATTCACTATAAAAGCCCTTTGATACTAAGCATTCTTCACTACCTGCTTAAATTTTAAAACTTCCTTCGGTGAAGGAAAACATCGTGATTAAACCTGCATGTCCATCACCATCAGCTCATATATGCCATCACCTAGAAGCTCGAGCCTCCCCTAACAAAGTGGGGTTTGGGGGGTTGCCACAGTCCACCACGCGGGTCTAGTGCGGACATCTCGGGCATGCAGGTTTCCTCACGACGCCAGAAAGCCAGTGGTAAAGACATTAGTTTTCAGAGGAGGCTCAAGCTCCTCGGTGGAGATGGGTATGAGCTGGTGATGATGAGAGATGGTTGTACCTTGTTGCGCGTTGGGGAAGCGTCCCCTGCGCTGCGCGGCGCCGGCGCCCCACAGGTTGGAGCCGCCGTGCGCGTACGGGATGTTCAGCAGCGCCACGCCCTGCAGCGCCGGGCCCTTGTCCAGCTCCAGGGACGAGCCGTCGCACTGCCCACACCACACCACACACCACACACCACAGTGCACAGTACGTACCTTGTTGCGCGTTGGGGAAGCGTCCCCTGCGCTGCGCGGCGCCGGCGCCCCACAGGTTGGAGCCGCCGTGCGCGTACGGGATGTTCAGCAGCGCCACGCCCTGCAGCGCCGGGCCCTTGTCCAGCTCCAGGGACGAGCCGTCGCACTGCCCACACCACACCACACACCACACACCACAGTGCACAGTACGTACCTTGTTGCGCGTTGGGGAAGCGTCCCCTGCGCTGCGCGGCGCCGGCGCCCCACAGGTTGGAGCCGCCGTGCGCGTACGGGATGTTCAGCAGCGCCACGCCCTGCAGCGCCGGGCCCTTGTCCAGCTCCAGGGACGAGCCGTCGCACTGCCCACACCACACCACACACCACACACCACAGTGCACAGTACGTACCTTGTTGCGCGTTGGGGAAGCGTCCCCTGCGCTGCGCGGCGCCGGCGCCCCACAGGTTGGAGCCGCCGTGCGCGTACGGGATGTTCAGCAGCGCCACGCCCTGCAGCGCCGGGCCCTTGTCCAGCTCCAGGGACGAGCCGTCGCACTGCCCACACCACACCACACACCACACACCACAGTGCACAGTACGTACCTTGTTGCGCGTTGGGGAAGCGTCCCCTGCGCTGCGCGGCGCCGGCGCCCCACAGGTTGGAGCCGCCGTGCGCGTACGGGATGTTCAGCAGCGCCACGCCCTGCAGCGCCGGGCCCTTGTCCAGCTCCAGGGACGAGCCGTCGCACTGCCCACACCACACCACACACCACACACCACAGTGCACAGTACGTACCTTGTTGCGCGTTGGGGAAGCGTCCCCTGCGCTGCGCGGCGCCGGCGCCCCACAGGTTGGAGCCGCCGTGCGCGTACGGGATGTTCAGCAGCGCCACGCCCTGCAGCGCCGGGCCCTTGTCCAGCTCCAGGGACGAGCCGTCGCACTGCCCACACCACACCACACACCACACACCACAGTGCACAGTACGTACCTTGTTGCGCGTTGGGGAAGCGTCCCCTGCGCTGCGCGGCGCCGGCGCCCCACAGGTTGGAGCCGCCGTGCGCGTACGGGATGTTCAGCAGCGCCACGCCCTGCAGCGCCGGGCCCTTGTCCAGCTCCAGGGACGAGCCGTCGCACTGCCCACACCACACCCCACACCACACACCACAGTGCACAGTACGTACCTTGTTGCGCGTTGGGGAAGCGTCCCCTGCGCTGCGCGGCGCCGGCGCCCCACAGGTTGGAGCCGCCGTGCGCGTACGGGATGTTCAGCAGCGCCACGCCCTGCAGCGCCGGGCCCTTGTCCAGCTCCAGGGACGAGCCGTCGCACTGCACACACCACACACATACATTATACCAGTCCCGTTCAAGCAAGTGCGGGGCCCGTAGCAAATATTATAGAGCCTGATGTGCTAGTAAAGAAACTCAAAAAGTTACGCTCAGGAGAAGGTGGATGAGTTTGAACAGTGGGGGCCCCCTTTTGCACGGGGGGCCCTTTAGCACGGGGCCCTCTTTTGCGCGGGGCCCCTTTTAGCGCGGGGCCCCTTTTTGTCACGGGGCCCCTTTTTGCGTGGGACCCGTAGCATTTGCTACTTGTGCTACGTGGTCAATCCGGCACTGCATTATTCATATAAATAAAAAACCGGCCAAGTGCGAGTGGGACTCGCGCACAAAGGGTTCCGTAACATACGAAATATTCTGTGAATAGTAAAAGCGTCTACCTACATGTCACAGTTATCGAGCAAGAAACGGTAAAAAAATCAAGTTTGTTATATGGGAGTCCCCCTTAAATGTTTATTTTATTTTAGTATTTTATTATTATTTATAGCCCACTGCAGGGCAAAGACCTCCCATCCCGCTCTCCACTCCTCCCTGTTGTTTGCCTTGGTGGGCCAGTCAAGGTAGCTGTCAATGTCGTCTTTCCATCTGCGAAGCGGGCTGCCGCGACTCCGCTTTGCGTCTTGTGGGACCCATTTAGTGGTAGTTTTAGCCCACTAGTATTTTAATAAATAATAAATATCCTCGGACATTTTTCACACACGGCCAATCTGATTCCAAACTAAGCAGAGCTTGTGCGTAAGCAGATAGCTAATACACTTACATATACTACTTTTAAATACATACATTTATACTTATTTATATCTAAACAGATACATTTATGCATACAAATGTTTGTTTTTAATGGCATTCGAACCCACGATCGGCGACTTGAAAGTCTCTTGAAAGTATATTTTTGGTTACGACTTGGCCTTATTTCACATCTTTGTTTTTGGTGGGATTATTTTATTTTATTTTATTTTATTTATTAGCTTTTAGGAAGATTCACAGCAAAATAGTAGCCATACGTTAAACATGCATATTGACAACTGCCATTTTTATATCTCCACCAATAGATAATCATTTGCCATTCGTACAAGGCAAAAAAGATAATTACATTATATAGAAAATATTACAGATACGTGTCGTTTTGAAGAAAAGAAGGAAACAAGAAAATATTGTTAGAAAATAACAACAAAAAAAAAACTAGCTATTGGTCATATCGTTGTTGAAGAAGTCACTAGATATGAGTTTCTTCGTTGATTATGTCCTTTTGAATTTGTTGTATTATCTGTTTTGAACATTGATTGAATCAATAAATAAGTATAAATAAGTTTTCATCAATATATGAAGTGATTCAAGAGGAATGTTTATATGTTTAATTTAATATTATTTTGTGTTAATTTGTTGAAATATTACAATTATACTTTGGTAATCGTGCGAAGGCTAGTATTATCCCTATTATTATAAATGCGAAAGTAACTCTTACGCTTTCACGCCTAAACCAATGGACTGATTTTTATGAAATTTGGTACAGTGCAAGACTAGAGTATGAGGAAGGATATAGACTACGAAAGCGCGTGTATATCTTTTACCTGATGCTCGGTCCCTCAACTTGTTTCTTTTTTTTTGTTATTGTTTAGAGCCTGTAAGTTTATTTTATTTTTGTTATCTTTTAGAATGTTTCCTACATATAATAAAGTTAGTATGTTACCTACATTCTAGAAAGTACAAAAATAAAATAAACTTAAATTACAGGCCCGTAATTTGTTGTTAAATATGCATGCGGTGTTAGTCTGTAAGTGAATGTTACACACTTTAATTTATTAAATAAGTAGGTAAATGTAATGTGTAAACAATTGTTGACTGACCTAATAAATAAATAAAACCACAAAGCGGAAGCTACTGCTTTAATTTTTTAAAAGAAGTGTGTAAATGTAAAGTGCAAATAATTGTTGACTGATCTAATAAATAAATAAAACCTCAAGGCGGAAGCTACTTACAACAATATCAATGTTCTCGTGGAGATTCTTGCAGCTAGCAGCGAATTGCTCTGAAGTGGCGAATTCGAAGTACCACAGCTTATTCTTCATCCGGGAACTGAATTTATCAGGGTTACGTTCCCGCTCCGTGTGGAATTTGACGCATATGGCTGCATCCTGAAGGAAATATTTTATTTTACATGGATGGCAGAAATATATCATCGTCATCATCATCACATCAGTAGCAGAGATGTTAGTGGTGCAATGAGGGGGCTTAGAGCATAGTCCACCGTACGGGCCTAGTACGAAGTGGACTTTAAATGACAATAGACAAAGAATAATCAAATATTATAATTTTATTTAAATATGTGACAATAGTAATAAATAAAAAATCTTAACATAAGGTTAATGTGTGTCTTTAAGGCAAAGTTAGACCTACCCGTCTAACTTTTCCTTTGACGTCCGAAGGCAATAACGGTCGATCGTGGACTAAATTACGGCGTAAAAAGCGGTCATTTCTGCAGCTTTTTGACACGCGAAGTACATACACTCGTGACTAGTAACTACATACTAAGATTAGAACAGGTCTGTGGTTTATTGTTTAAAAACGGATTATGTACTTTATGGCATAAGGATACATAATAGAATACTTACAACGCCTATAGAGAAGTAATTATTAATGATATTGTATGGGACAGTCGTTGGATGGGGCGCTGAATCTGGCATTTGTAGCAGTTCACACTGAAAATAAAACATATTGTAGTCATTATAGTCGACAGCCCGGTTGCTAAGCATTGGACATGCTAAGCATAAGTTTCGTACAAATCCCTTCAGCCAAGTGAAAGAGTAGCATACTTTAAACAACTATCGATCTTGAAGAAATAACGCATTTATAGTGTTAGTACTATTTTAGGGTTTATTAAAATTCTTTTAAGCATATTTTTTGGTAGCGCAAAGTATATTTCATTTTCAAAAGATAAATTAAGCATAAGCACAAATCAGCGCCATCTAGTAATTCTCACTGTAAACATTATATGCAGCATAGTAAGTATGGTTAATTTTTAAGCGGTGCGCTTGTTTTACTATTACTACAAAAGTTTTCTTTAGTACACCAATAGATGGCGTCACAGAAACAATAATACATTCTTAAATTGATTCTCAATGCCTATTTAAAAAAAAGAACACCTACTTAAATTTAGTAATTTCTCCAGAGATGGCGTTGTATGAAAAAATACTGTAGGGAAATAAATATTCTCCTTTTTTTGTGAATTACTCTTATATTTTATCAGCTTTATCTTATATCATTATCTTATATTGTATCTACGGAAACGGGACCTACGCGGGCGAAACCACGGAGCGGAAACTAGTATTGAATCCTACTAATATAAATAAGAGATCTGCTTGAAGTTTGGTACAGAGTTAGAATAATAGCTACTTTTTATCCCGGGAAAATTTTGCCCCCGGGAAAGCGGGTGGAACCGAAAGACACTAGTAGGTATATAAAAATTAAAGCTACTTACATCTGTAGGTATGTTTTCTACGATTATATGCCATCGGTCCATCATGACAGTGCTGGCTCGGCCTATCTTGTCCAGCAACTTGTGTATAGATTCGCCTTCATACCTGAAAACAGCAATAATAACCTCATCATCATCAGCTCATATACGTCTCCACCGAGGAGCCTACCTCCCCTAACATCGAAGGGGTGTCCATAGTCCACACGCGGGCCTAGTGCGGTGCGGACTTCACATGCCTTTAATTGTGACATCTCGGGCATGCAGGTTTCCTCACGATGTTTTCCTTCACCAAAAGCCAGTGGTGTAAATCCGTACTTAAGTTTTTATTCAACTCAGAGGTATCCAATGGGGGTTTGAACCTGCACCCTTATGATCGTGAGTCGGTGTATTGCCAATTAAACCACCATGGCTGTCAACATTGTTAGTCTGGAAAAAATTGTGCTATAGGAATGTCCCAGGCATCCTTAGGTTGTTAGAAAAATGTAATTTAAATGGTAGAGCAGTTAGATTTTCAAAAAAAAAATAAGTATAAGAAGTATTTACCCTCCGCCCCACCGCAGACACCTGGCCAGGTCGTTGCCAGTGCCCAGGGGAATTACTCCAACAGCTGGCTGCGCTTCCATTTGCACCTTATCTGAAAATAATAAGGTACAACATATTTATATATGATTTTTATGCCAATAAGAAATTTTTATTAAAGAACGCAATAATTAGAACCAATAAAGATACTTTATTGAAGAATCTAAAGGAAAAATTTAGAAAACAACACTCTTTCATTACAAACATATGTGTGTATGTTTGTAATGAAAGAGTGTTGTTTTCTAATATATAGTAATAATACAATTCTTTTTGTTCATATTATAATTGTAGAAAAAGGCAAAAAGATATGTGTCTCACTCACCCATAGTTTCTAAGACCCAGCCCACAGTGCCGTCCCCTCCACAGCATATAACCCTGTAGCTCTTCACGTCTTTGAACATTTGGAGACCTGAATATATAAAAAATAAAGAAGAACATAAGAATTAAAGAAGAGAAAAAATCAGCTAGTGGCTCCCGCGGTTTCAGCCACGTTGCTGGGGGAAGTTCAATTTTAACCGGGATAAAAAGTAGCCTATGTGTTATTACAGAACATATCCTAACTCCCTTCCAAACTTCATCGTGATCCCTTCAGTCGTTCTGGCGTGAAACAGTGACAAACATACATACTCACAAACTTTCGCATTAATAATAATAGTAAGATGTGCAGAAGCCTAAGAAATTCTCTATAGTGCGATGTAGGATTTCAGTGCTTTATATGAGCGCCATCTAGTGAGTAGCGTTACTAACATTATAAAAAGTATAGTTACACATTATTTTCTTACCTTGCATAGGCCCTCCTTTGGCTATATCATGGACCTGCCGTGGGTTCAGTATGTACTGCAGCTTCCTGAGGACCCTCGACCCTTGCCGACCTCCTGACTTAGGGTTAATGAACACTAACAATGGACAGGTGCCATCTGGCGGCGTTATTTGGAATGATATTGGCAGAGCTCTCGGCTCTTTGCGCTCCTCTTTTCTTTCGTCAGGTGGCGCTGCTATTGATATTGGCAGAGATATTGAGGTGGGGAGGGTTTGCTGTGGAATAGAGCATGAAACAGAACTAAGTATTTAAAGCACCATAAATAATATTCTATAAGTAGCGAGGTTTGATTTAATCTCTCATTTATGTCAATTATTTTAGGATCTAATAGCCTATAATAAAAGTGAAAGCCACTATTTATATTTGGATATTGATTTAACAAAATCACTTTACATAAGTAACATAAAAACAATATAAAGATCGTTGAGTATATGAAGGTACAGTACACTACAGTTTTCAAATTTGTAATTAGAACGGTTTCGCCAATCATTATTATATTGGAAAACATAATATCAATAAAAAATCTTAAAGGTAAAACAATCCGCAATAATGTAACTATTGAAAATTACCAAAATATAAGCAAGAATGTAGTTAGATATTATCAAACAGATATATTTACCTGGTCAGGTTGAGGCCTATGAGGCAACGACCGTTGCCGGTCGAGGACCAGAGGCCTGATGGCGGTGGGCGGCAGTATGTGGCGGGAATGCCGGCCCAGGGTGCACGCTCCACCGGCACTGCCCACGCATCTGTTGTGTAGCTGGGGAGAAGTCAAATTGATGTAAAATTCAACTAATGAATAGTATTGTGTGTATGAGAAAAATCTTTATGTAAAGCCTTATGAGGGAGGCTTTTGGTATTGGACGTCTAATGGCTGATATGATGATGAAAGTAATTATAAGAATTTATAAGTATAAAGTTTCAATGAAGGGCTAGTTAGCGAAAAGATAATAACAGTTTATTTATGGAATCATTAAGTATATGCTTTGCATTATAATTATTTTCCAATAACACGAATATACTACCTCTAGTAACTAACACTAGTATCTGAAAAATATACATATAATTGAACTAATTTCATGTCATTTAGGAAAATAAATTCTAAACTATGATTTGAACACTCACAGTAATATGACACCATCTACAGTGCAGGCCGGTGATTCCATTATATCCTTTAATCTTTTTCCGACACCTCGCACACTTGCCATGACAATTTCCTAGAAAAAACATAAGAATCTGAGCTCAAACTGCGATATTTCCTATCGATAACAATATTATGTCACTAATGTAGAAAGGGAAAAGTAATAGAAATAGTGTGGAGCCTTGAGGGACCCCGACACAAATGGGGCGATGGAAAGAGAAAATATTGCTCTCGATGTTGTTACTAAAGTTGTGGTTTTATTTATAGTCATGTATGGAAATTGGGAGATTAGGGGATATATGGAATTCCATATTATGTATCTACTACCGTGGAGTTACAATCTATCCAATGCTTTAAATAAATCTTTAAATGGGTTGTCATTAACTAAATGTAATTATGTGTCATAGTAATTAGATCTGTCGCTTATATAGTGTGTGTAAAATATTCATATTTAGGTTTAATCCGTATATTCTAGTTTTATCAAGATTTTTTATAATTTACCAATAATAATTTTGCATCAACGACTCACTTTATGTATGCACTAGCTGCCTCCGCGCGGTTTTACCCGCGTAGTTCCCGTTCCCGTGGGAATACAGGGATAAAATATAGCCTATGTTACTCGGGGATAATGTAGCTTTCCAAAGGTGAAAGAATTTTTGAAATCGGTCCAGTAGTTTCGGGGCCTATTCATTACAAACAAACAAACAAATCTTTCCTCTTTATAATATTATTATAGTATAGAAGTATAGACTACAATATTTTTCCTATTTTTTTTAGAGACCTAAGAAGTAAGTGAAATAGCATATACTACGAGGGGGACAGGACATAATATCCTTAGCATTATGACATTACCTTCGACCCAGTGGTGCTAATTTTCCATTGATAACACACCTTATGTAAGTAAAGTTATAATTTCAAAATTTTCTAAAGACCTAAGGAGTGAGTGAAATAGCATAAAATCCGAGGGGGACAGGACATAATATCCTTAGCAATGTGACAGTACCTTCGACCCAGTGGTGGGCGAGTGCGGCGGCGGCGCGACGGGACTTGGAGTAGGTCGCGATGCACGACGCCGGCGCACGCTGTACGCACCGCTCGTGTACCGTGAACTTGCAGACTGTGCGACGGAGATAACACCACATCACACGTGTTACACTCAGGTACGGTTTGAAGGGGGGTCACAGATAGTGAGGGATTAAGACTACTTGATGCCCTAAGCAATCCACGCCTGTGGGACCACCTATCCTTGTTTCAAGTAGAATCGGTCTTTAAACCTAGTTTTTTTGTAAAATAAGATCTAACGTAGGTACCTTAGATATGGAAGTGGTGCGACAACAATAAAAACAGAATCATAATTTATTTATTTTTTGGTGGCCCCTCGGATGTGATGCCCTAAGCAATTGCTTAATTTGTTTAAAGGTTAATCCGTCACTAGTCATAGAGGACATAGCCCCCCCAAATTGTATAAGGAAAATTTCGAAAAATTTACAAAATAAAAAAAGCTATTTTCTGTTGTTTTTTTTACTATTTACTGTAGCTTCATGTAAATTTTTTGGTGACGGCCAATCTGATTCCAAACTAAGCAGAGATTGTATATACCAGATAGCTGATATCCTGCTTTTAAATTCGTACTTACTTTTATAGATATTTACGTCCAGACACAGAACAATCAGACATATTCATGAGGCAGCTGAGAGTTACGAAATAAAAGCTCTCAACCTCAGCTTCAAATATCAGAAGAGAAGAGAAGTAAACTCACAGATGCAACACAGTCCCTTCTTCCCGAGCCCGACGAGCATGTTAAGGCATAGGTTGCAGTAAGCGGGTCGGCTGAAGTGCTTCAGGCGCCACGCGTGCTCCCCGTCCTCCTTCACGTTGGTGTCCAGCCCCAGGAGCACCAGCAGGGGGATCGTCGTCATGCTGAAGAGCATTATTAGCTTCAGCTTAAGGATAGTCGATATTCTCTGATAATGTTTTGACTTCGATAACATCGACACATCGATGTTTGTTAAAGTTGTTGTATGTTGTAAGTTGGTTTTTGAAAAGATGAATTACTGAGTTTATTGCCGGCTCTTCTCAGTAAAAACAACTTCAACCGAGCATTAATAGTAACTATTCATAGGTGCTTAAGGCCAATTTGAATAAAAATTATATTGATTTGATTTTGAAAGCATCGAAAGGCAAGTTTTCTTTAGTTATAGCGACATCTAGCGTGTATTGTATGTACTGCCGCCTCCCAAGCCTCCTCGCTGTCAACCATGGCCCTGACGCGGGCCGGCAGCGAGAGGTCTCCCCCTACCGTCACGGACAGGGCGGCGCGAGGAATCACCCAAGCGGGGCACTCCTCACGCGTGTGTTGCGCCGTGTCCGTGACAATCAAACCACAGTGGTGGCACATCTCCGTGGGCTCTCTACCCGGCACACGGCACAGGTATCTGCGTATTGTATGTACTAGATTAACCTATTGGTCTAGTGCGTGGCCTAGTGAAGGCCTACTTGAATGGATAAGCATATTTCATTTTATGCTCAAGTCCTAGCAAAAAGATTTGTCAAAACTTAATTTTATAGTCAACATAGATCACCCACCCGCCTCGCTTCCATTCATCCAGGGATACTGTTCCATCTGCATCATAATCTATTTCCACCATCATGTCTTGCAGAATCTATAATAGAAAAAGATTACGTTAAATAAGCTAACAGCTTTTCAGATCTTCCATTAACCCGGGATAAAATGTCCTTTCTCAGGCTTTAGACTGATATACAGAATATTCTAGATTTCTATATTTCACGCAAAAACTACTGAACGGATTTGGATATTTGGAACACAGATGATAACTTTTAACCCGGTAAAATTGAACATGCCGGGAACGCGGGTAAAACCGCCGGGTGCCACTAGTCCTACTAATATTATAAATGTGAAAATTTGTAAGTATGGATGGATGTTTGTTAGCCTTTCACGCCAAAACGGCTGAAGGGATCTGCTTGACATTTGGCACAAAGTTAGAATATGTTCTGGATTAACACATAGGCTACCTTCTTTCCCGGGAAAATTTAAGATTCCCCTAGTGGAGCCACAAGTATTAGTAGGACATAGTATTAGTAGGACATAATGTTAGTAGGACATAATATTAGTAGGACATAATATTAGTAGGACATAATATTAGTAGGACATGATATTAGCAGGATTAGTTAGATACTTACAGGCTTCAGCTCAGATGTTTCCCAGCCCAGGTATTCGGCCACGGTCATCATCTGGTTGACGATGCAGTCCATCTCATTGGTGTCCAGGACCCCGTTCCCGTCAGTGTCGTACAGACGGAACATGACTGGGAAACACATGAGACACAATCGCTTAAATATGTACTGAGAAATTACAGGTCAATTTGATTTTAAATTAGATGGCTGACATTTTTGTCTACATCTAGGTATTGCAAGTGACGATGGTCAAGGTTTCGAAATCATATAAAACAAAGCCCCCGCCACCTCTGTCTGTCTGTCAGTCTGAACGCGATGAACACAAAAAACACAGAACATATTTTCATGCGGTGTTCACCAAATTACGGAGTATTTCATGGGGAAGGCTTTTATCCTACTAATATTATAAATGCGAAAGTTTGTAAGTATGGATGTATGGATGTTTGTTACTCTTTCACGCTCCAACGGCTGACGGGATCTGCTTGAAATTTGGCACAGAGCTAGAATATGTTCTGGAATAACACATAGGCTACTTTTTATCCCGGGAACGCGGGTGAAACCGCGGGGAGCCACTAGTGTATAATAATTTATTCATGCATACAAATGTCGTAGCTGGGTTTTGAACCTACGACCGGCGGCTCGAAAGTCACGGTCACAAGTTACGAAGCGAACAGATCATTATACTTACATTCCAATTTATCCTCTGGTCTCCCTGCCTCCAACAGCGATAGGTAGCAAACTATATCTTTAAGGGATACCCGAGCTGTATGCACCTCTACCGTAGACGACCTTCGCATTAGATGCTTGAAATCTGCAATAATTGAAGAATAAATAAATATAGAGCGAATATATATATTTCGTCCCTTGGCTTACAACACCGCTCAAGTCGAAAATTGTCAGTTTCTTCATTTTTAATGATAGAGCTGCTCAGTACACGTCAAACCATGGGGCACATGATATAGATTTCAGTCAATAAGAGGCTTTAATTCAAAAAGTAGTAACAGCGCCCAGGCCGGTTGGCCTTTTAAAATAATCAGTTTTTTTCGTCGCCTGAAAAGTTGGTAAAAATGACTTATGCGGTGTTGTAAGCTAAGGGCCGATTTGTGTGTGAGCAACACTGAGACCCTCCCTTACTGGCAATACCTCGCGCTATATTGGGATGGGTGGTCACCGTGAACATGGGAGAAAACTCTTCAAAACTCAAATATACCTTCAATTTTCGTGTTCTGATTGACCCTGAGCGAGTTGCTGCTCTTCCTGCTGCTGTTCCTGGACATCTGGCTGTGGCTGGGACTGGTCTCCGTGCGCCGCTCGAGGCACAGCTCATGCGAGGAGTACGATGGATGGGTGGTCACCGTGAACATTGGGTGGACGCTCCCTGGAGTGCATGATGAGGTTTATTAAAGGTCTTGAGGGAATCTGATTTCAAATGAGGTTGTATTATGGTAACGAGGTAGATTATATACTACTATTAATATGGATATTAATAATAAATATCCTGGGATATTTTTGTCATGATGGCTAATCTGATTCCAAACTAAATAGAGCTTGTGATATGGTAACCAAATAGCTGATATACTACATAGGTGTATTACTTAAATACATAAAATATAGATAATTACATCCATCCATTGTTTGTTAGGTAAATAGTTATGTTATACTATTTTTTGTTTGGTCACTATTTTATTTTGTTTTTCATCTATTTTTTACTCATATCATTTTACTTATTGTTTTGACTGTGATATCAAGTAAGTAAGGATTTGTCTATTATCAAAGTAATAATTGTTCTACGCGGACGAAGTCGCGGGCAGTAGCTAGTTCTTAAATAACCTGAACTCACCAGTTCTACTTCTGGATCCCTTATCACTTCCGTCCACGGAGTCCCCCGAGCTCCTCCCGAGCTGCTGCAGCCTCTCCGCCAGGCCGTGGATCTTCGACGCCAGACTTAGCTTACCCTGGAACGAGATGACATAATTCTTTATTTGAGGGGCAATGTATTGCTACGTTTCATCAACAGACTACCTAAAGATATTCAGGATTTACCAGTTCATAAATTTATGCAGGTAGTGAAGTATATCAGATTACTTGTTAGAAAAAGACCCTTGGCACGTTTTGTTAAAATCAATATTGTACTTGATCTAAGTAAGTTGTTAAAAGGAAGTAAAAACCGAGCATAAGAGTGACTATTCATAAGTGCTTTTAACTATGTTACTCCCCGATAAAGTGACTTTCCAATGGTGAAATAAATTTTGAAAACGGCACAGTAGTTTTTGAGTTTATTCATTACTAGCTGCCTCCCCGCGGTTTTACCCGCGTAGTTCCCGTTCCCGTGGGAATACAGGGATAAAATATAGCCTATGTTACTCGGGGATAATTGAAATTGAAATCGGTCCAGTAGTTTCGGAGCCTATTCATTACAAACAAACAAACAAACAAACAAACAAACAAATCTTTCCTCTTTATAATATTAGTATAGACAAACATACACTCACACATATTTTTTTCCCTTCCTTATAATATTGAAGTAGATGAGTATTTTTTATGTCAATAGGTTGACAAGCAGACGGTCAATCTGGTTCAAGTCAAGTGAGTCCCCACTTCCCCCAGCGCCACCCTGAGCCTAGGCACGGTCCCGCAGGGAACACCATCAGCGCTGTCGCTTCGATTCTCCTTTGCTTGAGAGCCCTGTGCGCTCACCGAAACAGTCCGCGCAACGGTGTAAAAGCCATCTGAGGCTAACATCTTCTAGTCAATAAAAATAAAAGGTACATCTACGGTTAGCAGCTACCGATGCGCTGCCTAGTTTGGTATTGTAAGCTACACATAGTACGTCACATGCTGCATATTGCTCGTTGTACCTACTTTGTTATAATATGTAGCATGTTACCTGATGGTCCCCGTGCGCCGTGACAGGCGCGCAAGCGGCGGCGGAGCTCGCGGCCGCCATCTCGCGCAGCGCCGGCCGCCGGTCGCGACGCACGAACGACAAGAACAAATGTCTGAAATAGTACATTTATACTTAATAATATATAGCTGAAGAGTTGGTTTGTATATCTAAATTCACGCTACGACGAATAGGAGCGGAGTATCAATTAAAAATGTTGCAATAACGGGAAGTGACCTTTACAAAGTTGCGCGGATCAACTATAATATCTGAAAGAAAGTAGGTATCAATAAAAAAAATTACGTGAGGCACTCGGGGACTGCCGCGGTAAAGCTATTGCATTGCATAGCATTTTGTATCAACTTATGCAATTATAATTTTATTTATTTATTTTAATAATAAATGCACTCTGTTCATTCATATTCAAAACACTTCATACACAAATTTTACAAGTACAGCTATTCACTGTTGTACATAAATACATATACACCTATATACTTTCTCATAAACAGCTGCTTATGTATTCGTCCGATTTCGGAGCAGCTCGTCTCGATTCGTGCGAGTTTCATAGAGTCGTACAATACGTCTAATCGCACACAACGCCGTGTCGAAGACTGCCGAACTGAAACGACGTTAGACGATGCACGGCCTTCAAGCCACACCTCCTTGCCCGTCGGAGTGGGGGGTGTTAGGTTTATTTTCGTTACGGAATTTCTTGATTCGGTCGCCGCGCTCAGAGCCCGCGATAAAAGCTATGCAATAGCTTAAAAACTTAAATAAGTACCTACTCCTTTTTATAAGGACGGTTAAAATTAATAATTGAATTGTTTCGTTCCGCATAACGCCGTACCATAAAATTTAATATCTACTACATACATAGTAAATAAAATAATTTATTTTAATCATCTCTTTGATTTGATAGAATATTATCACTATACACATTATAAACAAAGTCGCTTTCCGCTGTCTGTCCCTATGTCTTCTTAAATCGTTAAAACTACGCAACGGATTTTGATGCG
Source organism: Thyatira batis (assembly GCA_905147785.2). Classification (NCBI taxonomy): domain Eukaryota; kingdom Metazoa; phylum Arthropoda; class Insecta; order Lepidoptera; family Drepanidae; genus Thyatira; species Thyatira batis. The sequence goes on along the minus strand of LR990512.1, from coordinate 1,812,173 downwards.
GATAGAGTGATTCAAGAGGAAGGTTTTTTTTATGCAATACATGTATAATATGTTAGAGAAACACTGTCAATTTTGGAGGTTTCTAATGTGATGTATAAGCATTGCACCCGTGCGAAGCTGGGGCGGGTCGCTAGTGCATTATATAGACAAGCAATTTACCTTAGGTTTTGGTAATTTTAAAGTAGGGCATTGCCTCACTATGCCAATAATGCCCCGCTCTGGTACGCTACAATGACCAAGATTTTTAACATGAGAAGTGTAAAAAGATCATTAAAATACCTTGTGAGTTCATCCGGGGTAGAGACCTCCAGGAACGTATCCAGGAACCACCGGAACCCTTCATAGTCGATGTCCTGGAAAAAAGTAAATAAATAAATATCCCGGGACATTTTTCACACACGGCTAATCTGATTCCAAACTAAGGAGAGCTTGTGATATGGTAACCAGATTTCTGATTACATTAACTACATTTAAATACATCCTTATATAGATAGATTACATCGGGACACAGAACAAACAGACATATTTATGCATAATAATGTTTGTCCTGGGTGGGATTCGAACCCACGACCGGCGGCTTGAAAGTCAGGGTCACTAACCAGAAAGCCAACCAGGCTGTCAAGTGATGTATTTGTCAGTCTTAACACAGTATCAAAAGTTGTATATCGGCTATCACTACATAGTATAAAACAAAGTCGTTTTCTCTGTCCCTATATCCCTATGTATGCTTAAATATTAAAAACTACGCAACGGCTTTTGTTGTGGTTTTTTTTAATAGATAGATTGTTTCAAGGGAAGGGTTTATATATACAATACATGCATAGTATGTTAGAGAAACACTGACAATTTTGGAGGTTTCTAATGTGATGTATAAGCATTGCATCCGTGCGAAGCCGGGGTTGCTAGTCTATATAACTAGGTAGCTTCTTATTCTGCAAATGCAGTAAACAAAGTATCTATTACAGAGCAGACAAACAGTTCTAAGTATTTTAAAATCAATACAATCCACACACGACTTTGTCTCGCAATATAATAAAAATACTAGCTTAGATTTCATACTAGATATCATCTAACCTAATATCTATACCTACTAATATTATAAAGAGAAAAGATTTGTTTGTTTGTAACGAATAGGCTCCGAAACTACAGGAGTTTGCAGAAACAGATTATTACTAAGATAATCGTTTATTCTACTAATTCTCCAATAATAACCTATACATATTTTTTACTTACATACTTAAATTCATTATTTAATCATAGCTTTAACTATCCTGGACATTTATTTCTAGTTGCTCCCCGTGGTTTCACCCGCGTACCCGGTAGATCTTACACTTTCCCGGGATTAAAAGTAGCCTATGTTCTTTCTTAGGTAATTTATCTGTGTACCAAATTTCATTTAAATCGGTTTTCTAGTTTTAGCGTAAAAGCGAAAAAGACAGAGTTACTTTCGCATTTCTAATCTTATATATAAAATTCGTGTCACAATGTTAGTTACCATACTCCTCCGAAACGTCTTGACCGATTTTTATGAAATTTTATATGCATATTCAGTAGGTCTGAGAATCGGCTACTTACTATATTTTCAAACCCCTAAAATGATCACGGGAACTGGAACTACGCGGGTGGCAGCTAGTATAAGTAAAGATTCACACAGGACAGATGAAACCAGGAGGCAAAAGCTAGGGATTTTCTATTCTCGGAATGAGAGCCGCCTCGTGCGTGCCTGACGACAGCTAAGCATCTTAGCGGTTGCTAGGCAACGGGCGTCTGGCAACCATTTTGGATTTATTTCACAGTAAATATTTAGTTGGATGTTATACGTACTTTATATTATAATATTTAAATGATACTCGAGACTGTTGAATCAGTTAGAAATCTGTTTTGATGATGGGATTAAATTATTATTTATATTAGGTACCTACCTACTTGTAATTTTAATATTATTTTCTACAAGCGGACCCGGCAAATTTCGTTCTGCCCACCAGCGCCACCTACCGGGTCCAAATTGATGTATTATACATAAAAACCTTCCCCATGAAATACCCCGTAATTCGGTGAAAATCGCATGAAAATCTGATCAGTAGTTTTGTGTTCATCGCGTTCGGACAGACAGACAGAGGCGGCGGGGACTTCGTTTTATATATACAGATAGATGTTAAAAATAATTTAAAATATTTTAGTAAATAAATGTCACTGATAAAGGCGAAAGTTTGTGAGTGTGTATGCTTGTTACTTCTTCACGTCTAAACGCTGGAGCGATTTTAATACAATTTGGTATGGAGTTAGCTAACACCCTAAATTAACACATAGGCTACTTTTATATCCCGGGGAAATTTAAGACCCCCGGGAACCTCGGGGCATTATGCTGTTTGTGTTTCACAAATAAATAAATTATTTTATATGAGTTGGATACCTAATTAATCTAACTTAAACCTAATTAATCTGGTTATGATCATCATCATCATCAGCTCATACGCGTCTCCACCGAGGAGCTCGAGCCTCCCCTAACAATGAGGGGTGTAGGCCATAGTCCACTACGAGGTCCTAGTGCGAATTGGCGGACTTCACATGCCTTTGATTGTGACATCTCGGGCATGCAGATTTCCTCATCTGGTTATGATTACACTTTTATTTTTATCTATACGAATATTATAAAGAGGAAAGATTTGTTTGTTTGTTTGTTTGTTTGTTTGTAATGAATAGGCTCCGAAACTACTGGACCGATTTCAAAAATTCTTTCACCTTTGAAAAGCTACATTATCCCCAAGTAACATAGGGTATATTTTATCCCTGTATTCCCACGGGAACGGGAACTACACGGGTAAAACCGCGCGGAGGCAGCTAGTGAATGATAAATGGTAGCTTTTTTTATATATGGTAAGGAATATTTAATAGTAGAAAAGAAATACTCCTTTGTAAAAAGATATAGGTCAAAATATATTTTATTCAATTGAACACAAAGGATTCTTAAAGATGAATAGAATAAAACCTGCTAACAGGGTTTTGTAAACATCCCGGAACCTTTGTGGAATAAATAGACAACAATATGTATAGCTATTGTGTCTGTCTGTATATCTATACTAATATATATAAAGCTGTAGAGTTTGTTTGTTTGAACGCGCTAATCTCAGGAGCTACTATTTTACCATTTCAAAAATGATTTCAATGTTAGATAGTCCATTTATCGAGAAAGGATATAGGCTATATATCATCACGCTACGTCAAATAAGAGAAGAGCATCAATAAAATGTGTTACAAAATCAAGTGACGCTAACGAAGTTGTCCGGGTCAACTATATATGTATAGTATACTAATATTATAAATGCGAAAGTAACTCTGTCTGTCTGTCTCGCTTTCACGCTAACACTACAGATCCGATTTAAATAAAATTTACACAGATAGTCTAGAGCCTGAGAAAGGACATAGACTAATTTTTATCCCGGGAAAATTGAAGATCCCCGGAAACGCGGGTAAAGCCGCGGGAAGACACTAGTATGTATATATATGTAGGTCGAGTGGTAAAACCAACAAACAACCAATAAGCGTTCTTAAACAACCGTCCGTCTATCACACCGATACGAATAGTTATAATTGGCATTTTAATTATTTCATCTTCTATATATATAAAACAAAGTCTCCGTCGCCTCTGTCTGTCTGAACGCGATGAACACAAAAACTACTGAACAGATTTTCATGCGGTTTTCACCAAATTACGGAGTATTTCCTGGGAAAGGTTTTAATGTATAAATCATTATGCTATGACGAATAGAAGCGGAGCATCAATCAAAACTGTTGCAAAAACGGTCAAGTGAAGTGACGCTAACGAAGTTGCGCGGGTCAAGGCATCGATATAGGCCTGTCAACGGTATTATGAAGAATACCTATTTTAAAACCTATTTATTTCATCCCTACTAATATTATAAAAGTTACTCTGAACCAATTTTTATGAAATCTTGTACAGATATAGACTAGAGATTTTAAAAGGACATGGGCTACCTTTTATCCTAGGAAAATTAAAGGTCCGCCGTGTATACGGGTAAAACCACGGGCAGCCACTAGTTACAGTATAAAATCCAATCTTAAAGGAGAATAGATCTATTTCTATTGTTAGGGCAAAGTTTACTAAATTTATTGGTCGAGTTAAGAGTTCATTGTTTTTGTGAGAGATAACTTGAGTTCCCCCAAAAGTTTTATTCCTTTGTAGTTGGAGCTTATTTGATTTTCTTGCCGCGCCCCGGTTTGTGAAAATAATCCGCTTTTTGTGAGGCTTAAGTGGAGTCTTTTATTTATTTGAATGTTTTTTGTTCCGTACTTAGTTGCTGGTATTTGGTAAACGAAAAATTGCATGTAATGGCTGTTTGTATTATTCCATTTTAGTATATAATTTGCGAATATAATGGCCTGCATTATTTTGTTTTGTTTATTACCTACACTGTCTAATGAAGTTAATTTAAAATAATGGATTAATTGAATAATTTAATGTTAAAATAATTAAATATTAATGTTTTGCGTGTTTAATAAATAAATAAATAAATGAATAATTTGTATGTTGGAGCAATTAAAAAAACAATTTATTTCCTACAGACATTAAAAAGTTTTCTTTAAAAAAAAACGATGTTACGCGTTTGTGTAACAGACGGTCTGGTTCAAGCCAAGCCAGGCCAAGTAATGAAGATTGGTGTCGGCTCACAGAACAAGCTATACGGGAGCTGGCGACTACGGAGCACGCATCCCATCCGTTTCTATTAGTATAGAATAAATCTCTATTCTACGCCCTTCGCCCTCCGCCCTCCGACCAACAAATCTATATCTATACATACTAATATATAGAGCTGAAGAGTTTTTGTTTAAACGCGCTTATCATAAGAATTACTGGTCCGATTAAAAAAATTATTTCAGTGTTAGATAGCCCAATTATCGAGGAAGGCTATATACATTACGCTATGACGAATATAAGCGGAGCATTCATCAAAAATGTTGCAAGCACAACACATAAATACGGTTTTGTAAAGCATTTCACTAAGCCTTTATAAATAAATAAATATCCCGGGACATTTTTCACACACGGCCAATCTGATTCCAAACTAAGCAGAGCTTGTAATATGGTAACCAGATAGCTGATATACTACATATACAATTTTTTTATACATATTTATAGATATTTACATCCAGACACAGGACAAACAGACATATTCATGCATACAAATATTTGTCCTGGGTGGGATTCTAACCCACGATCCGCGGCTTGAAACTACGCTTTCACGCCTAAAATACTCAGCCGATAATTATGAAATTCGGAACAGACATAGGCTAGAGCTTGGCAAAGGACATAGGCTATCTTTTATCCCGGGAATGTTCGGAATCAAATTGGCAGTGTGTGAAAAATGATCCTGGATATTAATTTTATTCACAAAGGAACCTTCCGAACCGAGCATTAGAGTCGACGTTTCATAAGTCCCTGTAAAGGCCTTTGAAGAAACTATATATTTCACTAGTGGAGCAGGCAGACGTTCGTTCTGCCCACCAGCGCCACCTACCGGGTCCAAGTATATGTAAGCTATCCTATCTCTCAAGTTGGATCGAACTGCACATGGTGTGCGAATTTTATTATAATTGGTTAAGTGGTTTAGGAGTCCATTGAGGACAAACATTGTGACACAAGATTAATATATATTAAGATTTCATGCGTGTCTGCAGTGCAGCTACTAAATATATAATCAGATTCAAATTGAACCTTATTTCAATAGAGTTACGTAAGAGATTCGATCGATAATACATGCCCCCTGCGGCTTCTATGCTATCAAAGCGGCACATCAAAGCTTATGCACCGCAAAGGATAGCTTAGCGATGATTTTGTTAATGAGCTCATTGATAAAATAGTGCTGTTTCATAAAGATTCATTAAGAAGAGGGAGAAAGAAAATGACTACAAAATATATACATGTAAGAGCGAGGCCCCATTGGTGCGGTGCGGTGCGGTGCGGTGCGTTGCGTCGGGATGCGTCCATACGATTGCGATCGCGTGTCATAAAAAATGTATGGACGCATCCCGACGCAACGCACCGCACCGCACCAATGGGGCCTCGCCCTAAAGACAGAAGGAAATTCTGTAACGTAATGATTTTGGTGTGAATAGAGGAAATTACATCAGTCAAGGAAGGAAATTTATATTATTGATATAATAATTTTATAAATATTATAGAAAAATATACAATTAAATTAATCTATACTAATATTTAATAAATTTAATAAATGGGAAAGTAACTCTGTCTGTCTCGCTTTCACGCTAAAACTACTGAACCGATTTTAAATATGAAATTTGGTACACACATAGTCTGAGAAACATAGACAACTTTTTATCCTGGGAAAATGGAAGATCTCTCGGGTACGGGTGAAACCGCGGGGAGCCACTAGTTACATTATATAAATATGTATGAAAAAATATAATTATAATATTAATTTTGGAATGATTAAAAAACTAATACTATAACAACAAAAAACCCAACTACGCACAACACAACTTCTCAGCTTAAATGAACGGAATCCTCCACGCGGAATACCCACTCCCACCCGCACTTTGCCGATTTTTATTTTTTTACAGACCTAAATCTCATTTAAAAGAGAACAAAAGATGAATGACGTAACTCAATTTGTGCCAAAGTTACTGAAGCGCGGAGTTTCCAGGAAAAATCAAATGAAACCTGTTTAGGCGGGGGGAGCCGGGGGAAAAACAGTGTCGAGGCATATCTAATTTGATTCCTTTCACGGTATATTGTATTGATGAATGTTATTACAGCTGTAATGTTATTGGGAAGCGAAGATTTCTGTGTAAAGGGAAATTCCATATCATCTAAAAATTTGCTATAGGTTTTTGGCTGTACCTAATCTATACTTCTATACTAATATTATAAAGAGGAAAGATTTGTTTGTTTGTAATGAATAGGCTCCGAAACTACTGGACCGATTTCAAAAATTCTTTCACCTTTAGAAAGCTACATTATCCCCGAGTGACATAGGCTATATTTTATCCCTGTATTCCTACGGGAACGGGAACTACGCGGGTAAAACCGCGCGGAGGCAGCTAGTTATATATAAAGCTAAAGAGTTTGTTTCCTTGAACCACGTGAATAGAATAGAATAATCTTTATTGTGTGACTTTACATTGGTAAACTATGCTAGGTGGATTTGCAACATTAAGAGTAACAGTCTACCCATAATGGGCATACAATGCATATTAATTTTATTTATACATGATATTATAGATTAAAAACTTAAAAATTACATACAATAATTATACAGACAACAATAGACGGGTTTTACTTAGTCAAGTAGTTATCTACACTAATATTTAAAGAGGAAATATTTGATCTGATGCTTTTGATGAGGCTCCGAAACTTGACCGATTTGAAGAATTCCTTCACTGTTGGGTAGCTACACTATCTCCGGCGAACATAGGCTATATTTTATCCCCGTATTCCCACTAGAACGGGAACTGAAGAGAACAGAGGCAGCTAGCTCTATTTTGTATTAGAAACCTAATAATGGATAATTGAAAAATGTGGTATTATGTTGATCCTTTTATTTTTTTTAGCTTTCAACATAGAAGAGTTGTAAAAACAGTAGTAAGAAAATCCTCACTAAGGATTTTTTTTTAAAGAACTATCATTTCTTTCACATATTTTATATAATAATACAGTGTAACTATACACATACAATATAACAAATAACCATTCCGTTATCTAACTATAACGAGGAATATCAACAGAATAAATATTCAATCGTATTCCGTTTGCAATACGGTGTATATTCCATTGGCATAATAACGACCTAGTGATATTTACGTGACCTAGTTTTAGGACAATCATTATTTTATGATTCCACGGAGCATTGGAGGCTTTATCTATGACGATAAACAGCATGTTTAATACATCACGCTTATCTCCCTTTTTGGGGTGGGCAGAGACTGGTTTCAAAACGCTGGGCTGGGCAGAATTCCTATATAATGACTACATAGTATAAAACAAAGTCGCTTTCCGCTGTCTCTCCCTATGTCTTCTTAAACCTTTAAAACTACGCAACAGATTTTGATACGGTTTTTTTAATAGATAGAGTGATTCAAGAGGAAGGTTTTAATGTATAAATCATTACGCTATGACGAATAAGAGCGGAGCATCAATCAAAACTGTTGCAAAAACGGGCAAGTGACGTTAACGAAGTTGCGCGGGTCACCTAGTAATCTATAGGTATATATAAAACAAAGTCCCCGCCGCCTCTGTCTGTCTGTCTGAACGCGATGAACACAAAAACAACTGAATAGCAGTTTTCACCAAATTACGGAGTATTTCTTGGGGAAGGTTTTTATGTATAATACATCAATTTGGACCCGGTAGGTGGCGCTGGTGGGCAGAACGAAGTCTAGGCTCCGCTAGTAAAGTAATAAAAATTGTAATACCATTATTGCGGTTAAATAAACAAAAGTAATTTATATTCATGGGGCATTAGAGTTTATATTACTTTGTACGAGGTTTTGTATCGATTTGAATTTAATTGATTCACTTTTGATTACCACCGTACAATACTACATCCTACTAATATTATAAATGCGAAAGTCTGTGTGTATGTTTGTTCCTCTTTCACGCAGAAACTACTGAATGGATTAAGATGAAATTTGGTAGGTATACAGAAAGTTTATAACCGGGATTAACATATACTTTTTGATTAATAAAAACTAAAATAGGTAATACAAGAAATTTATAAAAAGTAAATAAACTATTTATCTTGTATATAAAATTCTCGTGTCACAATGTTAGTTACCATACTCCTCCGAAACGGCTTGACTGATTTTTATGAATTTTTATATGCATATTCAGTAGGTCTGAGATTCGGATAGGTAGTACTATCTATTTCTCATACCCCTAAGTGATCACGGGAATGGAAACTACGCGGGCGAAACCGCGGGGCAGCAGCTAGTACTACTATAAAATTACATTAAAGACATATCTAGAAACATATTTTATTATTTTAACTAGCTATTTAAAATTCAACAATAGTTTTTCTACGTAAACAACATTTACTATTTATTTCCAACCGGACTATTCCCGGCGTAGTAAATAGATGAAACCTATTTAATATAGAAAGCGACAGGGTAAGTCCTCTTCAAGGAAAACTCATTTTCTTACAATTTTCCTTGTAAAATTCTATCAAGACCTCGCTGAAGGGTCGCAAAGTAGAACACAAAATAGGTTAGGCAAATAAATAATCATCACTACATATTATAAAACAGTCGCTTTCCGCTGTCTGTCCCTATGTCTTCTTAAATCTTTAAAACTACGCAACGGATTTTGATGTGGTTTTTTTAATAGATAGAGTGATTCAAGAGGAAGGTTTTTATGTATAAATCATTACGCTATGACGAATAGGAGCGGAGCATCAATCAAAACTGTTGCAAAAACGGGCAAGTGACGCTAACGAAGTTGCACAGGTCACCTAGTAATCTATAGGTATAAAACAAAGTCCCCGCCGCCTCTGTCTGTCTGTCTGAACGCGATGAACACAAAAACAACTGAATAGCAGTTTTCACCAAATTACGGAGTATTTCTTGGGGAAGGTTTTTATGTATAATACATCAATTTGGACCCGGTAGGTGGCGCTGGTGGGCAGAACGAAGTCTAGGCTCCGCTAGTAAAGTAATAAAAATTGTAATACCATAATTGCGGTTAAACAAAAGTAATTTATATTCATCGAGCATTAGAGTTTATATTACTTTGTACGAGGTTTTGTATCGATTTGAATTTAATTGATTCAGTTTTGATTACCACCGTACAACACTACATCCACTGTTCCTCTTAACGCAAAAACATAAGTATGAAATATAAGTACCTATGTACTTTAAAGTAGTATAAATATTAACTATTTATTACCTTAATACAAACTCTGCTTAGTTTGGTAACGTGTGAAACATATTCATAATGTTAATATATATTTTAAGTTTTTATAAATAAATACTAAATCAGGTAATATTTATCATACAAGTAAAATAAAAACCATTTATACAACTATAAAATTACATTAAAGATATTCTATAATTTTAACTACATATTAAAAACTTCAATAATATTTTTCTACGTAAACAACTTTATTTATTTCCAACCGGACTATTCACGGCGTATTAAATAGATGAAACCTATTTGATATAAAAAGCGACAGGGTAAGTCCTCTCCTCTTCAAGGAAAACTCATTTTCTTACAATTTTCCCTGTAAAACTCTATTAAGCTCGTTGAAGGGTCGCAAAGTAGAACACAAAATAGGTTAGGTAAATAAATAATCATCACTACATATTATAAAACAGTCGCTTTCCGCTGTCTGTCCCTATGTCTTCTTAAATCTTTAAAACTACGCAACGGATTTTGATGATTCAAGAGGAAGGTGTATGTCTATACTAATATTATAAAGAGGAAAGATTTGTTTGTTTGTTTGTAATGAATAGGCTCCGAAACTACTGGGCCGATTTCAAAAATTCTTTCACCTTTGGAAAGCTACATTATCCCCGAGTAACATAGGCTATATTTTATCCCTGTATTCCCACGGGAACGGGAACTACGCGGGTAAAACCGCGGGGAGGCAGCTAGTATACAATACATGCATATGTTAGAGAAACACTGACAACTTTGGAGGTTTCTAATGTGAAGTTGGGGCGGGTCTATAGTAATGGATCTACCCAGGAGGGTCCCGGCCAATCGGCCGGGGAATCCCTCAATGCATCTGATGCATTCAGCCCCGTCGTATCTGGGAGGGGCACCTGTTGTGCGGAGCTCGGGGAGCGAGCGGAGTTATCGGGCGTGGGCACAGGCGTGCCACGTCCAACGGTGGAGGAAGGTGCGCTCAGCGCACAGGAGTCTGGCACAGGTGTGCCACTCCGTAGGTCGTCGCGTCTGGCCACACGCGTGCCAAACGCGACAGTGGGAGTGGGAGCGGGAGTCGGCGCAGGCGCGCCATTCCCCCAACAGAGGTTGCTGGACGTGGGCACAGGCGTGTCACGTCTTTCGTCGGAGGGGGAGACATCAGACGTGGGCACAGGCGTGCCATGTCTAATGCGGGAGTTGCGGATGAAGGTCACCCGGCTGTCGGAGTCGGACTCCGACTGCAGCAGCCTGGTGTCGGTGACACCACCAGCAACTCCAATGGAGGAGGACGTTCTCGGTCGATTGTGGCGTAAGCGATCGGCCGAGGAAGAGGAGGATGATGTGTTTTGTGGGCTATCCAAAGGGGTAGCCCACAAAACGAAGCGCGGGCGAAGCCGCCCTGCTTCAGCCGCCGAATGTGCGGGCCTGTTGGAGGCCAGGGCGCAGTTGTCCGCCGCCAAGGCGGAGCAGCTGCTCCTTGATGCCGAGGAGAGCGTGGCGGTGAGGTCGAGAGCCCTGAAGGAGTCTCGACACAATTGCCGCCGCGCTCTGAACCCGCCGGCGAAGGGGGAAGACACAGCGCAGTCTCTGGCTGCGCTGTTCAACCTGATGGTGGACGCCGCGGCCACGGTGGAGCACGTGGCCGCGACGTCCAAAAACCTGAAGGGGACCTCGGTGCGGACCCTCAGGGATGCGGCCGGCCTCGTCAAGGAGGCCGCAGCCAGCATGAGGGTCCGTACGATAACGGAGGAGGTGGCCCACCTGGAGGCCGCCAACCGGCAGTTGTCCGCCAAGTTGACGGACCTGAGCCGGGAAGTGGCGGAGCTCCGGCAGCAGCAGCCGGCACCGGCTGCCACCCCTGATGCCTCCCTCAAGGCTCTCCTGGAGGAGACCTCGCGGGCGAGCGTCGCAAAGTTTAGCGCGATGCTCAACGCGAGGTTCGACGGCATCAGGGACCGCCTGCTGCCGGAGCCAATCCTTCGGCCGCCACTAGCGGCCGACAAGAGAAGGGCGGAGGCTGCGGCAACGACATCGCCGCAGCCGTCGGGTTCGGGGACCCAAAAGGTTCCCCCAAAGCCCGCTGTTGCTGCCGGGCCAGTGCCGAAAGCCAAGCCAGCCCCAGCCCCCCCCACTGCCCAGCCCCAACCCACCACGGGTAAGGGCAAAGGGAAGGGGAAAGGCAAGGGCAAGGCGGTGGCCTCGGAGCCGGCACCCCTGCGGGAGCCGAGCCCGATCCGGCCCGCCCCTCCACCACCTCCGCTTACGGAGGGGTGGAACGTGGTGGCCGCAAGAGGTGCCCGAAGCGCAACCCAGGGGAGGCCAAAGGCGCCGGCAACGGCGCCTAAAGAGCAGAAGAAGGCGGCGGCCAGACTGCGGGCCCCAAGAGCGGCGGCGGTGACCATCACCCTGCTCCCAGGGGCGGCGGAAAAGGGCGCCACCTATTACTCCGTGATGACCGAGGCCAGGGACAGGCTCAAGGACAAGTTCCCAGGCCTTGGCATCACGAACATGCGCTGCAGGACAACTGTCACAGGCGCCCGCATGTTCGAGATTTTCGACGAAGCGGGCGCCGAAAAGGCAGACTCCCTAGCTGCTGAGCTACGGGAGGTCCTCAGCGCAGAGGTGGCGCGCGTCTCCCGCCCCGAGAAGCGGGCGGAGATCAGGGTGACGGAGCTGGACGACTCCATCACCCCCGCCGAGGTGGTCACAGCCGTGGCCGAGAAGGGAGGCTGCCGGGCCGAATGTATTCGGCCCGGCCAGATGGGCCCGAGGGGGTCGCTGTGGCTTAGCTGCCCGATGGCCGCAGCCAAAGTGGTCGTCGACGCGGGCCGACTAAGGGTGGGTTGGGTGTCAGCCAAGGTGACACTGCTTGACGCCCGCCCACTGAGGTGCTTCAAGTGCCTCGAGGTCGGCCACGTCGGCGCCATTTGCAAGGCGGGGGTGGACCGCAGCGGTTTGTGTTACCGCTGCGGGAAACCCGATCATCGGGCGCGAGAGTGCCGGGCCGAGCCGAGCTGCGCAGTCTGCGCAGCAACGGCTGGCAGACCGGCAGGCCACCCCCTCGGGGGAGCGGGCTGCCCCGCGGGGAGCAAGAAAGGCTCCCCGAAGCCGGGGCAGAAGAAAAGAAAGAGGAGGAAGAGGAAGAAGGCTCGGGGCGTCAGTGCCGCCGAGCCGGAAGCCTCCTCGCGACCAGGGATCGCGATGGAGACGGAGCCCGTCGAGACCGCCCAGTAAATGGCTGGGAGAGTCTCGCTACTGCAGGCCAACATCAACCACTGTGCCAGGGCACAGGACTTGCTAGTCCAGACCCTGGTACAGTGGGGGATACAGGTGGCCGTGGTTGCCGAGCCGTATTTTGTTCCCGCCCGGACTGACTGGGTCGGGGACCACGACGGCTTGGTGGCCATAGCCGCCCCGACCGCCACCGGCGCCCCGCCCTTCGAACGAATCGTGAAGGGCAGAGGGTGCGTTTTGGCGGTCACGGGCGGCATTGCAGTAGTAGGGGTGTATTTCTCGCCCAACCGGAGCCTTGCCGACTTCGAGCAATTGCTCGTCGAGGTCGGCGCGCTGGTTGGGCAGGTATACCCCTGCCCCGTGCTAGTCGCTGGAGACTTCAACGCCAAATCCACGGCATGGGGGTCTCGAGCGACGGATGCGCGGGGTGAGACGTTGGAGGATTGGGCGGTCTCTGCGGGGCTGTCCCCCTCGACGTGAGGGGGACCGTCGTGGTGGAGTGCGCGGAGACATCGAATCGAATATACCGATGATCCGATAGCGTCTCCACGTTCTCCACCACCCTCCAGCTTTGGACACGGCGCGCCAGGGCGGGCGACGCGAAAGACACGTCGACTATAGAGCCGCCCTGTTGCCGCACGCACGTGTCCACCGACCCCGTGTTGGGGACGGACCGAGGTGGGTGGTGTCCCGTCTAGACCCAGAGGTCGCACGGGAAGCCGCAGTCTTCGAAGACTGGGTGTCCGGCACTGATATCGGAGCCGACGTGGATGGGGAAGCGGAGCGCCTCGGCGTTGCCCTGACTCGCATATGCGATAGGGCAATGCCGAAGGCTAGACCGCTCCCTCCACGGCGTCGGGTGTACTGGTGGAGCATGGAGCTCCGCCAAATGCGGGTAGCGTGCGGGAGAGCGCGCCGCCGGTACACCCGATGCAGACGGCGAAGAGTCCGTGACACCCAGGAGGAGGAAACCCTCTACGCCGCCTACAGGGCCGCGCGTGCCGCCTTCAAGGTGGCGATAGCGCAGGCCAAGGAGGCGGCGTGGCAGGAGTGGCTGCGGCTTCTCGACGGCGACCCGTGGGGGAGGCCCTACAGGGCCGTACGTAACAAACTACGGCCCTGGGCTCCCCCGCTGACGGTCAGTCTAGACGGGGCACTGGTGGACGAAGTGGTCGGCACCCTATTCCCCGCTCGGGGTACATGGGTGCCGCCGGCGATGACCTCCGCCTCCTCCTCCAGCCAGTCGCGAACGGACACTTCCCCGGCACCGGTGTCGGAGGGCGAATTCGGGGCGGCGATTCTCAGACTCAAGTCTAAGAGAACCGCCCCGGGCCCCGACGGTGTGCCAGGGGTCGTCCTAGCGATTGCGCTGGAGGAGCTCGGCGAAAGGGTGAGGTCCCTGTTCTCCGCGTGCATGGGGCAGGGTCGATTCCCCCGGCGGTGGAAAACGGGCAGACTCGTCCTTCTGCAGAAGGACGGTCGCCCGGCCGGACAGGCGTCGTCGTATCGCCCGGTGGTGGTAATCGACGAGGTGCCCAAGTTGTTCGAGCGTGTGCTCGCTGGGCGCCTCGTCGAGTCCATGGATCCGGGACTGGACGACGCGCAGTTCGGCTTCCGCCGGGGTCGGTCGACCGTGGATGCCGTGGCGCGGGTCAGGGACCTCGCCGAGGGGGCCGTCTCCCAGGGGGGCGTGTTGTTTGCGGTGTCATTAGACATCCGCAACGCATTTAACACGCTACCCTGGGAGACGATCAAAGAGGGACTGCGGTACCACGGCGTACCGCAGTACCTCCAGGAGGTCATCGCCGACTACTTCGTCGGTCGGGACGTAGTGTTCCCGAGGGGGGAGGGCAGCAGCGGCCCTGGGAGGAGGGAGATGACGTGCGGTGTTCCGCAGGGGTCGGTCCTCGGACCGCACCTGTGGAACATCGGCTACGATTGGGTGCTGCGCGGTGCAATGTTGCGAGGGGTCCGTCTGGTGTGTTATGCAGACGACACCCTCGTGACGGCCCGCGGCAGCACCTATCGTGAAGCCTCCCTCCTCGCCACGGCTGCTGTGGCGCAGGTGGTGGGGAGGATCCGTGCCCTGGGGCTCGAGGTGGCCCTCAATAAGTCGGAGGCCCTGGTGTTCCATGGGCCCCGACGCGGGCCACCGCCGGGAGCCGCCATAGTGGTGGGCGGAACCTCCATCGCCGTCGGGTCCTCGATGAAATATCTTGGACTCGTTCTCGACGGCCGATGGAGGTTCGAGGAGCACTTCCGGCGGTTGGCACCGCGACTGATGGCCACCGCCGGGGCTCTGGGACGGATCCTCCCCAACGTGGGGGGCCCAGGGAGGGCCTGCCGGCGCCTATACACCGGTGTGATACGCTCCATGGCGCTCTACGGAGCGCCGATATGGGCCGGGGCCCTGAGCGCCCGAAACCAGGCTGCGCTGCGACGTCCGCAGCGCGCCATGGCGCTCAGGGTGGTCCGAGCGTATCGCACCGTGTCGTGCGCCGGCGCGTGTGTGCTCGCCGGTACGCCGCCGTGGGACCTCGAAGCCGAGGTACTCGCCGCGGTGTACTGGCGAGCGAAGGAGGCCGGGGGCCGTCCACATCCGCGGGAGATCGCGAGCTGGAGGGAGGACGCTCGCAGCGTTCTCCTCCGGAAGTGGACGGCCCGACTCGAGAACCCGGCTACGAGCCGGGATGTGGTGGACGCCGTTCGACCACTCCTGAAGGAGTGGCTCGAACGGGAGCACGGGGCTCTCACCTTCCACCTGACACAGGTGATCACCGGGCACGGTTGCTTCGGGCGATACCTGTGCCGGGTGGCGGGCAGAGAGCCCACGGAGACGTGCCACCACTGCGGGGCCGGCGTCTCGGACACGGCGGTACATACGCGCGAGGAGTGCCCCGCTTGGGCGACTCCTCGCAACGCCTTGTCCGCGACGGTCGGCGCAGACCTCTCGCTGCCGGCCCTCATCAGGGCCATGGTGGGCAGCGAGGAGGCCTGGGAGGCGGCCGCAACCTTCTGCGGCCAAGTCATGTCGCAGAAGGAGGCGGCGGAGCGGGTGAGAGAGGACGACGTCAACTCTCTCCCGCTTCGCCGCCGCAGGCGCGGTAGGCGGCGACAGGCCTTCGCGGGCCGGTTGCCGCCGTAACGCCGGGGACCGGGGCGGCGGATCGGGGGATCCGCCGCCCACGCCAACGGTCCCATGCCGGAGATGCCCATTTGTTCCATGGGCATCTCCGGTGAAGTTGAGAGGGGGGCGGGACTCGCATGCGTTTTCGCATCGTGAGTCCCGCCCCCCCGAGACGGGCTCGGCCTCCAGCAGTATTTTTGGGAGGCCGAGCAGCGCCGGCGGGGCATGCGGTTGTAAGGCTTACGCGTGTCCCGCAGCCCCGCCACACGGCGACGAGGCGTCAATGGAACAAAAGAGGGTCTATAGTAATGGTCGATAGTAACATTTGTCACACACGGCCAATCTGATTCCAAACTAAGCAGAGCTTGTGTTATGGTAACCAGATAGCTGATATACTACATATACTACTTTTAACTACACACTTATAGATACAGACATAGAGCAAACAGACATATACACATGCATACAAATGTTTGTCCTGGGTGGGATTCGAGCCCACGACCAGCGGCTTGAAAGTCAGGGTGACTAACCACAAAGCCAACTCAGCTGCCAAATAGTTTAGTTAAATGAAATAAAAATGTATTGCTTTTTCATCGTTTTCTCGTAACAATCAATTTTGGGTCTAAATCGGTTCTAAATCGAATTTACTGAGGGGAGATACAAATATATAGGTTTTCTTATAAAAACATATTTATAGTGCTACTTATGTTGTGGTGCTACGAAAATAGTGGTGGTACAAAAATAGTGGTGCTACGAAAATATTGGTGCTATGAAAATAGTGGTGCTACGAAAATAGTGGCTCTACGGAAATAGTGATGCTACGAAAATAGTTGTGCTACGAAAATAGTGAAGCTACACAAATAATGATACTATACCTAAATATAGTGGTGCTACGAAGAGTGGTACTACGAATATGACGGTGGTACGAATATTCTAATGCTTCGAAAAATGTAGTACGTCAAAAATGTAGTAATGTCTACGAAAATGGTGGCGCAACGAAATTGATGATAATTTAAATAACATTAAATTGATATAATTAGTAATAAAGTACAGATGATTCTGGATGTTTATAGACCGGCTGATATCGCTGTGAAATTTGGTAAAGAGTTAAAATGTGTTAGAAATAACACATTGGCTACTTTTTATCCTGGGTGCTCTAGGAACGGTGATATCACGGGGAGACAGCAATATTAGATATTTTTATAGCACAAACTTTGATTAGCACGAAATGAATTTTGAAGTATTCTCAATTAAAAATATAATTTTGTATAGTAATTTAACAGCCCGATTGGCTTGTGGTTAGTGACCCTGACTTTCAAGCCGCCGATCGTAGGTTCCAATCCCACCTAGGACAAACATTTGTATGCATGAATATATCTGTTTGTTCTGTGTCTGGATGTCATTATCTATACATACAAGTATGCATTTAAAAAGTAGATTATGTAGTATATCAGCTATCTGGTTACCATATCACAAGTTCTGCTTAGTTTGGAATCAGATTGGGCGTGTGTGAAAAATGTCCCAGGATATTTATTTATATATATCTAACCTCTATGCTACCCCTATATTTTGATTAATCTAAACATTTTTTATTTTTAAACTTTAGTGATTAATATCATTATTTTCATTAAGATATGTATAATCACTATGTAAGATATGTATAATCACTATATATATACTTGTAGTTTGCATGAAATAAAAGGTTTTTTATTTATTTATTTTATAACCCCTATGCACTAACCCCCAATAACCATGAAGTGTCACTTACAGGGAGTCGGGGGTCGGGGTTGGTTGAATGACCCCTGTATCACGTGAAGTAGGAAATAGGCACTCACTTTATATGTCCCATGTTACCATGGATTCAGTTTTTGTAGGATAAGTCCGAGTAGACAATCTATATCTATACTAATATTATAATAGACTGTCTGTCTCGATTTCAGGTTATTACTAATGAACCGATTTAAATAAAATTTTGTACAGAGATAGTCTGTCCTGAGAAAGGACATATACAGGCCAGGCAGCGTACGCAAAATAAGTAACATTTCTGGTTGATTTTTTACACCATGTGTTCGAAAAACCCAAATATTTTACGGAATACAATTTTTTTCCAAAATAGAATTTAGCTTATTGTTACTCGTGGATAATGTAGCTTTCGAATGGTGAAAGAATTTTTAAAAACGGCCTAGTAGTTTTTGAGCCTTTTACAACCAAACAAACAAAGTTTTCCTCTTTATAATATAGTAAGTAGATAGATGTAATTTTTTTAAAACATACTGAAATAGATAGATTGATTTATGATTATCTGTTCTCATTAAAAAATATAGAAACATTTTTCATTCTTTATTTCTTTATGTAATATAATTATTAATTCAAATAGGCCTTCACAGGCACTTTTCATAAAACGTCGATTCTAATGCTCGGTTCGGAAGGTTGCTTTTGCTGAGAAGAGCCGGCAAGGTATACGTATTTTCTCCTAGACAGAACAAACATACACTCACATAAATGTTTGTCCTGAGTGAGAAATTGAACTAGGCATGTGTGGTAACCCTACCGTCGCCACCGTGTCGGCACAGGCGCGTAATCAAAGAACACGCTCCAACCGTAGGGTTGTCGACTGCCTATTTGAATTTCAATCGCTGAACTTTCCCAATTCACGTTTTGTTGGATTGTTATTGATGTACTTGTTTGTTTGTTTGTCGTTAACTCGAAAACGTCGAGTGAAAGTTATGGAAATTACCTTGTTTTTATCGCTGTCTGTAAGGAGGAAAATAGCGTACTATTCGAATTGTATTGAGAAGTTTATGTAGGCCGACAAACAAGCAAATTGTTTGTGCTTCAAGTGTAAATTTTTGCGAGAAGCAATCGATTATATTTTACTGACTTTATTTTATATACCTTTTACATACATCATCAACAGCTCATATACGTCTCCACCGAGGAGCTCGAGCCTCCCCCAAACATTGAGGGGGTTTTAGGCCATAGTCCACCACGCGGGCCTAGTGCGGATTGGCGGACTTCACATGCCTTTAATTGTGACATCTCAGGCATGCAGGTTTCCTCACGATGTTTTCCTTCACCGAAAGCCAGTGGTGTGAATCCGTACGTAAATTTTTATAAACTCAGAGGTACGGGCCAGGGATTTGAACCGGCACCCTCATGATGTCGGTGCGTTCCCAACTGAGCCACCACGGCTTTTTTTTTACATACATAGTAAAATAAATAACATAAATGATTTAGGTATCTATATGCATTATATTAGCAAATAGCGTCACTTCTTCTCTAAAGTATTTTTCAATGATAGTCCGCTCGTAGCGCAAATTTATATAACCTAGAGCCTTCCTTGATAAATGGTCTATCTAGCACAAATATATATTTTTAACCGGTTAAAGAGATTTAAAGCCTATAATATTAAAGCTTCAATCTTGCCAGTAGAATTCGTTCCTGTAGGAATACAAGGATAAAATATGGACTATGACACTATACGTAGCTTTCTCTTGGTAAAACTATTTTCAAAATCGGTTTAGTAGATTCAGAAATATCCCCCTACACACTCGCAAACTTCAACTCTATAAAATATTTATAAGTGTAGATTTTCCTAAAATCTCATAAAATTTTGCCTCTTTATCTATACTAATATTATAAAGCGAAAGAGTTTGTATGTTTGGTTGAACGCGCTAATCTCAGAAACTACTGGTCCGATTTGAAAAATTATTTCAGCATTAGATAGTCCATTTGTCGAGGAAGGCTATACGCTATATATCATCACGCTACGACCAAAAGGAGCGGAGCACCAATAAATAATGTTTCAAAATCGGGAGTTTTTTTCCTTTTGAAAGCTTCCGCTGCGTAGCCTGCGTAAACGGTTAAAGTTTCGCTAAAATGATGTATGACAGAATTGTTCTCGAAGTATGTATGACGAAATCGCGGGCAAAAGCTAGTAAGTAATCTTAATATGTATAAATCTCGTGTCACAATGTTTGTCCTCAATGGACTCCTAAACCACTTAACCGATTATAATAAAATTCGCACACCATGTGCAGTTCGATCCAACTTGAGAGATAGGATAGCTTACATATACTTGGATCCGGTAGGTGGCGCTGGTGGGCAGAACGAAGTCTGAATGGTCCACTAGTAATACTAGTATTAGTATAGATAACGATTTGACATGACCCTACACAGCCGTATTAACGTTTAACGGTCCAATAATTATCCGTTTCAGCGTGAACTAAACGCGACGACGCGAGTTGTACTTTTCGCCTCGTTATCTCGCCGCTAACGTAGGGTTGTCACGTTTCGATATTTCAAATCTATATTAATATACACTAGACACAAATAGGGATATAAAATTCGAAATTTTTGGATGATTTTCAACAAGCTGTACTCCGAGGTAAATCTTCTTAAATATAAAATTCTCGTGTCACAAT
Organism: Thyatira batis; assembly: GCA_905147785.2. NCBI lineage: Eukaryota > Metazoa > Arthropoda > Insecta > Lepidoptera > Drepanidae > Thyatira > Thyatira batis. Next base: position 1,791,487 of record LR990512.1, on the reverse strand, counting down.
GTTAGTTACCATCTGTCCATCAGTTACCGTTAGTTGTAAAAAAAATCTCCATATTATGCTGCTTCGATTGGTAATAATGTTTTATATTAAATCCTAGCTGCCATCCCGCGGATTCACCCGCGTAGTTCCCGTTCCCGTGATCACTTAGGGGTATGGAAAATAGATAGTGGCCGATTCTCAGACCTACTGAATATGCATATTAAATTTCATAAAAATTGTAAAGCCGTTTCGGAGGAGTATGGTAACTAACATTGTGACACGAGAATCTACACTAATATTATAAAGAGGAAAACTTTTGTTTGGTTGTAATAAATAGACTAAAAACTACTGGACCGCTTTAAAAAAATATTTCACCATTCGAAAGCTTCACAACGAGTAACATAGGCTATATTTTATCCCTGTATTCCCACGGGAACGGGAACTACGCGGGTAAAACCGCGCGGAGGCAGCTAGTTTTATATATAAGAAGATACTTTTTAAGTTTGACAGCCCGGTTGGCTTTGTGGTTAGTGACCCTGACTCTCAAGCCGCGGGTCGTGGGTTCGAATCCCACCCAGGACAAACATTTGTATGCATGAATGTCTGTTTGTCCTGTGTCTGGATGTAAATATCTATATAAGTATGTATTTGAATGTGGTATATCAGCTATCTGGTTACCTTATCACAAGCTCTGCTTAGTTTGGAATCAGATTGGCCGTGTGTGAAAAATGTCCCAGGATATTTATTTATTGAAGTGCCCTTCTAGATACTAGATGGAGTAAAATGGGGGCAAAAACCCCAGGAAAAGTAGGTAAGTCATAAAACTATTTTCTAACACAAGCCGAAGAAAAACAAACTCTCAAGATACGAATCTCTTAACAGCTTTAGTGGTATGTCAAAAATACCACTGTCTATTTATAGAACACAATCTAAATACAACCTTATCTACTAAGTTATAAAGTAGATAATACACTGGGTAAACTTCCCCGTTTTCCTTACACCCTTTCCCGTGACGTCATCTTTGGGTAACTTTATTTGTTTAGTGTTACGGTTTACTTCAGCTTGGGCTCGAGGAAGGCTATCATCGATTGTCATGTAATGACGTCATACATGAGTGAAAGGGACGGGGGATATGACATCATGTAGCGCTGTCTCCCTCTAAGGTATTTTATGATGGTTTAATAAAAGAATTAATTCGGGAGAGGTCAGGGGTATATTTTTGTAGTTACTTGAAGATTTTTTTTTAGGTTATATATAAACATCGTAATAAAAATCTATTATAGATAAAGGTGACTATCTGATGCTACTATAATTAAATATAATCCTTAATTTACAAGTAATTTTTAGCTTTTAAATTTTCTTAAAATTACATCAATTAAAATCAAATTAAATAAAATGTTTTAGCAAAGTTAATAAAAAAATTATTATTATGAGACGTTAAAAAACTAATCAGGACTCAGGAGTATGTTACTATCGAAACGATAACTATATAAAAAAAAAATGTTATATCTATACTTTTCCACCTACAAACAAACATACAATTTTATACACAAAAATACCTTTTAAATGTACTTCTTAATGAAATAGGACTCGAAATCACAATAACCAAAAAAAAGCTATTTAATACGTTTTTGTTTGACTGTACTGATTTGACTTGAACAATAGATTGTACTATTAATTTATGAGTGGTCCCAGTCGCCGGAAGAAAAATAATCGAATTAAACTGGAACCGCAGGTCCAGGCAAGAAAAATATTTAAATTAAAAGGATCCGGCAAGTGGGACCGCGGTCCCAGCCTCCTACTACATATTATAAATGCGAAAGTTTTAAAGTATATCTTAATATATATAAATCTCGTGTCACAATGTTTGTCCTCAATGGACTCCTAAACCACTTAACCGATTATAATAAAATTCGCACACCATGTGCAGTTCGATCCAACTTGAGAGATAGGATAGCTTACATATACTTGGACCCGGTAGGTGGCGCTGGTGGGCAGAACGAAGTCTGCCTGGTCCACTGTATGTATGTATGTTTGTATTCCCAGAACGCTTGAAAACGCGATGAAAATTGCCATAGAGTTAGAATATATTCTGGAATGACACATAGGCTACTTTTTATCCCAGGAAAATTGAAAACCCCCAGGAACACGAAACCGTGGGGAACCATATAGCTTTGAAATGACCTTCTAACGGTAAATATACAGCGCAAACTCGAAAATATTTTAATTTAAATTTCTAAAGAAAAATGTCCTTCAGATGACATCTCATTTTGGTCGTAAAATTTATTACTTTGTCCTTGTGGAGGGTAGCGAAACAATTTTACCCAAGTGAATTTAACGACTCGTAGACTAAAAGATCTCTTACACTTTACACTGGCTTTTTAAATTAAAATTTGCTATAAATTTGTTAAAAAAACCCTTAGATACTTCTTTACGCACGACCAATCTATCCTAATCACTACATAGTATAAAACAAAGTCGCTATCCGCCGTCTGTCTGTCCCTATGTATGCTTAGATCTTTAAAACTACGCAACTGATTTTGATGCGGTTTTTTTAATAGATAGAGTGATTCAAGAGGAAGGTTTTTAAATACAATACATGCATATGTTAGAGAAACATTGTCAATTTTGGAGGTTTCTTATGTGATGTATAAGCATTGCAACCGTGCGAAGCCGGGGCGGGTCGCTAGTAATATTATAAATGCGAAAGTATCTCTTTCACGCTAAAACTACTGAACCGATTTAAATTAAATTTGGTACACATATAGTCTAAAGCCTGAGAATGGACATAGGCTACTTTTTATCCCTAGAAAATGGAAGATCTCCCGGGTACGCGGGTGAAACAGCGGTGAGCCACTAGTTTCTCATAATGATAACAACATAACAAACCGCTGGCGAAAACCAGAGATAAAATAACATTGACAAGTTATGAAAACTGATAAAATCGAGTTTAAATATAGACGGCCATTTAAACCAACTTTAAATACGATTTACAATGTACGCTGTTAACAATGACAAGTGAGAGTTGGATTATTTACTTGGATTCTGTATATTTATATATAAACTAGCCGCCGTCGCGCGGTTTTATCCGCGTAGTTCCCGTCCTTGTAGGAATACGGGGATGAAATATAGCCTATGTTATTTATGATTAACGTAGCTTTCTATTAGTGAAAGAATTGTGCAGATCGGTTTGGTAGTTCGGCGCTATCGTTACAAACAAACAAATCTTTCCTCTTTATAATAAAAGTATAATCTTGGGACATTTCTCACACACGGCCAATCTCATTACATTAAAAAGCCGTGGTGGCTCAGGTTAAAACCTCTTACGTTAGTTTCTTCTTTAAGTTTAATAGAAACTTACGTACGGATTCACACCACTGGCTTTCAGTGAAGGAAATCATCGTGAGGAAACCTGCATGCCCGAGATGTCACTATTAAAGGCATGTGAAGTCCGCCAATCCGCACTATGCCCGCGTGGTGGACTACGGCCTAAACCCCTCGTAGTTAGGAGAGGCTCGAGCTCCGAGCGTGGAGACGTATATGTTCAGATGGGTCGTGTGTGAAAAATTTCCCAGGATATTTATTACTAGTGGCTCCCCGCGGCTTCGCCCGCGTTCCCGGGGATCTTCAATTTCCCGGGATAAAAAGTAGCCTATGTCCTTTCTCAGGCTCTGGATTATCTGTGTACCAAATTTCATTTTAATCGGTTCAGTAGTTTTAGCGTGAAAGCGCAACAGACAGAGTTTCTTTCACATTTATAATATTAGTATGGATTATTATTTAAAATAAAAAACGGTTCAACATCCACTACGGAACCCTAAATCGATACAAACAAACGGACAACTCGCTGACCGAGTTGGAAACTAATATAATGCAATCCAGATATCTATTCTCATATAAACTTTCTCATTCGGACCTCTCGCTCTAACGCTTGGTTAAAGAGAGAGAAGGAGCATAAAGGTCAGGGAGCTAACGACATTTGTTTTACAGAATTGTGCCTTTCAATAAGAAGTTTCGCTGTTTGTATATTGCTTTCAAAATGCATTAGTAGATATGAAATTCTATAGGATTGTAGTTTATTAAAACTACTTTTTTATGACAAATAATACGCTAAGTTTAGTTTTTTCCATTTAATAATAACGTTAAGTTATGTTCATAGTATCTGTCTGTCAGTTCAAATTATAATAACTATATATATCTACGTCTAAAACGAAACTAAGAAACATAAATTAACACAATTGATTAAATTTTAAGCGATAAAATACACCACAAATTGATGACCTTTTAATATGCAACTTGATCCTAACATCAATCTATCTATTATCGATTTAGGTATATGATTTTTGTGTATATTTAGTTATAAACAATAACCACATACATAATCTGGTAACAACATAATATTAAGCTTAAATGAATAAAGAAAATTTCAATTCATATCACTCCTAAATATCTTTCATTCTCAATGAAAGTGAAAACACCTTTATTCTCGATATAATAATGAAAATCAGATTAATAATGAAGTGGTTATTAATATAAAGTGGAAGATAACATATACTCGTACATATCAAGTTTTATCTTTATATGAAGCATATATGAAGCATATACTTGTTATGACGCGATGTGTTGCTTTATCGTTATAACTATATTATTTAGGTATATATAAATTTATAACGAAACCACGGCTCGTTAAAATATGGAGGTATTTATTAATAAAGTCAATATGTACATTTCAAGGGTGCTTTCGGACATATCACCTGGTTTTTGGTTAGCAATACTGGCGCAGGTGTCACAGTAGCAGATCTATTTAATATCCATACATTTTCAAACTAACTTCGGCCCCGCGAATTCACCCGTGTTTAAATTTTCCAAGGATTAAAGTAACATACAACCGTCTCCTATCTATCTCTATATTCAGTGTTTTAGGCGTGAATGGTAGCAAGAGTCACTTACGAATTTATCCTACTTAAGTTTGTGTGTATGGAATCCACACAAACTTAAGTATCGAATCCATACACACAAACTTAAAAAAGTAAAAAATAGTAAATTGGCGTAATACGGCTCAAGCGATCGCAATGAAATTTGGCACAGAGTTAAAATATGTTCTGGAATAAAACATAGCCTACTTTTTACCCACCAACAGCCACTAGTAATACTATAGTAAGGATGTAATGTCCCGTTATTTGAGAGTGAGTATTTTGCCACAAAAAAGTCGCATTTCAAGCACTAACACCAGTTATCTCCTTATTTTTATGCTCCGTGTGGCGCACCCTTAAAATCTGGGTGTCGTTTTAACACTTCAGCGGGAGATCTAATAAAAAAAGATCATAAACTGTTATTTGATTCGTAATCGATATGTCAGATGGTTGAAACCTTACTGGAGACTTATTATGGGTTTCATTGGTAAGGATTTCTCCCCGGATAGATGGATTGAAAGCGTAATTTGACCCGGGACAATTAAGGGTCAATAGTAATTAAGATATAGGTATGTAGGTTAATGAAGTTACGTTTTTTTTATACCACGACGGTGGCAAACAGGCATGCGGCCCACCTGATGGAAAGCGGTTACCGCAGCCTATGGACACCTGCAACACCAGAGGCATCACGGGTGCGTTGCCGACCCTTCAGAAACCTATTGACTGAAACGTACAGGTGGAAAGACGGTTTTTTTTTTTATGATGGCATACCATTGTTTTTTATCTAATAAACTTGAAGAGTTCTGCTTGAGAGACTTAAAAAAAACGGAGAAGATACTCTGACGAAGTCGCGTGGATCACCGGGTCACTTACACTAATATTATTAAGAGGAAAGATTTACCAATAGAAAGCTACATTATCAGGGAGTGACTTAGGCTATATTTTATCCCCATATTCCTACGGGAACGGGAAAAACGCGGGTGAAAACTGGACGCAAGCTGGTATTAGTAATTTATAGTATGTATACTGGAGGCTCCCCGGGGTTTCACCCGCGTTCCCGGGAGATCGTCCATTTTCCCGGGATAAAATGTAGCCTATGTTCTTTCTCAGATCCTAGACTATTTGTGTACCAAATTTCATTTCTATCGGTTGAGTAGCTTTAGCGCGAAAGTGAGACATACAGAGTTACTTTCGCATTTAAGTATACATGCATAATATGTTAAAGAAACACTGTAAATTTGGAGGTTTCTAATGTGATGTATAAGCATTGCACCCGTGCGGAGCTGGGGCGGGTCGCTAGTAGTATGTATATAATCAAGGGTAGTTCTTACCCCATCAGGACTCTGCTTCTTGACCTCGCAGAACTCGTTAAGGACATCTTGGAGTTTTCTTGTTGAATCTGCAAATAATATTAAAGTCAATTAAAAAAAATTGGTTATATACCCTTTTAATATAATAAATGCGAAAGTTTCTGAGAATGTATATATGTGACTCTTTCATACCAAAACGGCTGAAGGGATCACGATGAAACTTAGCACAGAGTTAGGATATGTTCTGGAAATCCACAAAGACTACTTTCTATCCCGGGAAAATGTGTGATCCCAGGGAACGCGGGCGAAACCGCGGGGAACAACGAGCAAGTAATATATATCTTTGGATACCTTTTTTCATACATAACATACCCAATATCATTCCAAACTAAGCAAAGCTCTATAGTAACCAAACTGAGACATTACATATACCACTTTTAAATACATACTTATAAAAACAAGCACATTCAAACACAAATCTTCCTAGCTGGTAATCGAACCCGCGACTTGGGTCACTCACTAACCACAAAGCCCAGCATATTGTCTATGTTCCCACGTGGTCTATAAGTCTACATAAACTATAGTCTATTGCAATTTATGGGCTGGCATCGAATTTAATTTACTAATACATCTGACTGAACCCCTCGCCCCTTCGCCCCCTCGCCCCCACGCCCCTTCGCCCCCACGCCCTCTACATATAAGTAATTGGTACAAATTAGTGATGTAATGGATATGCTGTTTCGGATATCTGGTATTTTTTTTATTAATGATGAGCTTGCATGCGTCTATAAAGGACTTTGCCGAAACCTAAGATGGAGCATGCTTGCCCAGAAGAAACCTATTCATTCTAGCCTTGAAAACCCTTAGATTGAAAGTGTCAGGAAACACAGAATAATGGTAACGGATATTACGAATAATATGACCTTTAAATTTTCAAGGATAAAAAGTTGAAACCCTATTTTCCCAAAGTTCTAGTCTAGCTCTAGTAAAACAAAATCGGTTTTGTAGTTTTAGCGTGAAGGAGTAACTAACTCTCTGTTACGCTTTCCCAGGGGATTATCATTTTATTTTTAATTGACTAGAAGGTGTTAGCCTCAGATGGCTTTTACACCGTTGCGGACAGTTTCGGTGAGCGCAGAGGGCTCTCAACCGAAGGAGAATTGAAGCGACAGCGCTGAAGGTGTCCCCTGCCCCTGCGACACGGTGCCTCGGCTCAGGGCGTCGGAGGAAGTGGGGACTCACTTGACATGTTTAAGGATCATCAATTTTCCAATGATAAAAAGTAGCCTATATCCTTTGCAAAGCTCTAGAGTCTAGTCTATCTCTGTAGTAAATTTATAGCAAATTCTCAATCATTATTTAATTCTTATAATGATTTTTTTTTTGTTACCGTTTGTCTGAAATGTACCATAAATTGTCTTGTACAATTTGTAATCTATTTCTGTTTTGGGATGGAAATAAGAATATTGTCAAATTTCATCAAAATCAGTTCTGTAAAATAAAAAATAACCTATCTTTTATTGTTTGTTTGATGCCTTTAATTATGTTTATTTTCTTAACTCTTACGCATTTATAATATTAGTAGGGAAGTGGTGATTACTAGGGCTTTATATCGGTTACGGTAACGGATATTTGTTTTGCGGATATCCGATAGTTTCGGATACGGTTACAACACTAGTACACAGTAAGCCATTGTCTATATGAGGTTACCATTAATGATGCTAAACGGAATAGGGTTAGTTTAATCTATTAACTTGTGCTACCTAGTTTTTTTAATAGTTAACTGACCTTAATGTGTATTCTACATGCTATAAGGGCCGATTGGCTTAGTGGGTAGTGACACTGGCTTTCAAACCGTCGGTCGTGGGTTCGAATTCCATAACGGCTCTTCTCAATAAAAGCAACTTCTTTCAGAACCGAGCATAAGAGTGTTGATAAGTGCTTGTAAATGCCTATTTAAATAAAATATTTTTTGATTTGATTTGATACAGGACAGACTAGCAAGTATAAATAAATAATAAATATCCTGGGACATTTTTCACACATGGCCAATCTGATTCCAAACTAACCAGAGCTTGTGATATGGTGACCAGATAGCTGATATACTACTTTTAAATACATACTTATATAGATTTACATCCAGAACCACAGCAAACAACCATTTTTATGTTAAAAATATTTTGTTCCTAGGTAAGAATCGTAACCTAGGTAACTCGCAAATGGCGACTTAAAAGGTAATGAAATGAAATAATGTAGGTAATGAAATAATCAAATGAAAAGAAATGATATTAAATAATGAAATGAAATATATTTATCAATTCATATATTATAGGCCTTCACGGGCACTTATGAAACGTCGACTCTAACGCTCGATTCGGAAAGTAACTTTTGCTGAGAAGAGCCAGCAATAATGTGATGATAAACTCACATGACGCTAACTCCTGAAGCTGCTGGAACTCCGCTGGAGATAGTTTATCCCACTGGAACCCACTGACAACCGTGTTCGGCATGACCAACTGTAACAAAGACGAACATACAATTATCAATCAATCAAATATAAAACTAGCTGCCCCCCGCGGTTTCACCCGCGTAGTTCCCGTTCCCGTGATCACATTAGTTAGGAGATAGTTGGCGAGTCTAGACCTACTGAATATGCATATTCAATTTCATAAAAATTGGTCAAGCCGTTTCGGAGGAGTATGGTAACTAACATTGTGACACAAGAATTTTATATATAAGGAGATTTAGCCCTCATTTGCACGAGAGTTTTTTAACGGACGGAAAAAAACGTTCATACACACCAAATGAGGTATAAGCCCTTAAAATTAAGACAGAACAACGTCTGTCGGGTCAACTAGTATGTAAATAACATGAAATCTAGAAGATAATACATTATACTAGCTGCCTCCGCGCGGTTTTATCCGCGTAGTTCTCGTTCCCGTGGGAATACAGGGATAAAATATAGCCTATGTTACTCGGGGATAATGTAGCTTTCCAAAGGTGAAAGAATTATTGAAATCGGTCCAGTAGTTTCGGAGCCTATTCATTACAAACAAACAAATCTTTCCTCTTTATAATATTAGTATAGAAGAGATTTAGCCCTCATTTGCACGACAGTTTTTTAACGGACGGAAAAAAACGTTCATACACAACAAATGAGGAATAAGGGCTTATAATTAAGACAGGACAACGTCTGTCGGGTCAACTAGTATGTAAATAAAATGAAATCTAGAAGATAATATATTATATAAAAAATCTACTAATATTATTAGTTTAAGGCGATAGAAACTAAATATTCACAGCCCAAATCGACTTCAGTTGCCATTTAAAAAAAACCGCATTAACTTTTTGTTTGTCGCAGTGTCATGCACACCACAGAGAAAAAAAAACAAGTGTTGTTTATGGAGCATACATCATTGTGTCGGCAGTTTCTGACAGCTCATCTATTATATGGATAGGGGATATTGTTCCCACTTTAAAAGGATCATTTTTATTTACAAACTAACGACCCGCCCCAGCTTCGCACGGGTGCAATGCTTATACATCATTAGAAACTTCAAAATTGACAGTGTTTCTCTAACATGTTATGCATGTATTGTATATAGAAACCTTCCTCTTGAATTACTCTATCTATTAAAAAAACCGCATCAAAATCAGTTGCGTAGTTTTAAAGATTTAAGAAGACATAGGGAAAGCGACTTTGTTTTATAATTTGTAGTGACTAGCTACCGCTGTGCGGTTTTACCCTCCCAGTGTTAATCCTGTATGAATACGGGGATAAAATATAGCCTATGAAACTTGCAAATAACGTAGCTTTCTATTGGTGAAAGAATTATTAAGATCGGATCAGTAGTTTCGGAGTAAATTCATTACAAAGAAACAAAAATCAGATTTTTCCTCTTTATAAAATTAAATCTAAGCGTATGAGCCGCAAAAAGTCACTGTTTTATTATAGGTACTAAGGCTAGCTGACCCTAGTCTTCGTCGATAGGTATATGGGCTATCTAACACTGAAAGATTTTTCAAATCGGAACATTAGTTCAGGAACTCAGAATTTCTTCCAATTTTCTTCAAATCTCAGGAGATTACCGTCAACGCGCGTTCAACCAAACAAACCAACTCTTCACCTTCATAATATTAGTAGGTATACATAGAATATATATAATCTATAGTTATACTAATAAGTCAATATAGCGACGTTATTTGGCAGACATTTTGATCGTAACCAAACAGGTTAGTTACAGACAGACAGACAGATAAATTGCTTATCGAATTTATATGTAACATAACAACTAAATTAGTCAACTGTAACCTTGATTAGGACGTTTGAATTAACAAATAGCCTCCCGCGGATTCACCCGCGTAGTCGCCGTATCCGTAGGAATACAGGATTTTTTAAACGTACATCAACAGCACACACATTATATAGTTACAAACATAAAATATGCTAGAAAGAGTTTGAAATGTCCCTACACACAGCATTTAAAAAAAAAACAACAAAGGTAGTAGTGAGAAAATTAACAGACTTCTACTTATATGAAACTAGCGGAGCCGGCAGACTTCGTTCTGCCCACCAGCGCCACCTACCGGGTCTAAATTGATGTATTATACATAAAAACCTTCCCCATGAAATACTCCGTAATTTGGTGGAAACTGCATGAAAATCTGTTCAGTAGTTTTTGTGTTCATCGCGTTCAGATAGACAGACAGAGGCGGGAGGATTTTGTTTTATATATAGATATATAGAAGAATATATAGCTAATCTATTCACTCCTAAGCAGATGAAAAGAGAAGGTGACAGAGACGTGCGATCCATTGAACCGCTATAATCTCGACTGAAGCGGTATTTATCAAACACAAGCGGTGAAATCTCGTTTCCCTGCAATAGGGTTGTCACAATAACGTTATGGAAGATTAAAATTAAATAGATTTATTCCTTTAAAATAATGGGTTAAAAAAAAAGCTATGAATAGTCAGGGAATAGTCAGTCTACCACTACTAGCTGTAGTGGCTCAGTTAGGAACGCACTGACTCACGATCATGAAGGTGCAGATTCAAATCCCTGGCCCGTACCTCTGAGTTTATAAAAATCTTACGTACGGATCCACACCACTGGCTTTCGGTGAAGGAAAACATCGTGAGGAAACCTGCATGTCCGAGATGTCACAATTAAAGGCATGTGAAGTCCGCCAATTTGCACTAGGCCCGCGGGTGGGCTATGGCCTACACCCTCTCCATGTTAAGAGAGGCTCGAGCTCCGAGCGTGGAGACCTGTATGAGCTGATGATGATGAGTCAGTCTACAGGAATTTATGAATAGTCGACTCTATTGTATGATTAGGAAGGTTAGTTACTCTGATACACGGTTACTACTCTCTTAAATCTATTTATATATATATTTATATCGGTGGCTTAATATCTATGTATTTAAAATAAATAATATTTAGAGTCTTTGGTATTTTGTAATATTCCAAGTTGAAACCTAATTCTGTGACTTTATAGTTAACTAGCTGCCTCCCCGCGGTTTTACCCGCGTAGTTCCCGTTCCCGTGGGAATACAGGGATAAAATATAGCCTATGTTACTCGGGAATAATGTAGCTTTCCAAAGGTGAAAGAATTTTTGAAATCGGTCCAGTAGTTTCGGAGCCTATTCATTACAAACAAACAAACAAATATTTCCTCTTTATAATATTATTAGTATAGATGAAACAATCTCTATAATTGGTATCATCCCTAACAACCTATCCCAGTATAAACCTACATATCTTGTAGAAGAGCCATATCAAGACTCGTCCGCCATTTTGTTCTGCAAAAACGGCATAGCTCGTAGTAGTAGTCGTATATTTTTTCACCACCGAATCACATTTCAAAAAGACAAGTCTTCAATTCTACAGATAACATATCACTTTGTCGCCCTGAAAAACCTTTACTATCATAATGGCTGACAGCCCTACCCTCAAATAAAGAGATAAAAAAACCCAAAGGTATTCAGTACAGCATTCGCCAAAACCTTAACCCAAACCTTCCCCCTCTCACTCAGCAGCGTAGTGAAGAAGAGAGACGGAAAATAAATCCGTCAGTTGTCATTCTCTTTACCGAATTGCGCGGACCCTTTTCACGGGTCTTTAGGCAGAGCTGACACGATGGCTGGAAATTTTATTTCAACGTAAAAGGTCATAATAGAACAGCCTTTACAAACTTGGAACGTCACGGTTTTGGTGAGTTAAGCCTCATACGCACGAGTTTTTTTAGCATACGTTGAAAGCGTTCAAATACAACAATTGCATTTCCAAGTACCATAATATTATGCTCTATTTCCAAAGCCCAAAGTTGATAATGCAACACCGCACGATAAAAAGCGTCGCGTTTTAAAAACGCTGTCGTGTGAAAATGTACTTGACCCTTGGCAGTGAAATGCTCGCTACAAGCTATTTCACACTTTTTGTAAAAATCACTATTGTATTAGATTTAAGTTGGTTTTTGAAAAGAGTAATTACTGAGTTTATTGCCGGCCCTTCTCAGTAAAAAACAACTTTCAGAACCGAGCATTAATAGTGACTATTCATAAGTGCTTGATTGAGGCCTATTTGAATAAAAAAGATTTAGATTTTTTTTTTTTTAATTGGGAATGCATTTGTTGATTTGAACGCTTTTTTAACGTCTGTTAAAAAAAACTCGTACGAATGAGGCCTCACGGTTTTTGTGAGTTAAAGACATTCCTGCCAGTGTCGGGTTGGGAAATGTCAACATGACGTTTCACATCAGCGGAACGCGGGAAAGGGAAGTTTATTTAGGGTCCTGTCAAATAGGTTTTAAATAACCTCCATCTGATTTAATATTATTTGGGTGTTACAAGCTGTTTTATGGGAAAAAATCATATATACTTTATGTTGAGATTTTCATACAAAAAGAAGATTAAAATTTCCGAATTTCGACCTTGTGTTGACTATTAGGTAAATTATGAATGAGGAATTGCTCCTTCGTACCTATATACATTTGAGTATGTATTTCCTTTTAAAATACATTAAATAAATATTGTTATCATTTCAAGTCGTTTGTGTGTGCACCCTGCACATTAATTTAATAATATTAATACATAATTAATTATACAAATATAATTACCTACTAACTAATATTATAAAGGCGAAAGTTTTAGAGAATTAATGTTTGTTGCTCTTTCACGCCAGAACGGCTGAAGGGTTTTGGCGCAGGATTAAAAATATGTATAAATTGGTTTTACACATAGGCTACTTTTTATCCCGGGAAAATTTATCCCCTAGGAACGCGGGTGAAACCGTGAGCCACTAGTATATACTAAAATGATCATGGAATTGCTTAGTTACAAAGATTATTTGGTAGAAAATAATTTATCATTTAACATAAATTAGACGTATTTAGATAAATAGGTTATCAACAGGTTAAAAGTAGTGATAAATTATTTATTTGGTAACTTATACATATTCAAACAAACTCTACTTATAATATATTTTTTTAATAATATGTAAGTATTTAATCTTATTAAAATCTACACTAATATTATAAAGAAGATAAATTTGTATTTTTGTGAGTGTATGTTTGTTATGAAAACTCTAAAACTACTGTGGCGATTTCAAAAATTATTTCATCATTGGAAAGCTACGTTATCAGGCAGTAACATAGGCCTTTGCCCTGCAGTGGGACAACTGGCTTGCATAAATAAATAAATAATAACATAAGCTATATTTTATCCCTGTATTGCTACGGGGACGGGAACTACGCGGGTGAAACCGCGCGGAGGTAGCTAATATATATATAAAGGTAGCGACCCGCCCCAGCTTCGCACGGGTGCAATGCTTTATAAATACATCACATTAGAAACCTCCAAAATTGTCAGTGTTTCTCTAACATATTACACATGTATTTTATATAAAAACCTTCCTCTTGAATCACTCTATCTATTAAAAAGAACCGCAACAAAATCCGTTGCGTAGTTTTAAAGATTTAAGAAAACAGGGACAGACAGCGGAAAGCGACTTTGTTTTATAATATGTAGTGATGGACATGGTGAAAATGTTGTTATCTTTTATTCTAAGGAAGCTTTCAGTATTGATTGAAAGAGTGCGCAGTACAAGGAGTGAGGGAGATAGCATGCTTACTATTTGCCTCCGATGCAAACAAACAAATACAGGTTTTCACCTGATTCAAGGAAAGTTATTTTCATCACTACATATTATAAAACATAGTCGCTTTCCGATGTCTGTCCTTATATCTTCTTAAATCTTTAAAACTACGCAAAGGATTTTGACGTAGTTTTTTTTTTGTAGACGGAGTGATTCAAGAGGAAGGTTTTTATATACAATACATGCATATTATGTTAGAGAAACACTGACAATTTTGGAGGTTTCTAATGTGATGTATAAGTATTGCACCCGTGCGAAACCGGGGCGGGTCGCTAGTTATTTCATAAAACGTTCGTAGTGAATATTATATTACAGTTTTTCTCTGAAAATTTATAAATAATAGCAAAGTTTCGCTTTTGTATGCTTGATTATAAGGAAATCTATATAATACTTACATTTAATTTTATAAGGCTGAAGAGTTTGTTTGTTTGAACTCGCTAATCTCTGGAACTACAGGTTTTATTTAGACAAATATTTTAGTGCTGAATTGCCCAGGGAAAAAAGCCTCCCTAGATTTTGTTTTTTCTAGCTACTTAGATAGCTAGCAGGCGAAGCAAAAATTAATACTTTAAAATAAACTGTTTTTATTTAGTTAGGTATCGGTGCTATTTTTTCATAGAATAAATAACACACTGTCAAATACTTGCATTGCATATCATAACCTTAAGTATGTGGTTTATAAATTGTAAGATTTATTCGTGTCATAAAATTTAATAGAAATTTACAGGATATATACCTATGTAACACAAAACATCTCTTAATACTCACCTCATTGTAAAAAAAATCCTATTTAAAAGCTAAACTAACCCTTAAGGCATCTTTAAATTACAAAAAAAAAAACAACCAAAAATACAGTAACAAAAAAAAATAAACGATTCTGTCAAAAACACGCAACATACACGTCAGAAATGAAATACGGACAAAAAGTTTTTTATATAACATCAAAAACGGTCGTAAAGTTAATGTAACCGGATATACGGATATCCGGTTTTACCTTAACCGGACCATGGGGAATGAAATAATTCCGGAGCCGTTCTGTTGATATAACAAATTGCACAGAGTAACTGTACAAACAGCGCCTCCCCAGAGTAGATTAAGTGTTCAGAGAAAAACAATATTTTCTCCTCAAATGGCCCGTAAAAAGAATAAGATGTTTGCAATAACATATCTACACTAATATAATAAAGAAGAAAACTTTGTTTGTTTGGTTGTAATGAATAGGCTCAAAAACTAATGGACTGTTTTTAAAAATTCTTTCACCATGCGAAAGCTACATTATCCACGAGTAACATAGGCTATATTTTATCCCTGTATTCCCACGGGAACGGGAGCTACGCGGGTAAAACCGCGCGGAGCAGAGTGTAAATAAATGTTGGAATTTGTTGGGAGCTATTATTATTTATGTAATTACACTACATTAGTGCATAATTAAATACATAAAAGTGTCTGGATGTAAATACATACCTATATTAGCACTTATGAATTCAAAAATTGCACAGGATATGTATTTATAATATATACATATCTACTACTTAATCTGAAAATTACGTATATAAAATCAGTCCCGAATTACCGCAGACGATACTTTTTATTCCATAAAACCCCATCTCGCTGGAATATACGTAAACCAGGTGGTTTCCCTATAAAAAGAGATATCAAATCTTCCAATCGCCACTTTATAAATAAAAACCTTTAATAATCATGTCACATCGTTAGTACAGCATAAAACAACCCGATCCGGTCTCCGGCCGCCATGTTGACTATAAATCAGTTATAACCGGCTATATCCGGTTCATATCCGGTTTTATGTAGAGCAGTATCGTTTGCCGCGCGATTGCATTAATCCACGTCTCGGATTTTAATTGCCAAGGTAAAATAAACTTTATGGCTGTTGCTTAAGGTTTTATTGTTGTTGGCTAAGTTGGGTGCTATTGGATGCTCATTCTTTTATTATCCGGCTAGTGAGAAATGATTGCCCGGTTTTTTTTTTATTGCCCGGTTTTGTATTATTTGTAGTTCTTCTAGCTTTTTGAATTGTGTTTTCTTTTTTATAGTTCCGGTTCCGTTTGATGCAGTTGATTTTTATTTTTTCTTTCGTCTTATAAATTGACTTTTATATATTTGTTTGTTAGTGTTGCAAGTTAATAAATTCTTGTATTTTTGAGTGATTAGTATTGGAACGGATGTTTGTATTAAATAAATTGAAGTAGGTAAATTATAGAGTTCCTTATGTCTTTAATTGTTTTATAGTCAATTATATTTTATACAATATAAGTAGGTATATTACACAAGCTCTGGTTAGTTTGGAATCAGATTGGCCGTGTGTGAAAAATGTTGCAGGATATTTATTTATTTGACTGAATAGATCGAGAGCTTATTTTATCTTAACTTAAATAAAATCTTAAATGCAAAAATGCCGTTTTTATTAAAAACTAAAAAAAGTAGCCTATGTCCTTTTTCAGGCACTAGACTACCTGTGTAGCAAATTTTATTTAAAACGGTTCGCTAGTTTTAGCGTGAAAGCGAGACAGACAGACAGACTTACTTTCGCATTTATAATATTAGTTAGAATTCGTTCGTTCGTTCGTTCTTTGTGTTGTGTGTTTTGTACACGTCTGCTGTATTTAGTATTTTGTAATGTTGTGTGTTGTCTGGAATAAATGTATTTTCTTTCTTTCTTTCTTTCAAATTCAACAATTTCGACGAAGGTTTTAATAAATAATTCTGCCCCTTTGTAGTTTCCAGCTTCACTATACGGCAACTCATGATGCACTCACTAGTATTAATGTTAATCTGTCCGTCCGTCACACCGCACTGTAATTGACTTCTAACATGACTTACTTGACTTTCATTTCAGTTTTAGAGAACTTTAGAGCTATAATACTATTGCCTGTTTTAATACGTTTAAATGATGATTATGGATAGGTACTAAAAAATGATGTGTAGGTATATTTATAAAGGTTTTTTCGGGAATAATTCGATTCCCCGGGGAATGGGGAACCAAGTAGCTAGTAGTTTTAGCGCGAAAGCAAGACAGTTAAACATACTTTCGCATTTATAATATTAGTTAGGATATATTATCTGTCTGTCTGTCTTGCTTTCGCGCTAAACTACTAAACCGATTTAAATGAAATTTGGTACAGAGATAGTCTAGAGTCTCTAGAGCCTGAAAAAGGACATAAGCTACTTTTTATCCCGGGAAAATGGAAGATCATCTGGGTACGCGGGTGAGTCTGCGGTAAGTCACTAGTTATTTATCCTCTATATCTATACTAATATTATAAAGAGGAAAGATTTGTTTGTTTGTAATTAATAGGCTCCGAAACTACTGGACCGATTTCAAAAATTCTTTCACCTTTGGAAAGCTACATTGTCCCCGAGTAACATAGGCTATATTTTATCCCTGTATTCCCACGGGAACGGGAACTACGCGGGTAAAACCGCGGGGAGGCAGCTATATTCTATATATATAAAACAACAGTCCCATCCGCCTACGTCTGTCTGTCTGAACGCGATGAACACAAAAACTACACAGACTTTCATGCGGTTTTCACCAAATTACGGAGTATTTCATGGGGAAGGTTTTTATGTATAATACATCAATTCGAACCCGGTAGGTGGCGCTGGTGGGCAGAACGAAGTCCGCCGGGTCCGCTAGTAATTCTATAAATCATAAACTATATCTATTATATAGTTAGAATAGGAAGGGTAATCATATAGTCATCTCTTTCACACTTATAGGGAATGCGGCGTACAATTTTATTAACTAACTTATATTTTTTATCTCCTAGATTTATTTTATTTCATATGTTTTTCTTTGTGTTTGTTTAATTTTCGCTACTGTACGTCCATTTTTTATAAATAAATGCTTTTCTATTCTATTCTACTTACGCCTGATGTCAATAATCAATCCTGATGCATTTTTTGCTATCTAAGATTGATATGTATATCAATCCATTTTCTGGGTGAAGCTTTAAAATCAATCTATCTTCGATCTACGATCGATCGAATCTGTTCGAAAATTATAGTTTTTGCTAGCCAATAAGCTATCCGTCCATTTTGACAACTTGTTGGTTTTAATAACGGATTGGAGATAGATTATTAACATCGGGTGTTAGGGGTTAATAGCGAAGGCTGACCCAGATAGACAACACAATGGATTAAACGTGGCGCCGATACAACTAGAAACTCATTTGAAACGATTAATTGCAACGTTCGTTTGCCGACCAACTCTAATTTATACATCCTGTGAAGTTATTGATTAGACTTTTGCTCGTGTAATCTAAACTACACCTTATGCCAAAGGAATAGGATCTAAAATCCGTCTGTGTATATTATTATACTTACTAATATTGGAAGTATTTTTTTTAAATAAATGCCAATTCATTCATTCTAATGATGTCGAAATATCGATAGCTCTACTGTCATTAGTTGACTATTTAAGATGGTTTTACGCGTACAACAGTTTCAATAATATATCTGCTATATATAATAGCAATAAATCATAAAATTCACTTAATTCAAGACATAAAAATTAAAGCATATTTTAATTACACGTACCTATATTTTTATTACATTTTCCCAACTCAGCGGAAATTCAATTAAAGATTTAGACAAAATAATTATATTAGCAGTATTTTTATAAAGCTAAGAGAATTTCTTTTATATATATAAAAAGAACACTTCCTTAATAAAGTAATTTGACATAATTCACAACTGAATAAAATTGTTAAAAAAACATAACAAAAAAAAATACCAGTCGAATTGAGAACCTCCTTATTTTTAAGTCGTTTAATAAAATTATGCTACCGCTTAATTAAATCAACACTAGTGGCTCCCCGCGGTGTCTGGAATTATCAATTATCAATCTCCTGTTCCCAGGGGATTGATAATTCTACCGGGATAAAAAGTAGTTATGTGTTAATTAAGGTCATAAACTAGCTGTGTTCCAAATTTCGTACAAATTCGTTCAGTAGTTTTTGCGGGAAAGAGGCAAACATAAATACTTCATCAATAATCCATACATACAAACTTCACACTCCGAATCGAGCATTAGTGTGTATGGACATGTGTTTGTTCGTGTTTCACGCAAAAACTACAGAACGAATTTGTACGAAATTTGGAACACAGATCGTTTAAAGTCTGAATTAACACATAGGCAACTTTTTATCCCGCAGAAATTAAAGAAATCCCGGGAATTCGGATTAAACTGTAGAGATATATTTACAAATCGTGTAAAATTGCTTGTAGAGAGCATTTCACTGCCAAAGGCCACTCTAAGAAGTAATCTTAAGTAAGAGAATTTGAAAAGAAAGTACCTACCCTCACCTCATAACCCCCATTGAGTTTAATAAGCGACATCTTGCTCCAAGTGAATTTCTGTGAATGAGTGCTGAGTACCCTACTACTGTAACTCGATTTTACAAATCCCTACTAATAATATAAATGCGAATGGAATGTCTGCCTGTTTTCACGTCTAACCACTGAACTGATTTTGATGAGAGGTACAGATATAGACTAGAGCTTTAGAAAGGACATAGGTTACCTCTATCCCGGAAAAGTTTACGCGGGTGAAACCGCGAGGACTAGTATAATAATATACTTTTCACTCTCGTTCCCGCGGGACCTTAATTTTTTCCGGGATAAAAAGTAGCCTATGTGTTCCAGGACAAATTCTAACTCTGTGCCAAATTTCAAGCAGATCCCTTCAGGCGTTTTGGTGTGAAAGAGTAACAAACAGCCATCCATCCATACTCACATAATAAATCGTAGGATAACTCAAATAATGTCTTAATTTTTACAGCGAAACATTGTACCTCCAACAATGTATTTTTATTTACTACTAGCTGCCTCCGCGCGGTTTTACCCGCGTAGTTCCCGTTCCCGTGGGAATACAGGGATAGAATATAGCCTATGTTACTCAGGGATAATGTAGCTTTCCAAAGGTGAAAGAATTTTTGAAATCGGTCCAGTAGTTTCGGAGCCTATTCATTACAAACAAACAAACAAACAAACAAACAAACAAACAAACAAACAAACAAACAAACAAACAAACTAACAAACACAAACAAATCTTTCCTCTTTATAATATTAGTATAGATTAATAAAGAGCATTTAAAATATTTCTACCAAAAATTTTGAAAATTTTTTCACAAAATTGTGGCATTCCTAAAATTCAACAAAAATGGGTCAAGTAGTCTCTTTATATGACTAAAATAGCATGTCTTAATCTTTGCTGTTATTTCCACTTGACAAAATTTAAGCTTATCTGCTTGTCGGTTGGATTCACTTGAATTGAATGTTACAGGTAATAAACCTAAGGACTAAAGTAACCCTCGTATTAAAGGGTTAAGGGTTCAAGAGTTTAACCCTTCCACAATTTCCTTAATAACCTAACTTGCATGAGAAGACACTTTTGAATCTATACTAATACTTGACCCACGCAACTTCGTTAGCGTCACCTGCCCGTTTTTGCAACGTTTTTCATTGCTGCTCCGCTCCTATTCGTCGTAGACTTATAATATATAGCATATAGCCTCCTCAATAAATGGGCTATCTAACACTGAATTATTTTAGTAATCGGACTAGTATTTATATCGGGTTCTTCAAGAAAAGAGTGAAGAGATTTTTACAGGTCGACAACGCGTGAGTGACGCCTCTGGTGTTGCAAGCCTAGGTAACCGCGCGCTATCAGGGACCGCATGCCTGTTTGCCACACTTGTGGTATAAAAAAGAGATTAGTCTAGTATATTTATTTCAAACAAACTTAAAAACCGAGCATAACCAACTGGCATACTAGTATTATAAAACACACCCCACCAATGGTAAGTCCCAAACGGTTTGTGCCAATTACACGCGTAACGCCTAACGGAGTCGGCTCCTTCAAAGATATTAAAGGTTTTATTGAAACGCCGCTCCCTTTGTTGTTGCCGCGTCGAGAGTCTGCGGTCTGCGGTGCTCATACGTGAATGGTACTAATTAACTTAAAACAAATACCTTCATAATTCCATCTATTATATTCATAGGTACCTATATGTTAATTCTGTTGATTTATGCATAAATCAATTTTGATTTAATTGTACAGTAAATTTAATTAATTAATATTTTGTCATCATCAGTATACGTCTCTACCGAGGAGCACGAGCCTCCCCTAACAACGAGGGAGTTTGGCCCACAGTCCACAATACGGGCCTAATGCTGTGCGACAAGAAAATGTCTTAAATATATATATATATTTTTTTTTAACCACAAAGGTGGCAAACAGGCATACGGTCCGCCTGATGGGAAGGGTCACCGTAGCCTATGGACGCTTGCAACACTAGGGGCGTTACTCACGCGTTGCCGACCCTGTAAAAATCTCTTCACTCTTCTTCACTTGATTTTAAATTTCTTTAAATTTTCTTGTTTTTAATTAAAAAAAACCTGTTCTTTCAACAATGTATTTTTAACTTTGCCCTTTTAATTTATTTACAAACGTCTTATTATTTAAGGAAGTCTCGGGTTTCCTAATATTTATTATCATTAGGCTGTGGGGGTGCTGGGGGGGTAAACTCCCGTTTCTCCCCTCGTTTAAAGTACCAGTAGAGGCGTTGGGGGAAAATTATGACGTACGTATAAAAATTTAAAAAAATTTAGGTAGTTGAAGCAAACTTTATTGAATTTTTTTATTATTCAGTGTATTACCTACATTTATTTACTGATGTAATTTCAGATTAATAGTAGGTATGTTCATAAAATTTATTGAAACTTTGTGGGAATACTAAATAAATACATATATTTATTCTTATAATAAAAATAACTATACCGAAATATATTTTTTGGAATATAATTGTATACCTACGCTTTTATAATGCTGTGTAAATTTTCATTAATAAATATTTTCGAAAGTAAAAAAGGAATGAAAGTAAAAAAAATATTTATCATAAAGTGTTGCCAACTCACGAGTAAATAACATCCCTATTTTCTCCATTCAATAAATACTGAAACAAACCGTGCATTTTCCCCGTATATATCCCATGGTTTTTTATCGCAGATACGGCAAATCGGGGCCCAATTTCGTGCAGTAGATAAAAAAATGCCATAGAAAGGGGATCCCATAAAACGGTAGGAGCACCGAATTTAATGCCGAAGCGCACCCTGTTAAGGCCTGTGGCATAGGCATAAGCGGTAGCGAGTAGCGAGTATTACACGATTGTCACGGACGTGGGTTGCGACTGAAAACCAGCGTAAGGGCTAGTTTTTATTAACCCTCACATCATGCTGAGTCGCGACCTATTCCGGGCATCATGCAGCATTGCATATAATTTATTTGTTCTTCGTGTATATGTGTGTTTAGGTTGATGTAATGTTGTGTGTTGTCTTGAATAAATGTTTTTTATTTTTTATTTTTTATTTCTTCTTTCTTTCTTTCTTTCATTCTTTCTTTCTTTCTTTACACGCGACATTTATATTTAAGTAGGTACTAGGCTCCACGCGGTTTCACCCGTGTTTGCGGGAATGTTTACATTATTCTTTAATGGTACTTTAAGCTATGCTTTCTACAAGTTTTCGCATACTTATTTAATTAGTCTCACCTCATTTTTGAATTTTTTTCATCTATCCATTCATCTATACGTGTAAACTTTCGCATTCATAAAAGTAGTAGGATGACGCCATGACAAAAATTGAATGTATATCTGAAAATTATAATATAACGATAAAATTAACGTGTTACAAAGTACCTTATAAATATGAAAATAAAAATATAATCATCAAAAATCAATAAACAAAAACCAATTCATTCACTTCTATATAAACTTTACTTTAGTCTTATATATTTGCATGTTATGCTTACTTATAATTAGTTGTACATAATAGATTAAGATTTTTTAAAGTTATTTTAATTTGTGTATGTAACTTGTGTAACAACTGTTAGTTTGCTAATAAATAAATAAATAAAAAAAATTACAACCCGCTTCCGCCCCCGCGCCCGCCTCTGCTACCGCCACCTCCCCACACAATATCCACTCCCTAAGGAATTTCATATCTTCCTCAAGGTCCCCTATTAAGTGAGATTGCTTGAATAAGTCTAGAAAACGTACTCATAAGTGTTAGATTCCATGCCTATATATAATACTCTTTTATTCACCATTTTCGGCGATCGAAAGCTTTTAAGAGCTTTGTGCGTGGAGCTTACACTGGGAGCTTTGTTACACATTAATGTAGTGTCACGAATACCTTTGCGTTTGTGCGAAAAAAACTTCTATTTAATCCCTTTGTTTTATTTATAGGCCTTCACCGGAAATACGTCGTGATTTTAAGGATTATGTTTGTAATCTATTTTCATTTGTGTATTTAAATATTTTACGTTTTATATTAGGTACACACTTTAAACTAGATCTTCTACTTTAAGGTGAATGTAGAATCTTTTAAGGGATCAAAACATGATAAAAATATTTATGTAAAGATATATAACTAGCTTCCGCAGCACTCTTAACTAGTAGGTATTTATAAAAAAGTAACGGGCGGAACGATTTGAAAAAAAAAATTCAGTGTTAGATAGCCCATTTATCGAGGTAGGCTATAGACTATATATCATCACGCTACGACGGATAGGAGCGGAGCACCAACAAATATTATTACAAATCAAGGATTTTTCCTTTTGAAAGCTTACGTAAACGAAGTTGTAGTTAGCTCAAAGTAACTATTTTACGCGGACGAAATCGCGAGCAAAATCTGGTCTCAATATAAAACCGATAATAAAATCACATAAAAAGCAGCCAGCACTGTATAAGCATCATGAAGCCATCATAGTCGAAATCAAAGTAATAAATCATAGTGAAGCATAAAGTGGCTCTACATCAAAACATTACGGGCTGGATGTCAAACTATCATAATAAATATTCCAACCAATCCACACTAATATTATAAAGAAACATTTGATTTGTTTGTTTGTGTTAAGGCTCCGAAACTACTGGTAGAAATTTAAAAAATATTTTAGCTTTACATTTATAGCCTATAAGCTATTATCCTACTAATATAATAAAGGCGAAAGTTTGTAAGTATGGATGTATGGATGTATGGATGTTTGTTACTCTTTCACGTAAAAACTACTGAATGGATTTGAATGAAATTTGGAATAAAGATAGCTTATAACCTGGATTAACATATAGGCTACTTTTTATCCCGGGAAAATGGAAGACCTCCCGGGTACGCGGGTGAAACCGCGGGGAGCCACTAGTACACTAATATTAGAAAGAGGAAACAGTAGAAACGTTTATCTATACTAATATTATAAAGAGGAAAGATTTGTTTGTTTGTTTGTAATGAATAGGCTCCGAAACTACTGGACCGATTTCAAAAATTCTTTCACCTTTGGAAAGCTACATTATCCCCGAGTAACATAGGCTATATTTTATCCCTGTATTCCCACGGGAACGGGAACTACGCGGGTAAAACCGCGCGGAGGCAGCTAGTATGAAATAACATGAAGAAATCTTTACCTTAAAATACCTTATACATTACTTTTAATCAATTATCTGTGTGTGATGTTAAGAAGAGCATATTGTCGATTACGTCCAACGCTGTGGGAATTGACGGTATTAGCCGGAACATGTTGATACCTATTCTAGACTACATCTTACCTATTATTTGTCACATTTTGAATTCCTGTATTGAAAACAGTTTTTTTCCCACCTTGTGGAAAGAAGCTTATATTATCCCGCTCCCCAAAAATCCTAACCCCAAATCCTTTTCAGAATACCGTCCCATTTCCATTCTTCCATTCCTATCTAAGGTCCTTGAGCGTCTTATCCACAACCAACTTAACAGCTTCCTGTCAAGGCATACCCTGCTCAATCCTTTTCAATCCGGTTTCCGTCCTGGCCACAGTACAGTAACCGCGCTTCTGAAAATAACAGACGATGTGCGTCTTGCGATGGAAAACGGACACCTCACCGTGCTGACGCTTCTAGACTTTAGCAATGCCTTTAATACCGTCAATTTTGATATACTTCTTGCAATTCTCAGCTCTATTAACATATCTCCAACAGTTATTGACTGGTTCCACAGCTATCTGCATGGTCGGCGACAGCGGGTGCGCCTTGAGAATACAGTTTCTTCATGGTGTGACACGGTAGCCGGGGTACCGCAGGGGGGCGTGTTGTCTCCTTTACTGTTTACAATTTTTATTAATTCTGTGTCGTCCCATATTACTATTTCTTATCACCTGTATGCCGACGACTTGCAAATTTATTGCCATGCTCCTCTGAATGACCTAGACCGTGCTATTGAATTTTCTAATTTTAATCTTAGCCGTATAGCGGAGTGGAGCAAAGCATTTGGCCTTGTAGTAAATCCCTCAAAAACGCAAACAATAATTTTCGGTAGTTCCCGTAGGTTAGCCAACATTAACTGGTCTTAGCTTCCGAAAATTCAGTTCGATGGGGTTATTATTCCGTACAGTAGCACCGTTAAAAACCTGGGCGTAATGATGGACGAATGTTTTACTTGGAGACCTCAAATGGAGGCCGTCAGTCGCAAATTATTTGCGTCTGCCGGCTCCCTTAGAAGGCTTCGCAATTTTTTGCCTACAGCCACTAAAGTTACGCTCGTTCAATCACTTCTACTCCCTATTTTGGATTATGCTGATACCTGCTATCTTGATCTCACGGAGGAACAGCTAAATAAGCTTGAGCGTCTTCAAAATTTTTGCATTAGATTTATATTTGGTTTGCGCAAGTATGATCACATTTCCGAATATCGCGCTAAACTCAAGTGGCTTCCTATACGCCTTCGCCGGAATTCTCACATACTCTCCCATCTTTACACTATCTTGTTTAGTCCCTTCTCCCCGCGCTACCTCAAGGAACGGTTTGATTTCCTTCTTTCACTTAGGTCATCAGAGAATCTCATCTTGACAACTCCTTCACATGGCAGTTCATTTTACGACAAATCGTTTACGATTCAAGCAGTTCGCCTCTGGAATGCGTTACCTCTCGCAATAAAGCGGGCGCCATCGCTTGCTGTTTTCAAATGTCATGTGAAGGAACTTTTCCTCACTAAATAAACTGTCGTTTTAAATTAAATTTTAAATTACTTGTATTATTAAATGGTAGGTTTTTTGTTAGTAGTGTGTTTATATTACAATTATTTTTTGTTGTTGTTATAGGTATATTTATTAGGTATATATATATGTTTTTTATTGTTTGCATAATCCATGAACTGTTATTAAGTTATATATATTTATCATATTGTATATACATATATATATTTATATATTTATTATAATATATATATAATTTTTGTATTATTTATTTATTTGCTGCACCGCCGTCTTTTACAGTGACTTAAAATCCTTTCCATCCAACGGTTGTCTGGAAGAAATCGCTTTTAGCGATAAGACCGCCACTTGTGCATTTAGTTAAGTTCTACTGTTATTGTTTATTTTGTTTTGTCTCTGGTGTACAATAAAGAGTTATCTATCTATCTCTATCTACCTTAAAATATATCCTGGAATAACACATAGGCTACTTTTTATCCCGGGAAAATTTAAGATACCCGGGAGAAACCGCATGGAGCCACTTTACAGTAGGAAAGTATGGGTAATACCTATAACTTTGGGTTTCCTCACGATGATTTCCTTCACCTAAATACCCAAATAACGAGCGCACATCTGTAAAAAAGCTCCATTATTTATTCACCGGGTGAACGGCCGACCGGGTCAATAGAGTACAAAAATAGCCCCCTATAAATATACCTTGAGTTTATACCATTGCTAGCTTTCGCGCTACAGTTTTACCCGCATTCCGGGAGTACCTTTCCCGGAACTTTTTTTAAACTTTAAATACAATTTATACAGTACAAAAGATATGCATTTAATATGCATTTAACTAGTGCCTTCCCGCGGTTTCCTACCAGGGATCTTGAGTTTTCCCGGGATAAAAAGTAGCCTAATAATATAAACTATATGTGTACCAAATTTCATCCAAATCCGTTTAGAAGTTTTTGCGTGAAAGAGGAACAAACACATACAAAAATTCTTGTTTACAATATTAGTAAGGTGAAAGATTCAGTTACCTATATGATTGTTTTTGTGCTTTATTTTTGGTTTCATATCATCCTACTAATCCTACTAATATTATAAATGCGAAAGTTTGTAAGTATGGATGTATGGATGTTTGTTACTCTTTCACGCTCCAACGGCTGAAGGGATCTGCTTGAAATTTGGCACAGAGCTAGAATATGTTCTGGAATAACACATAGGCTACTTTTTATCCCGGGAACGCGGGTGAAACCGCGGGGAGCCACTAGTATTATAAATGCGAAAGTTTGTATGGATGTTTGTTACTCTTTCACGCTCCAACGGCTGAAGGGATCTGCTTGAAATTTGGCACAGAGCTAGAATATGTTCTGGAATAACACATAGGCTACTTTTTATCCCGGGAACGCGGGTGAAACCGCGGGGAGCCACTAGTAGAGATTTAATCGACTGCTTTATATATTTGCGCTCTTGAGATTTCAATGAATGATTTGAATTTAGATTTGACTGCCTTTGTGGGTAGTGACCCTGACTTTCAAGCCGCTGGTCGTGAGATGGAATTCCACCCAGGACAAACATTTGTATGCATGAATATGTCTGTTTGTCCTGTGTCTGGATGTAATTATCTATATAAGTATGTATTAAAAAGTAGTTTTAAAATATCAGTTATATGGTTACCATATCACAAGCTCTGCTTAATTTGGAATCAGATTGGCCGTGTGTGAATGTATTCATAATATTAGTAAGATAACAGTAATTGTTTAAGTTGGCATGCTCTGTTAAGTGAGTCCGGGGTGAGTAACTAGTATATAAAACAGTTTAAAATTGTGCAACGTTTCTCTTTGATCTACATAATAAATGTTAAAGTGATGAAATCTAATGAATCAGTAAATGTAGGAAATCATTATTATGAGCCAATAAAATGTTGGATGAAAAAAATCTCTGTCTTCAAGATCGTTTAGTGTACGTTTGTCTGTCTGTATGTCCCAGTTTCCTTGACTTTTATATGTCATTGGTAATTGATTTGATTTATACACTAATGTATACTAATCTATATCTATATATATAAAAGAAAGTTGTGTTAGTTACACTATTTATAACTCAAGAACGGCTGATTTAGTATAGCTGAAAGTTGGTGAGGAGCTTTAAACCAGGAGACGGACATAGGATATTTTATATCCCTGGAAAATTTAAGATCCCGGGAACACGGGCGAAACCGCGGGGAGCCACTAGCTTTTAATATTTAGAGCTGAAGAGTTTGTTTGTTTG
The DNA here is from genome assembly GCA_905147785.2 of Thyatira batis. Classification (NCBI taxonomy): domain Eukaryota; kingdom Metazoa; phylum Arthropoda; class Insecta; order Lepidoptera; family Drepanidae; genus Thyatira; species Thyatira batis. Next base: position 1,762,839 of record LR990512.1, on the reverse strand, counting down.
TTTGGACTACTTTGGACGCACTTATCTCAGAAACTAATAGTCCGATTTGAAAAATGTTTTCAATGTTAGATAGCCCATTTATCGAGGAAGGCTATAGGCTATAAGTATAAATCATCACGCTACTACGAATAGGAACGGAGCAACATTTGAAAATGTTGCAAAAACGGGCATGATATTAGGTATTATAGAGAAAAAGGTTTTATTTATGTTTGTTGGTTTGTGTTAAAAGATCTGAACTAAATAATTCTTTAATGAATAGCTACATTATTTGGGAATAACATTAGATATATTATGACCCCGTTTTCCACGTGTAAAACCGTGCATTTTGGCATACTAAAAACTACTTTAAAAACGTGATCAAAATTCACAAAGAAATTGAGTTCATTGAAGTTTATATCAGTAAATCGCCGCTTATAACGTGGAAGCTTAAAGCTGAAGCGGAGGCGAGCTTTCCTCGTCTCAATTAGGAAAGCACACTAAATGAGTTTTTAATCTACGTTCCTCATATAGCTTTTATCCTATCATGCTTAATGATAGCTTTTTTTAAGTGGTTTTAAAACAGCTTCATTTTTAAGCCAACATGTTCAGTTGTTAGATACCCTGTCAAGTCTTAAGTTCGATTGCCACCTAGGACTAGCTATATATCCTAATCCTAATATTATAAATGCCAAAGTAACTGTCTGTCTGTCACGCTAAAATTTCTGAACCTATTTAAATGAAATTTAGTACATAGATATTCTAGACTCTAGAGCCCGAGAAAGGGCATAGGGTAGATACTTTTTATCCCAAAAAAATTGAAGATCTCCCGGGTACGCAGGGAAAACCGCAGAAAACCACTAGTATAGCCATGTTTGTTCTGTGCCTATATTTATTACCAAGTATATACTTAGTAACCTAAAGTTAAAAGAAGCAAAAACAAAACAAGAAAAGACAAGAAAATAATTTGCAACAATTTTGTTGACTCTCTCCCCTTCCGAAACAATTTTTTGTGACAAAAAAACTTTTGTACGAACGAGATTCGCAAAGAAATTTCTCCAACGAAGTTTGTTACATCTTTGGGTAAACAAAACATTTAAGTCTGTATAGATATCTTTTTTATCAAGAAGAGGATATTAGGCAATTTATAAGTAGACTAGCTGCCTCCGCGCGGTTTTACCCGCGTAGTTCCCGTTCCCGTGGGAATACAGGGATAAAATATAGCCTATGTTACTCGGGGATAATGTAGCTTTCCAAAGGTGAAAGAATTTTTGAAATCGGTCCAGTAGTTTCAGTGCTTATTCATTACAAACAAACAAACAAACAAATCTTTCCTCTTTATAATATTAGTATAGATATAAATATCCTAAGACACCATCACTACTTATTATAAAACAAAGTCGCTTTCCGCTGTCTGTCTTCTTAAATCTTTAAAAAAACGCAACGGATTTTGATGCGTTTTTTTAATAGATAGAGTGATTCAAGAGGAAGGTTTTTATATACAATACATGCATAATATGTTAGAGAAACGCTGTCAATTTTGAAGGTTTCTAATGTGATGTATTGCAACCGTGCGAAGCTGGGGCGGGTCGCTAGTCTATACTAATATTATAAAGAGGAAAGATTTGTTTGTTTGTTTGTAATTAATAGGCTCCGAAACTACTGGACCGATTTCAAAAATTCTTTCACCTTTGGAAAGCTACAATATCCCCGAGTAACATAGGCTATATTTTATCCCTGTATTCCCACGGGAACGGGAACTACGCGGGTAAAACCGCGCGGAGGCAGCTAGTTCTTTATAAACGGCCAAATTAATTCCAAATAAAGCTGACTATAGTCGGTACTAGCCTACTAGGTAATATTATAAATGCTTAATATTGTGAGTATGTATGGATGGATGTTTGTTACGCTTTCACAACAGAACGGGTGAAGGGATCGCGATGAAATTTGACACAAAGTTAGAATATGTTCTGGAATAACACATAAGTTACTTACTATCATGGAAAATATTAAGCTCCCTGAGACGCGGGTAAAACCGCGGGGCGCCACTAGTCTATGCTAATATATAAAGCTGAAGAGTTTGTTTGTTTGCTTAAACGCGCTAATCTCAAGAACTACTGGTTTCATTTGTAAAATTATTTCTGTGTTAGATAGCCCATTTATCGAGCAAGGCTATAGACTATATATCATCACGCTAAGACCAACAGGAGCGGAGCACCAATGAATAACGTTGCAAAAACTGACAACATTTCTTACGTATTACTCCAAAAATAATATAAAACATAACAAAAAAAACCGAATAGGTACCAAAATGAACTAATATTGTACCAACTCGCACTGAGGTATATAAATACATTTTAGAGCGCATAAATTTTATATTTATTTGCAATAGAAGATATTTCATCAACAGCACAGTCGAACAATAAACTCTGAACGGAACATTGTGTGAAATATAACGCGAACAAGCTTTGATGTGTGTATAGCGCTCAAGTACAAATTCATAGAGAAATCTACCACTAGTAACGCCCGATGTCAATAATCAATCCTGATCCATTTTTTGCTATCTAAGATTGATATATCAATCCATTTTCTGGGTGAAGATTTAAAATCAATCTATCTTCGATCTACGATCGATCGAATCTGTTCGAAGATGATAGTTTTTGCTTGCCAATAAGCTATCCGTCCATTTTGACAACTCGTTGGTTTTAATTACGGATTGGAGATAGATTATTAACATCGGGCGTAAGCAGTTAGTCCTCCGGACGATAGATAGCGGTCAGGGATAGGATAGGCTACCGCTAGTAAGGTTATTGGGACGCGAAAACAAAAGATAGATAGCATTTTCTATCTCTCGTAGGCTCAAACCGAAGGTAGATAGGATATTGGGAACGGCCATAAGAGTTCGCGCTACAGTCCACGGAATGGGGTAATAAAACTTGGCCGGTTTATACGCTGGATTAAATGAATGAGTGGAACAATGAAGAAAATGCTTCAGATTCGGCCATATTGTTTTTTCCATGCCAAACGATTACACACCTTAACTTCACGTTGGTAAGTCCATTTCAGGTCGCACGGCGATAATAGCCATTTAAATCATCGAGACCAATTTAGACTATAATTAAGTGAATTGAATTAACTTTTCATTGAACATCGTTAGATAGGTTAAGTAATGAAATTTGTGTTAGAAAGGAAATAAATTTCGTTAACATTGTGGGAAAACGTATAAGTATTTTTAAATAAATTTTAGTATCTATGGAAAAATTTATCATTAAAATAATGTAATTTGACATTGGCAATCTGAATTTATTAAAAATACGTGCATAATTTAACTAAGCTGTAAGTAGTTTATATAAAATAAATACTAGTGACCCGCCCCAGCTTCGCACGGGCAGAAGAAAGAGAGGTGAAAATATTCACGATCTATTCTCAGACCTACCTACCAAAAACGCACAAAAATGTCTTCCGGAGGATTTACAATAAGAAGAGGGCATCTACCTCTTTGGCTACTTAAGATGCTGTTTACCATAAATTCATTCGACATAAAACCGTTTAATATATTTTTTTGCAATGGCGCTCGTCTAAACAAATTCCCGCCACTATCCTGTCACTATCGAAATTGGCGGCAACTTTGACAGCTCCAGTGTTGCCATTATAAATACAATATGCCTAAAATAATATGCGTAAATAAAACTGTAGTAGCTGGCTTGAAGCCAAGCTATCGATCAGTAGAAGGCATAGTTTTAACCGATGAGTCTTTACGCAGGTATCTAATGATATATATTCATTACTTTTTTTAAATATAGTTTTCTGTTTGTCCGTAAATGACCTACATAGTGCATAAAAAAAACTATTTTTTTTGTGATCACTGTATTAAGAAGAATACTTATATGTTTTACGCTTTCACGCGAAAACTACACAACAGATTTGCATGAAATTTGGACCATGTAAAGTTTATCTACTGCATTAACACATAGGCTACTTCTTATCCCGGTAAAAGTGAAGATCGCCGGGAACGCGGGTGAAACCGCAGGGACCTACTAGCACATTCATACATTGCTGCAAACTTACTTATATGACTCTCAAATAAAGTAACATTTTAATAAACCATAGAGTATTAATATATCTATGGCTCATAAACCGTACATGCGCAGAAGCGAGACACTGTATCAAAATCGACACGCAACTCGATTTGATTCGATAAAGAAATTGGGACGATGAAAATCGAATTATGCCAATTCTATTCACACCTCATAAAATACAGCCTTCTTGCTGACGTCGATGTTGGAATGAGCTATCTTATCTGTGGACCAATTTAGCAAGCCTCAAGCCATCAATAACAAGGAAACTGGTAACATATTTTTTTTTCTTTATTTTTTTTAAAAGGGGTTTTGTCTGGTAACTTCTTTGTTATTGCTACTGCCCTGGTACTTTTGTTTTTACTTGTGTTTTTTTTAATGTTTATTTATGTATGTAATAATAATTATAATAACACAGGTTTACTAAAAGCTAATTTTTAATGTTTTTAACTGTCCAGATTACGAATATATTCATGAAAGTACTAAATTTAAGTATGTACTCATGTTTCTTATGATTTTTATATATAGATATCTCATGTTGAAATATAGAGCTTAAAAGTAAGAAACCTAGAAAATAAACAAAATTAAATCATATGCAACCAATTATGGTTTCATGAATTGTGATGATATTAATATAAATGTCCAAAATTAATCTTATAGTAAAGACAACAAAAACAATATCTCAGTCAGTATAAAAAACAATAATGCTGGTTCTTCTAAGTTTATTTCAAGCGCTTTTAACTTCCATAAGCGCCTATTCGAGCTTCTACCAAAAACTGCTTATTTATGAACTATAGCTGCCTCCGCGCGGTTTTACCCGCGTAGTTCCCGTTCCCGTGGGAATACAGGGATAAAATATAGCCTATGTTACTCGGGGATAATGTAGCTTTCCAAAGGTGAAAGAATTTTTGAAATCGGTCCAGTAGTTTCGGAGCCTATTCGTTACAAACAAACAAACAAACAAATCTTTCCTCTTTATAATATTAGTATAGATGTTTAGCTTAAATAACGAATTAAAAGTTAATTATCAAGCGGAAACAATCATAAATGTTGTTTCACAGTTTCTAAATGCATTTCTGTTTGATAACTAGCTATTCCAGTCCGCTGTTATTCGCAGAGAGCTATATTCGTTACATATTTAACGACTGTGCAGTTTTAGCAAACGATCTTAGATTCAGACTAGGTTCTACTGCGGTTTCACTCGCGTAGCTCCCGTTGGAGTACGGGGTGTTATGAACCAGGATTAATAAGCACAACATAGTTCAGTCCATATAATATTATTTTATTCGAAAAAGATGAAATTGACAGAAGTTTTTTTCAGTCTAAAGCAACAATAAATATGGCCGTGGTTACACTCGCGTTCCGTTTCAGTTTTCCCAGCATAAAATGTAGCCTATGTGTTACTAGTGGCTCCCCGCGGTTTCACCCGCTGATCCGGGAGATTTTCCATTTTCCCGGGATGAAAAGTAGCCTATGTCCTTTCTCAGACTCTAGACTATCTGCGTACCAATTTACCAAATGTCATTTAAATCGGTTAAGTAGTTTTAGCGTGAAAGCGAGACAGACAGAAATGATGAATCTATAAGTAGGATTGTAGGATGTTACTATCTGATAATGTAGCTTTCTAACAGCAAAAGGATTTTTGAAATCTGTCCAGTAGTTTTTAAGTACGTTACATACAAAAATACAAATCTTTCCTCTTTACATTATTAGTGTAGACAAATGTATTTAAAACATGACTCACACAAGTATTCTAGTGTTTTGTTGTTCTCCAAACAATAAAATAGTATATGTGTCAGTAAACGAAATCATTACAATCTTACTAATATATATAAATGCAAAAGTTTATGAAAATGTATAGATATTTGTTACTCTTTCACGCAACAACGGCTGAAGGGATCTGCTTGAAATTTGCCACAGAGTTAGAATCTCATCATCAACTGCTCATATACGTCTCCACGATCGGAGCTCGAGCCTCCCCTAACATCGAGGGGGTTTAGGCCATAGTCCACCACGCGGGCCTAGTGCGGATTGGCGGACTACACATGCCTTTAATTGTGACATCTCAGGCATGCAGGTTTCCTCACGATGTTTTCCTTCACCGAAAGCCAGTGGTGTGAATCGGTACGTAAGTTTTTATAAACTCAGAGGTACGGGCCAGGGATTTGAACCGGCACCCTCATGATCGTGAGTCGGTGCGTTCCCAACTGAGCCACCACGGCTTCAGGTTAAAATATGTTCTATATAATAGTAGATAGGCTAATTTTTTATCCCTAAAGTTAATGTCCCCCGGAAACACGGGTGAATCCGTGAGACGGAAGCTAGCTTGTCCCTATGTAGTATGCTTAAATCTTTAAAACTACGCAACGAATTTTAATGTAGTTTCTTTAAATAGATATAGTGATTCAAGAGGAAGGTTTTTATACACAATACATGCATAATATGTTAGAGAAACACTGTAAATTTTGGAGGTTTCTAATGTGATATAAGCTTTGCACCCGTGCGAAGCTGGGGCGGGTCGCTAGTACTACATATAGTTCAAATACATAACTTATATAAATATGTTGTAGAAAGACGATTGTCTGGTTACCGTCGAAGGTCAGAGTTGTAAATATTTAGCAAGTAAACAACTAGGTAGACGTATGGCATAAATAACATACCTGTTGGCTTTGTGGTTAGTGAACCTGACTTACAAGCTATAGTGTGGGTTCGAATACCACCGAGGACAAACATTTGTATGCATGAATATGTCAGTTTGTTCATATCAAGTATAAGTATATAATTGAAAGTTAACAATTTAAAACAAAACAACATTAAACTAGATATTCTAATTCAGTTTTAGTTGGAGCATTTTTCATTGATATTCCGCTCCTATTGGTCGTAGCGTGATGATATATAGCCTTCCTCTATACATGGTCTGTAAATGGTGTACTGGAATATTTTATTTTTATGTAGTTAACCCGCCATACTTCGTTAGCGTCACTTTTTGTAACATTTTTCATTGATGCTCTACTCCTATTCGTCGTAGCGAGATGATAGGGCTATTATCTAACATGTCATAACAGGGTCACACCACAAAACTAACTGGCTTTTAGATTTATATTTGATTGATGGTTCCTACATACGGACAGAATTGTTGATTTATTAGTAGACAGATCATTGTACGCCACCTGGATCTAGATTGTAGATCCTTTGATCTAGACTGAAACATGCTTTTATCTGAAATTGATTTGTGAATAATTGATAGATTCGACATTAGAGGTTTCACAGCTTCCTTGGCTCTAGTGCGTCCTTAGAATCTATACTTATATTATAAAATTATAAGTGTGTTTGTTTGAACGCTATAATCTCTGGAACTACTGGTCCGATTTGAAAAAATATTTCAGTGTTAGATAGCCCATTAATCGACGAAGGCTAAAGGCTATATATCATCGCGCTACGACGAATAGAAGCAGAGCAACATTCAAAAATGTTGAACAACGGGCAAGTGATGCTAACGAAGTTCCGCGGGTCAACTAGTATCTATATAAGTAGGTATGTATTTAAAAAGTAGTAGGTATATGTAGTAGATCAGCTATCTGGTTACCATAGTACAAGCTCTGCTTTTGGAATCAGATTGGTCGTGTGTTAGTTAATCACAATAATATTATTAAGGCGAAAGATTGTGAGTGTGTGTGTATGTTTGTTAATTCACGTCTAAACGGCTAAAATTTGGTACAGAGTTAGCTGACACCCTATATTATCACATAGGCTACTTTACCCGGGAAAATTCAAAATTCCCCATGAACACGGGTAAAACCGCACCGCGGAAGTTAATGGAAAAATAAAAATAAAGCATAGTACTGGAACACACTACGTTCCAGAAATAGAGCGTTGTAACCGTACATACGTCGCGGTCGTGTAAACATTGTGAAAACCGGTTCAATATAGAACCGATGCTGTAATACTTATGGTAATCATCTCTTGTGTGGTATTTGTGATTGATCTGTACCCTGGCAACACTGGTATGCAGTCCATTATCTATACAAATACACTAGACACAAAAAGTTAAGGATATAAATAAATTTCGAAATTTTTGGGCGATTTTCAACGAGCTGTAACTCCGAGGAAAATAAACGTACAGCAAAAAATAGAAAACCAAATTGTAGCTTCAAGTGTCTAGTTTTTGGATATGTTCATGATTTTTTTGTATCATGTTTGGATCTGGAGAAATTCTATGGAAACTACCAAGGAAAAAAATTGGTTGCCTGTAAAGTCGGTATACGGGCGAAAGTTTTACGTGACAACGACTTTGAGTGGTAAAATAATTTTAATGTGAATATTCATTCGTATAGTAGGAAGAAGGATGAAATAATAGTAACAATTTAAAACATAACGTCACGTTACGTGAGCGGAGCGTAACGCAGTTTCTTGAAGTGTCACCCGGCAAACCAATTTATAAGACGTTGTCACGTCAAAAATGCAAATTTTCATTTGATCATCATTCAGGAAGTAATTAGTAAAATTAATCAACAGGGAAAGATCTTAAATTATCCCGGGATAAAAAGTAGCGTATGTGTTATTCCAGAACATATTCTAACTCTGTGCCAAATGTCATCGCGATCCGTTCAGCCGTTCTGACGTGAAAGAGTAACAAACATACATTCTCCGCATTTATATTATTAGTTTGATTAAAGTGTATGAAATCGATTTTGATTGCATTTATGTTTGAAACGTGACTCAAACGACTTCGGTATGTTTTAAGAAAATACGTTTTATACTTTTACCTACTGTAATTTCTTATTGGATTTCATTTATTGGAACTCAGTCATACTTATGTCAAACAAAGTATGTAGCTACATTACTATACTACAATCTTATCTAAGTAATATACAAAAATTCTAGTCTTAATATATATAAATCTCGTGTCACAATGTTTGTCCTCAATGGACTCCTAAACCACTTAACCGATTATAATAAAATTCGCACACCATGTGCAGTTCGATCCAACTTGAGAGATAGGATAGCTTACATATACTTGGACCCGGTAGGTGGCGCTGGTGGGCAGAACGAAGTCTGCCTGCTCCACTAGTATACATATAAAATTCTCGTGTCACCAATGTTAGTTACCATACTCCTCCGAAACGGCATTAACGGTTTTTATGAAATTTTATAATAATATGCATATTTAGTAGGTCTGAGAATCGGCTACTATCTATTTGTGATACCCTGTGATCACGAGAACGGGAACTACGCGGGTGAAACCGCGGGGCGGCAGCTAGTAATATTATAAAACAGTAGAGTTTATAAGCCGTGGTATCTCAGTGGGGAACGCACCGACTCACGATCATGAGGGTGCAGGTGTTTTAATCCCGGCCCGTACCTCTGAGTTTTAATAACTTACGTACCTACTCACTATTAGAAAGCAAAGTTATTTGTGAGGGCTCTATTTATTCCTGTATTCCTATAGGAACGGGAACTACGCGAGTGAAACTACGAGGCAGAAGCTAGTCTACACTAATATTATAAAGAGGAAAGATTTGTATTTTTGTATGTAACGAATAAACTCAAAAAGTACTGAACCGATTTTAATAATTATTTTTTCATTAGAAAGCTACATTATCACTGAGTAACATAGGCTTTATTTTATCCCTGTATTCCCACGGGAACGGGAACTACGCGAGTGAAACTACGGGGCAGAAGCTAGTCTATACTAATATTATAAAGAGGAAAGATATGTTTGTTTGTTTGTTTGTTAGTAATGAATAGGCTCCGAAACTACTGGACCGATTTCAAAAATTCTTTCACCTTTGGAAAGCTACATTATCCCCGAGTAACATAGGCTATATTTTATCCCTGTATTCCCACGGGAACGGGAGCTACGCGAATGAAACTACGGGACAGAAGCTAGTATTAAGTAAAGAAAAAAATATGTCAATATCTAGTAAAAAATATTAGCTATTTCCATACCTTCATAATATATTTACTCTAACACAATTTTGTTTTCAATCAAGGAGAGACAAAAAGGGTACTTCGTAGTACCCTTAGAACCCGTAGTTCCCGTGTCTTATAATCAAATTGACCTTACCCTCCGTTGTGACATAAAGGTATGACATACAACCTACATAGACACTCTCATTTTAGTAATGTCCGATAAAAATATTCCTTACATAATCAAACCAGTGAGTCCCTCACCCCGACGCCCTGAGCGGAGGCACGGTCTCGCAGGGGACACCCTCAGCGCAGTTGCTTAAATCTACTGGTTGAGAGCCCTCAGCGCTCACCGATTGTCCGCGTCAGGGTGTAACAGCCATCAGAGGCTAACACCTTCTAGTCCCATAAAAAAAACTCTCATTTTAGTCCATGCAGTGTTTGAATGATTTGTCTCGGGCGCATACGTCACTAGCGAGCTAGTCTGTGGTCAGACTGACGGATTGTGCAAGATGGCGGGGACTGTCAAAATGGTGGTGCGTTGACGAGCCAATTAAATAAATAAATATTCTGGGACATATTTTACACACGGCCAATCTGCATTCTACATGTATAGAAAATAGTCAAACTAACAAATGAATTTACTTGCATTATTTTCTCCTAGTATTAGTAATTAACAAAGAACGGTTATGTAGTTAGTCTATATGCTGTGGAGGTGGGAGCGAGAGCTATACCAGCAAAATCTCTCTATAACCTGCTGAAAGATCTTGGCCTGTCCAAAACTGCAGTAAGTTCTATACTAGAACGAGCATCTAAAGCAGCATTAGCAGGTTCATACCAGATTTGGCTGGGCAGGGAGAGAAACACGAGTAGTGAAGGTGAGTGTTGATGTACGTCGGAAAGGGGCCCCTTAAACCTACACCCGTGTCACAAGTCTCGGGATCTGCTCGGAGTTTCTCTCTCTGTCACACGATGGACCCGGCACCCGCACTGTGAATCCATGGAATGCTAAGAAGTTCGACTCTCTCTGCTAAGATATTGACCAAAATGTGACTGAAAAATGATTTTTTTTATAAAGCTACTTTTGTTTTCAAGGTGCGATGTATTTGCCGCTATATCTTATGACATGGACCATTTCAACGACTACCCTCTTTTATTGTTTAACTAGTGGCTCCCCGCGGTTTCACCCGCGTTCCCGGGATAAAAAGTAGCCTATGTGTTATTCCAGAACATATTCTAGCTCTGTGCCAAATTTCAAGCAGATCCCTTCAGCCGTTGGAGCGTGAAAGAGTAACAAACATCCATACATACAAACTTTCGCATTTATAATATTAGTAGGATAGCGGTCCACCGTCCTCGTAGATTCTTTCACCCAAACTAAGCTCCCTTTGTCTCCTTTATAGAGAGTCCCGTGGAACAACCCGGGTTATTTACACAACCGCCACGCGGGACTAATTATGTTAGACCGCAATTTTGGTTCTTAAAGCATAAACTCTGCAGTATTGTTTTTGCGAGCGGAATTTTTTGACAAATTGTAGGTAAGTGTTACTTATTTTTCTTGTACAAATGTTTGTCCTGGGTGTGATTCGAACCCACGACCCGCGGCTTGAAAGTCAGGGTCACTAACCACAAAGCCAACCGGGCTGTAGTGGCTCCCCGCGGCTTAATTTTCTAGAGTAGGGAGTTCTATTTTTGAGTACATTATCATTGGATTTACACTTATAGGTATATATATTTTTGTTATCAGATACAGGCATCCATATTATTATGTTACTAAAAATGTTACTTATAAGTACCATAAAAAAGAGAAAAAATGTTACAAACAATCACTAATATACCTACTTATAGAATAAAAAAATAAAACACCGATCCCAAATTTAACCTTTACATGTACTAACTTAAGGTCTAAATTGATTTTGAACCAACCGTCTCTGACGTCATATGACTGAAGTGACGTCACGGAATCTATTTTAAATCCCCATTAAACTCAATTATCAACAATGTTCTTTAAAACAAAATCATAAACAAGTGTTTCGTACAACAACCTTTGGAAACATTTTATATCGACCGGTTGGCTTTGTGGTTAGTGACCCTGGCTTTCAAGACGCCGGTCGTGGATTCGAATCTCACCCAAAGGATTTGTATGCATGAAAATGTATTTGTCCTGTGTCTGGATGTAAATATCTATATAAGTACGTATTTAAAAGTAGTATATGTAGTATATCAGCTATCTGGTTACCATATCACAAGCTCTGCTTAGTTTGGAATCAGATTGGCCGTGTGTGAAAAATGTCCTGTGATATTAATTTATTTGTATGTAAATCTTTTGAATTTATCTGATTTGGATTTTAGTAGTTTATTTCGATAAAACTATTCTTTAATACCAATTTTTTTTTACCTTTTCTTCTCATAACAAAATCTTAAACATAGTCAGTATTAGATGCATCCGAGTTTACATAGACGGTAACTATTAACATACATATGTCCATCGCCCACCCATCTATTTCATCGCCTTCACCACCCCCGCTGAACCCGAGTGATCGATAGTTTTATTTAGCCCAACAATATCACATAATAAATATAATATCGCATATTAACTCATATATCTCGAACACTCGAGATTTCCCGTCTGTCTGTCAGTCGGGCCACTCGAAACTTGGACTGTGGTCTAAGGCATAAGCGGTAGCGAAATTGTTATTAACATAAGAGCGATTTTCATCCATATAAATATCTAGCTAGTACTTAAACTCTTTACCAAGTTACATCAAAATCGGTCCAGTGGTTTAGGCGTGAAAGAGTTGTTGTGAGACAGACATACAAACCTGGACTGTGTCCTGTGGCATAAGGGGTAGCGGTATTGACATAAGAGCTAGCGGTTTTCATCTACATTAATATCTAGCTGATTGATCGTAAAAGGCTGTAATTATGCAAAATTCATCTACCTATACTGATTGTATTATAAATGTGAAAGTAACTCTGTCTGTATCGCTTTCACTCTAAAACTACTGGACACTGAACGCTTTAAAATAAATGTGTTAAGAAATATATTTGCGAATAGTCCTGATAAATTTATAAATCATGAATTTAATAACGATACTTTAATTAAAAATAAATTTATATAAAAACATATTAAACAATATTAACTCCAGATTTGTTCCAAGCACTCGTCATGTGCGGTAAAACGCTAAGCTGAAGAACCCGCTAGTCGCTCCGCCCATGACTAAGGCCACACATAAAAGTTTTAAAATATAAATAAAATGATTATTCACCGACTTCTACCGATCTAAATAATAACGTATCAATATAAACCATTATTTTTGTTTCATCAATATTGTTATAATAATTATGAAATCATAGCTGTTCGTGGGTTCGACTCCCATTTAAGACAAACATTTTTATCCATGAATATGTTTGTTTGTTCTCTGTATTGGCGTAAATCTACCCTAAATACGTTAGACTTTTTGTTTGTATTGAATAGGTAATCTACCAAAACTAGGTTCGGTTTAGAATTGAGAAAAAATAACTGTCAGATAGCCCATTTAACGAGATAGGGTATGTAACATCACGCTACGACCAATAGGAGCGGAGTATCATCGAAAAATATTGCAAAAACGGGGAAGATGTGACACAGACGAAGTTATGCCAATTAGCTATGTAACTATATTTAATTTATTTAATTTACTCGATTCACATTATATACAGAAGTATCTTATACCTAATTAAAGTAATTAATAAAAAAAAGAAGGAAACTTTAGCTATCTGGTTACTATAGTACAAGCTCTGTTTAGTTTGTAATCAGATTGGCCGTGTGTAAATAATGTCCCAAGATATTTATTTAATGTTAAATCTCTAGAACGGTTAGAGATATGACGTCAGAATCTTAGTAATTAATCATTTGTTTACATATAATGATAATATTGTATCTATATTAACTATAAATAAATGATAGAGCAGCCTTGAACGGTTTAGTATGACAGTGTTGCTAGTTCTACACTAATATTATAAAGAGGAAAACTTTGTTTGGTTGTAATGAATAGGCTCAAAAACTACTGGACCGTTTTTAAAAATTCTTTCACCATTTGAAAGCTACATTATCCACGAGTAACATAGGCTATATTTTATCCCCGTATTTTCACGGGATAGGGAACTACGCGGGTGAAACCGCGGGACGGCAGCTAGGAATAAAGTTTTAGTCGACATCAAAAGTGTATAATATGTTTGTAATAATAACTCCGAAACTACTGTGCCGATTTCAAAAATTCTTATATCTTAGGAAAGCTACATTATCAAGGAGTAACATAGGCTATATTTTATTCTGGTGGTGGGTAGCTACCTTAATAAAAACATTATATTACTAGCTCCCTCCGCGCGGTTTCACGCGTAGCTTTCAATTAGTGAAATTATTTAAACGGTTCAGTAGATCAAGTAGATGACTCCTTACAACGTCACAAACTCACAAACATCTTTATAATATTAGTATAGATATAGATATATACAACTAGTAAATTTAATCATAGGTATTTTTCCAGAACGAAAATGAAAAGTGAAAAACAAAGATAAAAAAACAGAATTATAAATAAAAATGGCGCCACGTAGTCTATGTACAAATCACTAAGACTTTATGTGTTTCCATAAGAATACAGGGTGAATTTTACTGTAAATAGCCACTATGATTTACCGAGTGCTAGGTTAAGAAGGCATACTAAAATTAGGATGGTAAAATAAAAATATAGCTAATGTTTAAATAGTTCATCACATATTATAAAACAAAGTCGCTTTCCGCTGTCTGTCCCTATGTTAAATCATTAAAAACTACGCAACGGATTTTGATGCGGTTAAATAGATAGAGTGATTCAAGAGGAAGGTTGTTATATACAATACATGCATAATATGTTAGAGAAACACTGTCAATTTTGGAGGTTTCTTATGTGATGTATAAGCATTGCACCCGTACGAAGCTGGGGCGGGTCGCTAGTATCTTATAATTCCTCTTATTATTAGTACAGCCTAAGATGTAGGATTGTAGGATATTTATTCCCCTTGGCCAGTGACGGGCGAGTTCACCTCATGTTTTGAATCCAGCCTTAATGACTAGTGACGCAATCCGTCTAGTAGAAGTACCAAATTAACTCCCAAAGAAAAATTGTTTCAGCATAATGTAATTAGGTTTCAGGAATGTACATTATCGATGTTGAATATAGAATATTAATTAGACCCTTGGACAGGGCCGTAATAGGGCATGGGCTATTGGACTGGGCATAAATATAGAGCGAGTTTAATGTGCATGAAACAATACAGAAGATTCTTTTTTTGTTTGTGTGTTTGTTTGCATTGAATAGGCTCCGAAACTATTTGCCCGATTTGAAAAGTTATTTTACTGTTGGGAAGCTACACTATCTCCGGTAAACATAGGTAACATAGGTAGCTAGTACTTATATGTATGTATGTATGTATATAATAAGATATCATAAATAATATCGGGCTGGTTGGATTGGTGGTTATTAACTTATAAACTTACAAGCCGCTGGTCGTGGGTTTGTTTACCGCCTAGGACAAACATAAGTGTAAATGGAGGTATGTCTGTTTGTTCTGTGTCTTGATCTAAATATCTTTGTAATATATTAAGATGGATTTTTATTTAGGCACCTCCAAAAGGTAAAGTTTTTAATTATTTGTAAATTGAGATTTATTAATTAAGTACGTGACAAAAAAAAGCAAAGCTAAACACTTTATAGAATTATTCTGTATGCATAAGTAGAGTACCTGATTTCACTAACCAAATGAGCATTTTTAATGATGCCCCAAAAGTTTTAGCCTGTTTACCCGAACCTTGATACGGCCCTGTTCTTTGAGGCTTTGTTGGACGAATTTTAAATATACTACGAGTTTAGAATAAATAATTTAGCATCTGTAAAAGTTACATCAGACTTTCGTCTTGTTTCCTTGCATTTTTAAGCATACTTCACCGCAACGAGGGATTGGACCTCTCAAGTTTTTACTAAGTAATGAAAGAGATGCAGGATATTATAAGCCTTGATGAAACGAACTTACTTCTACCACGTGATTTCAGTAGGTACAAGTTTCCGCTTTAGGTTTTTCCTCGTTCGCGGGAGATATTTAATTTCCCCGTGATTAATATCCTTGTGACAATATTCCTATATAAATGAAACACGGAGTTTATGTTCTATGGAATAGAAATGAATTTATAATTCTACTAATTGTTAATGTTAAAAAATGTATGGACGTTTCAAATTTGCTACTTAATCACGCTACAATGGCTGAAGGGGTCTGTATAAAATTTGACACAGAGATAGAATATATTATGGAGTTGTACCTACATGGGAAACTTTTTATCCCGGGAATAGCAGATCCTCCGGGACGGCTGGTAGATAATAGGTATGGTAATACATATAGTTTTGACGGAGTTACCTTGTTATGATATTATTATAGTGGCTCCCCACTGTTTCAACCGCATTCCCGGGGATCTTTAATTTCCCCGAGCTAAAAAGTAGCCTGTGTTAATCCAGGTTATAAACTATGTGTGTTCCAAATTTCATGCAAATCCGTTCAGTTTCTTTGCGTGGAAGAGTAACACAACCATCCATTCTCACAAACTTTCGCATTTATATATTAAATAGTAACATCTAGCAATCTAAGATGGCGTCTAACAGTGTTGCCAACACAACGTTTATTTCCTGATTGGGTAAATGACAAGGTTAGAGTAAATTAGCATTTCCTAAGCGTTTTCGCTCTCTAGGGGGTGAATCTGTAGGGATGACGTCAGTGCAAAAAATCTGTAGAAAGCAGGCCCATAGATAACAAAATGGTTATAGAGTACTATAGAAACATGTCATAATAAAAAAAAACTATTAAGTAGGTATACGTTTTTATGTTTATAAAAACGTATACTTAATAGTTTTATAGTTTTTTTTAAACTAATATTTCAAAAAGTACGTAGGTCTTTGTTTAGGACCTTGGCTAAATCTTTTTGAATAAAAGTGGGTATATGTTTTGAACCCTTTTGAGCGTTCTAGACCGAGCATAAAAGTCAAACTATTTTTGTATGCTTAATTGGAAAAGCCTATTTGGCTAAACTCCATTAAACTATTTATTTAAAGTATATAATTGTAGTTAAGTCGCTGAAAGAAAATCTAAAAAAAAGTTGACCGATTGGCGATCCTTTATCAAATGAGGTTCTTATTGGTAATACAATGGAAAAGTATAAGTAGATTTCTCGGATATGCAAGTTAAACCACAGGCGGAAACTAGCAAAAATATATACCTAGCTATAAACCAAAAAATATTCATAGCTCTACAGGTTGATAGGTTAGGTAGGCTACCTACCTACTTCAATTTATTAAAACAATTCTATAAGTAGGTAGTAGTAGGTACCCACTTAATAGGTACCTATTTCTATCGAGTTTTCTTATACTATGCATTGTAAACCTATTTTAGTCTATACATAAACTTCAATATTTATAATAATGGTGTTCTAAAACAGGTATTTTACTAGAATAATTAGGTTTTAAGATAGACTATAAGATGCAGAGTATTTTCCATGACCTTGGATGCTCCTTGGAGATAATGATAAGAATAGAATTTTACTCCATTATGGTTACCATCAACTGGCATAAGTATGTATTAATCTTTTTTTCTTAATTATTTTTTTTTATTTGTCTAAACTCTAAAGCCTACCTACTAAAGAGTTTATAATCTATGCAAAACCCTCGATATTTTTTTAATACGCCATGCCATATATAAATAAAGAACACGTAAAACTAAATTGTATTTTAAGCCGAAGTGTAAATGAGAGAAATACCGCCGCCAATTCCATAACAAAAATAAATAAAACTAAGCCACGCTCTGTGTTGTGTATGCGAACACTCAACGGGCATGTTTATTTTCACCTTATCGTATTATGCAAATAATGAAAATATAACCATTGGAATGCAATCAGAACCGTATCACGACGCAAACGACTTAATCAAGAGCCATTATTAAAAATAAATCGAACGCATCCTTACCGAGTTGACGCTTCCAAATTAAAAAAATACCTATGTCACACGGTACATTGCACTTTTTTCAAACACTCACTTTTATGCACAAGAATAATGTTCAACAGCCAATTATTTAATCACATCACATGCCATCAGAACTCGACATCATCCGATGCCGTGATCTCAAAAACGCTCTCGAGATACATATTTTTTTATTAACACATCACATTTATTCACGGAAAATTTACGCGGAGATGGACAAAGGCGCGACCTCCCTCTCCGATCTACAAATGAATACTGAACGGACAAAGTACGTCCCTATCGTACAGCTTTCAGCAAATCTATAAGAGAAAGTACACAATATCGCGGTCCTTGTTCTTCTATGCGCGCATCCCTATACCCGTCCCGCTCGCACGTTATCCTGGCCACTTATGAGAACGCAAAAACCGTTCGACAATAATAACGAATTATGGTCTCATCAAAAGTGGAAGGCTGGCAATATTTTTTTCTTTCCCTTTGACAGCTAATGCTTGCGTTTATAAAAAAAATAAAGATATTTTTGCTCATTATCGTTTTATTATTATTTTGATTGTGGTTTACGTCATTTTGACATTTATAATAAGGCCAAGGGAATCGTGGCTTCTCGCTATATCACTTAATACCGCCGTCGCGCGGTTTTACCCGCGTAGTTCCCGTTCCCGTAGGAATACGGGGATGAAATATAGCCTATGTTATTTATGGATAACGTAGCTTTCTATTAGTGATAGAATTGTGCAGATCGGTCCGGTAGTTTCGGAACCTATTCGGTACAAACAAACAAATCTTTCGTCTTATAATATTAGTATAGATGAAGCGTTTTGCTATGTTATAATTGCTTTCCTGAGGAAACACAATAGCTATTCTTTTTTTTGGTAAAAGGACTATGTTTTTGACCTAGTTATTAAAAAAAATGCATTCAGTAAGACATGATTTGGGACTTATTTATATATCACACATACGGTACTATAACGTCACTTAAGCGAATTTTTAAACATAATCATTTGACAGCCGGATGGCATTCTGGTTAGTGACCCTGACTTTCAAGCCGCCGGTTGTGGGTTCGAATCCCACCCAGGACAAACATTTGTATCTGTTTGTTCTGTGTCTGGATGTAATTATCTATATAAGTATGTATTTAATGTAGTCATATCAGCTATCTGGTTACCAAATCACAAGCTCAGCTTAGTTTGGAATCAGATTGGCTGTGTGTAGAAAGTGTCCCAGGATATTTATTATTTATTGTCAAGTGGTGTTTAAAGGTTTTCAATTTTAATACCTCTAATCTCATACTTACTTACATACGTATTACCACTTTTTTTTATATTTAAAAAAACATCTTTATTATAAAATATTCAAAAAATATAGTTTTTTATTCCAAAACCTAAACAGCAAATCATCATTGTCATATTTCAACAAATACGTATAAATAAACCATCCTTTTGAATCACTCTATCTATTGTTGAAGACCGTATTAAAATACGTTGCGTAGTTTAAGAGCTCAGTGTAGACTACGGGAAGCGACTATGTAAAGAAGCTTTAGTAGGAATGCTACGGCTTATAGGCTACGACGGCTACGAGTGCTACGAGTAGCTACGACGTAGAGCCTACGCTACGAATTATTGTTTTTTTTTACAGAAAAAATTGAAAGAAAAAAAAAAAATATCTAAAGAAAATGCAGATTACAGCACTTACAGAGTTATTTCACCATAATTCAATTTTTATATTAAAACTAGCTTCCGCCCCAGCTTTGCACGGGTGCAATGCTTGTACATCACATTAGAAACCTCCAAAATTGTCAGTGTTTCTCTAACATATTATGCATGTATTGTATATAAAAACCTTCCTCATGAGTCACTCTATCTATTAAAAAACCGCATGAAAATCCGTTGCGTAATATTAAAGATTTAGGAAGACAGGGATAGACAGGAGCAAGCGACTTTGTTTTATAATATGTAGTGATAACTAGCTTCCGCGCTGTGGTTTCACTCGCAATGTAATCTTCAGTTTTCCCATGAGAAATAGTTGTCTCCAAAAATATTATAACTATGTGCCAAACTTCATGCGGTCGCTTTTGCCAGAAGTAAGATTGTAACAAACATACATGCATTCAAACGCCATTCTGACTTCTAACAAAGCAGACTATAAACTATTTAAGCCCATTTATCGAGGATGGCTTTAGGCTACATTATATATCACGCTACGATGAATAGGAGCGGAGCATCAATCAAAAATGTTGCATAAACGGGCAAGTGGCGCTAACGAAGTTGCGCGGGTCAACTGTAAGTAATGTATTTAATTAAGACTGGCTCCCCGCGGTTTCAGGGTTTCACCCGCGTACCCGGGAGATCTTCCATTTTCCCGGGATAAAAAGTAGCCTATGTCCTTTCTTAAGCTCTTAACTATCTGTATCGAAATTTTTATTAAATCGGTTCTGTAGTTTTAGCATGAAAGCGAAACAGACAGAGTTACTTTCGCATTTATATTATTTTCTTTCAGAAACTAGTTCTTTAGACATAAAATTCGTTACTATAAAAAACTGAAACAAAAAATGATGGGTTAAATAATAACCGTAGTTCCCCACGATGATGTATTGTTTATATATTGATATTTTTCATTAGTTTCGAGCATATAAATCAGCACAACACTGGACTGGATTGCGT
The DNA here is from genome assembly GCA_905147785.2 of Thyatira batis. Taxonomy (NCBI): domain Eukaryota; kingdom Metazoa; phylum Arthropoda; class Insecta; order Lepidoptera; family Drepanidae; genus Thyatira; species Thyatira batis. The sequence goes on along the minus strand of LR990512.1, from coordinate 1,742,181 downwards.
GTGGCCTAGTTTACTGCCGGCCATATGGTTGCCATTGTCGGGAACGGATTTGGACGAAGGAAAACTCTTTTTAGTTTTAGTTTTTTTTTTATTAGTAAAGTAGTCGGCTTAAAACGTTTAAGGGCTAGTCTGAAGTACTGGTAAGATAGTTGATAAACTTATTTTAGAAAATTTATATATTTTTTTCATATAACAAAAGTGGCATACGGTCCCACCTGATGGGAAGCGGTTACCGTTGCCTATGGACGCTTAAAACACTAGGGATAATTAATAATACATAAATACTAATATATATCTAAAACAAATGTTTTTTCTGACTGATCTAAGCACTAATCTTTACGCCTTTTGACGAGTTCATGTTAGTATTAAAATCATATAAAATATATATAGCAAAAAACTAGTATAGGTAGGTACCTAATTAAAAAAATATTTTACGGACACATATTTTTAGCCCAACTCTAAACATCGATCTGGTAAAAGGAAATGTCAATCATAATGCTTAAGTAATTGGGTTGGTTTTCCACCTAGCAGGTATTCCCTTGGCTCTAAAAATGAGGTCTCTCTAGGGATAAGGTTATGGTTAGCCAATTATTTTAATCCACTTCACTATAATTTTTATAATGTTGGTACTGCCCATTAAAAAAAATTGGAACGACGTTGTTCTATTTTTTTAAATGCTTCTTTTAGAGTATATTTTCTGCTGTGTGTTTTTAAACTACTAAATACTAATAAAAATCTCAATTGCCCAAGGAGAAATATAACAAACTCATTTTTTTGTGTTTACGGTTCGTAACTAGACAAAAAATAATAAATAGTTATTATTCATGTGCTCGAAATAAAATCAATTCGATGTCTGTGTTTTAATCTCACAAATAAAATAGAACTTCTCTTTTGAGGTGACAATAGTTCATAAAGATTTTGTCATATAATTAAGAAGTGTATTAAATAAACAAAAATGTTTTGGAATTTGTAATCTAATCATAAATAAATAATTAGATTATTAACACTGATTTGACACAATCCTTCGTGCACTAACCTATTTCGACATTAAAAAAGTAGGGTACTTGATATTTTTATAATTCATCTAGATTATCTAGAATATAAAGTTAGAAATTACAGGCACATGTGTTCAGTACATATCTGTTATATGTGCTCCCTTTACGAGTTAATGACGTATTAAAGATGGACGTCGTAGGTTTGTATAGGCCATTACGACGATTTACGATTGCATTGTGTAAAAGGGAGTTTTATTGACCCGGACTGTAGGTTCATAAAAAATGTTTTTATTTGTGCCCATCGCTTCTGCTGTTCGTGTGCCTACCTACATTAGTGAATGAAGAATATACATAATTTCGGCATAGTTTCATCATAATCTTCCAGCTTTATCGCGTTATCAATATGATGTAACATTTGCAATATTGTACAATCCCGCCTTTTCTTAGTAATGTTGGCAGCATTGTATCATTAGGGTTGGGCAAGCTCATACAAAAGTCGATGCATATTAAATCGATTGAGTACAAAGAATCGACTATTGATAGCTTACATAATGCATTTAATGAAACAGAGATTATAATATACTTTTTACGTGTTTATAAGACAGTTATTTTCAAAATAGCTGTACTTAAAGTGAAAAACTTTTATGATTAAAACTTCCCAACAAATATTTTAGTAAAAATGATTTTTTTTACCTTGAACTTAATAACGCTTTCTTTGGCTGAATTTTAATAACGTGCAGCTTTTTAGACTTCCAAATACATATAATAATGTGCTATATGAAAATAAAATACTTTTCAGAAAAATAATTAGTCTACTCGACTCATAATTTTAATCGATTTTGATAAGTGTATGCTGGGCAGCATTACACTTGTCAATTTAAATGTCTTGACCTGTTTCGCAAGGAACAAATAATAATAAAAAAAATTGAAGGTTAGCGAAAAACGGTTATCGTGTTTTCTAACTTTAGAAAAGACATTTATTATAATTGTATGATTAATACGTCTAAAATGACGATATTACCTCGAACGAAGTTGCATTTGATAGCGGCTGCATGCGAAAATATGGGTATCGGCGTGAATGGGACCCTACCGTGGAAACTAAAGTGAGTTATTATTATTACGGCTTTTAATAAATGTTTGGGCCTAAATAAGTTTCGCTTTATATTCAAACTTTGCAAGTACTTTCCCGCCTTCTCTAAGATTAAAACGAAACTTTAACTTTGATTTATTAAAAAGAATATAACATAAAATAACTTACGAAATAAATATTTTATTTACATTTAACCTATGACCTATGGCATAGCTTTACGCCTATAACTTTAGTCACAATTGACACTTCTTTATACTTACAATTAGAATTCATTTATTTTTTTATTGCATAAACTATACAGAATATTATTATATTACAATGCCTACATATATATACCTATATTATTTCACATATCAACAATCTCGTCCACATTGGACATGCAATATTGATAGCTTAAGATTAACATTTTTGATTTTAAACTAAAACTAACTAACTAATAAATAAGCTGAGTCTGTTACTACCTACAGATATTTTATCTTATATAATACTAGTGGCTCCCCACAATAACTTATATTAAATACAAAATCTTTTCCAGAAAAGAAATGGCATATTTCACAACAATGACAAGTAAAGTCAAGAACCCGGAAAAGGTGAATGCCGTGATAATGGGCCGAGTAACATGGGACTGCATTCCGGAGAAGTACAGGCCGTTGGTCAACAGAGTCAATATTGTGCTTAGTAAGCATGTTGATACGGTTAAGGCGAAGGTATTATCTTTATAACTTAAACTTACTATTACAATAGAAAAGACAAGAAAACAAATGTTATACTACAGTAGAACCTCAATAAGTTAAAGTCCAAGGGAAACAAAATATTTGTAAGTTTTTTATGTTATTAGGGGTCTATGTTAGGGGATTTGATGGGAAGGAAACATTATTTTTTGAAGTTATAGACATCTTTAAGTTATCAAGGCTAATACTGTATTACATATACATTGTTATCACTACATATTATAAAACAATGATGCTTTCTGCTGTCTGTCCCTGTCTTCTTAAATCTCTTAAACTACACAATGGGTTTTGATGTGTTTTTTTAATAGATAGAGTGATTCAAGAGGAAGGTTTTTTTTATATATACAATACATGCATAATATGTTAGAGAAACATAATTATGTTGTGTTCCTGCGGTGAGAAAGGTAGCTAGAGCTCCATGAGAGATTTTGTGCCAATTACTAAGAAGTAGTTGTTAAATTTGTAAATAAAATATGTAACAATATTTTCAGGTGCCGTCAGGAGTAATTGTGGTTCCGGGACTTGACGAGGCGATCAGTTACATAGAGGGGAGAGAGGATATTGAATCTACCTGGGTTATCGGAGGATCTTCTATATATAAGGTAGTGTTTATATAATAAATAAATATCCTGGGACATTTTTCACACATAGCCTATCTGATTCCAATCTAAGCAAAGTTTTTACTACTGGTAACCAGAAAGCTGATATACTTACTTTTAAAAAGATACTGATATAGATATTTACATCCAGACACAGAACAAACAGACATATTCATGCATACAAATGTTTGTCCTGGGTGGGATTAAAACCTGCAACCAGTGGCTTGTAAGTTCGGGTCACTAACCACAAAGCCAACCTGGTCTGTCAATCTGTCAAATGTGATACTACTCCTATGGGGCCGTTCAAGTGTTATGTATGCACAATGGGGTGGTGGCGGGGGGTCTTTGCTTTGCTTATTTTTAATGACAAGGGAGGTAGGGGGGGTCTAGATGATGTCATCAGTACTTATTTACTTTTTTAACACATATGGCAACCCACACATTGTTTTTGCTTGAAAAGGGCTCTCATTTTCGGGGATTACCACAAATAATTCATACGTTTAAGCACTCGCTTAGAACATTAATTGAACAATGTTTATGTAAGCATGGGGGGAGGGGTTAAGAGCTTTGCTTACTTTTGCTGACAATGGGGATAATAAATCTGCTTACATGAACGGCTCCTATATATACCTATTTATTCACAAAGCAACATTTTCTAATCTCTATCACTCTTCCAGGCAGCAATGGAACATCCCAACGTGGGTAAAATCTACCTAACAGAGATTCAAAAGTCATATGACTGCGATACCTTCTTCCCCAACATCGATCAGCAGCGGTTCCACCTGGTGGATGAGGAGGAGATACCCGGAGCGAGGCAAATTGAAGGTGACATCAGCTATTATTTTAGAGTCTATAGGAAACTGTAGATGTGATTTTATATTATTTTACTAGTGGACCAGGCAGACTTCGTTCTGCCCACCAGCGCCACCTGCCGGATCCAAGTATATGTAAGCTATCCTCTCTCAAGTTGGATCGAACTGCACATGGTGTGCGAATTTTATTATAATCGGTTAAGTGGTTTAGGAGTCCATTGAGGACAAACATTGTGACACGAGATATATAAGTTATATATTAAGATTATCCCATTTTCAAGAGAAACTTTCAGTAACTTGTAGATCTTAATAGGTAAAGGCTAGAAAGAGGATGATAATTTAAACACAAGTTAATGTTATTTTATTTGCCTAGTTTAATAGGTCTAAGCCAGCCAAGATCTAGCCAAGTTTAAATATACCGCGTAGTTCCCGTTCCCGTGATCACAGGGGCATCAAAAATAGATAGTAGCCGATTGAAACCTACCGAATATGCATATAAAATTTCATAAAAATCGGTCAAGCCGTTTCAGAGGAGTATGGTAACTAACATTGTGACACGAGAATTTTATATTTTAAGGATTTTTGTAAATGTCACAGTTTTTAGATTTGCATTTTTTATATGTTTAATTTGTAAGTTAAACTTTTGTTACCGAAAATATTGTTAATTATTGTTTAAGAAATGTCATTAGAATCGAATGTGCGCATAGCTTTGTATATTAAGTTTTTTGTAAATTTTGGTATATTATATACTTATAAAATAAGGCCTAAGCAAAATCAACCTTCCGTACTGAGAGTTAGAGTCGACAATTCATCAGTGAAGGCTTATTTGAATGCATAAATATATTTGACTAGTGGCTCCCCGCGGTTTCACCCGCGTACCCGGGAGGTCTTCCATTTTCCCGGGATAAAAAGTAGCCTATATGTTAATCCAGGTTATAAGCTATCTTTATTCCAAATTTCATTCAAATCCATTCAGTAGTTTTTACGTGAAAGAGTAACAAACATCCATACATCCATACTTACAAACTTTCGCCTTTATAATATTAGTAGGACTAGTGTCTCCCCGCGGTTTCTCCGGCGTACCCAGTTTGTTTCTAGTACAAAATTTTCTTTGTTACGATTTCCGTGGGGCGGAGACCTGTTGTCCTGAAATACAGGCTTTGCCTAGTTTAGGCACCAGTCTCCCGCAATTTAAGTGTTTTTTTGATGCTTTTGTATAATTGATATTTTTTTTTGTAACTTGTTGTGGGAGAAGAATAAATAAAATTATTATTAAAAAATTATTATTATCTTAATTTTTCCCGAAATAAAACGTAGCCTGTGTTAATTCAAGTTATAAACTGTGTTTCAAATTTGTTCAGTAGTTTTAGTGCTAAACAGTAACAAACATCCATCGATCCTCAGAAACTTACGCATTTATAATTTTAGTAGCATATCATTATTAGTAAAATGTTTATCTGACATTTTACTAAATTAATAGATACATACATATATTCTAAAGGTTTGTTTTTGACTAAAATAAGGTACAAAAAATTGCAATTTAATATAGGTACTATTAATTAAAAATAACACACTAGAAAAAGGTAACTTATAATAATAATGCTTCCTACTAATAATGCCATAAAATATTATTAGTTCCAAATTTTGTCATAATATGGCATATTATTTTTATGCTTTTTGGCCTTTTTTTAGCTTGCTTGTTAGCCTTCAAATTTGTGTTTTATGTTAATATTAAGTGTTATTATAATTCTAAAACATAAACGAGGGCAAAATATACAAAAATCATTAATAGTTTCATGGATTTTATTATATCCAAAATTAATCTTTTATCAAAGGCAACAAAACCACTGTAACATTCCATTTTATTTATAAAATACTAGCTGCCTCCCCGCGGTTTTACCCGCGTAGTTCCCGTTCCCGTGGGAATACAGGGATAAAATATAGCCTATGTTACTCGGGGATAATGTAGCTTTCCAAAGGTGAAAGAATTTTTGAAATCGGTCCAGTAGTTTCGGAGCCTATTCATTACAAACAAACAAATCTTTCCTCTTTATAATATTAGTATAGAAAAACAATTTTCTTTTATCTATCCCTCGTTATGTAAAATTTGAGAAGCAACACAATAATTTCCAATATATCCGTCTCTCTTTATCGTATGAAAGTGAAGAGATAAAAACATGTTTTCTCACTGATATTAAATAATTAAAATGTTAAGGAAAATTTGATAATTAATAAAACGCATGTGCGTCGGCTTTTTACAAAGCTTTGAAATTGTAATACTATGAAAATTATATATATATAAGAGCATTATTACTGTATTTGTCGTTTTATTTCAAATTCCCTTAATTGTGCCAAAGAATTATACAGTCACTAGTGGCCCGCGGTTTCACCCGCGTACCCGGGAGATCATCCATTTTCCCGGGATAAAAAGTAACAAGTCCTTTCATAGACTATTTGTACCAAATTTCATTTAAATCGGCTCTGTAGTAGGTATTAGCGTGAAAGCGAGACAGTTATTTTTGCATTTATAATATTATTAGTAAAGATAATTTCAGTAAAATTGGTTGTATTGTAGTATACCCAAAATATAACTAATGGATCCCATACTAAGCATTTTTATTGTTAGGTTGGTCTATTTCGTTGCCCTTAATATCTTTGCAAATTTTAATGTTTTCAACTACCCAGATTATGAATATAATATACATGAGAATACTGAATGGGCATGTGTTATTTTATGACAAACAAACATTATTTTATATAGTTTATTGTATCTTTAATTATGTACAATTCATTTTTATTTATTCATCAAATTAAAAAAAGATCACTTTAAAGGAGCTTGCTACTTAGTTAAAATATTAAAGCTCATGTTTAAGGTTCCTATATCTTTTTATTAAAAATCCACATACATTACATACATGCTTAGACACCAAAATAAATACTTAAATCATAAATTTTAATTAAATTTTTCATTTAACACACTGTTTTCCGTTATCACATCAACTGCCAACTAAAATAAAAAATTACCTATTACATATAATTTTTAAAAATATAAATTCAAACAAATATTAACCTTATACATACTCTTTGGTTCCATAAAGGATATTAGGCGATTTTTTTAATACCATTTAAAAAATCGGGTTACATAGACATCGCACTGCCGTGCACCCAAAATGTTCAAGTCTAACTACTGAGTCAAAGACGCTAAGTGTTCTAACTCACAACGAGAGACTAAAGTAAATATTTTATTTTTGGCAACAGCTTGAGAGTATGGAGCAAACTTTTTGACTGTTGTCGCCATATTCATAAAGAATTCATCTATTTCGTCTCGATTATTTGAGTCATTCCTTTTCAATAATTGTGCTAACATCGCCGCAGAGTTTAATAGTTGTGCATCAGATTTTTTCACTTTTAACCTCCTCTCTTTCATTGTTTCGTGAATAGTTGAGGATGTATCTGAAATTAATAAGAAATAATATATTAGTGTCTAAAATTAACACACTGAGAGAACTTAGTTGTAGTAAGGCTGGCCACTTTTTGAAGAGGTAGATTTATAATTCATCATTAGAGATTCCACAGAGGAGTATCAAAAAGTATATTTATACTAGTGGCTCCCCGCGGTTTCACCCGCGTTCCCGGGATAAAAAGTAGCCTATGTGTTATTCCAGAACATATTCTAGCTCTGTGCCAAATTTCAAGCAGATCCCTTCAGCCGTTGGAGCGTGAAAGAGTAACAAACATCCATACATACATACATCCATACTTACAAACTTTCGCATTTATAATATTAGTAGGATATAAATAAATAAATATTCTGGGACATTTTTACACACGGCCAATCTGATTCCAAACTAAGCAGAGCTTGTGATATGGTAACCAGATAGCTGATATACTAAATACATACTTATATAGATATTTACATGCATATTCATGCATACAAATGTTTGTCCTGGGTGGGATTCGAACCCACGACCCGCAGCTTGAGAGTCAGGGCCACTAACCACAAAGACAACCGGGCTGTCAATTATTAAAAATAGCATGTATATCCTACTAATCCTACTAATATTATAAATGCGAAAGTTTGTATGTATGGATGTATGTATGTATGGATGTTTGTTACTCTTTCACGCTCCAACGGCTGAAGGGATCTGCTTGAAATTTGGCACAGAGCTAGAATATGTTCTGGAATAACACATAGGCTACTTTTTATCCCGGGAACGCGGGTGAAACCGCGGGGAGCCACTATAAAATATATAAATACAGTGATTTTAACTTAAATTGATGTAGGCAATAATTTTGTTTCCTCATAATAATCTCGCCAGAACAGCCGATTAAGAATTGAAAAGCTACTGATTATCCCGAAAAAATTGAAGCTCTTGGGAACACAAACGGTAGCTTGTCAACCATAAATACTAACCTGATACGCAATCTTCATTAATATTACCATAATTAGTCAATTCATTCCAGACATTACTCTGTGTGTCATAAGCTACATTTTCAGTGTGACTATTAATTACATTTTCGTCAGTCTTCATCATATCCACTCTCCAGGTAACTTGAGCTCTATTATCACTATCTACCGGGGTCTCGACATCACTAGGCTGTGATGACTGACCGTCTAACATCACAAATTCATCATTAGTTACATCGCAACCTCTCAATATTAGATACGGTTGTAGAAACGACATTTCCTCCTCGTGAGTCCATTTTTTCATTTTCCCCGCGTGTATGGCTTTGCTTCTTTTCTTATTGAGTGCACGACGGAATGAGTCTCTTAGTTTCCGCCATCTGTGTTTGCAGGCTGATGCTGGAATAGAAAAAAAAATATTTTTAAGATACTATTTATTTGAGCCGTGTTGGTTCAGTTGGGAACGCACCGACTCACGATCATGAGGGTGCCAGTTCAAATCCCTGACCCTGTACCTTACGCGTGGTGGACTATGGCCTTAAAGCCACATCGTTGTTAGGGAAGAAATTTAGGAATTTCCCTGGATTTATCACGAATTAATGTATTTTATAAACCATCTTGATTGTAGATTATGCCTATTGCCGCTTTTAAAATTTACAACAATAATTTAATTAAATGAAATATAATATGTTATTCATTCAAATAGGCTTTCAGTTTGTAAGGTAAATAAATAAAATGTTTATTCTCAGTAACTATATGGACATACATTATACAATTTAATCTACGCTAATAAAATACATATTTATTTATTTATTTAAAAAAATATTTTAGATACTAGTGGCTCCCTGCGGTTTCACCCGCGTACTTGGAAGATCTTCCATTTTCTGGGGATAAAAAGTAGCCTATGTCTTTTCTCAGGCTCTAGACTACTAGACTATCTGAGTACCAAATTAAATTTAAATTATTTCAGTAGTTTTAGCATGAAAGCCCGACAGACAGACAGAGTTACTTTCGCATTTATAATATTAGTATATTTTATGCATAAAAATATCCTAAATAGGAATTGAAACAACAACCAGGAAGGTATGAAGTGTAAGTATTAACATGTCAGTATATGAACTTGGCTCATTTTTACCTATATAATGCCATGTTTAAAAAAATATAGGTAGATAGTCGAACACAGTATGTACTATATAATAAATAGGTTTTGATTTCTTTAAATATTTTGTTGTATGGAAAAGAAAGGAAACACACTGTTCGAAAGAATAATCCTAATATAAATCCTTACCTTTTTTTTCACCAAATTAACTAAATGTGTAAATAAACTGTTTATGGCAACTTTATTTAGTAAACAAACATTTTTTTCATAACGTTTTTTTTTATTCATAACTGTCTTTGGTTTTTATTTCTTTAGCACCATACGTTTAAGTGTTAATTTAATTAATTATTATTACTTACCTGGTTGTTGCAAATATTCAGATATCTGCTTCCACGCCTTATCCTTGTTTTCGATATCGGTGTAGTGTGGATGAGCTACATCGTATAGAAATTGGTATCTCTTCACTGATCGTATTAGCTTGACGTCTTGCATTATTAAAAGCCACTTATATTCTCATTTAATATACACTCACAAAGATATTTACAACTATATGTAATACTAGAGATAAAAAATAAAACCACGCAAAAAGCGCAACCCACCCGGGCGCTACTGAAATGTAATTAAAAATATTTGTTTTTGTAATTCTCAGAATGACAGATTGTCCCAGTGTGACCAGTATGTGTGCTCGGTTCTATTCGGTAAGGTAACCACTGATTCGACATTTCAGCGCACCTATGCTCTGCTTTTTCGTTAACTACGCTACCACGTGAGAGAGAAGACAGCTGTTTCGGCCGCGTTTCGAAGACGAAGCTTTGCTTGCTGCCATGGCGCGGTTTCAAAACAAAACAGCTATCGATCGAATACAGGACGAAGTGGTAGTGAACATTTCATTTCATTCGTTCAATGACGTTACTATGGCAACGAGTGTAACCTTTCTCAAATTGGAATTATGAAGAAATATGCATCAAGGAAACTTTCTTGAAAAAAAAATGGAAAATAAAAGTTCAATTATTTAAATGTCGCGTAATAAAACGTCTCGAAATCTCGACACGAGTAAAACTATATGATTTATTATAGTGCAGGCAGGATCGATTGCAGTACATATCATATTTCCATCTCGTTTTCGCATTATCGAATCTTCTAGTAGCCTAGTTCTATCTATTTATGATTGAAATGAAATGAATAATCAATATCTTAGGCTAGACGACTAGGTAGGTATTCCGTAGCTGTAGGTACTCTAAGGAATCCTAATATTATAATTACGAAAGACTGTTTAGAAATTTGTCTGGTAGGTTTTCACGCCAGTGCGCCCAAAGGGAAAATTATGCATTTTGTAATACATTGATCAAATAATGACAAAGAAGCCTCGTATATGATAGGGTGGACTAGCGGCTAAAATAAATAATTATTTAAAACATTGTGTACCAGATAAAATTATATTTCAGAGTGTGACATTAAACAATTGCATATCAAAAAAGTAAAGAACAAAGAACATTCGGATTATTCTTGTACCATTTAACTATGTCAGACACAAAACGTGTGGCTCTTTTATTTATCTTATAGATAATAGTTTCTCTCTTTTAGGAACTTGGGGTGAAAAGTACTAATATTATTTGGAAAAATGCATGTTTGTTATTTTCACCCCAGAACGTCAGAAGGGATTGCGATCAAATTTGGTTCTGAAACGACAAATATTCATCCAAACTTTCGTGTTTATAATGTTACTAGCTGCCGCCCCGCGGTTTCACCCGCGTAGTTCCCGTACCCGTGATCACAGGGGTATCAAAAATAGATGTTATCCGATTCTCAGACCTACTGAATATGCATATAAAATTTCATAAAAATCGGTCAAGCCGTTTTGGAGGAGTTTAATCACAAACACCGCGACACGAGAATTTGATATATAAGTTTATATTAGGATGTATCTGGGGGAATAATATTATACTAAAAATAAAACAATCAATTGATTTAAGATAATCTTTAATGTTTTCGTCAATTAATACATTAAACCTTACAATTAAACTACGACACAGCGCGTTCAAGTTAATGATTTTTTTTACAAAAAGCAAGGGTTGGTTAATACTTTTGGAAAATGAAATACTGTATGTAAACGACGCTGTGAAAATTATATACTAAAGAACCATTTGAGTTTCACTTATTTAGAATCAACTAAAGAGTTACCTTCAGCGTTCACAACCTCAAGCCAGGTACGTTAGTACCCGGGCCGTAAAATTATCGTATATGGATGAAAATTTACGAAAATTATCGTACCCATTAGGAAAATGGGAAAAAATTGCGATAGCCACAAAAATCATGCAAGATGTTGTATTTAGACACAATCTTAGTGTTACATTTAATTTGGGCTGCCTCCCCATCGTACATAGTTATTAAATTATAGTACATATACGATAATTATCGTACGGTTGCGAACCCTGGTTACCTTTTTGTTGATTTAAAATGTTAGATGTTTAGGACATTTTAGAGTGATTTTTAGTTTATTTTAGATGTTAAATTGTCTTATGTGATACTCAAATGGTTATAATACTAAACACAAAGGAATTAACATAAAACCGTCTTACATACTAAAACTATTTGTATAATATTTTTTTTAAACTAACGCGAAGTGATCCGCAAGCAAAAGACAAAAATATAAGATTAACTGTATGTTTTTTTTTTATTATTATTATTGAAAATTAAAACCAAAAATATTCCGAATCCGACCAAGTCTTTGTGTGTGATATTTGTATAAATGTGTGAAGACTTGTGAAAATGAAGTGTTATTCGAAATATTTTTACAAAGTATTTTTTTTTTTTAATTTTTCATAATTTTTTGATATTTTTTTTTGTTTTTTTTCTTTTCTTTTATAAGTTTTTCTTCGCTCTACCCCGGAGTGGGTGAATAATAATTATAATACACGACGACATACAATTATTTTATATAATATAATAATGTAATAGAAAACAATAAGTATGTAGGGTATAGCAAGACATTTCTATCATGACAGTTTTCATTAAAAAATCAACGTTATTTTAATACGCAATTAATAATACATCAAAACTGTGATAGTAGAAATAATATTAATGTTTTCAACGCGAATTTCTTAGGACATAACATAAATGCTTTGAATTTTCTATGAAATTTCTATCCTTAATAACTACAGTATTAGTTATTATATAGATGTTTCAAACAAGCGTTTTAGGTGATATTTTAAACTTGTAAAGCAACAGTGATAAAGGATAGTTCTAAAACTATTTCTTGGTACATTTTGTCGTAAGAATGTTCGGTTGAATATACATACTAAATCTATTCACTACAGACTCGTCGGCGCCCTTCCAACCTAAGCAAGCCCAATAATATATTTTTGTATTAATAACTTTTAAAAAGGTGCAGATTTTAAATACTGTATTTTATAAACTACTTGATGTGATAGCTCGATAAAAACTAACTCGATTTTTAAATACTGTCAAAATTTTAACTTTAAAAGCGTACCTTATTTAGGCTTACAGTTTGCGGCGGACTATCTATGCGCTGCTAACTCAATATTGAATCAGTTGCTCACTGAATGAGACACATTGCGTACATTACTACAGTCTGCAGCAAACTGTACGCCAAAATCAAAGTAGGCTTTTAAATTTTTTTAAATCGAGTTATGTTGTAAAACTACTGCATATTGTAGTGCAAAAATATATAATCGGGGTTGTTGATGTGGTGTGGTGTGGGAGAGTTCGGAGGCAGGACCTGGAACCCCATGAACATGAAGGTGCGCAGGATGGTCGCGCGGTCCGGACGGGACTTCAGCACGCAGATGATGCAACTGTGGATAAAAACAACATATAATAATAAAATAAGCCTTTTACTTACATTTCTTATATTGTACTAGCGACTCACCCCAGCTTCAGGTGCAATGGTTATATCACGTTAGAAACCTCCAATATTGTCAGTGTTTCACTAACATATTATGCATGTACTGTATTCCTCTTGAATCTGGCTCTAAACTATCAGTGTACTAAATGAAATTTGGTACACAGATAGTCAAGAGCCTGAGAAAGGACATAGGGTACTATTTATCCCGGGAAAATGGAAGATCTCCCGGGTACGCGGGAGAAACCGCAGTGAGCCACTAGTATAAAATATAAAGAAAAGAAATACACTTAGGCCTCATTCGCACTAGAGTTTTTTTAACGTACGTTCAAATCCATTCCCAAGTATATGTTCACACGACAGCGTTTTTAAAACGCGACGCTTTTTTATCGAGCAGTGTTACATTTTCAACTTTGGGCGTTAGAAATAGACCATATTATGGTACTTGGAAATGGATTTGATGTGTTTGAACTCTTTTTTAACGTCCGTTAAAAAAACTCGTGCGAATGAGAGCTTAGACTTCATTTATAGTGTAGATACGGGTACATACTTGGTGCAAGACAGACGTTCTTCTGCGAAGTCCAGTAGCAGCATGAAGCTCTCCTTGCTGCCTGCTTGGAGTACCCCCGGCATGCGCAGGTAGATGGTGCCACCTAGGACCACCTGCAAGGGACACCGGGAAACATACATATAGTAGTATAATCAGCCAATCAGTTAGTATTAGGAAAGTTAAGTATTAGGTTACTACACATATCTATTATTTTTTTCTATGTGATCACGGAACGGGAACTGAAACCGCGGGGCGGCAGCTAGTCTATACTAATATTATAAAGAGGAAAGATTTGTTTGTTTGTTTGTTTGTAACGAAAAGGCTCCGAAACTACTGGACCGATTTCAAAAATTCTTTCACCTTTGGAAAGCTACATTATCCCCGAGTAACATAGGCTATATTTTATCCCTGTATTCCCACGGGAGCGGGAACTACGCGGGTAAAACCGCGCGGAGCCAGCTATTGTATATAAATACGTACAGATTTTACATAATATTACTAACACAATGCACTTTGACCGTTGATTATATCACTTGGGGTTATCTAGAGTCAACGTACTCTATGTATGGTTAGAGTAATATGACAAGCTATTAAATTATACTATATACAGACAAACATACATGTCCTACTTAATTTACATAATACTAGTGGAGCAGGCAGACTTCGTTCTGCCCACCAGCGCCACCTACCGGGTCCAAGTATATGTAAGCTATCCTATCTCTCAAGTTGGATCGAACTGCACATGGTGTGCGAATTTTATTATAATCGGTTAAGTGGTTTAGGAGTCCATTGAGGACAAACATTGTGACACGAGATTTATACATATTAAGAAGATGATAAACAGCAACAAAAAAATAACTCCTAACACCGGACATAACGACAAAACTATAAGGGTTCACAGTTTACTACGGAAATGGATAGCTTTCAGTAGTTCCCCGGGGAAATGTGGGTGAAACCGGGGGTGGGAAGCTAGTTAATGAAATATATTATATACTTACAGCCTCCCAGCGAGTAACAGTGTTCTCAGTGAGATAGATCTTGAACTCCACCTTCACCGGCTGACGGTCCTTGCGTTCCAGGATCTTTGTAATAATCTGGAATATTAAAAAAATTATCAATCATCACATGTTTTCAATGGAGTAGATTCAGAATGGTCGATGAACAATGACTGGAGTAATTTGGGAACAACGCCAGTTACATTTGGAGTATGGAACTTAAATGCAATATTTTAAATTAATATTTAATTCGTTGGAGTAGTTTCGGAAACCACAAGATTCTTATTTTTTTTTATCAAACGAAGTACTCTGGGAATAACCTGTATCAATCATCATCATCATCATCAGCCTAATTTGGTCCATTGCTGAACATAGGCTTCCTCCAGCGCACGCCATTGGGCTCGATCCTTGGCCTTTCCCCATTAAATTTTTCCCCGTCACCTTGGAGATATCCTCCGACCACAGCAATCAATGATCAGCAATAAATGACAGCCCGGTTGGCTTTGTGGTTAGTGACCCTGACTCTCAAGCCGCGGGTCGTGGGTTCGATTCCCACCCAGGACAAACATTTGTATGCATGAATATGTCTGTTTGTTCCGTGTCTGGATGTAAATATCTATATAAGTATGTATTTAAAAGTAGTATATCAGCTATCTGGTTACCATATCACAAGCTCTGCTTAGTTTGGAATCAGATTGGCCGTGTGTGAAAAATGTCCCAGGATTCTATTCTAGGAAATTATACGTACTGGTTCCTGGTGGCGTATGTTGGAGGGCACCGGTGCCGGTGGAGGCAGGCTCGGCTCGGCGAGGCTCTCGGCGCTGGAGGCGAGGGAGCTGGCGCTCGCCCATAGCAGGGCGCTCAACAAGTCACCTACAACACCCACAACATATACGGAATATGTAATATCTATATCTATACTAATATTATAAAGAGGAAAGATTTGTTTGTTTGTAATGAATAGGCTCCGAAACTACTGGACCGATTTAAAAAATTCGGGAACGGATTCGGAACAGATTCGGAACGGGAACTACGCGGGTAAAACGGCGGGGAGGCAGCTAGTATGTAATACGTAGCTATCATACCCCACGTCATGCAAACCTAATATGATACTGGACCTAGTAAGTTTGACCTTAGGTTAAGATAAATTTATTTGTAATCATTAGTGTGTGTGTGTAACTGTGTGTGCGTGTATAGGTGTGTACTCATGGTTGTAGCCGCCGTACGTGTGTATAGTATATATATATTTAAAATAATTTAAATCGCTTCGCCCAGTCGAAAGTTATGAGGTAACAAACATAAAAAAAAAATACCAGTCGAATTGAGAACCTCCTCCTTTTTGAAGTCGTTTAAAAAGTAAAAAGAGCTTTTATTTCTGAAATCATTACATCAAAATTTACACCGAGACTTCCCAGTAAGTAATCGGAGATACTTGTGATGGGAATGACTCTCAACATCCCATGCGGATAATAAAGATTTCACTTAAAATAGTATGTGAATGTTTGTATACCTACATATGTATCGTCTCTCCGTGTGCATGTGTGTGTGTGTGTATGAGTGTGTGCATGTGTGTGTGCATGTGTGTGTGTATATATGAGTGTGTGCATGTGTGTGTGTGTGTATGAGTGTATGTTTTTTTTTTTTTTTATACAGAGGTAAGGAAAATACATTGACGTATCCGCAGGCCGGCCTGGGTATGTTGGACTCGAACTTAATCACTACCAACTAAAAACCAAAACTCTGTCATCCCTCTTCTTCCCCCGTGGAACCGCCGCGAGGCATTACTTCGCGGGGGGAGGTGATAGCTGCAGCTCTTCCTTCGTGCATGCTAGGTAATTTCTTCAGGCTGGCTTGTATGTCAGGCCAGTGTCTTCCGCTGTCTTTCCAGTCGTCGCAGTTCCTGCAGAACTTCCGACGCAAAATGTGTGAGTGTATGTAAGAGTGTGTGTATGTATGAGTGTGTGTGTATGTAAATGTGTATGTGTGTGTGTGTATAGGTACTCACGGTTGTTGTCGTCGTGTGCTGGGGTGGATGGCGTGGAGGGTGTGGAAGGCGCGGGGCTCGCGGCCCCGCCGCCCACCCCTCCGGGCGGTGCCGAGCTGTGTGCAGGGACATCAGGACCACCTACCCGTACACAACATACATATTATCATCAGCCCATATACATGAACTCCATGTTGAGGTTTTCGCCGGGGAATACAGTATGAGGTTCTTCAAAAAATTTAAGTAGGACCTTCAAAAAATAATATGTTCCCTTCCCATCATATCCATCTAACATAGACCTAGATAACTTAAAATATTTTGTTTCCCTTGGACTTTAACTTATCAAGGTTCTACTGTAATAGTTTTTAAAGGGTCGGCAACGCACCCGTGATGCCCCTGGTGTTGCAGGTGTCCATAGGCTGCGGTAACCGCTTGTATAAAAAAAAACATACGTCTCCACCGAGGACCTAACAACGACGGGGTTAAGGCCACAGTCGACCATACATCTTCAATATGTGTATTTTTGACATAATTAAATGATGACGTATATATAAATATGTATATACATTTTTGCTTAAGTTGTTAGATTTAGTCTATGCGGTACAATATGGACATAGTGTAAAGAGAGAGACAATAGAAGTTTTAAATAGTAGGGATTGGGTTATGTAATTATATTACTTTAAATTGTATATATAGTTAGTTTACCATGATTGTATTATTTTAATAAATCATTTTAACATGTAGAAAAATATTGTAGGGTTTTATAAGTATAAATGCTTTTTTATATATTAGTGTGCCGTCTGTAATATGCACACCTCATTATAATATTTTTTTAACACTTTTTTTAAACCTTAAATTAATAAAAAACCTTGTGATTTCTCGTATAGATAGATAAATAAGTGTATAGTACCACAGAGGCCCGGCTCCCAGGCACAGCGAGAAACACTCGGCGTCCGAAGCGGACAAAGCCGACCGCTTGCTCGCGGCCCCGGACGCGCTCAGAGATGCACCATCGCCGCTGGAACAAACAAACAATTATAGTTACCTTATAGATATGTAAAAGAAAAAAATTGAATTATAAAAATATAGCCTTTCTTCAATAATTTTTTTTTCCTTATTCTGGGACCACTAGTAATGATCTCGGCTAATATTACAATCTAGCCTTAGTATACTAGTCTTCACTAATTGATTAAAAAATATATTTTGATAATAGTCTACGCGCGAATTGTCCCGATATACTACTTATATTATAAATCTGAAAGTTTGTGAGTACCTATGGATGGATGGATCAGATGGATGAATAGATCTGATGTATGTTACTCTTTCACGGCAAAACGGCTGAAGGGATTTGCTTGAAATTTGGCACAGAGTTAGAATATGTTTTGGTTTATATAGCCTATTTGTTTGGCTATATGAACCGAATGGTTCTAGGTAGGCGAGTTTTAAAAAACTACATAATCTGCAAGTAACATAGGTAGGCTATTTTATCCCTAGCTAGAACTACGTGGGTAAAACCGCACGGCGGAAGTTAGTAATAAAACAATATACTTAGTATATGTAGTCGTAAACGTGGGTTTTGTGAGATTGTCTTGTTTGCACTACAATAATCCATATGATATGTCTTTACGGGGAAATGATATCTTAAGAACATGTCAACAGTCTCACGTTGTGTATTTGAGACATTTCTACAATAACAGACTTCACTGTTACTATTTAAGTAGGAAATTTCCACTTATTTCGTACTAGTTCTTCCCGCGGTTTCACCCGAGATCTACCATTTTTACGGGATAAAATGTAGCCTATGTCCTTTGTCAGGCTTTAGACTTTTCGTGTACCAAATTTCATTTAAATCGATTCGGTAGTTTTAGCGTGAAAGTTGGACAGACAGAATTACTTTAAAGATTAGTACAGTTTTTGACTAATACTTTGTGCTTTTAAAATTTTAGGATCTACAAAAAAGTATAGTGGGTACTGTGTTTAGTTTATATTATAATTTGTTATTATCTTATAGGTACTTATTTATATTTTATCATATAATATATGCATTATAGATAAAACCGAGGATCTCAAGTCTCCCCTAACAACGAGGGGGTTTAGGCCATAGTCAACCACGCGGCCCTAGTGCGGTGCGACTTCACATGCCTTTAATTGTGACATCTCGGGCATGCAGGTTTCCTCACGATGATTTCCTTCACCGACAGCCAGGGACCTGCACCCTCATGATCGGGAGTCGGTGCGTTCCCGACATTATTTGTATAGCAAATATATATAAACAAAAGTGTGTAGGTACTCATTTAATTCAATGTTGCCAAGTTATAAAATAAAAACAGGAAGTCTTTCTAATCACAGCGTATATAGCTAGGAAATCTAGAAATAGTTTTATGTGTTTATTGTAGTTAGACCTTGAATTCTTTATGTCGTTCTTGTGTAGCACAGAATAGTATAAAATAATAGTGTACCTATATACAATTTTAAGATAGCTCTTCTTTGTAATCGACTTAAAAAAAATGAAGTTGTCTCTATGTTTGCTATATCCATACTAATATTATAAATGCGAAGGTAACCCTGTCTGTCTGTTACGCTTTCACGCTAAAACTACTGAACCGATTGAAATAAAATTTGGTACACAGATCATCCAGAGCCTGTGAAAGGACATATGCTACTTTTATCCCGGGAAAATTGAAGATACCGAGAACGCGGGCGAAGCCGCGGGGTGCCACTCGTGTTTAATAAAGTACAAAAACAAATGTTGTAATGATTAATTTCCTTAAAAGGTGAAAATTACAGGGTGTTAATAATATAAGGTCCAAAGTAATAATGCTATTTAGTTATTATTTTATTATTTTTAACAACACTTAAAAATAGGCTGTATATTAAAAAGAATTAATAAAAATCTCACCACTGCAGTTTGGCCAGCTTGACAACCATGTTTCATTAAATAAATACTTATTATTGAAAACACAAAAACAATTTAATAAAAAAAAAAACGTTTATCACAATCAATGGAATGTTTCACTTAAAATTAACACGAAAATTAATGCCTAAAATATAGGCAAAGAACTAAAGACCCGATTTTTCAAAGGTGCTTTTCTGAAAAAGACTTTTATGCTGTATGCGTTATACAGCATATTACGATTTTTAAAAAATGTTTTTCTAATGTTTTTCCGTTTATTTTTCACGTGTATATTGTAACGAACCGGGAGACAGACTAAATTTGTAAACACAGTGTAGGTATGCCAAGTCAAGCCAGGGCACGCCGGGATGTTAAAAATAACGTTTCATAGGTAGCGGCAAAAAGACGATCAAAATACGGCGTGATTCATTCATTTTTATCGATTTTGGCGTTTAATTATTTTTAGGCTGTTTTACAACCTTGGAATTTGTTTGTTGTTCGAAATAATAATGGTGTTAATTGTATACATATACATATTAGGAAATAATTTATGTTAAACTCAATGTCGCGAGAAAAATATAAATAAAATTAAGTTAGAAAAACATTATTTTTCATTGTCAATTTGCATCTTTTTTTATAAAAATCGTTTAAAAAAATTAACTAGTAAAGTTATTAGCTACTGTAATTAAATAGTAAAAGCTCTGAAAATAACTATTATTTTATTGTTTATTATTAATAATACTAACTAGTCTTAACAGTAACCCCCTATATAACATTTAAAGCTTGTTATTCAGGAACGTTTGCCAAAATATACTTTCTTCTGTAATTTATGACATGGACATAAGGAAAATGGCTGTTTTGGCCTATTTCCATAGCAATAACGTGATGTTTTTGTGTACGACGCACATAAAAGTATATATTTTTACATATATCAGGTATAAATATAGACTACTAGTGGCTTCCTGCGGTTTCACCCGCGTCTATTTTCCAGGGATAAAAAGTAGTCTATGTCCTTTCTCAGATTATCTGTGTACCAAATGTGATTTAAATCCGTTCAGTAGTTTAGGCGTGAAAGCGAGACAGACAGATTACACCATGTCTAAATACACAGTCTCTGCTCTCTAAGTTACTTATTTAGTTACATATATAAAAGAAAGTCGTGTTAGTTAAACTATATATAAGTCAAGAACGGCTGAACCGACTTGGCTGGAAATTGGTGGGGAGGTAGCTTAGAACCAGGAGAAGGACATAGGATACTATTTATCCTGGGAAAAAGACCTCCGGGAACGCGGGTGAAACCGCGCGGAGCCACCAGTAGTTTCATAAAATAGTTAAATGCATACATTTAAATATACGTATAAACTAGTTTCTGTACAATAATTATTACGTCAACATGACTTACGTAGTTTAATATAATTTGTGACGTATTAAATCAATTCGCGCAACCTTGCTCGCGTTTATATCTTAACCGGAACAAACGTAGAAGAAAGCAATCTTGATATTTTTAATTTATTCTCTAGAGTCTGTAGGTACTCTGATATTTTGATATAAACATATTCTTTTAATAATATAGATCTATGAAAACTTTTAGTCTTCTACACTAATATTATAAAGAGGAATGATTTGTTTTTTTGTGTAACGAATAAACTCAAAAATTACTGGACTGATTTTAATAATTCTTTTTTCATTAGAAAGCTACATTATCACTGAGTAACATAGGCTATATTTTATCCCTGTATTCCCACGGGAACGGGAACTACGCGGGTAAAACCGCGCGGAGGCAGCTATTAATTATAAACAAACTTTTGCCGCGTGGTTTCACCCGCGAAGTTCCCGTTGGAATACGGGGATAAAAAGCTCAAGTTACTCCCTGATCACATAGCTTTCCATTGGCGAAACAATTATACAGATCAGTCCAGCAGTTACGGAGATTATTCGTTACAAACACAAAAAATCCTCTTTAAACGTGGTTCACGTGTCAATTTGGTCACGCCATAAATAATTTTATTGTTATTTATTTACGTACTCTTTCGAAAAACTTTCCCCTTCGTTTACATAAACAATTGTAGAAATTCTATTTTCTTAATATAGCCGTCGACAAGTGTTTGACGTCACTTGAAACTCTGCCACGACTCGCGTAAGGCATTTTATTGTATTATGGTTATTTGTAACGTTGTTCTTATTTTAGATCTTAGCTGGGGATCACGAGAACCTTTTGAGTACAGGAATAGCGTAAATCAGTAATATTGCTTCATCTGTAGGTACTATACTAATATTATAGAGTTGAATATTTTATAGTGCTGGATAGTACATTTTCCTTCCAGTAGTTCCTGAGATTAGCACATTCAAACAAACCCATACACGCTTATATATCACATTAGAAACCTCCAAAATTGTCAGTGTTTCTCTAACATATAATGCATGTATTGTATATAAAAACCTTCCTCTTGAATCACTCTATCTATTAAAAAAACCGCATCAAAATCCGTTGCGTAGTTATAAAGATTTAAGAAGACATAGGGACAGACGGCGGAAAGCGACTTTGTTTTATAATATGTAGCGATGATGATAATACCTGTTTGAAAGTCAGCCTTGGTTACGGCGATCAAGTAAATCTAAATAATTAAGTACTATGGCTGCTTAACTTAATCACTTAAATTGCCAAGTGAATTCTCAATACACAATAGTTTTCATAACTTAACGCTATGGAAGCATTGTTTGAAAGGTTTCTTTAGAAAGCTTATGACTTATATAGCTTATGACTTATATAATTATATAAGCTAGTGTATAATAATTCACAGTAATATTATGTAAAGATTGTTTGGTTTATTGCTGATATTAAGGACTACTAGTTCTTTGTAAGTCCGCATAATATGAAGGCGTGAGTGACAGCCCGGTTGGCTTTGTGGTTAGTGACCCTGACTCTCAAGCCGCGGGTCGTGGGTTCGATTCCCACCCAGGACAAACATTTGTATGCATGAATATGTCTGTTTGTTCTGTGTCTGGATGTAAATATCTATATAAGTAGGTATGTATTTAAAAGTAGTATAACAGCTACCTGGTTACAAGCTCTGCTTAGTTTGGAATCAGATTGGCCGTGTGTGAAAAATGTCCCTGGATATTTATTTATCCATTCTCAAACTTTTGCATTTATAATATTAGTAGGATACAGGCTGTTTTTTTTATACCACGCGTATGGCAAACAATTATACGGTCCCACCTGATGGGCAGCGGTCACCGTAGCCTATGGACACCTCCAACACCAGGAGCGTCACCAATAAAATATCCTGGGACATATTTCACGCACGGCCAATCTGATGTTTGTTACTCTTTCACGCCAGAACGGCTGAAGGGATGGCGTTGACATTTTGTACAGAGTTAGAATATATTCTTGTATAACTCAGGGTTCTTTATATCCCGGGAACGGGGGTGAACCCGCGGGGAGTCACTAGTCCTTTATAAATAAGAGTAATTACTGAGTTTATTGCCGGTTCCTCTCAGTAAAAGACAACTTTCAGAACCGAGCATTAATAGTGACTATTCATAAGTGCTTGATTGAGGCCTATTTGAATAAAAAAGATTTTGATTTTTGATAATATAGGATCTTCATGTAAATAAATAATCCAAACAACACTTCACAATCTTTACGACAGTTGACAATCTCGCGAGATAACAACAGTTATACATTATGTACAATATAATCTAACTGTATTTACAATATTACAGACAAACATACAATCTTTATAACATATGTATTACGTAAACACTATATAAAAAGGTTTACATATCGCATACTAGTCGCTCCCCGCAGTTTCACCCGCGTTCCTAGAGACCATAAATTTTCCCGGAATAAAAAGCAGCCAAAGTACTTTCTCAGGCTAGGCTGTGTACCAAATTTAATTTAAATCGGTTCTGTAGTTTTAGCGTGAAAGCGAGACAGACAGAGTTACTTTCGCATTTATAATATTAGTTAGGACTCTATCACAGCATCTATTACTAGCTGCCTCCGCGCTTTACCCGCGTAGTTCCCGTTCCCGTGGGAATACAGGGATAAAATATAGCCTATGTTACTCAGTGATAATGTAGCTTTCTAATGAAAAAATAATTATTAAAATCGGTCCAGTACTTTTTGAGTTTATTCGTTACATACAACAAATACAAATCTTTCCTCTTTATAATATTAGTGTACCTAGATGTATAGGTAAATTAAATAGTGATAAAATGACAGATAAGAAGATAGTTGGAAAGCGAATGGTAAATATAAATATAGAATGACAAAACGTCATGTGAACAATTTGGCGAGCATAATATTTACTTTTTTTTTTATAACCGCGCGCGGGCGTGGCACAAGTCTCGATTTGGGCGCGTTCCAAAACTAGAACTTTTCCGTTGCACAAAAATAAACAAAAAAATCGGAATTTGTTGTTATTATCTACATTAATAATAATATTATAAAGAGGAAACATTTGTATTTTTGTATCTAACGAATAAACTCAAAAAGTACTGGACCGATTTTAATAATTCTTTTTTCATTAGAAAGCTACATTATCACTGAGTAACATAGGCTATATTTTATCCCCGTATTCCCACGGGAACGGGAACTACGCAGGTAAAACCGCGAGGAGGCAGCTAGTTATGAATATATAGAAATATCTTGGGACGTTTTTTTAACGGCTACAAACAAAAGCTGGGCTTGTATTATGATAACGAAATTAGATATATACTTGGTAATTAAAAATACATACTGCCTAAAAAGGCGATTATTATTTGTGTGAAATCATTTTTAAAGAGAAAAATAAATACTTTCTGGTAACCCTGATTTACTTTTCGATTCACAAAATCATATACAAAGTTTTTTTATTTTAAACCAACGAAACTGTAATAATTTATTTGCTGACTCATGCAACTTCGTCATCGCGACGAGATATTTTTTCTGTTTTGCATCATTTTCACTGACATTCCTCTCCTGTTGGTGTCAGTGTGATATAGGCTAGTCTCCCTCGATAAGTCCTATCTAATAGTTAAGTACTAAAATATTTTTTCATTTCGAATCTAGTCGGTTCAAAGCCGTTCAAGTTCCGTATGCCAGTTTGCCACCTTAGTGGTATAATAAACAAAACAAACTCTTGAGCTTTACAAATAAAAAATATTAATAACCTGGGACATTTTTCACACACGGCCAATCTGATTCCAAAGTAAGCTTCAATTAGTATTATTTTATTATTATGTTTTGCATATTTTTATGTAACTTGTGTACAATAAATAATAAAAAAATAGTAGGTATAATCGATTTAAATTATTAATAATGACATTGTTGCGTCACTAGTGTAAAATCCGTGACAGTTGCGCAGGCGCAGCGCAACAGACGGCTCCGTGATACCTACCATCCTTATCAATGATTTGAAGGCTAAAAATAATATAATACCTACCTACTTTTATCTGTCTCGATGGGTCTACATATTATTTAGAACAATACTAAATTAGTTTATTTGTTTTTAACATGCCACATTACAATGCTGGCGTGGGATGATGGCGGACTGCTTCCCATCAGGCACCATGGAGCCAACATGTGCGGCAATATTAAAAAAATATCCAAATGTTTACTAGTGGGTCCCCGCGGTTCACTTCAATTTCCCGGGTTAGAAAGTAGCCAATATCTTAATCCAAATCCGTTGTTTTTGCGTGAAAGAGTCACAAACAGCCATCCATCTCTATTCACAAATTTTCGCATTTATAATATTCGTGTGTAAGTACTAGTCTCGTGACGTAGGATATATTAATTTATTTTATACCAGACAGTTCTTACCATTCAGTACCTTATTTTGACAAACCATCGATAACCAATAATAAAAAAAAACTGGTCAGTTAATAAATAATAAAATATATAAAATTCTCGTGTCGCGATATTTGTGATTAAACTCCTCCGATACGGCTTTACCGATTCTCATGAAATTTAGTGTGCATAATGGGTAGGTCTGAGAATCGGGCAACATCTATTGTTCATCCCCCTAAGATTACGGGAACGGGAACTACGCGGGTGAAACCGCGTGGCGGCAGCTAGTAAATAATTATCCTAGGACATTTTTCACACACAGCCAATCTGATTCCAAACTAAGCAGAGCTTGTGTTATGGTAACCTGCTGATATACTAAACTAGGGACAAGATAATAGGTCACTTTTGACATTTCATCAAAATTCAACAACGTAACCTTGTAACGGCGGGCATAAAATAAGAACTGCACAATTGCTTAACTTTTTTCAATTACGTTTACATATTTATTGTAATAATGACCGATACGAGTAATTTTACGATTTGCTTTCACTAATAAACCATTCTAAACATAATAAACAATTTCTGATCTAAAGAACTGAACGTCGTTACAATGTTGCGTCAGTCAACCCTTTTCCTTTTTAAACACTAGGGATGTTACTCTAAAAATCGAAAGCTGATAGGATTGTAAGTTGAATCGAATGCAATGATTACTTGTGAAGAAAAATCACCATAAATTTATAACCACGTTGTGATTATAATAAAACCTAATTATACATATTTATTATTCTTTTAACTATTCCGATAGTTCAAGTGAATAAAAGCAATTTTTTTGTTAAATTACGTAGGTACTTGTCTTATTTTGCTCCTTTAATTTATGAAAGAAAAAATAATAATGGGACAGGGATTCGCATGATCATTTTTAAAATTCACATATGTTTCAAGTCTGTATCGATTCATTCGATTCATTCATTTAATCGATGTTTTTAAGCAGGTCACCTCACTATGAATATAAAACTGACATCTGTCAAAAGTGACCTATTATCTTGACCCTATTATACATATACTACTTTTTAAATACATACTTATATAGATAGTTACTTTACTGTTTACCTCAAAAGTTGGTCATTAATTAAGACACAATAATTTTATGACGTATATAGCACGTTCTTGGCTTATATTTCGTAATCTTTAGTAAAATAAAAGGTATTTATATATATTACTAAATTAATGATAACCTTATAACCGTCTGTCACCTATCTATGACAAGGCAAGACGTCAAATCATAATTATACTAGCATCCGCCGCGCGGTTTTACCCGCGTAGTTCCCCTTCCCTTAGGGATACAGAGATAAATATACCCTATGTTACTCTCTGATAATGTAGCTTGTGCAATAATTATTTAAATCGGTCCAGAAGTTTCCCTTTTAGAAACAAACAAACTTTCCTCTTTATAATATTAGTAAATGTCCTACGTCATCATTATATGACAAAACAGTTGATTCAAATGGGTTTTCTGAACATAATTTTGATGACTGTAAGACCAGAAAACCAGTGGGTAACCTCTATTCCTTAGTATCAAAGGTAAAATTACAATCTCTATAGGTCTACTGCCATTAGTCTATATAATGTTTAAAAAACTTGAAGTACTAAATAATGTATAGTACTTAATAATAGTAAATAATGAGTACATACTTAGAAACTTGATGTAAATAAAATAAATATCCTAAGACAATTTTCAAACACAGCCAATCTGATTCCAAACTAAGCAGAGCTTGTACTGTAACCAGATAGCTGATGTACTACATGTACTACTTTTATATTCACACTAATATAAATATTTACATCTAGATACAGAACTAACAGGTATGTTTACAGGCACAAAATTGTGTCCTTCATGCCAACAAACATTTGTATGCATTAATATGTCTGTTTGTTCTGTGTCTGGATGTAAATATCTATATAAGTTTTTATTGACAGCCCTGTTGGCTTTGTGGTTAGTGACCCTGACTTTCAAGCTGCGGGTTGCGGGGTCGAATCACACCCAGGACAAACATTTGTATGTATTAA
Organism: Thyatira batis; assembly: GCA_905147785.2. Classification (NCBI taxonomy): domain Eukaryota; kingdom Metazoa; phylum Arthropoda; class Insecta; order Lepidoptera; family Drepanidae; genus Thyatira; species Thyatira batis. The sequence goes on along the minus strand of LR990512.1, from coordinate 1,714,326 downwards.
TATGTCTGTTTGTCCTGTGTCTTGATGTTAATATCTATATAAGTATGTATTTAAAAGTAGTATATGTAGTATATCAGCTATCTGGTTACCAAAGCACAAACTCAATTGATGCTTAATTTGGAATCAGATTGGTCGTGTGTGAAAAATGTCCTAGGATATTTATAAAAATGTCCCAGGATATTTATTTATTAGTATTTAGCTATCTGGTTACAGTACAAGTTCTGCTTAGTTTGGAGATAACATTTTTCATTTAGTTACCATAGTACAAGCTTTGTATCAAATTTGAATGGTTGAGAATGTTCCAGAACAATTGTGAAAGAACTATCCAGATTCAAGGTTGCATATATGTATATGGCTCAATTAAAATCAATATTCACCAATCAACTGTCAAGTGTCTTGATACACTGATCTTTAGTATCTATTGACACTAGTGCCTCCCTGTGGTTTCACTCATGTACCCGGGAGATTTCATTTTCCCGGCATAAGAAGTGACCTATGTACTTTCTCAAGCTCTAGACTATCTCTGTACTGAATGTCATTTAAATCGGTTCAGTGGTTTAGTGTGAAAGCGAGACAGAGTTACTTTTGCATTTATAATATTAGTTAAGATGTTCGACATACTTAAATACAGTTCTTCATTATTATGAATTGCTACATCCCATCTCATAATGTTTGTCTTGATATAAAAATCTTAACAGTTGTCGGAAGATCTATATAAAAGTATGTCCTTACCTTCACATGATAATGAGGGGTTTCTAAGTTTAGAAGGTAGTTACAGCTATAGAAGTCGGTTAAAAAAGTGAGTGAACATTAAATAAATCTATATTCCTTTGTTAATCAGCTTATCTATGCAATGATTTCAACTTTTTAATACTCTGGTTGTTTATTTCAGTGTTACTATGCATATTTTTTACCTTATGAGCAAAATGTAGGTAGAATAAGCTAAAAGTACAAGGTAAAGGGGTGACTGTCTAAAAAAATACATAATTTATCTATGCTATGGTACTTACTCGATAACTGGCACAAAATCTATCCATGGAACACAAAAAAAAAACAAATCGTACGATATTGCGAAACGAAGGTAATCAGCCAATTAAAATGTGTGGTGACGTATGGTAGAAGGACAAGGTACAAAATTGAACGTAAAAAGCACTCCACTCCATATTCGACTGATAAAATCCCGTACGAGAACTCGAGGGCTTCGTAATTTCAATGTAACATATATAAGATAACAAAATAGGCAAGTTAAGAGTACTTACAAGTAGTATTTCTCCTTGGCAGGGTTTGGTTCAATACCCGCTCCGCCGTAAAAACTACTAATACTACTACTAAAATTTAACTGCTGTATTAACTTCGTCATCGTGATAAAACGTAATTAAGCCTTGACAAAACTTGAAAATAAAAACACGGTCAAAACCGTAGTGATTGCAGAGAAATTGCGCAGTACAAGAACTCAGTGACTTCCACAAATTAACAATGAGAATTGAAACGAAACTTCGATGAATAATCAACCAACAACGTGAAGTGCGAACGAAATGTATAACTTGACTGTTTTCATTTGCCAAGTATTTACATACAAAAAACAGGTGGTGACCAACCGTCTGAATTTGGTCGCGTAATGATTTTTTTCCGTAATGGCCACCGGAAATGTGACGTTTCTATTTCGTAATTTTCGTATTTCTGACGTTTCGTTCTACGATTATCATGGCCGCTCTAGTTTCGATTTTTTAAATCGATATATTTTAAATGAGCAATTTTAATGGCGCAAACATATATTATATGTTTATATAGGTATCAAAGTATTATCTTTGTGATAATACTTTGATTTTGAGAAAATAAGCTATATAATGTCAGCTTCAGTTTACATTTAACTTAATTTATTAATAACTCATAGACTATTAATTTAATTTTGAGGTTAGCAACATCGCTTGATGTTGCTTTCTGAGGGTATAAATACTGCTCCGTCACAGAGAAACGCTCAGTCCGTCGTCGGCTGTCGGAGCGGTAACAACTATATTTGTGGTGTACCCTCGTAAATATATTTCTAAGGAATATTACGTAAGTGCTGTTGAAATGTAAGTATGTAAAAAGTATTTAAATAAAACCTGTATAAATAAATACATAGATCGACGCCCCGGCAATTTCATGATAATTTATATTTGTCATAAAACTACGGCCTCCTAACATTTCAGAAGTGGGATGAATTTATCGCTTGGTATTTCAATTAATAATGTGATTTTTATTTTTTTTCCTATTTGTCTCATCTTATGACGAGACAACTAGCTCGAGCTACATGACTATTTGGTCCATGTGTAGACATCATTAATTCGATTATCTTGAGCAGGTATTGTGCGAAATAATATTTTATAGTAACGACGCGATGGAACATGAAGTTCAAAAAATGGTACAGTCGGCCGCGACCTCAGCATCTCTAGCTGATCGGGACCGATAAGGGTTTTTGCACTACGGCCGTACAAACAAACGCAGAACCGGCATAGAGAACCACTTCCCGGTCTGCTGAGCGAGGTGCCGCACAGCCGGCTGAGTGATTGCCCAGCTCAGTGGGTAAGCCATCATCCAACGGGCATGCCGGACGTTTGCCCAGCAGGCGTGCCGTACGGTCGCATAGCAGGCGGGCCGGATGGTCCCGCGGCCGGCGTTCCAGACGGTCCCACAGCCGGCGTTGCGATTGTCGTTCCAACGGTCCCGCAGCCGACATTCCGGACGGTCCCATGGCCGTCATTCCGCACGGTCCTGTGGCCGTCATTCCGCACGGTCCTGTTGCCGTCATTCCGCACGGTCCTGTGGCCGTCATTCCGGACGGTCCTGTGGCCGTCATTCCGCACGGTCCTGTGGCCGTCATTCCGGACGGTCCTGTGGCCGTCATTCCGGACGGTCCCGTGGCCGTCATTCCGCACGGTCCTGTGGCCGTCATTCCGCACGGTCCTGTTGCCGTCATTCCGCACGGTCCTGTGGCCGTCATTCCGGACGGTCCTGTGGCCGTCATTCCGCACGGTCCTGTGGCCGTCATTCCGCACGGTCCTGTGGCCGTCATTCCGGACGGTCCTGTGGCCGTCATTCCGGACGGTCCCGTGGCCGTCATTCCGGACGGTCCCACAGCCGGCGTTCCGGACAATCGTGTAGCAGGCATGATCAATCGCACTGCTAGCTTATAAGAAAATCACCAAAGGTGCACGTTGCACAGTCCGGCCAGTGTGATAGTATCCAGCAACCCATAGTCTGGGATTACCGTGAGTCAGTAAATCTTTCTTATAGCTTTGAAAATATTGCTCAAATTGCTAAAAACTTTAAAACCTTAAACTAGACCCATTCGATATGCTCGGTTCAATGTAAAACATGAAATGAACAATGTTACTAAAAATTCAAACTCCCGACAAAAATATTCTACGGGTTGCCAGTGACAACTCTGACTTTTAATTTGATAATTCTACTTTTTCTAGTCCCAATCAAAATAATTAAAGCTAGCTAATTAATATTAATGACAAAATTGCGCGCGTTCATTCACAATAGCTACTTCTGCCGATTTTGGTCTTATTATAGTTTCTTTTATTGCATGCATGCTCCTCTTATGATTGACCAGACAGTTACCGAACAATCCCATATAGTTATTACGAAAACAAGCGACTCTTTACAAATATTAAATATTATACTGGACCATTTTGCTCTCTAATACAGTTATTGCTGTAGATAAAAATAAGCCATGGCTGATTTTCAATAGACCACATATTAGGGTTGAATAATTTTTCTTTTTATTTTCAGTTACTAATAGAGTTTTTTTACAGAATAAAGTTATGGACAGAAGGGTCCTATATTTATTTATTACTTGGACGGAAGGGTCCTATATTTATTTATTACTTGGACGGAAGGGTCCTATATTTATTACTTGGACGGAAGGGTCCTATATTTATTTATTACTTGGACGGAAGGGTCCTATATTTATTACTTGGACGGAAGGGTCCTATGTTTATTTATTACTTGGACGGAAGGGTCCTATATTTATTACTTGGACGGAAGGGTCCTATATATTATTACTTGGACGGAAGGGTCCTATTTTTATTAATACTTGCTAAATGACTAAACTTGACTTATGATTAAATCAAATGTATGGATTTGCTTATAAAATGATATAAGCTTGCGTAATCATAATAATACATAAACATTAGTTCAACTTTTTAAGGGTGATCTCTTAAATTAAAACATCTTGTGATTTATGATTTAAATTAATTGATTTATGTTTGAATAGTTATTGTTATGGTATAAAAACATGAGGTCATGCTTTATATAGGATGGCCGAATGTCAGCTTCAGTTTACATTTAACTTAATTTATTAATAACTCATAGACTATTAATTTAATTTTGAGGTTAGCAACATCGCTTGATGTTGCTTTCTGAGGGTATAAATACTGCTCCGTCACAGAGAAACGCTCAGTCCGTCGTCGGCTGTCGGAGCGGTAACAACTATATTTGTGGTGTACCCTCGTAAATATATTTCTAAGGAATATTACGTAAGTGCTGTTGAAATGTAAGTATGTAAAAAGTATTTAAATAAAACCTGTATAAATAAATACATAGATCGACGCCCCGGCAATTTCATGATAATTTATATTTGTCATAAAACTACGGCCTCCTAACATTAAGGACCAAAACGGTCTGTTATATTATAGTAGATGTTTTGTTTTTAACAATCATGTACTTTGAATAGATAGATAAATTCATACGAATCTGTTTAGTTAATAAAAATCAAAACGTGATACCACGTTTAACCTCATTGGAGAAAAAATAAGAAATAACTTATATTATATCTTGACATAAATAAAACGTTAATTTCAATTACTGAATCAGTCGTATTTATAGAATCTACTTAATTCTGCTTGTCTTAAGAGAAGGGCGGGGTACCCATTAGAGGTACTCTATAAAAACTCAATAATATCGTAACAAAAGAAACAGCACGTTCCGTTTCACTCGCACAAAACGTGTATAAGCTAAAACCTTCGAGCAAAACAAAACAGAACGTGAAGTTAGCTGCGAAACTATCGATCGATTAATCGTTACGTCGCTAATGCGTACAAACAAATATAACGATCAAACTTACCGATTACGAAAAATTAAAGACGGCATTATACTTGTTGACGAATCAATACTTTTAAATCTTTGTTTCTGTAACATATAACTCGATCCCGGCAAAGCATATAACGTCATAACTTCACTTTAAGTTTACACTGCACTTATATCACTGCCACCAGAGGGGTGTATGGTTATTTGCCTTCGTTGTACATTAAAAGCACTCGCTCTGTATTGGGAATTTCTGGAATGATGTTGGAAATTGTGAAACGACATTCAGGCTTGGAGGCGCGTGCTTGACTACTGTTGATCGGTGCGCATTTGACTCTATAGGTATATCCCAGCCCACCCTCTATATTTCAGGAATAAGGAATGGTTTCATACTGGTAGTGCAGATGTTTTAGAAATACTCCAATTTGTATGGAATATCGGTTGATACATGAGTTTTTAGTTCAGTTAGGTCAACAATGTTATAATTGTTCGTTTTTTTTTAATTTAGCTAGCTAATCTGAGATTAATAATCAGCCTCTCTATTTCTCATTATAATGGTTTTTCTTTCAATAAGACCTCTGGATTTTGGAATGAAAGGAATTTTGGTGTAGGTACAAGAATTATTTAATATAACTCCTATTAACACACCTATTCAAAGTATGTAATATAACATAAATAATGCCTCTTAATAAAAAAAGCACAAGTAATTAAATAACTTATATGCCTTTAGTGATTTTGGGTTCAAGCTCCAACAAGCATTCTGATTAATACTAAAAATTTTTATTAACGCCTATTAAAAATATTAGCAATCACTTTCGATTTTGTGTAGACTTACCCTTAGCTTTGCACATGCGCAGTTAAACCCTAAACACATATGACGTCACATCTGTTTACACCCCCGCATTATATTTTTTCATCATCATCATCATATCAGCCGTAGGACGTCCACTGCTGAACATAGGCCTCCCCCATCGACTTCCATGCAGATCTGTCTGTTGTTATATTTTTTATTATTTCAAATTTCTTTCTCAGATACAGGATAAAAATCTTTAAAATTAAACAAAGTAAGTAATTATTACATTTGTGATTTATTTCTATGTATCAATAAATTATTAATATAACATTTATTACCTAAGTAATCGAAACGATCAATATAAAATTAAACACTATCTACTCTTCTACAGCCACTTTCATACAGTTTTATTATTGTGTGTAAAGCTTTTTATAAAATCTTTTATCCTGCCAATCATCTCTGAGCAACGAATTGTATAATATAACAATTAATATTTATTAAAAACAGGCGCCAATGTTAATACAACTCTAAATTGGACTTCAAACAATGTTAAGATAATTTAAATTCGTCCACTAATTATAATTTCATTCTACGCAGTATGTCTGACTGTTTTTTGTTTCATAAATTACGTCTTAATAATCTCATAGAAAAATATACCCTATACCTTTGTCACAAGGTTCATTCATAATTAAATAACCTTTCACTTTCCATATAGACACTTTGTTCTTCAATATTAAATTTGACTTCTTATATGAAACAGACTATATAGGTAATTAGGCATGCTGTCTTGCTCACTCTTAAAGACCTAAAGAGTCATTTTTGATACATAGAATGGTACCAAAACTGTTATAGAGATTTTCTTCAACAAATTCCCATATACCTGCATCATTGATATAGTTTTTGGTTTAAATAACATTGCTACTACGTCGTCTGACTCAACACAGCTTATAGAATTCTTGGATAAATATGAGCTTGGTTTTTCACATTGTAAATTGGATTTTACGACCTGGGCTATAGGGTTTGGTTTAGATTTGAACGTTTCAGTAACTTTTGGTATTAAATATGATCCGTCCAGTATATCTGAGGTTCGTTGACAAGGGATATTGAATGCTGCTGCGTTTGGAATAGGACTCACTTTCTCTGGCACTTCATTGTTGGAAATTTCACCATTTTCTTTTTGAGGATTACTTATTTTTGGCTTGAAAATTGGTATCATTGATGGAACATCTTTGCTGAACTGGCTATCTGGCTTTGTAGATTTTGATTTATTCGAAGCTATCTGTGCTAACATTTCCTTTAGTTCCATTTTCGTTATCTTACCACCTTTTTCTATAGTTGTTGAAGTATTTATTATATTATTACTATTTTCTTCTACACAAGTTATTATGACTGGTTTCATATTTTCTGTATTCTCAATTGTAGTACATGGTACTTGCTCGAACTCTTCACAGAGTGCCGTTTTCAATATGCTTATTAGATTTGTTAATAAATCCTGTTTATTTGATGAGTCTTTGAAACTATTTAGCGATGTTATTATGTTTGTCCAATCCGGTGGCATTTCAAAAGGATTTTCTTCAGGCACAAACCATTCTGTAGCTAATTGCGTAGAAATTAACTGAAAAAACAAAATCAGTTATTTTACATGTCAATATCATTTAAAAAGTAATTTAAGATTTCTATTGTTACTTACATTAAAATTTATGTAGAATGCTGCAACTGAAATAATTTTAAACATATTTTATTTGAATAAAGCCAATAATTAAATTAAACACAACAAACACTTGATTTTACAAAATAATCATTAAAATGTTTGATTATTATCGCATCGCTTTTGTTAGCAACTTTTATCGATTACAAAATAAATTTCAATGCGATAATCGATTTCATACAATACATTTCGCACCACTATTCATATTGCGCAGTCAAATGACGCACTAATTAGCAAAAGTAACTTTAAAAATTGAAATAAAATGGACACCTGTTATATTGTTCTAAAATAATGAAATACGTATTTATTAGTTTGGATTAATTATTGAAATATTTATTAGTTTATATACCTATAGAAAAATAATAAGTTGGAAACTTGATGTTTTTTATGACAACTTCTCATGCTTGAAAGCTAAGATACCACAAAAAAAAAACATCCCTTCATTTCTTATGGGGCTTAAAACATACCTTTATTGCTACTGCACAATACATAAATTAAATTATTTATCGTTACTTTAAAATTTCACGGAATTTTATTACGAAACTGAAGTTATCTTTTAATTACGGAACTTCTCTATTTAAAAATAAATGCCTAGTATTTTTTTTACGAAAGTAAAGTATTTCACATTTAGATAAAGTAATATTTCTAATTATTGTGTCAATTTTTTACTATAAATAGTCGATGTGAGGCTCCAAATGTATACTCTACTTTTTCTGCTTACTCCTTACGTTTAAAAAAACAATTAAAAAATGAAATCCTTCGCTTTCGCTCTTGTGGTTTTGGCGGTATTCTATCAGGTATGAATCCTTTTTACATGGCTATTAAAAGTAGTTATATATTTATTTTTTACTTTTTTATGCTATACATTTACTCGTCGTTAATATTTTTGACTTTGATCATAATTACATTTCTATGATAGGAAATGTCAATAAACTATGGTCATATTATTTCATTTTTAAGTAAATTACAGTAGGACACGATCTTGGCTAAAAATTAAATAAATATTGAAAAAAATTTATAAATATATTTCTAAATAGCTCTGTATCATTAATAGAATTTTCATTCTATAGCCATATAAATAAAATGCAATTAAATTAGTCATGTACTAAACAAATCTAACCATAAACTATTTTTTTTAGAATACTAACGCCCAATACTTACCGTATGCCTCCAACGTCATCGGGCCAGTATGTGGCAACTCCCCCGTCCTTTCCGCCATGCCAGCGACAATCGTCCAACCTAACTCCGTTGCCAACAGCTTGGCAGATACGTTATCACTGTTGACAGTCAGCAGCCTCCTGTCAGAGACACTGCCAATGTCCCCTAACGTGATTGCCACTGTCGGAGGCGGCTGCGGATGCGGTTACAACTCTTGCGGATGTGGATATAACACTTATTATATGTAATTTATAAATATAATAATATTATATACCTATAGTTTCTTGTTCGAAATTTAAAATTTTATGCAATGTTTTCGAAATAAATGGTTTTGCTTTATATTTGTATATTTAATTGTTTATACCCAACTTAAAAACAAGTAAACCCTGTTAGTGATGATTTAATATTATTATTTAGAAATAAAATTTAAAGGATACAAGGGATACTACCCCTCATAATCTATAATTATGAGGTGATGATGATGATGATGAATTCTGGAATGTTTCTTAGGAGAGAAAACAAATATTAAATGTGCTAATTAATATATGTATCTACTATGATTAATCATACTAAAATGTTGTTTCTAATAATATCTAAATTTTAATAATAGATCCTACTAATATTATAAATGCGAAAGTTTGTAAGGAAGTATGTAAGGATGTTTGATCAAAATACTTAGGCTTATGGAAAACATATTTTTTTTAATAGATATATAATATGTTATGGGCCTAGTAGCTTGAAATAAAGTTTTTATTTTTATTAAAATACTTAAAGTCTAAACTAAACTGACTAGACATATTAATTTACCTAATATGTAGAGTAAAATAACATTTGTGGCAAACTCTTCAGTCACAATTTGTTTGGGCCAAACCTTCATGGTTGAGAATGATAGGCATTCTCAACTGTAAATCTATATATGTATATACACACTCGCCCTGTCGGTCCAATCAAGAAAAATACTTATATGTCATAAAAATATACTTGTAACAGTAAGGCCTCAGAGAGCACGTGAGTTTTTTAACGGTCGTTATAAAAGCGTTCAAATACAACAAATGTACCTATTCCCAAAAACGTATACGTTCATACGACAGCGTTTTTAAAACTCCACGCTTTTTTATCGAGCGATGTTGCATTTTCACCTTTGGGCGTTGGAAATAGAGCATATTATGGTACTTGGGAACGCATTTATTTGTTGTGTTTGAACGCTTTTTTAAAAAGTCCGTTAAAAAGCTCTCGTATGAAGCCTAATGATTGTTACAGGCCGACGCCAAGTCTTCAGTAATTTATATTTAGTGCGGAATCCACGTCTTTATTATTATAGGGTATTATCCGAGTGGTTTCGGCCTTATATTAATGCCAGGGAAGACCTAAATAATTACGACGAGGCGGCATGGTCACAGACCTAAGCCTACCCTGAAGAAATAATATACTTGTGACAGCTTTGATTACCGCAAGCTAATTAAATGCCACAGATTTATTACGAAACTGACTGTGCAAATCAGTTCCCGTGCGGAAAGAAGCCCCTGAAGCGGATCCCAGGGTAAGTTTATGCATTAATAGATAATCATTATTTTCCGTGTGGGGTTAACCAGAACCAGCACCATCCGCATCGTGGAGGGGCACTCCAGGACATGGAGCCCTATGTGGCCGCCACACCACTTTTAAATGGTCTCATTATATGTGTTGTGTATTAGATGCCTATGTGTGCGTGAGCGCACATCCCCATGTACTGTCATGTTCCGACGAATAAATCAGTGTGCTACCAGCTACGCGTTGTTTCACTAGTCCCGTCGCATATCTAACAATATGTATCGATATTTAGTTTAATTATATAATATTGAATATTTATTTTAATAATATTGATCGGTAGTGAGAGAGACCTATGTTCAGCAGTGGACGACTTATGGCTGATTTGATGATGATGATGAATAATATTAACTTTCTGCTTATTCTATTTAATTTTAAATGACGATTCTTTTAAACTTAAATAATATAATAAGTTGAAAGATTAGCTTTAAACATACAGTTACTCTTTTAAATATTTATACCGCTTATACAACCTTATAAAATAGGAATTTTCCTCTTCTTAAACTATGCATTAGCTGTTATTTGACATCTTCACCAAAATTGATAAAGCCAAGGTTGAAGGTAAGGCCGATTCGTTTGCAGTTTGTATTTCGATAACGAAATATGTACTAAATATAGTCCTAAGTATACTAATATATTGTATGTTGATTTTTTATTTATCTTTGAAAGTTTGAACATGATTGGCTGTAAAAAGAAATGGATATGAGGGAGGACAGAGACCATGTAACTTATATAGGTCCATAATATACATTTTATTACTCGTTTAATATACAGCAGTACTTGTAAATCTACCATTTTAGACATTACCTAATTTTGACCCCCTAGTGAAATTTTTTTACTTCTACAAGATATTATTTACATAGTAACTTTTTCATAAGGTGACAAAAAAAATTCATTCACATTAAAATATATTTTCTATTTATTTACCAAAACAACAACAAAAACATTATTTAATAAATACTGGCGCAGCCGGGTTCAATGACCTGCGTAACGAATCCACTGCCAGTATTGATAACGGCGGTGCCAGACGACGGAACCGTGCCATCGACGGCGACCGTGCCATAAACTGGGAAACGTCCACTGATCTTAATAGTGCCACCTATTGGCAAATCTCCTGCCAGATTTATATCACCGAATTGCAATGCGGGTACAATTTCTGTTACCAATGGTGACATTTGGGCATTGTCAAAGTTTCCCGCCGCGGCACAGGGTGACACATTAGTTAGAATGTTGCCAGTGATGATATTTGGCGAGTTGACGGTGTTGCCAGGTAATAGGTTAGGGCGGTTGCCACATGGTGCTGGAAGTCCGATTGGAAGGCTGATTGCTACCTGTAAAAAAGGTTTACGACAAAATTATTTAAAAACGGTCGAAATAATTTCAGTTAAATTTGATTCACAGATATAAAAACTAGAATTTTACGCAGCACATAATTATTGTACTACTACTACCAAAGCTTTTCCTTCCAAAAAGTCTTCACGATATTATAGTATGTAAAAATAAATCCATAAACAAATACTTACTTCTATCAGCAAAGCAAGTACAACAAAGCAGCTAGGGTTAACCATATTGAACAGTTATTGTTTTAATGTAACTAACTATGACCGCTATTTCATATTTATACTATTTAACGTTATCATTACAAATATTATCTATTACAATTTGCGTAAAGATTGAATAAAATATTACGAAATTAAATAAGTTAATGAAATGAAATTGTAATGACACTGATAATGGTTGCTACATGCATTGTTTTGATTCGATAGTCATATGTTAAACCAAAGATAGTTTTCGAATAAATAATTGCAGGTGTTATAATTTGCAACTCATTTTTTATTTCAAGTGAAGTTAAAAAACATACATACTTCTTGAAACAGGTAGGGCGCAACGTATTCGTCCGTTCGAAATTGGAGTAGCCCGACTGGGGTAGTACCTCCACCTTACAGAAGACCGCAGCCAAATAACACTACATGTAGTGTTCCTGCGGTAAGTAAGGTAGCCAGAGCTCCATGAGGAGACGCTGTAGCGGCAGTGGGGGACCAGGGATGGAGTAGCGTCGTAGGGGTATGCAGGAGTGATACCTGTTTAGCCTTTTGACGAAAAGTACATTGCGCCTTGTCCCTTTCACTGGCTATACAGTTGCTCCCTTTTTTATAGGGTCGGCAACGCGTGAGTGACGCCTCTGGTGAAGCAAGCGTCCATAGGCTACGGTAACCACTTCCCATCAGGTGGGACCGTATGCCTGTTTGCCACCCTTGTGGTGTAAAAAAAAAAAACATACTAGATAATAGGTAACTACTTCTAATATATAAAATTCTCGAGTCGCGGTGTTTGTGATTAAACTCCTCCCAAACTTGACCGTTTTATGAAATTTTATATGCATATTCAGAAGGTCTGAGAATCGGTTACTATCTATTTTTGATACCCCTAAGTAATTACGGGAACGGTAACTATGCGGGTGAAACCGCGGGGCGGCAGCTTGTAATAATAAAAAAGTGCACGTTTATATAATTGTTTGTTACTCTATATAGTTTAGTTTTAGTTTCCACTATGTGGTTTCCGCTTTTCCATTTATTTACCACTAGCTGCCCCCGCGCGGTTTTACCCGCGTAGTTCCCGTCCCCGTGGGAATAAAGGGATAAAATATAGCCTATGTTACTCGGGGATAATGTAGCTTTCCAAAGGTGAAAGAATTTTTGAAATCGGTCCAGTGGTTTCGGAGCCTATTCATTACAAACAAACAAACAAACAAATCTTTCCTCTTTATAATATTAGTATAGATAAGAATCATTTTTGGACTAGCTACTATGAAATGAAATATATTTATTGATTCAAATAGGCCTTCACAGGCACTTATGAAACGTCGACTCTAATGCTCGGTTTGGAAGGTTGCTTTTGCTGAGAAGAGCCGGTATGAAACTCAGCAATTATTCTTCGCAAAAAGACTAATCATGACTAATGTTCAATGGACAAATATTATGATATTAATGTAGCACTGTGGAACTGTGGGAATATATTCATCTATTAATTAAGTTTCATATACTTACTAGAAGTTGATTGAATGTACTCACAGCCGATCTGATTTCAAACTAAGCAGAGCTTGTGCTATGGTAACCAGATAGCTGATATACTACATATAGTACTTACGGCAGTATTCATGCCTGAATATGTTTATCTTGGACGGGATTCGAACCCACGAATATGTAAGTCAGTGAGACTTATGTAAGTTATAGATCCACTGAAGAGTTTGTTTGCTTGAATGCGCTAATCTCAGAAACTACTAGCTAGGTCCGGTTTGAAAATTTTTTTCAATGTTACATAGCCCATTTATAGAGGAAGGCTAAAGGCTATATATCATCACGCTACAACTAATAGGAGCGGAGCACCAATGAAAAATGTTTCAAATCGGGAGTTTTTTTTTCCTTTTGGAGCTTCCGCTGCATATACTGCGTAAACGGTTAAAGTTTCGCTAAAATAATATATGACAGAATTGTTCCTCTTTTAAAGTTCTAAAAGAAACTCCGCGACAGCATATGTCTACTTATTTAAGGTTGGCTCACTATAACCATTTTTATACTAACCAAATTTGTTCTAAAATAAAGCATTATTTGTGAAGGTGTTTGTTTATAGATTAAAGATGATAATTAATCCTTATCCAAATATATACGTTATTCATTACAAGTATTTTTAATTTAAAACAAAATAGCTTTTTACATAATTCGATGTCAATGAATATCTTAGGAGATATCGCAAATTTAAAATAACATCGCAGCAAAATAATGATCAAGTACTGCGCGCGCCTTTATGTGCCGGGCCGGCGCGTGCAGTCATCAGTTAGCTCTGCGAGATAGTCATCAATCACCTTCTACGTAACCGAAGTCGCAGGTTAAAGTTAGCTAGCTCAAAGTAACTATTCCACGCGGACGAAGTCGCGTGCAGAAACTAGTTAGAGATAAAACTCACAAGACTAATAGAATATCATAATTCAATTTATGCATTTCTAAACAATCGAATTAAATAAGAGTATATTCTATCGGCGTGCTAATATTCATTTTAATTCCTTTAGTCAATTTTGCACAGGCCAGTAAGAAACTACCATATTTATATAAATTATTCTTAAACTTCCGTATTCCTAAGTGAACGACATAAATTTAACGTAAGTAATAATGATACATTATTAAGCATCACTATGAGAATCTTTCATTTCAGTTAGAAAAACTTATAGGCTGATATTATTTTGGGTTAGCAAGATATTCCAAAGCTTAAAGGAGAAACATCAAACACAGAGAACATCCTATCAATCTGCCAAGGTAATAGAGCCAAATATAAAATACATGTACCTATATAAAGAAAAAAGGAATAAACAAAGTCAATGTTAAATTCAAAACAAACATTTTATTACATAAAAACAAAACAATCTATACGACAATGTTCCGCGCGAGTGCGGCTCGGCCCAGACCGAGGGGCGCAAGGGGCGTCGCGAGGGGCCCCGTGAGAGCCAGGGCCGGCGCCACGGCCAGCCCCTCGCCCTCCCCGCAGCCGTAGGACACGTCGCCCAGGCCGCCGGTGGGCACCGCGCCGTCCACCGCCACGGAGCCCTTGAACGGCAGGTGGCCGCCGACCGCCAGGGGGCCCTCGATGGTCAGCTTGTCGGACACCACGGTCACGCCGGTGGGCGCGATGGGGGACGAGCTGGTGACCGCGAGGCCGCCGGGGGCCGCGGGGCCGCCCAGCGCCAGGGCCGCGTCACCCACCAGCGGGTTGGCGAGCAGGCTCGCGGCGAATGGACTGCCCAGACACTGGCATGATATCGTCTGTAAAAAAAAAACAAAAATGTTGTACAATTATTAATCCTCAAATATCGATTGTTTATCTTGTCTCTAAACTATTACTTGCCACGTAAATATGTCTAAACATAAGAAAATCTGTCTCATTGACACTTCGAAGCTCTTCCAACAAAGCATATTGCGTTTTATATAAGTACTCAGTGCTATATGAGTTTTATCAAAATTTATACTGCCTAAAACTTGACTATCCACTACCTACAGTCAAACTTACTATACGAAGCCGGGGGAACACACATTCACTCCTCTAGACTTGATTCATCCGCTATTCTAGTCTTCTCGTGACCACGATCAGTGCAATTTGATCGAAATGTCGAGGTTAGTCACAATTATTTATATTTTGATAATAGTCCAAGCGCGAGTCCCGTAATATACTTATATCTATCCTATATACCTATCAATGATATCTAGTAATTGATATAATATTTAGTCTAAAGATGTAAATTAAATTACTCTCTTTAATGTCCATATACTTAGGCTGTTTCTGTAATTACCTGAACAAGAAGTGCCGAAGCGCAAACTATGATTACCTTGACCGACATAGTCGTGTGCGTAGGAAACTGTAAATGATATTATTGCACGCACACATGTTTTTATAGTTAATTATTTTATTTATCCAAATGTTTGTAATAAATAGATAAATTTAATTTAAAGTGAAATAATTTGCTTCACACATTGACTCACGTAATTTTGGTTTCAATATTACAAAAAGATAATTATTACCGATGCTTAAGTAAGAATAGATAATGATTAAGTAACTAAGTTATAAGTGTGTAATATAAAGGTTAGTTTTCAATAAAGTTATGACTTAACAAATAAAATATTATTATGAAAACGATCGGACTCATTCTCCATTGCCTCCAGACTAGTTTAATACTATCTAATTATTTCATATAATAAATACAAAATATTCTACATTGCATGCTTCATGTATGTAATCGACTTCTATACTAATATTATAAAGAGGAAAGATTTGTTTGTTTGTTTGTTTGTAATGAATAGGCTCCGAAACTACTGGACCGATTTCAAAAATTCTTTCACCTTTGGAAAGCTACATTATCCCCGAGTAACATAGGCTATATTTTATCCCTGTATTCCCACGGGAACGGGAACTACGTGGGTAAATCCGCGGGGAGGCAGCTAGTGTTAGATAAACTAGCTGCCACCAGTCTGGTCGTGGGTTCTATGCCAATCCATGTACCGAAAATGTCCTGATGTTTTTACAACATTATTTCAGTGGCGATATTGTTTATTTACATTTAAACCCTTTTTTTTCTTGATTACCCAGAGGAATCCTCATAGGATACCCGGTAGCTCCGGGGGGAGCCACCGGGTTATGTGGTGACTCACCGCCACAGGGTGCCGGTGCCTACCCACTAAACCCCTGGGTGTTCCAATGACGCCTGGGCGCCGTGTGGCGAGGCCAAGGGACACG
This sequence comes from Thyatira batis, assembly GCA_905147785.2. Taxonomy (NCBI): domain Eukaryota; kingdom Metazoa; phylum Arthropoda; class Insecta; order Lepidoptera; family Drepanidae; genus Thyatira; species Thyatira batis. The sequence continues at coordinate 1,697,728 of LR990512.1, read as the reverse complement.
CATTTACATTTAAACCCTACATTTATCCCCGCATATACTGCAGGCCAAAAGCCCATCCCGCTTTCCACTCCTCATTGAGATAGTTGTCGCGGTCGTCTGCGACGCGGTCTCAACATATTTTAAAACGCTTTATGCTTAGTGTGGGCAGATAAAAGATAAAACTGGGAAACGTATTTCTATGTAGCAATATTTTTTACAGTGACTTGAGTCAAGGCTACAACTTGGGATCTAGTATTGCCAGATCAGCAAACACTGGTTTACATTACTTTGGAAATATTGCCTTAAGTCTACAGGCCTTGGCTATCTCAGGCGCCTGAATGGCATGACTGGACTTGCCAATACCATTATACCAGGTGCTTCTACCTTGTACGGTGGCGCCCGACAGGGTACTCCTCCTACCTCCATCTTAGGGGAATTGTAAATTTTATGATTCTTTGATTAAATATATAACATTCTGTAGAGAAAAACTCTTGTATCAAATATTAAATACATAATAAATAAATAAAAATAAAAACCCTGTATTAGATCTTACTTAAATAATTCCTTAATTTACATTTTTTACATATTACTAGCTGCCGCCCCGCGGTTTCACCCGCGTAGTTCCCGTTCCCGTGATCACAGGGGTATCAAAAATAGATAGTAGCCGATTCTCAGACCTACCGAATATGCACACAAAATTTCATGAGAATCGGTTAAGCCGTTTCGGAGGAGTTTAATCACAAACACCGCGACACGAAAATTTTATATCTTAGATATAAGATAACTACATATACACTATTATTAACTATTAATAAGGTTCCCAGATTGAGTAAAGGCCTCCAATGATGCCCACTTCTCCCAATCCTGCGCTACCCGTCACTACTTTGGGCCAGCGAAATGAAATTAAATATATATTTATTAATTCAAATAGGCCTGCCTTCACAGGTACTTATGAAACGTCGACTCTAATGCTCGGTTCGGAAGGCTGCCATTTTTATTATTTCGTTCTCCCAGCGTGTTGAGGGCCTTCCTCTCTTTCTTTTTCAGTAAAGACTCTTGCATCAAATATTAAATACATACAAAGAAAATTTGTTATTACAATATGGCCATGTAGATTTATGAAAGTTTATTGTGGAATGCACTACCATTACTTTTTCTAAAACTTCCAAAACACTTTATGCAGATATATAAGAGTTTGCAAAACTACTTAAACGAAGAATATTTTAGATGCTCGTAGATATAGAGAGATATAGTTTTTCCTATCATGCGTGACAATACAGTTTATAGTTAAAAATGAATAATATTTCAGATATTCGTAGATAGATTTATAGTTTTTTCAATTCGAGATCAGTTGAAGACCGTCTCCCGAACCAGAAAAAGCTTCAGCACTTTCAACCTTCATGAGTGCCCTTTGAGGACTTACTAAATAAATAAATAGGTTTAAATTATTGCTTTATAGGAAACTTGTAGCTTCCCGCGAAGTTTTTATTTGATGTTTGTGATGAATTTGTGTCCGTAAAAATACATTCTGATCTCGTGTTGGTTTCCTTATTATGTATTTAACTGAGATATACACGTATAAATTTTATTGTATTTCTTAGCTTTATTTTATTCTGTTGTTGAAGTAAGGATGAAGTATGGAGTGTAAAATGCGTATGGACAATAAATAAATAATAATTTATTTCTATCATAAAATACAATAAATTAAACACCTAATAAACTATAGGACTGTTACAACCACAGGAGCATGTGCCAGTGATTGTAACTACGCCACTGGCTGGCAGATTGCCATTGAACTTCACTGCGCCAGACATTGGCACTTGTCCGTTAATAACCGTCGTGCCAGCCACTGGCAACTCTCCTGCGACCGAGACACCCCCCTCTCCCGTGCCACCGAACATGGCAGGTGGTGGAGCAGGTGATCTGGCATTGGCAACCCCCAAGTTCAAATCATTTGGGAATCTGGACCCAGCAGTAATAGGGCCAGTTGGGCCTTTGTAGCCCAGCATGCCAGGGTTGGCACCACCGGACAAACCAGGGCCGAAGAGGTTGTATTGACTCCAAACAGTCTGTAATAGAAAAGGATTTATTAAAGCTAGTTTTAATATCACTACATAGTATAAAACAAAGTCACTTTCTCTGTCCCTATAACCATATGTATGCTTAAATCTTTAACTACGCGACGGATTTTGATGCGGCTTTTTAAATAGATTGAGTGATTCAAAGTGAAGGTTTTTATATTCAATACATGCATGATATGTTAGGGAAACACTGACAATTTTGGAGGTTTCTAATGTGGTGTATAAGCATTGCACCCGTGCGAAGTTGGGGCGGGTCGTAAGTATGTAATTAATAACGTTAAAAATGTAATGATTAATTTACCTGTATAAAACAAGCTTGGAAGCAAAGGGCGAAGAATAGGAAAGTGTTCATTTTGCTATTACAATCTGTGTTCAACTCTGAATGATCTAAATCAATGATAGTTTTATCTTTTATACTCTTAATTTAATAACTATCACTTTATATCTATTATGTCGTTATTATAAATAGTGTGACAATGATATTAATTCTTAGAATAAAGTGTGTAAAGTTCTTTATCAGTTAAAGTATTATGAAAGACTAAGTAAATTACTATAAATACAATCGCGTATTAAATAATGATCATTTAATATTTCACTGCGATGCTAGTAATAATGACGGTGAAAGCAATCATCTTCTGTGCTTCTGTTCTTCTGGTTCAGGTAACACTTGGAAAATCATTTAAAATATATTACATGAATATTTTATAATTTATATTATTTACTTAGATTGTGGTCAAACACTACCAAGTCTCACATGGAAACGTTATTTTTTGTACCAAAACTCGATTTTAGATCGTTCCATTGACCATTATTCCAAGTGCAAAAGAACATGTAACTGATTGAAGCATTCTTTTTACAGACGGTATCAGGCCAATGTCTGGGCAGTCCATTCGCCGCGAGCCTGCTCGCCAACCCGCTGGTGGGTGACGCGGCCCTGGCGCTGGGCGGCCCCGCGGCCCCCGGCGGCCTCGCGGTCACCAGCTCGTCCCCCATCGCGCCCACCGGCGTGACCGTGGTGTCCGACAAGCTGACCATCGAGGGCCCCCTGGCGGTCGGCGGCCACCTGCCGTTCAAGGGCTCCGTGGCGGTGGACGGCGCGGTGCCCACCGGCGGCCTGGGCGACGTGTCCTACGGCTGCGGGGAGGGCGAGGGGCTGGCCGTGGCGCCGGCCCTGGCTCTCACGGGGCCCCTCGCGACGCCCCTTGCGCCCCTTGCGCCCCTTGCGCCCCTTGCGCCCCTTGCGCCCCTCGGTCTGGGGCGAGCCGCACTCGCGCGGACCATTGTCGTATAGACTGTTATGTTTTTATGTAATAAAATGTTTGTTTTGAATTTAATTTTGACTTTCGTTTCTTTTTAAATGAGCATTTAAAAGATTTGAAAATTGGTTAAAAATTGGTAGAGTAAAATTGGTAGGGTATAGAAAATATAAATATAGGTAACTAAGTAATGAAATGAAATGAATTTATTAATTCACGTAGGCCTTCACAGGCACTTATGAAACGTCGACTCTAATGCTCGGTTCGGAAGGTTACTTTTGCTGAGAAGAGCCGTCAATAAACTCAGCAATTACTCTTTTCAAATACAGTATGTACGTTTTTTATGCGTACATACATACCAATGTTATTAAAGAGTAAAGACGTACGATTTAACGACGTTCGGTCATAAGGATTAATACTACTTCATATTTTAATATTACCTAAGTACCAAAATTGCGTAGAATTATGATCTTAGTTCGGCATTATTTTAATGGAATACATAATTGCGTTCTACTTAAATTCCCCTAGAAGTCATAAAGAATCATGTCAATCACCAACATATTTTTCAAATTAAGTTTAAGTTATATGTAAGTTATACGGTATAAATATATGATGACCATTTTTACACACGGCCAGAGGCGGACAGTGACTTTGTGGGGCCCTGGGCTGAAACTACTTAGGGCCTAACTAATTAATCCACTGATTTATATTTTACCAAGGAATAGGAAATATAGAGGACAATAGATATATTTAATATCTATAATAATTGATAAATATTTTCGCATTTATAGTATCCATTTTAACTTCAATAGAGTCAGGGGGGCCTATGTATTTACGGTGCCCTGGGCTGCAGCCCAAGAAGCCCTTATAAAGGTCCGCCCATGCACACGGCCAATCTGATTCCAAATTAAGCAGAGATTGTACTTTGGGAACCAGAGCTATTATAATACGTATACTACTTTTGGATACACTAATATAGATATTTATTACATACAGATGGAACAAATATATGGACAAACATTTGTTTAGATGAATATGTCTGGTCCCTCTGTCTCTGGATGTAAATATCTATATAAGTGTGTTTTTAAAAGTAGTATATCAGCTATCTGGTTACCATATCACAAGCTCTGCTTAGTTTGGAATCAGATTGGCTCGGTGTCGTGTGTGAAAAATGTCCCAGGATATTTATATATTTATCCATCTGCTAACCAAAATATAACTGTTGTTTTCAAATTAAAGTTAACTCTATATAAGAAGAACTACTAGAACTTTCAATAAAAAAATGATAATTTAAGTAGGTACTAATTTTGTTCTTATGCGTTCTTTATCCCGTACAATTTTTTTAACATAAAGCCCATATATTTTTTTCTTACTACAAATGTGTATACTCTTTGTATATAGATACTAGCTGTCGCCCCGCGGTTTCACCTCCGCAGTTCCCGGGATCACAGGGGTATCAATAATAGATAGTAGCCGATTCTCAGAACTACTGAAATGCATATAAAATTTGATAAAAATCGGTCAAGCCGTTTCAGAGGAGTATGGTAACTAACATGTGATACGAGATTTTAATATAGAATATAATATATAAGTTAATCTAGTTAAATTAAATAAATTTATAGCATGAATTTTGTAACAGATACGTCACATGTCCGAGATTCGATTCTTATTTGGCCAAAAATATATTTTTGAACATGTAGGTATGTCCAGTGTGTACTTAAATATGAAATTTAGTATAGGTATATTTAGAAAACCTAATATTAAATAATATCTATTTAATTATATACCATACTACATAATAGTCTGCTTACGTCTTAATATATTTATTTATTTAAAGATTGAAAATCTCCCAGCAAATACCCTTTCACTCAGACCCTTCATACCTCTATTTAGACTTATGATTTTCAGGAATGGAAATTATAAACAACAAAAATAACTACAACAACTTATTTATTTAATAACATTAATAACATTATTAACATTAACAAAATTACAATACTCCCGCACCATATCCTACTCTGCCAAGTCTGGCAAGCTCGGCGTCATTTGCCAACCTCTGCCCGTAAGCAAGTTCCACCGCAGCTGGACCTACACCATCATTCGTGATACCTATAGCTCCATTTCCACAACCATAGGCAATAGAACCAGATCCTGACGTAGGCAAAGATCCTTGTAAAGACACAGCGGCTAAGACCGGCAGCTCACCATTAACTGCAACAAGACCTTCAATTGTGTTTTCAGAGACAACCGTGATGCCAGTCGGTGCCAATCTAGATGTGCTGGTCACTGGGAAGCTTCCGCCACTGGCTGGCACCTTATCGAAGGCTGGCATGGGATAGCCCGGTAGGCCGTCAAGTGTCAAGCTATTGGCTGCCATATTAGCGTATGCCAATTCATTGGCTGCTGTTTTGGGGCCGTAAGCTAAATCATTTGCCGCTATTCTGGATGCGTATGCCATTTCGTTTGCTACTCTATTGCTGTTAGCTATCTCGTTTGCTGCCAGTCTGGAGTTGTATGCCATATCATTGGCAGCTCTGGCACCGTATGCCAATTCGTTTGCAGCTGCTCTGGGCGCGAAAGCTAAGTCATTTGCTCCCATTCTAGGTCCGTAAGCCAATTCGTTTGCAGCTAATCTGGCACCGTATGCCATTTCGTTGGCTGGCATAGAGCCCGTTGGCAGCTCGTTTGGACCGAAGGCAACATCGATAGCTGATAAAGGTCCATCGAAGCCAGGTCCCATGACTGTAGGGTTGAAGGCATTGCTAATGATTTGGCAAGAGATAGTCTGAAAATAAAAATTGATTATATTAAATTGTGAATAAGATTGGATTGGTAAATAAATATTAATTGTGTCTTTTTATGATTTTTAGGATAACTAATTTTAAATTATTAGATATTATAATTACCTGGAATAAAACTGCTTGTACACAAACGGTGATAAAAATCTTGGAAGCCATTTTTTGCGTTTGTCTTTTGATAGATGAACACTGAATGATTTTAAAGATAACTCATCTACCGTTTTATAGTGAAATTATTACAAATATAACTTACATATATATTGATAATAATAATAGTTACAATATAATTGTTATAATGATAACATTTATGCAATAATTAAATGGTTTATTGTAATTAGATTTCAAGTTTTATCTAAGCACGTTCAATCAAAATGATGATTATGACTGCATGGCGATTGGTTGATTTTCGTGACACGAGTCGTTGGTTCGAATCTCGCCCAGGACAGAATATTTTGTGTATGCACTATTGTTTGTTCTGTGTCTGTTTGTCATAAATCGAGTTTTATATTGATACTAGCGACCCGCCCCAGCTTCGCACGGGTGCAATGCTTATACATCACATTAGAAACCTCAAAAAATGACAGTGTTTAACAAATAATAATGAAATTACTCGTACTTAGGTACTTTTATAAGTAAAACTTAATCAAAATAATATCACTAAGTAGATACATATTATAAAACAAAGGCGCTTTTAGGTGACTGTCCCTGTCTTCTAAAATCTTTAAAACTACGCAACGAATTTCGATGCGATTTTTTAAATAAGTAGATAGAGTGATTCAAGAAGAAGGTTTTTATATACAATACATACATAATATGTTAGAGAAACACTGTTAATTTTGGAGGTTTCAAATGTGATATATACCTAAGCATTGCACTCGTGCGAAGCTGGGCCGGGTTGCTAGTCTATACTAATATTATAAAGAGGAAAGATTTGTTTGTTTGTTTGTAATGAACAGGCTCCGAAACTACTGGACCGATTTCAAAAATTCTTTCACCTTTGGAAAGCTACATTATCCCCGAGTAACATAGGCTATATTTTATCCCTGTATTCCCACGGGAACGGGAACTACGCGGGTAAAACCGCGGGGAGGCAGCTAGTACTCTATAAATAACTTACTTTTAACTTGCCTCGAAATGTAACGTCACGAGTAGTCACGACAAAGAATAAAACCTAAAACATGAAAATATATTTAGCTATTTTGACTCCAGTAGTCTTTTTGTAAAAAAAATATCTTTGACGCGCGGAATAAATAGCTAAAAAGTTAAATACCTAATAATAATTTAAGCTCAATTTTCTAAGATTATTTTTTTATGATATGAAAGAAAAAATGTTTGTCACTGATATATTATTGTATGTAGCACGTAGCGCCATCTGTTGGCGGTGGACGTAATTATGTGAACCAAACAACCTTATTTTATATTCATGTGAATAAATACAGCGCCATCTATTGGCGATTAACTAAACTATAAGTTAAACCGTTACCCCTCGGGTATCTCCTTTTTCTTTGTCTACGCTTGTAAAACATATACTTAGATAGCTTAAACTAACTCCAGTTTCTCAATTCCCTTATTAAGGCCTTTAAACTTAGATAATAATTGGCTTAAGTTTTGAAACTTTTTGAACGAGGGGTCTCAATTTTTTTGCATAATAATATACGGCAGTAAACGAAGTACATACATATGCTTACCTACTTACCATATATTAACTATTTCTATGGATTTAGTTTTGAGTCATGCCATCTGTGTTAAAGCGTTAAAGTTTATTAGTTCTGATTTAAATCGCTAGATGGCGTTATTAATTACAAACTCAATACGCTTTAACGTAAACTGGTCTTTTCTAAAGCCAGGTTCAGGCGAGTGTAATGTATAATGTAAATAATGTAATCCAACGTGTAATGTAATATGAATTCTACGTGTGGACGGCACTCCGAGCATTACATGTAATGTAAGGCTCGCGCGGCGCTCGGGGGTTGATCCATCGGTTGTCGGTTTTCGCGCGAATACAAAGGGGCTCGCAATGCTCGTTTCGACGGTGTTCGTAAATACATGAAAATAAAAGCCGCACCAGCTATCACGACTTTCCTATTCGGCATATTCGTAGCATGCACTTGGCAGGCACGTTGTCTTTAGGGTTACCGTACCCAAAGGGTAAAAACGAGACCCTATTACTGAGACTTCGCTGTCCGTCCGTCCGCCTGTCACCAGGCTGTATCTCAAGAACAGTGATAGGACTAAACAGTTGAAATTTTCACAGATGATGTATTTCTATTGCCGCTATAACAACAAATAGATACTAAAAATAATAATAAATATTTACGGGTGGCTCAATACAATTTCTAAGTAGTAAAAATTTAAAAAACAACAATACAGTACACCAATGTATTTAACACAATCATAATGAAAACTTATATTTAGGTAAACTACCAACGCATCGCATGCCTACCAAGTATTTTGAACTAAGTTTTATGATATGTCCCCGTTATCGTGTATCCTTAAGAAGAAAATATATGCTTCTGTACCACATTGGTGTCATATAAAAAAGGTTTAAATAAGGTATTTAAAACAAAAATTGTATGTAATTTTTTTATTCTTTAGGTAAACATAAGGCAAAAGCTGTTTTTCAAAAAAGAATAATATTCCTCAGTAGTAGTAGGGGGAGGCGCCGCAGCCGCACCCGCAGCTGCCGGCAATAGAGACAGCGCCAGCGGCGGGCACGTCGCCGCCGAACGTGACAGCGCCGATTATCGGCACCTGGCCAGCGACGACAGTGGTACCAGCGACTCCCATCTCACCGGCGACCGCCACGTTACCTTCGCCAGCGCCGCCGTAAGCGGGAGCAGCGAATGCGGGAGCAGCGAGGGCGGGAGCAGCAAGGGCGGGTGCGAAACCTCTTCCGTAACCGAGACCAGCGCCAGCGAGAGGAAGGCCACCAAGAGCGGCGCCGGCGAGAGGGAGTCCGCCGAAGGCAGCGTTAGCGATGGCGGCGTCAGCAAGACCGACGCCGGCGAGACCCGCTCCGTATCCGCAACCTCTCACATCGCCGAGGTACTGGCTGAACACGGTCTGGACCAAGCAAGCTTGGATGCACACCAGGAGGACGGTGAAGGTGGACATGGTTGATTGTTTTCAAGGAAATGCTGAACCGAGAATGATATTCCGAAGGCAGTATGCCCCATTTATAGTTTGAATTTAAACTGATAACAGTACCTATGTATTGTGAAAGTATTATAAATTATTATTGAACATGACATAAAATATTAATTTCTACAGTTTTAGTTAACAAACAAAGAATGTTGTGTATTTATCGTAATTTTGTATCAATACAGTAAGTAGGTATTAGGAAATATGACAAGGGTTTAGTATATAAAGTACTTAGCTTGGTTCACATAACATTCTCGTTTCGTCAACTAGAATACTCTACCATGTCTGCTAAAGCCGTCCTCGTCCTCTGCGCCCAGGCCCTCCTGGTCCAGAGCGCACTCAGCCAGTACATCGGCTACGCCGACAGAGTGGCCGCCCCCTGCGGCTTGGCCGGCGCCGGCTGGGCTAACGACGGACTCGCATACAGCGGTCTGGCAGGTGCAGGCCTCGGCTGGGCTAACGACGGACTCGCATACAGCGGTCTGGCAGGTGCAGGCCTCGGCTTGGCAGGAAACGCATTAGCTTACGGCGGTGCTTATGACGCTGCCTATGGCATGGCCGGTATCGCCAACGCTCCGGGAATCGCTCCCGCCAGTGGCGGTGCTCTGCCCATCTCCAGCGCCTCCCCCATCGCTCCCACCGGTATCTCTGTAGCGTCTGAGAACGCCATCGAAGGTATCCTCGCCGTCCGCGGAGATATGCCGTTCGTGAGCGCTGTAGCTTTGGAAGGTGCTTTGCCCACCGCTGGGGCTGGATCTGTCGCATACGGTTGCGGTAACGGCGCCATCGGCATCGTGAGCGATATTGGATACGGCGCCGGCGCTGCTGTGGCTGACGGACTTGCCTTCGGTAACGGTCTGGCCTACGGCAACGGACTCGCCTATGGCGCCGGCTTGGCTGCCGCTCCTGGCTTCGGTGCCGCGCTTGGTTATGGAGGACTGGTCGCGCCTGCCCTCGGCGGCTGCGGCTACAGCACTATCTACTGAAGAATTCAAATGTCAAAATTGGTATAAAGAATAAACACTATTATGCAAGGAAAAATCTAATTTAATTTTAATATAAATAACTAGCTTCCGCCCCGCGGAATATCCCGCTGGTTCCCGCTCTCATAGGAATTCATTCACAAACAAAGAAACTCTTCAGCTTTATAATATCAGTATAGATTTTAAATGTCTATAGACGGAAGACGCCGGACCCCCATACACATACTTGCGGACGACCCCTAGGAGTCCGCGGACCACAGGTAAGGCACATTGACCGTGGTGATAATGGCGTCTACCGATAAATGATTACGATATTTCTATGAATAATATAAATATGAAAGTTTGTAAGAATGTATGTTCTGAAATAGCACATAGTCAACGATTTCTCCCGGGGAAATATGAAGATCCCCGAGAACTCCGATGAAAGCTTGTATATAGCCACTATAATTAACTTTTTATAATGTCATGGAAACCTGAAATAAGATTTTTATTTATCAAATTTTATTTTATTACAAATTTCTTCTTCCGCTCCCTGGTTTATCCCGCAGGTTCCCGTTCTTATAGAAATAAAATGTAGCATACGACACTTACAAGTAATGTAGCTTTCTAATGGTGAAATAATTAATCAGATGGGTCCAGTAGTTTCGGAGCCTATTCATAATTGGCAAGAAGAGGATAATTAAGCATGATCTAATTTCTTCTTATTTATTATGCATTTATTTATTGTTTAAAATGTCTTTAGACAGAGGACACCACGCTTCCATAAACCTACTTGCGGACACCCACGGCCCGCGGACCACAGGTTAAAAAAACAAATCTTGGTGATAATAGCGTCTACGGCGTCTACCCATAATAATTATGATAATCCTTCTAATATTATAAATACGAAAATTTGTGACAATGTATAATTACCAATTTTATAATGTTATGAAAATCTGAAAGAATATACCTATATATTTTCCATAAGAAATCTTGAGCGTAGGTACATTCGGTCCTATAGGAAGAAAACAATTTATTTTACAATGACAACTGTTTTAGTTAAAGGTTTATTTTATTATGCGTTACGTACTTAAAAATGGTGTCTACCTATTTCTTAAGATAAAAAACTGTTGAATTTATATTTAAATTTCCCGCCTTACCGTTTTGCTTAGTATGTAAGTTGTATAGTCTATGGTAATATAATAAATAAGTTCTCTATGTTCTGGGCATATCGTGTGTGGTTTATTTTATCTCCAAGTATTACAAATCCTTATAAAATACATTACATTTATCAAAAACATAAGTAATAAATAATAAATATCCTGGGATATTTTTCACACACGGCCAATCTGATTCCAAATTAAGCATCAAATTGAGCTTGTGTTATGGTAACCAGATAGCTGATATACTACATATACTACTTTTAAATACATATTTATATAGATATTTACATCCAGACACAGGACAAACAGACATATTCATGCATACAAATGTTTGTCCTGGGTGGGAATCGAACCCACGACCCGCGGCTTGAAAGTCAGGGTCACTAACCGCAAAGCCAACCGGGCTGTCCAAAGTAAACTTCGCTATAAGTTTTGAGCAATTTATTTTTATTTTCTGATTATAAATATCGTATCTGATGTAGGATCAGGGAATTTCCAATGAGTGCTATCAATTACGTTAAAAGTAAAGCGGTATGAATCTATAGGTACTAATATTATAAAGGAGTAGAGTTTGTTTGTTTGTTTGTTTGTTTGCTTGAACGCGCTAATCTCAGGAACTACTGGTCCGATTTGAAAAATTCTTTCGCCATTGGATAGTCCATTTATCGAGGAAGGCTATACGCTATATATCATCACGCTATGACCAATAGGAACGGAGCACCAATGAAGAATGTTTCAAAATCGGGAGATTTATTTTCCAGTGGAGAGCTTCCGCTGCGTACGCTGCGTAAACGGTTAAAGTTACGCTAAAATGATGTATCACAAAATTGTTCCCCTTCAAAAGTTCTAAAAAATAATCCGCAACAGCATATGTCTACCTATTAAGGTTGGCTCACTATAACCACTTTTATACTAACCAAATTTGTTCGAAAATTAAGCATTATTTGTGAAGGTGTTTTTATAAAGATGATATTAATCCTTATCCAAATAAATACGTTATTCATCGCAAGTATTTAATTTAAAACAAAATTGCCATTTACATCATTCAATTTCAATGAATATCTTAGGAGATATCGCAAATTTAAAATAACATCGCACCAAAATAATTTATCAAGTACTGCGCGCGCCTTTATGTACTGGGCCGGCGCGGTGTGCAGTCATCAGTTGTCTCTGCGAGGTGATCCTTCTACGTAAACGAAGGGGGTTGAAAGTTAGCGTCAGCCCAAAGTAACTATTCCACGCGGACGGAGTCGCGGGCAGAAGCTAGTAGAATCTACATAGTAAAATTTAATAAAGTATGTCATATGACAGACAAATACAGAGAATATCGAGAAATGCGACAAGAAAACTTCTAGTTTTTTTAATTTGAAACATAATTTCACATAATTTCTTTGGAAGAAATAATTATTATTATTATTTAAAGTTATGTTCAAAATGTTACAACAACTGTAAATTAATACATAGCAAACAAACCCATTCCATTAGTATTTTAATAAATTATATTGGGAAAGGACCATAAGTTAATATAAAACATAAACAGATGATTTGCCATAGATAAAGTTTATTCATTCATATGTGCAAGAAGTCACTGATTCCTCAGTAGTAGTAGGGGGAGGCGCCGCAGCCGCACCCGCAGCTGCCGGCAATAGAGACAGCGCCAGCGGCGGGCACGTCGCCGCCGAACGTGACAGCGCCGATTATCGGCACCTGGCCAGCGACGACAGTGGTACCAGCGACTCCCATCTCACCGGCGACCGCCACGTTACCTTCGCCAGCGCCGCCGTAAGCGGGAGCAGCGAGTGCGGGAGCAGCGAATGCGGGAGCAGCGAGGGCGGGAGCAGCAAGGGCGGGTGCGAAACCTCTTCCGTAACCGAGACCAGCGCCAGCGAGAGGAAGGCCACCAAGAGCGGCGCCGGCGAGAGGGAGTCCGCCGAAGGCAGCGTTAGCGATGGCGGCGTCAGCAAGACCGACGCCGGCGAGACCCGCTCCGTATCCGCAACCTCTCACATCGCCGAGGTACTGGCTGAACACGTGCTGGACCAAGCAAGCTTGGATGCACACCAGGAGGACGGCGAAGGTGGACATGGTTGATTATTTTCAATAGGATACTGAACACAGAATGATATTTGGAAGGCAGTATGCCCCATTTATAGTTTGAATTTAAACTGATAACAGTACCTATGTATTGTGAAAGTATTATAAATTATTATTGAACATGACATAAAATATTAATTTCTACAGTTTTAGTTAACAAACAAAGAATGTTGTGTATTTATCGTAATTTTGTATCAATACAGTAAGTAGGTATTAGGAAATATGACAAGGGTTTAGTATATAAAGTACTTAGCTTGGTTCACATAACATTCTCGTTTCGTCAACTAGAATACTCTACCATGTCTGCTAAAGCCGTCCTCGTCCTCTGCGCCCAGGCCCTCCTGGTCCAGAGCGCACTCAGCCAGTACATCGGCTACGCCGACAGAGTGGCCGCCCCCTGCGGCTTGGCCGGCGCCGGCTGGGCTAACGACGGACTCGCATACAGCGGTCTGGCAGGTGCAGGCCTCGGCTGGGCTAACGACGGACTCGCATACAGCGGTCTGGCAGGTGCAGGCCTCGGCTTGGCAGGAAACGCATTAGCTTACGGCGGTGCTTATGACGCTGCCTATGGCATGGCCGGTATCGCCAACGCTCCGGGAATCGCTCCCGCCAGTGGCGGTGCTCTGCCCATCTCCAGCGCCTCCCCCATCGCTCCCACCGGTATCTCTGTAGCGTCTGAGAACGCCATCGAAGGTATCCTCGCCGTCCGCGGAGATATGCCGTTCGTGAGCGCTGTAGCTTTGGAAGGTGCTTTGCCCACCGCTGGGGCTGGATCTGTCGCATACGGTTGCGGTAACGGCGCCATCGGCATCGTGAGCGATATTGGATACGGCGCCGGCGCTGCTGTGGCTGACGGACTTGCCTTCGGTAACGGTCTGGCCTACGGCAACGGACTCGCCTATGGCGCCGGCTTGGCTGCCGCTCCTGGCTTCGGTGCCGCGCTTGGTTATGGAGGACTGGTCGCGCCTGCCCTCGGCGGCTGCGGCTACAGCACTATCTACTGAAGAATTCAAATGTCAAAATTGGTATAAAGAATAAACACTATTATGCAAGGAAAAATCTAATTTAATTTTAATATAAATAACTAGCTTCCGCCCCGCGGAATATCCCGCTGGTTCCCGCTCTCATAGGAATTCATTCACAAACAAAGAAACTCTTCAGCTTTATAATATCAGTATAGATTTTAAATGTCTATAGACGGAAGACGCCGGACCCCCATACACATACTTGCGGACGACCCCTAGGAGTCCGCGGACCACAGGTAAGGCACATTGACCGTGGTGATAATGGCGTCTACCGATAAATGATTACGATATTTCTATGAATAATATAAATATGAAAGTTTGTAAGAATGTATGTTCTGAAATAGCACATAGTCAACGATTTCTCCCGGGGAAATATGAAGATCCCCGAGAACTCCGATGAAAGCTTGTATATAGCCACTATAATTAACTTTTTATAATGTCATGGAAACCTGAAATAAGATTTTTATTTATCAAATTTTATTTTATTACAAATTTCTTCTTCCGCTCCCTGGTTTATCCCGCAGGTTCCCGTTCTTATAGAAATAAACTGTAGCATACGACACTTACAAATAATGTAGCTTTCTAATGGTGAAATAATTAATCAGATGGGTCCAGTAGTTTCGGAGCCTATTCATAATTGGCAAGAAGAGGATAATTAAGCATGATCTAATTTCTTCTTATTTATTATGCATTTATTTATTGTTTAAAATGTCTTTAGACAGAGGACGCCACGTCACCATAAACCTACTTGCGGACACCCACGGCCCGCGGACCACAGGTTAAAAAAACAAATCTTGGTGATAATAGCGTCTACGGCGTCTACCCATAATAATTATGATAATCCTTCTAATATTATAAATACGAAAATTTGTGACAATGTATAATTACCAATTTTATAATGTTATGAAAATCTGAAAGAATATACCTATATATTTTCCATATATAGGTATATTCTTTCAGATTGAGCGTAGGTACATTCGGTCCTATAGGAAGAAAACAATTTATTTTACAATGACAACTGTTTTAGTTAAAGGTTTATTTTATTATGCGTTACGTACTTAAAAATGGTGTCTACCTATTTCTTAAGATAAAAAACTGTTGAATTTATATTTAAATTTCCCGCCTTACCGTTTTGCTTAGTATGTAAGTTGTATAGTCTATGGTAATATAATAAATAAGTTCTCTATGTTCTGGGCATATCGTGTGTGGTTTATTTTATCTCCAAGTATTACAAATCCTTATAAAATACATTACATTTATCAAAAACATAAGTAATAAATAATAAATATCCTGGGATATTTTTCACACACGGCCAATCTGATTCCAAATTAAGCGTCAAATTGAGCTTGTGTTATGGTAACCAGATAGCTGATATACTACATATACTACTTTTAAATACATATTTATATAGATATTTACATCCAGACACAGGACAAACAGACATATTCATGCATACAAATGTTTGTCCTGGGTGGGAATCGAACCCACGACCCGCGGCTTGAAAGTCAGGGTCACTAACCGCAAAGCCAACCGGGCTGTCCAAAGTAAACTTCGCTATAAGTTTTGAGCAATTTATTTTTATTTTCTGATTATAAATATCGTATCTGATGTAGGATCAGGGAATTTCCAATGAGTGCTATCAATTACGTTAAAAGTAAAGCGGTATGAATCTATAGGTACTAATATTATAAAGGAGTAGAGTTTGTTTGTTTGTTTGTTTGTTTGCTTGAACGCGCTAATCTCAGGAACTACTGGTCCGATTTGAAAAATTCTTTCGCCATTGGATAGTCCATTTATCGAGGAAGGCTATACGCTATATATCATCACGCTATGACCAATAGGAACGGAGCACCAATGAAGAATGTTTCAAAATCGGGAGATTTATTTTCCAGTGGAGAGCTTCCGCTGCGTACGCTGCGTAAACGGTTAAAGTTACGCTAAAATGATGTATCACAAAATTGTTCCCCTTCAAAAGTTCTAAAAAATAATCCGCAACAGCATATGTCTACCTATTAAGGTTGGCTCACTATAACCACTTTTATACTAACCAAATTTGTTCGAAAATTAAGCATTATTTGTGAAGGTGTTTTTATAAAGATGATATTAATCCTTATCCAAATAAATACGTTATTCATCGCAAGTATTTAATTTAAAACAAAATTGCCATTTACATCATTCAATTTCAATGAATATCTTAGGAGATATCGCAAATTTAAAATAACATCGCACCAAAATAATTTATCAAGTACTGCGCGCGCCTTTATGTACTGGGCCGGCGCGGTGTGCAGTCATCAGTTGTCTCTGCGAGGTGATCCTTCTACGTAAACGAAGGGGGTTGAAAGTTAGCGTCAGCCCAAAGTAACTATTCCACGCGGACGGAGTCGCGGGCAGAAGCTAGTAGAATATACATAGTAAAATTTAATAAAGTGTGTCATATGACAGACAAATACAGAGAATATCGAGAAATGCGACAAGAAAACTTCTAGTTTTTTTAATTTGAAACATAATTTCACATAATTTCTTTGGAAGAAATAATTATTATTATTATTTAAAGTTATGTTCAAAATGTTACAACAACTGTAAATTAATACATAGCAAACAAACCCATTCCATTAGTATTTTAATAAATTATATTGGGAAAGGACCATAAGTTAATATAAAACATAAACAGATGATTTGCCATAGATAAAGTTTATTCATTCATATGTGCAAGAAGTCACTGATTCCTCAGTAGTAGTAGGGGGAGGCGCCGCAGCCGCACCCGCAGCTGCCGGCAATAGAGACAGCGCCAGCGGCGGGCACGTCGCCGCCGAACGTGACAGCGCCGATTATCGGCACCTGGCCAGCGACGACAGTGGTACCAGCGACTCCCATCTCACCGGCGACCGCCACGTTACCTTCGCCAGCGCCGCCGTAAGCGGGAGCAGCGAGTGCGGGAGCAGCGAATGCGGGAGCAGCGAGGGCGGGAGCAGCAAGGGCGGGTGCGAAACCTCTTCCGTAACCGAGACCAGCGCCAGCGAGAGGAAGGCCACCAAGAGCGGCGCCGGCGAGAGGGAGTCCGCCGAAGGCAGCGTTAGCGATGGCGGCGTCAGCAAGACCGACGCCGGCGAGACCCGCTCCGTATCCGCAACCTCTCACATCGCCGAGGTACTGGCTGAACACTTGCTGGACCAAGCAAGCTTGGATGCACACCAACAGGACGGTGAAGGAAGACATGGTTGATTGTTTTCAATAGGATACTGAACACAGAATGGTATTTTGACGGCACTATGACCCATTTATAGTTGTAATATAGAACGATAACAATATTATTGTGTAATGAAAAACGTGACAAGTGTAGACGTGTAGAATTGCTACAGCGAGTATTACCAAACATGTCAATATTCTGTACACAGTATATGACAACTAAATAAAACTGATAAGAGTTTAGTATATAATGTACATAGCTAGGTTCACATAACATTCTCGTTCCGTCAACTAGAACACTCCACCATGTCTGCTAAAGCCGTCCTCGTCCTCTGCGCCCAGGCCCTCCTGGTCCAGAGCGCACTCAGCCAGTACATCGGCTACGCCGACAGAGTGGCCGCCCCCTGCGGTTTGGCCGGCGCCGGCTGGGCTAACGACGGACTCGCATACAGCGGTCTGGCAGGTGCAGGCCTCGGCTGGGCTAACGACGGACTCGCATACAGCGGTCTGGCAGGTGCAGGCCTCGGCTGGGCAGGAAACGCATTAGCTTACGGCGGTGCTTATGACGCTGCCTATGGCATGGCCGGTATTGCCAACGCTCCGGGAATCGCTCCCGCCAGTGGCGGTGCTCTGCCCATCTCCAGCGCCTCCCCCATCGCTCCCACCGGTATCTCTGTAGCGTCTGAGAACGCCATCGAAGGTATCCTCGCCGTCCGCGGAGATATGCCGTTCGTGAGCGCTGTAGCTTTGGAAGGTGCTTTGCCCACCGCTGGGGCTGGATCTGTCGCATACGGTTGCGGTAACGGCGCCATCGGCATCGTGAGCGACATTGGATACGGCGCCGGCGCTGCTGTGGCTGACGGACTTGCCTTCGGTAACGGTCTGGCCTACGGCAACGGACTCGCCTATGGCGCCGGCTTGGCTGCGGCTCCTGGCTTCGCAGGGCTCGCTGCTCCTGCCTACATGGGATACGGATGTGGTGGTATCTACTGAAAACCTCCATACTTCTCGAAGTATTTCTTACACTTGAAATAAAATCTTTTGCATACTATACCTATACTTTTTAATTGAGTTGTATTTAGCCCAACCTTGAGCCGATTCTCAAATAATTAGAACTTGTACGTAGCATCTGGTACAAAAGATGAACTTTTCTGGTGAACCTGCCGAGGCCGTCTCTCTATGACCGGACTATTTTATGTACGCATCTTGTAATGCATTTGTTTTTATTTTTGAAACACATACTCCCATTTCTACATAGTAACTTGCTGCTTTAACTTTTGCCAAAAATACAATGAAGTAAATACTGTTTCTTTAACTCCTGAAATCAAAATTATGATATTCAATATTCATCGAAAATTGTGCGAGCCCAGAAAATGTTCCTTCAAATTAGTCCCACAATTTTACTAGCGCCATCTATTGATATGATAAACGAACGAAAATAATAAGTTTTATTAAGTAATTTAATCGTGAATGTATTTAGTTTAAATCGTTCGGGGAAGTATTTTAACCAGTAGACTTTTACTATGGTGTTTATGTTTAAACATGAAATAATATAATACGTAATAGGTACTTTGGTTCAAATAAATCATAATTGTTAGAAATATAAATATTTATTTGTATAAATTTGGGTAGGCACGTCGGTGTTATATCTAATTATCATCATTATTATATCAATTCGTAAAGCAAAAACTTAGTATTCTTTTTTACGAAAATTGGTGGAGGATAATATTTTGGACATATATATGAGGGGGAAGTGCAGATTGCCTTATGTTAATTGTACAAAAACACGTATTTAACCATTTGACACACAAGCATTTAAACTCTTTTGTAGTTGAAGTTTTTCATTTATTTGTATCATTAATTAAATTATGGAAATATTTAGTTAGGTACCTACTTATTTTATTGTTCTTAATAAAAATAAACAATGAATAAAATTATGGCTTTTATAAATTTTCTTGGTAGAATATGGACTATAGGGCGACCACTAGTACTTTACTAAAATGCTGAGAAAGTAATATACTACAGACACTTACGTGTACCTATATTGTATTAACTGTAAAACATTTAAAAGTTCGCTAATATTGGCCAGCATTTTTTTTCAGTAAGTTTCTAAAAACCAATGTGTTTTGAAATTTCTGTGGCAATGGGAATATTATTAACCCCTTTATGAAACTGACAAATTAAATTAACAGCTTGTCGTTCCATTATTTTTAAACTCAAATACAATAATTATAAGATCGCGTCCTGATCAACATCAAAAGGTAAGTTATATAGGAGTTTAAATCAAATAAATATATTGTATGCTTTTAATTTTATTAAAAGTTTATCAGATATAGTTTCTAGATGTTTCCGATTGTTCAGTAGATACCACCACAGCCGTATCCCATGTAGGCAGGAGCAGCGAGCCCTGCGAAGCCAGGAGCGGCAGCCAAGCCGGCGCCATAGGCGAGTCCGTTGCCGTAGGCCAGACCGTTACCGAAGGCAAGTCCGTCAGCCACAGCAGCGCCGGCGCCGTATCCAATGTCGCTCACGATGCCGATGGCGCCGTTACCGCAACCGTATGCGACAGATCCAGCCCCAGCGGTGGGCAAAGCACCTTCCAAAGCTACAGCGCTCACGAACGGCATATCTCCGCGGACGGCGAGGATACCTTCGATGGCGTTCTCAGACGCTACAGAGATACCGGTGGGAGCGATGGGGGAGGCGCTGGAGATGGGCAGAGCACCGCCACTGGCGGGAGCGATTCCCGGAGCGTTGGCAATACCGGCCATGCCATAGGCAGCGTCATAAGCACCGCCGTAAGCTAATGCGTTTCCTGCCCAGCCGAGGCCTGCACCTGCCAGACCGCTGTATGCGAGTCCGTCGTTAGCCCAGCCGAGGCCTGCACCTGCCAGACCGCTGTATGCGAGTCCGTCGTTAGCCCAGCCGGCGCCGGCCAAGCCGCAGGGGGCGGCCACTCTGTCGGCGTAGCCGATGAACTGGCTGAGTGCGCTCTGGACCAGGAGGGCCTGGGCGCAGAGGACGAGGACGGCTTTAGCAGACATGGTAGTGTGTTCTAGTTGACGGAACGAGAATGTTATTGAATGTGATTTATGTTCTTTATATACTAAACCATTATCATATTTCCTAATACCTACTGCATTGATACAAAATAACGATTAATACACAACATTCTTTGTTTGGTAACTAAAACTGTAGAAATTTATATTTTATGTCATGTTCAATAATTTTACTTTCACAATACATACTGTTATCAGTTTAAATTCAAAATATAAATGGGGCATACTGCCTTCCGAATATCATTCTGGGTTCAGCATTTCCTTGAAAACAATCAACCATGTCCTCCTTCACCGTCCTCCTGGTGTGCATCCAAGCTTGCTTGGTCCAGCAAGTGTTCAGCCAGTACCTCGGCGATGTGAGAGGTTGCGGATACGGAGCGGGTCTCGCCGGCGTCGGTCTTGCTGACGCCGCCATCGCTAACGCTGCCTTCGGCGGACTCCCTCTCGCCGGCGCCGCTCTTGGTGGCCTTCCTCTCGCTGGCGCTGGTCTCGGTTACGGAAGAGGTTTCGCACCCGCCCTTGCTGCTCCCGCCCTCGCTGCTCCCGCATTCGCTGCTCCCGCACTCGCTGCTCCCGCTTACGGCGGCGCTGGCGAAGGTAACGTGGCGGTCGCCGGTGAGATGGGAGTCGCTGGTACCACTGTCGTCGCTGGCCAGGTGCCGATAATCGGCGCTGTCACGTTCGGCGGCGACGTGCCCGCCGCTGGCGCTGTCTCTATTGCCGGCAGCTGCGGGTGCGGCTGTGGCGCTTCCCCCTACTACTACTGAGAAACAAACATGAAGATTACTTGTTTCTTGAATAAACTTCATATTATCTATTTTGTTGTTGAATTTTTTTAAATCTTTTTGTCTGTAAGGAATGGTTAGGAACCTATAAATATTTGTACATCATTAACTATTGGATAAAGAACAATAGGTCAACTAACGTAGCCTCCTAGTACACGGCGTAAAGCTTAATATTTCGTAAACGAAACCCTGAATCGGAAAGCTTTCTTAACAAACCTTTCCAATTTTTAATAAGCTACCTATCTAACGATACGTCACACTATAGGACCATTCCAATGTCCATACATTAAAAAGAATTCCCCGTTTTACGTGTAACTATCCCCGTTTTACGGGTACCCCAAAAAATATTTTTTCAAGATTTATGTTTTAACTTTGTCGACGCTGTTAGTATCTACTACCCATACCAAATTACAGCTCTGTAGTATTAACCGTCTCTGAGCTAACCCGCGTCGGACGGACATGGCGAAACTGTTCGTAGTTTACTACGGAACCCTAAAAATAATACTATACATAAACTACATTAAATTCCCTTGGTAAATAACGAACATAATGTAATAAGAAGTCTAATTCACAGCCAACCGGCTTTGTGGTTAGTGACCCAGACTGTCAAACCGGGGGTCGTGGGTTTGAATATGTCTGTTTGTCCTGTGTCTGGATGTAAATATCTATATAAGTATGTATTTAAAAATAGTTTATGTAGTATATCAACTATTTGATTACCATATCACAAGCTCTGCTTAGTTTGGCATCTGATTGGCCGTGTGTGAAAAATGTCCCAGGATATTTATTTATTTATTTAAATACGTGTTTATGACAAAAAAAATTTTTATCAAGTATGTACCTGTACCTATATAAAATACGTTTTTTAGATGTAAAATCTTTTTAAATAATAATTACAAAATAAAAAATATCAATAGTAATATTATATGAATAAGTAAATAGTCCCACCCAGTGTTTGTTATCGAACTCCTCCGTATATTTTTTAAGTTTGTTATGCGATAGAACAAATTACAAAAAAAACATAAATAGAATGTCTAAATAACCTCAATTCGTATTTATGGAGCTACTTAAGCAATTAAATTTCAAAGAATCAGTTCACGACTTCGCACCTTCGTTTAAAAAAAGGTAGGTATACAAATTTTTACATATGATGATAGGTAATGATGTAGGTACCTACTTAAGATAGTAATATACTTTACCACCCGGTGTGATGAAAGAAGTCTGCCCAACTAACATTTAGTTAAATATAACTTTAATGAACCTTTTTAGCATACTTTTACAATACTCTAGAGCGTTTATATACAAATTCAAACTGCGCTGAACAAAACCTCTTACTCGCGCGCACGGCTCGCTCGATCTCTCTCTCCGAGTGTTGCCAACGGCGCGCGCTATGAGTAGCGCTGAGGGAGCTTACCCCTAGTGTTGCGAGTGGGACGGCCACACGCTACAATACCTATTTATGAACCCACAGAAATGGATTTTTTTTATAAAGGCGTTATTCACCAGATGGTAAATCTACAATAGCACTGAAGGCTTTACGGCAGAAGATATGTTTAAGATACTAAACAATAAATATATAGGTATAGTACAAGTCTAGTATTTAGTTAAACGTTTGCAAAATATTACTTAAATAATCAAGTAGGTTGTAACATCTTTGTATATTGGGTTGGTATTTAAACCAAAATCTCAGCAAATGTGCACCAAATTACTATGTACAGGAAAATTCAATTTTCTCTTCCAAATAATTATGTACTGTACCTAGTTACTGACACAAAATATTAAGTTCTTAGTCTGATAATGTAAAGTGCTTTCTGTTATAGTCCCACACATGGAGGTAAGTAAGAAGCAAATGGTAGATTCACTTAATAAAAAGTGAAAAAAGTAATACCGTCTAGAAACCAAATAAATACTAAAACGTTTTGAAGGCATTGTTTATTCAATAAGTAAATATTGGTGCTCTTCCAGAATTTTCAATATTCCTCAGTAGTAGTAGGGGGAGGCGCCACAGCCGCACCCGCAGCTGCCGGCAATAGAGACAGCGCCAGCGGCGGGCACGTCGCCGCCGAACGTGACAGCGCCGATTATCGGCACCTGGCCAGCGACGACAGTGGTACCAGCGACTCCCATCTCACCGGCGACCGCCACGTTACCTTCGCCAGCGCCGCCGTAAGCGGGAGCAGCGAGTGCGGGAGCAGCGAATGCGGGAGCAGCGAGGGCGGGAGCAGCAAGGGCGGGTGCGAAACCTCTTCCGTAACCGAGACCAGCGCCAGCGAGAGGAAGGCCACCAAGAGCGGCGCCGGCGAGAGGGAGTCCGCCGAAGGCAGCGTTAGCGATGGCGGCGTCAGCAAGACCGACGCCGGCGAGACCCGCTCCGCATCCGCAACCTCTCACATCGCCGAGGTACTGGCTGAACACGTGCTGGACCAAGCAAGCTTGGATGCACACCAGGAGGACGGCGAAGGTGGACATGGTTGATTGTTTTCAAGGAAATGACGAACCGTGAATGATATTCGGAAGGCAGTATGCCCCATTTATAGTTTGATTTAAACTGATAACAGTATGTATTGTGAAAGTATAATTATTGAACATGACATAAAATATTAATTTTTACCGTTTTAGTTAGCAAACAAAGAATGTTGTGTATTAATCGTTATTTTGTATCAATGCAGTAGGTATTAGGAAATATGATAATGGTTCAGTATATATAGAACGTAAATCACATTAAATAACATTCTCGTTCCGTCAACTAGAACTCACTACCATGTCTTCTAAAGCCGTCCTCGTCCTCTGCGCCCAGGCCCTCCTGGTCCAGAGCGCACTCAGCCAGTACATCGGCTACGCCGACAGAGTGGCCGCCCCCTGCGGCTTGGCCGGCGCCGGCTGGGCTAACGACGGACTCGCATACAGCGGTCTGGCAGGTGCAGGCCTCGGCTGGGCTAACGACGGACTCGCATACAGCGGTCTGGCAGGTGCAGGCCTCGGCTGGGCAGGAAACGCATTAGCTTACGGCGGTGCTTATGACGCTGCCTATGGCATGGCCGGTATTGCCAACGCTCCGGGAATCGCTCCCGCCAGTGGCGGTGCTCTGCCCATCTCCAGCGCCTCCCCCATCGCTCCCACCGGTATCTCTGTAGCGTCTGAGAACGCCATCGAAGGTATCCTCGCCGTCCGCGGAGATATGCCGTTCGTGAGCGCTGTAGCTTTGGAAGGTGCTTTGCCCACCGCTGGGGCTGGATCTGTCGCATACGGTTGCGGTAACGGCGCCATCGGCATCGTGAGCGACAATGGATACGGCGCCGGCGCTGCTGTGGCTGACGGACTTGCCTTCGGTAACGGTCTGGCCTACGGCAACGGACTCGCCTATGGCGCCGGCTTGGCTGCCGCTCCTGGCTTCGCAGGGCTCGCCGCTCCTGCTTACAGAGGATACGGATGTGGTGGTATCTACTGATATATCTCAAAACAATGAACATATATGAAACTGTAGCACGCTTAAATAAAATCAAATGCAAACGATTTCTTTATCTAATTTTTATCGATCACGTGGAGCTTCCAAAACGGTTCCATGAATTTCCTTTTTCTCTATTGTATTTAACCATCTAGATGCGGTTGATTTCATGAATATTTTATTTATTTCGATTTGGCATCAATTTGTTCTGTTCGTTCATTCGTAAGTGCCTTTGTCATGTCCCAGTCTTTGTTAGACTGGGTATCTGATCTTTACAGTAGCCATAGGTAGGTACTTTCGACTTGAAGGGCACGTTTATAAAGCTGACTTACCGCGAATGCAGGGTCATGATTGACTTTGACTTGGACATTCCTGAAATGATTTCTTATGTAACGTAGCCTACCTTTTAATTTATGGCCGAAAATCACTGTTTCCCACGCCGTCTTTCGGGAAAATAATCTGCCGTAATACAAAAGAAAAATTTCTACAATTGTTAAAAAATCAACCAAAATGATAGATAAAAATAAAGGTTCTATGTATATTGCAGACTACACAATATTGTTATGTCTAGCTGCGAAAGTATAAAAAAAAGTGTGCACCAAGGCCTAAAAATGAAACTTGCACTTTCTGTAGTCTATAAGCAGATGTCACAAGTTAATGCTTATTGTTAGAATTAATTTTGCACTCCAAATCATTATTTTTTGCAAAGAGACTACTTAATGTTTTGGTAGACAAATATTACATTTGAATAAATGTACTGTGATGCAACTGTGAGCATATTAATTTCTTGTACATATATATTCTACATATTGTAGCGATATGATTGCTGGAATAGAATAAAACCCCACACAATTTCTTCGCAACCGAAACGTATAATTTTGGTTTAATTTTCTAAACAGAAATATAAAAAGGTTTAAAATACAAAAATAAAAAAACTTGATTGGAGCCTACATACAGTCAGATATGAAATTGACAATTAATTTTGGTATAAGAAGATGAAATTAATATATGTATTAATATTAACAAAATTTAATCGCGTCGGTAACGAGAACCCGATTGCAATCGATTCGCCCCGCTTAGTTTAAAAAAAATAATAGATCGTTTTTTTTAAAAAACAAATAGGGTAAAGGCACCAGTGGTCAGCCTCATAACGAGTTTTTGAAGTTTGAATGGTCGGCATTTCCACAGGTTTAGTGGTATAAACAAACGCTTTACGTGATTTGATTAAACGTTTATTAAAGATTTTAAATAACACATTACAAAAAGTAACAATCGTCTTTTTTGTATTTATAATTCAGTGAAAAGTAAAAATGGCACTTTTCTCCAGTAGTCAGCCTCCAAAGTCCAGTAATCAGCCTAAGTGTACCCAGTGCTCGGCCTTTAAATTATTTAGTACAATGAGATCAAAATCACATATATATTTATATCAAAATCAACGATATACCTATATACTACACCTAATAAATATTTATTTATTTATTGCCTTATTTTACATAGAGAGTAGTACATAGGGAGTACTAGTCTTACGACACGAAATTGACTTGACTTATTACAAAATATATATTCTCGCAAGACATCACAATAAATAATCATATATATAAATGTTTAAATGTTTATATATATATGTGCCGCTTCTTCTGCTTTATTTAGAACTGAGTCTGGACCCATTTTCCTTGGGCTTTCTGGTGCTCGTAGGTGGAGCCTATCTTGTAAAGTACCTCGAGGAACACCAAACGATCTGCTAGCCTCCCTAATCGACATTCCGCTTCTAATGGGTTCCATGGCAGAAGTGAGTTTTTTTGGAGGGTATGTGTGTATTTGTCTCGGCATGTTGCTATAAATAATAAAATGAAAAATATGTAGATGTAGTCAATACTGGATTATTTTAATAAACATTGACCATACTTTTTACTTACTAACTAACTTTTTTACTTACATAAGCCTGGGTAAGTGCGTAACAGGCATAAAAAAACCATCATTCAAACAATACCTACGTAAATTGTGAACTCAACGTCAAAAATCTACAGTATCGTATAGTATCATTATAATATCGTACAGTTTTGTACCTTATTTCACTGAGTTAGCGTTCAAAATCGTAAATATGATTGCTGAGAACTGGATCCTCTAAATCCAGTGGTCAGCCGATGTTTCCGTTATTTCAAATGCGGCCGACTACTGGGTTTTACTCTTAAAAGTCTACTACATGCTTAGATAAAATTGAAAGGATGTATTAGCTCGAAAATAAAGAAAACAATGGAAAACCCAGTGGTCAGCCGTGGGAGGCTGAGCACTGGATTTTTTGGAAAATAGTGATACCAGTAGTCAGCCCCCTCAATTTATGAGTAAAAAAGTGATATTTTCGATAAAATACAATGTCAGTTAATAGATAAACTAATAAATAAACCAATTATGATCAAAAAGTAATAGTTATATACATAAAAAGCAGTTATTCGTACCTGTTAAGATAATAGCACGTGCAGCAAAAAATATGGCGGACATGACACTACTGCTCTCGCCGACAAACAGCACCTATATGAACGAGTTTTTCTCTTCCCCCTGAACCCTCACCGCGTCTGTCGTGTGATGTACTGACGAATGAGGAATCAGAGCTTCTATTTAAACACTCGCGGTTTGGTAAAACGAATATACCTGATATTTACGACCAATAAACGACTCAAAAGGCTGACCACTGGTCCCTGGCTGGCCACTGGTGCCTTTACCCTAGGTACCGATAGAAAGAAAATTATACTCTACAATATATAAACTTTATACTTGTTGCTATGCCTACTTACACATTTCAAAAAATTTTTGAAATACCCCAAAATAAATACAATAAATAAACAACTTTCTAATAAAAATAATAAAGACCATACCTGTCATATCATTCAAATAATTACTTTATTAGCAAAAAAAACTTGATACTAGTCTTTTCCTTCGTTTCCACAAGGATGGTAAGCATTGGGAGGGTCTGATGATAAACGGTTGACATTTAAATATCTGTGGACTGGCATCAGCAAAGCCAGCAAAGGTATGTCGACCCATATAAGTAAAAACTTCATTATGTAAGTCTCATAAGCCTACGTATATCACCCACCAACTTCAAAATCAAAATCAATAATCAAAATCTTTTTTATTCAAATATGCATCAATCAAGCACTTATGAATAGTCACTAATACTTAACCTTCCAATCGATGCATGCAGTAATACCAGGGTATTACCAGATTCAAGGTGTGGACATATGAAAAAGAGGTCTCGGAGAAAACTTTTGGAATGCAATTTTTAAAGTAGGTATTGTCATTATAAGTATTTAATTTTCTGTCTATATTTTTTTATGTAAGTATATGTTGTGTACATTTCAAATACCGTTTTAGAAAACCTATACATAAGTAGCTTGAGCTTCACGACAAAACCATTGTTTTGAATGGGTTTTGTTGTAAACGAATCTCTGAATATTTTTATATTCTATCGTATTTTAGTTAAGGACTCAGAGAATTAAACAATCGGATTTACTGGAATTATAGTTTATTTAATAAATCCATGGGAATGCTATGAAATCATTCCAAATATTCCTCAGTAGTAGTAGGGGGAGGCGCCACAGCCGCACCCGCAGCTGCCGGCAATAGAGACAGCGCCAGCGGCGGGCACGTCGCCGCCGAACGTGACAGCGCCGATTATCGGCACCTGGCCAGCGACGACAGTGGTACCAGCGACTCCCATCTCACCGGCGACCGCCACGTTACCTTCGCCAGCGCCGCCGTAAGCGGAAGCAGCGAGTGCGGGAGCAGCGAATGCGGGAGCAGCGAGGGCGGGAGCAGCAAGGGCGGGTGCGAAACCTCTTCCGTAACCGAGACCAGCGCCAGCGAGAGGAAGGCCACCAAGAGCGGCGCCGGCGAGAGGGAGTCCGCCGAAGGCAGCGTTAGCGATGGCGGCGTCAGCAAGACCGACGCCGGCGAGACCCGCTCCGTATCCGCAACCTCTCACATCGCCGAGGTACTGGCTGAACACGTGCTGGACCAAGCAAGCTTGGACGCACACCAGGAGGACGGTGAAGGTGGACATGGTTGATTGTTTTCAAGGAAATGCTGAACCGAGAATGATATTTGGAAGACAGTGTGACCCATTTATAGTTTGAATTCAGATTGATAGCAATATAATTGTGACATTAAAAACGTGACATGAAGAATTTCTACAGCGATTGCTACCGAATAATGTAATGTATGTATTCATCGTTATTTGGTACCAAATCAAATCAAATCAAAATCTTTTTTATTCAAATAGGCCTCAATAAAGCACTTATGAATAGTCACTATTAATGCTCGGTTCTGATAGTAGTTTTTACTGAGAAGAGCCGGCAATAAACTCAGTAATTACTCTTTTCAAAAACCAACTTACATCTAATACAATAGTGATTTTTACAAAATGTGAAATAGCTTGTAGCGAGCATTTCACTGCCAAGGGTCTTTTTCTAACAAGTAATCTGATACACTATAAAAGCCCTTTCGATATAAAGTTTTCTTCACTACCTGCTTAAATTTATAGATAGGTAAATCCTGAATATCTTTAGGTAGTTTGTTGAAGAAGCGTATACATTGCCCCTTAAATGAATTTTTGACTTTAGTAAGTCTAGTTACAGGAATAGCGAGTTTGTGCTTATTTCTGGTGTTAATACTATGAGTGTCGCTATTTTTTGGAAAAAGATGTAAATTTTTACGTACATACAATAAATTTTCATAAATATATTGTGAGGGTACAGTCAAAATATTAATATTTTTGAATTTATCTCGTAGGGAGTCCCTTGGACTCATATTGTATATAGCACGAACAGCCCTCTTCTGCAGAATAAAAATAGTGTTAATGTCGGCACCACTGCCCCAAAGGAGAATGCCATAAGACATTATACTATGAAAATAACTAAAATAAACTAATCTCGCGGTATCTACGTCAGTAAGTGCACGTATTTTCTTTACTGCATATGCTGCAGAAGCAAGTCTGTTCGCCAACCGAGAAATATGAGGGCCCCACTGAAGCTTTACATCTAAAGTGATACCTAGAAATACTGTGGTTTCTACAAGATCTATATTTTCGTTCTTAATTCTAATACATGTGTCTACTTGACGAACATTTGGTAGACTAAATTTAATACATTTGGTTTTCTTCTCATTTAGAAGCAGATTATTTACAGTAAACCAATTTACCACATCCGAGAGAGCATTGTTCACCTCGTCATAATTGAATTCATGTCGTTTCACTTTGTAAAGAAGTGAAGTATCATCAGCGAACAATACAACCTCATTTTTTTTCTCAACAAGGTAGGGTAGGTCATTTATATATATCAAGAAAAGGAAAGGACCTAAGATTGAGCCTTGTGGGACGCCCATAGCAACAGTTGATCCAGGGGACACCTTTCCATTTATATTAACTCTCTGAATTCTATTACTAAGGTATGAATTTATAAGACTGAGTGCTTGATTTCTTATACCGTAGTGGCTTAACTTCCTGATTAACAGTTCATGTTGGACACAGTCAAATGCTTTAGATAAATCGCAAAAAACCCCTATTATGTCTTTTGAATCCTCCCAGGCTGCAAAGATATGTTGAATAAGCTCAACGCCGGCATCGGTTGTTGAGCGACCCTTGGTAAATCCAAACTGTTTATTATGAAAAAGATTATTACTATTAAAATGTCCCATTAATTGATTTAGTATGAGTTTTTCAAAGATTTTACTTAGTGTTGGTAGTACAGATATAGGTCTAAAATTTGAAGGGTCTGATGTACTACCAGCTTTAAAAAGAGGAATTACTTTACTATACTTCATTAAGTCAGGAAATATACCGCTATTAATACACTTGTTAAAGATAGATGCTAAATGCGGTGCAATACTATCAATTATATAAGTTATAAGTTTAACTGAAAGTTCCCATAGATCAACCGTTTTTTTCATATTAATTAATTTAAATGCCTTAATTATATCAATAGGGGTAACACAAGAAAATTTAAAGTTAACAGTACATTTAGTTACATTTTCCTTTAGCAAAGATTCAGCGAGGGTAGGACACGAGTTAAGCGATTTAGTAGTAAGAACTGGAATATCAGTAAAGAATGACTCGAACGCGGCAGCTACTTCTGTATCAGATGTAATAATATTATTATTTATCATAAGTCGAAACTCCTGGTCGCACGATTTGGTTTTACCGGTTTCTGCATTAATTATTTTCCAGGTCGTTTTAACTTTATCAGTACTATTAATAATTTTACTACTAATGAACTTTTGCTTAGCTTGTATACAAACGCGTTTAAATAATTTTGAGTAATTTTTAACATAATTTAAAAAATCAGGACTATGGTTAAATTGCTTTTCACTATATAGTTCATACAATCTACGCCTACTCGTATGAACTCCTACCGTCGCCCAATCACTGAATGACCTATCAGCTTTCTGTTTAATGGTTTTAGATTTAAATACAGAATTATATTCGTTTTTAGTTAAGTCTAAAATCGCATGATAGTGGTCATTTACATTATCTTTAAATGGCAAGTATAATACTTTTTTCTCTATGTTGTCTTTAAATTTTTGAAGGCGATATTCACTCATAGGTACACACTTAATATCTTTTTTTTTTACCATTTTCCTAGTTATGTTGAATGATGCACTCTGACCACAATGATCAGAACTCAATTGACTAATGATGGACTTAGTGACTGGCTGCATGTTTGTGAATATATTATCGATGCAGGTTGCTGAAGTAGCTGTAATTCTAGTTGGCTCAAAAAAAAGATTCACAAGATTAAAGCACAGGAATAGTGATTTGATTCTATTACTAATAATATTATTATCTAAAATATTGACATTAAAATCACCACATATAATTACATTCTTATTGACTTTATTCAATTTTAATATTGCTTCTTCCATACATTTTTCAAACAAATCATAACTCGCGGAGGGGGGTCTGTATACGCACATAACAATGAACTGCTCAAGCTCTATACAAGCTATTTCAAAAGTACGCTCAATAGACAGGCTCACAATATCGTTGCGCACTTTAAACTTCAAATTATTTCTAATAAGTATTAAGGAGCCACCATGTATAAACTGTTGTCTACTGAACGAACTTGCTACCTGGTGGTTACTGAAGCTAAACATGAACTGATGGTCCTTTAACCAATGTTCAGTAATACATAAAATATCAATATTCTTACAGTTCATGAATAGCTCCAGTTCTAAATCCTTACCCAATATTCCTTGAATATTTTGATGCACCAGGTTAATATGGTTTTTACATGTAATAGAATTATTTAACTTATGAGATAACAATTTCTTTTTTGGGTAGGATTCAACAATATTATTACAATTATTGCCAGAGAATGTCTCTGTTGTCTTAAGGTTTAATTTAAATTATTTGAAATAATTTCCAAAGAGGGCAAACTACTTGGAAAAACTTCCAAGGACTGTAAACTACTAATATTAATATTATTTTGCTCAATAGGAGCAGCCGTTTGATTAGCCAGACATTTGGCTAGGTTTTTAAAATAATAAGATAGCGATTCTGCTATTAGTCTCTTAAAATTACTATAGAGATAAAAACTATCCTTAGTCACTACATATTTATTACCAAATAAAGTATTGGTATCTAAAAAATGAAATTTGTCATTGTGACGACATGTCAATGTATGAAGAATTTTATTTAAATTATGTCTAGTTATATTTTCCGTCTGTGGCACACTTTTTATGAAAGGAAATGCAAACATTACAATATGGTTAACATTTAATAAAGAAATAGAAGTAAAGTATTTAGTAAGGGCATGTTTGCTTACATTTCCCCTTCTCCCAATTAATATAATTAAAGTTGTATCTTTTGTGAAGGAACTGTTTATAATTTTGTTTAATATCTGGGCATATGATGCACCAGGCATGCAATTATTTATTATGCCCTGACCTAAATATTGGCTAAGTTGCAACCCCATATCTCTTCCCATTTCATCACTAAACATTACAATGTTATTTACATTGGATTTTTTACTTTTTAAGGAAGTGGCTATTGAGTCTACACACTTTTTCTGTGGTAGATTCAGAGATGATGGTTGAGTACAATCTAACTGTGAACAGTGTGAGGTATCTTTAAAACAGTCACATTGGTGTTTAGACAGTGACTCAAACCTTTCACTATTGTATCTTGATACCTCCACTAGCTCATTCATGGCCAGAATGTACTCATTCATTTCCCTTTGAGAACTATCATATTTATTTGACATAGACTTTAACATTTTCTGTAAACTAATAATCTCTGACTGACTAATACAATGTTTGGAAATATGATAATGGTTAAGTATATATAGAACGTAAATCAGGTTAAATAGCATTCTCGTTCCATTAACTAGAACACACTACCATGTCTGCTAAAGCCGTCCTCGTCCTCTGCGCCCAGGCCCTCCTGGTCCAGAGCGCACTCAGCCAGTACATCGGCTACGCCGACAGAGTGGCCGCCCCCTGCGGCTTGGCCGGCGCCGGCTGGGCTAACGACGGACTCGCATACAGCGGTCTGGCAGGTGCAGGCCTCGGCTGGGCTAACGACGGACTCGCATACAGCGGTCTGGCAGGTGCAGGCCTCGGCTGGGCAGGAAACGCATTAGCTTACGGCGGTGCTTATGACGCTGCCTATGGCATGGCCGGTATTGCCAACGCTCCGGGAATCGCTCCCGCCAGTGGCGGTGCTCTGCCCATCTCCAGCGCCTCCCCCATCGCTCCCACCGGTATCTCGGTAGCTTCTGAGAACGCCATCGAAGGTATCCTCGCCGTCCGCGGAGATATGCCGTTCGTGAGCGCTGTAGCTTTGGAAGGTGCTTTGCCCACCGCTGGGGCTGGATCTGTCGCATACGGTTGCGGTAACGGCGCCATCGGCATCGTGAGCGACAATGGATACGGCGCCGGCGCTGCTGTGGCTGACGGACTTGCCTTCGGTAACGGTCTGGCCTACAGCAACGGACTCGCCTATGGCGCCGGCTTGGCTGCCGCTCCTGGCTTCGCAGGGCTCGCCGCTCCTGCCTACAGAGGATACGGATGTGGTGGTTTCTACTGAATAATAATATATGTCTGATGCTTAGAACGCATAATAATAAATAAATTCAAATAAATACAATCTTCTTGTTTTATCCCAACCCTTATTTATATACGTGATCTCGAATTATATCTTATGAAACATCCTTTACGTAGGTTAAATACCTACTATAAGTATTTTGAAGCACATTTGAGGAGGCGATTTTTTAACTAGACTATTAGATATCTTAACAGAAATAAAAAACTTGTGACTTCATTTCTGACTATCCTTTATAAGTACAATATTAAGCTACTTATGTTTTCATATCTTATTTATGTTACAATCCCAGATCTAAATACATTTTTTTATATTCAGCATTTTTTTGGTTGCAATTTGTTTTATTGTCTATCTCTCAATAAATAAATATGGCATTACATATAAAAGAACGACGTATTCTTTCATTGTTCTCTTGAATTAATCCTTTGTAATATACCGGATAATATAACATTAGGTATAATTACATTATTTTTGTCTATCAATTTTATACATTTCCAGCATAGTTTGGTTATAGGTAAGTACTTAGGGAAAATTATTATTGTCTTTTCTTTGTATGTAGGTATGTTTGTCCTGTGTTTGAATGTAATGTAACGAGATTTACGTATTTAAAATTTGTATTTATATATAGTTTGGTGCCAGATTGGCGACATGTGAATTAATCAATAGTGATTTTATTTATTGAATTCCAAACACGCCATGCTTGTTATTTTAATTTGGTTTTCGTCCTTCGGTAATACAACAAATAATAAATAGTATCTACCTATTTCTCCATTTTTGTGTCATTTAGTTGAAAAAAAAAAATATGATTATAACTAACTAGCTGCCTGCGCGCGGTTTTACCCGCGTAGTTCCCGTTCCCGTAGGAATACAGGGATAAAATATAGCCTATGTTACTCGGGGATAATGTAGCTTACCAAAGGTGAAAGAATTTTTGAAATCGGTCCAGTAGTTTCGGAGCCTTTTCATTACAAACAAACAAATCTTTCCTCTTTATAATATTAGTATAGATATAGATATAATTTAGATAAAATATTTTTAGGTAAGTAACAACATGGTATGGTAAATACCATGATTTATATATTTCGTTTATTTTACGTACCTAATTGCTATAATATTATGCTAGTTTGATGGTTATGCTAAAATGAATTCGACTGCTTCGCTGACCAAAACTGTACGCACTGAAGTGCCGCACACCTAATGCGGCGACGCTGTATTGGTGGGTCAGCAAAACGGTGTTCGAACATATACTTATATAATCAATTCTCTGTTATTTCTTAATTGGAATTCTAATAATGTAAGACACCTCTGAAGTATGGATTAACGTACCTCGATAGACAAATAGCGAAAAACAAAACCGATCTTCAGGGACATTCTTTTACATACGGTCAATCTGATTCCATACTAGTAGAGTTTGTGTCACTTCAATATTGGGAACCAAAAGTAGTAGAAAAATTTAAAATAAGTAGGTAAATTTTATATTTATTTATACACATATATAAAACGAGAACAATTCACATATTGATAACAGTTTTACATAGCACAGCCGCATCCCGGGCCAACAACAGGTCCAACACCTCTGAAGCCAAGTCCGGCGCCGTAGCCGAGTCCGTCAGCCCACGGGGCGCCGTAGCCGAGTCCGCCGGCCAATGGGGCGCCGTAGCCAAGTTCCGCGGCGAGCGCGTTTCCGTAGCCGAGTCTGGCAGCCGGCTCGACACCCTCGCTCACGATGCCGATGGCGCCGTTTCCGCAACCGTACACGATAGATCCAGACCCAACAGTGGGCAACGCACCCTCCAGAGCCACAGCAGCCAACAACGGCAGCTCACCAGTCACAGCAAGAATGCCTTCGATTGCATTCTCAGACGCTACGGAGATACCCACGGGAGCTATGGGAGAGGAGCTGGTCACAGGGAATCCGCGCCCACTGGCAGGAGCAACGTTGCCATATGCCAAACCGCCGCCGTAACCAGCTGCCAGCGGGAGGGCGTCGTATGCCAGAGCGTTCGCTGCCATAGCTCCGTAGCCGAAGTCATTGGCTGCCAGGCCGAAGCCGTCGGCAATCATACCATTACCGATGATGGCGGCGTCGTATGGCCCTCTGAGACATTGGCTTGAGATGGTCTGGAAAAATTCAAATAAATAATTGCATTGCGATACTTCCTCTAGTAATAATTGAAAGTAGAAAGAATCAATTTAACTTACCTTAACAAAGAGAGCTGAAGCGCAAAGGACTAACAAGGATTTGGCTGCCATATTTGATGTAGGTATATGTTGTTTGTTTCAAAGTTGAAAATAATAATGTTTTTTTATTATTTAATCAAAGGTTTTATACCAAAAGATTTTCTAATAGTTACTGTAATCACGCATTATCAATGACAAACTTAGGTAAGCTTACACGTGCCTTTAATATACCAATTATTAGATATTAACATAATGTCTTGTAACAGTTTAGATTACATAGATTCAAAGCTTTTTAAATGTGAGTCTATATTAAATGAAAGTATTTAATCGATATTTCACTGCATTAAAGATTCTGACAATATTACAGTTAGCTAATATTTCAGAATAGAAAGTTATAGATATCGCATGGGTATGTCACGTTTTTATTTTCATAATAATTTTATTTAACTCAATTTTATTTGTATAAATAGATCGAAGTGCTTTGAAGATAGCATTCTCATTTCAACGATTCTTTGAAAACTATCAACCATGTCCACCTTCGCCGTCCGCCTGGTGTGCATCCAAGCTTGCTTGGTCCAGCACGTGTTCTGCCAGTACCTCGGCGATGTGAGAGGTTGCGGATACGGAGCGGGTCTCGCCGGCGTCGGTCTTGCTGACGCCGCCATCGCTAACGCTGCCTTCGGCGGACTCCCTCTCGCCGGCGCCGCTCTTGGTGGCCTTCCTCTCGCTGGCGCTGGTCTCGGTTACGGAAGAGGTTTCGCACCCGCCCTTGCTGCTCCCGCCCTCGCTGCTCCCGCATTCGCTGCTCCCGCACTCGCTGCTCCCGCTTACGGCGGCGCTGGCGAAGGTAACGTGGCGGTCGCCGGTGAGATGGGAGTCGCTGGTACCACTGTCGTCGCTGGCCAGGTGCCGATAATCGGCGCTGTCACGTTCGGCGGCGACGTGGCCGCCGCTGGCGCTGTCTCTATTGCCGGCAGCTGCGGGTGCGGCTGCGGCGCTTCTCCCTACTACTACTGAGGAATATATTGATTTATATTAACAGATGTAAATAATTCTGAAAAAATAAAGAAATATCAATCGAACACAGTTTTTTTTACTTGAAACATTTTAATTCTATGATAGGTATATCATATATTATTTTTCGGATTATGAAATCTAAATTTCATATAGGTAAACATACACATAAAAGTAATGATAAATATACGTCTTACTTTGAAAGGAAACAAATATCTAGTTTGCGATTTCCACCGACCAGAAAATTACGTAGATAATAATTAAAGATGCGCTCAATAGTGATTTCAGCGAATATGGGGGGACATGACTCTAACTAAAATTATAGCTTAAAACCTTAACATTTAGTAAACGCAACCCTCAATCGGAAACCATTCTTAGCAAACCTATACTATTTTTAATAAGCTATCTAACGTTATGCCTAACTATAGGAATGGGGAATAAAAAAAAATGCGGCCAAGTGCGAGTCAGACTCGCCCATGTAGGGTTCCGTAGCAGTAAGTTCTATAAATGTTTTAATTCTTTATTTTTATATTTGAGTTGAGAATGAAAGGTAATTGCGGTTTACGATTTATGACGTATTAAAAAAAACTACTTGATCACGTTCAAACCAATTTTCGTTGGTAGTTTACATGGTTATGTACTCATATATTTTTATTAGTTTTATAATCCTCTTATTTTAGAAGTTAGAGCTAGAACCTAAATATCATTTTTAAAGACCTATCTATAGATACCCCATACGTATAGGTTCGATGAAAAAAAAAGTTCCATGTATGGGGAATCCCAATTTTTTTTTGTTTTTTCTATTTTTGTCTGGAAATCTTAATGCGGTTCATAGAATACTTACCAACTTTCAATAGTAGGATAGCTCTTATAGTTTCGAAAATAAGTGGCTGTGACATACGGACAGACAGACATACAGACAGACATGACGAATCTATAAGGGTTCCCTTTTTTGCCACGGAACCCAAAAAAACTTGCCCCGGTTTACGTGTATGGGAGGTACCCTAAGCCCTCATTTGCACGAGAGTTTTTTTACCGGTCGTTAAAAAAGCGTTCAAACACAACAAATGCATTTCCAAGTACCGTAATATGCTTTATTTCCAATGTTTAAAATGTTTAAAATGCTTTTACCTATCATACTAGAGTCAAAATAGTAGTTTTGAAATTGTATATAAGCCCGAATAATAGATATTAAATGGTAAATAATTAAGAATCTACTTAATTATCTATTTTCCTTTTGGCAACTGCCTTTGGGAGTAACATAGGTTATATTTTATCCCTATATTCCTACTGGAAC
Organism: Thyatira batis; assembly: GCA_905147785.2. NCBI lineage: Eukaryota > Metazoa > Arthropoda > Insecta > Lepidoptera > Drepanidae > Thyatira > Thyatira batis. The sequence goes on along the minus strand of LR990512.1, from coordinate 1,659,168 downwards.
GGGAACTACGGAGGAGAAACCGCGAAGAGGCAGCTTGTCTTTCTATATTAGAGATACTTTAGAACAATTACTTCAGCCTCTTTCCCAAATCACAAGTTGAATTATGTCATGAGTTTTCGAAACTACGGTGAAAATCTATCTATATATTTAAAAGAAAGTCGTGTTAGTTACACAATTTATAACTCAAAAAACGGCTGAACCGACTTGGCTGAAAAATTGTGTGGAGGTAGCTTAGAACCAGGAGACGGACATAGGATAATTTTTATCTCGGAAAAATTGAAGATCCCTGGGAACGCGGGTGAAACCGCGGGGAGCCACTAGTATTGTATAAACTATAGTTCTAATTAGGTAATTTAAGAGCCCTGACCTTACCTTGGCTGTGACATCATAATCAGGTTATCTTCGACAATGTGTAATATTTGAAAATCACGTGTAAGCTTACTTAATACCCTCACTGATAACTTCACGATTGCCGTAAGCAATAATAGCATTTTAGTATAAAAACTTTGATTAAACTCCAAAACATCATTCTATTTTCACTCTTGGAATAAACAACTCCTGATACAACAAAAATGGCAGCCAAGTTCTTCTTAGTCCTTTGCGCTTCAGCTCTCTTCGTCAAGGTGAGAATAAATCCATTCTACATAATTCTTCTATTAATTGTTATGAGAGTTAGCGTCACAATGTAAATATTTATTTTATACTTACAGACCATCTCAAGCCAATGCCTCAGAGGGCCATACGACGCCGCCATCATCGGTAACGGCATGATTGCTGACGGCTTCGGCCTGGCAGCCAATGACTTCGGCTACGGAGCCATGGCAGCCAACGCTCTGGCATACGACGCCCTCCCGCTGGCAGCCGGTTACGGCGGTGGCTTGGCATATGGCAACGTCGCTCCTGCCAGTGGGCGCGGATTCCCTGTGACCAGCTCCTCTCCCATAGCTCCCGTGGGTATCTCCGTAGCGTCTGAGAACGCAATCGAAGGCATTCTAGCTGTGAGTGGTGAGCTGCCGGTGTTGGGTGCTGTGGCTCTGGAGGGTGCGTTGCCCACTGTTGGGTCTGGATCTATCGTGTACGGTTGCGGCAACGGCGCCATCGGCATCGTGAGCGAGGGTGTCGAGCCGGCTGCCAGACTCGGCTACGGAAACGCGCTCGCCGCGGAACTTGGCTACGGCGCCCCATTGGCCGGCGGACTCGGCTACGGAAATGCGCTCGCCGCGGAACTTGGTTACGGCGCCCCATTGGCCGCAGGGCTCGGCTACGGAGCCCTGTTGGCTGACGGACTCGGCTACGGCGCTGGACTTGGCTTCAGAGGTGTTGGACCCGTTGTTGGCCCGGGATGTGGTTATGCCATTTAAAGTTGTTATTCAATATTTTTTGTTTTTTTTTGTTTTAAATGTGGATGAGTGTGAAATAAATATAAAATATACTTTATGACTATTTTTTTGCTACTGTTGGATCGTTAGACGACTGACTATTTTCTTACAAAATATTAGCACAGAAAAAAAATATACTAGTGGCTCCCTTCGGTTTCACCCGCGTTCTAGGGGACCTTAAATTTTCCCGGGATAAAAAGGAGCCTATGTGTTATTACAGAACATATTCTAAACTATTTTTTTTAACTCTTGAAGAATTTAAAACCAAATTCTGAAAGGATTGAGAACACTTATTTATGAACAGACAAATTCTGCACAACAATTCGGTGTGTGTTACATACATACGAATGTGATATACGTTATTATTATTATGAGCCTGTAGTGTCTCACTGCAGGGCAAAGGCCTCCCCATCTTTCATCCACTTCTCTTGGTTCAGAGCTTTACTGGACCACTCCTTTGAGAAGTGGTCTAGCTCGTCCCGCCATCTACGCCTAGGTATGCCGCGATCTCGTTTGCCGTTTTCTGGGACCCAGTTAGACGTTATTTTTGCCCACATTTCGTCCGGCATGCGGCAGACATACATAGTTTTAAACATAAATATGATAAATAAATTACAAAAACAACTTGTTAATTTCCTTCATAATATTATCTTGTTATTATAAATGTACTAGGCCCGCGTGGTGGACTATGGCATAAACTCCTTCGTTGTTGGGGAATGGGGAGGCTCGCTCAATGATGATGATTATAAATGTGAAACTTTGTGAGAATGTACGTATGGATGGATGGATGTTTGTTACTCTTTCGATATATATGGATTTAGATGAAATTTGGCACAGAGTTGAAATATGTTCGTTAGGTATTCTTATTCCGGGAAAATTTAAGAGTTCAGGGAACGCGGATGAAAACCCTGCATGCTACTAATATAATTTGTATAACAGTCAAAAAGCAAAGTTATAAAAATGTTTTCATTGTTACGACACCAAATCCGAATTAAGTAATGGCTTTCGAAGTCTTGCTTAGTTATAAAATTATAGTGAAAAAGTTTTATCGAATGAAATATGAGATTAAATATATTTATTCATTCAATTAGGCATTCACGGGCACTTGTGAAACGTCGACTCTAATGCTCGGTTCGGAAGGTTAGTTTTGCTGAGAAGAGCTGGCAATAAACTCAGCAATTACTCTTTTCAAAACAAGTTATAACAATTTCTTAATCAATAATAATATTAGTCCCGCTAGAACGAGCGCTATACCTAAGCATATACTGTAGTGAGCCTTCTGTACCAAAGCAGACTTAAGTTGATCCTTAAATTTAATCACAGGCGAACTACAATATCTTTAAGAACTACGATATAAAATGTAGGTATGTTAGTTTAAATATTAAGTTAAATATCAAAGATATTGCTTTGAATGAATATATATAGGACTAATCTAAATCATATTAACCCGTAAAGCTGACATGACGTAAGATAACTATGAAGTGACTATAAATAAAGGTATGATGTCAATTAAACGAGGATATTGCATTTGATTTCATTTATTGTTCGTTTTATGAATCAATATTTTCAGTAGATACCACCACAGCCGTATCCCATGTAGGCAGGAGCGGCGAGCCCTGCGAAGCCAGGAGCGGCAGCCAAGCCGGCGCCATAGGCGAGTCCGTTGCCGTAGGCCAGACCGTTACCGAAGGCAAGTCCGTCAGCCACAGCAGCGCCGGCGCCGTATCCATTGTCGCTCACGATGCCGATGGCGCCATTACCGCAACCGTATGCGACAGATCCAGCCCCAGCGGTGGGCAAAGCACCTTCCAAAGCTACAGCGCTCACGAACGGCATATCTCCGCGGACGGCGAGGATACCTTCGATGGCGTTCTCAGACGCTACAGAGATACCGGTGGGAGCGATGGGGGAGGCGCTGGAGATGGGCAGAGCACCGCCACTGGCGGGAGCGATTCCCGGAGCGTTGGCAATACCGGCCATGCCATAGGCAGCGTCATAAGCACCGCCGTAAGCTAATGCGTTTCCTGCCCAGCCGAGGCCTGCACCTGCCAGACCGCTGTATGCGAGTCCGTCGTTAGCCCAGCCGAGGCCTGCACCTGCCAGACCGCTGTATGCGAGTCCGTCGTTAGCCCAGCCGGCGCCGGCCAAACCGCAGGGGGTAGCCACTCTGTCGGCGTAGCCGATGTACTGGCTGAGTGCGCTCTGGACCAGGAGGGCCTGGGCGCAGAGGACGAGGACGGCTTTAGCAGACATGGTAGTGTTCTAGTTGACGGAACGAGAATATTATTTAATGTGATTTATATTCTTTATATACTAAACCATTGTCATATTTCCTAATACCTACTGCATTGATACAAAATAACGATTAATACACAACATTCTTTGTTTGGTAACTAAAACAGTAGAAATTAATATTTTATGTCATGTTCAATAATTATACTTTCACAATACATTCTGTTATCAGTTTAAATTTAAACTATAAATGGGGCATGTTGCCTTCCGAATATCATTCTCGGTTCGTCATTTCCTTGAAAACAATCAACCATGTCCACCTTCACCGTCCTCCTGGTGTGCATCCAAGCTTGCTTGGTCCAGCACGTGTTCAGCCAGTACCTCGGCGATGTGAGAGGTTGCGGATACGGAGCGGGTCTCGCCGGCGTCGGTCTTGCTGACGCCGCCATCGCTAACGCTGCCTTCGGCGGACTCCCTCTCGCCGGCGCCGCTCTTGGTGGCCTTCCTCTCGCTGGCGCTGGTCTCGGTTACGGAAGAGGTTTCGCACCCGCCCTTGCTGCTCCCGCCCTCGCTGCTCCCGCATTCGCTGCTCCCGCACTCGCTGCTCCCGCTTACGGCGGCGCTGGCGAAGGTAACGTGGCGGTCGCCGGTGAGATGGGAGTCGCTGGTACCACTGTCGTCGCTGGCCAGGTGCCGATAATCGGCGCTGTCACGTTCGGCGGCGACGTGCCCGCCGCTGGCGCTGTCTCTATTGCCGGCAGCTGCGGATGCGGCTGCGGAGCTTCCCCCTACTACTACTGAGGAATATTCTAAACGCTTTATGTTTGATCACTTAATAAATGATATTCCTTTGTATTTAGTTGTTTTAATCTTCATGAAAGTATTTTGTAAATATCTAAAATAACTTTCTTCTATGTAAACAATGTAGTCAAAGATAATCTTATATAGGTAGTAGCATCATTAATGGCGCCTTTGGAACGTACAAGCTACTAAAATAATGTCACTATAATTTATATAATTATATGGAATTGTATTTGTGATAGGTCAGCATCAGTGCGTTTGAAACTAACAAAATTACCCAGTTTTCAATTAAAACTATAACATTAGTTAATTTTGAATGTTTTTTCAGGAGACACTTGCTCCTTAGTGACATAATATCTTTTATTATAAAGATGATGATGAATTAACAATTAGGTGTTCAGAAAGACATTTCGAAATGTTTCTCCTTTACATTGATACTTAACTAAAAAATATCTTAGAAAATATGTAAAACAATAGTTAAATTTTAATAGAATATATTTTTTTTATAAAAAGTAACATGATTAAAAACAACATAAATATAGACAACGATAATGAAACAAGCGTCCTGCATTTCAGCAGCATTGCTGGGGAATCTTCACCACACAGAATATAATAATGACTACCAAATATAACAAAGTTTTATATAAATTTCCAACCCCCATTTGGCACTTTTAAACCAGAGGGCTTACTCCCGACGCTTTCGAGAAACGAGTTTTAATCGAATAAATGTCATTTCATACATTTTTGATAGCGATTCTAGCGCACGATCGTGCCGTGGCACTTTTTGGTACTAACTTTGATCAAGAATTTCGTTACAATCGAAACCGAATCGAAAAGTCCGTACTCTTGCCACTATATGACATTTGTGAATCGAATGGCGGGAACGACTTTAAACGTCAAAACACACGATCAGTAAAAAGGTACTTTTTCAGGATCGAGTTATCTCATCTAGGATAAATTTATCTAATCTAAAAAATTACATCCAATGTACAAGATTTCGTTTTAGAAAAAAATTAAGAATAGAATATTTATTTATTTCTGTAGAGAGTAACCACACACAACATATTTTATTATTCTGAAACGTCAAACACCGTTACCGATCGAATATATGTCAATCTCAGCCATGGCCATCTTGATTTTTTATTCGTATTGGTTCGGGATTAACCAGTAGGAGTTCAAATTGACATTTTTTGGTTCGGGATTAACCAATTGGAGTTCAAGGTGATATCAAAAACAAAATCAAAGTCGAATCGTTTTCGGGAGTAACGCCTTCAGTACACCTACGCAATCGCATGCGGCAGCGAAACGACGAAAAAACTGTAAGTTGTATGGCAACGTTTCGCATGTGTTATGTCTCGCTCTACTAATAGCTAGATGAAATAGTTGCGTCCTTGTCGGTATTGTTTCGCAACTAACTGCGAAATGGCCGTTACACAGACGCAGCAGTTTCGCTAGTGGAGTTTCGCATCGCAAGGCGTCACCACGCGTTCTGTCGGTGAGGGCAGAATTTCGCACAATGGAAGCCGAAAATATTGAAATATTATTGAATTTGATTCGAAATTATCCCGAGTTATATTTAGTTGGGCATGTTGATTACAAATCTATCCTGTAGTTTGTATTTTTCTTTTTAATATGAGGTTCAAGAAGATAGTGTAAAAATTCAAAAGTTTCCGGCTTCATTCTGAAATATGTATAGAAACGATCTTCATGTGATTGAAGTTCTAAGCATAGCTTATTTTCTCCGAGTTTTCTTCGCTTCTGATTTATTTCATGCACCCAGATTCTACGCTTTCTCTTTAATACCGACGCCAGCAACAACAATTCTTCCTCTTCAGAATCTGAAAGCGACGACTGGGACGACTCAGATGACATTCTGAAACGACGTCTGCACCTACAGCCCACAAAAGCTACAATGACATTTCCTTGCGAAAGAACTGCAGTGTACTAACGTTCCGCAGATGTTTCGCTACCGCATTATTTCGCAAAGACTCGCAGCCGCATACGAACGCGTAGGTGTACTAAGGGCGTAAGCCCTCAGAGTCGATATTTTTGGAAAATAAAAAAAAAAATTAGTAGGATGAAACCCGTCTTAAAATGACGAGAATATAACAAAAATTTAAGGAAAAATTAATTACGGGCGATCTCAAGTCGCGAAGAGAGGGGGTGGGGGGGGGGGGGGGGGGGGATGAGTTTTAAGGGTAAAAAACGGTTAGTCTCGATTTCCGGCAAAACTACAATTTCTTACATATATATAATAGCTGCCTCCCCGCGGTTTTACCCGCGTAGTTCCCGTTCCCGTGGGAATACAGGGATAAAATATAGCCTATGTTACTCGGGGATAATGTAGCTTTCCAAAGGTGAAAGAATTTTTGAAATCGGTCCAGTAGTTTCGGAGCCTATTCATTACAAACAAACAAACAAACAAACAAACAAACAAATCTTTCCTCTTTATAATATTATATAGTATGTTACTCGGGGATAATGTAGCTTTCCAAAGGTGAAAGAATTTTTGAAATCGGTCCAGTAGTTTCGGAGCCTATTCATTACAAACAAACAAACAAACAAACAAACAAACAAACAAATCTTTCCTCTTTATAATATTATTATAGTATAGATAACTTACAGTTTCATCCTACTACTATTTTTTTTCACTTTTTACGAATTTCAAAGCTATGGAGATTGGTCTATTTAGCAGTGGATTTGTTTACAATCATTTCTTAGTGCACAACTAAGTCCCTTTCGAAATCTTTGTCCATATATCATGCTTTTAAACCTAGCGGTTTCAGCTGTGTGTTGATCGATTAGTCAGTCAGTTTAAATCTTTAAGTAGACACGTGGCAGAGTGTCAAGCCAAGTTCAAGCTAACAAAACTGGCGAGCACCACCGTGTGTAATATTATACGAACCATGTGGAGCCATTTTATACCCATCATGACTTAAAAACTATTGCACATCATCATCATCAGCTCATATACGTCTCCACTGAGGAGCTCGAGCCTCCCCTAACATCGAGGGGGATTTTTTTTGGCCATAGTCCACCACGCGGGCCTATTACAGATTGGCGGACTTCGCATGCCTTTAATTGTGCCATCTCGGGCATGCAGGTTTCCTCACGATGTTTTCCTTCACCGAAAGCCAGTGGCGTGAACCGTACGTAAGTTTTTATAAACTCAGAGGCACGGGTCAGGGATTTGAACCTGCACCCTCATGATCGTGAGTCGGTGCGTTCCCAACTGAGCCACCACGGCTCTCAATGCAATTTTGCTTTATAAATTGAATCTTGGGAGATACGGTGTACGATTGTCATATCTTAATTCTATAGAGGGCAGGTATAAGTTAGTTGGCAATAAACGCTCAAGCAGATCACACGTTTGTTTATTATAAAAATCACAGCAGCCCAACCTCAACCCTATTACAACGCACATACGGTTTAGATATAAGCGTCCAAAAATCAACATTTTTATCACAGACTGATCTAGATCAAATCTCTAACTTATTTCCAGATGACCTAGAAGATTCAAATTTAACAACATTTGTAGTTGGGTGAATACAAAGAAATAAATTAGAAACTACTCTTTTTTATTATTTTACTATAATTTAATTGATTAATTGATTCTATTAGGAACACTTACTTATTAAATAATGACTGTAATCAAAATTTAAGAATTAGCGATCAAAATTGATGACAGCCTTTCTTTAGGTGGATTTTATTGTGATTTTAGTGAATATATAATGTGTGGAATAGGTACCAGCTTATTATTTTTTTTCCAAACATAGTTTTAGTATCTACTTATAACTAAGAGTATTGTGTTATTAACTTAATTCAATATCTAGCGCATATCAATAGTAAACATCATGATTTATAAATAAATAGGTATTTCGAGAAATCCTGACGATTTCCTTATTTACCATTTTTATATCGCAAAGGTTGTCATCAATGCAATACAAAGGCATACCGCTTTGCCCTTTGATGTAACAGATAACGCTTATCGGAAGAGCCCTGACCTTACCTCAGATGTGACATCATAATCAGGTTATCGGAGAAATGCGTAACACATTACAAGCACGTTTATATTTATTTATGTAACTTTCTCACTGATTATTTCAATGCAATAATTATATTGTTGTAAAATAGTTTTGTATAAAAACTACGATGACAACTGAAACAATCATTATACCCTTTGTTCCAAAACAAACAACACTACATAAAAATATAAAATGGCAGCCAAGTTGTTAGTCCTTTGCGCTTCAGCTCTCTTTGTTAAGGTAAGATAAATATTTTTTTTCCACTTTCAATTATTACTAGAGGAAGTATCGCAATACAATTATTTATTTGAAATTTTCCAGACCATCTCAAGCCAATGTCTCAGAGGACCATACGACGGTATCATCGGTAATGGCGTGATTGCCGACGGCTTCGGCCTGGCAGCCAATGACTTCGGCTACGGAGCCATGGCAGCCAACGCTCTGGCATACGACGCCCTCCCGCTGGCAGCCGGTTACGGCGGCGGCTTGGCATATGGCAACGTTGCTCCTGCCAGTGGGCGCGGATTCCCTGTGACCAGCTCCTCTCCCATAGCTCCCGTGGGTATCTCCGTAGCGTCTGAGAACGCAATCGAAGGCATTCTAGCTGTGAGTGGTGAGCTGCCGGTGTTGGCTGCTGTGGCTCTGGAGGGTGCGTTGCCCACTGTTGGGTCTGGATCTATCGTGTACGGTTGCGGCAACGGCGCCATCGGCATCGTGAGCGAGGGTGTCGAGCCGGCTGCCAGACTCGGCTACGGAAACGCGCTCGCCACTTGGCTACGGCGCCCCATTGGCCGGCGGACTCGGCTACGGCGCCCCGTGGGCTGACGGACTTGGCTACGGCGCCTCACTTGGCTTCAGAGGTGTTGGACCTGTTGTTGGCCCGGGATGCGGCTGTGCTATGTAAAACTGTGATAAAACCTTATGTACATTTTAATTAAGCTTTATGTTTAATATATAATCATGAAATACGTAAACATTTATTTTTCTACTTATCTACAACTACTACTACAAAAGAACTGCTACAAAAATAGTTGACGACGGTAAAAATAAATTATGTATAGGTAGGTATATATATTATAACCACCAAACAGTCAAATATAGGAGATCAAAAGAAACCTTAGAGCATTTAAAAATAAATCATCAGATTATGTCATGTAGTTACGTGTTTGTATTTGTTATATTTCAAATATAGTATCGTAAGTAATTTTTTTTTGTATCTTAGCTTATACACTGGATATTTCATGTTTTTTAAAGATAATATTTATATACCAAAAAACTACCAATTATAAATTAGGTTATACAATAAGAAACTGACATCTGCAAAAAAAGTGAAACCATGCCACACTCCATTATGCATACACAAACGGATTCCAAAACTTAAAAATTAACAATAATTAAAAAATGCAAGATATGAGTAAATTTTTGCTGTGTATCAATATTCTTACATAATATTACCTGAGTACCTAATACTACCTACTCTGCAAATACTATAAAATAATATGAATTGCACATTTTTGATAGCGTAAAATTACTGTATACTAGTGGAACCCCACGGTTTCACCCGCATACCCGGGAGGTCATCTATTTTCCCGGGATAAAATGTAGCCTATGTTCTTTCTCAGGCTCTAGACTATCTGTGAACCAAATTTCATTTAAATAGGTTCATTAGTTTTAGCGTGAAAGCGAGACAGACATGCAGACAAAGTTACTTTCGCATCTATCATATTATTTAGGATGCTAGGAATCCTTTTGTTCTTCAAAATACAAGAAGTATGCAGATTGAATGTGCTATGCATACACATGGCTAAATATTATTTCATTATTGTTATTGATTACTATCGTGATCTTTGATGACAAATTAAGTGCTAAATTACTTAACAGTTAATTTATTACATAGATGTGATACGTTTGACTTATAATATTTAACTACAAAGATTGGTATAACTATGTCACTGCAACAATCCAACATAGCCTGGAACATTTTTAACACACGTCTAATGTGTTTCCGAACTAAGCAGGAATTGTATTAAGGTAGTGAGAGGGCATGGGAGGGAGCGGGGATTTAGTGGGTATGCCTCTCTCAGCAGAGGAGAGTCCCACATAACCACCACCGTCCCTCCAAGGTATAATGCATTTTCCTGTCGGAAAAAAAAAAACAAAAAAATGGTAGGCAAATAGCAGATATACTACATACACTTTAACTACTGTAATTTAAGTAATCAAAAGTTACTACGACATATGAGCGAAATATTGTTAACAAAAGTATATGGGTATGATTATTTTTTATGGTCTTGGTGACAAAATTGATCTTTGATTTAATAAAACATGAAGGTCCATGTGATTTCATTTATTACTCGTTATATGAATCAATATATTCAGTAGAAACCACCACATCCGTATCCCATGTAGGCAGGAGCGGCGAGCCCTGCGAAGCCAGGAGCGGCAGCCAAGCCGGCGCCATAGGCGAGTCCGTTGCCGTAGGCCAGACCGTTACCGAAGGCAAGTCCGTCAGCCACAGCAGCACCGGCGCCGTATCCAATGTCGCTCACGATGCCGATGGCGCCGTTACCGCAACCGTATGCGACAGATCCAGCCCCAGCGGTGGGCAAAGCACCTTCCAAAGCTACAGCGCTCACGAACGGCATATCTCCGCGGACGGCGAGGATACCTTCGATGGCGTTCTCAGACGCTACAGAGATACCGGTGGGAGCGATGGGGGAGGCGCTGGAGATGGGCAGAGCACCGCCACTGGCGGGAGCGATTCCCGGAGCGTTGGCAATACCGGCCATGCCATAGGCAGCGTCATAAGCACCGCCGTAAGCTAATGCGTTTCCTGCCAAGCCGAGGCCTGCACCTGCCAGACCGCTGTATGCGAGTCCGTCAGCCCAGCCGGCGCCAGCCAAGCCGCAGGGGGCGGCCACTCTGTCGGCGTAGCCGATGTACTGGCTGAGTGCGCTCTGGACCAGGAGGGCCTGGGCGCAGAGGACGAGGACGGCTTTAGCAGACATGGTTGTATGTTCTTGTTGATGAAACGAGAATGTTATGTGAACCAAGCTAAGTCCTTTATATAATTAACTCTTATCACATTTTCAAATACTGTGTTGGTATAAAATATTGATAAATATAAATAATTTGTTCGGTAACACTCGCTGTAACAATTCTACGTGTCACGTTTTTAATTTCACAATTATATTGTTATCGATTTAAATTCAAACTATAAATGGGGCATACTGCCTTCCGAATATCATTCTCGGTTCGTCATTTCCTTGAAAACAATCAACCATGTCCACCTTCACCGTCCTCCTGGTGTGCATCCAAGCTTGCTTGGTCCAGCACGTGTTCAGCCAGTACCTCGGCGATGTGAGAGGTTGCGGATACGGAGCGGGTCTCGCCGGCGTCGGTCTTGCTGACGCCGCCATCGCTAACGCTGCCTTCGGCGGACTCCCTCTCGCCGGCGCCGCTCTTGGTGGCCTTCCTCTCGCTGGCGCTGGTCTCGGTTACGGAAGAGGTTTCGCACCCGCCCTTGCTGCTCCCGCCCTCGCTGCTCCCGCATTCGCTGCTCCCGCACTCGCTGCTCCCGCTTACGGCGGCGCTGGCGAAGGTAACGTGGCGGTCGCCGGTGAGATGGGAGTCGCTGGTACCACTGTCGTCGCTGGCCAGGTGCCGATAATCGGCGCTGTCACGTTCGGCGGCGACGTGCCCGCCGCTGGCGCTGTCTCTATTGCCGGCAGCTGCGGATGCGGCTGCGGAGCTTCCCCCTACTACTACTGAGGAATATTTGGAATGCTCAAAAATTCGATGCCTTAATAAAATATATAACATCGATATACATATCATTGTTTTAATTTTACTCTTTAAAAATAAATATGAAATAATAGGTAGATTTGTCACAAATAATACTGTTAACAAACAAAAGTAATATTGCTGATGACGCAATGCCAAGAATGAATACTCATCATAATACATCGTTATTGTGCCGAGCTATTATTTATATACTTATTAGAAATGTAACAGTTTGCGATCTATGTATACTTATTGACTATTGTTACTGCGGTAGCTGATAGGATGTAAACGAAATTTGACACACCTATTACTAGGTAAACCAGGGGCCCTGCTGCCGGCGTCTTAAAGCCCCACACTTTTCTGCTAACCATCGCTTGAGCTCTGTTAATATCTTCATCCTATTAATACTTCCTACTAATATTATGAATACGAAAGTTAGTGAAAATGTATGTATGTTTGTTGCTCTTTCCTACGCCAGAACGGCTGAAGGAATCGCGATGAAATTTCGCACAAAGTCTGGAATAGCACATAGGCTACTTTTTAAATTTGAAGATATCCTGAAAACGCGGATGAAACTAGTGGGGGACTAGTACATACATATATGAAAAACTATATAGAAATTTATTGGAAGTTCTTAACGTAAATTTATTTCATTTATGCTTTTGACAGTCTTCAGGTATGAGTGCCAAAGAAGTATATATTATGTGAGTGTATTTTTACGTAGGCCATATGCCTTTTCCCTATGATAGTGATATTATGTTATACTAGGTGCCTGCTTTTACAATTTAAATTAAGGAAACGTAATATAAAAAGTGTACTTGTAATTAAAGGTATTTAAAAATATATATAAAACAAAGTCCCCGCCACCTCTGTCTGTCTGTCTGATCGCGATGAACACAAAAACTAATGAACAGATTTTGATGCGGTTTTCACCGCGGTGTGTATGTTTGTTAATTCTTCACATCTAAACGGCTGAAGCGATTTCGATAAAATTCGGTATGGAGTTAGCTAACTCTATGGATTAACACATAGGCTACTTTTTATTCCGGGAATATTTAAGATCCCCGGAGACGCGGGTGAAACTGCGGGGAGCCACTAGAAAACGATAAAAGTGATAAATAACCGGGACATATTTCACACTGGGTCAGTTACATCCAAACACAGAACAACCAGACATATTCATACATAAAATGTTTATCCTGGGCTTTTCGAACCCACGACCGACGGCTTGAAAGTCAGGGTCACTGACATAGGCAACCGGCTAATCTCTCTATACTAATAAGTACGTTAAACTTTTAGACTACTACCATGGTAAAAAAATGCATGAATTATATATACATAATATCGAGGTAAAACGATTTGCAGTTGCTCCCCTTTTTACAGGGTCGGCGCTGCGTGAGTGACGCCCCTTTTTTTTTTTTTTTTTTTTTTTATCGCTGGGAAAAATGCGTTACGCGTCCCCTTCTGACAAAAAAAAGTTTTAATGTTCGTAACCTCTGTTAAACGCCTACAGTAGGATAGAAGCAACGAAATGCAGATATGCGTATACATATATTATTAAAATAATTATTCAATTAATAATACTTGAAGAAAGCATATAAGATTATTTTAGCTGATGTAAACATGTACTAATACATGCGCAGTAGAAATAACAACTGTGCAGTGAGAGATCGCGATAGACCTTTCTCGCCATCTATCATACATATACTGTCTCGCGCTCGCTCCTACAGCGACCCTACATCATTGTCTGGCAAGGGATTGGAACTATCAAAAATGTCTGGCTGATGAGGAAACATCATCTAATTACTACCTAAGTATTATATATAAAAATCAGCTTTTATACTATAACGTAAGTAGAATTATAATTTCATGAACATTAGGGGTGTCTGGCAAGGGCTTGCCACGATGAGAAGTGTCTGGCAATCAATAACGTGATTTTTAATAATATTCTGAAGATAATACCAAAAAATCACACTTTATAAAATGACGAAACTAGATCGGTATTATACACACCTTTAGTACCGTATAGCTGCCAAAGCCACGATGACCCAAACTTCATAATTGGCCATCGTTCTTACCTGTGTTGGGAGCATGCGCAGACGAACTTTCAGCTTTTATAAAATAACGAAGGTCTGGCGTTCACGGGCTCTTAGTCCATGGTGTTGCAAGCGTCCATAGGCTACGGTAACCGCGCGCCATCAGGTGGGACGGTATGCCTGTTTGCCACCTTTGTGGTATAAAAAACAACAACAAAGTAAACTGAAACTTAGGGACTAGGTATTTTCTATTTGGTCGATTTTTACGTGTTTTAATATACACCGACAAACTTTATAACAGAACTTGTTACAAGGATTTAACATTATTTCATTCCTTTCATGTTAATCGCAGTGACAGATTAGTCCTTAAACAAATTAAGCAATTGCCTAGGGCATCACATCATCAGAAGAAGCATAAAAAAAAACATACCCGTCGAATTGAGAACCTCCTCCTTTTTGAAGTCGTTTTAAAAATCCATCCTTATCCATATGGCATCGCGTCTCACTCTCACGTCATCAAAAACCGAAAATGGTTTAAGACCGATTCTAGTTGACACAAGGATAGGGGGCCCCATAGGCGTGGATTGCTTAGGGCATCAAAAAGTCTTAATCCGTCACTGGTTATTCGGTATGGAACAAACGTAATATGTAGATTAATATAACTTGTTCTGAATATTGTCTGATAAACCAGATTGATATTCCATTTCTACATCGAAAAGGCTCCATTAATTGCAATACAAAGACATACCGCTTCGCCCTTTGATGTAACTGATAACGCTTATCGGAAAAGCCCTGACCTTACCTCAGATGTGACATCATAATCAGGTTATCAGAGAAATGCGTAACACATTACAAGCACGTACCACCTTTCTTAATGATGGCTCCATAGATACAATTATAAAATAATTAGGTATAAAAACTTCGAAGACAACAGAAAGTATCATTATAATTTTGTTTCTAATACAAACAACATTACAACCATAAAAATGGCAGCCAAGTTTTTCTTAGTACTTTGCGCTTCAGCTCTCTTTGTCAAGGTAAGGATCTTTGCCTATCATATTAATAAAACGAATTACTATAAAAGTATGTTTGAAAATTAATAATATGCTTTACCTTTGTAGACCATCTCAAGCCAATGTCTTAGAGGGCCATACGATGCCGCTATCATCGGTAATGGCATCATTGCCGACGGCTTCGGCCTGGCAGCCAATGACTTCGGCTACGGAGCCATGGCAGCCAACGCTCTGACATACGACGCCCTCCCGCTGGCAGCCGGTTACGGCGGCGGCTTGGCATATGGCAACGTCGCTCCTGCCAGTGGGCGCGGATTCCCTGTGATCAGCTCCTCTCCCATAGCTCCCGTGGGTATCTCCGTAGCGTCTGAGAACGCAATCGAAGGCATTCTAGCTGTGAGTGGTGAGCTGCCGGTGTTGGGTGCTGTGGCTCTGGAGGGTGCGTTGCCCACTGTTGGGTCTGGATCTATCGTGTACGGTTGCGGCAACGGCGCCATCGGCATCGTGAGCGAGGGTGTCGCCCCATTGGCCGGCGGTCTCGGCTACGGAAACGCGCTCGTCGCGGAACTCGGCTACGCCGCCCCGTGGGCTGACGGACTCGGCTACGGCGCCGGACTTGGATACAGAGGTGTTGGACCTGTTGTTGGCCCAGGATGCGGCTGTGCCATGTAAAATTGTTTCATATGTATAGTGTTAATAGGTTTTACGAAAAATATATATCAAATACTCCAATATACGTATTTGTTTCAATTTACTGTATTTGTCAATCAGGGGTTGATCATATCGTTAAATAACGAAAATATGTCTATTGTTAGGTACAATACACATATTTTTAAAAATATTGATTGAATGTTTTTCAATGAATCTGATAAATCTGTACTTATAATAAATCTGTAGAGAGGTCAATTCTGTACATGAAATATATTTTCAAAATAACTATCAGGGGGTGATTAGTGATCGATACTGATGCCAAAAATGCAATCAGTAAAATTTTTGTCTGTCTGTCTGTATGTTCCTTATAGAAACAAAAACTACTGGACGGATTTTAACGAAACTTGGTACAATTATTCTTCATACTCCTGGGCAGGTTATAGGATACTTTTCATCACGCTACAATCAATAGGAGCAGAGTAGTGAAGGGAAATTTTGGGAAAACGGGAGAAGTTACTCCATTTTTTAAGCTTCCGTCGCGTGTGCAGCCTTTATGGTTAAAGTTACATAGAAATGATGCATGACGGAAATATTCTACATAAAATTTTCTAAAAAAAATCCCGCAACAGCCTATGTCTATCTTTTATAGTTGACTCAGAATAACACGTGTAACTCCTGATGGCTAAGCAGTTCGGAGCATTCTGATTATATTTGTTTACTCTTACGTTTATAATACTCTCACTAATCCCTAATTTAAGAAAGTTAACATTATTACCTATTTAATAAAAAAAGAACCATAGAAATCGGTATAGAAACACCAAAATTATAGATGAAATAAGCCATCGCGCTGTCACACGTGAATACTAAATCATGCTATAAGGATAATTTTTAAACGACTTAAAAAAAAAGGAGCCTCCTCCTTCGAGGAACGAAGTCGCGGGTTAAAGTTAGAGTTAGCCCAAAGAAACTATTCCACGCGAACGAAGTCGCTGGCAGAAGCTAGTTAATACTAAAATGATGGATCAAAATAAACGATAAAGCAATGCACTTGGACTGCATACAAGGAAGTGAGAAAACAAGTATATATAATATAATATAATGTAACTAGCTGCCGCCCCGTGGTTTCACCCGCGTAGTTCTCGTTACCGTGATCACTTAGGTAGGGGTATCAAAAATAGATAGTGGCCGATTCTCAGACCTACTGAATATGCATATAACGCCGCTTCGAAGGAGTATGGTAACTAACATTGTGATACGAGAATTTTATATATAAAATAATAATATACATCGTTACTCTCCGATCGCTTGCGATGTGAAATTTTGAAATATCACTTAAGTACTTACCAACATGATGGCGGAAGTTAGAAAATCATAGAGAAATAATATAGTTTAGTTAATTTCCCACGAAGTATATATGAGACGGGTTGAAACTTCTGCCCTAATTATTATTACGAAAACCATATAAATGAGAAAAAAATACAATGCTATATTTTATTTGTTTACATACATAAGTGTTGCATCTAATTATTTGCTGTCACGACATGTATCAAGGCCAAGTAAAGACATTGTTCTACATTCAGGAAAAATAGTCGTATGCATTTTACTAACGTATGCTTTTTAAATCTATACTAATAGTATAAAGCTGAAGAGTTTGTTTGTTTGCTTTAATGCGCTAATCTCAAGTGTAAGCCCTCATTCGCAAAATTCAGTTAAACGTTCAAATATAACAAAAGCATTCCCATGTGTATGTTCACACGACAGTGTTTTTAAAACGCGACGTTTTTATCGAGCGGTGTAACGGCGATATATTAGATTTTGGAGGAAAACAATTTTAATCGTGCAATTCATTTAATGGCGGGAGAATAAGTGAAAAAAAAACAAAAGAATAAAAAAGTGTCATCGATGCGTCGTCTTTCCGGCCAGTGCGCTCGAACATGCCCCCGGGTGTTGAAGGATTTGCCTTCAACCAGAATCCGTAGAAACAGGTAATGGACATATTTTAATCAACGCTCTTCTAATGATTCCTGCTGTAGTTTGAATATCAGCTACACGTACAATTCCATCAGCTCCGGGGTGAACTGCAACAATTCTTCCTAATCTCCATTTGAGCGGTGGTAGGTTATCTTCCTTGATAACTACTAACGTATGCAGCTTCAGAGAATCCTTGCAATGACGCCACTTGGTTCTCTGTTGTAATTCTGCTACATACTCTTTACTCCACCGACACCAAAAATGTTGACGGAGCTGTTCAATCCGTTGAAAGCGAGTTAACTGACTCGCGGAGCGATGTTGATATTCAGGCTGCGGCAT
This sequence comes from Thyatira batis, assembly GCA_905147785.2. Taxonomy (NCBI): domain Eukaryota; kingdom Metazoa; phylum Arthropoda; class Insecta; order Lepidoptera; family Drepanidae; genus Thyatira; species Thyatira batis. The sequence continues at coordinate 1,640,938 of LR990512.1, read as the reverse complement.
TGAAATAACTGGCCAACCAATCAGGAAATGTCCTGGCGTTAACGGGGTAGTATCTGCAGGATCTGAAGATAATGGCGTTAATGGACGTGAGTTCAATATTGCTTCGATTTGAGTTAGCGTGGTGTAAAGTTCATCATAAGTGAGATTACAATTTCCCAACACTCGATGGAGATGATACTTGGAAGACTTAACACCCGCCTCCCAGAGACCACCGAAGTGAGGTGTATACGCGGGAATAAAATGAAAACGAATTCCATCGTTAGCCAAACTTTCTCCTAACGAATCACAGTTGGCCTTTAAAATTTTTGAAATATCATTGTACGCACCGACAAATGAGGTACCGTTGTCGGAATATATATCGATGGGTTTACCTCTTCGAGATATAAAACGATACAAAGCTAGCAAATATTTATTGCTGGTTAAATCACCCACCAGCTCCAGATGAATAGCTTTGGTTGTAAAACAAATGAAAATAGCTACATACACCTTTACTAGCTTACACCCGCGACCCTGGCGACTAGCACTCATAATCGGGCCGGCATAATCAACGCCTACAGTTTCAAAGGCAGTTCCGCCTGGAACGAGACGCTGCTGTGGTAAATTTCCCATTAATGGGTTAACAATTTTACCCTTCATACGTTGACATCGAACACATTTATGATAACAAGCCTTAGCTAAATTTCGACCTCCTATAGGCCAATAAGATTCTCTAATAGAAGCTAATAACATTTGCGGACCTGCGTCTAATAATCGCTTGTGTTCAAAATCAAATAATAATTTTGTAAAATGATGAGTGATGAGTGGACTGTAGAATTATATGATATTTCTTACTATAAATAAAATTTGAGTTATCGAGACGTCCCCCTACACGTATTATTTTATCGTTGTCAATAAAGACATTAAATTTGAGAAGAACGCTCTTTTTTGGTAATTTACAATTTTTAATAAGTTATTTATACTCAAGGAATGAATCATGGTATAATTTACTATATTCAGGTGTAGCTTTAAGTCTGCATTCTAAAGAATAAAGACATTGCGAAGCCTTTTGAAACGAATCTCCTGAAACGGAAGGGGATTGTTTAAGTGGTAAACGCACACAAAAACGACCATCAGCTAAACGTGTAGTATTTGCAACGAAATGTTCCTTGCATAACCTTTCTTGTGGTGAATAATTATATGATGGTGAGTTTATTTCCTCTAATTGCCTAAAACGACTAAAATCATTTCGAATATTATCAAAATTATCTTCTGAAAATGACTTGACGCTAGTAAGATTACATCTTATATCATTAGTAGGTAAATTATTATGACGGAAATTGACAGGGCCGGAAACTATCCACCCTAACCTAGTATCACGTAGTACTGGTTTTCCATTACCTAATTTTATTCTATCTGACCCTAACAAGTCCCAAAAAAGATCAGCGCCAACTAAAATATCTATATCGGATGGCTTGTAAAATGTAGGATCAGCTAAGCAGATATGAGAGGGGATATTAATGTCAGATAGATTTACTTCTCGACATGGTACTTTATTTGTTATTAATGGTAAAACAAAACAATTTAGTTTAACACTAAAAGTATTATTGAGTGACGTCATTTTTACCTGACATGTTTTACCTACGTGGGAAGTCACGTTGTTAATACCATAGATCGGGCTATTTACCTGATTAGTTACTAAATTTAATTGACCGCATATCTTCTCAGTCATAAATGATGACGTGCTACCACTATCCAGCACAGCACGAGCAACGTGCTCGCGTCCGTTACAGTCATATACTTTGACTAAAGCAGTAGACAGTAATACGTCACTCTGCTTGACTTCACTGCGAGACGGTTTAATGTTCGCTGACAATGACACGTTATTTTTGTCAAGCAGATGCGTCGATAATGAAGATGATGATGATGATGATGGAGCTACAATATCAGAAGATGTGTTACTATTTTTAAAGTCAGTAATATGAACTAAAGTATTATGCCTGCGTTTGCATAGCTTACAACCTGGTTTCTTACAATGGTTGGCAAAATGACCTGAACTAAAACAATTAAAACAAATTTTATAACTTGGCAGTAACTTAAATCGGGCTTCATTACTCAGTGCAAGAAACTGTGGACAATTATTTAAACTGTGATCATCTTTGCATTTAGGGCAAGATTTAGAAACAGAGACATTAGGATTATAGACATTAGACGTAATATTAGGATTTTGAGTGACCATAGACTTAACCTTAGGTTTAGAGTTAATAATAATTATGTAACGAATTATGACGTGATAACTCAAGAGCTTCCACAACATCAGCACGGTTGCGTAAGAATTTAATAAATTTATCAAATGTTATCGTATTGTCTTTGTCTTCCAGACCTTTATACTCTTCCCACTCACGGTACGATTTTTGGTCTAACTTACGTGTGACGATGTAAATCAACAACGTATCCCAATGCAAAACTGGTTCACCTAACGTTTCTAACGCTCTTACATTCTTATTTATTTGATCAATTAATCCCTTTAAAGCTATTGATGACTCTTTAGCAATGACATCTATATTAAATAAAGCTGAAACGTGATTCTGCACTAATAACCTTTTATTGTCAAATCGATCGCAAAGCAACTTCCATGCTACAGAATAGTTACTAGCGGAAAACTCGATCGACTGAATTACCACAGCAGCAGAACCCTCCAGAGACGCACGCAAATAGTGAAATTTATTAATATCGTCGATTTTGTCATTAGAACCAATGAGACTAGTAAAGGTGTCACGAAATTCCAACCAATTACCATACGTTCCATTAAATTTTGGTAGCTGGATAGTTGGCAACTTAACCAGTTTATGATTACTTACACGAGTTGTTTTATCATTATTTACTGAATCATTATCTTTATTGTACTTACTTAATAAATTTTGTGCTACTGACAATGACTTATAATATTGGGTTTCAAAGTCTGATCGCTCTGAGAGCTGAGATTTAACATCATCGATAATACATTCCAAACGCAACTGTACCTCATCATACTGCTCGTACATCGACTCAATTTTACCCATACGCAACTGTACTTCTGTGACATCGAGACTAGTTAAGGCTTTTTCAGACAGCGCATCCAGATAATTTGTAAATGCTGTTAAACGGCCTTTGAAGCTTCCGCGCTTCTTAACTAATTCGTTTCTCACTTCAGTCATTCTGGGAGTCGAGTGTTGTCAACCTGGAATTTATCAATAACATATAAGAAATCAATTATAATTATCTATGTGTCTCAGCTAATGTTCCAATACAAATTTATCTATAAGTCTGATGAAAATATTTATGTATAGTAACAATCTTTTAAATTTAGCTCAAATGTAAATAAATAATAACAAATCACATTAAAAAAATGAAGTACATGAATGAATGTATGACGGTGTCTGTATACAGTTAACAATATAACATCATATCTTACACTAACTTAACAATTGTGTTCATTTATTATGCGAACTAACAATTTATATGATATGATTGAACAGCAAAAGGTACAATAATAGTAATAATAATAAGTACCTAGCACTAATATATTATGTATTAAACTGTATTAATATTATATTTTCAACCCTTATTGTAGATCAACTCCAAAGATGACTAATCAACATAACACAATCGGTAATAAAATGTACTGACCTTATCAATCACACATAATAAACACTAATTACTACCTGATCGAGTGATGGGTGATAATATTAATGTAATAAAACTTTAACACCACGTAATTTTATTGTACTTCAGCCAAATTCTCGCTGCCGGCACAGAAACTCCAATTCCAAAGTAATATCTTTTGTAGATTCCACCGATATAATTAATCTTCATGAATATTATTTCATTATTTTTCAATATATTCAATCCGTGCTCGATTATGGACCAATGTAACGGCGATATATTAGATTTTGGAGGAAAACAATTTTAATCGTGCAATTCATTTAATGGCGGGAGAATAAGTGAAAAAAAACAAAAGAATAAAAAAGTGTCATCGATGCGTCGTCTTTCCGGCCAGTGCGCTCGAACAAGCGGTGTTGCATTTTCAACTTAGGGCGTTGGAAATAGAGCATATTATGGTATTCCGGAGTGTCCAGGAATATCCTAAATTATAACGGAGCAATGAGACGCTATTTTAACTGTTTAACGTATATTCGAAGATTGATTTGCCAACACACAATCCATAATATTCATAAAAGTACGTATAACTACCACTTATGTATTTACAAATATCAAACTCGACAAATTGTCCTTATACTATTTAATGCCCTCATTCGCACGAGAGTTTTTTTAGCGGACGTTAAAAATGCCTAATAGCTCATTTAACAAGTGAACTCTAATTTTGATTTATTTCCTATACTACTAACATTACAGCTACTTACTTATAAAACTATAAAGAAGATGTGTGTGCATATATCATTTAAAAGTACATATCATAAGTAATAAGAATCAAACAAAGTAGTAATTCAATATTTCATTTTATTTATCATTTTTCATATTAAACCGTTCAGTAGATAGTGCTGTAGCCGCATCCGCCGAAGGCAGGCGCCACGAGCCCTCCATAGCCAAGCGCGGCACCGAAGCCAGGAGCGGCAGCCAAGCCGGCGCCATAGGCGAGTCCGTTGCCGTAGGCCAGACCGTTACCGAAGGCAAGTCCGTCAGCCACAGCAGCGCCGGCGCCGTATCCAATGTCGCTCACGATGCCGATGGCGCCGTTACCGCAACCGTATGCGACAGATCCAGCCCCAGCGGTGGGCAAAGCACCTTCCAAAGCTACAGCGCTCACGAACGGCATATCTCCGCGGACGGCGAGGATACCTTCGATGGCGTTCTCAGACGCTACAGAGATACCGGTGGGAGCGATGGGGGAGGCGCTGGAGATGGGCAGAGCACCGCCACTGGCGGGAGCGATTCCCGGAGCGTTGGCAATACCGGCCATGCCATAGGCAGCGTCATAAGCACCGCCGTAAGCTAATGCGTTTCCTGCCCAGCCGAGGCCTGCACCTGCCAGACCGCTGTATGCGAGTCCGTCGTTAGCCCAGCCGAGGCCTGCACCTGCCAGACCGCTGTATGCGAGTCCGTCGTTAGCCCAGCCGGCGCCGGCCAAGCCGCAGGGGGCGGCCACTCTGTCGGCGTAGCCAATGAACTGGCTGAGTGCGCTCTGGACCAGGAGGGCCTGGGCGCAGAGGACGAGGGCGGCTTTAGCAGACATGGTAGAGTGTTCTAGTTGAGGGAACGAGAATGTTATTTAGTGTGATTTACGTTCTTTATATACTTAACCATTATCATATTTCCTAATACCTACTGTACCTACTGATACAAAATTAATTGATTAATACACAACATTCTTTATTTGCTAACTAAAACTGTAGAAATTATAATTTTATGTCATGTTCAATAATTATACTTTCACAATACATACTGTTATCAGTTTAAATTCAAACTATAAATGGGGCATACTGCCTTCGGAATATCATTCTGGGTTTAGCATTTCCTTGAAAACAATCAACCATGTCCACCTTCACCGTCCTCCTGGTGTGCATCCAAGCTTGCTTGGTCCAGCACGTGTTCAGCCAGTACCTCGGCGATGTGAGAGGTTGCGGATACGGAGCGGGTCTCGCCGGCGTCGGTCTTGCTGACGCCGCCATCGCTAACGCTGCCTTCGGCGGACTCCCTCTCGCCGGCGCCGCTCTTGGTGGCCTTCCTCTCGCTGGCGCTGGTCTCGGTTACGGAAGAGGTTTCGCACCCGCCCTTGCTGCTTCCGCCCTCGCTGCTCCCGCATTCGCTGCTCCCGCACTCGCTGCTCCCGCTTACGGCGGCGCTGGCGAAGGTAACGTGGCGGTCGCCGGTGAGATGGGAGTCGCTGGTACCACTGTCGTCGCTGGCCAGGTGCCGATAATCGGCGCTGTCACGTTCGGCGGCGACGTGCCCGCCGCTGGCGCTGTCTCTATTGCCGGCAGCTGCGGGTGCGGCTGTGGTGCCGGTCCCATCTACTACTAAGCTTCCACTGAGCGTTACATCATAAGATTTTTGATTGTGCAACATTAAAAATTCATATAATTTATTTTTTTGTCTTAATTAACAGCTCCTATACTTATATGAATTTCCAATTTTAGTAAAAATTAAAATAAAATATGAAAATATTAACTGAAACTTTAGATAGTTGGCGGAAAGATTATATCGTAAACCGTTATGACCTACTTATATTAGGTATTATATTAAGGACGTACGTAATGCATATTTTATTTTAAAAGGAAGACCAACAATAGTATAGATAAAAGATGTGTGAGCCATTTATAGGTCCTCACCAATAGTAATTGCATTTTTGTTTCTTTGCCTTCAATTTCATGAATCTAATAAGACAATTATACCTAGTTCCTGACGAGAAACTGGATCAATAATTAAGAATTATTTTTACGTGGATTATTTCAGAATTTAGTCAAATTTTTGGTAAACAGTGTTGTCAACTCTTCTGGTTTTGCCAGGGCAACTCTTGCAATATTAACTATTTATAATGGGACATTTTTTACACATGGCCAATCTGATTTCAAATTAATCTGCTTAGCCTGGCTACGTGAAAATTGTTGCTTGGTAACCAAATAGCTAATAAATACATGCATATATTACTTTAAAATGAATACTTATATAGATAATTTTTTTACGAATGATGGGCTTGCATTTGGTTTTTGACCCATCTATACAATACGTTGACGACACCTAAGATGGAGCATGCTTGCACAGCATAAACCTATACTCTAGCCTTGAAAATCCCTAGATTGTAGGAGTCAGGAAACACAGACGCCGCCTGAAGCAAACTGTACCGATATGTCAACAATGTATGTGTTGCCGATAATTAAACCGCCCGCTCGATACATGGTAGTAAACCTACTTCGTGTAAAAAACCATATACCTACTTAATGTAAAAAAAAAGAAGTGCCTCGACGTCGACCGCACGGAGCCGGGCGCGCGGCTGTCGTAGTTGCACCATTTTTGGCGCTGGCGTCCATTTTTGTTTTGTTTTAAGTTTTTCATCTTTGTATATTTGTTTTATGTGTATTTGTTCTTAATGTTATTTCCTGTATGTCTTTTTATTAACCACACCGTGGACCGCCTAACGATCACAGTTTGATCGCCTACTACAGTATGGATGAAAATTTTCCTGGCGTCTTGTGGTTCGGTGTGGAAAAGGGGATGGCGGCAGACTTCAAAATATATATTTATACTTAGATAAACTAGGTTTTGTAATATATTTACTACTAGTGTATTTCAGTAGGTATTTCATGGGGAAGGTTTTTATGTATAATACATCAATTTGGACCCGGTAGGTGGCGCTGGTGGGCAGAAAGAAGTCTGCCGGGTCCGCTAGTAATATATAAACTGTATAATCGTCGGTCTGTGTGTGAAGTACATTCATTCTGCTATGATGCTTGTATGACCCCAGATGTATTTCCGCTGAATAACCACTTCTCGCACAATTTTTAATAATAATAATAAATAATAAATATCCTGGGACATTTTTTTCACACACAGCCAATCTGATTCCAAACTAAGCATCAAAGTGAGCTTGTGTTATGGTAACCAGATAGCTGATATACTACATATACTACTTTTAAATACATACTTATATAGATATTAACATCCAGACACAGGACAAACAGACATATTCATGCATACAAATGTTTGTCCTGGGTGGGAATCGAACCCACGACCCGCGGCTTGAAAGTCAATGTCACTAACCACAAAGCCAACCGGGCTGTCAACAAATTTTTTAAATTGTTATATAAGTTTTTTTATATTATCTCTGATATTAATATTGTTCTCATTGTACACTGCTAAATTATTTTCAAATAAATTAAAATTACATTTCTACCTGCCCCTAATTATATCATTTCTAATTTATTTAAAAGGCTTATGCTCGTTTGTTTTGTTGATAAATGTAGTATTTTTGGTTGAAAAACTGTTAATCGTTGGGGGTAGAAGGAATTATTGAACACATAGGTTTTTTTTTAGTTCACGCATCGTTTATTTTCCAAATTATATACTTTTCAGTAGTAGTAGGGGGAAGCGCCACAGCCGCACCCGCAGCTGCCGGCAATAGAGACAGCGCCAGCGGCGGGCACGTCGCCGCTGAACGTGACAGCGCCGATTATCGGCACCTGGCCAGCGACGACAGTGGTACCAGCGACTCCCATCTCACCGGCGACCGCCACGTTACCTTCGCCAGCGCCGCCGTAAGCGGGAGCAGCGAATGCGGGAGCAGCGAGGGCGGGAGCAGCAAGGGCGGGTGCGAAACCTCTTCCGTAACCGAGACCAGCGCCAGCGAGAGGAAGGCCACCAAGAGCGGCGCCGGCGAGAGGGAGTCCGCCGAAGGCAGCGTTAGCGATGGCGGCGTCAGCAAGACCGACGCCGGCGAGACCCGCTCCGTATCCGCAACCTCTCACATCGCCGAGGTACTGGCTGAACACGTGCTGGACCAAGCAAGCTTGGATGCATACCACGAGGACGGTGAAGGTGGACATGGTTGATTGTTTTCAAGGAAATGCTGAACCCAGAATGATATTCCGAAGACAGTTTGGCCCATTTATAGTTTGAAATAAATCGATAACAATATAATTGTGAAATTAAAAACGTAACACATAGAATTGTTACAGTTGTTACCGAACAAAGTATATTCTACATATTTATCTATATTTTGTACACAGTATTTAAAAATAGTGATAAGGTTTAGTATATAAAGTACTTAGCTTGGTTCACATAACATTCTCGTTCCGTCAACTAGAACAATAAAATAACAACCATGTCTGCTAAAGCCGTCCTCGTCCTCTGCGCCCAGGCCCTCCTGGTCCAGAGCGCACTCAGCCAGTACATCGGCTACGCCGACAGAGTGGCCGCCCCCTGCGGCTTGGCCGGCGCCGGCTGGGCTAACGACGGACTCGCATACAGCGGTCTGGCAGGTGCAGGCCTCGGCTGGGCTAACGACGGACTCGCATACAGCGGTCTGGCAGGTGCAGGCCTCGGCTGGGCAGGAAACGCATTAACTTACGGCGGTGCTTATGACGCTGCCTATGGCATGGCCGGTATTGCCAACGCTCCGGGAATCGCTCCCGCCAGTGGCGGTGCTCTGCCCATCTCCAGCGCCTCCCCCATCGCTCCCACCGGTATCTCTGTAGCGTCTGAGAACGCCATCGAAGGTATCCTCGCCGTCCGCGGAGATATGCCGTTCGTGAGCGCTGTAGCTTTGGAAGGTGCTTTGCCCACCGCTGGGGCTGGATCTGTCGCATACGGTTGCGGTAACGGCGCCATCGGCATCGTGAGCGACATTGGATACGGCGCCGGCGCTGCTGTGGCTGACGGACTTGCCTTCGGTAACGGTCTGGCCTACGGCAACGGACTCGCCTATGGCGCCGGCTTGGCTGCCGTTCCTGGCTTCGGTGCCGTGCGTGGTTATGGAGGGCTCGTCGCGCCTGCCCTCGGTGGATGTGGCTACAACACTATCTACTGAAAAAATCTAATTTCTAAATTGAAATAAAATCCAAATAAAATGCGATCAGATGCAAAAAGTTTTGATTTATTTTAAAAATGGTCTGACGTTTGAGCAGACCTCCAATGCTAACTGGAAAAATTGACTTTTTAGCTACAGATTAAACAAATAATTATTCATGAGATTTTGTTATTATTTCTATTCATCAACAGATAAATATTCAAACACACAATTAAGTATTTCAATATTTAATTTACATAATTAAAAAAAAAATATTGGTGCTGTCGGGTACTTATTAGTTTTATTGTCATTTTATTGGCACAAAATCCGCAATAGTTCTTGTCTATGGTATTAGCCAGTCAGTCTGCCAACCATTGAGCATAAAGCCAAGAATGTATGAAATCTACATCAATGAATCTAGATGGCTATGAATCCTTTTCCCCCGCTTTTTAAAACGTCATTTTGTAAAATGCGTTTTATACACTTTTATCCAAATTTTATTTTTGAACCGTTCGTTTGTAAATTAATATGAAAATATGTGGCATATGTGAAACTAAATAAAAATATGTAAAATCAATAATAATAAGCAGCTCACTTTCCTAAAATATGGCGAAGAGGGCGATGGCTGCCACATGCGTCATGCTTGTGAACAGGTGCTGCTTGTGGGGGCTGGTCTGCTTAAGTTTGCTATTATTATTTTTGTAAACTTTCACTTTAAATTATTTTATTTTAAGTCATTCCCCAACACCCAAATATTGTCAGTGAGACTAATCCCTTGAAATGTAAATAAATCTAAGTTTGTTTTGAAAAGAGTAATTGCTGAGTTTATTGCCGGCTTTTCTCAGCAAAACCAACCTTCCGAACCGAGCGTTAGAGTTTGAGTATTCTTAAGTGTCTGTGAAGGCCTAATTGAATAAAAATCTTTTTTTATTTTCATTTCATGTAACAATTAAATAAATAAAATTATATGTATGAAGGGAGTGAAGAGATTTTTACAGGGTCGGCTACGCGTGAGTAACGCCCCTAGTGTTGCAAGCGTCCATAGGCTACGGTAACCGTTTCCCATCAGGCAGACTGTATGCTTGTTTGCTACCTTTGGGGTATAAAAAAAATTAATGATAATGACGCTTAAAAGTTATTCTAACTTGTGATTTGAGCGGAAATATTAGAAGAAATGGATTAAAGCATTTATAGCTATATTATCAAAATTATGGATGCAGATCGGTAAGTTATTTAAATCTAGCATCTATAAATTTATCTTAATAACTAGTGGCTCCCTGCGGTTTTACCCGCGTTCCCGGGATCTTATTTTTCTACACTAATATTATAAAGAGGAAAACTTTGTTTGTTTGGTTGTAATGAATAGGCTCAAAAACTACTGAACCGTTCTTAAAAATTCTTTCACTATTCGAAAGCTACATTATCCACGAGTAACATAGGCTATATTATATCCCTGTATTCCCACGGGAACGGAAACTACGTGGGTGAAACCGCGCGGAGGCAGCTAGTCCGGGATATAAAGTAGCCAGTATTTTAACTCTGCGACAAATTTGATTCCGATCCGATGCCTTCTGCCATTTAGGGGTAAAAAGTAACAAATATACATTCAAACATTTACACTAATTGCGCATTTATAATATTAGTAAGTAGGATAATATTTATCATGGCAAGGATCCAATAAATGTTACAATTTTTTGACGTGACAACGTCTTATAAATTGGTTTGCCGGGTGACACTTCAAGAAACTGCGTTACGCTCCGCTCACGTTACGTGACGTTATGTTTTAAATTGTTACTATTATTTCATCCTTCTTCCTACTATACGATATTCACATTAAAATTATTTTACCACTCAAAGTCGTTGTCACGTAAAACTTTCGCCCGTATACCGACTTTACAGGCAACCATTTTTTTTTATTTATCTAATTTACTACATAATTTTGGCTTTAACTAGCATTATTTTTGATCCGGTCTACTTCTTTTCGGTTCGGTTCTTGGGCATGCTTGTAAAGAGAACATTTATCTTTATCGTATCCCGACACATAAGCAGTGTGACCAAGTATTCAGTTATTAGTAGAGTCACAACCCTAATATAGGCATAGGGCAGTGGATTTTATCACATAACCAAAAAAATATGCTCTTGCTCAAATCAATTTATCTTCGTTAAAAAACAATGACTATATTTACTAAGTTAAATGTGTTGTTTTTGCAATAAGCTTTTTTTTGGGTAGGTATGGAATGCTTATGCCCAGTGAAAAGATTTAAATATTTGCTGAAGGTAGGTACATTTTATTTAAGGATTTATGTTGGTGTTCAGCAAAAAAATTACATTATTGCTCAATAGTAGTAGGGAGAAGCGCCACAGCCGCACCCGCAGCTGCCGGCAATAGAGACAGCGCCAGCGGCGGGCACGTCGCCGCCGAACGTGACAGCGCCGATTATCGGCACCTGGCCAGCGACGACAGTGGTACCAGCGACTCCCATCTCACCGGCGACCGCCACGTTACCTTCGCCAGCGCCGCCGTAAGCGGGAGCAGCGAGTGCGGGAGCAGCGAATGCGGGAGCAGCGAGGGCGGGAGCAGCAAGGGCGGGTGCGAAACCTCTTCCGTAACCGAGACCAGCGCCAGCGAGAGGAAGGCCACCAAGAGCGGCGCCGGCGAGAGGGAGTCCGCCGAAGGCAGCGTTAGCGATGGCGGCGTCAGCAAGACCGACGCCGGCGAGACCCGCTCCGTATCCGCAACCTCTCACATCGCCGAGGTACTGGCTGAACACGTGCTGGACCAAGCAAGCTTGGATGCACACCAGGAGGACGGTGAAGGTGGACATGGTTGATTGTTTTCAAGGAAATGCTGAACCCAGAATGATATTCCGAAGACAGTTTGGCCCATTTATAGTTTGAAATTAAATCGATAACAATATAATTGTGAAATTAAAAACGTGACACGTAGAATTGTTACAGCGAGTGTTACTGAACAAAGTTCATTCTACATATTTATCTATATTTTGTACACAGTATTTAAAAATAGTGATAAGGGTTTAGTATATAAAGTACTTAGCTTGGTTCACATAACATTCTCGTTCCGTCAACTAGAACTCACTACCATGTCTGCTAAAGCCGTCCTCGTCCTCTGCGCCCAGGCCCTCCTGGTCCAGAGCGGACTCAGCCAGTACATCGGCTACGCCGACAGAGTGGCCGCCCCCTGCGGCTTGGCCGGCGCCGGCTGGGCTAACGATGGACTCGCATACAGCGGTCTGGCAGGTGCAGGCCTCGGCTGGGCTAACGATGGACTCGCATACAGCGGTCTGGCAGGTGCAGGCCTCGGCTTGGCAGGAAACGCATTAGCTTACGGCGGTGCTTATGACGCTGCCTATGGCATGGCTGGTATTGCCAACGCTCCGGGAATCGCTCCCGCCAGTGGCGGTGCTCTGCCCATCTCCAGCGCCTCCCCCATCGCTCCTATCGGTATCTCTGTAGCGTCTGAGAACGCCATCGAAGGTATCCTCGCCGTCCGCGGAGATATGCCGTTCGTGAGCGCTGTAGCTTTGGAAGGTGCTTTGCCCACCGCTGGGGCTGGATCTGTCGCATACGGTTGCGGTAACGGCGCCATCGGCATCGTGAGCGACATTGGATACGGCGCCGGCGCTGCTGTGGCTGACGGACTTGCCTTCGGTAACGGTCTGGCCTACGGCAACGGACTCGCCTATGGCGCCGGCTTGGCTGCCGCTCCTGCCTTCGCAGGGCTCGCTGCTCCTGCCTACATGGGATACGGCTGTGGTGGTATCTACTGAACACACTGATACATAAATCGAATAATAAAATAAACTTCATACTGCAATATAAACTTGTTGTTTGATTTATATAAGAAAATTTTAAATTATTTCATCATACCAGCCGTAAGATAGTGGATGTCTGAACGTAGGAAGAAGAAGGCTTACTGGCGTATTTAGCGGCTTCCTATGACAGTTTCAGAAATAGATATATAATGGCTTTTTATACTGTTATTTGTCATGCTTTGATATTAATCACGTTTATATTTTAGTAGTGCAAATGAATTGAATGTTATTTTTTTTATATGTAAACTTTGTACAGTATAATTCCAAGACATTAAAAACTTTAAAATTAAATGACAATGTAAGTATCTATTAACCAATAGGTTGATAATAGTGTGGCGAGATGATGAAATAATTTTATCTACTTATGTCAAATCTTCAAAGGAAAAACTACTTGGTTGCAGACAACTCAGAATATGTTTTTTAAAGAATCGGAAACTAAATTCATGATGTATAAGGGGACGATTCGGGTTGTGGAAGTAACGGAACGCTTTTTTAGCATCCTTTAAAAACTCTCGTGCGAATGAGGCATTTGACGGTTGTTATTGATTTAGTTAACACAATGTTGATTAAATCGTAAATTGTTAAGTTTGTATAATTGTTTGTAGGTATTATGATTAAAATTATAAAAGCTGTTCATTAAATTTACAATACGTAAACTACTATAAAAATAGGCAAGATTAAAAGTAGATATATATATTCTAACAATAAATCTAATAAACTCTTATTTGGTGAATGGTATGACAGGTATAGTTTTAAAGTATGATTTCATTGAATGAAACTCTGTTGGCTCAATCGTAGGTATTCAAAGTCTTAATTTTAACATTATATAAATTCATGTATATTCAACCTTATTTGTGTTAAATTAACATTATTTATGCATGTTCAACCTCTTTACATGTCCACAATTTTATTATTTTAATTTTTTTTTTCAAGAAAAATAACTGTCATTATTTAGCGGGTTTTTTTTTTTTACATTACAGACTTTTACAACACATGAGCACGTTTATTTTACACATGATGTTGCAACCTAAGTTGTTTTAAAATAAAATAAATGTAACTATCAGTGACCCGGTATGATATTTATTAATCAAAAAATTAAACTATACTAATATACAAGTTTTTTAAATTTAAAATCTATGCCTTAAAGTTATTTGAGGCTAATGAAATAAAGTTTTAAAGTTAAGCTACAAACATAAAGAAAATTAATAAAGTGCCAGCTAGACTCAGCGGGTGGGTCTGAGGTGAATTTCGGTAGTTGAATTTCCTTTTATGAAGTTAATATTATGAGCGCCACTGGCAGAACGGCTGCCAGGCCGATGTAAATGTAAAAAGGGTACCGGAATGAAGGCCGAAGAAACCAAAAGCTAGCGGGTAGCATGCAGTGCAGGTGCCAGGCACGCAGCAGGACGGGCCTCGGCTTTGAAGTGCAGTCGAGTCCGAGCTGTACCGCTGTACAAGCCACACGTTACAAATGGGCGAGCCCCACGTAGCAAATAGGCCCCCACGTTACAAAAGGGTAAGCCCCCACGTTGCAAATGGGTATGCCCCCACGTTGCAAATAGGCCCCCACGTAGCACCTCCTTAAGGAGGAAAATATCCCTGCTTGGGATAGCTGGACAATGTCAACTCCTGTCAATCAAGTTGTCCAAGCAAAAATTCCACCGATCCAGGCGGAAGGTGTATAGGATTAAGACGTGGCGTGTCCGAATTCCAATTACGTGACACGCGCCGGTCGTTAGTCCACACAAAGAATCTTAAAATTAAATCTATAAATAGATTTATGCCTATGCGGCGCAGGCGATCTCTGCGATCAAAATGACCGAGTCATTGACCCAATGACTGGCTTCAAGGTTGACGTCAGTCGATAGGGAGGTGACCCAAAAAACGATACATCTCAAAGATCGAATGACCGGCAATTCATTCGCACGGTCTCCGCAACGTTTGCACTCGACTCCTTACTATGCAGGTGTTTATGCATCGCTGGAACGTCCCTTAGATGAATGACGTTTCGCGCCAGGTGTCAAAATTGACATTAGAAGGTATCGATCGTGCAGTGAGATCTCAATGTAAACAAACAATTTAGATATGCAAATTAAAACAAATACTCCAGTAAATACTGTGTATACTAATGAAAAGTGTATGTTATAAACAAAAGAACTAATGAAATTATGATTTGAATGACTAGTGGAATGGATTGAACCCAAACAAATGTGAGTAAAAGCAAAACTTTTACGGTGCCGAAATTTATATGTAACAGTGCCCCGTACCTTACCAGAATTTTTTCGAATTAAAGAGAAAAAATTCGAGCTGGCCCTCCAGCTCGCTCCTTGGGATCAATCCGTGAATAGTTTCAAACTCCAAACAACGATGAAGTAAAAAAAAAATGTTAGCTTAGGGAACCGCTAAAACAACAATCCAAACCAATACTCTAACAGTTGTGATCTAAATAAAATGCCCGATGAACAAAGTGTATTCCAAAACGAAGAATAGTACCAAAAATAAAGATGGGGTACAAACCACCTAAACGAACTGGAGGCAGAAAAGCCATACCCAATCCAAACCAAACCTATCAAACACACAAAGAAAACAATAAGAGTGAAGAGAAAAAACTCCAAAACTCACACTTATGTTTAAATGGAATACGAAGTTCAAGAGAAGGCTACGACCAAACTGGAAAAGCAAACCAACAACAAACGAATTCCCAAAACTAAACAAAAAATGAAATTGATAAAAACCAAAGTGAAACTATTCAAATAAGTTTCCAAAATCTAAAATACCGAGTCTGAACGTAGGTGAAAATAAATGAATTTTTGGTAAAATTCAACCAAACAAAAAAAAACTATATCTAACCGGGTTTTCAAACAAAAATTAAAAGCTATCCTTAAGATAATAAAAGAAAAAAGTCAATCCGTTTTGTAATCTCATACCTGTTCAAAAGAACTTCCATCTAGCCAGGACTATTGTTCCATTCCTATAATAACTCTACTGACCGGGCTGACGGTAAAATATTATAAACTAACCTTATTATAATAAAAGAAAAGTCAATTCGTTACGTGATCTTATCCCTGTTCAAAAGAACATCCATCTAGCCAGGACTATTGTTTCATTCCTATATTATCTCATCTGACCGGGCTGTTAGTAAAATAAAATGGTGGTGATCGAACCCACGACGATTCAATAACCTAAAATTAGGGGACAAACACGAAACCTAAAACTAACTGGGACTAACCACCGGAAAAATCCACAACGAAACGTTTCATTAATCGCAATGCGAAACATTACCTCTGCTCTGACCATCAGGCAGAAGTAAATAAATAGGCCGAACCCACGAACGACCCAAAAGTAGTGTGATGAGCACCTCGGCATCATTGACACACGCTATTGTGGGCCAATGCTCCAAGGCCTACGGCGCTCACCACCCACTAACCTTCCTTTCAAACATCCAAAATATCCAACGTACCTGTCAGACTTCAAATAAAACCAAACTCCCTATCAGACATCAAAAATATTTCGAACCACCTATCAAACTACGAAATAAAAACCAAAACCCTATCAAGCTACAAAATTAACGTGTGAGACCAAACCAAAAAGAAAATCGTTAGAACCAAATGACAAGCCCGAAAAAAAAATATTAATATGAAAAGCAATCCTGAATTTAACCAATTGACCTAATTAAACTAATGCGATCAGCCTTGATATTGACACGCCTATCATATGTTAAAAGTTCAGCGACATGTCTAGCTTTGTCCTCGTCTTTAGTATCATTAACAGAAAAAGAAGATGGTGTTCGAGGTTCTGGAATTTTTACACGAACCTTCTGTAAGCTGACTCTATATCGTCTACGTTTTTTATAATGCTTGCTTCTCCTGCCATGTAGATTACGCAAAACAGCACTAGAGGGCACGGCATCTCTCGGATCTGGCGAAAGAGTAATATCTAATACAGGGACACTATCTACGACAGAAGAACAATCTGAAATACACAAAGAGTCAACGACAGTAGAAATAAGAGGTGACGATTGAAGCAGAGGTAATGAAGAAGGCAAAGACAAACAAGGCTCAGGCGAGCTTGACAAAGGTGAAGAGCTAGGCAAAGGCGATAGAGAAGGTGAAGGTGACGAAATTGGCAAAGGTGACGAACTAATCAACGGCGAACACGGCAATGGTGACGAGCTTGGTACAGGTGACGGACTAGGTGAAGGTACAGCAGATGTTGGAGATTTAATTGTACTGCGTAACCTTTCCCACATTTGGTCGTCATACAAACTGTAGGGAGTGAACTCATCAATCAGCAATTGTTTCAAAGATGGCCAATCAGATACTGTTTTCTTTATGCTGCGATACCAAATGAGAGGGTAATCAGAGAATAACATGGAAGCTGCCTCAAATAAAACTGATTCTGGGATCCTATGTTCGTAGCAGATTTCATCTAACCGTCTAAGGTAATCCTGTACAGATGAAATGCCATTGTAAATATGGCCCCGAGTCCCAAAGTACATCAACGCACTCGTGGTACGAAGGTTCCGGCATAGAATTCCTACGTCTCTGCTCAAAGGTATGAAGAAAGTTATCGTAAACGACATCTATCTGGTTTAGCCAAAAGTCTAATTCAAACTTCAGTTGCAATCGGCGTTCCCGCAAGTGACCTACACAATAAACACGGCGCAAGCGATGGTATGCATGGTGAGCTAAACCCCTAAAGCGGTTAACCCGTTTAAAAACGTGTTTGTACTTGTCAAAATCTAAAGAAATTTTGTTTAATGTCTCCTGAATAGCCAAAAGCTCAGATTCCTCGCAATTTTTCGTCGTAAAAATCTTCCAATGGGGAATGCGTTCAGCGAGTGGCCTGATCTGATCGCGTAGGGCAGATAAAGAAAGCTCTGGCTTAACATGGCGAATCTCAACTTCATATGTCAATTCATTAAGATCTAATACGTTATAAATAATTGGGCGCTCCATAAAAATAAAATAAATTAAATAGGGGCAAGTCAATCAAATTAAATAAGGGGGCAAGTCGAGCTGGCTTAACAAAAACATCGTACAATTCACTGGTACCCAAAATGCTTAAATAATAGCTATTACACATAGTTATAAGTCATAGTCAAAGCATAACCACCCTTGAGCTGCGTTATAAAAAAAAAGCAAATGCAAAAAAACTTAAAATGCTTTTTAAATAAAAAGCTAGTATTGCAATAACAAAACAATTAAGTGCATAGGCATAAGCAAGCTCAAGTGAGGTTATAAACAACCGCTTTACATACAAAGGCAATTGAGAAAAAAAAATTAAAAGGAAATTCAACACAAAACAAAAAAAATAATTATTGATGTAGCTAAATGACACACCAACCACCTCAGATTTACCGAGCCCCTACGTATGGGCGTCACTGTTGCAACCTAAGTTGTTTTAAAATAAAATAAATGTAACTATCAGTGACCCGGTATGATATAGATACGGATAGATAGATAGATAGAGCGGATAATAATCAAAAAATTAAACTATACTAATATACAAGTTTTTTAAATTTAAAATCTATGCCTTAAAGTTATTTGAGGCTAATGAAATAAAGTTTTAAAGTTAAGCTACAAACATAAAGAAAATTAATAAAGTGCCAGCTAGACTCAGCGGGTGGGTCTGAGGTGAATTTCGGTAGTTGAATTTCCTTTTATGAAGTTAATATTATGAGCGCCACTGGCAGAACGGCTGCCAGGCCGATGTAAATGTAAAAAGGGTACCGGAATGAAGGCCGAAGAAACCAAAAGCTAGCGGGTAGCATGCAGTGCAGGTGCCAGGCACGCAGCAGGACGGGCCTCGGCTTTGAAGTGCAGTCGAGTCCGAGCTGTACCGCTGTACAAGCCACACGTTACAAATGGGCGAGCCCCACGTAGCAAATAGGCCCCCACGTTACAAAAGGGTAAGCCCCCACGTTGCAAATGGGTATGCCCCCACGTTGCAAATAGGCCCCCACGTAGCACCTCCTTAAGGAGGAAAATATCCCTGCTTGGGATAGCTGGACAATGTCAACTCCTGTCAATCAAGTTGTCCAAGCAAAAATTCCACCGATCCAGGCGGAAGGTGTATAGGATTAAGACGTGGCGTGTCCGAATTCCAATTACGTGACACGCGCCGGTCGTTAGTCCACACAAAGAATCTTAAAATTAAATCTATAAATAGATTTATGCCTATGCGGCGCAGGCGATCTCTGCGATCAAAATGACCGAGTCATTGACCCAATGACTGGCTTCAAGGTTGACGTCAGTCGATAGGGAGGTGACCCAAAAAACGATACATCTCAAAGATCGAATGACCGGCAATTCATTCGCACGGTCTCCGCAACGTTTGCACTCGACTCCTTACTATGCAGGTGTTTATGCATCGCTGGAACGTCCCTTAGATGAATGACGTTTCGCGCCAGGTGTCAAAATTGACATTAGAAGGTATCGATCGTGCAGTGAGATCTCAATGTAAACAAACAATTTAGATATGCAAATTAAAACAAATACTCCAGTAAATACTGTGTATACTAATGAAAAGTGTATGTTATAAACAAAAGAACTAATGAAATTATGATTTGAATGACTAGTGGAATGGATTGAACCCAAACAAATGTGAGTAAAAGCAAAACTTTTACGGTGCCGAAATTTATATGTAACAATGAATTAAAGATTTTTGATATTAATGAAGATTTGCAATTAAAATCTATCAAATTATTCGGTAAACAGTAAAGGACTAACAATTTATATTGCATTAAAGTTTTCAGATTAATTTTATTTAAAGGCTTTAGATTCAACTTTCATGAGTGCCCCTTTAGGGCCTCAACTATTCAGTTGATGATATAGCTTTTTTTGATTGTCTCCGTCTCCACCGTCGATTTTTGTAAACATAATAATAAAACATATAATCAGAAATCTATCTATGGAAGAAATAACCATATTTACTGTTACCGTATTTCTAAATAGACCTCACAGCCGTCTTATCTAATCAAAAATCGTCTGTCTCATATATGAGAGTTTTTTTTACTTATTTGTAGATACGTTATTGCTTTTTTATATCATCATAACAATTATTATTAGATATCTATTTATTTCACCTAGAATGATCTATATTAGAAAAAAAACACAGTATCAAAACTATCGATGGCCAATAAATATCGATTGAAGAAGAAAAAGAAACATAAGTAAGTATAATTCATATTTATTAACATAACAAAAACCAATAACTAGTTTCAAATGATATGATAATATTTTTAAACACAGCCACATCCCGTGCCAACGACAGGTCCCACGCCGGCAAGTCCTCTGTAACCAAGTCCGGCGCCGTAGCCAAGTCCGTCAGCCCACGGGGCGCCGTAGCCGAGTCCGCCGGCCAGTGGGGCGCCGTAGCCGAGTTCCGCGGCGAGCGCGTTTCCGTAGCCGAGTCTGGCAGCCGGCTCGACACCCTCGCTCACGATGCCGATGGCGCCGTTGCCGCAACCGTACACGATAGATCCAGACCCAACAGTGGGCAACGCACCCTCCAGAGCCACAGCAGCCAACACCGGCAGCTCACCACTCACAGCTAGAATGCCTTCGATTGCGTTCTCAGACGCTACGGAGATACCCACGGGAGCTATGGGAGAGGAGCTGGTCACAGGGAATCCGCGCCCACTGGCAGGAGCGACGTTGCCATATGCCAAGCCGCCGCCGTAACCGGCTGCCAGTGGAAGGGCGTCGTATGCCAGAGCGTTGGCGGCCATGGCTCCGTAGCCGAAGTCATTGGCTGCCAGGCCGAAGCCGTCGGCAATCATGCCATTACCGATGATGGCGGCGTCGTATGGCCCTCTAAGACATTGGCTTGAGATGGTCTACAAAAGTAAAGCATATTATTAATTTTCAAATATACTCTTTTTATTAATTCGTTTTATTAATATGATAGGCAAATATCCTTACCTTGACAAAGAGAGCTGAAGCGCAAAGAACTAAGAAAAATTTCGCTGCCATTTTAATGGTTGTAATGTTGTTTGTATTAGAAACAAAATTATAATGATGTTATGAAGTTTTAACTTAGTTTTTATACCATAATACATATCAATAGTTACTGCAATCATATAGTTATCAGTTAGAAAGTTAAGTAAACTTAAACGTGAGTAGTGACTGTTACACATTTTTGATAACATTCATGATGTCACATCAAAAGCGAGGTCAAGGCTCTTAAAAGTTAACTATACCTCATATAATTTTGTCTACTGTAAACAACATTATTTCATCTCAAATCTTAAACATTGATATTGATAAACAGATTTTTAGAACATGGTCTTTTCACTGGGCTAAAAATTTTAAACTGAACTGCTTCCATTAAGAATTAGATAACTGATACAGTAGATACCTACTGATAATTATAAGTAGTAAAATAAAGTAAATAGAACCTGAATGGAGAGAATCAAAATACTGCTAAGCAGAATCGTTACGTAACAAATAGAAAATATGTATATAGAAACTAATTTTTATCGCATGCAAAGTCACGTTTTAACTTTCATAATTATTTATGTCCTACACAGTTTAATAGTATAAATAGGCCGAAGTTCCACCCAAATATCATTCTGGTTTCAACATTTCCTTGAAAACAATCAACCATGTCCACCTTCACCGTCCTCCTGGTATGCATCCAAGCTTGCTTGGTCCAGCACGTGTTCAGCCAGTACCTCGGCGATGTGAGAGGTTGCGGATACGGAGCGGGTCTCGCCGGCGTCGGTCTTGCTGACGCCGCCATCGCTAACGCTGCCTTCGGCGGACTCCCTCTCGCCGGCGCCGCTCTTGGTGGCCTTCCTCTCGCTGGCGCTGGTCTCGGTTACGGAAGAGGTTTCGCACCCGCCCTTGCTGCTCCCGCCCTCGCTGCTCCCGCATTCGCTGCTCCCGCACTCGCTGCTCCCGCTTACGGCGGCGCTGGCGAAGGTAACGTGGCGGTCGCCGGTGAGATGGGAGTCGCTGGTACCACTGTCGTCGCTGGCCAGGTGCCGATAATCGGCGCTGTCACGTTCGGCGGCGACGTGCCCGCCGCTGGCGCTGTCTCTATTGCCGGCAGCTGCGGGTGCGGCTGTGGTGCCGGTCCCATCTACTATTAATATGTACAATGAGCGTTATCATATTGTTTTGATTTCAACATTAAAATTTTCTTGACTTTTACTTTTGTGTCTTATTAACTATATCCTATATTTATGAAGAATGAATAATAATGCAAAATAGCTTACCCAACTTATGGATATCTAAATAATATCGGGGCAATTTTCTATAACTACATATTTAGGTAGCGGAAAAAAATTGCAAGACAGATTCAAAGACATTATGAGTCTTGAAGCATTGCATTTGATTTTTAATTCAATTTCACATAACCAATAAGATATGACAATGACATTTCTTGACGAGAAACTGGGACAATAATTTTCTAGTTTAATTGTTATTACACAGTTAGAGTAGTCACAGATATATTATTAACTAGTGGCCCCCCGCGGTTTCACCCGCGTACCCGGGAGATCTTGCATTTTCCCGGGATAAAAAGTAGCATATATCCTTCCTCAGGCTCTAGACTTCATTCAGATCGGTTCACTAGTTTTTGCGTGAAAGCAAGACAAACAGACAGTCAGACAGAGTTACTTTCACATTTATAATATAAGTTAGGATGTAATTACATTTGTGTATTACAATAACACTACGAAGTTGTTGTTGCAGTAAATATATAAAAATAGCAAGTATATGGACCTTTTAAATATCCTAAATCCTACTAATATTAAAACTGCGAAAGTTTGTGAGCATGGATGTTTGTTACTCTTTCACGAAAAACTACTATAGGGTAGGGTGGTATAAGATTGCGCGGGCGATAAAATTGCGCATACGTCATAACAGGACAAGGAAGTGAGCTTCGTAGCCAACTTCAGTTGTGTTTTGTTAGCGCCCACAACTGGCATGTGCTCCCAAAAAAAATCGTATATGTGTGGAAAACAAAAAAAGATACGTAACTACAAACTTTTTATTCACTTTTAATCTATTTTTTTAATAAAATGAATTACTGTACCGAGAATCAACGTATTTTTCGTAATTTGCCATTATTTTAGTGCGGCAGTATTACTCATGTTTCGGACTCACTGGAAGTATTTCCAACATTTTTTAAGAGATTGTAATAAAATCGCGACGATCGAAGAGTGGTATCGAAATGTGTAAAATTGCGCACTTTAGGTGCGTGTAGGATTGCGCGCGCAATTTTACACGTCTGAATTTCTTTGTTGATAAATATAAATATTATTTTCGTATTATTCAGCCAGGTTTTTTTTCTTCTCAATTTTGATAGATTGTGTAGTGAATTTTTTATTTGTTTTTATTGTTTATACACAATTCATTTTTAGTTTTTTTAGAATGTCGAGAAGAGAAAGAAAAACAGGTCGCCAAGATTGTTCTGATGAGGCTATTAAGGTGGCTCGAAGGCGAATTGATAATGGCGAAAGCAAAATATCCGTGGCTCCGTCTTTAGGGATGGTAGAGTCTAATTTACGATTCCATTTGCAAAAGCCGCAAAATTAGGCAGATATGATATAACATTTTCGAAAAAGGTAGAAGAAGGGTTTTGCAAGCAAGGATTGCGTGCAATACATGTAAGGAGTGATGGCATGAAATGTGTTCAGACTACAATGGCAGTAGCGCTTTTATTTGTGATGTTTGCAAATAAATATAGTTGCGCAATCTTATCCATCGCAATGCGCAATTTTACACCATAGGGTGTGTAAAATTGCGCAATTCCCGAATTGTGATTTTTGTTTAAATAATTAAACAAAAATCTTAATAATAAGAAGACTCTATGTTTTTTGTTCACATTGGTATAATAATTTGTTGCTATATTAATAGGGTACAATAAATAATTGATTTATCTCAGATAGGATAAAGATTTTTTGTTTTATGGCCTATTGATTGCAAAGTGCGCAATCTTATACCACCCTACCCTACTATGAAATTTAGAACATATAGATAGTTTCTTACCGGGGCTTAAGAAAAAATTAAATTATTATGATGGTAAACATTGTTCTTAAAATTAAGATAGTATTTAACTGCACTATTTAGGTAACCATCTATCTTCTATACTTATAATAAATCTGTAGAGAGGTCAATTCTGTACATGAAATACATTTCCAAAATAACTATCAGGGGGTGATTAGATGACAGCCCGGTTGGCTTTGTGGTTAGTGACACTGACTCTCAAGCCGCGGGTCGTGGGTTCGAATCCCACCCAGGACAAACATTTGTATGCATGAATATGTCTGTTTGTCCTGTGTCTGGATGTAAATATGTATATAAGTATGTATTTAAAAATAGTATATGTAGTATATCAGCTATCTGGTTACCATATCACAAGCTCTGCTTAGTTTGGAATCAGATTGGCCGTGTGTGAAAAATGTCCCAGGATATTTATATTTATTTATTTATTAGTGATCGATACTGATGCCAAAAATGCAATCAGTAAAATTTTTGTCTGTCTGTCTGTCTGTCGGTCTGTATGTTCCTTATAGAAACAAATAACTACTGGACGGATTTCAACGAAACTTGGTATAATTATTCTTCATACTCCTGGGCAGGTTATAGGATACTTTTCATCACGCTACAATCAATAGGAGCAGAGTTGTGAAGGGAAATTTTGGGAAAACGGGAGAAGTTACTCCATTTTTTAAGCTTCCGTCGCGTGTGCAGCCTTAATGGTTAAAGTTACATAGAAATTATGTATGGCGGAAATATTTTACATAAAATTTTCTAAAAAATATCCCGCAACAGCATATGTCTATCTTTTATAGTTGACTCAGAATAACACGTGTAACTCCTGATAGCTTAGCAGTTCAGAGCATTCTGATTATATTTGTTTAATTTAAAAAAGTTAACATTATTACCTATTCAATAAAAAATAATAATAGAAATCGGTATAGAAACACCATAATTATAGAAGAAATAAGCCATCGCGTCGTCACACGTGAATACTAAATCATGCTATAAGTAAGGATTATTTTTAAACGACTTAAAAAAAAGGAGGAGGTTCGAGGAACGAAGTCGCGGGTTAAAGTTAGAGTCAGCCCAAAGAAACTATTCCACGCGAACGAAGTCGCTGGCAGAAGCTAGTAAATAATAATTTAGTTCACTCTTCAGGTGTTGCCAGAGCAGATGGAACAATATCAACTATTCAGTATTTTATCAAATATTGTTATAAAATCAGTAGGTACAATGTAAAATTTTTATTGATTTCTAAGAAACTAAGATAGAAATCAATAAAAATTTTACCAAGCAATATTATAAATTGCGAATTAATATATATTTTCTCAGTTATATAAACGTAGGTTTGTTTGTAGGTGTGTGTGGTATATATTTTTTTAATTATTTCCTATTGGTACGTTAAAATGTCTTTTCAAAAATGAGGGTTTTAGTGGTAATTTTAAATCAATTTAACTTTTGTTGGTAACATTGGTGAATTAGGAAAAAACCTTTGGTTCAGTATGGGTCTGAGAGAATCATTGAAAAAATTAGGTTAATTATGCATCATATATTTATTTTCCCAAATTGTATACTTTTCAGTAGTAGTAGGGGGAGGCGCCGCAGCCGCACCCGCAGCTGCCGGCAATAGAGACAGCGCCAGCGGCGGCCACGTCGCCGCCGAACGTGACAGCGCCGATTATCGGCACCTGGCCAGCGACGACAGTGGTACCAGCGACTCCCATCTCACCGGCGACCGCCACGTTACCTTCGCCAGCGCCGCCGTAAGCGGGAGCAGCGAGTGCGGGAGCAGCGAATGCGGGAGCAGCGAGGGCGGGAGCAGCAAGGGCGGGTGCGAAACCTCTTCCGTAACCGAGACCAGCGCCAGCGAGAGGAAGGCCACCAAGAGCGGCGCCGGCGAGAGGGAGTCCGCCGAAGGCAGCGTTAGCGATGGCGGCGTCAGCAAGACCGACGCCGGCGAGACCCGCTCCGTATCCGCAACCTCTCACATCGCCGAGGTACTGGCTGAACACGTGCTGGACCAAGCAAGCTTGGATGCACACCAGGAGGACGGTGAAGGTGGACATGGTTGATTGTTTTCAAGGAAATGACGAACCGAGAATGATATTCCGAAGGTAGTGTGACCCATTTATAGTTTGAATTTAAATCGATAACAATATAATTATGAAATTAAAAACGTGCCTTAAAGAATTTTCACAGCGATTGCTACCGAATATTGTAATGTATGTATTCATCGTTATTTGGTACCAATACGGTGTTTGGAAATATGATAATGGTTTAGTATATATAGAACGTAAATCAGGTTAAATAACATTCTCGTTCCGTCAACCAGAACACACAACCATGTCTGCTAAAGCCGTCCTCGTCCTCTGCGCCCAGGCCCTCCTGGTCCAGAGCGCACTCAGCCAGTACATCGGCTACGCCGACAGAGTGGCCGCCCCCTGCGGCTTGGCCGGCGCCGGCTGGGCTAACGACGGACTCGCATACAGCGGTCTGGCAGGTGCAGGCCTCGGCTGGGCTAACGACGGACTCGCATACAGCGGTCTGGCAGGTGCAGGCCTCGGCTGGGCAGGAAACGCATTAGCTTACGGCGGTGCTTATGACGCTGCCTATGGCATGGCCGGTATTGCCAACGCTCCGGGAATCGCTCCCGCCAGTGGCGGTGCTCTGCCCATCTCCAGCGCCTCCCCCATCGCTCCCACCGGTATCTCTGTAGCGTCTGAGAACGCCATCGAAGGTATCCTCGCCGTCCGCGGAGATATGCCGTTCGTGAGCGCTGTAGCTTTGGAAGGTGCTTTGCCCACCGCTGGGGCTGGATCTGTCGCATACGGTTGCGGTAACGGCGCCATCGGCATCGTGAGCGACAATGGATACGGCGCCGGCGCTGCGGTAGCTGAGGGACTTGCCTTCGGTAACGGTCTGGCCTACGGCAACGGACTCGCCTATGGCGCCGGCTTGGCTGCCGCTCCTGGCTTCGGTGCCGTGCGTGGTTATGGAGGGCTCGTCGCGCCTGCCCTCGGCGGATGTGGCTGCAGCACTATCTACTAAATAACCAAGATTCCAGATTCTAAAACCAAATGAATATAATAAAAATATTGCCATGAAACTTTTACTGTTTAATTTTAACAACATATTATGTACTACTGTAGTACCCGTGATGACATACGAAGCCGAGACATGGACACTGACGATGGGGCTGGTCCGCAAATTCCGAGTCGCTCAGCGTGCTATGGAGCGAGCTATGTTAGGCGTATCTATATGGATAAAATCAGAAATGAGGATATCCGTAAGAGAACTAAGGTAACTGACATAGCTCGCAGGATCAGCAAGCTGAAGTGGCAATGGGCCGGCCACATCAGTCGTAGGACCGATGGCCGTTGGAGCAAACAAGTCCTAGAGTGGACACCGCGTCTCGGCAAACGTAGTGTAGGACGCCCCCCAGTAGTTCCCGAGATATGCGCGTTCAAACAAACTGTTCCGCTTTATAATACCTATTTATATAGATACAATGATCTCGTGAAAATAATACAAGATCTAACAAACCTAGACCTGAACCCAGTATGTTTGTAAATGGCTGCACCATCGCTATTTTTACTGAACTCGTCTCGACTATAAAAAAAGATTTATTTTCTAAAAAAAATTGTGTCGCTTACAAGAACGAAAAAAATATTAAACTTTTGGGATTACGTAAAGAATACGCTTTTTTTACCTTAACTGGATCTGAGATTTTACCTATCAATTCCTATCATTCGAAAAATATAAATTTGTACATTTATCCTTAACCTAATTAATATTATAAATGCGAAATTAACCTCGCTTTTACGCTAAAGCCACTAGATCGATTTAAATTAAATTTAGTTCACAAATAGTCTAGAGCCTAAGAAGACATAGGCTACCTTTTATCCCAAGAAAATGGAAGATCTTCCGAGTACGCGGGTGAAACCGGGGGGAGCCACTCGTTAAAGATATTTTATTCATTAAAATAGGCCCAGTCCCAGTCTCTAATAAATAAAACTGATGACTATATCACACGGATTTGGAAGCTTGTTTTTGCTGCTAAGAAGTAATTACTTATACCTAGTCCGAAAGATTGTGAGTAGATATGTATTTTTGTTACTACTTTTCGCCAGAACGGGATCACGATGAAATTCGGCACAGAGTTAGAATATGGTCTGGAATGACTGCAATGGATGAAGGCAATTTTTCAGAAGATCTCTGTGAAGTGAATGCGGGTGAAACCGCGGTGTGACTCACTAATAGGTACTGTAGCCAACATTGGAAAGCTTAATAAGTTATTGTTATTTACTTATGGGTACAGTAGATTGTTTCGCTTGTATTCTGATGACTTTAGTGTGGATTTTGGACTGGACATGGTAAATAAAGGTGCAACTACGCCGGTGACATTTTAAGGGATTTCATGGCATTTTATATGGTCAGATTTTGTCTTGAATACCTAAATAAATACCCAGATATACTTGTTTCATGATTTTTAGCAGAATTGCTGGCATAATCGTATTTTTTATTTTTTTTTATTTTTGATTGTAATGGTGCACCATATACATACTTACATAACTTGACTGCGTTCTTCTAATAGGAAAAGTAGGTAATTCCATAAAAATCACAAAGTATTTTACATAAAGATGATATGTTTATTTTCGGGCATTAAAAAGCAATGTTAACTTGTAATGTTCGGATTATTTTTCAGTAGTAGTAGGGGGAGGCGCCGCAGCCGCACCCGCAGCTGCCGGCAATAGAGACAGCGCCAGCGGCGGCCACGTCGCCGCCGAACGTGACAGCGCCGATTATCGGCACCTGGCCAGCGACGACAGTGGTACCAGCGACTCCCATCTCACCGGCGACCGCCACGTTACCTTCGCCAGCGCCGCCGTAAGCGGGAGCAGCGAGGGCGGGAGCAGCAAGGGCGGGTGCGAAACCTCTTCCGTAACCGAGACCAGCGCCAGCGAGAGGAAGGCCACCAAGAGCGGCGCCGGCGAGAGGGAGTCCGCCGAAGGCAGCGTTAGCGATGGCGGCGTCAGCAAGACCGACGCCGGCGAGACCCGCTCCGCATCCGCAACCTCTCACATCGCCGAGGTACTGGCTGAACACGTGCTGGACCAAGCAAGCTTGGATGCACACCAGGAGGACGGAGAAGGTGGACATGTTTAAAGATGTATTTATTTTCAACCTGAGTTTGAACTTAGACTGACGATTTAAAATAATTCTAGTTTATTATATAGCCATTCAAAAGTTAAATATTATGAAAGTTATTTTGTGTAGAAATTATTTATTACTAAAATACTTACCTATTTTCTTTTTCACAACTATTGAAGTACCATGTAATGGCGTAATTAGTTAGTAAGAATAACTCAGTTGCGAAGGTGATAAGAACATTAATTTATGTATAAAAGTCAGTCCCTAACACACTCATACCTACTCATTCCGTCACTAACAAAAATGCCATTCAGAGCAATCATCGTCTTTTGCGCAGGGGCTCTAGTCCAGGTAACTCCTACTAATATTATAAATACGCAAGTTGGTAAGTAGTATGGATGAATGTTTGTTACTCAATCACGCCAAAACAGCTGCAGGGATCTGCGTGACGTTTGGCACAAAGTTAGAATATGTTCTGGAATAAGCTCATAAGCTACTTTTTATCCACGGAAAATTGAAGGTCCCCCGGGAACGCGGGTGAAACCGCGGGCAGCCATTAGTATACCATGATTATTAAATAGACCTTTGTACTTTATATACCTAGTCCTTTTTATTTATCTGCATTTTCTGGGCATGCGTGTAACATCTTAGGCTTCGACGTCGCTCATGTGAGAGCGTGTCTCAAGCCTAACGTAAGCTCATTTGATCTAAAAAAAAACAAGTCTATGTAATTTTTTCTTTTTTATTTTCAGTCTACATTCAGCCAGTGTATTGGTCGCCCTGTTTCCATGGCACCTACAGTCGCTGCCCCCTGTAGCTTAGCCGGTACCGGCTGGCCTTATAACGGCTTAGCTACAGACTTCGGCTGGGCTGGTATCTCCTTCGACGCCTTTACCCCTGGCTTCGCATCTACGTTCGACTTCAGTCTCGCTAGTGGTGGAGCTCTACCTATGTCCAGTGCATCACCTTTTGCTCCAGCAGGATTAATAATTCGCTCTGACAATGCGATCGAAGGTATTCTGGCCGTATCTGGAAGCATGCCGTTCGTGGGCGCTGTGGCTTTGGAAGGTGCTTTGCCCACCGCTGGGGCTGGATCTGTCGCATACGGTTGCGGTAACGGCGCCATCGGCATCGTAAGCGACAATGGATACGGCGCCGGCGCTGCTGTGGCTGACGGACTTGCCTTCGGTAACGGTCTGGCCTACGGCAACGGACTCGCCTATGGCGCCGGCTTAGCTGCCGCTCCTGGCTTCGCAGGGCTCGCTTTTGACGGGATTGTAGGACCTAGTTATGACGGTTGTGGTTATAATGCTGTTTACTAACAACTGTTATTTAATTTGTAAGATATTATGATAACTTGATGAATAAATAAAATCTTAAAAAAGGAACTTTCTTTGTCTTAAAATATTACTACTACTGCCATGGGTAATTTTGATTTATCTATCTATAGTAATATATAAAGCTAAAGAGTTTGTTTTTAACTTGAACGCGCTAATCTCAGGAACTATTAAGTAGTCTGATTAGAAAAATTATTTCAGTGTTAGATAGTCCATTTATATACAAGCAATATGAACGGAGCATCAATGAAAAATGTTGCATAAAACTGGGAAGCGTCGCTAAGGAAGTTATGTGGCTAAATGATGCAAATACTATTCGAGAACCGCTGCACAAACTAAATGTTCGAAATTGTCCAAAGGTTCTTAGAAAAAAAAATGGTAGAAACTTGAACAGCTTTACTAGGTACATAAATGGTCAATGACATTTTATTACGGCCATCACAATACCTGATTTCAAACTTTACTGCTGGTTCATTTAGCTAATGTGCTCCTTAATTATCAATTAATAATAATAATAATAATAATAAATGTTTATTTTCGTTTGCTTAATTTCTACATTTACAAACATGTTGTTGGAGCCGCCATTTAAGTAATTAATATACTTGTGGTAGGAGGCCCCGCTCTTCTAAATCTAGTTAATTAAACAGAAATTTAAAGGTTTCATATACTAATATTGTTAAACTAATGTGTGTACTTGTGTGAGGATTGTGTGGTGAATGTGTGATTGTGTGTGTGAGTGAAGTGTGTGTGTGTGTTGTGTGTGTGAGATGTGTGTGTGTATGAGTGTGTGTTATGTAGATGATGATACATATGTAAGTGTGAGTTTTACTTTGTGTAAGTACCTAGCTTTTACCTTCATGAGCCCTACGTTGACAAGCTTGTTGACAAACTTATTATTTTAAACTATTGTTTGTAAGAGAGCCTCTGTCTCATCATAAGACTTGTTTTTCAGCCACTCAGTCACGGCGTTTTTACATTCATATTGATTCATGGGGTAGATATTTAATTGCCTGTTTATTTGGTTGTACAAATAAGCAGATTGTCTAACATATTGTCTTTTGGCATATGTAGTATTGACAGTCACTACCGGGGCAACATTGTGTTTTCGCCTTTTATTTAGCATAGTAAGATCAAAAGATACTGTTTTGTGTAGTTTTAATATAGTTAGTAAGATATATAGTTTTCGAACAGTCAGGAAATTGCATAGCGAATAGAGGTTTTCGGTCGGGAATCTGTACGGCTTAAAGTAAATTACTTTTAGCAGAGACCTCTGAACTCTTTCAAGCGCAAGGAACTTTATTTTTGTGGTACCACCCCAGACGGGTATACAATATCCCAGAACCGACTGAGCCAATGCAATATAGATTTGGCCTATGATTGTTTTTGAGGCAACGTGTCTCAGTGTTTTGAACATCCAGATGAGTTTTCTGGTTCTGGTCATCACCATTTCTATGTGTTCGTGCCACGATAGACGTTGGTCAAGTATAATTCCTAGATACTTTGTGCTAACTACTTTAGTGATTTTATTACAAGAGCAGCCAGTCCCCAAATTATTGCTACAGGTATGAATTTTGATACAGAGATCTGCTCCAGGTTGAGTTTTGTTGTAATTTGTGAATGTGATATAGTTTGTTTTTGTAGTATTTAGCGTAAGCAAGTTATCATTGAGCCAGTTGGCAACATTAGCAAGCCCTTTTTCTGCGTTTTTATGTACAGACTCCCACGTATCACCACTAAATACGATAGCTGTATCGTCCGCGTAAGAGTAAACATGGCCAGATTCGAGTTTCATATTGCACAGACTGTTTATATAGATCAAAAAGAGAGTTGGACCGAGCACGCTGCCTTGAGGAACACCGAAATCGATTTTGGCTTGATTACTCAAGTAATTTCCAATCTTTACGCATTGATGTCGGTCCTGTAGATAGTTCTTTAGAAGAGCCAGGGGGAGACCTCTTATGCCTATAAACTCCAGTCTACGTACAAGGATGGGGACAGACACGGTATCAAAGGCTTTTTTTAAGTCTAAAAAGACAGTCAGACACTTTTTCTTTTTATCAACAAGATCAACAATGTGAGAAGTTAGTGCTGTGATAGCGTCTTCTGTTGATATTCCTTGTCTAAACCCATATTGAGAGTGAGAAATAATCTTATATTTATTTAAGTAATTTATTAATCTAATATTTATAATTTTTTCTATAATTTTGGAAATTGCAGAAAGAACGGAAATTGGCCTGTAGTTCTCAACGTCGCCTCTGTCACCACTGTAGGCGATCACACTTGATCGCGGTAGGCGGTCCGCGGTGTGGAATAAAAGGCTCAATTGCACACACAGGAAATATAATTTAAATTAAACTAATAAACATAACAAACAAACAAAAATAAAGAAATAAAAATATACATCAAAACAAATATGGCCGTCAGCGCCAAAAGCTAGTTCTAACACGACGACGACGACTGCCGCGCACGCCCGGCTCCGTGCGGTCGCCGGACGGCGGGGCAGTTTTCTTTTTTATTTACACAAATGGTTTTTTACCAAAAAAGGTTTAATCGAGCGGGCGGTTTAATTTCATCGTCAACATTCTGCCCCTTAGTGTCGTCTTTGCGACACTCATAAACATATATCCGTGCCACTCGAAATGCTTTCGGCCAGATATAGTGAGGAGAAGTTAGGCCCAAAATCACGACGACATATCGAAGCTTCAGCTGCGTACCTTCACGGTCCCACTTCTTACGGTAACGAAAGTTAAGTATATACCAAATTAACTTTTTAGAAATATTTTTACATGCAGACTTGGTATATTTTCTTCCACAATCACTTTCAAATCTAAGTTGTACACGTTCGCGGTACCGTATTTTACAGTCTTTGCTTAAGACAGCTGACTCGTCAAGTATGGTCTTCGCTCTTATCTCGTCGTTTTGACGCGGCTTATTACCAATCGAGTTGAGTGAAAATGAACGGCGTATTAATTTGTGTAAATCGGTGTTAGGTCTTGATACTACATTTGTTCTCAGGTAATCAGTTTGGTTGACCGTTTGAGTAGCCGTGACGTAATTATTTATTTTAATTGTAAAGTTCACAATCTGTGTGTGATGAACTTGAAGTAACAGCTGTAATTTCTGTAAATGTGTTGTTACTTTGTACATAGTGTTTTCGGGTTTATCGAACCGAATTTCTAAAGTTTTCATATTCTCCAGTGATGATGTGGCACTCATCAGTAGCGAAGATATCGCTTCATTGGCATCACCACGGAGACATGTACGTGAACGCCAAAGGTTTTCGAGATCACTATGTCTAGATATACATGTTGAGTCATAAAAGGCTTCTGTAAATTGTAGCGACTCCAACGGATCTCCAAAGTGTAACGGCAAGTCTTTAGAAGTAGCCTGCCAGGAAAGCAACTTTTGGTTATGAGGCTTTGCAGATGTGCTGACGACGGCTCCAGTGAGTGCACTAGCCGGCGCAACTATAGCGCGGTGGGTGCTCGTATCCGTGTCTACATTAGCAGGTTGTTCTTCGACGTTGTAGCCATTAGTATTAGTCTGTAAGCTGTCTGGCTTTAAGCGTTGAGGCTTCCTTTTCATGTGAGCTAAGTCAACAGCCAATTTCTTCTCCAATAAATCCTTTTTAATGCGAATCATTGTCATCGCCATCTGAGCTTCAGCTTCTTGGAGTTCAATAATTGCTATGGCTTTGGCCGCTTCGTACTGTAGCCGCTTACGGCGCGCGGCGGATGATGGTGTGCGAGTGGTGCGTTGCTGTGCGCTGCTGGTGGCCGCGCCCGGGGGCGGCGGCGGCGGCGCGGTGCGCGACGGCGTGGTGCGCGCCTGCAGCTGCGGCAAACTCGCCGGCGTGCTAGCCAGCGGACCCGAGACTGCCATGGTTGGTTTTGTTGCGTTGCTCTTTTGTTTTTCAGCATTTTTGTTCGTAGATTGCATATTAAATAATTCCATTTCCAATCTATGAGCCTCTTCGGTAGTCGATTCTTCCTTTCTCAAAGGTGCACGCGTATTCATAATACGCTGCGGTGTTCGAAAGAACGACATGCCTGTATCACAGGTTTTGTTCACACGTAGGATCCGGATCGATGGACCAAATTGTAGGCGATCACACTTGATCGCGGTAGGCGGTCCGCGGTGTGGAATAAAAGGCTCAATTGCACACACAGGAAATATAATTTAAATTAAACTAATAAACATAACAAACAAACAAAAATAAAGAAATAAAAATATACATCAAAACAAATATGGCCGTCAGCGCCAAAAGCTAGTTCTAACACGACGACGACGACTGCCGCGCACGCCCGGCTCCGTGCGGTCGCCGGACGGCGGGGCAGTTTTCTTTTTTATTTACACAAATGGTTTTTTACCAAAAAAGGTTTAATCGAGCGGGCGGTTTAATTTCATCGTCAACAACCACCCTTGTATACCGGTGTGATGATAGCCTGCTTCAGGACAGTCGGAAAGATACCCTCTCTGAAGCATAAGTTAGATAAGTGGCATATTATTGGTACGACAACTTCATGGGCAATTTTAAGGAATTTTGTGGTTACGTTGTCCCACCCTGGTGCACTCTCGGACTTAAGACTCATTAATACGTTGTAAACCTCGTTAGAATCGGTATCAAGGAGAGTAAAAGATGTGACCTGGGGTCTGCAACAGCTGTGTTGTGGATGTCGTTTAGCAGTTGAATCTCCGCAGATAATGTCTTCAGCTAAGTTTTTTCCGATACTCGAGAAGTACTCATTCACATAATTTGTTGAGTCATTAGGAGATGGTTTAATTTGTACTAGTTGTAAGTTGTTGGTTTTATTAACTTTTCTATGCGTTATATTATTTATAGTATTCCAAATCTTTTTAGGGTTTTTTTTAGCTTTAGTTAATTGATCTTTATCATATTTTCTTTTTAATTTTTTAATAAGGTTGTTGCAATAGTTACGATATCTTCTATATGTTATTTTTAGGATTTCATTTCCAGAATCAGATTTTAACTTTTTCTGCATATTGTTTCTATTTTGTATACATCGTAAAATTCCCAGAGTCATCCAAGGCTTAATTAAGCGGCTATTACTCGGGACTAGAGATCTAATTGTGTTTTTTGTTAGACAGTTTCTTAAATTATCAATCAGAAATGTCGTAAGTAAAGTTGGATTTTCAAATGAATTAGGATCGAAAGCTACAGTATCTTTTAGGCAAGCTAGTGCCTTTTCATAATTGATAGTAGTTTTAAATTTAAAGCAATTTTTATTTTGAACTGTGTCGGATAATTTTAAGAAGATCATGTAGTGATCTGTTATTGTAGTACTCAGTACTGCTATAGAGGCAGTTTTTTTGTTATTATTAAGTTTTAAAATGAAATGGTCCAGGCAAGTGTTTTGCCTTGTAGGTAAAGTATGACCTGGTAGCAGAGCATGCATTGCCAGCATGTTAAGATAGCTTAGTCTATTTGAGCGCTCTTGCGACTTTTCATTTATTTTGTACATAATATTTATGTTTATGTCACCTGTTATGATGATATTATGGAATGATTGAAGAGAATCGAGGTGCTTGCTGAGAGTGTTAATAAAATCTTCGACATTAGTGTTTGAAGGGGAACGATATATTCCTAGAATGATTGTATTACGTAATCTTATTTGGAGGCATGACGCTTGTGATAACACTATTTCTGAAACAGTAACTGAGAGTGAGTCTTTAACGTATGCGACTACGCCGTCACACCGGTTAACATGATTAGTTGTATGAAAGGTCGAGTAATTTTGTATTTGAGGAGTAAATTTATTAGCATCCAGTCGACATTCACTTAAGATTATTAAATCAGCGTTAAATTTAAAATGAGATAAAGTTATTTGTAAATCATAAATATTACTATAGATGCTTCTTATATTTTGAGCAACAATTGTCAGGTCCGAGTCTAGTATATCAACTTGGTTAGAGAAGTCTTCAATTCGATATTCATTACATTGTGCAATTGCTATGTTGTCTAATTCTTGTAAGTTTGTGAGTGAATTAGCCATTTCTTGAGTCATGTAAACCTATGTATGAAAATCCGAAGGTAGTTAAATAATATGTGAGAGGTTTTGATAATTTGATGTGAGATGTGTGGATACTGTTTATGATGTCAGTGGGATGACATATATATGTTATATAACGATAATTTATAAGAAGGATGTATGTGTGAAGATAAATAATTTTCAAGGTAAATAGGTGAGTTTGTTTTAGTTTGTTGTGTGTATGTGAAGTGTATGAGTTACGGGATACAATTAATCTAATAGCAAGTCCTAGTTTATATAGCGAGAAAAATAACAACATTTCTATAATCATCAATGGATTTTGTAGCATAAAGTTATATAGTCATATCTCTTGCATAAGGGTTTGAACTAGTGATTCGTTTTTAATTATGTAAATTGGCGATTCGTCATTTTTCCTTACGTAAACCTTACCGTAGGCGGTCCAGCAGTATTTATATGCCTTAGACTTGGCGAGGTCCCTTGCGAGGAAATATAGACGAGCTCCTTTTGCAGTCAATTGCTCCGAAACAAATATAGGAGTGTTCTCATTAGTTTTTAGTCCGAGATTTTTGGCACATAGCTTCTCTTTACGCTTGATGTTATAAGCCTTGCTCATTTTTAGGATATCGGTTTTTAATATGGTAGACGAAATTTCCACTATTATAGGGGTGTTGGACTTATCCTGTTTTTTTCCATATACTCTGTACACGTCTCTTATGTCAGATTTCAAAATTTGGCAGTCGATATTTTTAGATAAACATAGTACCATCTCAATTAAATCTTCTCTGGTTTCTTTCCCCAGTTTGGGGACATTTTTTATTTCTATGTTTGCCTTACGACTTCCTCGCTGCATGTCTTCAATTTTGTCCTCTAGTATAGTTATGTATTCCTGGTCCTTCTTAGCTTGAATTTCCATTTGTTCTATTTTATTTTTAAATTGTTCGTTTTGTGCAGCGAGGAAAGCAACCGATTGTTCGATGCTACTGTTGGTTTGCTTGATTTCCATAAGCGTGGGGGTTATTTTTTTAGTTCCTTTTCTTGTTCTAGCAACATTGATTTCATCATAATTATCATATCTTCCCTAAATAAATCGAAGTCAGTTTCAGCCTTCCTTTTACTTCGTAGTACAGTATGATTTGGGGGAGTTTTGTATGTAACTCCACATTTATCGATAAGATTCGATTCGGAAACCGATAGTGAGTTATCCATGTTTAGTTTCTACTAGGTAGTTATGCGTAACGAGGAACTGTCAAGCAGAAAGTGGGCAAAGTTGAAGGGCACAAATTATCCAATGACGCTAAAGTGGGCGTGGCTTAGTGTGCGTAATTAGGATGTTGTTGCCACTTGTTGCCTGCGCGTGCGCTGATTTGTGGATTATTAACAATAGCGCTCACCGTGCTTTGCCGTTCGCCGAGCCACTTGATGTACCAGGGTAGCAGTGTTCCAGCGGAGATGTTTTCTTTTTTGCTAATGTCGTTAAACTTCCACCGCAGTTATGCACTCCTATTTTATTAAAGATATTAAACTTGCAATATTTGTTTAATTTTTATATATTTTAAGAATGAAAGTACGTGCAGACGTCAACAACTGTCAGCGGTCCGAGGGGAAGAGGATCAGAGGATCAGAGGTCAATTGGTAAATTACGTAGGAAAAAACCATAAAAGTTTCCAAATAAGTATTTCACGGGAAATGTATTATATACTTGTAGCAAGCCGAGACACTTTAGTGAACTCTCTTTGAGTGAAACGTAGGGACGCAAGCTATCTTATATCTATACTAATACTAGTGGACCAGGCAGACGTTCGTTCTGCCCACCAGCGCCACCTACCGGGTCCAAGTATATGTAAGCTATCCTATCTCTCAAGTTGGATCGAACTGCACATGGTGTGCGAATTTTATTATAATCGGTTAAGTGGTTTAGGAGTCCATTGAGGACAAACATTGTGACACGAGATTTATATATATTAAGATTATAAATGCGAAAGTAGCTCTGACTGTCTGTCTGTCTCATGCTAAAACTAGTGAATGATCCTCCTCTCTCCTCTTGCTACTTTTATGTATTTTGCTGTGCCCGGCAGGGTCCACAATGTCAATTTAACTATCTTAATTTTAAAATTACAATTTTAGAATGCGAATAAATAATATGAGTATGACTTAAATAAAATTTGGTGCATAGATAGTCTAGAAAGGACATAAGCTAATTTTTATCCCTGGAAAATTTTAGATTTTCCTGGTACGCGGGTGAAACCGCGGGGAGCCACAAGTTGCTATAATTTTTACAGGTAAATTACTCTTGGATCAATACGCCATAGCCAGAGACAATGTAAGTAGACTGTATTCCATAAGGCTTAAAAAGAAAAAGTAGTGTCACACAAATTTTCATTCAATTATTGTGTTTAAGTTTTAATTGCAGTTGACCTTCACCTACCGTCATAAGTAATCCATTGAAATCTCAAATAGATTTGGCATTGGATTTTTAACATCTTACATCTAGAATTCTCGTGTCACAATGTTAGTTACTTTTATATGCATATTCGGTAGGTCTATATTCTGTGATCACGGGAACGGGAACCACGCGGGTGCAACAGTGGGGCGGAAGCTAGTTTATTTATATATTTTAAGTAAATACGATATTATTGCCCATAGAAAACTCAAATGTTTTTCGAAAAGCTGGTAGGTAGTTTAAAAATGAAATAAATACTCGAATAGAGTTTCATTGCTATTTTTTAAATCAGTTAAAAAGCATTATATTGGGTTACAAATAGATCTATTATGAGTTAATGTTATTGTTGTTAAGGCTATGCAGCTATTTAAAATCATTAGGTTCTATTAAAAAAACTTTTTTTATGCTCGTAACTTTATTTTTCCAAATTTTATACTTTTCAGTAGTAGTAGGGGGAAGCGCCACAGCCGCATCCGCAGCTGCCGGCAATAGAGACAGCGCCAGCGGCGGCCACGTCGCCGCCGAACGTGACAGCGCCGATTATCGGCACCTGGCCAGCGACGACAGTGGTACCAGCGACTCCCATCTCACCGGCGACCGCCACGTTACCTTCGCCAGCGCCGCCGTAAGCGGGAGCAGCGAGTGCGGGAGCAGCGAATGCGGGAGCAGCGAGGGCGGGAGCAGCAAGGGCGGGTGCGAAACCTCTTCCGTAACCGAGACCAGCGCCAGCGAGAGGAAGGCCACCAAGAGCGGCGCCGGCGAGAGGGAGTCCGCCGAAGGCAGCGTTAGCGATGGCGGCGTCAGCAAGACCGACGCCGGCGAGACCCGCTCCGTATCCGCAACCTCTCACATCGCCGAGGTACTGGCTGAACACGTGCTGGACCAAGCAAGCTTGGATGCACACCAGGAGGACGGCGAAGGTGGACATGGTTGATTGTTTTCAAGGAAATGCTGAACCCAGAATGATATTCCGAAGGCAGTATGCCCCATTTATAGTTTGAATTTAAACTGATAACAGTATGTATTGTGAAAGTATTATTATTGAACATGACATAAAATATTAATTTCTACAGTTTTAGTTACCAAACAAAGAATGTTGTGTATTAATCGTTATTTTGTATCAATACTGTGGGTATTAGGAAATATGATAATGGTTAAGTATATAAAGAACGTAAATCACATTAAATAACATTCTCGTTCCATCAACTAGAACACTCTACCATGTCTGCTAAAGCCGTCCTCGTCCTCTGCGCCCAGGCCCTCCTGGTCCAGAGCGCACTCAGCCAGTACATCGGCTACGCCGACAGAGTGGCCGCCCCCTGCGGCTTGGCCGGCGCCGGCTGGGCTAACGACGGACTCGCATACAGCGGTCTGGCAGGTGCAGGCCTCGGCTGGGCTAACGACGGACTCGCATACAGCGGTCTGGCAGGTGCAGGCCTCGGCTGGGCAGGAAACGCATTAGCTTACGGCGGTGCTTATGACGCTGCCTATGGCATGGCCGGTATTGCCAACGCTCCGGGAATCGCTCCCGCCAGTGGCGGTGCTCTGCCCATCTCCAGCGCCTCCCCCATCGCTCCCACCGGTATCTCTGTAGCGTCTGAGAACGCCATCGAAGGTATACTCGCCGTCCGCGGAGATATGCCGTTCGTTAGCGCTGTAGCTTTGGAAGGTGCTTTGCCCACCGCTGGGGCTGGATCTGTTGCATACGGTTGCGGTAACGGCGCCATCGGCATCGTGAGCGACATTGGATACGGCGCCGGCGCTGCTGTGGCTGACGGACTTGCCTTCGGTAACGGTCTGGCCTACGGCAACGGACTCGCCTATGGCGCCGGCTTGGCTGCCGCTCCTGGCTTCGGTGCCGCGTTTGGTTATGGAGGGCTCGTCGCGCCTGCCCTCGGCGGATGTGGCTACAGCACTATCTACTGAATATTTTGATATAACACACAATAAATAAATTCGAATGGTCATTAACTTCATTGTTTTATTTTCATAATAATATACCTACATTGAATACGCGATATTACATAAACTATTCAAATTCAAATTCAAATTCAAATAGCCTTTATTTCGGATAATAAATTAATTAATTACATTGGTTTACATATGATCACACTATTATACTTATATAATTCTTCAATATTATCAATACTAAATTTACATGCATTATTTTTAAATCAATTACAAAAACAATAATATTTAATTCTATATGGTAATTACAAATAATATTAATAATAATTATAATAGTCTATTCCTCGACATCGGTACCATTATCCGCTTGCCCTTTGGCATAGGCCTCCCCTAGGGATTTCCAAATTTTTCTGTTTCTGGCGTGTCTTTGCCATGTTGTTCCAGCTACTTTTTTGACATCGTCTGCCCATCTAGTTTTTTGACGGCCCTTCTTTCTTTTCCCATCTCGAGGGCACCATTCCGTAACATCTTTTGTCCATTTATTCTTCCTATTTCTGATCATATGACCTGCCCAGTTCCATTTAAGTTTTCTTGCTGTGTATGTGACATCTGCAACTTTTGTGATGTTTCTTATGTCTGTGAGTTTGATTTTGTCCCTTAGTTTAATGTTTAAGATGCTTCTCTCCATTTTGCTTTGACATACTCTTAGTGCTCTGCTCTGTTTATTAGTAATGGCCCAGGTTTCCGCTCCATAGGTTAAACATGGTAGTATGCATGAGTTGAATATTGTCGTTTTATCTTTCAAGGGTATGCAAGGGTTTTTCATTACCTCTTTAAGAGACCAGAACCTTTTCCAAGCTTTGCTTGTTCTGGTGTTTATTTCTTTCTGCATTTGGTTTTCCGTTGCGATAATTTGTCCTAAGTATGTGTATTCATCAACATATTCTATTTGGTTGCTATTTAGTAATATAGGTGTTTTTATGTGGTTAGTCATTAATTTCGTTTTATCTGGGTTCATGGTCAGACCTACCTTTTTACTTTCACTTTCTAGTTGTGATAACATTACTTTTAGGCCTTGCTGGTCTTCGTTGAGTAGAATTAAGTCATCTGCGAATCTTAGATGATTAAGCTTTTGGCCATTTATATTTATTCCAAATGCATCCCAATTCATTTTCCTGAATATATGTTCCAGTACTGCCGAGAATAATTTTGTCGAGAGAGGGTCTCCTTGTCGTACTCCTTTTTTTATTTTAAAGCGATTCTCTCGGAGATTCCAGTAAAAGACTGTATATACTCACTGTAGCATTTTTTAATAAGGAATCCATAACATAAACTATAAGTGTACACAAATAACAACATCAATCGTTTTGTCAAACCTAATACATATAAAAACAACAGTATCCAAGTAACAGTCAATACATTATCTATATATATAAAAGAAAGACGGGGTTGTTACAACACTTATAACTCGAGATCTGCTGAACCAATTTTCATGGTTATTGATTCGTTGGGTTTGTCTCCGCCCCAAATAGCAGAATACATCTAAAAACAATGAAAACTCGATATGTGAAATTAATACTTAATCATTCTATATATATAAAAGAAAGACGGGTTTGTTACAACACTTATAACTCGAGATCTGCTGAACCAATTTTCATGGTTATTGATTCGTTGGGTTTGTCTCCGCCCCGAATAGCAGAATACATCTAAAAACAATGAAAACTCGATATGTGAAATTAATACTTAATCATTCTATATATATAAAAGAAAGACGGGTTTGTTACAACACTTATAACTCGAGATCTGCTGAACCAATTTTCATGGTTATTGATTCGTTGGGTTTGTCTCCGCCCCGAATAGCAGAATACATCTAAAAACAATGAAAACTCGATATGTGAAATTAATACTTAATCATTTCAATAAATGCTGATTTGTTTATTACATGTCAAACATTTGTTGTCCAATCCTGTCAAATACTGTAACAACATGTGTGCGTTCAGAAATTTATTTTTTGTAAAATGTCTCGAAAGTTCAGGTACTGTTATATTTGTTTGTTTTAGAGATTAATTTGTGTAAATTATTTATTAATTATTTAATTTTTAATTTCCGAAAATAATACTAATAATACCTAATTATTAATTTGGTCGGTTTTTAAATTTATCAATTTTAAGTTTTGTCACAATTTAAACTTCTGAACGCAATCATATATTTGACATTAGATTTGACAACCAACTGTAATATGTCAATCCATCCTGTCGCACTTCAAAACACGGAAAAGAGTTATACGATATTGTGTTACCATATAAGAAGAAAGAAAGAAAAATATTTATTGGACACAACATAAAAATACACAAGTTTTTTTAATAAGGGTATTAGAGTGACCTCGTACGCAGTCCGAGACGGGTCCAAGTAAGATCTATTTAAATATTTAAACATTAATTTAGTATTTCTAAATTAGGTACAATAGACCTCTTTCGTTTTAAACGATATGATCAATACAGTAGTATTGATTAAACATACACTTAATAATTTAACAATACCCAATATCACAAAAAACTACAACAACATAACATAACTAACTATTACGAAAATAAATAAAATTATGTTGGGTCCAAATGGCCCCAGCTCAGCATGTGCTAGAGATGACTCCCTAGCGCTGATTTTCATATCTATGAGTGCATCCTTCTATTTAACTTTCTTTCTATCTATCTAATCAGCCCGTAATAACCCACTGCTGAGCATAGGCCTCCTTATTTTTATGCCAGTTTATACGGTCCCGTGCCAATTACATCCACTGCCTACCCGCTGCTCCGACAATGTCGTCTACCCACCGGGCCGGTGGTTTACCCGGTTTCCTGTGTCTCTCTCTTGGCCACCACTCTGTAATAGCTTTAGCCCATCTTCCGTCATCCCGCCTTGCCAGATATCCCGCCCTACCCCACTTTAATCTCGTGATCCGTTTACCCACATCCACGATTTGCGATTTTTAAACATTCTTTATTGGTACTCCGCTTCTATTGGTCGTAGCCTTCCTCAATAAATGGACTCTCTAATACTGAAATAAATTTTTAAATCGGACCAGGGGCCGTATTATGATCTCTTATTTCCAGGCAGTTCACGCCGTGAATTGAATTGCCTGGCAAATTCGTATTATGAATACAACTTCCAGCCAGTCAGAGGTCACGTGGTACACCAAGCCGACTTCTGCCCGGCTTTTCAAAAACTGGCTGGCGTTAGTCGTATTATGAGCGCTTATTTGACATTTATATTCCTAAGTTAGTTGTCAAAAAGTGACAGTGTAAACAATTCAGTTTAAGCGTTCTCATTGTTGCCTAAACTGAATTGTTTTGTGATTATTTCGGTTTAAAATTAATAAAAATGTAATAATTATGTGTGAAGAATTAGAATTGTTCAAATTTCTGGAGAGCGACGACGAGGAGCCTAGATCTAGTCAAATGCATAAAAGAATGAAACTACGACAACAAAGCGATCCATTTTCAATCGAAGATCGTCAATTTATTAAAAATACCAACTTAGCAAGGACTTTGTGCACAATCTTTGTGAGGACCTTGTGCCGTATATCTCTGTGCCTAAGAAATCTACGGTTTATCAGTGGAAACTAAGTTTCGTACATTTTTGTGTTTACTCTATAAAGTGTTATTAAGTCCCATTGTAGACTATTAATTATATAGTAATAATATTTTGTGCAACAGTTTAGCTATTTACACTATGAAAATTAGGTTTAATAATAAAGTTTTGCTCTTGTATAATATCTAATTTCTTACAATAAACTGGAACAAAAACATATTCTAGATAAGTAATGCTGATATGG
This sequence comes from Thyatira batis, assembly GCA_905147785.2. Taxonomy (NCBI): domain Eukaryota; kingdom Metazoa; phylum Arthropoda; class Insecta; order Lepidoptera; family Drepanidae; genus Thyatira; species Thyatira batis. The sequence continues at coordinate 1,595,954 of LR990512.1, read as the reverse complement.
AGATAATTTGTGTGGATGCTAGTTATGTAGGCGCTACCCATGACACATTTATTAAGGCGAATCATCCCCTAAAATTACACATGAAAAATCTTAATAGTAATGTGTCCTTAAGAGTCCACTGGGTATGTAGAAAAGAATATATTTCATGGATGTAAGTCAATTGAGGATATTTGAGAAGAGTAAAAATCTGGTTATCCCCAAAGAAAATACATGATGACACCAATTACCAATGCTGCTCCAGATACCCAAAAAACATATTACACTGTAGTCCACGTTAAGACAAGGCCCTACTTAGTTTAAGTTTTTTATGAGTTCTCTTTATAGCTTTTTTATTTAAGTAAATGTAATGAAGTTTCTGTTAATTTTTGTAACATTGTATCGTGTAACTGTTTTTTGTCCCTAAATAAATAAATAAATAAATAACACTCGACCATTATTTCTAACCCTTTACAGCACCTTGCCCTTGCACATTCATGGATGCTGTAGCACATGCCCACATCCGCCGTGAATAGTCTCGTGCTTGAGCGGTTTTGTTATATCCCATAGCTACTTATTTCCCTAAAGAAGTAAAGAAACTCCCACATTTTACTAACTGACTGCAAGTCGCCCGCCGACGACGATTTCCCTCTCCGGAGATTCACTCTCCGGAGTAAATAAATTAAATACCTAGTTTCATTTCTTTACATTCTTATTTAAATAACCGAACAATAGCACACAAACTACTTTCAAAAATACTTACGCCATAAGTCATACAATTATTTAATAAAAATAATATAATTCAAATGATGCGCAACGACATTACGAATGTCGGTCGAAAACTTAATATCGCAATAACAAAAAATTTATAGACGCATACCAAAATTATATAAATTTAAATATAAGAGATGAACGTATTATTAACTTTTATTAAATCTTTCTGAAAAATCGTTGTTTTAATTTAATTTTGTGTCTGGAAAATTAATATTTTGAGTTTCAAACGATATAAAATTAAAACCGTAACTTACCGGTAAAATATTAGTCAAGTTTCTAAACGTCGCTGTAAGCGAGGACAAGACGGCTATAGACAGCGAATCCATTCAGAAGTCGGCCAGTTTTATGAACGTCATAATACGAAATATCGCCAGGCAGTTTAAGGCCGTGAACTGAATTGCCTGGAACTTGCCTGACTTTTTAAAAGTTCATAATACGACCCCAGTAGTTTCTGAGATTAGCGCGTTCAAGTAAACAAACACAAACTCCTTCGCTTTATAATATTAGTATAGATGTATAGATTGGGGCAGTACGAAGTCTGCCGGGTCAGCTAGTTTGATATAAACAAAAACATGTAACTGTTTTTTGAAACTTCTTGGATCTTTAATTTTTTCGATAAAGGTAGGTGTAGGTTATGTACCTACAATTTATTTTTGGCCGGGGTAAGTATATCTTGCGATTTAATATTATCCGCAACGGATTCTACAAAAATATGTACATAGTTTCACTAAATAAACGATTGTTGTAATAATATTTTTACAGCTTTTATATTTTAGATCTTTTGTATTTTAAATATTAATGACAGCATTATATCTTATTGTATCTTTTTAAGCATTCAGCTAGTGTAAAGGTGGGACTAGAAATGAACATTACGGCGACTAAGACAATGCCAAATAGCTTAAAAGACAAATATCTAGTAGTTATTATTTGGGAAAAACTATTAATTTCGACAGAAAAAACAAGAACATAGAAATAGAGAAAAGACATCTTTAAAAGTAATATACCAGCTATTAAAACTAAAGTCATAAACTCGAGCCTCTTGCCATGTTTGACATATGGTTGACAAACGTGGAAATTCACTGCTGAAATAAAAAAGAAGATTACCGTCTATCAGAGAGGACTCCACGATAAGGAAGTTGGATAAAATACGACACAATAAAAAAGAAAAATAATTAAAGCAACAAACGCTCTGAGTTACGCACAAAAATTAAAATGGAAGTGGGCAGGACATCTTGCGCAGCTAACACATCTTAGATGGACCAAAAAAGTAACATTCTGGAACGGCCTAATAGGCAAAAGAACCTATTATAAGAAGAGGTAGACCTATTACAAGATGAGAAGACGATACAAAAGCAAAAGCTGGTCCAAATGAAAAAAAGAGAAACAGCCAAAGAACAATAAGCAAAATTCTGGGGTTCCCGTAGACTAAATTAAAATTAGATTAGACAGTTAAAGTTAGAAAATAAATGTATCTATGAGTTTAACAAGTATAAACATAGAATAAACCAAACTAACTAATGCATAGATAAAGAAATGTAAATTTACAGGAAATAAATATTATTTGTGGTAATTGGCAGAAGTTTTTTTAATAAGGGTATTAGAGTGACCTCGTACGCAGTCCGAGACGGGTCCAAGTAAGATCTATTTAAATATTTAAACATTAATTTAGTATTTCTAAATTAGGTACAATAGACCTCTTTCGTTTTAAACGATATGATCAATACAGTAGTATTGATTGATGAATACAGTGAATTTCAAAGAAATACGTATATTGGAGTAATTGATACTTATTTATTTTTCATAAAACCTATTAACACTATATCTATTATTCATGTGAAAACAATTTTACATGGCACAGCCGCATCCTGGGCCAACAACGGGTCCAACACCTCTGTATCCAAGTCCGGCGCCGTAGCCAAGTCCGTCAGCCCACGGGGCGCCGTAGCCGAGTCCGCCGGCCAATGGGGCGCCGAAGCCAAGTTCCGCGGCGAGCGCGTTTCCGTAGCCGAGTCTGGCAGCCGGCTCGACACCCTCGCTCACGATGCCGATGGCGCCGTTGCCGCAACCGTACACGATAGATCCAGACCCAACAGTGGGCAACGCACCCTCCAGAGCCACAGCAGCCAACACCGGCAGCTCACCAGTCACAGCAAGAATGCCTTCGATTGCGTTCTCAGACGCTACGGAGATACCCACGGGAGCTATGGGAGAGGAGCTGGTCACAGGGAATCCGCGCCCACTGGCAGGAGCGACGTTGCCATATGCCAAACCGCCGCCGTAACCGGCTGCCAGCGGGAGGGCGTCGTATGCCAGAGCGTTGGCTGCCAGGGGTCCGTAGCCGAAGTCATTGGCTGCCAGGCCAAAGCCGTCGGCAATCACTCCATTACCGATGATGGCGGCTTCGTATGGCCCTCTGAGACATTGGCTTGAGATGGTCTGGAAAACCAAAGTATATATATTTAAGAATCAACTTAATATTTATTTATTATTATTTACTTGTGAAGGATAATAATTATTCTTACCTTGACAAAGAGAGCTGAAGCGCAAAGGACGAAGAAGAATTTGGCTGCCATTTTTGTATTTGTAGTGTTGTTTGTTTAAGAAACAAAAATATAATGAGACTCTCTGTTTTCTTTGAAGGTTTTATACCTAATTATTTTATAATTATATCTATGGAGCCATCATTGCGAAAGGTGGTACGTGCTTGTAATGTGTTACGCATTTCTCCGATAACCTGATTATGATGTCACATCTGAGGTAAGGTCAGGGCTCTTCCGATAAGCGATATCTGTTACATCAAAGGGCGAAGCGGTATGTCTTTGTATTGCAATTTATGGTAACCTTTTGATATTGAAATGGGATTTCTACATTAAATACTAATTCGGACAGTCATTTTATAACATTTTCATTTCATTTTAATATATTTTTTATTAAAAACAGCATATACCTAGTAAGTTTTATTGCAGAATGGTAAATGTTTCTGTATCATCAGATTTAGGTACACCTTACTTTGGGGTTAGGGGGGTACTGTGTGTAAAAGTATAGCCAAGCATACTGCAAAGTTCGTATGTGTGCTGGGTCGATAAACAACCCACGTAAAATAATATTGTTTTCCTTAAATTTCATTAATTTTTACGTAAAATATATTACGCCTTTCCACTCCATTAAACAAACATTTGTAACAGTATTTATTACACATTACTCATCATACGTGCGGTGGCCACCTAGGGTTCCATGTCCTGGAGTGACCCTCCACGATGCGGATGGTGCTGGTTCCGGTCAACCCCACACGGAAAATAATGGCTATCTATAAATGCACAGACTTACCCTGGGATCCACTTCAGGGGGGCTTCTCTCGCGCGGGAACCGAGTTCCACAGTCAGTATATATGATAAAATATGAAATATTCGGTAACTAATTTTATCTTGTATCTAGTAATTGACAGAAGAATATAATTTAATGTGACAAGAGTATTAATTTTCAAAGGACCGTCAGGGCGGGTGTCTGTGATTTACACAGACATTCCCTACCGTGAAGGTTTGGCCCTAACAATACGAAAAGCCTTGTGAAAAAAATGTAAAAATATATAGATATCTACTCTTTTTGGAATTATTCCTAAGCACAGTCAAATTTTAATGTTCTGTGGTTTTGATCTTAACCAGTTTAAGGATAATAAATACATTTATAACTTCCAATCTACACTAGCAATATTAAATAGAACCCCAAAAATTTTTAGTTTTATTTTTGTGTTAAAATCTTAATGCGTTTCACAGAATACACCAACTTACCAAGTTTCAACAGTATAGCTCTTATAATTTCGGAAAAGGTGGCTGTGACATACGGACGCAAGGACAGACAAACAGACAAACATGACAAATTTATAAGGAATCCGTTTTTTTCCATTTGGCTACGGATCCTTAAAAATGTGTGCCCTGTTTGCTATTCTAGAATATATTCATATTCTGTACCTTTCATCTAAACCCTATCTGCCGTGCTGGCTTCATTGAGTAACATCCGTCCATCCTAATATTCGCTTTTATAATTATTAGAAGTAAGGTTTAAAAAAACATAAGGATAATATCAGCTATCTTGTTATAGCACAAGCTCTGGTTAGTTTGGAATCAAATTGGCCGTGAGAAGAAAATGTACCATAATTATTATTTATATATCTATATAACAAATTTCTTGGCATTTCGAATTTAATTTCGACACAAATAATAGGATTAGGTTACAAAAAAACAATAATCTATTACCAATGTTTTTGAACGAGCCTCTAAACCTTACACAGGCCATGAACCCCCCGGTTTACCTGGGAATAAGTCTGTCTAGTTTCGTTTAAATCCTATCAGCTTTTGTTAAGTGAATAACATACATCCATTCCATCGATAAATAGTCGCAAAGTTCTACATTTATAATAAGTAAATAAATGATTGCTCGACATTATTAAGATGTGTGTTATATGATGAGGTGTTTGGCAATATCAGTTTCGTTGTAATTTTGTTTATCTACCAAGTAATTAATATGTAATATACCTATATATTTTTTAAAGAGTAAAATTATAACAATAAAATTTCAATTATATATATTTTATTAAGTCATTGAAACTTGGAATAGATATTCCAAATATTTCTCAGTAGTAGTAGGGAGAAGCGCCGCAGCCGCACCCGCAGCTGCCGGCAATAGAGACAGCGCCAGCGGCGGGCACGTCGCCGCCGAACGTGACAGCGCCGATTATCGGCACCTGGCCAGCGACGACAGTGGTACCAGCGACTCCCATCTCACCGGCGACCGCCACGTTACCTTCGCCAGCGCCGCCGTAAGCGGGAGCAGCGAGTGCGGGAGCAGCGAATGCGGGAGCAGCGAGGGCGGGAGCAGCAAGGGCGGGTGCGAAACCTCTTCCGTAACCGAGACCAGCGCCAGCGAGAGGAAGGCCACCAAGAGCGGCGCCGGCGAGAGGGAGTCCGCCGAAGGCAGCGTAAGCGATGGCGGCGTCAGCAAGACCGACGCCGGCGAGACCCGCTCCGTATCCGCAACCTCTCACATCGCCGAGGTACTGGCTGAACACGTGCTGGACCAAGCAAGCTTGGATGCATACCAGGAGGACAGTGAAGGTAGACATGGTTGATTGTTTTCAAGGAAATGCTGAACCCAGAATGATATTTCGAAGCCAGTGTGACCCATTTATAGTTTAAATTCAGATTGATAACAATATAATTGTGACATTAAAAACGTGACATGAAGAATTTATACGGCGATTGCTACCGAATATTGTAATGTATGTATTAATCATTTTTTTGTAATGCAGTAGGTATTAGGAAATATGATAATGGTTTAGTATATATAGAACGTAAATCAGGTTAAATAACATTCTCGTTCCATCAACTAGAACTCACTACCATGTCTGCTAAAGCCGTCCTCGTCCTCTGCGCCCAGGCCCTCCTGGTCCAGAGCGCACTCAGCCAGTACATCGGCTACGCCGACAGAGTGGCCACCCCCTGCGGCTTGGCTGGCGCCGGCTGGGCTGACGGACTCGCATACAGCGGTCTGGCAGGTGCAGGCCTCGGCTGGGCTAACGACGGACTCGCATACAGCGGTCTGGCAGGTGCAGGCCTCGGCTGGGCTAACGACGGACTCGCATACAGCGGTCTGGCAGGTGCAGGCCTCGGCTTGGCAGGAAACGCATTAGCTTACGGCGGTGCTTATGACGCTGCCTATGGCATGGCCGGTATTGCCAACGCTCCGGGAATCGCTCCCGCCAGTGGCGGTGCTCTGCCCATCTCCAGCGCCTCCCCCATCGCTCCCACCGGTATCTCTGTAGCGTCTGAGAACGCCATCGAAGGTATCCTCGCCGTCCGCGGAGATATGCCGTTCGTGAGCGCTGTAGCTTTGGAAGGTGCTTTGCCCACCGCTGGGGCTGGATCTGTCGCATACGGTTGCGGTAACGGCGCCGTCGGCATCGTGAGCGACATTGGATACGGCGCCGGCGCTGCTGTGGCTGACGGACTTGCCTTCGGTAACGGTCTGGCCTACGGCAACGGACTCGCCTATGGCGCCGGCTTGGCTGCCGCTCCTGGCTTCGGTGCCGTGCGTGGTTACGGAGGGCTCGTGGCGCCTGCCCTTGGAGGATGTGGCTACAGCACTATCTACTGAACGGTTTAATATGAAAAATGATAAATAAAATGGAATATTCAATAACCACTTTGTTTCTCCTTAACACATTTAAGTTATATCTACACCTTCTTATACAACCAGCAGTAAACTAAGTTTATCTACTTAGTATTAACATAGGAAGTAACTTTTCGTATAGGTATATAGTGACAGATCAAAATGTTCTATCCTTGATGTATATATGTTCGTTAGTTTGTATAGAGAAATAACTTGCAAAAGGTTTTTTAAATTACTATTTGACATCCCGCCACGATTTAGATATTTTTATTTCTATTTGGACATCTCATGAGTTCTTGTTATTATTCGTATTCGAAATACTTAGTAGGTAATGTCAAAATGACCACATTCAAAATCTGGAACTGCATTATCTTTTCTACCCCTCCTAATGTAGAGAAAATAACGATTACCTAAGTTAATTATACGACATTAATTAAAAGCTTTTTTCCCAATAATTTATTGATTTATTATTGCCTTATTTACTCAATCAACAAAATACTCTTAGCTGGAAGAGTAACCTGCTAGAATGATTCGATTTCTTGTTTGTGTGTATTAAATAAGCTCTGAAATCGTATTAGATCGGAAGGCTATTGGCAAAGCTATAGGCTATATAACATTGAAAAATATTGCTAAAACATGGAAGATGTGACGCAAATGAAGTTGGGCAGAGCAGCTAGTATATTTATAAACTGGATCTAGATATATCTAAGATTAGTTCCGAAAAAGCATGCATTTCTAAAACGCATACGACTATTTTTACTGAATGTAGAACAATGCCCTTACTTGGCCTTGATTAAATGTCGTGACAGCAAATAATTTGCTGCAGCACTTTTATGTAAATAAATGAAATATTGATATTCTGAAAATGTGTTGAGATACGGGCAAAAGTGACAACCCTTTTTAATTTGGTTAGAGATTTTGCAGGAAATTACTTAAATAAACTATCGTAAGTGTACCAGTGGTGGCCACGGTACCTGTAATGGCCAAAAATTAAAAGAAAAATCTAGAATTCGGACATGAGTGAACATTAGGATCACTGTGACATAGACTTTAGACATTGAACTATCTAAGTTTAACGTTTTATTGAATTCAGTCAGTTACATGTACAAATTTGCGCGAATAAAAAGTGTCAGGTGATTTGAAATTGTCAACGACTGCTTTTCTTAAGGAAATCGTTAAGGCGGTGAGCAGAAAGTTACACTTGTAAAATATTATTGCTTAGTTAAAATCAAAATTAGTTTCTTTTGATGTGTTATTCATAAAATAAAGATAAACTAAGACGAAGACTGGGGCGGCCATTAATGGATTTTCCCTGGCCAAGACTGGGTCACAAAACTACAACTTTTATTTGTTAAATTAATTGATTCCAGCTTTGCCGTATCTCACGCGTAACTCATTACAAATATTAAATAAGGACTGGACTTTACAGTTTCACTATATTCAGAGCTGAAACTTTCACAATTTTGGTAATATTTCACAAAAACCAGTTTTTTTTCTTAAACTGGCTACCATTGGGTCATTTACCATATATAATTTCTAGGAGATTTTCTAACCCTTGGCATCAGATTGGTATATATAATTTCGTTTAGTCGGTCCCCATTATAAATAGACACTTCTTGGCAAACATTTCCCTTCGCTGTCTAAGTTTCGCATCGCAAGTAAACTAATAGTAATTATGTAAGTATACCTATCTATTATTATTGTATTATTTGATTTATACCTGCGCACTTGTTTTTCACTCCTTCGTTTACAGTTCAACTGGAATTTTCTAATATAAACCCTCATTCGTACGAGAGCTTTTTTAACGGACGTTAAGAAAACGTTCATACACAACAAATGCATTCCCAAGTACCATAATAAGCTCTATTTCCAACGACCAAACTTGAAAATGCAGCACGTTTTAAAAACTTCAGTTTTTTAACGTCCGGTAAAAAAAACTCACGTGCGAATGAAGGCTACATTCCAAAGCTACATTCATAATAAATTTAAAGGTAGAATAAAAATATTTATTCAATAAATATTTATTTAATTAGCTACAATAGACCCATTTCGTCTTGAACGGAATGGCAAACTTTTGATTCATAAATACGGTAAATTTGAAACAAATATGTATGTTAGTAATTTGTATTTATTTTTCATAAAACCTATTAACACTATATCTATTATTCATGTAAAAACAATTTTACATGGCACAGCCGCATCCTGGGCCAACAACGGGTCCAACTCCTCTGTAACCAAGTCCGGCGCCGTAGCCAAGTCCGTCAGCCCACGGGGCGCCGTAGCCGAGTCCGCCGGCCAATGGGGCGCCGTAGCCAAGTTCCGCGGCGAGCGCCTTTCCGTAGCCGAGTCCGCCGGCCAATGGGGCGACACCCTCGCTCACGATGCCGATGGCGCCGTTGCCGCAACCGTACACGATAGATCCAGACCCAACAGTGGGCAACGCACCCTCCAGAGCCACAGCAGCCAACACCGGCAGCTCACCACTCACAGCAAGAATGCCTTCGATTGCGTTCTCAGACGCTACGGAGATACCCACGGGAGCTATGGGAGAGGAGCTAGTCACAGGGAATCCGCGCCCACTGGCAGGAGCGACGTTGCCATATGCCAAGCCGCCGCCGTAACCGGCTGCCAGCGGGAGGGCGTCGTATGCCAGAGCGTTGGCTGCCAGGGGTCCGTAGCCGAAGTCATTGGCTGCCAGGCCAAAGCCGTCGGCAATCACGCCATTACCGATGATGGCGGCTTCGTATGGCCCTCTGAGACATTGGCTTGAGATGGTCTGGAAAACCAAAGTATATATATTTAAGAATCAACTTAATATTTGTTTATTATTATTTACTTGTGAAGGATAATAATTATTCTTACCTTGACAAAGAGAGCTGAAGCGCAAAGGACGAAGAAGAATTTGGCTGCCATTTTTGTATTTGTAGTGTTGTTTGTTTAAGAAACAAAAATATAATGAGACTCTCTGTTTTCTTTGAAGGTTTTATACCTAATTATTTTATAATTATATCAATGGAGCCATCATTGAGTAAGGTGGTACGTGCTTGTAATGTGTTACGCATTTCTCCGATAACCTGATTATGATGTCACATCTGAGGTAAGGTCAGGGCTCTTCCGATAAGAGTTATCTGTTACATCAAAGGGCGAAGCGGTATGTCTTTGTATTGCAATTTATGGTAACCTTTTGATATTGAAATGGGATTTCTAAATCAAATACTTATTCGGACAGTCATTTTATTACATTTTCATTTCATTTTAATAGAATTTTTATTAAAAACAGCATATACCTAGTAAGTTTTATTGCAGAATGGTATTTTTTTCTGTATCATCAGATTTACACCTTGGGTTGGGGGTACTATGTGTAAAAGTATATCCAAGCATACTGCAAAGTTCGTATGTGCTGGGTCGATAAACAACCCACGAAAAGTTAGATTGTTTTCCTTATTCTTCCTTATTTTTACGTAAAATATATTACGCCTTTCCACTTCATTAAATTTGTAACAGTATCTATTACTATGTGTGCAGCAGCCACCTAGGACTCCATATCCTGGAGTGACCCTCCACGATGCGGATGGTGCTGGTTCCGGTCAACCCCACACGGAAAAGAATGACTATCTATAAATGAATAGACTTACCCTGGAATCCTCTTCAGGGGCGTCTTCCTTCTCAGGAATTGAGTTCCACAGTCAGTATATGTGGTAAAATATACTGACTGTGTCAGGGCGGGTGTCTATGATTTCCACAGTCCCTACCGTAAGGGTTTGGCCCAAATAATACGAAAAGCTTCTTTTTGGAAGATACTCTTTTTGGAATTATTCCTAAATACTGTCAAATGTTCTGTAGTTTTTATCTTAACTAGTTTAAGGATAATAAATACGTCTAGAACTTTCAATCTACACTAGCTATATATAGAACCCCAAATTTTTTTTAGTTTTATTTTTGTGTAAAAATCTTAATGCGGTTCACAGAATACACCTACTTACCAAGTTTCAACAGTATCTTATAATTTCGGAAAAAGTGGCTGTGACATACGGACGGACGGACAGACAAACAGACAGACATGTCGAATCTATAAGGGATCCGTTTTTTGCCATTTGGCTACGGAACCTTAAACCTTGAACCTTAAACCGTGCCCTATGAGCTATTCTAGAATATATTCTTATTCTGTACCTTTCATATAAATCCTATCTGCCGTTCTGGCTAATCAGGCTTCATTGAGTAACTTCCGTCCATCCTTACAATCGTATTTATTAGAAGTATTAGAATTAGAAGTATGTTTAAAAAAATCAAGCATAGTATATCAGCTATAGGTTATAGCACAAGCTCTGGTTAGTTTGGAATCAGATTGGCCGTGTGTGGAAAATGTACCATAATTATTATTTATATATCTATCTAACTAATTTCTTGGCATTTCGAATTTAATTTCAACAAAAATAATAGGATTGGTTACAAAAAAACAATAATCTATTACCAATGTTTTTGAACGAGCCTCTAAACCTTTGACAGGCCATGAACCCCCTGGTTTACCTGGGAATAAGTGTGTCTAGTTTCGTTTAAATCCTATCAGCTTATGTTAAGTGAATAAAATATATCCATTCCATCGATAAATAGTCGCAAACTTCTACATAATACATTTATAATAAGTAAGTAAATAAATGATTGCTCGACATTATTAAGATGTGTGTTATATGATGAGGTGTTTGACAATATCAGTTTTGTTGTAATTATGTTTATCTACCATGTACTTAACTATACATAATTAATATGTAATATTTTTTTTTAAACATTAAAATTAAAACAATAAAATTTCAATTATATTTATTTTATTAAGTCATTGAAACTTGAAATAGATATTCCAAATATTTCTCAGTAGTAGTAGGGAGAAGCGCCACAGCCGCACCCGCAGCTGCCGGCAATAGAGACAGCGCCAGCGGCGGGCACGTCGCCGCCGAACGTGACAGCGCCGATTATCGGCACCTGGCCAGCGACGACAGTGGTACCAGCGACTCCCATCTCACCGGCGACCGCCACGTTACCTTCGCCAGCGCCGCCGTAAGCGGGAGCAGCGAGTGCGGGAGCAGCGAATGCGGGAGCAGCGAGGGCGGGAGCAGCAAGGGCGGGTGCGAAACCTCTTCCGTAACCGAGACCAGCGCCAGCGAGAGGAAGGCCACCAAGAGCGGCGCCGGCGAGAGGGAGTCCGCCGAAGGCAGCATTAGCGATGGCGGCGTCAGCAAGACCGACGCCGGCGAGACCCGCTCCGTATCCGCAACCACTCACATCGCCGAGGTACTGGCTGAACACGTGCTGGACCAAGCAAGCTTGGATGCATACCAGGAGGACGGTGAAGGTGGACATGGTGGATTGTTTTCAAGGAAATGCTGAACCCAGAATGATATTTCGAAGGCAGTGTGACCCATTTATAGTTTGAATTCAGATTGATAACAATATAATTGTGACATTAAAAACGTGACATGAAGAGTTTCTACAGCGATTGCTACCGAATAATGTAATGTATGTATTCATCGTTATTTGGTACCAATACAGTGTTTGGAAATATGATAATGGTTTAGTATATATAGAACGTAAATCAGGTTAAATAACATTCTCGTTCCGTCAACCAGAACTCACTACCATGTCTGCTAAAGCCGTCCTCGTCCTCTGCGCCCAGGCCCTCCTGGTCCAGAGCGCACTCAGCCAGTACATCGGCTACGCCGACAGAGTGGCCGCCCCCTGCGGCTTGGCCGGCGCCGGCTGGGCTAACGACGGACTCGCATACAGCGGTCTGGCAGGTGCAGGCCTCGGCTGGGCTAACGACGGACTCGCATACAGCGGTCTGGCAGGTGCAGGCCTCGGCTGGGCAGGAAACGCATTAGCTTACGGCGGTGCTTATGACGCTGCCTATGGCATGGCCGGTATTGCCAACGCTCCGGGAATCGCTCCCGCCAGTGGCGGTGCTCTGCCCATCTCCAGCGCCTCCCCCATCGCTCCCACCGGTATCTCTGTAGCGTCTGAGAACGCCATCGAAGGTATCCTCGCCGTCCGCGGAGATATGCCGTTCGTGAGCGCTGTAGCTTTGGAAGGTGCTTTGCCCACCGCTGGGGCTGGATCTGTCGCATACGGTTGCGGTAACGGCGCCATCGGCATCGTGAGCGACATTGGATACGGCGCCGGCGCTGCTGTGGCTGACGGACTTGCCTTCGGTAACGGTCTGGCCTACGGCAACGGACTCGCCTATGGCGCCGGCTTGGCTGCCGCTCCTGGCTTCGGTGCCGTGCGTGGTTACGGAGGGCTCGTGGCGCCTGCCCTTGGAGGATGTGGCTACAGCACTATCTACTGAACGGTTTAATATGAAAAATGATAAATAAAATGGAATATTCAATAACCACTTTGTTTCTCCTTAACACATTTAAGTTATATCTACACCTTCTTATAAAACCAGCAGTAAATTAAGTTAATGTACTTAGTATTAACATAGGAAGTAACTTTTCGTATAGGTATATAGGTGTATAAATTTTCTATCCTTGATGTATATATGTTCGTTAGTTTGTATAGAGAAATAACTTGCAAAAGGTTTTAAAATTACTATTTGACATCCCGCCACGATTTAGATATTTTTATTTCTATTTGGACATCTCATGAGTTCTTGTTATTATTCGTATTCGAAATACTTAGTAGGTTGTTGTTGTTGTCGAAATGGCCACCTTCAAAATCTGGAACTGCATTATCTTTTCTACCCCTCCTAATGTAGAGAAAATAACGATTAAGTTAATTATACGACATTAATTAAAAGTTTTTTTCCCAATAGTTTATTGATTTATTATTGCCTTATTTACTATCCAAATCTAGAATCAATCAACGAAATACTCTTAGCTGGAAGAGTAACCTGCTAGAATGATTCGATTTTTTGTTTGTTTGTATTAAATAAGCTCTGAAATCGTATTAGATCGGAAGGCTATTGGCAAAGCTATAGGCTATATAACATTGAAAAATATTGCTAAAACATGGAAGATGTGACGCAAATGAAGTTGGGCAGATCAGCTAGTATATTTATAAACTGGATCTAGATATATCTAAGATTAGTTCCGAAAACGCATGCATTTCTAAAACGCATACGACTATTTTTACTGAATGTAGAACAATGCCCTTACTTGGCCTTGATTAAATGTCGTGACAGCAAATAATTGTATGCAGCACTTCTAAGTAAATAAATGAAATATTGATATTGAGTATAATTTGTCTGAAAATGTGTTGAGCTACGGACAGAAGGTACAACCCTTTTTAATTGGATCATTAGAGACTTTCCAGGAAATTATCTAAACTATATAATTTCTAGGAGATTTTCAAACCCTTGGCATCAGATTGGTATTTATAAATTCGTTTAGTCAGTCCCCATTATAAATACTTAGACACTTCTTGGCAAACATTTCCCTTCGCTGTCTAAGTTTCACATAGCAAGTGAACTAATAGTAATGAAGTATATTATTAGTGTATTATTTGATTTATACCTGCGCACTTGTTTTTCACTCCTTCGTTTACAGTTCAACTGGAATTTTCTAATATAAGCCCTCATTCGTACGATAGCCTTTTTAACGGACGTTAACAAAGCGTTCATACACAACAAATGCATTCCCAAGTACCATAATAAGCTCTATTTCCAACGACTAAAGTTGAAAATGCAATAAAAATGCGATAAAAAAGCGTCGCGTTTTAAAAACTTTCAGTTTTTTAACGTCCGGTAAAAAAAACTCACGTGCGAATGAGGGCTACGTTCATAATAAATTTAAAGGTAGAATAAAAATATTTATTCAATAAATATTTATTTAATTAGCTACAATAGACCCATTTCGTTTTGAACAAACTTTTGATTGATGATACTTACGGTAAATTTAAATTAAATACATATGTATGTTAGTAATTTGTATTTATTTTTCATAAAACCTATTAACACTATATCTATTATTCATGTGAAAACAATTTTACATGGCACAGCCGCATCCCAGTCCAACAACGGGTCCAACACCTCTGTAACCAAGTCCGGCGCCGTAGCCAAGTCCGTCAGCCCACGGGGCGGCGTAGCCGAGACCACCGGCCAATGGGGCGACACCCTCGCTCACAATGCCGATGGCGCCGTTGCCGCAACCGTACACGATAGATCCAGACCCAACAGTGGGCAACGCACCCTCCAGAGCCACAGCAGCCAACACCGGCAGCTCACCACTCACAGCTAGAATGCCTTCGATTGCGTTCTCAGACGCTACGGAGATACCCACGGGAGCTATGGGAGAGGAGCTGGTCACAGGGAATCCGCGCCCACTGGCAGGAGCGACGTTGCCATATGCCAAGCCGCTGCCGTAACCGGCTGCCAGCGGGAGGGCGTCGTATGCCAGAGCGTTGGCTGCCATGGCTCCGTAGCCGAAGTCATTGGCTGCCAGCCCGAAGCCGTCGGCAATCATGCCATTACCGATGATAGCGGCATCGTATGGTCCTCTGAGACATTGGCTTGAGATGGTCTGTAGAAGGCATATAAATATTAAAAAAGGCACAAAATATTATGTTAAGATATTCATAGATGGAATTATATTTAAATAGTATTTACCTTGACAAAGAGAGCTGAAGCGCAAAGGACTAAGACAAACTTGGCAGCCATGTTTATGTTGTTGGTTTGTTAACAAAAAGTAGAATGATTTATTGAGTTAAAATCGAAGTTTTTATACCTATTATTGTACAATTATTACTGCATATAATAAAGTTATCAGGGAGAAAGTTGCATAAGTTAATGTACACGTGGAACAAAATTATTTCAAATTTCATAGATAACATGATTATAATGTCATGAGGTAAGGTCAGTATTTAAAATAGGTGTGTTTTTTGTTTTGTTTTAAAATACAAAATGCATTATTGCAGTTTTTTTGATAAATGTTATCTAATTCTACATCTAGTAGACAATTCTGATTTTATCTACCTACATCCTACTAATATTATAAATGCGAAAGTTTGTAAGTATGGATGTATGTATGTATGGATGTTTGTTACTCTTTCACGCTCCAACGGCTGAAGGGATCTGCTTGAAATTTGGCACAGAGCTAGAATATGTTCTGGAATAACACATAGGCTACTTTTTATCCCGGGAACGCGGGTGAAACCGCGGGGAGCCACTAGTACAATATAAAATTGAAGTGTATGTTTCTAATACCAAATTACTTGACTTAAAAACAATCTATTTTGTTTTGTTTTGTTCCGGCTAATATTTAAAACGATTGGACAGATTTTAACGGGTCCTTACACTAGCAGATGTTAGAATGAGTAACTTAGGCTACTTTTATTTTAGAAAAATAAAATATAGTTCCGGGTAAACCAAATGTTGAAGTACCTATTGCGCGAGGCGGGCGATCATGTTTAGTTATGTGACGCAGACGAAGTTGGTAGGGTAAGCTAGTGTTAAATCTATATTCTTGTATACGTGTGTAATGTGTAGGTATGTCACTGAACTCCTCCTAAACGGCTAGACCGACGTTGATATTATTTTTATGTGCATGTTCAAGGGGATTCGAGAATGGTTTAGATTCACAATTGGACCCGGTAGGTGGCGCTGTTCGAGCAGGGCATTAATATAACTTGAGAATGACTTCATCGATTTTGTCCATCTTCGCAGACGGAGTCGCGCTGGACTGCTAGTCTATCACTACATATTATAAAACAAAGTCGCTTTCCGCTGTCTGTCCCTGTCTTCTTAAATCTTTATACCTACGCAACGGATTTTGATGCGTGTTTTTTAATAGATAGAGTGATTCAAGGGGAAGGTTTTTATATACAATACATGCATAATATGTTAGAGAAACACTGTCAATTTTGGAGGTTTCTAATGTGATTTCTTACTATGCACCCGTGCGAAGCTGGGGTGGGTCGCTAGTAAGACAAAGAAGACATATTTATTGATTATCAAATATTTAATAGGATCCCCTAGTAAACAAATAAAACACTTATTTGTACAAATACATTTTATTACCACCGTAGTTTCAAGATGTTTAAAACTTACAAATTATATATATTTTCATTTCAGCGTTAGTACTTGACAATACTAAAAGTAATTTTATTGAAGTCAATCTGTTTACATTATAAAAGAAAAGTACAAGGATATATCGACCTATACGTAGAACAAAGTTCTATATGCCTCATCCCTACTTTAGAGAAGAGTGATTTGCACATATTTTACCATTTTTACCTTAACTTTTTCTTAATCGGTTTAGAGAATTGATACTTTTACCAACATATTAAAACATTACTATCCGTTTATTAAATAGGTACCTAATTGACATAAACATACAATAAAAGTGGTTTAGGTTCAAAGACACATGGAACTTTGTTCTACGGATAGGTCGAACTGCTAAAGTAACTTTTATAACAAGAAAAATCTTGAAAAATCTTGAAAAATATAGAAAAATGTAACTATCTTCTTTCCGTTTTGCCAACTCCTCGCTTGCCAGAGAACAGATGCTTTGGCATTTTTGTGCCAATAAACCTGTCGGCTTCTCCCTTCAGCCCCATCCTCTTCGTCTTCTTGGCGATGGCCACGTGTGCCATGTTCTTGGCACGCTTTTGCATCTGAAAGTTAAAAATAAGACAAATATTAAATAGTAGAATAATTAGTCTTTATATCTTCAAAATAAACATATGTAGTGGCTTTTCGCGATTTCACCCGTGTTCTCCGGGGATCATAATTTTTTGGGGGATAAAAACTAGCCTATACGTTCCATCAATCCAAGTTATAAACTACATGTACTTCAAATTTCATGCAAATGCGTTCATAAGTTTTTGTTTGCAGGTGTAACAAACATCCTTCCAACCTTACGGTGTGTTGCAGGGGGGGAGGAAGAGTTAAAAATCTTCCCCTATACATACAACTCCATCTTTAACACTCAGCTTGATCCATACTCACAAATATTGACATTTATACCCGGGGAAAATTACTATCTCTGGGGAAACTGTGACTAATAGAAACTGGGTATACATCCAGCTCCATCCTTAACACCCAGCTCGATTCATACTCACAAACATTGACATTTACATTCGGGAACAATGTTTTCCCCGGGGAAAATTGCTATCCTGGCAAAAATTGCTACCCCGGAACACGTAACCTATCAAACAAGCACTAAATATCTCGGGAAAACTTTGACCCCCGGGGAAAATCACAATTCCCGGGGAAAGTTTCTATTCCCGGGGGAAAATAAGTAAAAAAAAAACAGTGTTATACTCACAACACCATCCTTAACACCCAGCTCGTCTCGCGCGGGACGGCTCACGGAGCGCGTGCGGGACTCCACGCGGGATCGCTTGGCCGCGGGACCCGCGCCCGAGGCGGACGCGGACCGCGTGCGGGAACGAGCTCCGGTGCGGGTGAAATGTGCCGATTTCGTCTCTGACATGTCCACACCTGAGATGATAATAATATATGAAATAAATATCCTGGGACATTTTCCACACACGGCCAATATAACTAAAGATGATATATAAAGTAAATAAATATCCTGGGACATTTTTCACACACGGCCAATATGATTCCAAACTAAGCAGAGCTTTTGACCAGATAGCTGATATACTACATATACTACTTTTAAATACATACTTATATAGATATTTACATCCAGACACAGGAGAGACATATTCAAACGTACAAATGTTTGTCCTGGGTGGGATTCGAACCCACGACCGGCGGTTTGAGAGTCACGGTCACTAACCACAAAGCCAACTGGGCTGTCAGAAGAAATCCAGAACAAACATTTGTATGCATGAATATGTCTGTTTGTTCTGTGTCTAGATGTAAATATCTATTTAAGTATGTTTTTAAAGTAGTATATCAGCTATCTGGTTACCATAACACAAGCTCACTTTGATGCTTAATTTATATATTTATTCAAAAATAGTTTGACAATTTACAGTTTGTTGGGGATAAAGGCGCTCTTTCACATTCATCTATCTCAAATGTAATAATAAAAACTGTGTTAAACGAAGTAAATAAGCATCTATAAAGTAATTTAATTTAACCTTATTATCTCAAGTAGTTCAATCTTTTCTTAAATGTTTACTTATTTCTACTGATGTTGCTAGTTAATATATAATATACAAGAATATTGTTTTTAGTATAGTTTTCTTACCCAATTTCTCCATCTCGTCCCTGAGTTTCCCTGTAGAGCGTTCCCTTCCCCGGGCTCGTGTGTTCCTCGGCATGACCGGTTTGGTGGACTGCTTGGTTAGTCTGGACTCGTCCTTCAGGACTGCCTTCTTGTTGCTGTAATATTCATAAATTTAGATAAATTAAATATTATTGGACATTTTAAAGACACGGCTAAACTGATTACAAAGTAAACAGAGGTTGGCTTTATCTAGATAGCTGATATCATCATCATCAGCTCATATACGTTTCCATTGCAGTAAGAGTTTCTAACACCGAGGGGGTTTCCATAGTCCACCACGCGGGCCTAGTGTGTAGAAACGAACATGCCTTTAATAGTGACATCTCGGGCATGCAGGTTTCCTCACGATGTTTTCCTTCACCGAAAGCCAGTGGTGTGAATCTGTACGTAAGTTTTTATAAACTCAGAGGCACCATCGCGTTCAGACAGACAGAGGCGGGGACTTTGTTTTTTATATAGACTAGTTGACCCGCACAACTTCGTTAGCGTCACTTGCCCGTTTTTGCAACAGTTTTGATTGATGCTCCGCTCCTATTCGTCATAGCGTAATGATTTATACATAAAAACCTTCCTTAAGAATCACTCTATCTATTAAAAAAACCGCATCAAAATCCGTTGCGTAGTTTTAAAGATTTAAGCATACATAGGGACAGACAGACGGCGGATAGCGACTTTGTTTTATACTATGTAGTGATATTACACCCAGACACAGAATAAACAGACATATTCTGTATTCATGCATACAAATGTTTGTCCTGGGTGGGATTCAAAACCTTGAAAGTCAGGGTCACTAATGCTAATTATTATACTAATATTAATTAATATTTGCGCGTGGTAGTCATCATTTCGTTGCAGAGCTAATGTTGGAAGATATTGAAGGCGGTTTTTTCTAATTAAAATTTTTAATTACATATTTAGATATGACAAAATTGCTTTCTACCGTCGGTATCTTTGTTGGTTAATTAACATGTGTTTTTATTCATTGCAAGAATATTTCGATTTTAAAACTTAATTACATATTAATATCTACATTTTGATAATTTGATAAATCTGTATTAAAATAAATATCCCTGTTAAATATTTGTACACCAGCACTGGTCGAATATGCAGATCTAATTATAAGCCCATCTTACTGTACCATATTCTTTGAAATAAATAAATTATTATTATTATAATAATAATAAATCTTTATTGCAGGCTACAAGGCCCATAGCATATATACCTTAAAACTAAGAATACATATTAAAAATTAAAACATGTTTTCCTTAAACTAGGGCACGTAGAGACAGCGACGTGCTCGCCTGCGCGGTGGGTATTGTCCCGCGAAAACGACGGAACACCACACCCTTCGGCCAAAACTCCTCCTTCATGAAGGTTTCGAGAAATTGAGTTGGAACCCGCACCACAAACGAAGTAAAGTTGACGTTGTGACGCGACTCCAGCTTCACGACCCTCAGGATGTACTTGGTTTTCTTCTCTATGTACTCCACAACCTCCTCAACCTTTGTGGAGTATCTTAAACGGGAGACATACAGCTGCGTCGTCGGAATAGCGGGACGCAATTATTGTTGACCAAATAAAATAAAGATGACTGACCGTATTTGTCTGGCCAGTTCCCGGATCTCCTTGATGGTGTCGTCGAGCTCGATCTTGGGCACCGCGTACAAGCCGCCGGCCGCGCGGAGCTCCTCCTCCTTCTCCAGATCTGCCAGTTTCTGGAAAACCACATCCAAAATTTTACAGCCAATTGTTTAGACAGAGATTTATGAGTAGTTGTCGTCATTGGAGGACACACTCGACCTGCTATAGAGCTTTCAAAACATCTGCTTATAGTACTTCTCACTGATTGCAGATCTTATAGGATAAAAAAAAAAAAATATTGTTTAGACAGTTTTTGACGAGCATATGTGTGAATTTAGTTGAAAGTTTAATAAAACTATAAATAAATCGACCTATCCGTACAACAATGTTCCATGACTTTGTTCTATGGATAGGTCGAAATATCCTGGGTCATTTTTTACACGCGGCCAATCTGACTTCAAACTAAGCAGGGCTTTCCGTAACCAAATAGCTAAAATATTACATCCTAGCTGCCTCCCCGCGGTTTTACCCGCGTAGTTCCCGTTCCCGTGGGAATACAGGGATAAAATATAGCCTATGTTACTCGGGGATAACGTAGCTTTCCAAAGGTAAAAGAATTTTTGAAATCGGTCCAGTAGTTTCGGAGCCTATTCATTACAAACAAACAAACAAACAAATATTTCCTCTTTATAATATTAGTATAGATTATCTTATCTTAATCAATTAGATTATCTTTTAATTGTAATTTATTTATTATATTAGTCCTTACGGTGCAAATGAATATTTTAGGAGAAGCATTAAAAAATTCTACATCCTATTACAATGTATAATTGTTCTCGACTAAACAAATAAAATTATAACATTTAAAGTACAACTTTAAACTTAATTGAGAGCAAACATCTTACTGATTACTATTAAAAAAAATATAGGTTAACGTTTAAAAATTACTAGCCCCCCATAAGTGACATTATAGCACCATATTTGCGATGTGGAAAATAAATAAATATCCTGGGACATTGTTCACACACATCTGATTTCAAAGTAAGCTTCAAAGTGAGCTTGTGTTATGGTAACCAGATAGCTGATATACTACATATAATACGTTTTAAATACATACTTATAGATATTTACATCAAACAGACATGTCCAAGTATATCCTTATATATATAGACATAGTAAGTATGTCCTTACCTCAAATATCTCCGGATCAATATAATCAGCGATGTTGTGTCCCTCCCAGAACTCCGGTATGGGGTCGTGTCGCTCCTCCTCTGGTATTTCCGCGTAGTTCTTTTGCAGATCTGTGTATTGGAATATGAGTTTTATTACAACTGTATTTTCTATTATAAAGAGGAAAGATTTGTTTGTTTGTTTGTAATGAATAGGCTTCGAAACTACTGGACCGATTTCAAAAATTCTTTCACCTTTGGAAAGCTACATTATCCCCGAGTAACATAGGCTATATTTTATCCCTGTATTCCCACGGGAACGGGAACTACGCGGGTAAACCCGCGGGGAGGCAGCTAGTAAGTTATATATTAATCAACATTTTGAGACATTTTTCTAAAAAGGCCAATCTGATTTCTTGAAACTGAAGTGGGTGAAACCACGTGGAGCCACTAGTTATATATACATATTACACTAGACTTTTTAGTCACTGACGAGCGCCCAGTCGTGGGTTCGAATCCCATCCAGAAGAATTATTTGTATGTATGAATACATAATTTTTGCCTATACATGTATAAGTGTGTATTTAATAATTTTATTTGTAAATATTTATAAGTTTTTTGTTGTTGATCTGTAAATACCGTAAATATCCGAAAAAAATACTGATTAAGTGTGTATATTCTTGAAAATAAATGAATTGTACTTATACTAAAAGTGAATTTGGGGTATAATATAGCCACACTCACCAAGCACATAATCATCTCCCTCTTCGAGCTCAATCTCCCTCTCAAGCTTGCGTTTCCTCGCCTCCCTATTAGCTTGTTGTTGCTTCTTGAGAGCGACGGCGGGCGGGATGCAGGCGGGACGCTCTTTACCATCGCGAGGAGATGGAGTCGCCACGTGGAGACGGTTTAAAATACCATCTACCTAGAAATGGGCAAGTTTTTTGGGTAAATAATAGGAATATAGCCATGTTGACCCACGCACCGACTCACGATCATGAGGGTGCAGGTTCAAATCCTTGCCCCGTACCTCTGAGTTTAAAAACTTACGGATTCACACCACTGGCTTTCGGTGAAGGAAAACATCGTGAGGAAACCTGCATGCCTGTGATGTCACTATTAAAGGCATGTGAAGTCCGCCAATCCATATTGAGCCCGCGTGGAGGACTATGGCCTAAAGCCCCTGGTTGTTAGGAAAGGCTTGAGCTCCTCAGTGGAGATGTATATGAGCTGATGATGAATATTACTCCATGCTGCCTGATGGAAAGCAGTCAGTGGAGTCCATTAGTGTCCATCATCAACACAAGCTCACTTTGAAGCTTACTTTGGAATCCGATTGGCCGTGTGTGAAAAATGTCCCCGGATATTTATTTATCGATGAACAAAGAACTTTTAGGTCACATCGTGGCTTTGAATCCCAACCAGCACAAACATTTGTGGGCATGAACAATTCTATTCTAATCTGTTCTGTGTCTGGACGTATACCTCAATATAAGTATGTATTTAATATTTATTTATTTTAGAATCAAATTGGTCCTGTAAAAATGTCCTTAAACATTTATTAATGGGGTAAACTGAATTTATGGCTTTTTTAATGTACCTTTTTAGTCCTCATCTTCTCAGTGACCCTGTGGCCGAGGAGCCTCTCGCAGGCCTCTATCTTGACCTCCTGCACGCCCTCCTCGGTGATGGTCGACATCCGCATCACGGGCACTACTGAGAGGTCCGAGTTGGTATCAGCACTGAAATTACAAACAAATATATGTATATAAATTACATATTTTTCATAAAAAATAATAAATATTATGGTACATTTTTTTTTTATATACCACTAGCTGCCTCCGCGCGGTTTTACCCGCGTAGTTCCCGTTCCCGTGGGAATACAGGGATAAAATATAGCCTATGTTACTCGGGGATAATGTAGCTTTCCAAAGGTGAAAGAATTTTTGAAATTGGTCCAGTAGTTTCGGAGCCTATTCATTACAAACAAACAAATCTTTCCTCTTTATAATATTAGTATAGACAAAGGTGGCAAACAGGCATACAGTCCTCCTGATGGGAAGCGGTTACCGCAGCCTATGGACGTTTGCAACACTAGGGGACATTTTCAACAAACAGCATTTATGATTGCAAACTAAGACTTTGTGACAGTTAAAATATCCTAAAACACTTGTTATTTGGGATTTTTGCTGCAACTACATCATACAACTTTACTAACCACAAGGAATATTCAAATTGTAAATTCATATTTATAACTTTAAGGTGCAAATATTAAATAAATAAATATTTTTTTATTGTACCATTTAATATCCATTTACATTGACATGAGCTGTATTACCGAATTTATTTTTTACTAGCTGCCTCCGCGCGGTTTTACCCGCGTAGTTCCCGTTCCCGTGGGAATATAGGGATAATATAGCCTATGTTACTCGGGGATAATGTAGCTTTCCAAAGGTGAAAGAATTTTTGAAATCGGTCCAGTAGTTTCGGAGCTTATTCATTACAAACAAACAAACAAATCTTTCCTCTTTATAATATTAGTATAGATTTATTAATCTTTTTAAATTGATAAATAAATAATTTCAGAATAGGCTTGGGATTACAATGCCCTTATAGATTCCGCTAAATTAAAAATTAATTAAAATTGCGTGCTGTTTAATGAAACATGTAGAACCAAACACAACATTATAGTATGCATGTAAAGACTCACTTGACCAGATTTCCTTTGGTGCAGGCTTGTTCCAATTGTTCAATGAGGACTCGCTTGTTGGGTGCCAAGCTCTCGGGCAGACATACATCTATTTTATTCAGCACCACTATCAGGGGCTTATTTATGAACAGCGGCTTTATAGACTCGAACAGAGATATCTGGAAAATTATTAATTTATATTAATTAGTAAGCTAGACTTCGTCCGCGTGGAATAGTGACTAAGCAGCATTTTCTGGATATGTAAATTGGCATATTTTTTTTATTTATGGTTCGATTTACATGAAAACAAACGCTATGTGTTATAAACCACATCTAAATCGGATAAGATGTTTCTGAGATTAACGTGCACAAACCCACAGACAAACAGATGACTGGCTATTCAAAATTGTTTGTGAAAGTGTGGTGTGTGGTATGCTGTGACCAGAGACCAGCGTGCAGTATGTAGTGCGTTGTATGTACTGTGCAGTATGCAGTATGTAGTCTGCAGTGTATGTAATGTGTAGTGTACAGTACGCACTATTGTGCAGTGTGTAGTGTGCCGTATTGTGCAGTATTTAGTGTGCAGTGTACAGTATGCAGTGTACATTATTGTGCAGTATGTAGTAAAAAATTATATTCTATTCTATTCAATGTACAGTATGCAGTGTGTAGTATTATGCAGTATTTAGTATGCAGTGGGCAGTTCTGTGCAGTGTACAGTATGTAGTGTGCAGTGTACAGAATGCAGTATGTAGTATGCAGTGTGTAGTATACAGTATGCAGTGTGTAGTATACTGTATGCAGTGTGTAGTATACAGTATGCAGTGTGTAGTAAACAGTTTACAGTATGCAGTGTATACAGTTTACAGTATGCAGTGTGTAGTATACAGTTTACAGTATGCAGTGTCTAGTATGCAGTGTACAGTGTGCAGTGTGTATTATAACATACCTGTTCCTCAATAGTGTGTCCGCACTGCTCGGAGGGGTCGATGAAGTAGAGCACGGCGGCGCGCAAATGCGCCAGCGCGGTGACGGCCTGCATCTCGATCACGTTGCGCTCTTCCAGCGGGTGGTCTAGGATACCGGGGGTGTCTATCACCTGGTTATGAGGGGAAAGATTCTTTAATAATTCTATAGGATCAGCAACGCGTGAGTGACCCCCTTGGTGTTGCAAGCGGCCATAAGCTACGGTAACCGATTCCCATCAGGTGGGACCATACACTTGCTGGCCACCTTAGTGGTTCCCACAACCCATGAGAACCAATTGTAAATAAATTTATGTATGTATATTATTTATTAATTTATTGCCAGCTCTATTTAAATAAAAAAAGAGTGGACACAGAAAATTCAATGCTGAATTTAAAATGCTGTATGTTTGCTTAGATCTGATATTATATGGATCCTGATTTAAGCAATAATGTGTTAAGCCTCATAAACTTGGATTTAAGAAAATGGCGTCTTAAGATAATATTGCTTATGTGATTCACGATTTATTTTATGATACAAAACCATTTTTATGTACTTCTATCCTTTACATGACTTGAAATACTTTTGCAGAACGTTAAATATAAAAATATATAAAAACAAACAAACTCTTCAGCTATATAATATATTAAAGTATAGAATAGATAGTATAATGACTTACCTGCCATCTCAAGTACTTATAATCCGTGTGTCCTACGTACAGACTCTTAGTTGTGAATGCATACGGCTGCACTTCCACATCAGCTCTAGTAATCTGAAACATCAATTTGGATTATTATATTATATTCCCTTTCCCACAGGAATACGGGGATAAAATATAGCCTTTGTCACCCTTTGTGCCTTGATACTGTAGCTTTATATTGGTGAAGTAGTTTCGGAGCCCTTTCAATACAAATGAAGATAAAAGGCCAAATATGATACGCTGTGTGTGAAAAAGTCCAAGGATATTAATCTTTATGAAAAAGACAACATTACTACAAATTTAAACTCAATTAACGTTGAAAATAAAGTTCATTTTCCATACCTTGTTGATGAAGCTGGATTTGCCAACGTTGGGGAAGCCGCAGATGATGATGGTGCGCGTGTAAGGGTCGATGGAGGGCAAACGGGCGAGATGTTGTCTGACCTGAAGATGAAACAAACAAATTTATAGAACCCAGCATCACACAGGTGTAATGCTTATACATCACATTAGAAACCTCCAAAATTGACAGTGTTTCACTAACATAATATGTCCCATATTTCATCGCCTTCAAATACCCTTCGCTTCTGCCCCGCGGTTTTACCCGCATAGTTTCCGTTCCCATAGGAATATGGGGATAAAATATGGTAATGAATATGTAGCTTTGAAGAAAGAATTATTTAGATTGGCCTGGTCATCTCAAGCAATTAAACAAATCTTTATAATAACTAGTTAACCCACACAACTTTGTCAGTACTTTCATGAACATAAAAATTTGCATTGATTTCTTCTGCAACTAAAAAATAAAATTTTTGTTGAGCTGTGTAATATATGTGACTTTTAAATTCCAAATATCTACATACCTGTTCCAAGTATGTTAGATTGGCTGCCTGCCTCTTCATGATGGTGGCCATGCGACCGAGCGCTGCTCTTTTCAGCTGCTTGCATCGGTACAGGGAGTCTCCGTACTTTAGCAGACGTACATAGTCCTTTGCGACACTGATGAAAGAAAATTATATACATAGTTAACACTTTTTAGAGTTGGTATGTGTGATTTTTATAATTATTGAAATGAAATATATTTAATTCAAATAGACCTTCACAGGCACTTATGGGCCATCAAATTATTACTTACTAGCTGACCCCGCGCGGTTTTACCCGCGTAATTCGTGTTCCCGTGGGAATACAGGGATAAAATATAGCCTATGTTACTTTTGGATAATGTAGCTTTCGAATGGTGAAAGAGTTTCCAAAAATGTTCCAGTAGTTTACGAGCCTATTGAACCAAACAAAGTTTTCCTCTCTATAATATTAGTGTAGATGAAATTTTTTGAAAATATTAATAAAATCAATCACCTTATTTGTTTCTAGCTTATGTATATTTATCCATATAAGTACATAGGTGTTTAAAGGTATTTTTATTATATGAAGAATCTGATTACACAAGATCAAACAAATATCTTTCTAATAGTAACTGAGTGGTTATTTATGATATTTGGCACATAATGGTCTCATACTTATATTTTTTATTGCTTATGCTTTTTTCAGTAAAATGAAGAATATACTCTGTTGATATTGCAAAAGTTTTTCTTCTATGACACTGCTTTATATAGCATTTTTGTTTTTACTATGTTATATCAAAAATAATAATTACAAACTCTTAAACATAGAGAAATGGAGCAGTTGTAGAAGTCACCAGTAAAGTAGGCTAAAATAGTTTTAGAAGTTGCAAATAAATTAGGCTTACTTGTCAATAAGATGCCTGGCCGTGTTGAGCTGTCCGAGGCCAAGTTTGTAGTGATCCTTATCGTACAGTACATTCATCAAGTCTGCGTAGAATGGATGCACATCATCTAGTTTTGGAAATTCCTGAAAATACAAATGATTTCAATAGTATGTCCAATCAAATCTAATGTTAAAAATAGTTAGTTAAAGAGAAAATTTATATCTTTGGACATTTTGATTATAGGATATTAATATATATATTGTACATTAAAACTTTTGAAATCAAATTTTATAGTTATTCTTGCTAATATCTTTTCACAGGCATTTATGAATTGTTAATTCTAACACTCACAAAGTTTTGTCATATAAATAACATTGTGCAATATTGTAAAATAAAATTATATTGTTTTAAGAGTATATCAGTGTATGTTGTTGTCTTATATTCTTCTATGTTTTACTTCTCTGCATACAAATTCATTGGCACATGCATATTGGACAAAATAGTGGCTCAAAGATGAGACTATACCCATCAATGGGTTGTCATGGGTTAATGTGATTATGGAATATGTTATCTACCTAAAAATCTTTATAGTTTTAATTTCAATACCTGAATAATCCTCGAAAGCCTGTCATGGAAGTTCTGTTGAGTAAATTTCACTTTTCTTATGTAAAATCCACGTATCCGAGATATTTTATAGTGTTTATGCACTACAGTCGGTGTCTTCCTTTGTGTTTTAGACAAAATTATGTCTATAAAGTCCTGAAATATAATATTACGCACAGTTTTAGGTTATGACATATGAGTTTATTTACGTTTGTAAAATTTCTCTAAGAAATTGTGAAAATGTTATTTACCTTTGATGTAGGAACTACGGCGATCTTTTTGAAGTTATATAAACTCATTTTTGTTTATTTTATTGTACTTTACGAAATAAAAATTGCTCGTACCGAGCACATCGCGTAAACACGTGTTTAAAAAGAAAGAAATGTCAAAATATTTGTACTCTGAAACATGAAACTACATGAATACAATATTTTTAATGTTATGTTTACAATATATTAAGCAGAAAAGCAGATCGTCAGAAATTATATAGTAACTTTTATTAATCATTGTTATTATTTTTAAATAACATAAAAGGAATATTTTTAAGGAACTCACACAAAAACATATTTCACATCTTGCATAGTGAGTCTATTAAATGGTTTTGGAACGCACTTGATTCATGATTACCAACCTATAATATGTAAAAGATACCACGCTAGATAATTAACATAAATAAGATACTTGATCATTTTTTAATACAAAATTGTAAGTTGTTATTACAAAAATAACCGTTGGACTTATTTATTTAAAATTTAATGAAATTATTACTTATACTTTCATGGTTTTTAATCAGATTTAAATTATGTGAATCGCATTTATTTGTACAATATTTCAAATTCAGAAACCACTATATGTAATGATGAACTTAACTATGGTAACATTCCGAAATGTCATTTTATTTTCACCGACCGATCAATCACTTAGCTTCGGAGAGGTTATAATTTTTACGGAAAGGAATCTCGAAAAATATGAAAAATAATCCATAACAACTATAACATTCCGATTAAAATATATTTCACGGCACGCAGCATTAATAAACGAAACATATTGATATAGAAACAAACAGATATATTCCGTAAGTATAAAATTATTGCATCATAATTCATTTGTTTTTCGTAAAACCAATCAATTTTTTTCCAAATATCCTTATGTAAACATAAAGTCGATCGTTTAAAACTATATTAGTAGTATTTCACCGTTATCCCACGATCAGAATTGTTAAAAAGCGAGTGATATGTGTCATTTCAGAGTAAAGTGTGGATTCAAAGGAACTGCAAAAATGTATTCAAGACTTCACAACAGTCTATGGACGGGGATGAAATATCGCCTCGTGTCGTCCAACCAGAAGCACTACAGTGGAAGTATATTAAAAAAGAAAGAATCTGTATGTAGCATACAACCAGGAAAGACTGCTCATGGTTTTGTATGTACAGAAGTAGAGCATATAAAAGAGTATAACATGACAGCATATTTCCTCACACACGAGAAAACAAAGACAGAGTACTTGCATTTAGACAGGGACGATTCAAATAATGTATTTTCCGTTGGATTCAGAACAACACCGTTAGATTCCATGGGCACCCCTCATATCCTAGAACACACAGTATTATGCGGTTCAGAAAAGTATCCCGTAAGAGATCCATTCTTCAAAATGCTGAATCGTTCGTTAGCCACCTTCATGAATGCTCTAACTGGCCCTGATTATACATTTTATCCGTTTTCGTCACAAAATGAAGTGGATTACAGAAACCTACAGAAAGTATACCTAGATGCTGTTTTCAAACCTAATTTATCTAGGTTAGACTTTTTACAAGAAGGTTGGAGGTTAGAGCATTCAAATCTGGTAGATAAAAACTCTGAGTTGGTATTCAAGGGTGTAGTTTACAATGAAATGAAGGGGGCTTTCTCTGAAACTAGCTCGCTCTTTGGCCAAAAATTTATCAATACTATTTTACCAAAAGGTACATACGGGTATGTCTCTGGGGGAGATCCATTGTGCATTCCAGAACTAACACATGAGCATTTAAGAAATTTCCATGCAAGATACTACCATCCAAGCAATTCGAGAATTTACTCATATGGTAATTTTCCTCTAGAAGCCAATTTGAAATTTGTAAACGAGGAATATTTGAACAAATATGAGTTCTTAGACCCTGCAAATACTATAGTGTCACCTCAAGAAAGATGGCAGTCTCCAAAACGTTCACTAATAAACTGCAGAGTCGACCAGTTTGGTGGACCAGTTGAAAAACAAAATCAAATCGCCATTGGTTATGTAATGTCTGACATAACGAACATTTACGAGACCTTTATGCTAATGGCGTTATCAGAACTAATGATTATTGGGCCAAACTCGGCATTTTACAAGAGTTTGATTGAGAAAAACATCTCTGGAGGTTACAATTCCTTAACGGGATATGACAATCAAATCAGGGATACTTTATTTGTTGTCGGCCTCAGAGATGTAGAGCAATCCAATTTTGAAGTTGTTGAAAAGATTGCCAATCAGACCTTACATGAGATATTTGAAAAGGGATTTGAAAAGAACCATATAGAAAGTGTCCTACATGGTTTTGAACTGTCCATCAAGCATCAGTCACCAAAGTTTGGCATGAATTTGCTTTTCAACCTAATGCCTTTGTGGAACCACAACGGGCCAATATTGAATGCCCTAAAAGTGAATCAATTGCTGGATCAATTGAAATCTAATCTGCTGGACCAGAATTACATTAAAAGTACACTAGAGAAATACTTCATCAATAATAACCATAAGTTGATCATGACAATGGAACCAGATCAGAAGTTTGATGATGTTTTCAATGAGGCTGAAGTGAAATTACTTAAATCTAAAGTCAAAGGATTAACTAGTGAGCAGAAAGACTATATATACAATGAAGGTATAGAACTGTCTAAGGCCCAGAAGAAAGTACAGAACCTTGATGTACTGCCATGTTTGAAACTAGAAGAGATCACATTGAACAAAACCGCTCCAGAATTGAAACATACTGTATGTGATATTATACCATTGCAACTGTGTGAAGCTAACACAAATGGAGTAACATACTTCAAAGGAGTATTAGGAACAGACTGTTTGAATGAAAGGCAACAACAGATGCTCCCATTCTTCAACCATATAATTGATAAATTCGATATGAAATCATATAACTACAGAGATTTTGATAAACATGTCAGCAAAACCACTTCAGGGTTGAGTTTTATCACTCATATAACTGAACATATAGATCAGCAAGAACAATATGAGCAAGGTGTTTTGATTTGCAGTCACTGTCTGGACGAGAACCTTCCAAAAATGCTGGACATATGGCAAGAGATATTTAGTAGACCAGACTTTGGCAACGAAGAAAGGATGACCATGCTTTTGAGCAACTACTGCTCTTCGTTAACAAATGGAGTCATTGATAGTGGACACACTTATGCTATGCAGGCAGCAAGGTCGCTTATATCCTCTGTAGACGAATGCAAAGAGAATTTAATTGGTCTCCACCATGTTATGAACATGCAAAGAATCCAAAAAGACTTGAAAATCGACGAAGTTCAAAACCTAGTAGATGATATAGGCAGTCAAATTCTACATGGAAACAATTTACGTGCTACATTCCACTATTGCAACACAAATAACAAAATCCACGACTATTTAAATAAATTCTGCTCGGAATTGTGTAAAGGGGAAGAAAATAAAGATGTCAATAGAATTAATTGGACAGATTGTACGAATATGCCTAAAGAAAACCGCGGTATTCATATTTCTATGAATGTACCGGTTAACTTCTGCGCTAAAGTAATACCAACTGTTCCATACACGGATCCCGATTACCCGAAATTGCGAGTACTTTCCAGGCTTTTAACTTCGAAGTACCTTCACCCAGTTGTTAGGGAGCAAAATGGCGCGTACGGCGGCGGAGCCATGCTAACCCTCGACGGAATCTTCAACTTCTATTCTTATAGGGATCCAAACGCCAGAGTTACTTTTGACGTGTTCGATGAAACAGCAAATTGGATGAAGGTAAACTCGAATCTAGTCGATGATCAGAATCTATTTGAAGCCAAACTCTCGATTTTACAACAGATGGACCAACCTATCGCTGAATACATGAAGGGAGTTGACCTATTCTTATATGGGCTTTCATACGATATTTGGCAGACGCAAAGGGAACGCGTTTTAGCTGTGAAAAAGGGTGATTTGATTGAAGTTTGTCAAAAATATTTGTCAAACAACATGTGGTCTGGTAAATGTGTTATTGGAGACGGGGCTGGTCAAGAATTGAGAAAGGGTGACGAAGTTTGGGAAAAGATTAGTGGACCGCAGCAATAGATACTGGTTGAAAACTTGGAAGCTTTAATATTTTAGCAACTGATATTATATGTGGATGACATAATAAGTTGTTCGATTGAGCCAAATGGTGTATTCTGAGCTGCAAATTAAGAAATTACAGTAGTTTTTACGTTGTTGTTATGGTGATAAACAGATGCTTTAGAAATAAAATATGCCTTTGTGCATATTATATACGCTTATATAGTATTGGCTCTTAAAATTTACTATATATTGTTCTAAAAAAGGCCACTTTTGTCCTGGTCTTTCGTTCTATTGTTACCTAAAGTTTAATAGAGCAAATGTGTATGTCAAAATATAAAATTGTAAAGTTTATTTTGGACAGGTAAATAAATTCCTATGCTAGTCTAACTTATAGCCAATTCAAGACAATTTTTGGGCAAGCAGCCTACAATTTCATATTGTATCTATTATTTCCTCGCGAAATGAGCCCGCAATTTAATGTATCTATCTATTTACAGAAGTTAACTCTATCCATAGTTTTAACACGGTAATTATTTATTTCTGAGTATACCAAGATACATTGAGACTGTTATTAATAAATATTATTTTTGAATTCTATACGTTATTTAAATTTTAATCCTACTAATATTATTAACCTGAAAGTTAGTCAGATGTATGTTTGTTACGCTTTCACGCCAGAACGGCTGAAGGGATCGAGATAAAATTAGGCACATACTTAAGAATATGTTCTGGAATAACACATAGGTTAGTTTTTATCCCAGAAAACAGCATTTTACATAGTCTTAAAGATTCATCTCTATTCATTCAGAGATGAGATGATTAAAGACACGTTAACAATACATGATTGAAAAGTCAGGGGCACAAACTGGTTGGTTAGTAAGTAGTTAGTAGTAAGTACCCTGACTTGCAAGACGGCAGTCGTAGATTGAACCGGGACAAAGATTTGTGTGCGTGCGTGAACATGTCTGTTTTATTCTGTATCTGGATGCAAATATCTATATATGTATGTATTTAAAAGTAGTGTATGGACAGTATGGAGTATATCAGCTATCTTGTTACCAAAGTACCAAGTATGCGTAGTTAGTTTGGAATTATGGATTGGCCGTGTGTGAAAAATGTCCTAGAATATTTATTTATTAATGCTCCGATGACCTCTTTCCAGATATATCGACACCATGGCCTTACCACAATATTTCGAGACACCAGAACAATATTTTGAGGAATCCCTCATATTTTTCAAGGAATATCAACATTTATTTAACTTTGCAAATACTGATATTTTAGTTAACAACACACTTGACAAAATAAACGTGAGCAATTTAGAAGAGATAAATATTTTTGACCAGGATTTTGACCTAAAATCTGTAGAAGATGAATATTTGAATGAGTTTTTTACAAAATTGGAAAAATTGCACGTTGTTTATGAGTTTGAAGAAGATAACAGTTTGGAAGCGGTCGATGTGCCCCTAAGTCCTAAGAAGAGACATGAAGTAATGTATTTGGCTAAAGAAATTATTGACATATGTGAAGGCGTTCATTGTGAGATGGTGGTTGATTTTGGATCTGGCTTGGTAAGAATAACTATTTGACCCGCGCAACTTCGTTAGCGTCACTTCCCATTTGCAACATTTCTCATTGATAATCCGCTGATATTGGTTGTAGCGTGATGATATTTAGTATATGGCCTTCCTCGATAAATGGGCTATCTAACACTGAAATAACTTTTCAAATCGGACCCTTCCTGAGATTAGCCTGTTCAACCTAACAAACTCTTTAGCTTTCTAATATTAACATATATAACCATATCTAACTTAACCATAATTTAATTAATTCTAGGGTTACCTCGATCAACAAATATTTGAAAGAAACCGCTACAAAATACTAGGTCTAGAATGCAATGAAAGTCATTACGTCGGATCAAAAAAACGTCAGAGGAAATATCATGAAAACTCATTGGAAAATGTAAAATATATTAAACATCGAATAACTGACGAATCCCATACAAATATTTCGGAATATTTAAAGGATAAATTCCCATTAAACACTGGTTTTTGTATAACGGGACTGCACGCATGCGCAGATTTGACCGTTGACTCTATGAATCTGTTTTCCAAGATGGCGGACGCAAAAGCGATGGTTTTAATGCCATGCTGTTACCATAAGATGTGCGCAGACGGTGATAAATTCAAGAATTTCCCCCTCAGTGACTGTTTGAGGCGAATTTTCTATAAATATAACGGTGTAGAGTTTTTAAAAGTGCCGTTTTTGAGATTAGCCGCACAACCTCCGAGCGGCCATGACAGTTTGAACGATTTGGTTTTTAATTTATTGACGAGGGCTGTGTTACAACTTTATGCAAGTAAACGTAAGTAACTACCCACTTAAATGATACATATATCAATTAACAATTTAAACTCCCTTTTAACTGTTTCCATATGAGGTGTGTCAAAGGACCAGAAAATATAAGTTATGAATATAATGTTTACCTAGAGGTACCTACGTATGCCTTGCATATTATATCTAAATAATGTTTATTCATATCATTATCTTATTTTCAGATAATTGTCAATTAAAAAGAAACAAACGAAAAGCTGTGAAAACAAAAACTATGGAGAATGATTTTGAAAACTACATCCAAGATGCGACTACAAACGGTTTTACGCTATACAAAAAAGAACCTTATGACTCTAATGATCAAAGTGAATTTAATTTCGATTTAAACGAATTGAGATCAATTTGGAACCACAATCGAGATTCGACATTAAAAAAAGCCGCTATATTTATTTTACTCCAAAATTATTTACAGCCAGTGATTGAAAATTTCGTGCTATTTGATAGATTGGTGTATTTGAAACAGAAAGGTATAAAAAAATGTGTATTTAAAAAAATATTCAATGAAAAGACATCCCCTAGATGTTTAGCGTTATTGGCATCGAAATAAAAAATAAATAAACAGCTATATATATTTTTATTTAGTAACCTTATATACAACAGTAGGTAATAAATTAATTACCGGTAAAAATATTCATTCATATAAGAGTATGTAAATTATTACTCATTTTAAATTACGTAGTAAGTGAGCCTGTCACTTAATAAAAAAAAAATAAGTTGGCGCCAATTTTTTTTAGTCCCAATTGATAAAACAATTTTTTTTTTGCTATAGAATCTTATGTTTCAACCACAATTTTAATAATAGTAAATTAAATTACATTTATGTGCAAAAAATAAGATTTAAAATTAGAGATGTATCTTTCATTACCTAGTTAACATTTAACAACTCAATATAAATAATAATATAAGTAACACTTTAAGTAATACTATTATGTATAAGTATCAGAAATAACACAGTAGATGGCGCTGTCTGATAAACAAATCCATAGACAGAAACAACTTTAAAAATAAACATTTAAGTCAACAAACCCCCTAATTCTTATTAAATACTTTTTGTGCATATATGGAAGCTTTAATTCAATGTACAACATCTGTATTGTCTTTATTTACAATTTGCAACTTTGTTTCTTCATCTTTATGGTTGAGTTTCGGTCGTCCCGGCTTCTTCTGCACCATCATCTTTTTCTTCCACTCTAGAGTTTTATTTGTCTCGGGATATATTATTACTTCCCCAGTCGTCGGATCTATGGGATATAAACCATCGGGTGTATGTTTTTTTTTCGCCATATCCATACCGTGCCTTCGTTTCATGTGTTTGTTGTAATTCGGCCAATTCGTAAAGTCTCTCTGACATAAGTCACAGGAGTACGGCTTGATGCCCGTATGTTGTCTTATATGCTGGTTAAGTATAGTTTTAAATCGGAAACCTTTGTTGCAGAATGAACAATTGTATGGTAATGCATCCGTGTGAATAATACTATGGGAGTTAAGTTGCTTCTGCAACCGGAAACAGCGTCCACACTGATCGCAGGAGAACGGTTTCTGCCCGTCATGCACTCCAATGTGGCTACGTAACTGTGATATAGTCTTGAATGTGTATTTACAGATTTCACATTGATGAGGTCTCACATCTTCATGCAACAGCATATGGCCAGCCAGAGTTTGCTTATTCAAGAAACATTTGCCACATTTCTCACAAGTATGGTCACGTTTTCTCTCCGTATGTGTTAATAAATGGGTATTCAAGCTGTTCCGTTGCTTAAATGTCTTCTTACATATAATACATGTTAAACTATCTTTTGCTACTTGTATAGTAGGGATCTGACGTGACCGTTTATCTTTGTATAGTGTTTCAGTGTGTTTATCTAAGTCTTCAGTGCAGGAGAAAGATGTGTTACATCCCGGACACATATGTTCAGAGGCTAAATGTGTTAATTTATGTTTTTTTGCTTCATTCAATGTTGAAAACCTGATGAAACATTGGTGGCATGAATATTTGAGAAATTTCCTATGTATACGTACATGTATTAGAAAACTGTCTAGTCTCAGCTTTCTTATATTACAGTCAGCGCATCTGTATGCATTACAACAGTTGTGGAACTGCACCGAATGGGTCCGCAACTCTTCTATGTTAGGAAATTGTGTCTCACAGTACGCACACACCCAAATAAACTCTTTCCACGTTAATTTTAACTGAGCTAATGGTATGATATCTAAATCTTGACCTCTTTTTAACTTTCGTCTCGGTTTTCGATGTGAAATCTTTGTTTTTTTTACTGAGTCCAG
Organism: Thyatira batis; assembly: GCA_905147785.2. Taxonomy (NCBI): domain Eukaryota; kingdom Metazoa; phylum Arthropoda; class Insecta; order Lepidoptera; family Drepanidae; genus Thyatira; species Thyatira batis. Next base: position 1,558,422 of record LR990512.1, on the reverse strand, counting down.
CATGCTATTGGACTCATCTGTATCAGATTCTAGTTTGACATCGACATCATCCTCATATTTTACGTGGGGTGTACCAAAATCGCAATTTTCACTGTCGAAACTACCCGTCTCTTTTTTTATGTGTTGTACTAAAACTAAATCACTTAACGTGGCCTGGGCTTGATCTACGTCTACTACGAACTCATGAGCTCTATTTAATGAGTTAATACATACGAAACATACGGTTTTTGGTAAGATATTATCGTTTAAGTTTGTAATGGAATTTAAGCGATTCAGTTTATTCGTGATTTCACGGCATTTGTCTTCATCAGCTTGTAGGTTTGTCAGTTTGCTGTTCGGCTTTAGTTTAGCACAAAGCCGGCAATATGAATTATCTTCTATATTCATAATGAATACTTTAGTTTTCTAATTAGAACACAATTTACTATTTGTTTACAGTGACATTTGTTTCGTTCATTTCACTCCACAAACTATAGAGTTTATTAGTGTAGTGCTGTGCTAGGTAGTTGAACTAATATATTTCAAATGTAACCGGTTTCGGTTTTCTTAATCGGTTCCGCTATACATTAAAATAACAACACATTAAGCTAATCTCGAAATTAAATTATAATATAAACTTAAAATAAAATTATTCTACAAATCTTACTCATAATATTGTGAGCATGTACGGAATTTATTCTTTTACGCAAAAACTGCAAAATGGATTTGGATGAAATTACCAACTCAGATAGCTTATAACCTGGATATTTTTTCAATTCAGTAATGCATTACATAATTATAATATATTGGCATTACTGTTACTTATTTTCATAACATTCCCTAATCAAAAAACGTATTTGTTGTCTATGGATACATTGTTGTTTGACGTTTTTTTGACATGACATCCGTAACAAACATTTTTTTACATTCTCATTACTTCAGAAGTTTTTATCTAAAATCAGTTAAGGTAATGGCTTAACATCACTGTAAACATGGAAAACACTTACTGCCGCTTTTGCGCTAAACCTAAAACGTTCGATAAACTCTTAAATTTCCAAAAAGACGGTACAAAACACGAAGAAATCCTTCTGAAGCTTGCCTTTCTGAACGCTGTTTATGTCGATGTTTCTACCAGCGATACTCTTCCGAAAACCGTATGTTTCGTCTGTTACGAGTCTCTGAACAAAGCTTATGACTTCCTTGAAGGTGTAAAGAAGGCACAGGGCGTATTGGTTAGCATACTATCACCAAATGACGATAACAAAAACGACTTCTCAGATGATGAGAGAATGGCTGTTTTTGACGATTTTCTCGCTTCCGAAGACAATACTGCGATTAAAACGGAGTCTGCAACATCTACGAGTTATTTTAATCCTATCACTAATTTAAGCTTAACTGTTGAGGTGAAGAAAGAGCCAAAAGAAGAGGAAAAGGATGAGGTCTTATCAAATGACGATCAATCGGTAAATGTGCAAGATATTCTCGATGCAGCGATATGTGGGGTCCCCTTTACATCTAATGTGACGATATATGCTAAAGAACTATCTGATATAAGTAAGAAAACGATAAATTGCTGGAAAGATTACCCCTGGGTGTGTGCATACTGCAATATAGAGTTTATTAACATAGATATGTTAAGGTCTCACTCAAAAATGGTTCACGGGAAATGTGCAGCTTATGTCTGTATTGATTGCAAAGTTGGAAGGAAGGAGGAGTTCTGTTTGTTTGTAAAACATGTGTGCAAACATAGAAAAGTCTTGAGGTAAATATTTCCTTTATAATTTTTGTGTTAGTTAGTCTGTTTACATCGAGCTTTATTTATGTAAAACTGCAGTTTTAACCGAATTCCCAGAGGATCTTGAATTTTTCCCCAATAAAAAGTAGCCTCTATGTATTAATCCAGGGTGTCAGCTTCCTCCATACTAAATTTTATTAAAATCGCTCCATCCGTTAAAATGTGAAGAAGTAACAAACATATACACTCAAACTTTTGCCTTTATAATATTAGTTTGATATAATCCTATTTATAGATGTTAAACAGGTAGCTAGGATCCAAGTATTTACATATTGTTGCGGCTCATGCTAAAATCCTTGTGATTTTTACACACTAAACCGTACACTAAACAAACAAAAACTCAAAATATACCCTGGTATGAATGTTGCAAAGCTACACATTACATTCAATCTTGCATAGCTGTTTAACAGTATAGAAATAACAATTAACACTGCATGTCTGTTTGTTTGTTTTGTCTCTGGATGTAAATATCATATATAATCCAAAATGGTGGCTCCCTGCGGCTTCATCTGCCTACTTGGGAGATCTTCCATTTTCCCATGATAAAAAGCCTATGTCTTTTCTCAGGTTCTAGACTATTCAGTTCAGGCTCTAGTTTTAGCGTGATAGATATGTATGTATTCAAAGGTAGTTTATTTTATTATTATGTAGTGTATCAGCTATCTGGTTACCATAGCAAAAGCTCCGCTTAGTTTGGAATAAGATTCGCCATGTGTGAAAAATTATCCCAGTATATTTATTTTATTTCGCCATTTTATAAGAAATCTTTATTGTTCCAGACATCTATGTTACTACTGTGACACGCAGTTAGAAAAGAAAGAACATTTGAATACACACATTAAACATCACTTTACAAAATCACAAATACCGTGCCCACGCTGCGGAGAGATACTGAAGAATGATGACTCCCTGAAATTTCACATACAAAATTATGGTACTATAAAACCTAAGAGACGTCCCAGACGTAAACCGGGTACTCCCATCACCGTAGAAGATTTAACCTGTGATCTATGTAAGAAAGTGTATAAAAACCCAAACAGTTTGCGGGATCATATGAAACTCCACACACAGGACCGTAAAAGGAATTACACATGTGATAGATGCGGAAAAATGTTCTACAATAAGGGTACTCTAACGTCCCACATTATGTCCCATGATAAAATACGTCCCCATGTCTGTAGAATATGCAACAAGTCCTTCCTATTCCCTAACATGTTGCGTCGACATGTGGAAATGCACTCTGGTGTGAAACCATTCTCATGTGAGCAGTGCGGACGATGTTTCAGGCTACAATATCAATTAAACGCCCATAAGATAGTACACACAGATTCGATGCCTTATGTATGCCAATATTGTAACAAGGCGTTCAGATTTAAGCAAATTCTGAAGAACCATGAGCGACAGCATACGGGTGCTAAACCATATAGCTGTCAACACTGCGGTATGGAGTTCACAAATTGGTCAAACTACAATAAACATATGAAACGTAGACATGGCACAGATACGTCTAAAAAGAAAATCACACCAGAAGGTGTCTTCCCAATCAATCCGGAGACGGGACAGATTATACAGGTTCAGGATCCAGCTGGTACGGAAGAGTGGAAGACTAAAATAATGATTCCTGGTAAGAGGGGGAAGAAGAAGGTGATAAAACAAGAGAATGTGTGAAAACTATTTTTATAACTGAAAATACTTTCAAGTTGTGTCCTGCCATTTATATTATTTGCATTTGTCACACAGTTAGTTTGTACCACAAATACCACAATAGCTTCGGTCCCGCAGTTCCCTTGTTCCTATACCTATATTAAAAATACTAATTTGTGTAGCAAGTTCTATCTAAATGCTTAGCCGTTGTTGCGCGAAAGAGTCACAAATATTCATACAGTAATTCTGACAAACTTTCACATTTATAATACTTGTGTGAGCTCATGAAAATGGTATTATTTACTAATACTTGTATTGTTGAGGAAAAATTAAATTCTACTAATGAATTCCCTTATTATGACAAGATAAAAACATACTATGCACGTATGAAGATACTTTTCTCGCACATAAACCATATTTTTGTCAAATAACAAATTTTAGGTTTAAATAGAAATGTTGTATAATTTAATACAATTTGCCATTGTTTTTAGGTATAAATTATTTTTATTTAGCACTTATATTATATGATTGTTTATTATAATTATTACTTAAGAAGTTGTTCATATTTAAATTATGTCGAATGTGAAATGAATTTATGTACATTTTATTGTTTCAAAAGTATTATTAAGTTATTTAAAAGTATGTTAGTTAGTGTTGAATTTAAGTTGTAATATTTGCAATAATTTTATAGGTACATAGTTAAAATAACTATATTTTTGTGACTATATAGTCTAGATATCATATGTACACCATATCCCACAGGGAAATAAAATTATAGAAACTCAGATTTATTTTATTTTTTCCAACCTTCAAAAATCTGAACTATACCGTCGTTTTAAATTAAAACTTCACATATAATAAATTAAAGGAATAATTTATTAACATAGTAAATATGCAAGTAATATTTTTGCAAGTAAATTCTTTAATATACAACTTAAAAAACTTAAACTGATATGATTCTATATACCCATAATCCATATGAGCTTGCATTGTGGACTGATTTTTAGTCCATATCTTTTCTCTTTCCAACTATCTTTAACAATTTGAGAGTTTGTTAATACATATTTTAGTGTTTAACAATATTATTACCTAGATGTTATTATGTGGTAAAGAAATAAACGGTTTTATAATGCACCTGCCTGATATGTAGGTCTTGCTTTATATCAAACTAGTGGCTCTCTGCGGTTTCACCCGCGTACCCGGGAGATCTGCCATTTTACTAGGATAAAAGTAGCCTATGTCCTTTCTCGGATCTTCTCTCTATCCTATGTCCTAGCGTGAAAGCGAGACAGACAGAGTTACTTTCGCATTATTTATTAGCTATATAAAAATCTCGTATCAGTGTTTGTTATCGAACTTCGAAACAGCTTGACCTATAGCTCTAAGAAAAGTACGCAGTATTTTTCACCTTCTTTTTTTTTTACATAGCTTAACAGCGTTTGCCAGGTAAACTAGTTCCTCTATATAATTTCCTTCATTTATCTATTATATTAAATCTTTTAATCATTGGTTTTCTTTCCCCTCTTACATGGTTCCATTATCTGTTCCGTCCATTCTTTAACCAACTCTGAATCTTTCAACTTCTTCGGTTTCCCTGTCTTTGGGTTTATGGGTATTTTGCCTTGCGGAGTCATCATATTCTTAGCAAGTGTCGTCCCATGTTTCCTCTTCAAATGCTTGTTACAATTTGACCAGTTGGCAAACTCCATGTTGCATATCTCACAACAGTACGGTCTAGCTCCAGTATGTTGATTCTCATGTATCTTCAAAACGTTTCTGTGCCTGAATGCTTTGCTACAGTACTGGCAGGAGAAGGGCATTATATCTGTATGTGTTATCATATGGCCTTTCAAATGCTCCTTCAATCTAAAACACCTGTGGCATTCATTGCACTGAAAGGGTTTTGATGCATAATGTGTTTTCACGTGTTTCTTTAAACGGGTCAGGTTTAGAAAGCTCTTTTTGCATATTTTACAAATTTGGGGTTCTGGATTGTCGTGGATGACGTAGTGGGTTGATAGAGCCCCTTTGGTGAAGAAGGCTTTACCACAGCGGTCACACGTATAGTCCCTATTCCTTTCTGTATGCAATTTAACATGTGCCCGCAAACTTGTAAGACTCTTAGTAAGCTTTCGACAAATGCTACACGTTAGGTCTTCATCAGTTATCGGTTGTTCTCTCCTTTTAAAGGGTATTCTTTTGGATTTAGGGGGGTTATATATGGATATATGTTTGTGTAAATCGGTTTTGTTTTGGAATATTTCACCGCACGAGTCGCATTGGAAGTCTGTCAGATGTTGGTTTACGTGGATGATATTTTGGTTATCGTCGTCGTTGCGAGAGTCACAGTACTGGCAAAAGTTTCTGGAAATAAGTAAACAGGTTTATTTGAAAGGGCTTATTAACTTCATAAACGTAACAATATGTAATTATGTTGTAATATATTCAGTCGTCAGTTTTGCTGCCTAATTTTGAAATAGATATTAAAATATCTGTGTAAAATTAGCATGAGGATCAGCTACTTGATTAAAACAGTAAAAGTTAACTTTTCAGATAGATTAAATAATAGGATGGGGTATAGGACTATAACACATCTTAGCCAAATATTTTGACGTGACAACGTCTTATAAATTGGTTTGCCGGGTGACACTTCAAGAAACTGCGTTACGCTCCGCTCACGTAACGTGACGTTGTGTTTTAAATTGTTACTATTATTTCATCCTTCTTCCTACTATACGAATGAATATTCACATTAAAATTATTTTACCACTCAAAGTCGTTGTCACGTAAAACTTTCGCCCGTATACCGACTTTACAGGCAACCAATTTTGACGTGACAACGTCTTATAAATTGGTTTGCCGGGTGACACTTCAAGAAACTGCGTTACGCTCCGCTCGCGTAACGTGACGTTATGTTTTAAATTGTTACTATTATTTCATCCTTCTTCCTACTATACGAATGAATATTCAGATTAAAATTATTTTACCACTCAAAGTCGTTGTCACGTAAAACTTTCGCCCGTATACCGACTTTACAGGCAACCAATTTTTTTAATATTAAGGAATAGCCAGATTCATGTGCCAACTACAAAAAACATAACAAAAATGTTTAACTACAGAGAGAGACGAACTTCTTAGCATTCCATGGATTGACCGTGCGGGTGCCGGGTCCATCGTGTGACAGAGAGAGAAACTCCGAGCAGATCCCAAGACTTGTGACACGGGTGTAGGTTTAAGGGGCCCCTTTCCGACGTACATCAACACTCACCTTCACTACTCATGTTTCTCTCCCTGCCCAGCCAAATCTGGTATGAACCTGTTAATGCTGCTTTAGATGCATTATTTTAAAACAAAGCCGTATAATAAATATATACACTTACTTCAAACTAACCCTATGCATTCTGACATGATCCACAAAATCAGCAAAATTATCCAAACTGTACACACAGTCCACGCATTTCATTGCAAAGCATTTGCTGTGGACTTCCTTTGTGTGACTTCTCAGTGACTCTTGGTTCGGTACTTTGATTGCACAATACTGACAAACCCATGAATAATCTTTCCAAGATTGTATATCTTCATTCATTTTGAAAATCTCTATACCATATGACAGAAGCTCTTTCAATTCCGGAGTAAGTTTTTCTCTCATGCTATCACTTTGATACTGATTCAAATGTTTCAACAATGTTGTTTCATTTGGAAATATTTCACCGCATTTACTACAGTTCGGCTGTGAAGTGTGTGTTTGTATGTGATCTGTGTTCTCTAGTTTTATGTTGCAGTACTCGCAGTAGGGGCTGAAATAATGAAATTAAATATAGTTTTAATAATAGAGTTTGAATTTTTTGGAATAATATGGTGCTGAAACTAAAATATGTATATTACGTACACTCTTTTACTTATTGCAGATAATACCCTGAATTACATAGTATATAGTAGTGATGTGCCGAGTCGCTGTTTTGGTGGATCGAGTCGACTCGAGTCAGTTTATACGGTATTCGAATCATGACTCGATTCCCTCTACTCGAATTCTATGTTTGGTATTCGAATACTGACTCGAGTCCGGGTGGACTCGAGTCAGTATTTGAATTCCGGCTAGACTCGAATCAACCCTCATTACCGATCCCTTTTTTCCTAACGTTGCGGTTGGCATCGACCTCAAAAGAAATATTGCTCATATCCGATTATGAAGACGCTTCATGATTTTAAATATTTATGTATCTAAGTTATTATCAGGTATCAAAGTTATTACTTTTCAGTTATTCGTTTGTGTTTTAAAGTCCGGTAAATGTTGTTTTAATTACTTTTTAATGAAAGATAATTAAAAACATAGAGCGTAACAAAACTCGTATACTAGACTCGAGTCAATTGAACTCGCATAAATAGAATCGAGTTAGCAAATACGAATCGATTTTTCCTGACTCGAGTACCGGAATCGAGTCTGGCGTACTCGAATCAAAATAAATTGGTATTCGAGTAGGCGAGTCCAAAGCAGGAATCGAGTCTGACTCGAGTCAAACCGTACTCGGCACATCGCTAGTATATAGTATTATGCTAGCCAGATAAATTGATATATGCAACTTTATTTCTTTATTATTTTTTATTACAAACATTCCAATACAGAAATGCCAAGCTTTTTCAAGCAAAAGAGGTACAAAATAGATTAGCCATTTATAGATTCTCACATATAGACACATACTACATACTTGAATCGTTAATTTAATAATAAAAAATATATATTTTCTCATTTATCAGTAGTAATAATACTCACATATCTCTATGACTTTTGACATGATCAACAAAACCCCTAATGTCTTGGGCATCTTCACCACAATCAGCACAGGAGAATCCACCACACACACTGTGATACTCTCTACAGTGGATTCTTAAAGCTTGGATGCTATCAACTTGCAGTTTACACTGCCCACAGACCCACGGGTAGTTTAACCAGGAAGTGTCCAGTTTTTGGCTCTCAACAGGGTAATTTGAATCATCATAGTGAACACTGATTGTTTGTTTGTCTGGAATAAAATAATAATATTGGTAAATACTTGGCTGGTGCTGTGGTTATGGACCTTGCCTTTAAAATCGGTAGTTGTGTGATAAGACAACATTTGTATCCATGAATATGTCTGTTTGGTCTGTATCTGGATGTTAGTCTAATATATAAAATTCTCGTGTCGCGGTGTTTGTGATTAAACTCCTCCGAAACAGCTTCACCGATTTTTTTGAAATTTTGTGTGCATATTCAGTAGGCGCGGGTGCAACCGTGGGGCGGCAGCTAGTATCTATATAAGTATGTATTCAAAACATAGTATATGTAGTATATCAGTTATCTGGTTAGCATAACACAAGCTCACTTTGAAGCTTACTTTGGAATCAGATTATTATTGAAAAATATCCCAGGATATTAATCACATCAAGTATTTTGTATAAAAAGATATTTGTGATGATATTGAGACAGGAAATTAAATATATTAAGATTTATGATAACATGAAACTAGATTCTAGGTCAAAGGTAAATCTTTGTACTATATTAACCCTTATTATATTAAATAATTATAATTTTTTATGGAGTAGTCTGCTAAGTGTTTTAAAAAAAAAACAGTACTTGATTATGGAATGAATATGAAAACAGAAAGACACAGTTAATCATACCATTATTTTAACTTATAGATATAATTAATTAGGTAGGTATATTAAACTTTAACGATTGAAGAAATTGCATGAAGTTTTTATCATAGAGTTAAGGACGGCTAATGCCTATTCAACATAAAAAAAATATGGTTCCAATTTCAAATACATTACCTTCAATAATTTCGTCACTGCTTTCGAGTTTAACTCCACTATTATCATCAAAATCTAAAGTCTCAGCATCACTTACTTCAGATTTAAACTCACTAATCACCATATTAGATAAAACCGTTTGTGATGTCTTAACTTTCGTGTAAAATTCGTGCGAAACATTTAAAGTTTCCAAACAGCACAAGCAAATATTTTCCGGCAGCATTTTGTTTGAAAAATCTACGAAATGTAGACATAGTAGAGATAGCTTCTCTATAATGTCGTTGCGTGTTTCTACGTTTACTGTTAGGTCTGTTATTTCGTGGAGAGGTTTCTGTTCTGCGCAAAATCTACAATACGTATCTGATAAACTCATTTTTTATTTGTTTTTTTTTTTATAAAAATTACAAAACAAGGAAGGAAGTAGCGAACAGCTGTCAAAATAAATTAAAATTCTGTCCGGAACCTGTTTTCCGAGCTGTCAAGTACCTAGTAAAGGTGACCATTCACTGTTCGATTTTGATAGACAATATGACAGCAATCGATTTTTGTGAACTGGCGGTTAAGAAAAACATAATTCTCATTTCTATGGTTGCTAAGCGGCCACAATGCTAAGATGTATGATTAATAGTTTGAAGTAACAAAACAAATATATAATTTTGCAACGTTGCATCTGACACCAAAGTGTAGATTCTACAGAACAGAGCTTATATTATTGTAACCAGACAGCTTAGGTATATAAAATGTGAAATGTACAACTAAACCAAGTGAGCAGTCAAATTAATATTTATCGTATTTGTATTTTACTTCGTTAAATATTGCATCGCGTAGTGAATGCCTTGCTTTCAGTTAAGGCAGTAACACATTATACAGAAAACTATGTCCATGAACATACTATATGACTCGGGTGTGAGCCGCTGCTAAATAATTCATAATTTAAGCTTACTTAATTACTGACATATTTACTATCGATAGTTACTCGGTTCGAAGAATGTAATATGTTACTTTGTGGATGGCACTATTAGCCCTCATTCGCACGAGAGTTTTTTTAACGGACGGAAAAAAAGCGTTCATATACAACAAATGAAGCCTTATTGTTAGATATTACTAACTATTTTAGACGCAAGATTGGAACTAAACCAAACTAACAGCTTTATCTCAGTTATTCTATACTTCTATCGTAATTTAATTAATCTTTGCTATCAACTGGTCCATGAACCATGACACTAACTTACCATGACGACAATAAAAATATGCTTCACGCGTGATTGTCGACAATAGATGAGTCATCTTGGTACTTAATTTTGGTATTGTTGTATATTTAATTGGTTTATAGACGTAGGTATATAGAGATCGAGAACGTTTCATTTAAATGAGTTTAAAAATTGTGATGTCTCAACAGTAAAAGAACACTGCCAGTGTCCTGTCATCGACCGCCATGGTGTCCTGGCCGTTATTTGTTTGTCTGCGGTTCCATCGTGTTAGTTCTCGTGAAAATAAGGTAAAGTGAAATAAAACTTTAATAATATCTGCTTCATATCTTTATTTAGGAGTAGGGCTGTTCCCAAATAAAACAAATAATTTTAATGGTAATTTATTTTTACAATGGTCACACAGAAAATATTTTTTATTATTATTTATAGGTACATGTTACGATTAATAAAAACGGCACTGAAAATAATATCACAGTAATTATGAAAACAATAAATTGATCAACGACTATTCTAAATGTTACATTAATTTATTAATATATTGGATTGCTAAAACACGTAGTACTTTTGAATTACATTTCTAATTTCTAGTCTAATATTAAACATTAGAATAAAAGATTAAAATGAAACGAATTAATGGATAATATAAGAAACACGACATTTAGATACATATCACAATTACCTATAGGTAAATATATTTTAACAATAAACGATAAAACAATTCGGTATCACCGATAAAAAAAAACCTTTAAATTAATTGAAATTTTAAAGAGAATACAAGAGAATATCATAGAGTTTTTCTTCAAATTTTTTTTTATATATTAAAAAAATACTAATCATATAGCGGTAGGCGCCATAAGTTATGTTCACATCCAAAGCACACCACAACACCTAAAATTTATCAAAATACGTGGGGTTTTTATGCAGAAGTGTTAAATTTTATTATAAGCTTATGTTAGTAGAAAGATTTTATGTTTCTCAAGCGAAGTTTATGAACAACAAACGAACATAGTTACCTACTTACGACATCTTAAACAATACCTACTTATTATGTTGTACAGTTCGAGCACTATACATTTTAACTACATCAGCGCTTTACTCACTAGCATTGTTCACGATCGAACAGCAATCATAGCGCGTGTTCTCACCATCATTCAAATCAATAAAGAGCATTATAGAAAATCATATCAAGACTTGCCAATTAAAGATTACGGGAAACCGTACATTATGTAACAACAAATAGTTTAACAAAGTACCTACGACATGAAAAACCTTTTTTCTTGCGCTGCTGTTCAAAAATACCTAAATATTGACTTTTTCGAAACTTAATATAATTTTCTCGTTCATAAAACTCGATTTGAACAAAGGTACGTTAATAATTGTCGATCGTTTAGATAAGATAAACGAGAAACAAAATTATATCGACAAATTGTCTATCTTTTGCCCAACAGGAAAATTAACTTTTTGAAGTGAAACTGGAAAAAAATTTAGTGTAACATTTTTTCGTTACGCGTCACATTTTTTCGTTACGTTAGCTTATTTGTTTGATTTGTTTATTGGATAAAGAAGTTTAACTTCTTACGAGTGTACGCTAGTACACGCACACTTTTTTTTATTATAGAAAAATCAATGTCATTAAAAAGGTTTCTGAATCTAAATATATCCTAGTTAGGTACCTACTACATTTTTACAACAACATTTAGAGACATCGATAACAATTAGACATTTACTTTACAAATTACTAGAAAATGTTTCTTATTGTCTCCACAACATCTTATTATATATATTTTATTTTTCTAAGATACAACGTTATTACGATACTTTTATATTAATATAATCGTTAGAGCAGAATCCGGAATAAAAACGTAGATATTATTTAAAGATTAAAAATTATTTAAGTGTAATATTAGATCAATTTAATCTCAGTAAAAATAATACATAATAAATAACAAAAAAACTTTATACCTAACCAAATAGTTTCATTGTTAAATTACTTTTGTAGCGTGTGGCCGTCCCACTCGCAACACTAGGGGTAAGCTCCCTCAGCGCTACTCATAGCGCGCGCCGTTGGCAACACTCGGAGAGAGAGATCGAGCGAGCCGTGCGCGCGAGTAGAGGTTTATGTTCGGCGCAGTTTGAATTTATATATAAACGCTCTAGAGTATTGTAAAGTATGCTAAAAAGGTTCATTAAAGTTTTATTTAACTAAATGTTAGTCGGGCAGACTTCTTTCATCACACCCACCCCCTAAACTTTTCATATTAGATAGATAGATATCTACTAGATAAATTAGATAGGCTTAAGCTTAGGCTTATTTACTGATTACTCTTTGTTGAAGAAATACTTTGACATTTATTTAGGTAAGTTATCTTAGTAGGTATAATATCTTACTATAGTAGAGGTAATATGCAGCGGTTTTAGTTGACAAGATATATTATAATATCGAAGTAATCAAAATAATACTAATTTTTTTATATTTTACGCGCGAATCATATCTACCTAAAAGATGAACGTGTACATATTTACCTACAAATTATAAATTTTAACTCACATTTATTTAATCGTAAATACTTAAACTAAGTTAAAACTAAGTTTTCCTTGATATGGAATCGATCAACGCTATATTTTATTTAATATCCTAACTAAATTAAACTTATATCTAAATGTTTAAATAATAAAATCCGATGAAACTGCTACGTATAAAAAAAAGGTAAAAAGACAATCCGTAGACAAAACCCAGTTTCTATAAGCTTGAGTTGAACGCCTGCCGAAATCAAGTAATTATTTTACAAAGGAAAGTAATAGGTACTTAGGTATAAGTATGGTTTCGTGTTTGATGTAAGGTCTAGACTAGGACCTATAGCCAGGATACCTGAATAACCTGATGGTATGTTTAACTTGGCTGTTTATTTTACTAACACATTTAAACTAGTTGAAATAATCAATATAATTTGAAATTAATAACTTAATGAATAAATTAATGAAGTAACGGAGCAGATTCTATGTATTTTGATTTCTTATACCTACACTTATCAACGTTTTAATGAATGATTAAAATTTAAAAGCATAATTTTTTTTTATTGAAACTTAAAAATTTGTGTTTTTTCATAGATAACATACTTATTTTTTTTGATGTTTTACTGGTTTATTTATTTTTGATCCTTATGTTTTTTTTATTCAAATGTGATTTATATGATTAGGTAAGGAATTTATTGTGCGCTTTATGTTCAATATTGTGAGAGTATAGATGTTATTAATATACACTCCATTAGATTTTTATTATTTCCCGCTTAAATAAATGTCAAATAACATATCTACCAAAGAGGAATGAACTAAAAAAAATAAATATAACAAAAAAAAATACCATAAAGTAGATAACTGCCAGTGCCATGTTATTCAATAAATATATACCTATATAAATATAAATAAAACACGAAAATCAAGGCTTTGGGCTAACGTAACAAAAATGGCAAACAACAATAACAATATAAAACATCAAAAAGACAAAAATACCTAACCTATTTACAATCTAAAACTTACCTAATGGAAGACCTTTGTGATATTGTTTGTTGCGATTATTCTTGGTTGTTACACTAAAACACACACACACACATATTCACACTTTCATTCATACACCCATACATCCGTCGTAATAATTACTTATTATATTTACATTATAGTATTATATTAATCACTAAATAACGTTGTATGTTTAAATAAAAGATACACGAGTATATTAGTTATAATTATTATAGTAACACTCTTCCATACATTCACAATATAGATATACTTATAGTATAATTATCATTTATCACCCATCTCCATACATACCAATTAATATCAATTCACGCATTTTTTTTAATTAAAAGTAAGTCACTGGCTGTCTTTTGTCTCTTAAAATTGATGCGGAACTACTTTCCAATTATTATTTGATATAAACTTTCATGTTTATTTCATTGATGCCTATTATGATATGAGCTTGAAAGCTTATCACTAACTGTAGTCAGCTTTTCAGGTATACAGTGGTAACCAGTTAGGTATTCTATTATGAGCTGGGTTTCAATTCAGAAAGGTAAAATCATATTAGCTTGACAAAATTTCAGCTGGCCTCTATGTATATCTTAAGTTGGTGAGAAATTCACAGCATCAGAACGCGTTGCGCTTGTTTAAGATGAAGTTTATATTTGAGACTGCAATGGTTCTTTTTAATAGGTTACGTCAGAGTCCAGTCAGACATAACCTTATTGATTTTCGAATTTAATTTATTTCAAATGGTCTAGTGTTTGGCCACAGACTCGTCCACGGGGACTATGACGAGATAAACATGCCTGCTTACCGAACTATTCACTTTAGCTCTAAAATATTTTAATATAGATTAAGCAACCTTCCGAACCGAGCATTAAGAGTCGACATTTCATAAGTGCCCGTGAAGGCCTATTTGAATAAATATATGTATTTCATCTCTTTTCATATGTTTTTTTTTTTATTAAATGAGCTTACGTTTGGCTTCAAACACGCTCTGGCATGAGCGACGTCGAAGCCTAAGATGTTACACGCTTGCCGAAAATGCATATTCACTCTTTATGAGCTGTAAAAGCTGTGACAAGAGCCGGTAAGTTTTCCCATTACAGTTATAGTATAAATAAGAGTGATTAAAGCCAATGTATTTCATAAATTGTCTATTAGCGTACTCGGTCGGTATCTTTTGAGTAATGGAACAATTTAGTGATGAACAAATCTATTGTGAGTACGCTCGTTTTAATTTATTAATAGCAAACATTGTCATGGTTTAATTGAACATTAAAATGTCTAAACAATATTGAACTTTATTTTACTTACTATAATACTTCGTTCGGGAAGAAACAAATAGTTTTGTGACATATGAGTGCACTGGTAAAAAGCCTAGAGTGATTTAATATGATGGTGAATTAACAGTGATTTTGTGTTATTTTTTTTTGGAGGACAATAAAAAAGTTAAGTTTTTTCATTATGGATTATCCCGGGATATTTATATCATAATTGAAGGAAATAAAGGGTATCAGAACATAAGTTTGTATTTAAATGTAGTATATGTAGTATATTAGCTATCTGGTTACCATATCACAAGCTCACTTTAAAGCTTACTTTGGAATCAGATTGGCCGTGTGTGAAAAATGTCCCAGGATTATTTATTTATTTAAATAAGGTTTGTATATAGCAAATTTCACACGTTTGGAGGCATATTTTTTTTCATAAACTGGGCCTTTGCCTATATTCATTTCGCTGTTTGTGCATGTTTGAGCTAATCATTAAAAATTAACAAAAAACATTATAAATCACGTTAAAAACTAACATGATTTAAATTACACAAAATCACACATTTTCCAATACATACACACACTCACCTTTTCATGCAATCCAAGATATTTTATATTATAATAACAATATATTCTCCTAAGCCAGTAAGGGCAAGTTATGCTGGTTGCTATACCTAAAAAATATTTATAATATATACATACATATATAAATACTAAAACAAAAAACTACAGCGTGTTGTTTTAATTTGCAAAATATTTTTTTACAATTTGTATAAAACATCACACTGTAGCTACATTTAATATTTAACACGACATTTATATATACATACAGACACATAAATCTATTTTCCTCTACATATAATACCGATAATTTAAAATTGAAAAATTTAGGGAGTCAAAATTAATTTCGTAATTGACTGGTAGGTAAAAAGGAAGGGAAGCTTAAAAAATGGAAATAAAAATGAAAAAAATAATTTAAATAAAACATTTAATAAATGAAAAGGAACCTACGGATTTACAACCGTTTTTAAATACTCTAATTTATTATTATGCATATATTGTCTTTCACACAGTATTTTGCCTTATTTATTTTATTACATTTAATTCTAGAATGATTACATTTTTTATAATTACTATAAGTTACTAAATCTTAGAAAGAAAACTTTAATGAAATTACTGATTAACATATGTTTCCTAAATCTAAGCCATGCTACCTAATTAAAAAATAATAATTAAAAATTGCAAGTGATACTTTTTCAACAAAAAAAACATACATTAATATATTACGATTATAATTACATATTTTTTATGATTTATAAATGACTTTGTCATTAATAACAGTTCGTTGTTAGAGACTGCTACAGAAATTGCATTTATTCAATACTTTCAAAAATATTTTGTCAATCTTTTGGTATTTAAAAAGATATTATATACCCTAGTCATTATTTAAGGACATAAAGTTATTAAATGCAAAACATAGATAATTTAGTAGTTTTTTTATTCAAAGTAGCAGTTAACTGTAGTTTATAAATGTTGATAAAGGCGACGACGTTGACGACGACGACCAAATTAATGTCTTTTGACCGTCGTTTCCATTCCACTGTTTATATATTTTGACAGTAATTTATGTCGCCAATCTAAGAACTAGTCCCGATAAATGTTGCTATAAGTAAATAAATTTTGACCGTCATTTGACGTTGTTAATAAATGTTGATAGTGGACCATATTAATAAGTTTTGACAGTTGTTTTAAAAGGATTTTAATGGTTTATTGGAACGGTGCTCGATCACAGTTGCAGGCAGCTCCACCTAGACCCTGGCGGCACTGGATATTGCACCATGCAGACCAGCCCTCGTAAGTGCTCAGAGCTCTGGACACCTGTTCCGATTCTAAGGAGTCTTTGGTGGCGTCCTCGCACGTTGGACAACCTGCGAGATATAGTTGTGAATGACTAGTGGTTTCATGTTGTTTTACCCGAATACCCGGGAGATCTTCAATTTTCCACGGATAAAATATAGCCTATGTTTTAATCTAGGCTATAAATTATCTTTGTTAGAAATTTCATCCAAATCCGTTCAGTAGATTTCGCGTGAAAGACCAACATACTTACAAACTTTTGCATTCATAATATTAGTAGGACTAGTGGTAGCCCTCGGTTTTACCCGCGTTTACGGGTGAAAAGAAGCCTAGCTGGAGAATAGTCAAATTCTGCACCAAATTTTATATCAATCGCTGTCGACGTTCTGGCGCTATTAAGTAATAAATATTTACATTTATAATACTTGCTTCTGCCTTGCGGTTTTAATCGAGTAGTTTCAATTTCTATTGGAATACAGGGCTAAAACTTTTATACTATAAATTCCAGCTTCCGCCCCGCAATAGTTTCTGTTCCAATAGGAATACAGGAATAAAATATAGCCTATGTTACTCCCTGATAATGTAGCTTTGATGAAAGAAATTTTAAAATCGGTTCAGTTGTTTAAGTGTGAAAGAGTTACAAACAATTTTTATATTTCAATTTTAGGGGAAGGAAAAGACGAGAATATTAATATTGAAATGAAATGAATTTTAGTTTTTTTTTGTAGCTACCTTAGTACTTAGATAGAGATACAGTATAAATAGTGTTCCTTTTTAATATTGGAACGAAAACGTGTTAGTGTGTTTGCACGCGTTAATCTCAGGAACTAGGTAGGTAGGTACTGGTTGTTACTTGCCTGCTAACGCGTATCCCTCATGACAGAATGCCGTGCAGACGGCTGCCCAGTCTACATCTTCGTTATCTTCCTCCTTGATCTCCTCGCAGCTGCATAGTGGACTACCTGATAGAGGAATACACATGTTCAATTACCTACCTATTTATTTATTAATAGTTAAGACATATCAACAGTGTAACATAATAACTGCATCTGTTTGTACAGTTGTACACCAGTTCGCCACATTTTACACGTAAATAAGTATATCTATTTTAAATTAAACTAACATAACATTTTTTTTCTAAACATAAATCTAAAACAGAATAATGAGCAGAGCAATTCCTACTAAAAAACTAAGTTTAACTACATCACATCAGCTCATATACGTCCACCGAGGAGCTCGAGCCTCCCCTAACAACGAGAGGATTTAGGCCATAGTCCACCACGCGGGCCTAGTGTGGTTTCCTCACGATGTTTTCTTTCAACGAAAGCTTATGGTGTGAGTCAGTACGTAAGTGTTTGTAAACTCAGAGGTACGGGTCAGGGGTTTGATTGAACGTGCACTCTCATGACAGTGTGTCGGTGCGTTTCTAACTGAGCCATCACGGCAACAGCTTAGCTTAACTACAACATAGATTTATATTTGAAGATAAATATGAGGTCTAAATATTGATTTGAATTTATATTGGATCGAATAATGTTAGTACCTTACGCTTGAATATGATAGTAATAATAATGAATTTATTTCTTCAATCACAAAGGTAAGATAACTTAATAGGTAACTAGTTGGAACATAAATCATACAGTTTTTATAATATACTAGTTGACCCGGCAAACTTCGTACTGCCTCAGCATCAATTAATAAAAAAAACTGAATGCTTTAAACCTTCCCTGTACTTACACAAATAATTCAAGACCAATAATAGCCAAATCAGTCCATCTATTCTCGAGTTTTTATGAGACTAACGAACAGCAATTCATTTTTATATACATATATAGACTAGTTGACCCGGCAAACTTCGTACTGCCTCAGCATCAATTAATAAAAAAAACTGAATGCTTTAAACCTTCCCTGTACTTACACAAATAATTCAAGACCAATAATAGCCAAATCAGTCCATCTATTCTCGAGTTTTTATGAGACTAACGAACAGCAATTCATTTTTATATATATAGATACCTATGGAAGTGATTAGTGATTAATTAAATCTGTCAATAGAACTATAGTGATTAGCATTAAGATTAGTTCCGTCCGCAATACAAGGGCGATTCCCCACCTTTAGTATAAACAGAAGGGCATTTCATCAACTCACCTAAATGGTTGCTACATAACGAAGGGCAGACGGCAAGCCGTGGGTGACCGTACTCCCCATCAGCTCGGCTTGAGGAGTTGAGGGCCGATTGTAGGCCTATTGGTATCATCTGATCGCACCTGGACCCACAGGCCTCTCCGCCGAGACCTTGGAATAAGAAAATAAATAAAAAATAATTATCCTAGGACATTTTTCACACACGGCCAATCTCATTCCAAAGTAAGATTCAAAGTGAGCTTGTGTTATAGTAACCAGAACAAACGGACATATTCATGGATTCAAATGTTTGTCCTGGGTGGGATTCGATCCCACGACCGCTTGAGAGTCAGGGTCACTAACCACAAAGCCAACCGGTCTGTCAATACACAAATAGAGTTAAATTTAATAAATATAGTGCTTTGCTGTACCCTGGTACCCAAAATAAGATATAACTTGTGTTATGGGTACCAGCGCTCTCACATATGCGTGACGTATAAATAAAGTTAAATTTATTTTTTACCAGGTGGAATAAAAAAGCAATAATATAAATATTCTGGGACATTTCTTTACACCTGACTCTAAACTAAGCAGAGTAATTTATGGTAACTAGATGATATAGGTACCTAAAACATTTAACTACGTTCAAATACATACTTAGATAGGTATTTACATTGAGATATAGAACAAACAGATACATATATTCATGCATACAAATGTTTAATTAATAATATTAGATATATATATGAGTAAAATAATCGAAAATTCAGCGAAACTTGTAACTAGCACAGGTATTATTGAGATAAGTAGTTGAGATGATTAAATGGCTTTTTAACCGTCTTCAAAAAAAGGAGGTTCTCAATTATTAAATAAATGCGATAATTAAATATAATTCGTTTATTTTCAAATCTAACACACTTGCTATAAATAAATATCGAAATTATTTCTTATTCTCTGAAATTATGTAGTCACTAGATACCTGAATAAACTGGCTAAGATAAAGAAACCTAAAAGTATACATAACTACAGTTAAAATTAAATTAAAATATAATACTAATTAAGTTTTTTTATTTGCAAACTTTGGTAGGTAGGTAGTTACTTATAAATTTTTCTTATTTTAACGATTTTAATATTTAACGATTTATCATAATAAAATTGCGAAAAAAAAATTCTAAACCAAAATTGTATGTAGGTACTTAGGTTTATATAGGTACAAATGTACAAATAAACGTATTTCTAGTTTTCTACACTTGTATAAAATAAAATTTACATTTATATTATTACTAGTGGCTCCCCGCGGTTTCACCCGCGTACCCGGGAGGTCTTCCATTTTCCCGGGATAAAAAGTAGCCTATATGTTAATCCAGGTTATAAGCTATCTTTATTCCAAATTTCATTCAAATCCATTCAGTAGTTTTTACGTGAAAGAGTAACAAACATCCATACAAACTTTCGCCTTTATAATATTAGTAGGATAGTGGCTCCCCGCGGCTTCGCCCGCGTTCCCGGGGGATATTAAATTTTCCCGGGATAAAAAGTAGCCTATGTCTCAGGCTCTGGATTATCTGTGTACCAAATTTCATTTAAATCGGTTCAGTAGTTTTAGCGTGAAAGCGTAACAGACAGACAGACAGACAGAGTTACTTTCGCATTTATAATATTAGTATGGATTATACCAAATCAAACATTGTCGAAGAAATAAGGTACTTAAAGAAAATAAATTAGAGCGTGAAGGCTATCTAAGTAGGTCTAATTTGCATTGCAAAAATTCTTTTTTATAGTCATTTCAATTGATAAATTATTTATATTTGGTACTCCAACCTTCATTTCATTATTAAAAATGTATCATTCTCGTGTTTGTTCTGTAGTTTTACACGCGTGACTGTTAAAAACTTTAAAAATAGAATAATCAACTAAGGAAACGTAAGTACAAATTATTTTTTAATCGACATAAATTTTTTTTGCGACTTACCTAAAAAAAACAGCTAATTTCAATAATTCCAATCACAAACACTGTCACATAGATCAACTAAAAGCATTTTTACACCACTCAAAACACCACAGTTCCAGAGCCGCGCAAAAAAAAACAACGCAACAGAACAAAAAAAATAATATTAAAAAAAAACCTGCGTGACACAAGTCTGCACACAAGTTCACCCGAGCCGGCACTGAGGGAGTCCAACGTTTCATCCCTTTCCTAAACTGCGCTAAATATATCCTATTCAGTCCCTCCTTGTCGTATTTCAATTGTAGTACAACCTCTGGCGTCTCTTGTCTCTGGTCTACGATTTTCTCTATGGCTCCCATTCGCCGATCTTGTATCTGGGCATCTGATTGGTTGGCTAGTGTTGGGCCAACCCTTACTAAAACCACGCCTAGTAATAGGGTGGAAATCATTTTCACCGTCTGGAAAATGTAAAATATTTGATTTTAATTTGCTGAGGTATTTTTAATCTGTTGTAGTATGAGATACTTTTATTTGCTGTGGAGATGCTTTTTCTGCTTGAATCATTTTTTTAATGACTATTTTTATTTACCTTTAGGTACGAATGTACCTACAAAGACATCTATATTTATTATAAGTATAACAAAGTAGGTAACTATTGTTTTTTAAGAAATTAAATGGGTTCCGCTTGCTTAAAATAATGGGGATAGATATTTAGATAACTAAGGCTTTCAATTAAAAATATAGATTGTTAAACCATTTAGGTTTTCTTTGTA
Source organism: Thyatira batis (assembly GCA_905147785.2). Classification (NCBI taxonomy): domain Eukaryota; kingdom Metazoa; phylum Arthropoda; class Insecta; order Lepidoptera; family Drepanidae; genus Thyatira; species Thyatira batis. The sequence continues at coordinate 1,536,510 of LR990512.1, read as the reverse complement.
AGTTTATTTTAATTTGGTTTGTATTGTCACTGTTGTTTCGGTCTTTTTAGTACATTACCTACCTATAAATTATCTGTTTGAAGTCGGGTTTATGATAATTTAAATTACTATTTATAATAATTAAAAAAGGTAGGTAACTACATACAATATAAATAGCTTGAACTCACAAGATAGGCAAAGCCTTCATAGTGAAGGCCAGGCCAGCTCATTTCTTCATTATAATTATGACTTGTGTAGAAATAAATAATAGTAAAATACCAATTAGGACCTAGGAATAAAATTTATAAACAGGAGATACATATTTGAAATCATGATTTAACTATAAATACCTACTCCACGGAAACTAAGTGCAAAAAGCTCTTCAGAACTTTCCGTAGAGCTTCGCGTCTGTAATAAATTGAAAAAGTTTCAGCGACGTTACAGAACTTTGAGCTCACGGGTTTATCGGAAAATATATGACGATAAGAAAACTATCACATCAAACTTCTTGCTTCTATTCTTTCTAAACAAATATTATAAAAAGATTTGTATTTTTGTATGTAATAAATAAACTTAAAAACTAGGACCGATCTGAATAATTCTTTCACCAATTAAAAGCTACATTATCGGGGAGTAACGTAGGCTATATTTTATCTCTGTATTCTTATAGGGACGGGAACTACGCGGGTGAAACCGCGCGAAGACAGCTAGATCTTTTTAAGTAGATATTAATATGGACACTAGGTATATTTTCACATTGGATATTTTGAAAAAAAAAAAACGTAATTTTCTCATAAGTACTAATTTCCGCCATGTTTTTTATACTAATACTTACCTACCTACCTACATATCTTGACAATTCGTGGATTTGAAAATTGTACCTATATTCATAGCTAAGAGACGCCTGTCGCGTCGCGGGTGAGTTAGTAACTACTAGCTTCGGTTCCGTGGTTTCACCTGTGTACTTAAAAAATATTTAGATACCTTCTTACCATTGGAAAGCTACATTATTATGGAGTACCTAACATAGGCTATATTTTATCCCCGTATTCCCACGGGGACGGGAACTACGGGGGTTGAACCGCGCGGAGGCAGCTAGTGTTTCATAAAAATCCTAAAACTTCGTATACAAACGATCTACTTATGCCAAATCGACGCCACTTCGTTGAAATCCAAATGGCTTACCCAAATTGAAACAAAGGCTCGAAGGCTGACACTAACCACACCCTAAAAGGTACTGTAGAGCGAGAGGACCGTGCGAGGGAGACAGAGCATCCGGTATTGATCCGTCCGGACATCGGTTATGTAAAGAGTTTATGTACTTATTAGATATTTCCATGAACTGTGTTATTATGTACTACGGTGTTATTATGTAAGCAAATGATGAAGCTTCCGCCCCGCGGTTTCATCGTTCCCGAGGGTAGTCGATTTTCCCCGGGGAATAAGAAGTTAATGTGCTATTCTAGAATATATTGTAAGTCTAGGATTCATACTGATCTCTTTTTCAGCCGTTTTGGCGTGATTTTGTAACAAAGTTTGTTTTTAATATTTGCATTTGCAAAATTAGTGAGTTTTAGATGAATTTTCTCTTAAAGGAATTATGAAAATTCTGTACTATAAATAATTTAATAAGCCATTCCTTAGTAAATGCCATACGCTACCAAAACATACTTAGATATATATCTTCCTATCTACATATGGAGAAAATATTCAATTCGATTATCTTATGATTTAACAAAGAATTAATGAGCCTATCAAGCTTAGCGATTCCTCCATAAAATTTTCAATTCGAACCTGATGTTCCTGATATTCATCATCATCAGCTCATACACGTCTCCACCGAGGAGCTCGAGCCTCCCCTAACAACGGTAAGGTTTAGCCCATAGTCCACACGCGCGTCTAGTGCGATGCGGACTTCACATGCCTTTAATTATGACATCTCGGGCATGCAGGTTTCCTCACGATGTTTTCCTTCACCGAAAGCCAGTGGGTAAGTTTTTATACACTCAGAGGTACGGGGCAGTAGTTTGATTGAACCTGCACCTCCATGATCGTGAGTCGGTCGATCAAACAAACTCTTCAGATTGCCAGCTGAAAAGCGCTGTTGTCTTCAACAGCACATGCTGAGCTGGTCTCCCTTTGACAGCACTCCTACTGCTTGTTTGCTATTGATTTGTTTTTATGTTTATTTTTATGTAATACAAATTACTGTTGCAAAATAAAATAAATATTCTGGGATATTTCTCACACAATGCCAATCTGATTCCAAACTAAGCAGAGCTTGTGATATGGTAACTAGATAGCTGATATACTACATATACTACTTTTAAATACATACTTATATAGATATTTATATCCAGACACAGGACAAACAGACATATTCATGCACACCTACAAATGTTTGTCCTGGGTGGGATTCGAACCCACGACCCGCGGCTTGAGAGTCAGGGGCACTAACCACAAAGCCAACCGGACTGTTGTGTAATCGTTATATACCTAATGTGTGCTGTCAATTAATATTTTTCTAACTTTCTTTCTTTCTTTTTAGCTTTATAATATTTGTATAGATATAAATATTAATTATCTCGCGAGTTTAGCCGTAGGGCGGATAAAGTATATGTATAAAAATAAATAGAAAACTCACATAATAATTGTAATCCGTGGAACCAGACATGTTTGTTCGTATCTCAGACTCTGTGTGAAAGCTTTCACGCTACCGTGAACTGTTTCATTGTATTGTACACAGAGTAATGTGTTATAGAGACTTTATATGTTATTTAAAAGACTGGAGTCATTTAAAATAATACTTTCCGATGACCTATCTTGAGGATTAAAGTAGGTACCTAACTATTCACAAAGGCATATTTGAATAGAAATATTTTAATTTGTAATAGGTATATGATATACTAAAGTAATTTAAATAAGCTGTAATAAGTAGATAGGTATCTATAAAATTATTGATTTTAAAGCTTGTTTAATTTGTGAAATTCTGTGTCTACATGTTATTTCCATATAATTCTCCAAATTAGCAGTGTCTTTGTACTTCGTACCTACTTCTGATTACCTATAACTTAGTATCAATAATAAAATATCAATCAATAATGTCAAATCCACGCGCAAAACGCAAGTTTATATTTATTAAATATTATTTTGATACTCTATTTAATTAAAAATATATCTACTTTTTTATTTTACGTGGTCGTAAAGTAGGTCGAACTCACGACCAGCGGTTTCAAGTCAGGGTCACTAACCACAAAGCCAGCCGGCATGTCATTTAATTAATTATCTATAAACATTTTTAAATATAAGGTGAATTCTTTGTTGAATATCCAAATAAATAAATAAATAAAAACACACATTTCTCTGTGTGCACTTAATATTTTTTTATCTATCCTATGAAGCTTTCAAAGCTTTTAACTGATAAGTGTTATCTGACAACGGGTCACCTTCATAATTCAATTCGTTTATTGGGTATCGAGATTATGAAATCGTACTAATATTATAAACTACCTCCCGCCCCACGGTTTCACCTGCGTACCCGGGAGATCATCCATTTTCCCGGGATAAAAAGTAGCTTATGTCCTTTCTCAGACTCTAGACTATCTCTGTACTGAATTTTATTTAAATCGGTTCTGTAATTTTAGCGTGAAAGCGAGACAGATCAACAGACAGACAGAGTTACTTCCGCATTTATAATATTAGTATAGATTAGAATTAAAATCTTTACACAAAGCACTAACTGCATTAAAATTACCTTATACCTACCTATATCCTTTACCCCCCTAGCAGGGCGTGTCTTTGACGTCATACGCCCCCCCTCCCCAACCCACTTGATAGGGGGAAGGGGGGAGAGGCAGTGGGGGTAGGGTAGTAGGGATAATTTCCACGGACATTACTGAACAAGTCTGTAAGGTTTTGTAGAGTTTTGCGATGATATAATATGTCGCTTAAAGTAAAATGTAAAAATTCTACTAATAGGTATTATAAATGCGAGAGATCGTGATTTGTTACTGTTTCACGCATAAACTACAAAACGGATTTTTAATAAATTTTGACCATAGATTTTTTATTTTGTTTTATAACCTGGATTAGCACATAGGCACGCTAGTTTAAATTCGAGAAAATTAAAGATTTAATTTAGACTGAAAAATCTTTGTTCTGGATACCTACTTATTTGGGTTATTTCAGCCATAACATATTATTTATACTATGTGTTTAGTAATACGGTAACCGCTTCCCATCAGGTTGGAACGTATGCTTGTGTAAAAAAAAAATTGTTATAATTTTTTTTTGTGGGTATATATTTTCTTTGTTATAATTTTTTGTTTGTGTATTGTTATTCTTTGTCTATACTAATATTATAAAGAGGAAAGATTTGTTTGTTTGTTTGTTTGTAATGAATAGGCTCCGAAACTACAGGACCGATTTCAAAAATTATTTCACCTTTGGAAAGCTACATTATCCCCGAGTAACATAGGCTATATTTTATCACTGTATTCCCACGGGAACGGGAACTACGCGGGTAAAACCGCGCGGAGGCAGCTAGTTCTAAATAAGCCCAGAATCTACTGGACCAATCTGAATAATACTGACACCAAAAACTAAACAAAGCAGAGCTCAGTGATTGAAAGACAAACATACATACATCCAGAGATCTATAAAATAAAATAAATAAATAAGCCATTTATTTATTGCTTTTACAAAGTTTAAAAAAAAATTATAAGTAACAATAAGTATTACTAATAGTTATGTTGCGATATATTAAAAAAAAAACATATCGCCAGAGATCTATATAGGTACCTATATGAAGTATAGAACACATACTTACATAAAGCCTGCAGTCACCTTTAACCTTCCAAAAGGCGTAGGTGTGAAACAATACCTTTGACATTTTCATAAACTCTGACCTTTGGTACACAATGACTGCCTTATGCAGTAGTCATGCTAAAGCTAGGATATAATATTTAGGTTCCGTACTTATCAGCTTTTCTACACTAATATTATAAAGAGGAGGGATTTGATTTTAATTTGTTAGTAAAGAATAGGCTTCGAAATAACGGTGAACACGTTTTTTTTTTAATCCTTTAGAGTTGGATAGCCCATTTATCGAGGAAGGATACCTATAGGTTATATAACTTCACGCTATGACCAAGAGAGTCGCAGTAGGTATCATTAAAAAAAATCCTTAGGTTACTTGTATATGTGTAAAAAAGATTTTTACCTAAGTACCACAAAACTCTATTATGGAGATTTATGAGTAATGTAACATGCAATGCCCGAGATGTCACTAAGCATGTGAAATCTGCACCGTAGGTACTAGGCCCACGTGGTGGACTATGGCTTGCATCCTCGTTGTTAGGGGATGCTCGAGCTCCTCAGTGGAGACGTATATGAGCTGATGACGATAGACATCATTTTTATAATTAAGACTAGTTCCCATCTTTAACTCACATTTCCGGGGAATCTAAGTACTTAAGTTTATCTATTTCTATTTTCTTTCAAAGAAACCTTATTTGCCCTATAACAAAGATTTAATTACCAAAACACCCAAATCAGTCCAGCTGTTCTCGAGTTTTGTACGAAATATCATAATTAAATCATTAACACCTTATTTAGACTATTATCTACGTAGATTGAATGACCAAAAACGCCCAAATCGGTCCAGCTGTTCTCGAGATTTGTACTTAAGAGATGTCATAATTAAATAGATGTAAAGTCAACGCACTAAGCCTGCATGGTGGACTATGGCCTAAACCTCGTTTTCAGAAACTTTGTGCTTAGCAATACATATTAAGCCATCCATTTTCATATTATAGATAAATAATATATCTCCCTTTATCCTACACTAAATCTTCATAATGCAATGGGAAACGTTCATTAATCGATTCCAAATATGTTCCAGACCTCTAAAAGGGGTGGGGGGTGACCTGATTCCCATGTATTGACCATCCTGACGACCCAAATCCATCCCCTTACCTCGCCCGACCTCCACCACGCATGCGCGGAGAACCCTGGACCTATCTCCAAGTTTCCAGGGGATAAAGTCGGCAGTCGTCTCCCAACGCGGTCCTACAGAGTGCAAGCTGCAAATCACTAATATTACCTAGAGAATTCAACTTCTTTTCATATATGAAAAACATATGTAAAATTACCACCCTCAACGATATTGTTTTCAAATATAAACTCATCGCCGACCCCCTAAGGCACATAGTCATCTGTCTCTCCACAAAAAATATATCTTACAAGTAGTGTTTAGAGAATTTTAATTAATACCAGTTTTAACGTAAGCAGTCTGTAAGCAAGATTTGTAAGTATATACTTTTTATGATACTTTTTTTTAGATAGTTGTTTTAGCTCTTCTAGATTAATTTTCGTATGATTTTCACTATTCATTCATTTTCAATTTTTATGTAATTAATTAATGTTTGACCTATTAAATATAGATTTTTTCTAAGTGCACTGCACATGCGCGAAATTATTTTTTAATCAAACTCTTTGGTGAAAATTGACAAAGAGGTTTTTGTTTTCAAAATTATCCTCGTAGCCGTTCGTATGATTCGATATTAAAAATTAAATAATTCTCGGTAAAATTAACATTTACTTTTTTTCTTTTTACAGAATATTAAAATACCCTAGAAGTAAGCGAAAAATGTCCAAGCTAACATTGGACGGCTTTTTTTCGTACTGCAAACAAATTGCTGAGCATATCCAGTTGGTTCGTTCACAATTAATTCCATTTGTCGATAGCGGCCATTTTGTTTTCACGCGCCGTCGCCATTTTGGGTCGATACTCCTTTGTTCTTTAGATGCATGAATATACTTTATATTAAATGCATGTTTATTGTTGTAAAGCTTTGTTAAGTTAGTTATGACGTCATTATTAAGAATGCACAATTTGTAATTTTATCATTTCAAGTTATCTTCATATTTTCAAAGAACAAGTTAAATCGATGAACTTAGTTATCATTCTTCATCATCAATATAACATTATGTCAATCACGCTTATCTACTTATTAAAATCATTATACCTACTAAGTACGAGTACTTTGAACCATTATCAAAAATAAACTCGAACATTACAAATTTGTTTCAAATAATGAATCTGGGGATTTATATCTACTTACGATTTCCTTAAATCATGTTCCTAATAATCTAAAATAGGTACTTACAATGATTCCGATTTAAAAAATCCGCTTTGCTTTTAAAATCAATCTTTCTTTGCCGGGTCAAAAAATACACAATATATTTTTAAATTTATTATTTTATTAAATATTTGTCTGTCTGTTTGTCCAGGGTGAAAGAATGGCGTCCCTCTCAGGCCAGAGCACACCCAAGCTGACTTCCGCCGTCGGCAACCTCTACTATGACTGTGAGTACCTTCTTACTTTTTTATCGTACACTGGCAACTCTCAAGGATATGGCAACTATTGGCAACCCTCTACTACAACTGTAAGTACCAGCTTTATTCACAGCAGGCCGAGTTATGGAAAATGTGCGCAGAATTTCTATATAAACAGGATTTTTGGCTAGTTTATATGAAAATAGGAAAAGCGAGCAAATTAATAATTAATTGTAAACCTATATGCATTACTTTATTATACCACAAAGGTGGCAAACAGTACGGTCCCATCTGATGGGAAGCGGTTACCGTAGTTAATGGACGCTTGCAACACCAGGGGCGTCACTCACTCATTGCTTATACATATCTTGATCTTTATAGTATTTTATTTTAAAATTATTTAAGACTACAATAATGCTAGCCTCTGCTCAGCAGTGGATACCTTATTAAGGGCTGATTAGTTAGTAAAATAACAATAAAAAATATTATAAAAATATAGAAAATATGTCGCAAAACGCAAGCATTACCACACTAAATCGATATTGTAAAGTTAATTAGTGACGTCACATGTCACAGTAGATTTTAGAGCAACGTAATTAATGACTTGACAAACAATAGGTCACGGTTGTGGTTTGGAATAATCCCTTAATAGCAACTTTGGCACTTTGTGAATTGGGCAATACTGAAAAAGGGACGCTTAAATCTATTAATCATTAGGATATTTAATGTTTTTTATTTATTGTTTAGCTTAACTAGTACCTAATAAGTTAGATATAATTGTAATTAAATACAGTGTGGCGACTTTTTAAATGAATTACTTACTAAAGTATGATTTTGTTGAATTATGACAATGAATTGCTTTGGTAACTTTGCAAAGAAGTCGCTAGTTGACTATAAATTAAACAAAAAATAAATCAAATGAATATATTTATTCTTTCATATAAATAGGCCTTCACAGGCACATATGAAACGTCGACTCTAATGCTCGGTTGGGAAGCTATTGCTAAGAACTAGAATTAAGATCTAAATTCCAAATAATTAATACATTTATAAAATAAATCTGTATAATACATACTTATATGGATAACTCTGCGAACTAAAAACACACAGCAAGAAATTTACAAATATGTTACCGAGTCGCCTTTTGACAACATAAGTAAATGAAAAATGAAAAAAAACAATTTCATATTAAAAAAAACTTTCATAGATAAACCTCATAATAATGTCATAGATAACAGAAACAGAACTGTCACTATGACAAGCTAACCCGAGCCTCCGTTATCAGCCACATCCGCCAGGGGGAGTGACTTCCGAAAGGAAATTGTGTGCAACATATCGCATTACTAAGGGTAGGTATAGATACAATTTTATGGGTTAAATATTGTTTATTAAAATAGGGTACAAGTTCATATAATAACTAGCTGCCGCCCCGCGGTTTCACCCGCGTAGTTCCCGTTCCCGTGATCTACATTTAGGGGTATGAAAAATAGATAGTCGATTCTCAGACCTACTGAATACCTATGCATATTAAATTTCATGAGAATCGGTAAAGCCGTATCGGACGAGTTTAATCACAAAAACCGCGACACGAGAATTTTATATATTAGATAATAATAAATATCCTGGGACATTTTTCAGACACGGCCAATCTGATTCCAAACTAAGCAGAGCTTGTGATATGGTAACCAGATAGCTGATATACTACAAATACTTCTTTTAAATACATACTTATATAGATATTTACATCCAGACACAGGACAAACAGACATATTCATGCATACAAATGTTTGTCCTGGGTGGGATTTGATTCCACGACCCGTGGCTTGAGAGTCAGGGTCACTAAACACAAAGCCAACTGGGCTGTCAATGTGGCTAATCGTTAGATCTGCCTGGATGATGTATATGGTTAGCGTAGCAGATGTAGCGGTTTCACCCGCGTACTCGGGAGAGCTTCCATTTTCCCGGGATAAAGAGTAGCCTATGTCCTTTCTCAGGCTCAAGACTATCTGTGTACCAAATACCATTTAAATCGATTAAGTAGTTTTAGCGTGGAAGCGAGACAGACAGACAGAGTTTCTTTCGCATTTATAATACAATATTACTAATATTAGTATAGATTTTTCAGTTCTATTCTATAGAACATAGTATAAAATGTATTGACCTTGTACTTATTATAGCTCGTGATTCCGCTCGATCTTCTGACACAAGTATTTGTACTTAAAAGAAGGTCCCAACCTTAATTTAGAATTGTAAACCTTGGTTACTGAAATAAATATTTTATAAAAAGTAACTTTTTTTTTAAAAACATATTTTCCTTTCGAGTTAACTAACAGTAGTATGTTTTTAAACATGTAATATAATATAACTCATTCTGTAATAGAAAATAAATCCACCCCAAATATTTTGTAGGGTTACTTACACAGAATATATATCCGTAGATGCGTCCCTCTTTAGCGTTGGAAAGAAGTATATTTTTATTGTTAAAAACACACATAGACACATATAAATCAAATTAGTATCTATGCTCCTTAAAACTGGTACAGGATTTACTATAACTTATTATAATACTTTACTAACATACATTTTAGGGTTCCGTACCCAAAGGGTAAAAACGGGACCTTATTACTGAGACTTCGCTGTCCGACCATCCGTCTGTCACCAGGCTGTATCTCAAGAACGGTGATAGCTAGATAGTTGAAATGTTCACAGATGATGTATTTCTATTGCCGCTATAACAATAAGTACTGAAAATAAAATAAATAATTAACGGGGCTCCCATCACGGAACCCGTCGTGTGCGAGTTCCGCTCGCACTTGACTGGTGTTTTAGTGTGTAAATATTTGACCGTGCAAAGTAAGTGTAAATAAGCAATTTGTTGGTAAGCCTGAAAATATTAATAAATCAATTTCTACCTACGATCAACTAAGTGTGTAGGTACCTTCTGCGAGTATTTAGTATTTGAGACATAATATATGGGTAGGATTACCTCCGCCCCGCGTCGTTGCCTGCCTCATAGCCCATAGACACTGATTGTTTTCTTTTTATTTACGATTATAGACTTATCTATTTGTGGTTATTTTTCTTTGGGGGCCTAACGGATTTGGAATACGGAGTGACAGATTTTCTCCTAAGAACTTAGTAAAAACGGTATGAAAAAACAACTTTTAATAAGATAGTTAACTAGTAAAAAAAGGTATAGGTACAGTCCGTACAGTCGGGATCAGAAAATGTTTACCACCTTAAGGTTTATAAATATGCCTGCGCACGTCTATGACACAAAGTCAATATGTCTTTGGACTACTTATTTCGTTACTTAGGTACCTAGTAATTTTCTAGTATCTTCTCTTTATCTTTTTTTCTAGTACTTATTAAGTAGTATTTTTGAGAAATTTTATTAAAACGACATGGAAACATGGAATCATTTTCGAAATTTCCTTCAATCCATAATCGCCTTTTTTGAGTCAGTGAAAGATATTTGCAATATATTTTCAAATCTTCACCTCAATCATTACAGAGACAGACAAATATATTAAAACCTGTAAGCCTTTTCAGTCGTAGTTAAAAAAAATGTTACGTAGAAAATACTGAAAATCTTTCGTAGATTAAACCATATAAGGGCTCACCATAAGGGCCCCACCCTTAACTAGGGACGATGAGATTAACGTCGTTGGAAGTGTAGTATAATGTTATACTCTAATTGTTACCGTTTTTATCCTATTGCAAAGGTACTTAAATATAAATAATTTGGACTCTATACTGATGTCTATATGAATTAAATAGGGAGTAGATAGATATCATGAAAAATAAGCAGTACTAGTCCCCCAGGGCATAAAAAGTAGCCTATGTGGTCATTCCGGAACATATTCTAACTCCGTGCCAAATTTCATCGTGATCCCTCCAGCCGTTGGTGCGTGAAAGAGAAACAAACATACTACTCTCTCACAAACTTCACAAATATTTATAATATTAGTAAGATTCAAATGCTCTTCATAAAAACGCAATCCGAATTCACAAATTGCACAATCCAACACTCCACAGTCGGATGATCCGCGCAACCCCCATCCCGCCCTAGGGGTCATAAATACCGATACGCGGGACAACTTGATCCGACCCCCAACCCCCCACCGCAGTAATGACGCGGGTTTTTAAAGAGAATCCCTCATTTGTGCGGATTTTACCTCACGTTAAGTATAGAGAGGATCTGGACGTTTTTAATTGGACAGATTAGTGAAGAGATTTTGTTTTGTTTCGTTTAAAAAGAAAAAGCTTTTTGAATCGAAGTCTTATTATGTAATTAACATAAATATACTTGGTAATACATGGTGTATAAATTCAGCTTGTGTCAGATATAAACATAAATTAAATACTACATTTAACTAAATAAGAGAGAGCACTGATTTCTGTAACAGCTTTCTCAGAAGGAACTCGTTTCATATTGTTTTTCCTTTCTGTGATTAAAGATAATAATTATTTGCTTATTCCTGGGATTACAATGAAATGTTTATAGGTACGTCCAGATTGTAATTTATGTGTTTAATAGTTATTATTAAAATATTCCACTCATTTTTATTCTTATCACTTTCGTAACTGCGTGAGTTTTACAAAAATATACAAACAATCGCACTCCATACTTAGCATATACGAAGGGATACGTAAAAATTTCTATTACCCCGAGTAAATCCGCGCAAATCCCCACTCTATCAATCCTAGTCGAGTCTATGGCTCCTTTATCCGGGTGGATGAATGCACTTTTAATGCCCAACGAGAGATGTTACGAGCCCATGGTTTTACTGGTTAAGATGGTGGATTTTTGAAATGATGGGGTGGAATATTGATTGTCATTTTATATTCTTTTGGTTGTGAGGATAATAAAATGTTTAGGAAACTAGCGACGTTGGTTTTTTATAAATCAAGGTAAAATTGGTATAGAGTACTTAAAACTTTAAACCACTTAACCCAAATAATAAAAAGACTTAGGAATAACTTTATTCTGATGTTTATATACAATTTATTTACTGTTGCAATTGAATTTGGCAATTGACTAGTATTTTATTAATCGTGAGTGAATTTGCTCTCATGGAAATGACTGTGACATATTTGCTAATATACTTAGGTTAATTTGACCGGTGTGTCATTGGGGACTTATGAAATGAGTTTTAAGTCGAAAATAATTATATTAAATACAAATTACTACTATTATTAGATACAGAACGAATATTAACTAAAATATTTGTATTACATAACGTTAATTGTGTAACATCCTACTCTTAAAACGTATCCGGAAAATTACAATACAACAATCAAATACAAATTTTTCAATTGATTTAACACAATTTCTCGCGGCTCTAATCCTGAATCACCATAAGCGCGCGACCCGAGGAGTTTTTAATTAAAACCCCTAATCTAACCCTAAACTGCAGCTGCGTTATTTGTTTGTTTATTGTTGTGAACACAATATATCGGTGCGGGAGTGTAACTAATCGGACGTGGGGTGGATTGTGTAAGTGAAATTCCAGAATTCGCGCGGGGTGCTCTCGACCCCGCCGTTGGACGGGAGGGTTGACTTTTTAATAAAAATCATTTTGCACAGCTATTCAAGGCAGATATTTTGAGTAAAGGAAACCGAAATATAATAAAATTAGGTATATAAATTTACGATTATGAACTAAATACGGTTGAAAACATACCTTGCAATAGCCCAATACTATTTTTAAATTCCTCAAAAATACTTTGCCTATTAACTGGATATATCATTATGATATTATTCCATGCATGTATAAGCATATAAGAATAATAATTTAATCAAAACTTTACTAAATAACAAGATAAATACGAAGTACAGTAATTCACATATACAGCAATGCTAAATGTTCGAATTTTGTTGAATCCAATTCAGCTTCAGTTTTATTGCAAGCAAAATACTACATAATTTTCCACGACATTTCGACAGACTTTTAACGTCACATTTTTCCTTTTATCAAAAAGCTGTCCCACTCAATGACAATCGGCTTACGTTGTCCAAAACATACGTTCACACAAATCTTTCTCACCATAACACATTGGTATTTACTTAAGATCGTATTCTATTGGAATGCGGTTGCAAATCGCTTGGCATATGTGGCAATTTATTCTGGTTGAAGTATAACATCTGGAATGCGATGTAATGCTTGACAAATAAATACTATTCGAGGGGTATTACACTATTTGTTCGCCGTAAAGTAATCTGATTTGAACTTTGGGGCCATGGCATAAGAGTTTAAATTTGTTGTTTTTGTAGGTTTGTTGGAATTATATCTTTTATAGAACGAAGATGTTAACCATTTTAGTATTATAATGCTTTCAGTTGGCACTAAGATTTCTTGACTGTTTTCTGACTATATAATGTATTTTAACCTATCAATTTAATTTTTTAACAAGTAAATAAAGTAATATTTTCGTACAAAAATAATAAACAATCTCAAATTATCTATAATTTGTATACTCATTACTAGATTTCACATCAAAAAGTACAGAAGCACATATATTATAATCTATACATCAATATCTCATAACAAAGGGACCTACCCTGAGGCGTGTGTCGGACAGGCAAGTGATAGTGGCTGATGTACGGACATGGGGTTTGTCCGGATCTGGGGTCGCGCGGATCTGGGGTAGCGCGGATCTCGGGTCGAATAGACCGAGAGTAGTAAAGGGTTAACATTTGAAGTGTTAAGTGAATTCTCTTGTCACTGTATGTGAAACTCCCACGATTATTTCTACGTAATTATGTATCCTACTAATAGCATAAGGGCAAAAGATTGTGTGTATGTTTGTTACTTCTTCACCTCTAAACGGATATGGAGTTGTTGACCCTGGATTAAAACATAGCTTACTTTTTATCCTGAGAAATTGAAGATCGAACGCGAGAGAAACCGTGGGGCAGAAGCTAGTCGCTGATTATTTCTTTAGAATAGAAGGTCTTAAGATTTGATATCACTTTAATATGGTCAAATTTTTATAGGGACTAGGTATTTATATTACATAATTTTAATGTATAATAATGATGCATTACGTTACGTCCAACAAATATATTTGTACTTAGTTATTAATATCATTTTCTCATGTAAGTGAATTTAATTCTAATGAGAAATAAAGTTGTCTCAAACCTTATGCATGTTTAAAAAATTTAATATAATAAGAAAATAACTTCGTTTCTGTCAGTAAATGAATATAAAAAAAAAAATAAAAATACCGGCCGAATTGAGAACCTCCTCCTTCTTTTTGGGAAGTCGGTTAATAAAAATATATAATAATTCTAATATTCAGGTTTATAAGGTCGCTCATGCTTAAAAAAGCCGACAATATATTCGAACCCATACATTTTTAAACAAACATACATACATCCACGTTTCATTCAACATGTATTTATTTTCAAAAGGTAGATTAAAAAGTCAAGAAGATGAATACACGTTCAAAAATTCTCTTTTGACTCCTCATCGCTTGAATGAACTCATTCTTCATAGAAACAAAAACTGACTGATAACCTAACAATAGTAGGTCGAACAATGCTTTTATTTTATCAACCACATTTTCATCTTTATTTACATAAGTTAAGGTTCAAAATCCAAGGGACTTTGCTCTCTAGATATCTTCGCAGACTTGTATATTGAAAATCAAAACGTGTATTGTTATGAAAAGCTTCTTTCTTTAGGTTTTCTACCTTATAGTTATAGAAAAAAGGTTAAATATCCTTTGGTTGGGTTTTTCCGTGTGCAAACATCCCCCTAAGTAATAAAAGCGGACAAATCAAAGACATCTGTGCTCGGATGTTAGGAAAACGTGTTGTAGGAATGTATGATTAATAAATATAGACATTTTTTTTAAACTAAGCATTAAGAATAAAGATCTAAGAATGAAAGACAGCAGTGGCTTAAGTATCTTTAAACAAGATCTGTAGCAAAGTGCTACGGGCTACGGTGCTACGAGCTACGGCTACGAAGAACAGCTACGAACATACATAAATATTTACTATACAAAAATATATACTCTGATAGTATCACTTATGGCATAATATGTTAATTTTGAGTCCCTTAAATTAAATAACAAAAAATATTAAACAGTATTATAATCAGTAGGTATATACAAATAAATACAGTTTTGAATAATACCATGTTAAAATTTGACAGTTTTTTTTAATAACAAACTAAAACTAAAGAATAAATCCAATTTGACATATAAATTGACACCTACATACGCGCGAAATTCTTTTTTAAATTACTTTAACGGCTATGACTCCAAGCACTTTTGAGACAGTGTTGCCAACTGTCGCTATTGTTTTTGGCTACTTATATATTCTTTTTTTTTCACCTCTGTTCGATTTCTGCATTACCATGAGGGTAGTTTTGATTCACCACTGAACTCGATCTGAGGGTGGGAATATAACTCGTTGTTGCAACGAGCGGGCAGGATGCCTTTAAGCGCCGTGAGAGACGGACGTTCCTTTACCTACTCATCGTGACCGTGTCAGATCCTCAACGATAGACGTTCTATCAACTACATGAGTGTTGTGTTGTTCCTCATTGCCGTGCAGTGCTCATTTCCAAGACTAGATACTGTGTTTGCCGTGCTTATTTCTGGTGTCTGGACTCCATACAGTAGGCTGAGACTCTGGTGCCTGTTCTTCACCCCCTTGGAAGTGATTAGAGGTAGGTGGTGTTCAATAGCCTTCTTGGAAATTGCAGAATAGAACGTTCCCAACATACTCATTTCAATTTTACCATACAGTCCACTATATATCTATATTTAATCTACAAAAATATCTACCAGTATAATTCCTCCTAATAGATTGTGAAAACCGCACAACCTCCGACGCAAAAACGACGGGATAAATTTACCGTGTCTATGTAAATGTGTATGTGTCTGTCTGTGGCATTGTAGCTCCCAAACGGATGATCCGATTTTAATGCGGTTTTTTTTGTTCTAGCCATCCTGCCGTACCGTGAGGATGCTAACCCTCAGACTCGCGAGTTCCTGGCGCGAGTCATGGACGTCCTCCTTGACTATGTCCAACAAGTCAATGATAGGAATGAGAAGGTACAGTACATTTATAGTTATACTAGCTGCCTCCGCGCGGTTTTACCCGCGTAGTTCCCGTTAAAATATTGGTCATGTTTCACCAGAATAACGTGAAAACATTTTTGGAATTTATAAAGAGGTGAAGGAAAAACATCGTGAGGAAAGCTTGCCCGAGATGTAACAATTAGAGCGAGGTCCCATTGGTGCGTTGCGCTGCGTTGCGCCGGGATGCGTCGACGCAGCGTCGATGCTGCGTCGTTTTCCATACATTTTTTATGACATGCCCCATTAGACCGTTGCGTCGACGCGCGCGACGTTTCAACGGATCGACGGACAAGAGACGAAGCGGGAGGGAGGGTTATGCGCTGCGTTGACGGAGCTCCACTGCGACGACGCACTGTGATCCACTGCTGGGTGGACTGAGACACAGCCGCAACGGCGAGCGTACCCTCTTGCGTTGCGTTGCCGCAGCGTCAACGCAACGCAGGTGTGGCATACAATGCGTTGTTCCGTTGCGACGACGCGACGCAACGCAGCGCAACGCACCAATGGGGCCTCGCTCTTAAAGGCATGTGAACTCCCCCAATCCGAACTAGACCCACGAGGTGGACTATGGCCAAAACCCCCTCGATGTTAGTGGAGGCTCAAGCTCCGAGCGTGGTTGATGATGATGTATATAAAGAGTCCAGTAGTCGATTGACTAAGTAGTTACTTATCTGTATAATTACGGTGTTCATCATCATCATCATCATTTCAGCCGTAAGACACCGCTGAATATAGGCCTCCCCCATCGATTTCGGTGTAACTACGGTGTGTTATTACGGTGTTGCTAGGCAACAAATAAATACCCTATTTAGATACCGTCTTTATTGTTCTAGATCTTAGACTTCAAGATGCCAGAGGAGATGCAGAAGATCTTGGACCTTCACCTCCCTGACGAGCCCCTCCCCCTCAAGCAACTCTTGGAGGACTGCAAGGTGGCGCTCAAGCATCAAGTGAAGACGGGTAAGTCGGCATAGCTTATGAAATTCTCTTGTCAAATTTATTACAGGAGCAAGTGTCATTAAATGAAACTGAAAAGAGTTATTAAGGGACTGATGACTTCTTAAATTCACTTTTCTTCTGAATATAGGTAGTAGAAGTAGATTATTAAATAAAATAGTATAAGAATGTAGTTAGGTAGTATAAGATAAATTTATTTTTAATAGAGCAGATCGTCTACCAATTGCTGAGCAGTTAATAAAAATAATTCTTCATGTCTGTGAGATTCCAAAAATATTATATAGAAAATATATTTTTTTAATTTATTATATGACTTTACTAGCTTCTGCTCCTTTTTCTGCTGCTTCTTTTTAATGTTCCCGGAATAAAATCAGCCATTTAATTTTGAAACCTGTAGTTTTGTTTGAATGAGTAACAAACATCCATTCACTCATACACACTTTCGCATTTATATTATAATACTCGCTGCCGCCCCTCGGTTTCACCCGCGTAGTTCCCGTTCCCGTGATCGCAGGGGTATCAAAAATAGATAGTAGAAGATTCTCATACCTACTGAATATGCATATAAAATTTCATAAAAATCGGTCAATCCATTTCGGAGGAGTTTAATCACAAACACCGCGACACGAGAATTTTATATATTAGATAGATATAGGTAGGAATTTAGGATTTTAACGACTAGCAACCCTAAGACTGCTATTACACGGTTGATGTGAAACAATTACATATAACTGAACACTGCGCAGTCGGGTGTGCGACCGAGGACCGAGGGCCCATCATTCCGCTACATTTAGACACTTAATTGAATTGTTTGGAGCCGTTCGGGTATCATCGGCGCTCGTCGGGCTCATTCGGAAATTGCCTTATTTTGTAATATTTTGAGGTTATTTAAAAAGTTTAAGATAGGATATTCTTATTCGTAAGTTTTATATAGAGGTTAGTTATAATTGGTATCTCTATATATATAAAACAAAGTCCCCGCCGCCTCTGTCTGTCTGAACGCGATGAACACAAAAACTACTAAACAGATTTTCATGCGGCTTTCACCAAATTACGGAGTATTTCATGGGGAAGGTTCTTATGTATAATACATCAATTTGGACCCGGTAGGTGGTGCTGGTGGGCGGAACGAAGTCTGCCGGCTCCGCTAGTAAAAAATTAAAATAAGTAAAATAAATGTAGGTATTGAACTCAAGACCATCTTGATATTTAGGGTAGTAAATCACAAGCCAACCGGTCAGAACCAACCATTACAAATTTTGACACACGTACCTTACTTCGAATAGCAGTGAAAACTGCAAAAAGTTATAGATGGGGAGCCCAAGAGGGGATTCTGGGAGTTCCTCGAGCGCGGCAGATTAGTATATGGGAGGTACCTTAGGTCTAGTTGAGTGCCTCAACCAAATCTAAGCTCTCCATGTGGAGCCGCGCGCGTAGAGCAGCCGATCAGATTAGTAAAAAAAAATTGATAGGTGAAGATACTCGAGCGTGTCAGATTAAAGTATGGTGGTTTAATCACATGCTGAAAAGAGTGTATTTCAATAATCTGACGATTTGAGCGTGACGTATGGGAGTGAGAGGGTCGCAAAGTTGCAAAAAAAAATCGATGAGTGGACATTCTCGAGCGCGGTTGAATTTATTTTTATTTTAGAGAGAATAATTCAAGGATCACAGAAAGCATATAATCTGCCGATTTGGACAAGCCGAAGTAACAAAAAGTTAATTCTTAAGTTGCCTTATAGTTTCAAGCAGTAAGTGTAAGCTCAGAGACGCTTGATACTACAGAGCTATAATTTGGTGTGGGAGTAGATATTAACTACATCGACAAAGTTGAAACATAAAATCTAGAAAAAAAAAATTGGGTTCCTACTACACATGTAAAACGGAGAAATTTTTTATTCGTCATTCCTATAGTTTGGTATGCCACACTATAGGAATGACGAATAGCATTCGATAGCTAATTGGTAAATAGTTAAGGTTTGCTAATAACCTTCCGATTGAGGGTTCCGTTTACGAAATATTTAGCATTTAATCTGTAATTTTAGTTACAGTAGAGTGTCCTCCTCTTTAAAAAGTAAACCATTGTTTGTAGATATGTAAAAAAATCATCCTAGTAAGTATATATGATGAACTTAAAAGAAAAACTATCACGCCTTTTTTTTACTTCTAATTTAGTAAATTTATAATTTTTTTTTAATCATGTCTGCGCCCACTCCTACTCAAATGCAATAGCAATACAACTTTTTGACGCTACTGAGCAAATGTGCTGTTTTTTTTACAATGACTGTATCTAGATCTAGTAATATAACCCTGATTAGATTTTTTAGCTTATTTTTATGTAAACATGTTATAATTTATGAATTTTATTTAACACATCCAATGATTTTATAAAATTACGGAAGAAAACAAATCTTTAAACCGTCAGATTAAGCAAACCCATCTATATATTCGTCAGATTATGGCATCAGTATGACCAGGGTATCATGCTGAATCATCTGTATGAAAATCTGACGCGCTCGAGTATGTCCAGATGGCGATTTTTTTTTGCATTTTCAAGAAGCCGTCCCGAGCTTGCGTCGCGTCCGAATCGTCAGATTTTTGGATCCAAGCTTCGTTTAGGCTCACTTAACATCCCCTGTAAATATCTGATGCGCTCGAGCATTTTTTTTTTTTTACCATTTTTAAACCATCCGTACGGCCGGCCCCACCATGCAAACTGGCAGATTAACATTATTCTGTCATCAGAGTTACATGGAGTATATACAGTATCAATATCTGACGCGCTCGACTATGTCCATGTAACAATTTTTTTTTACATCTTTGCAAGCTCGTAGACGCTTGCCCCACCGCTAAAAGGGAAAATCATATAACCTTTTTTTCTTCGTATCATCTGATCTTCAAAATCCAATAGGTCTCCACGACGCTCGAGGAAGTCCCCATTTAGCATCGTCGCCGCCCCTACTATTATTATATATCGTGTTATATCTAAGAAAATAAATGACAATGACATCAGAAAAAAAACCTCAAAAATTTAAAAGCAGTTCAAACCTGCATAGTAAAATATAAAATCAGACAGCAGAAAACACCTCAAAAATTTAAAAGCTTTGACTACTGTCCGAACCAAGAATCAAACCTGCATCGTAAAACACAGGATACTACTCCCCATTTTGAACGCGCACAAAAGATTACAGCGCGCATCGTCGAGCGCATGATGCGCGCAAATGCAACAGAAAATTGATGCTTTGTGCGTAGGGCTGGCGGTGACGTGCGCTTACTATGCGAACTGTGCGCTCTGTGACAATTAATTTTGGGGTTAGTTTTGATGGAATTATTGAATTTTGACATTAATACGAGTATGTATACTTAATATATAATTCTATAGTAATACTAGCTGCCTCTCAGCGGTTTCACCCGCGTAGTTCCCGTTCCCGTGATCACAGGGGTATACAAAATACTTAGTAGCCAATTCTCAGACTGAAGATCTTCAGGATACCCGGGTGAAACCGCGGGGAGCCTAGTACCTAATATTATAATGATGAAATATTTGTATGTAACGGTTAAACTTAAAAACTATTGGACCGATCTGAATAATTCTTTCACCAATGGAAAGCTGTAAATGCTAGCCATAACATAATTTATATTAAAATATAAAATAATGTACTTAGTGAGAAAAATGTCTCGTCTATTGAAATTAAACCAACCCGCGCCACTTCGTTGCGTCACTTTCCCGCGATAGCAACATTTATATTGATGCTCCGCTCCTATTCGTCGTAGCGGGATGATATATAGCCTATAGCCATCCTTGATAGCTGGGCTATATACATATATTCTTCAAATCAGACCAGTAGCAAGGTCCTGAGATTAGCGCGTTCAAGCAAATAAACAAACTCTTGTATATTAGTATAGATTTAGTAATACTAAAGTTTAAAAATAACCTCTTTATTATAATTACATATTACATAAAAAAATAATATACCATTGAATCTTGCTGAAGTAAAATAGGCATAAACTGAAATAAAACAGAACTTATAAAATAATAAAAATGTTTTGTGACAACCCTAACCAACCTACATGAAAGCTCTTCAAAAGTTTTAGTCAAAGTTGAAGCGGGCGCTTTGAGCATAGATATGTAGCTATATACCTACCTATGTAGATTCCATGAGGTGTAGAGTTTAAAAAAAAATTGTAACCAGAGTTAAATGAAATCCCTTTCACACTAAAACTACTAACCGATTTATATGAAATGACAAACTACACAGATAGTCTAGACTTCTAGAGCCTGAGAAAGGACATAGGCTACATTTTATCCCGGGAAAATGTAAGATCTCTCGGGTACGCGGGTGAAACCACGTGGCGTAATGTAGTCTATAAAGCCACCTCACCTAATCCCACCTAATAACCATAAAAACAATAAATATTGTAGTATAAAGTGGGTATTAAAGAATTCGCGTTGATTTACAAGTGGGTAGAGGTGGCGCGGTTATGGCGCGGCGCTTGTGCCACGCAAATCATTGGATTATACCACCATTTTGTAGGGTGACCATGTTTTAGATAGTTTAGGTTATATTACCGGACACTAGGTAAATAATATTTTAATATTACATTGTGAATAACTATTAATAATGTGTCGTTAGAAATTCTTCTTCGTCAAAATTATTTTTATTTAAATGCTTTATAAGAACTTAAAATGAACGGTCCCTCTAACGCTCGTTTCGGAAAGTTGCTTTTGTTAAGTAGAGTACTCTTTCCAAGTGCAAATTGTGTAACATAGCTAGTAAAGTGAGCATAATCTTTTTTTCTAACTAATGATCCGACACACATAATACTTTGCATTTTAATATTATATTATAAAAGTTAATTACTCTCTAGATAGTACAAAAATGTCTAATAGCTACGACTCTTATTAACATATTATATACAGTTAAATTTTACTGAAAATATTTAGATAAATCTTAAAAGGAAACCGCATGAACGCTCTCGCGTGGCTACCCTACTCTCTCGAATTCCCCCATCCTATTCAGGCCAGCATTAACATAGTTTGATGGATCCCCCTGTCCGTCCATCCGTCCGTCCGTTGTTGAATTTAGATTACACTTCAGTGTTATAGATTGATTTTTATAGACTCATCGGCTTTGTGGGATTTGAGGGATGAAAATTGCGATGAAAGGAGAATGTTAGGGGGGGAAAGACTTTTGAAATATTTTTATCTTATAAGAATACTAATATATAAGTAAATATCTCGGGAAATTATGAAAATATAGCTATATAAACTACATTTAGTACATACATACAGTTACATACATACCTACTAAGTATTAAAAATTCACATAGATAAAGACATTGAGAAACAAACATATTTGTTTATACTGGACATAAAAGTTACGTCCAGCGGTGAAATTAAAGCTAAGCCAATTCCTACATTACTTTAAAATACACTCTATTTATTACTTAAAATCACAATAAATAACCACTACTTCTAGTCACAAAACCTAGGCTGTAAGCCCTTCGACCATAGCCATAAAAAAAACCTCAACACCTTCTTCTGAAACTCTTCCTGCAAATTGATTCGTATCTAATACTAGCTGCCTCTGTTTTTACCCGCGTAGTTCCCGTTCCCGTGGGAATACAGGGATAAAATATAGCCTATGTTACTCAGTGATAATGTAACTTTTTAATGAAAAAAAAATTATTAAAATTGGTCCAGTACTTTTTGAGTTTATTCGTTACATACAAAAATACAAATCTTTCCTCTTTATAATATTAGTGTAGATTAAAATGGAAGCTCTACTTAAATGTGATATTATTATTTGTCCGACAAAAATAATCCAATTTTGGACAAGTTTTTTTACTAAGTTTCAGAAAATAAAGTCTGAATTTATTGGAGTACCTCAAAACATATTGTTTATACATTTCATTCAAATTCCGTGCGCGCTATAATCAAATGAACCAACCACAAGCCGACTAACGAAGTCAGGTATGAATAAACCAGTTATATCTGGTTATAACTGGATATATCTGGTTTGGGATCGTGAATAGCTCATCAGTCACCGGCACGTATCCAACTGGCAAATTGAATCAAACGGGACGCGGTTTGTGTTGCCAATAAATTTATTATGGTCACCCTAGTCTGTATGGACATTTTATTATGATATTCGGAATTATTTTGTTAGTTGTAGGTACCTTATATTAATATCGGGAAGGAATATGTATTCCTTTTCTGAAATAATAGGTACGGGGATAATATAGCTTTGTATTGGTGAAAGAATTCAGAATCAGTCCAGTAATTTCAAACAAACATAAAAATGTAATATTTCTTCTTTAAAATTTGTGTTGTATATTGTTATTTTTACTTTAAGTAAATATTTAGCTCATAATTTTATTTGTGCATAGATTTATATTTGAAAATAAATATTATTTTGACTAACCTCAACATTTCGGTCAAGTTGCATTAATTGTGGTCACAGGAAGAAATATTTGTCTGTTAAAATCAGATTATATTAATTAAATAGATAGGCCTTTAAAACCATTATAATTTCAAAACTAAAGCTTTTAGAACATGTTAATTCTAACAAATTCAAAAGTCAAAGCCAATTCAGCTTTTATATTAAAAGAAAATATATAAATCTATGTGATTTAGATGTATCATCTCTATATCATATATGTAGAGTTAAAAAAAACAGACACTACAATAATGGCTGCCAATTACTGTCATATCAAATGCGCGGCAAAAATTATAACCTCAAAACTTGCAAATTCTGATACAATTTGAAACCCTACGTTTATTTATGCAACTGGTAACTCGATATTATGAGGAAAGTATGTTTGTGACAGCTTCATGTTGTTGTGTGTCGTCTCTGGGGAAAATGGCGGCGATAGATAAGTGCTGTGATGGAGGGTTGGCTTTTAGCGGTTTATCTCCTCACTAGTGTTTTTGACATAATCTCTACTCTTGTCTATGAAAAAACTGGGCAAGTGCGAGTTGGGTTTGTACTTGTATTTTGTAGATTAATAATGACATAATTATCGCAATTTACGGTCTTATAACGTCACTAATGCAAATTATGTAATATTTTAGGAGATATATTTAATTTTCAAAATTCAACGGGCTACTACAACGTAGGTATAGTTCATCTCGACTAAATGAAATGATAATATTTAAACTTAATTTTAAAGTACATATAAATAAGTCCTCACTAATCACTATTAAAATATACGTTTAAATATAAGTACGTTTAAAAAGTACTACACTCGCAAAAGTAGGTTTATCAGGTACCAGGTAACCACAGCCCAACACACCTGATGAATCAGATTGGCAGTCTATGAATAATATCCTGGGATATTTATTTGTTTGTTTGTTATACCATAGGTACGCAAATAACAGTATTTTTATTTCCTTAAATCCATTTAATATATAAGTAATTCTACTGGGCTATCTGTTCGCAATTTCGCTTATTTGAATGTTTATCTGTATTAATAAAAAAATATACTTAAACTAGTGGCTATCTAACAAAAATATAACTTTTCTCATATTCTTGTCAAATTACAATTATCATTTAGATTAAGTGACTATTCCAAGTCTTCTCTGAGCTTGTATCACTGCGACCATACTAGATCCATTGTGATCGTCACATAAATTCTTGTAAAACAGCCAAAGCTATAAAAAAATCTTTCAAAACATACTCTCATACAGGAAAGTTGACCCTCTTCTAAGCTTTTCATTAGCAGTCTCGAAAAAACTTCCGAGAAATTCCAACGTTGATTCTACCCTATTTTTAAACACCCCTCAACTAGCGCCCTCTACAATGCAGATTAAACCGGCATTATGGCAACACCTGACTTCCCTCGGATTAATTGCGAACACATCTGTGCCAGTGCATGGGGGATTATTATTAAATTCCTTTTGACGTATTAATATTATTTTTGGAGTGGCAACCCCGGTTGGTTATTGTGATGGTATTCTGTTTAGTGTTGTAAAAAAATCTGTCTTGGATCAATGTATGTAGTTAAAAATATAAAAGTCTATAAATTAAGCAGTTGTTATTATTCATATATAGATTTGATTATTATTTTTTTCTGGCACATAGCATATACAAAAAAAAACTATTTGCAGTCTATTACGACAAAAGAAATATGTATTTTTGGCAACAATTCAAAATATTACTTATGATATTTAAAATACCATGATATTACGGATTCTAAAACATTGAAAGGGACCTCAAAAAAGAAAATTAAACAAATTGGTATTACCTTTTAAACATTTTATTATATTATTATCCTGGGACATTTTTCACACACGGGCAATCTGATTCCAAATTAAGCATCAAAGTGAGCTTGTGTTATGGTAACCAGATAGCTGTATACTACATATAATACTTTTAAATACACACTTATATAGATATTTACATCCAGACACAGACATAATCTAATTCGAACCCACGACCCGCGGCTTGAAAGTCAGGGTCACTAACCACAAAGCCAACCGGGCTGTCAAATTTTTTTAAATAAATAGATTATGACAATAGTAGCTAATATATTCAACCGCTGATTTTGATTTAATTCTGTTTACAATTCACCCTCATAAATGACGTTTAAACATCTGTGGAGTGTGATAAACCTTCCCCCGGGGATAGCCCCCGGAGATGTCCCCAGGGATTAGCATTGGCTTTATCAATTGATGCTCTTCCGAATTTGGGGGCATTATATGTAGTAATTTTTTTTAAATCAAAACTTTTTGGTAATGTTTTATGAGTTGGATATTAAAAAAGCAGCTCAATTTACGGTCGCTGTCTAAAAATGTTTACCAGTTTAAAAAAAAAACAGTTCAAAATAAAAAAAAAATGCGAAAAATACTTTAACAAGGCACTTGTTACAATTTTGACTTTTAGTATTTTTGACATTTATTTTTAAAAAATAAACATCTGTACTCTCTACCTAGTTCAATGATATATCGACTTTGTGATATAGACGTGTGCAGGCAATCATAAACCTTTAGGTGGTAAACATTTTCTGACCTCGACTGTATGTATGTAGTTTAGATTTACTTATACATAAAAAAGATCTTAAAAAAATCAAGCCAATATTTTTTTACTGTAGGAAAAATGCGATAAAAAAACCACTACCATTTCATAGACCTCAAAAAAGCCTTATCAGCAATACTAAAAACATTTATCTATAACAAAGGAGGGCGGGGTAGACAGATAAAATATTAAACAACGCAAAAAGATAGCACTCCCTACTCTCCCCTATGGCACAGATCTCTCGGGAGTGTTTAAAAGAGGGTGGAGTATGTGTGAATGGACTCTGTGGGAATTGAAAAATAATATGCCCATACATTGATTGAAAATGTCTAGCTACTGGATTTTTGGCAAGAAAATTAACTATAATGTAAATAAATTTCTATTGATCACAAGGATTATAAACTTTATTAGTTTATTTTTGATATTGGTTATATATTTAATAATTTATTATATTAAAAATTAAAATATTTATGAATTTAATTAATGATTGATATATGTATGTAACGGGACGATTCGCCCGTGGACTATTATCTCAATATAAATAAATTTGACAAACCTCGACGTATCAAAATAATATATGTGTAACTATTGTGTATGAGTTATGTGTATGTGTTAATGTAATTTATGATTAGGATAAATAAAAATAAAATGAGCACACGTATGCCTATAATAGATGTAAAAACCTGCATATTCCTTCGTTACCGACTTCCAAAAATATCCTAAATTCAACTGTTTTTAAACGACTTCAAAAAGGAGGAGGTTATCAATTCGACTGGTATTTTCTTTTTTTTTCTTTATAAAAAACCTATTTAGATAACTTTCCTTGTGACCAAATATTATTAAATACAAACCAATATCACAGTCCAGTAGATGGCGCAACATCCGATACACACCGGACGTCATAACGCGCGTCATTTCACCGGACGATTGTTTCCGGAATATCCGGAAATATGTCGGTTTGAAAACAAAAAAACCGGTATTAAGTAGAGCTTTGGTACCTCACATACTAAAAAAAGATTATTACACTTTTAGGACGTTGGACATGGATTCGATTCTGATACAGGGACAAACATTTAAACATCCATACTAATATTATAATCCATACTTTAATATTATAAATGCGAAAGTAACTCTATCTGTCTGTTACGCTTTCACGCTAAAACTACTAAACCGATTTAAATAAAATTTGGTACACAGATAATCCAGAGCCTAAGAAAGGACATAAGCTACTTTTTATACCGGGAACATTGAAGATCCCCCAGGAACGGGCGAAGCCGCGGGGAGCCACTAGTAGTATATATATGAACTAGCTTCTGCCCGCGACTCCGTCCGCGTGGAATAGTTACTTTGGGCTGACGCTAACTTTCAACCCCCTTCGTTTACGTAGAAGGATGACCTCGCAGAAGCAACTGATGACTGGACACCGCGCCGGCCCAGTACATAAAGGCGCGCGCAGTACTTGATAATTATTTTGGTGCGATGTTATTTTAAATTTGCGATATCTCCTAAGATATTCATTGAAATTGAACGATGTACAGGGCAATTTTGTTTTAAATGAAATACTTGCGATGAATAACGTATTTATTTGGATAAGGATTAATATCATCTTTATAAAAACACCTTCACAAATAATGCTTAATTTTCAAACAAATTTGGTTAGTATAAAAGTGGTTATAGTGAGCCAACCTTAATAGGTAGACATATGCTGTCGCGGATTTTTTTTTAGAACTTTTAAAGGGGAACAATTTTGTCATATATCATTTTAGCGTAATTTTAACCGTTTACGCAGCGGAAGCTCTCCACTGGATAAGAAATCTCCCGATTTTGAAACATTCTTCATTGGTGCTCCCCTCCTATTGGTCATAGCGTGATGATATATAGCCTATAGCCTTCCTCGATAAATGGACTATCTAATAGCGAAAGAATTTTTCAAATCGGACCAGTAGTTCCTGAGATTAGCGCGTTCAACCAAACAAACAAACAAACAAACTCTACTCCTTTATAATATTAAGTATAGATTAATAATATAGTATAGATATGTCAGTTTGTTCTGTGTCTGGGTATAAATTTTCTCTATATAAGTATTCTCTCAATTATTATTATATTATTTACTAAAACATATATACAATAAAAAAACCTAAACCTAAAAACATAGTATTATTATATTATTCTAAATCATTGAAAATCAGCGCTGTTGTCTTCAACAGCACATGCTGAGCTGGTCCCCCCTTGACAGTACTCCTACTGTTTGTTTGTCAATGATTATGTTTTTGTTTGTTATTTTTATATACATAACTAGCTTCTGCCCCGCAGTTTCACCTGCGTTCCCGGTGTATCTACTTAAATGTTTCCATTTTTTCCATAAGAACCTCAATTGGACTATTGCGAACATTTTAAGACCAAAAAAAGCCATTTCCGTCCACCCGTTCTCGAGTTATGCGCTTACCAACACATTTTGCGATTCATTTTTATATTATAGATTAATTAGTGTCAAAGTTGGCTGTCAATAAATATTTCCTTCCTTTCAAAATCAGTGCCAAATTTCACGCGATCATTTCAGCTGTTGTTGTGTGAAAGAGTAAGAAACATAAATATCCTGGGATAATAAATATCCCGGGACATTTTTCAATCTGATTCCAAAGTAAGCTTCAAATGAAGCTTGTGTTATGGTAACCAGATAGCTGATATACTACATATAATACTTTTAAATACATACATATCATAGATATTTATATCCAGACACAGAACAAACAGACATATTCATGCATACAAATGTTTGTCCTGGGTGGGATTCGAACCCACGACCCGCGGCTTGAGAGTCAGGGTCACTAAACACAAAGGCAACCGGCCTGTCATACATCCATACTCACAAAACTTTTTTCATTATATTAGTATTTATATTTAACTTCCTCCCCAGGTCACCCCCACTTCTTCAACCAGTTGTCCTGCGGGCTGGACATCATCTCCCTGGCTGGCGAGTGGCTGACAGCCGCGGCTAACACCAACATGTTCACCTACGAGATCGCCCCGGTGTTCATTCTCATGGAGAATGTCGTGCTGGAGAAGATGAGGAACATGATCGGATGGAGCACTGGCGACTCTATTCTTGCCCCTGGTAAGGAAACACAGTTCTAAGTGCAATAATGATGAATGTCCAAAAATATTTAAATCTTAACCAGTAATGCCATTCGGTCACTTGACTATACAAACTTAGCAAAATAGCTTCCGGTCCCGATATAGGTAAATATGTCGACTCTAATGCTCGGCTCAACCGAGAAAAACAACTCAACAATAACTTTCTTGAAAACAAGTTTTTAACAATTTCTTTTACAATAATAATGTTAGTTCGGATTCACACCACTGGCTTTCGGTGAAGGAAAACATCGCGAGGAAACCTGCATGCCCGAGATGTCACTATTAAAGGCATGTGAAGTCCGCACCGCACTAGGTGCGCGTGTGGACTATGGCCTACACCCTCTCATTGTTAGTGGCTCCGAGGCTCGTGCTGCAGTGGAGACGTATATGAGCTGATGATAATTAATATTACTTTATGATTTATATAACGGCTTTGGATTTTGGAGTTTTGAAATTTTGTCTACCAGGTGGGTCCGTGTCGAATCTCTACGCCTTTCTGGCTGCCCGTCACCACAAATTTCCTCAATATAAGGAGAAGGGGCTCTCCAGCATTTCTGGTCACCTTGTCATGTTCACCTCAGACCAAGTAAGTAATAATATAATATGCTAGGTTTTAGTTCCTGTTCCCGTAGGAATACTGGTATAAAATATAGTTCAAGTAACTTGATAATGTAGCATTTCACTGGTGAAATAATTTTCAGATCGGCCCATTACTTTCGAAAATAATTAATCTTTATTAGTGTAAATATCGACTGCCTTATGTCTATTTAAGTATATATTTAAAAGTAGTATATGTAGGTATCTAGTATATCAGATATCTGGTTGCAGAACAAGCTCTGCTTAGTGTGGAATCAGATTAGCCGTGTGTTAAAAATGTCCCAAGCAAAACCTATGCCTTCATTCCCATGTCCAGGCAACTTTTTATCCCGGAAAGTCGATCCCCTGGTCCACGGAAAGGCATAAGTTATGACACACAAGCGTATTCCAACAGTGTCACTACTCGGTGAAATCGTGCGCCTCTGTGTGCGGCCTCGGCACGGACTACTGCATCAGCGTGCCGTCGGACGCGCGCGGGAGGATGGTCACGTCGGAGCTCAGGCGGCTGGTGCGCTACCATAAGGACAGGGGCGATGTGAGTATAGTATAAATGTAGCCCGACTCTAGCTTTAACTGTGTGTGATGGTGTTTTTGATATGGAATTGGAATGGGGAACAGAAATAATGTACCTATAAAGTAAGGTTTTGTTGTACAACCATAAAATTTGAGCTTTTAGAGGGAAGAAACTTGATTTCGTGTTTATTTTTTGGATTTTCAATGGCCGTGTGTTTTTTTTGGCCAGAAAGGTTATTATGATTTTAGTTTTAAAACATGTTAACATATGTATGGTTATTACATAGGTACCTAACTATAGATAGGTAATCAAATACTCAATTAATTTAAGATTTAGTCGCTATTAATATTTACAATAATAGTATATATACTACCTAAGTATATTGAAATTATAACTATTTAATTAACAAAATGTTGATTATTTCATACTCGAAATCTTTAAAAACATCCCAAATCAGCACTTAAAATGCGTGCCAAAAACCTGACAACCACACTAGACTATACCTTAAAGTTTAATTATGGTATTTTTAAGGTTTTGAAGCTATATTTATAATCAGGTACCGTTCTTCGTGAACGCTACTTCGGGGACCACCGTGCTGGGCGCCTTCGACCCCCTCACTGAGATCGCTGACATCTGCCGCGAATACAACATGTGGATGCATGTTGATGTAAGTATATCATCATAGCTGTGCGAGCCGGGAAGTGAGGGAGTGGCTTGAACGTGGGCATAGGGTTCTCTCCTTCCACCTGATACAGGTGATCACCGGCCATGGCTGCTTTGGCAGATACCTGTGCCGTGTGGTGGGTAGAGAGCCCACGGAGATGTGGTCTGATTGTCACGGACACGGCGCAACACACGCGTGAGGACTGCCCCGCTTGGGTGATCCCTCGCGCCGCTCTGTCCGTGACAGTAGGGGGAGACTCCGCCGTAGCGGCGGAGCTGGATGAAAAAAAAATATCATTATCATCATTCGAATATATCTTCTTTCGACAGAATGACACCAAACCGTTAAGAAGTATATATTTTTGTTATTATCTGTGGTGTGTAGTGTGTAGGTACTATCATTTTTAATATGTAAGACCATAACTTTATATTATACACTGCTGTTTGTGTTCTTAATGAATAACATAAATATAAAATCATCATATAAAAGGCACAGTTAAATAACAAGGAATATCCTATGTAATTAATTTGAATTCTAATAATTGTTACAATATACAGGTGAATTTTAAGAACTCACTAGTTAACGCACTGTCAAATAAATAATGCTACTTATATTATAAATAATCCTACTAAATATTATAAATACGAAAATTTGTGAGTGTGTATGTAACGAGTAACAACTCTTTCACGCCAGAACAGCAAGGAATCATGATGAAATTTGCTACAGAGACAAAATATGTTCTGGAATAACATATAGCCTATCCCGGCAAAATTTACAATCTAAAGGAACGCGAATGAAACAGCGTGTATCCTTGAATGCTATTATTAGTTTAATTTTCATGATTCTTACGTTCTATGTATAAATTTAATGTTTTTCCTACAGGCTGCATGGGGAGGAGGTCTTCTGTTCTCCACAAAGTACAGGCATCCTCGTCTGACCGGGATTGAGAGGTAAGTCATTTTAGCTTACTTCAACTTTGTAAGCTATTTTTAGGGTTCCGTAGTCAACTACGAACCCTTATAGTTTCACCATGTCCGTCCGTCCGTCCGTCCGCGGGTAATCTCAGAGACGGTTGATTCTACAGAGCTGTAATTTGGTATGGTAGTAGAGCTAACAGCGACGCCAAAAGTAAAACATACAATTTGACAGCCAGGATGGCTTTGTGGTTAGTGACCCTGACTCTCAAGCCGCGGGTCGTGAGTTCGAATCCCACCCAGGACAAACATTTGTATGCATGAATATGTCTGTTTGTCCTGTGTCTGGTTGATTTAAAAGTAGTATATGTAGTATCTCAGCTATCTGGTTACCATATCACAAGCTCTGCTTAGTTTGGAATCAGATTTGGCCGTGTGTGAAAAATGTCCCAGGATATTTATTTAATCTTGAACTTTTCTAGGTACCCCTAATAACTCCACATTTTTTTTTATACCGGCAAAATCAAAATGAAAATCGACGGCATCAAAATAAAATTCAAAAATATAGTTATTAGGCTTACAAATTTATTTATCAATATTAGAATTACTATTAATCGTGGAGTATTCGTGCATCCATTAGCCCGCATCAATCATATCGCGGGGTTGGGGGGGGGGCATGGGTTGCGGGGGGCGTAGGGGCACGGGGTTACAGGGGGCATGGGGGTTGCGGGGGGCTAGAGTTAAATACCGACAGGCGGGGGTTAAATCCTGATGTTAAAGACGTGTGCGGTGGACCGTATGACACGTTACTCGACTAGGGTTGGTAAGGTTTTTTTTGAGTATAGACATAATATTTGGTAAGAATTGTTGTGTGAGAATGTTTTTGAATCGTAATGTGATTAATGAACTTTAATTTTGTTTACATAAGTAGATAAATAATTATAAAAAAATGTATTCGACTTTCAATTTTTGTTATGAAACTGGTAGATATGCATGGGGATTTAGTCTAATAAAAATGTATTAATTAATTCAGTTTGCCAGATAAGTGAAAGAAATACTTACAAAAAAACTTATAAAAGCCAGAAATTAATATTATTATGAGATTTTAATTAAAACTAGGATATTGGTTTTAAACATTTTATATTTCATATTTTCTCCAACAACTAGATATTTCAAGGCGTTTTGAGGCTGATTTATATGTAACCATAATAACGCTTATTACTTCCTCACAAAAATGCCAGACATTAAACCTAACCATATTATGTAATTAAATTAATAATACAGAAATCGCCAACCCTAGCTACGGATTACCCGTAGCACTCATCTACGGCGTAGCGGCTCGTAGGCTGTCGTAGCAGCATGAGAGTTCACATGTCAGGGAAACGATTCAGGGATTTCGATAAAATGTATTAAAGAGCTATTGGTTTTACCAAAAATAAATGGTTTTTAGACAAAAATAAAACAGTAAAAAACTTTTATACTCAAAAAAGAATTTACATTCACTTAATTATGAAAACTTAGAAAACTAGGTTAGTAAGTATTAAAACTATTGATAACTAGCTGCCTCCGCGCGGTTTTACCCGCGTAGTTCCCGTTCCCGTGGGAATACAGGGATAAAATATAGCCTATGTTACTCAGTGATAATGTAGCTTTCTTATGAAAAAAGAATTATTAAAATCGGTCCAGGACTTTTCAGTTTATTCATAACATACAAAAATACAAATCTTTCCTCTTTATAATATTGTTATTAGTGTAGATAATTAAGCAAAAAATAAATATTGAAATCCTACTAAATAATATTATAAATACGAAAGTTTGTGAGTATGGATGTTTGTAACTCTTTCACACAAAAACTACTCAACGGATTTGAATGAAATTTGGAACACAGATAGTTTATATCTTAGATTAACACATAGACTACTACAAACTGTGGGGAAGCACCAGTGAAATAAATTTATTACTAAAATATACCTTTACAAGAACTTATGAAACGTCGACTCTAATGCTCGGTTCGGAAGGTTGCTGGCTGAGACTTCAATTACTCTTTTCAAAACAAGTTTTAACAATTTCTTAATAATCAGTTATTTTCATAATAAATTCATTTTTCAATATTCATATTTGAGTTAACTTATTAACCGACTTAAAAAAATTTAGAAACATTCAAATTTATTTTATTATAGTTAAAACACTTCTACCTAAAACCGTTCTTAAAATTAATTATTTCTACCCTCTTTGAGTAAAAAACAAAAAAAAAACCCGTCGACATACCTTCGCACTCAGCTTCGCTCATTTATCACTCTGAAGCGTTTAAACTTGGCCGCCTATCACACCGCTGCGTAACATACTTATTTAATACTAATAGCTCCCGCGGTTTCACCCCCGTTTCCGGGGGATCTTTAATTTTCCCGGTTTAGGTAGATATTGAGTCGGGAATAGGAGTGATTAATACACGAGTATTCATTGCCTTGCCATATATTAGCGACTAGCTGCCTCCCCGCGGTTTTACCCGCGTAGTTCCTGTTCCCGTGGGAATACAGGGATAAAATATAGCCTATGTTACTCGGGGATAATGTAGCTTTCCAAAGGTGAAAGAATTTTTGAAATCGGTCCAGTAGTTTCGGAGCCTATTAATTACAAACAAACAAACAAACAAATCTTTCCTCTTTATAATATTAGTATAGACTAATCTTATTTCTAACTTACTGGTTGCACCAAACTACGCTTTTTTCGTCAAAAAAACTCTCGTGCGAATGACGGCTTACGAGT
Source organism: Thyatira batis (assembly GCA_905147785.2). Lineage (NCBI taxonomy): Eukaryota > Metazoa > Arthropoda > Insecta > Lepidoptera > Drepanidae > Thyatira > Thyatira batis. The sequence goes on along the minus strand of LR990512.1, from coordinate 1,501,529 downwards.
AGTTACACACACAATTACACAAACATATTTACTACAACTAAGTGTTACTGTGTACCTACACCGGCATAAAAAGTAGCCTATATCCTTTCTCAGGCTCTAGACTGTTCCAAATTTTATTTACATCTGTTCATTAGTTTTAGCGTGAAAGCCAGACAGACAGAGTTACTTTCGCATTTATTATATTGGTTTGAATTAGGATAGTATATTAAAAAGTATTTGATTCAATAACCCAATATACAAGCAGATATTATATTCTAGCTTCTTATATATATTCGGGACAAACGCGTCTTTTCTCTAGTTATTTATTTTAACGTACTAAAATGCAGATTTATTGACAAAAACATCCGGAATATTCGCTTTGATAGATAGATAAATAGATAGATAGATAGACAGATAAATAGATAGATAGATAGACAGATAAATAGATAGATAGATAACACTTTATTGTACATCAAAAGACTAAAAAACACATTATTCGTAAATGCTACAGTAAGTTATGGTGTAAATGTAAACTTTAAACCCTCTAAAACAGTAAAACCGAGGGTTTAACTTAAACCCCACACGGAACCCAGCAACTGAATCAATAGGAGATAACTTAACCAAATATTTAACTTAAAACTTACAACCTTTTCTAACTAACATATGCATTTGAAACTAATGGAAAATGTACTGCAAACTTAACCGAGTTTGAAGTGACAAAGTTGTATGTAGCATTTAATATCAAATAGAACTTTGTCGTAATAGTAAAAGGGTGTTGGTTATATGCTTTTTTATAGGAATTAAGGTTTTATTTACTGTGATAAGGTTGTAAATGTGTAATTTGTTTGGAAAAGTGATTTAAGTGTGAATTTTAACATGTAAAGTGTTTTATTATCAGTTTTATTTATTGGTAATTAAAAATGTATCAACATAGTGTGGATATTTGATACCCCTGATGTTCTGCAGATAGTGGGTTCGAGTATCTAGGTTTTCTAGGTCCTGTATGTATGTCAGTACTGGCTCCCCTGGTTGGTGTGGTGTACAAGAAGTTCCCGTTCCCGTGATCACTTAGGGGTATCAAAAATAGATAGTAGCCAATTCTCAGACCTACCGAATATGCATATAAAGTTTCATAAAAATCGTTCAAGCCGTTTCGGAGGAGTATGGTAACTAACGAGACACGAGAATTATATATATAAGATTTTAGATATATTATATGTTTGTTTGTCCACCAGGGCTGACTCCGTAACCTGGAACCCTCACAAGCTGATGGGGACCTTACTGCAGTGCTCCACTGTACATTTCAAGTATGAGGTAAGAGACACAACAATTACTATCAAAATATTATATACTGCTCACTCCACTGCACTGTCTTTTTCCCGGGATAAAAATTAGGCGTCCAGAGCATTATATTGATATGCCATCTTTCATCTTGAATCCTTCAGTAGTTATTACGTAAAACAAACATCTCCACAAACTTACGTCTTATAACTAGCTCCTATCCCGCAGTTTCGACCGCGTTCCTTGCGATCAACATTTTTTCTTGGATGAAAAGTAGTTCTATGTGCTATTCCAGAACATATTCAAACTCTGTGTAAAATTTCATTCCGATACCTTCAGACGTTGTTACGTGATTGAGTGACAAACATCCATCAAAACTTTTGCATTAATAATACTAGTTGGTTATACCAGCTCCGCCCCACGGTTTCGTCCACGTTCCCGGGGAACGTTAATTTTCCCGAGTTATAAGCAGATTTTCATCCTTCTAACGCCTGTACAAAATGATATATCTTTAATGATCTATTACTACGTCAAACGTCAACAAATGAACACGCTTTCATTTCTATAATATAAGATTTTAGGAAAATTTGTATCCTAAGAAATGTATTAACATTATTATTTGACTTAGACCTAAACTCAATAAAAATAGCCCTCAAATTAGGGTTCTGCCTTCATAATAAAAAAATGTCATCAATTGCAGACCTTCTCATAACAACGAAATCTGTAAGTAATGACCTATTGCTCTTTCTTCTGTAATATACTTTAATCCTCTGCCATAAAGTTCCATATTGCTCAAACGTTGATTTTATGAGAGGTTTATTTTTTCTGTAATGGAATTGAAACCTTAACTCGATAGGATAAGGTTGATAATGATCTGGGGAATGTTTTTAGGGAGGGAAATTGGCAACATATGTTTCAAAGTGTTGGGAAAGAGGAATTTAATTAAAAGCGCCTCGTGCCGACGTCTGTTGGTGATAGTGTAGTAGTTGTGGTATCGATAGTTTTAATAACCGGCCGCGCAATGAGGGTTACGTTTTTCTTATCCACTGATTTGTTGTCATAGAATTATAGTTTAGGTACTTGTGGCTCCCGCTGTTTCACCCGCGTACCGCGCGTTATGTCCTATCTCAGGCTCTAAACTATATGTGTACCGATTTTAGTTCATTAGTTTTGGTGTGAAAGCTGAGAGAGATACACTGACAAACAGAGTTATCTTTATAATATTAGATGTGATACTAAATATTAAAATTCATTATTGATATTTTTTGTTTTTAATATAGGTATATTTAACTGAAATATAAAACATTATAGGTATTATTAGTATTACATTTTTAAATATTATAGTTGTTGACTAACCTCGACATTTCAATCGAGTTGCATTGATCGTGGTCACGAGTCGTGACGTCAATCAAAATAGTATAGATTTTATTAAAAATTTAATTGATTAACCTAGAGATTTAAAAAGTTATAACTATTATATTTTTTTTATTTTAAACTATTAGGTATATTATAGCTATTATAACAATTTATTTTCTTTAAATACAGATTCACACAATTTAATTCATATATTTCATCGATATATCGACTTTTACCCCAACACTATCGACAGAACTTTACAAAGGGGCGGAGTTACTAAGAATTTATTACTAAACCGTATTGCCCTGACATTTACAAGGTAAAATCTGTTCGGAAACCAACTCCCTCAACCCTTGAGAATAAAGACTACAATCCCTTAAAAAGTAACTTATATTTTGATAAGTCAATTTGAACTTTCTCCTACTAAGTTAAGGTTAATTTTCCCTTGTTATAGAGTTACGTAGAAATATTTGTAAAGGTATGCGGGTAAGAGATACTGAAGAAAATACATTAAATATTTCGACTCAGGCATTTCAGTATTGGTATTTTATAAAAGGGATGCTTGCACTGAAAGGGATGTTACCAAATGTTTGACAGTCCGGTTGGCTTTGTGGTTAGTGACCCTGACTCTCAAGCCGCGGGTCGTGGGTCCGAATCCCACCCAGGACAAACATTTGTGCGCATAAATATGCTGTTTGTCCTGTGTCTGGATGTAAATATCTACCTATATAAATATGTATTTAAAAGTAGTATATCAACTATCTGGTTACCATAACACAAGCTCACTTTGAAGCTTACTTTGGAATCAGATTGGCCGTGTGTGAAAAAATGTCCGAGGATATTTATTTTATTTAAAAATGTTGTTATATTACTAATATTATAAATGCGAAGTTTGTGAGTATGCATGTTTGTTACTCTTTCACGAAAGAACGGCTGAAGGGATCGCGATGAAATTTGGCACAGAGTTAGAATATGTTCTGGAATAACACATAGGCTACTTTTTATCCTGGGAAATGTTTATAATTATAGTCTGTATGTAAATATCTATATAAGTATGTAATCAAAAGTAGTATATGTAGTATATCAGCTATCTGGTTACCATATCACAAGCTCTGTATTTAGAACTAGCTGCCTCCGCGTGGTTTTACCCGCGTAAATCCCGTTCCCGTGGGAATACAGGGATAAAATATAGCCTATGTTACTCAGTGATAATGTAGCTTTCTAATGAAAAAAGAATTATTAAAATCGGTCCAGTACTTTTTGAGTTTATTCGTTACATACAAAAATACAAATCTTTCCTCTATATAATACTAGCTGCCCCCGCGCGGTTTTACCCGCGTAGTTCCCGTTCCCGTGGGAATACAGGGATAAAATATAGCCTATGTTACTCGGGGATTATGTAGCTTTCCAAAGGTGAAAGAATTTTTGAAATCGGTCCAGTAGTTTCGGAGCCTATTCATTACAAACAAACAAACAAACAAACAAACAAACAAACAAACAAACAAACAAATCTTTCCTCTTTATAATATTAGTATAGAAGTATAGATTAATGTAGATAAGATTGGCGACATGTGCAAAATGTCCCGGGATATTTATCAGTGTTTTTTCTTTTTAACTTTACTCGGTGAAAACCCGTAAATAAACAAGTATACTTTGCCCGGTCATTATGCATATTAGCCACTCGTGTGGGGTTAGGGAGAGATATCTGTCCGCAACAGACGTTTACACAAATTTATATGCAAATTTCTTATTGTAGATATATAAACAATATTATTCAAATCCTGTGTGTGTTTAACTTCTGATTTATTACTCTTTAGGGTACCTGTTGTCGCTTGGTTAGATTGTAGGACACGCTACCACTCGTAGGTTCAATTTTGAGTCATGACATTTCATAAGATTTTTGTTATTTAATATTTTGTCGCATCATTTAATTTAATTTTTTCTTCATTACTAAATAAGTCTTTTCATGTTTGTTTGGATCTGGGTAGAAATATATTAGTACGCATTTAAATACTGTATTAGCTATGGTATATATCTAATATAGCGTAGTGCAAGCACTGCTTAATTTGGAATTATATAAACAAGGACATTTTTCACACACGGCTAATGTGATTCCAAAATGAGCAGAGACCATTATGGAATCAGATTGACCAGTAACCAGATAGACATACTGTAGGGGACGGGACCTTAGTGTTAAGACTGCTGAATTTAAAAGCACATGACACATTGATAAAAGTTTATACGTAAATGCTATAATATGCTAGCTTCTTACATATTTCATGACTATTTTATTTCCAGGGCATCCTGCTGAACTGCAACGCCATGTCTGCCGAATACCTGTTCATGACAGACAAGATCTATGACCCCAAGTACGACACAGGAGATAAAGTCATTCAGTGCGGGAGACACAATGACATCTTCAAGCTGTGGCTGCAGTGGCGTGGAAAGGTACATATTATATATCCTACTTGTTGCCTCTGTGCGGTTTCACCCGCATAGTTCCCGTTCCCGTGGGAATAGAGGGATAAAATATAGCCTATGTTATTCTATAATAATGTAGCTTCCCAATCGTGAAAGAATGTTTGAAATCGGCCTAGTAGTTTTTGAGTTAATTCATTACATACACACGAAAATACAAAAAAAATCCTCTAGAAAGTTTGTGCGAATGTATGTTTGTTAATCTTTCGCGCAACATCGGCTGATGAGATCGCGATGAAATTTGGCACAGGGGGTTTCGGTTGAAACCGCTGGTGGAAATTCATCATTATCATCAGCTCATATATTTCTCCACCGAGGAGCTCGAGCCTCCCCTAACAATAGGAGGTCTAGACCATAGTCCATCACGCGGTTTCCTCACGATGTTTTTAAACCATTTACCTTTACCGAAAGCCAGTGGCGTGAATCCGTACGTAAGTTTTTAAACTCAGAAGTACGGGTCTGGGGTTTGAACCTGCACTCTCATGATCGTGGTTCAGTGCGTTCCCAACTGAGCCACCACGGCTTATTACTGGTCGGATTTTATATAACATTTATAACGATCTCCAGGGAACTTCAGGCTTCGAACGCCTGATGGATCGTCTCATGGAGCTTTCCGAGTATATGGTGCGCCGCATCAAGGAGCAGCCGGACCGCTTCCACCTCATCCTCGAGCCCGAGATGGTCAACGTGTCCTTCTGGTACCTGCCGAAGCAACTCCGTGGGATCCCGCATGATGGCGCCAAGGAGATACGCCTTGGAAAGGTACTAAAATATCCTAATAAATTTCTAATTATTTTATCACGAAAACTTGTAAAAGGCTATTGCACCAACTCATAAATTAATAAACATTAAAAAGAATTTTAATAGCTGTTAGTTTTCGGAAAAATATATTAATTATTAAATTCCTACATAATAAACATATAGTCGTATTTTTAATTAGACGAAGCCATCTGACGTTTACTGTGTTGTCAGTTTTTAATGAAATAAAAATAGTGTTGTGACAAAGTGAATGAATGAAAAAATTCCTGAATGAACGAAATTGCCTCAATTGCCTAGTGAATAGTTAGTGTGCCGAAAAACCGATATCAGGTACGGGGTTCGATTTTTAGTCGTACTTTGTACACCAACGAGTTTTAGGCGACTATGTTCCTATTTAGTATCTACCTATACTGAATACCGAGTGTTTTAAACATTAAGGAAAACATTGCGAGGTAAGACTCTCCTATTTTCAATACATCATGTACAATGTACATAGTTAAAACTTTAGATGTATAAAAAATGTCAATTATAGGTAGGTAATGAAAATAAAAAACATCGTTTATTACATATTTTTTTATTCATTATCGATAAAAAAAATCATCACTATCACTATCGGTGACATTTATTATAAATCTGTCGGAAACATTGTCGATGATGTGGTCGACACCATACATTTTGTCTTCTTCTTTAATTACATGAGACACGCAGCTACTCCATTTTTCGGGTGTGATATGTTGAAGTCCTTCATCGAAAAGTTTTTTTACTTCTGTCATTTTGAAGGTTTTATTATTTCTTGCAACATATCCTTTAGCCTGCGCCCAAACCAACTCAATGGGATTGAGCTCACAGTGGTATGGGGGCAGACGTAAAACAATTATCCCGTGCTGCGCTGCCATCTCGTCCACAACATACTTATCGCAATGTTCCTTTTGTGCTGCCGTACAATGTATATAAGAGTAGCTTTAACCATTGTCGCTTCAAATGAAATATTTTTGCTTGTTAGCCACTCTTGTATTCTAGATTTAGTCCAAGACGTTGTAGGTAGCGATTCTTGTTTCCTGGAGTGGTAGTGGGCATTATCCATCACTACTACCGAATTTGGTTTCAGTTTTGGCAAGACCCCCCTGAACCACTGCACAAACACAACGTAACGAAAAACTTAACAAAAACAATAATTAAACAGCTTGAGCGCAGAAAAAACATACGTGCTATCAGACCAGAGGTTAGAAGCCGAATAACAAACAAAATGGCGACCGACGCGCGTGCCGCACTTTATAAGCCGTAATAAAACTAAAAATTGTAGTTACATACTACTACTAGTGACTTATATCAGAGCACTTTTATACAATTTTATGTAAAAAAATTAATAATATTCTTTTATAGTTTGAAATGATTCACTCATTGTTCATTCATTTGATTGAACGAGAACTGAACGCATCACTATTACTTTAAATATGGCCACATTATTTTACAAAGTGACATTAGCTACTGTCAGGTAGCTTCGTCTAATTAAAAATACGACTATAGACACTTTACCTATTTATTACTTTTTCACGTCTAAACGGTGGCTAAATATTATAGAGTAAATAAAACTATATATTATTTATAAGCTAAGTAATATAATAAGAAACATCATAAATTGTGAGTGTGTATGTTTATTACTTTTTCACGTCTAAACGACTGGAGTAATTTAAATAAAATTTGCTATGGAGTTAGCTGACAACCCGGATTCACACATAGGCTACATATAATATTTAAAAGTAATCTATCAGCTAACTAGTTGCAGTACAAGCTCTGCTTAATTTGAAATCAGATTTAGCGTGTGTGAAAAATGTGAAAAATAAAATTTTTATTAATGGAAAAAAAGACAAAGAAATTTTACTACAGTTACAATTCTCCTAATAGGTATGCGCAAAGCTGAAAGGTAAGATGATGCAAGCCGGCACCATCATGGTGGGGTACCAGCCCGACGACCGCCGCCCCAACTTCTTCAGGAACATCATCTCCTCAGCAGCCGTCACCGAGAAGGACGTGGACTTCCTCCTCTCGGAGATGGACCGCCTTGGCCATGACATTGTTGTGGACTAAATGACTTCGTAACCTTTACCGGATCACTCTAATCTGATTATATCGATGGTTTATTGTAGTTCCCAATTTTAAGTCTAGTGTTTATTATGAGCTAGTGGTTCCCGGGGATCTCAAATTTTTCCGGGATAAAAAGTATCCCATGTCCGTCTCCTGGTTCTAAGCTACCTCCTCATAAATTTTCAGCCAAATCGGTTCAGAAATAGTGTCACTAACACGACTTTCTTTTATATATAGGTATAGAAGATATATATATGTTTTTATTGATTTCTTCCTATTGGAAAATTATGTTAGGAATGTAATCTACAATTTCCGTAGTTTTTTTTCTGTAAATAGATTTTTTCCGTTAAAAATCTTGGATCTGGTAAAAGGTACTCGCTCATTACACTTTTTTAATATTAAGCTTTTGGAAAAATGATAATATAAATGTATTGTACTATGTTATATTATATATAGTGAAACACTTGCTGTAAAAATGTTTAGACTTAATACTTAGGTGTGAATGAAATGTATGAAAAATTTAGAAAAAAAAACAGTAAATTTTTCTTCGCAAATGTTATATGCTGTAGTAAATATTATATTATGCGGTTAAGCTTGTAGAAAAGCCCTTTAAAAGCTCTATTTATTGTTATAAACAAACTTCTACTTATATTTTAGAAAAAGAAAAAGCGTTATGTGAATTTATTTGGATGTGCTTCTACATAATTGAGATTGGAGTTAAAATAATTTAATGTGTGAATGCGAAGTAAAATTTTTCTATCGACCGTGTGTGTCTTGTCTATCAAAATTTTTTGTATTTAATGAAAATTTTGATATTTCCATTAGACAATTATTTGCTTGAAGTGAATTTATTTAAATAAGAAATGATTTTATATTTCATAAACGCATTATTATATTTATACAACGAGTTAAGATTTTATTATTAAAAAATTAAAAATCTATTTTACCTTTGTTATAAGCTATATTCTGGTTAAATTTTTAACGAATATATTATATATTCTGGTTTATTATAACTAATTTCACTTTAAAATTTATTTAATATTAATAAAATTGACATTGAAAATATATTAAGTACTAATAAATAAGTAATTATCATTAACATAAAATAATATGGAAAAAGTGAGTAGGTATTTTCACTAAGGCCTAAATCGGATATGTATGTAGTAAAAAAATTCAAAATTTTCATTGATTAAATTAAAAAGAAGCTTATTTAAATTTTTTCCCGGCAATTTATTAAAATTAGAAAAAAATATTTCACGATTTAGGTTTTGCCTGAGAATTTCTTCTTTCTTATCCACTTTTCTATAAACATACAATATTAGGGATGTGTGAGAAAATGTATGTAAAATAAAATGAGGTGTTTGTATGTATGTTTGTGAGAGAATAATATGTAGTATTTAATTTATTACTTAGGGCTTAAAAATTCTGAAAATTTATTTTATTAATAAAAATTGTTAAAGTTATTAGCTGAAAGCTATTATTTTGCATATTAATAAGTAACGCTAAGCGTATGTTAATTGATAAGTATTATAATAAATCTAATATTAAATTAATATGATATTGTAGTTTAAGCTAGTATATATTTAGTTAAATATTTGTAACTGTTACTTTTTTATATTGATTTATGATGATCATATGTATTTTAAATATGTTTCCTTAGTTTTAAAAGGATTTTTTATTTTTATATTTAAATATTTTTCTCAGACGCGTAGATAACATCTCAGTACGAAGATAATGTTATATTTATCTGGATATGTAGTTTGATGGAATGTGTAAAGGCTTACATTAAAAAAACAACTTGTTTCTTTTATAATTCCAATTCATTTATAAGTTTTACATTTATTTTTAGTATATATTATTATTTAGACTTTTAACATTTATAATTTTAATTTTTATAAGGTTTTACCAGGTAGGTTATTTACACTTATTTTTGTTAGTTACACTTTTTTCTTAAAAAAATTTTTTTTCTTCAGTTTTATATTTTTTGCTATATTTGTATATATATATATATATACTGTTAGTTATAATAATATTCACATTAAGGTATCACATTATATGAACATATCTCCCGTTTTGCCAATTAATGTAATGTATTTATATTTTATATGTTGTGAGGACATTGTAGAAAAAAAAATACTTTTATTTCACTAATAATTATGATGTATAGTGTACTTAAAAAAAAATGGTGAATAGAAACAGTTGCTTAGGATTTTAGTTTAATTTGAAAGTTGAAATCATCTGTTTGCTGTCCATATGATGGATTTGCGATTTTTTTCTGTTTTTTTCATCTTATAGTATTTTTCGGCCATAGGCACAGCATTCAAATCATAGGTTTGGTTGTTTTTGTTATAATAAATATAGCTTTTGTCACGTTGTCAATAGTTTAATGAAGTAAATGTGTGACATACATTATGTTACTATTGCATTGAAAACTTTTCAAACTTTTTCATTTTGTTAGTAAAAAAATTACGAATAATTTCACATCGCTCATTCGCAAGTAGATTATATATTTAAAATGTAGAATAACGTAGTTTAAATTATACTATAGTAATATATGGTAATTATTTCTGACGGGAAATTTTTAGTTACTTTTATTCAATACAAAAAGTAGGTATTTTTAAATGTTGTATAAACTTAATTTCCTAAAAAAAAGTTATGTATGAATTTAAATTCCTTTTTCTCATAATTTATTGACAAATATATATAATTTACTTCATATTTCCCGTCTGTTTATTTTAATTATGATAAGCTGTACATATAAAACCAAAGCGTGACAATGACAATAGAAAAAGTAGAATAAATAATTACAGATAAGTATGTTTAGTAAGTGATAATATAATTCTAATAATTAAAATATATATCTTATAATTATTAATAATACCTAGCTATTCAAGCTATATAGTCGAAGTCGATAAAAGCAAACCTCAAAATTCAATATTCAGTGAAAAAATAGTAAATTTTAATGAATAATTTAGTTTAAAAACGAAAAAGTAACTATCTGTCAAATTATAAAAAACTTAAGTGTAAATATGTAGACTTTTTAGTAGTTTTATTTTCATGATTTTTTATATGTTAATAATATGTATTAAAAATAATTTTTACCGTATTATTTTTAAATTGTTTTCCAAATACATACTTATATTATGTTATTATGTATAGACTAAAAATAAAGAGTTACGGACAATCCATGTTCTTCCATAGAAATTAATAAGTAAATTAGAATTTATTAATGTATTTTCAATGTCAGTAATATTTAAATAATATATAATCAAAAATGTCTTCCAAATATGTCTTCCGCTTTTACTTTAGATATTTAATTGATATTTATATTAAATGGAGAGAATGTGAGTGTTTAAGAAATGTTTAGTGTTTAGAAGCAATATATCTACCGTTCACTTTTGGAACACTTATAATGTGTCAAAAAATTAGCCAAAATAATCCTACTATTGTTGCTATATGTAAAAACCTGTATAACCAAAAATAAATGGTATTGTTGTTAGTTTCTGCTTGTTTTAATATTTACAAAACGCATTCTCTGAATGTCAATGTTTTATTTTAGTCTGCGGCGTATATTTTCCTGTAGGATTTTAGCTTTTAAATACAATATATGTAATAAATAATCTTATATCTAAAAAGGAATAAAAAAAACACAAAGTAGATATTTAGGTTTGTAATTGAAAATAATTTAAATACATTTTTACGTTCAATTCAACTGACAAAAATAATACTAAAATTAAACAATTGAATATAGTTATGACAATCAATAATCTTTGATTATATATATTTATAGCGTGTAATAATATGAAAAATATCTTTCTATAGTAAATTTAATTAATTTGACATTGTTTTGAGTACAAAACTTGCGTCCTCTAATTGGCTTATGTCAGGGAATGTGGCCGCCATCTTGTCATCTGTCATTCATCTACCTACATAATTGATTGTTTGCTTCGCGCCAAAACATTAGTATTATCTACTGTAAATTCCTATAAAAAATAAACATATTAGTCATTGGATATAACTGTTAGTGTTTAATAGATAGTAATTAAATATCTAGTAATCGCCAATGACCAAAGATTTTATTTTTGTTTGGTTAGAAGGAGTTAGCCTCTGATGGCTGTTATCCCTTACGTGAAAACCAAAGAATGTAGGTATGTTTGTTACTCAAACACGCCAAAATGTATGAAAGGCCCAGAGTTATTATTAGTTAGAACTTAGTTATTGTAAATAGATTTATGATTACTTTTGATTTAAATAAAATAAATAAATTTATTATTACATATTAGATATTATTATAGTTTTTAGTACATAGGTACCTAATTTTTTTTCCCGGGAAAGTTATAGTTTACGTATTAAGTGCAATTTGGTTATTGATCCATGCCAAATGAGCTGTTACGTTTACGTAAATAGATGGGGAATAACCGCAATTATTATTTTTTCCGCCTGACACTATGCCGATTTGTTCTCCTTTAAATACTAAAGGACCGCCGCTGTCGCCCTGGAAAATAACAATAATTGATTAACCTAGATATATATAACGATAGAAGGAAATATAATAAAGTAATGATTAATATTATTGACGATTGTTGACCATTTAGGGTAACATATTATTATTCTGTGTACAAAACCGGGATTGTTTGTTGTACACCCGAAGCCGATTTTGAGATTTTCCGACATACCCCACAAGAGCCTGCCCCATCGTCGTAAACGCAGATGATCCCCTCTGATAGCCATTTGTTTTTAAAATACTTCTTGCAGGTTGAACGTAAAGTTACCGTCACCGCGACCTGACGCAGTCTCAAAGATGAATTCTTATTAGACTGAAAAAATACAGAAATAGTTTATGGTCTTGCTTGTCTCTGGAATTAAATAAATTCATTTACGCACGGCTATTTTACTAAGCAGAGCTTAAGTTTCAGCTTCAGTCAGACTTTCATAAGAGTTATTTTGGGGTCACTCAATGAGTGACTTTGAATTTTGATTTTTATTATTATTATTATTTGTTTTGTTCATAATAGGCTCCGAAACTACTGGACCAATCTGAATAATTATTTCACCAACGGAAAGCTTCATCATAACAGAGTAGGTATTTTATACTATAATTTATCCCCGTGTTCCTACGGAAACGGGAACTACGCGGGTAAAACCATGGGGAGGAAGCTAGTATAATATAACTTAGTTGGCATTTCATTTGTCAATAACAAATATATTAATTAAATGGACACTCACTCCAAGTCTACCCCATCCCGATACATTTGCCGCCATTCCCGGCTCAAGATCAATTTTAGAATCGGCCATGTTGATTTTTTTGACAGTTGGCCCGAATGCCAGCAGTGCTGCCAACTTGACGAGGCCCAAATCGTGCGAGCGGTTGTTTAGTTTCTCTTTGTCGTATTTCTTGTGAATTATATATTGTTCTATTACATATTTCTTCCCGCCTTTCTCCCATCTGCTACTTCCTGCGCGTATGTAGTCAAAGTCGGGATGTGTTCTAAATAAACAAAATAAAATAAATAATAAATATCATGGGAGATTTTTTACTGTTTCCAAAATAAGTGGAGCTTGTACTATACTAACCGATAGCTTTTATACAATATACCTAAGTACTAGTTGACCGGGCAACTTCGTTAACGTCACTTGCCCATTCTGCAACATTTTAGATTGATGCTCCGCTCCTATTAGTCGTAGCCTGATAATATATAGCCTTCCTCGATAAAAGGGCTATCTAACACTGAATTTAACAACATTTTGGCTTGCCTCCTGTCGGAAGAAGCCAGAATGTTAATAAAAATAGTTAAGATAGGAATTAATCGTAGAAAATAATTGTATATTAAGTGTTTTTTCGAGGGTGACATAATCATTGTTGATTAAACCCTCTATAATAAATAAAGATAAAAAAAAGACACTGAAATAAATTTCCAAATCGAACCAAGTAAGTAGTTTCTCGTTCCATTGGAACAAGTAACTCTTTGCCTTTCTATATTTTTTTTTATTTTTTTTATCAGTACAGTATTTTTGTATCAACCTAGCGACCTGGCTGCAGTTTAAACTAAAGCGTAAAATTTTTAAACAAATAAATAAATACTTACTCTGTAATACAGTGGGCAGCTGTCAACACGAACTGTTGATGGATGATGGACCCCCCACATATGAAGCCACCGACATGGACGGACACCATGTACGGCGCATCTTCTATATTAATTTTGTGACCACCAACAATTCCCACTCTAGGGGACTGTAGTACTTCTGCAATATAAGTAACACTGTAAATTTCTCCCACCCAGGACAAACACTTGTATGCATGAATGTCTGTTTGTTCTGTGTCTGGATGTTTATATCTATAAAAGTATGTATTTAAAAGTAGTATGTAGTATATCAGCTATCTGGTTACCATATTACAAGATCAGATTAGCCGTGTGTTGAAAATGTCCCAGGATATTTATTTATAATCACTTACCATGTCCCAAGATATTTTCAATGAAGAACAGAAGTAGAATAGTCGCTCTGGACACCATCATGACAAATATAAAATATTCCAATATTTATTTCCTTTTATATATTTAAATCAGAGTTATCTAAAAGGAAAACTTCATTTGTGAAATGTATTTTTTTCATGATAAGTCCAACGAATTTTTATATTAATGAGTAAAGAGTATATTAATAATTAATAAATGCCCTTATCTGCCTCGCGCCCCCCGCCCCGCCTGCCCCACGTCACCTGTGATCGTGTCGCCAACTCTCAGCGTGCGTAAGTCAACACCACAACATACTTATGCAGCAGCTGTCGCCAACCCCGCTCAACAACCGCGGCCTCAACCCGAGCAGGTGCCGACGACCCTTTTTTTTTTTTTTTTTTTTTTTTTTTTTTCCGACAGGAAAATGCGTTACGCATACCCCCACACCTTGAAGGGACGGTGTGGGTGGTTATGTGGGACTCTCCTCTAACTGAGAGAGGCATACCCACTAAAAACCTGTCGGTGATCCTCTATGCTTTTTTTGCAGATGTCACGGGCGCACTAATGTGTTTCAACCGCGACATCTGCAAGCTGGCCCAGCTCTAAAAGCCAGGGCCTCCGCGCCAAGAAGGAGGGGACCAGGATCACTTGGTCCCCCCCCTAGACAGGTGGGCTATTACAGCTGGCAGGGAGTCCCATTCCCCGCCAGCCAGCACCACTACGGGGGGGCGAGGGCGGCTATGTATTGCCGCCTTCTCCTCCCCACTCGTCTGCGCCGGAGCGGGGGCGCTAAGGGGTCAACCTCGCGCTCCCGTTCCCTCGCCTCCTTCTGCGAAATGGACATTTCGCAGAAGGAGGCGACTGCCTCCCATGCCCTCTCACTTCCCAGCATGGCGTATATGACGCCAGGAAGTGAGAGGTCACCGCCAACCGCCGCCACCAGGGTGCGGCGCTCGCCCGACCACGCCGGGCACACCTCTAAGGTGTGCTGTGCCGTGTCATCGCCGGCGCCGCACCCGTGGCACGACGTCGTCTCCTCCCTTCCGATTCGACACAGGTACCGCCCAAAGCATCCGTGTAGGTGCCGACGACCCAGTCGAACCCGCCACCGAAGGCGTACTGCAGAGGACGAGCTGACAAGGACGGCTTCGTTAAAGTAGAGCGGAAACGCAAGAAGCCTACTTGTCGTAACCAGTGCGGTACTGCCCCGACAGGACCGAACCATCTGTTGCGTCCCGATATTCCAACGACGCAGCTGTATGTCTCCCGGTTGAGATACTCCACAAAGGTTGAGGAGGTTGTGGAGTACATAGAGAAGAAAACCAAGTACAGCCTGAGGGTCGTGAAGCTGGAGTCGCGTCACAACGTCAACTTTGCTTCGTTTGTGGTGCGGGTTCCTGCTCAGTTTTTCGAAACCTTCACGAAGGAGGAGTTTTGGCCGAAGGGTGTGGTGTTCCGTCGTTTTCGCGGGACAATACCCACCGCGCAGGCGAGCACGTTGCCGTCTCTACGTGCCCTAGTTTAAGGAAAACATGTTTTTATTTTTAATATGTATTCTTAGTTTTAAGGTATATATGCTATGGGCCTTGTAGCCTGAAATAAAGATTTATTATTATTATTATTTGTATCTTTCCTAATGGATTTGCACGGCCCGAAGGCCGGTCCTTTTGGAATTCGTGCGTGGGGATACAGATCCAACACGTAGAGGCCCCTTGAAGATACGTTAATGTGTTGGGATATGTACACCTAGCGGGTACTATCTCTGCCTGCACTATTGAGAAAATATTGGCAAAGACAGCACCCGCTAAGTGCAAGGACTATTAGAGAAAAGAAGGAAACTATACTAGGTCTATGGGAAGGGAGTTTGCTGGACTGATTGCTGGGCTATTGATCGAGACTACCGGACGCCTGCCAAATCAAATGTCTCAATCTTTGTAATCCTGGCAGACTAAATAGTCACCAGAAGGCAACAGAGTGGGCAACACTTTTTTTTTATTTATTTTTTTCTCGACAGGAAACTGCATTACGCATACCCCCGCACCTTAGAGGGACGGTGCGGGTGGTTATGTGAGACTCTCCACTGCTGAGTGAGGCATACCCACAAAAAACCTGTCGGTGATCCTCTATGCTCTTTTTGCAGATGTCACGGGCGCACTAGTGTGTTTCAACCGCGATATCTGATTTGAAAATTTATCAATTTGACCATTTATCGAGGAAGAATATAGGGTATACATATATCATAACGCTACATAGGTACAATAGTAGCGGAGCATCATTGAATAATGTTGCAAACACGGAGAAGAGACGCTAACGAAAGTTCACCTCATAGCATTCCTCGATAAATGGGCTATCTTACACTGAAATAATTTTTCAAATCTGACCAGTAGTTCCGCAGAATTGGGCGTTTAAGGACAAACAAACTTTTCAGCTTTATAATATTAGTATAGATGAATTACTTGTTAAAAAGATCATTAAAATGGGCTTGATTATGTAAGAAAAATAATTCCAAAGGAATTTTTACTACAGTTACAATTCTCCCAATAGGTATGCGCAAAGCTGAAAGGTAAAATTATGCAAGCCGGCACCATCATGGTGGGCTACCAGCCCGACGACCGCCGCCCCAACTTCTTCAGGAACATCATCTCCTCAGCAGCCGTCACCGAGAAGGACGTGGACTTCCTCCTCTCGGAGATGGACCGCCTTGGCCATGACATAATCGTGGACTAAATGACTTCGTAACCTTTACCGGATCACTCTAATCTGATTTATTTAGTTTAGATTTAGTTGTTTGACATAGTATTGATATTTATGATGACTCTAAAAACAAGTAAAATAGTTACCCAATTTTGAAAGTCTAGTGTTAATTATTAACAAGTGGTTTTCCACCTTTTCTCCTGCGTTCCTAGGGGTATTTTTCCGGGATAAAATGTCCGTCTCCCTGGTTCTAAGCTACCTTCTCATAAATTTTCAGCCAAAAAGGTTCAGACGTTCTTGAGTTATAAATAACTCGACATTCTTTTAAATAAATGTTTTGATTGATTTCTTCCTATTGGAAAATTGTTTTAGCGATGTATTACAATTTCCGTAGTATTTTTCTGTAAATAGATTTTTTCCGTTAAAAATCTTGGATCTGGTAAAAGGTACTCGCTCATTACACTTTTTTAATATTAAGCTTTTGGAAAAATGATAATATAAATGTATTGTACTATGTTATATTATATATAGTGAAACACTTGCTGTAAAAATGTTTAG
This sequence comes from Thyatira batis, assembly GCA_905147785.2. Classification (NCBI taxonomy): domain Eukaryota; kingdom Metazoa; phylum Arthropoda; class Insecta; order Lepidoptera; family Drepanidae; genus Thyatira; species Thyatira batis. Next base: position 1,483,887 of record LR990512.1, on the reverse strand, counting down.
ACTTAAAACTTAGGTGTGAATGAAATGTATGAAAAATTTAGAAAAAAAAAACAGTGTTTTTCTTCGCAAATGTTATATGCTGTAGTAAATATTATATTATGCGGTTAAGCTTGTAGAAAAGCCCTTTAAAAGCTCTATTTATTGTTATAACAAAAACTTCTATTTATATTATAGAAAAAGAAAAAGTGTTATGTGAATTTATTTGGATGTGCTTCTACTTTATTGAGATTGGAGTTTAAATAATTTAAGGTATGAATGCGAAGTAAAATTTTTCTATCGACCGTGTGTGTCTTGTCTATCAAAATTTTTTGTATTTAATGAAAATTTTGATATCTCCATTAGACAATTATTTGCTTGAAGTGAATTTATTTAAATAAGAAATGATTTTATATTTCATAAAAGCATTATTATATTTATACAACGAGTTAAGATTTTATTATTAAAAAATAAAAATCTATTTCACCTTTGTTATAAGCTATATTCTGGTTAAATTTTTAACGAATATATTATATATTCTGGTTTATTATAACTAATTTCACTTTAAAATTTATTTAATATTAATAAAATTGACATTGAAAATATATTAAGTACTAATAAATAAGTAATTATCATTAACATAAAATAATATGGAAAAAGTGAGTAGGTATTTTCACTAAGGCCTAAATCGGATATGTATGTAGTAAAAAAATTCAAAATTTTCATTGATTAAATTAAAAAGAAGCTTATTTAAATTTTTTCCCGAGTTTACGCAAATTACGTTTAATTGGCAATTTATTAAAATTAGAAAAAAATATTTCACGATTTAGGTTTTGCCTGAGAATTTCTTCTTTCTTATCCACTTTTCTATAAACATACAATATTAGGGATGTGTGAGAAAATGTATGTAAAATAAAATGAGGTGTTTGTATGCATGTTTGTGAGAGAATAATATGTAGTATTTAATTTATTACTTAGGGCTTAAAAATTCTGAAAATTTATTTTATTAATAAAAATTGTTAAAGTTATTAGCTGAAAGCTATTATTTTGCATATTAATAAGTAACGCTAAGCGTATGTTAATCGATAAGTATTATAATGAATATAATATTATCTTAATATGATATTGTAGTTTAAGCTAGTATAATATATTTAGTAAAATATTTGTTTCTATCATTTTTTTATATTGATTTATGATGATCATATGTTTCCTTAGTTTTAAAAGGATTTTTTGTTTTTATATTTAAATATTTTTCTCAGACGCGTAGATAACATCTCAGTACGAAGATAATGTTATATTTATCTGGATATGTAGTTTGATGGAATGTGTAAAGGCTTACATTAAAAAAACAACTTGTTTCTTTTATAATTCCAATTCATTTATAAGTTTTACATTTATTTTTAGTATATATTATTATTTAGACTTTTAACATTTATAATTTTAATTTTTATAAGGTTTTACCAGGTAGGTTATTTACACTTATTTTTGTTAGTTACACTTTTTTCTTAAAAAAAATTTTTTTCTTCAGTTTTATATTTTTTGCTATATTTGTATATATATATATATACTGTTAGTTATAATAATATTCACATTAAGGTATCACATTATATGAACATATCTCCCGTTTTGCCAATTAATGTAATGTATTTATATTTTATATGTTGTGAGGACATTGTAGAAAAAAAAATACTTTTATTTCACTAATAATTATGATGTATAGTGTACTTAAATAAAAAATGGTGAATAGAAACAGTTGCTTAGGATTTTAGTTTAATTTTAAAGTTGAAATCATCTGTTTGCTGTCCATATGGATTTGTGATTTTTTTCAATATTTTTTATCATATAGTATTTTTCTGCCATTGGCATAGTTTTCAAGTCACAGGTTATTTAAATTTAGCTTCTGTCACGTTGTCAATAATTTAATGAAGTAAATGTAGGTATAATGTATTAATTAATTTATGTGACTATTGCATTGAAAAATTTTCAAACTTTTTCATTTTGTTAGTAAAAAAATTACGAATAATTTCACATCGCTCATTCGCAAGTAGATTATATATTTAAAATGTAGAATAACGTAGTTAAAATTATACTATAGTAATGTATGGTAATTATTTCTGACGGGAAATTTTTAGTTACTTTTATTCAAAACAAAAAGTAAGTAGGTATTTTTAAATGTTGTATAAACTTAATTTCCTAAAAAAAAGTTATGTATGAATTTAAATTCCTTTTTCTCATAATTTATTGACAAATATATATAATTTACTTCATATTTCCCGCCTGTTTATTTTAATTATGATAAGCTGTACATATAAAACCAAAGCGTGACAATGACAATAGAAAAAGTAGAATAAATAATTACAAATAAGTTTATTTAGTAATAATTCTAATAATTAAAATATATATCTTATAATTATTAATAATACCTAGCTGTTCAAGCTATATAGTCGAAGTCGATGAAAGCAAACCTCAAAATTCAATATTCAGTAAAAAAAAAAAAAATTAATGAATAATTTAGTTTAAAAACGAAAAAGAAACTATCTGTCAAATTATAAAAAACTTAAGTGTAAATATGTAGACTTTTTAGTAGTTTTATTTTCATGATTTTTTATATGTTAATAATATAAAAATATGTATTTAAAAAAAATATTCGACCGTATTATTTTTAAATTGTTTTCCAAATACATACTTATATTATGTTATTATGTATAGGCTAAAAATATAGAGTTACGGACAATCCATGTTCTTCCATAGAAATTAATAAGTAAATTAGAATTTATTAATGTATTTTCAATGTCAGTAATATTTAAATAATATATAATCAAAAATGTCTTCCAAATATGTCTTCCGCTTTTACTTTAGATATTTAACTGATATTTATATTAAATGGAGAGAATGTGAGTATTTAAGAAATGTTTAGTGTTTAGAAGCAATATATCTACCGTTCACTTTTGGAACACTTATAATGTGTCAAAAAATTAGCCAAAATAATCCTACTATTGTTGCTATATGTAAAAACCTGTATAACCAAAAATAAATGGTATTGTTGTTAGTTTCTGCTTGTTTTAATATTTACAAAACGCATTCTCTGAATGTCAATGTTTTATTTTAGTCTGCGGCGTATATTTTCCTGTAGGATTTTAGCTTTTAAATACAATATATGTAATAAATAATCTTATATCTAAAAAGGAATAAAAAAAACACAAAGTAGATATTAAAGTTTGTAATTGAAAATTATTTGAATACAATTTTACGTTCAATTCAACTGACAAAAATAATACTAAAATTAAACAATTGAATATAGTTATGACAATCAATAATCTTTGATTATATATATTTATAGCGTGTAATAATATGAAAAATATCTTTCTATAGTAAATTTAATTAATTTGACATTGTTTTGAGTACAAAACTTGAGGGAATGTGGCCGCCATCTTGTCATCTGTCATTCACCTACCTACATAATTGATTGTTTGCTTCGCGTCAATACGTCTTCGATTAATAAGTTTAGAAACATTAGTATTACTGTAAATTCCTATAAAAAATAAACATATTAGTCATTGGATATAACTGTTATTGTTTAATAGATAGTAATTAAATATCTAGTAATCGCCAATGACCAAAGATTTTATTTTTGTTTGGTTAGAAGGAGTTAGCCTCTGATGGCTGTTAACCCTTACGTGAAAACCAAAGAATGTAGGTATGTTTGTTACTCAAACACGCCAAAATGTGTAAAAGGCCCAGAGTTATTATTAGTTAGAACTTAGTTATTGTAAATAGATTTATGATTACTTTTGATTTAAATAAAATAAATAAATTTATTATAACATATTAGATGTTATTATAGTTTTTAGTACATAGGTACCTAATTTTTTTTCCCGGGAAAGTTATAGTTTATGTATTAAGTGCAATTTGGTTATTGATCCATGCCAAATGAGCTGTTACGTTTACGTAAATAGACGGGGAATAACCGCAATTATTATTTATTCCGCCTGACACTATGCCGATTTGTTCTCCTTTAAATACTAAAGGACCGCCGCTGTCGCCCTGGAAAATAACAATAATTGATTAACCTAGATATATATAACGATAGAAGGAAATATAATAAAGCAATGATTAATATTATTGACGATTGTTGACCATTTAGGGTAACATATTATTATTCTGTGTACAAAACCGGGATTGTTTGTTGTAAACCCGAAGCCGATTTTGAGATTTTCCGACATACCCCACAAGAGCCTGCCCCATCGTCGTAGACGCAGATGATCCCCTCTGATAGCCATTTGTTTTTAAAATACTTCTTGCAGGTTGAAAGTAAAGTCACCGTCACCGCGACCTGACGCAGTCTCAAAGATGAATTCTTATTAGACTGAAAAAATAAAGAAATAGTTTATGGTCTTGCTTGTCTCTGGAATTAAATAAATTCATTTACGCACGGCTATTTTACTAAGCAGAGCTTAAGTTTCAGCTTCAGTCAGACTTTCATAAGAGTTATTTTGGGGTCACTCAATGAGTGACTTTGAATTTTGATTTTTATTATTATTTGTTTTGTTCATAATAAGCTCCGAAACTACTGGACCAATCTGAATAATTATTTCACCAACGGAAAGCTTCATCATAACAGAGTAGGTATTTTATACTATAATTTATCCCCGTGTTCCTACGGAAACGGGAACTACGCGGGTAAAACCATGGGGAGGAAGCTAGTATATTATAACTTAGTTGGCATTTCATTTGTCAATAACAAATATATTAATTAAATGGACACTCACTCCAAGTCTACCCCATCCCGATACATTTGCCGCCATTCCCGGCTCAAGATCAATTTTAGAATCGGCCATGTTGATTTTTTTGACAGTTGGCCCGAATGCCAGCAGTGTTGCCAACTTGACGAGGCCCAAATCGTACGAGCGGTTGTTTAGTTTCTCTTTGTCGTATTTCTTGTGGATTATATATTGTTCTATTTCATATTTATTCCCGCCTTTCTCCCATCTGCTACTTCCTGCGCGTATGTAGTCAAAGTCGGGATGTGTTCTAAATAAACAAAATAAAATAAATAATAAATATCATGGGAGATTTTTTACTGTTTCCAAAATAAGTGGAGCTTGTACTATACTAACCGATAGCTTTTATACAATATACCTAAGTACTAGTTGACCGGGCAACTTCGTTAACGTCACTTGCCCATTCAACATTTTAGATTGATGCTCCGCTCCTATTAGTCGTAGCCTGATAATATATAGCCTTCCTCGATAAAAGGGCTATCTAACACTGAATTTTACAACATTTTGGCTTGCCTCCTGTCGGAAGAAGCCAGAATGTTAATAAAAATAGTTAAGATAGGAATTAATCGTAGAAAATAATTGTATATTAAGTGTTTTTTCGAGGGTGACATAATCATTGTTGATTAAACCCTCTATAATAAATAAAGATAAAAAAAAGACACTGAAATAAATTTCCAAATCGGACCAAGTAAGTAGTTTCTCGTTCCATTGGAACAAGTAACTCTTTGCCTTTCTATATTTTTTTTATCAGTATAGTATCAACCTAGCGACCTGGCTGCAGTTTAAACTAAAGCGTAAAATATTAAAACAAATAAATAAATACTTACTCTGTAATACAGTGGGCAGCTGTCAACACGAACTGTTGATGGATGATGGACCCCCCACATATGAAGCCACCGACATGGACGGACACCATGTACGGCGCATCTTCTATATTTATTTTGTGACCACCAACAATTCCCACTCTAGGGGACTGTAGTACTTCTGCAATATAAGTCACACTGTAAATTTCTCCCACCCAGGACAAACACTTGTATGCATGAATGTCTGTTTGTTCTGTGTCTGGATGTTTTTATCTATAAAAGTAGTATGTAGTATATCAGCTATCTGGTTACCATATTACAAGATCAGAGGGCTTACTCCCGACGCTTTCGAGTAACGAGTTCTAATCGAATAAATGTCATTTCATACATTTTTGATAGCGATTCTAGCGCACGATCGTGCGGTGACACGTTTTGGAACTAACTTTGATCAAGAATTTCGTTACAATCGAAACCGAATCGAAAAATCCGTACTCCTGGCACTGTTTGACATTTGTGAATAAAATGGCGGGAACGACTTTAAACGTCAAAATACACGATCAGTAAAAAGGTACTTTTTCAGGATCGAGTTATCTCATCTAGGATAAATTTATCTAATCTAAAAATTACATCTAATGTACAAGATATCGTTTTAGAAAAAAATAAAAAATTTAATATTTATTTTTTTCTGTAGAAATTAACCACACACAACTTATTTTATAATTCTGAAACGTCAAACACTGTAACCGATCGAATATATGTCAATCTTAGCCATGGCCATCTTGATTTTTTATTCGTATTGGTTCGGGATTAACCAATAGGAGTTCAAGATGAAATTTTTTGGTTCAGGATTAACCAATAGGAGTTCAAATTGAAATCAAAACAAAATCAAATTCGAATCGTTTTCGGGAGTAAGCCCTCAGATTAGCCGTGTGTTGAAAATGTCCCAGGATATTTATTTATAATCACTTACCATGTCCCAAGATATTTTCAATGAAGAACAGAAGTAGAATAGTCGCTCTGGACACCATCATGACAAATATAAAATATTCCAATATTTATTTCCTTTTATATATTTAAATCAGAGTTATCTAAAAGGAAAACTTCATTTGTGAAATGTATTTTTTTCATGATTAGTCCAACGAATTTTTATATTAATGAGTAAAGAGTATATTAATAATTAATAAATGCCCTTATCTGCCTCGCGCCCCCCGCCCCGCCAGCCCCACGTCACCTGTGATCGTGTCGCCGACTCTCAGCGTGCGTAAGTCAACACCACAACATACTTATGCAGCAGCTGTCGCCAAGCCCGCTCAACAACCGCGGCCTCAACCCGAGCAGGTGCCGACGACCCAGTCGAACCCGGCACCGAAGGCGTACTGCAGAGGACGAGCTGACAAGGACGGCTTCGTTAACGTAGAGCGGAAACGCAAGAAGCCTACTTGTCGTAACCAGTGCGGTACTGCCCCGACAGGACCGAACCATCTGTTGCATCCCGATATTCCGACGACGCAGCTGTATGTCTCCCGGTTGAGATACTCCACAAAGGTTGAGGAGGTTGTGGAGTACATAGAGAAGAAAACCAAGTACATCCTGATGGTCGTGAAGCTGGTGTCGCGTCACAACGTCAACTTTGCTTCGTTTGTGGTGCGGGTGCCTGCTCAGTTTTTCGAAACCTTTACGAAGGAGGAGTTTTGGCCGAAGGGTGTGGTGTTCCGTCGTTTTCGCGGGACAATACCCACCGCACAGGCGAGCACGTCGCCGTCTCTACGTGCCCTAGTTTAAGGAAAACATGTTTTTATTTTTAATATGTATTCTTAGTTTTAAGGTATATATGCAATGGGCCTTGTAGCCTGAAATAAAGATTTATTATTATTATTATTTGTATCTTTCCTAATGGATTTGCACGGCCCGAAGGCCGGTCCTTTTGGAATTCGTGCGTGGGGATACAGATCCAATACGTAGAGGCCCCTTGAAGATACGTTAATGTGTTGGGATATGTACACCTAGCGGGTACTATCTCTGCCTGCACTATTGAGAAAATACAGGCAAAGACAGCATCCGCTAAGTGCAAGGACTAATAAAGAAAAGAAGGAAACTATACTAGGTCTATGGGAAGGGAGTTTGCTGGACTGGTTGCTGGGCTATTGATCGAGACTACCGGACGCCTGCCAAATCAAATGTCTCAATCTTTGTAATCCTGGCAGACGGTGACTCGCCGCAAACTAAATAGTCACCAGAAGGCAACAGAGTGGGCAACACTTTTTTTTATTTATTTTTTCTCGACAGGAAACTGCATTACGCATACCCCCGCACCTTAAAGGGACGGTGCGGGTGGTTATGTGGGACTCTCCACTGCTGAGTAAGGCATACCCACAAAAAACCTGTCGGTGATCCTCTATGCTCTTTTTGCAGATGTCACGGGCGCACTAGTGTGTTTCAACCGCGATATCTGATTTGAAAATTTATCAATTTGACCATTTATCGAGGAAGAATATACATATATCATAACGCTACATAGGTACATACACATACATAGGAGCATCATTGAATAATGTTGCAAACACGGAGAAGAGACGCTAACGAAAGTTCACCTCATAGCATTCCTCGATAAATGGGCTATCTTACACTGAAATAATTTTTCAAATCTGACCAGTAGTTCCGCAGAATTGGGCGTTCAAGGAGAAACAAACTTTTCAGCTTTATAATATTAGTATAGATGAATTACTTTTTAAAAAGATCATAAAAATGGGCTTGATTATGTAAGAAAAATAATTCCAAAGGAATTTTTACTACAGTTACAATTCTCCTAATAGGTATGCGCAAAGCTGAAAGGTAAGATGATGCAAGCCAGCACCATCATGGTGGGGTACCAGCCCGACGACCGCCGCCCCAACTTCTTCAGGAACATCATCTCCTCGGCAGCCGTCACCGAGAAGGACGTGGACTTCCTCCTCTCGGAGATGGACCGCCTTGGCCATGACATAATCGTGGACTAAATGACTTCGTAACCTTTACCGGATCACTCTAATCTGATTATATCGATGGTTTATTGTAGTTCCCAATTTTGAAAGTCTTGTGTTTATTATGAGCTAGTGGTTCCCGGGGATCTCAAATTTTTCCGGGATAAAAAGTATCCCATGTCCGTCTCCTGGTTCTAAGCTACCTCCTCATAAATTTTCAGCCAAATCGGTTCAGAAATAGTGTCACTAACACGACTTTCTTTTATATATAGGTATAGAAGATATATATATGTTTTTATTGATTTCTTCCTATTGGAAAATTATGTTAGGAATGTAATCTACAATTTCCGTAGTATTTTTTTCTGTAAATAGATTTTTTCCGTTAAAAATCTTGGATCTGGTAAAAGGTACTCGCTCATTACACTTTTTTAATATTAAGCTTTTGGAAAAATGATAATATAAATGTATTGTACTATGTTATATTATATATAGTGAAACACTTGCTGTAAAAATGTTTAGACTTAAAACTTAGGTGTGAATGAAATGTATGAAAAATTTAGAAAAAAAAACAGTAAATTTTTCTTCGCAAATGTTATATGCTGTAGTAAATATTATATTATGCGGTTAAGCTTGTAGAAAAGCCCTTTAAAAGCTCTATTTATTGTTATAAACAAACTTCTACTTATATGTTAGAAAAAGAAAAAGCGTTATGTGAATTTATTTGGATGTGCTTCTACATAATTGAGATTGGAGTTAAAATAATTTAATGTGTGAATGCGAAGTAAAATTTTTCTATCGACCGTGTGTGTCTTGTCTATCAAAATTGTTTGTATTTAATGAAAATTTTGATATTTCCATTAGACAATTATTTGCTTGAAGTGAATTTATTTAAATAAGAAATGATTTTATATTTCATAAACGCATTATTATATTTATACAACGAGTTAAGATTTTATTATTAAAAAATTAAAAATCTATTTTACCTTTGTTATAAGCTATATTCTGGTTAAATTTTTAACGAATATATTATATATTCTGGTTTATTATAACTAATTTCACTTTAAAATTTATTTAATATTAATAAAATTGACATTGAAAATATATTAAGTACTAATAAATAAGTAATTATCATTAACATAAAATAATATGGAAAAAGTGAGTAGGTATTTTCACTAAGGCCTAAATCGGATATGTATGTAGTAAAAAAAATTCAAAATTTTCATTGATTAAATTAAAAAGAAGCTTATTTAAATTTTTCCCGAGTTTACGCAAATTACGTTTAATTGGCAATTTATTAAAATAAGAAAAAAATATTTCACGATTTAGGTTTTGCCTGAGAATTTCTTCTTTCTTATCCACTTTTCTATAAACATACAATATTAGGGATGTGTGAGAAAATGTATGTAAAATAAAATGAGGTGTTTGTATGTATGTTTGTGAGAGAATAATATGTAGTATTTAATTTATTACTTAGGGCTTAAAAATTCTGAAAATTTATTTTATTAATAAAAATTGTTAAAGTTATTAGCTGAAAGCTATTATTTTGCATATTAATAAGTAACGCTAAGCGTATGTTAATCGATAAGTATTATAATGAATATAATATTATCTTAATATGATATTGTAGTTTAAGCTAGTATAATATATTTAGTAAAATATTTGTTTCTATCATTTTTTTATATTGATTTATGATGATCATATGTTTCCTTAGTTTTAAAAGGATTTTTTATTTTTATATTTAAATATTTTTCTCAGACGCGTAGATAACATCTCAGTACGAAGATAATGTTATATTTATCTGGATATGTAGTTTGATGGAATGTGTAAAGGCTTACATTAAAAAACAACTTGTTTCTTTTATAATTCCAATTTATTTATAAGTTTTACATTTAATTTTAGTAGGTATGTATATATCGTTAGTTACACTTTTTTCCTTAAAAAAATTTTTTTTCAGTTTTTTTTTTATTTTAGTTTTTGTATATATTGTTAGTTATAATAATATTCACATTAAGATATCACATTATATGAACATATCTCCCGTTTTGCCAATTAATGTAATGTATTTATATTTTATATGTTGTGAGGACATTGTAGAAAAAAAATACTTTTATTTCAATAATAATTATGATGTATAGTGTACTAAATAAAAATGGTGAATAGAAACAGTTGCTTAGGATTTTTGTTTAATTTTAAAGTTGAAATCATCTGTTTGCTGTCCATATGGATGATGATCCTAGATGGATTTGCGATTTTTTTCTGTTTTTTTCATCTTATAGTGTTTTTCGGCCATAGGCACAGCATTCAAATCATAGGTTTGGTTGTTTTTGTTATAATAAATATAGCTTTTGTCACGTTGTCAATAGTTTAATGAAGTAAATGTGTTACATACATTATGTTACTATTGCATTGAAAGTTTTTCAAACTTTTTCATTTTGTTAGTAAAATAAATTACGAATAATTTCACATCGCTCATTCGCAAGTAGATTATATATTTAAAATGTAGAATAACGTAGTTAAAATTATACTATAGTAATGTATGGTAATTATTTCTGACGGGAAATTTTTTGTTACTTTTATTCAATACAAAAAGTAGGTATTTTTAAATGTTGTATAAACTTAAATTCCTAAAAAAAGTTATGTATGAATTTAAATTTCTTTTTCTCATAATTTATTGACAAATATATATAATTTACTTCATATTTCTCGTCTGTTTATTTTAATTATGATAAGCTGTACATATAAAACCAAAGCGTGACAATGACAATAGAAAAAGTAGAATAAATAATTACAGTTAAGTATGTTTAGTAAGTAATAATATAAATGTAATAATTAAAATATATATCTTATAATTATTAATAATATCTAGCTATTCAAGCTATATAGTCGAATAAGATAAAATCAAACCTCAAAATTCAATATTCAGTGAAAAATAGTAAATTTTAATGAATAATTTTGTTTAAAAACAAAAAAGAAACTATCTGTCAAATTATAAAAAACTTAAGTGTAAATATGTAGACTTTTTAGTAGTTTTATTTTCATGATTTTTTATATGTTAATAATATGTATTAAAAAAAAATTCGACCGTATTATTTTTAAATTGTTTTCCAAATACATACTTATATTATGTTATTATGTATAGGCTAAAAATATAGAGTTACGGACAATCCATGTTCTTCCATAGAAATTAATAAGTAAATTAGAATTTATTAATGTATTTTCAATGTCAGTAATATTTAAATAATATATAATCAAAAATGTCTTCCAAATATGTCTTCCGCTTTTACTTTAGATATTTAATTGATATTTATATTAAATGGAGAGAATGTGAGTGTTTAAGAAATGTTTAGTGTTTAGAAGCAATATACTTATCTACCGTTCACTTTTGGAACACTTATAATGTGTCAAAAAATTAGCCAAAATAATCCTACTATTGTTGCTATATGTAAAAACCTGTATAACCAAAAATAAATGGTATTGTTGTTAGTTTCTGCTTGTTTTAATATTTACAAAACGCATTCTCTGAATGTCAATGTTTTATTTTAGTCTGCGGCGTATATTTTCCTGTAGGATTTTAGCTTTTAAATACAATATATGTAATAAATAATCTTATATCTAAAAAGGAATAAAAAAAACACAAAGTAGATATTAAAGTTTGTAATTGAAAATTATTTGAATACAATTTTACGTTCAATTCAACTGACAAAAATAATACTAAAATTAAACAATTGAATATAGTTATGACAATCAATAATCTTTGATTATATATATTTATAGCGTGTAATAATATGAAAAATATCTTTCTATAGTAAATTTAATTAATTTGACATTGTTTTGAGTACAAAACTTGAGGGAATGTGGCCGCCATCTTGTCATCTGTCATTCACCTACCTACATAATTGATTGTTTGCTTCGCGTCAATACGTCTTCGATTAATAAGTTTAGAAACATTAGTATTACTGTAAATTCCTATAAAAAATAAACATATTAGTCATTGGATATAACTGTTATTGTTTAATAGATAGTAATTAAATATCTAGTAATCGCCAATGACCAAAGATTTTATTTTTGTTTGGTTAGAAGGAGTTAGCCTCTGATGGCTGTTAACCCTTACGTGAAAACCAAAGAATGTAGGTATGTTTGTTACTCAAACACGCCAAAATGTGTAAAAGGCCCAGAGTTATTATTAGTTAGATTTATGATTACTTTTGATTTAAATAAAATAAATAAATTTATTATAACATATTAGATGTTATTATAGTTTTTAGTACATAGGTACCTAATTTTTTTTCCCGGGAAAGTTATAGTTTATGTATTAAGTGCAATTTGGTTATTGATCCATGCCAAATGAGCTGTTACGTTTACGTAAATAGACGGGGAATAACCGCAATTATTATTTATTCCGCCTGACACTATGCCGATTTGTTCTCCTTTAAATACTAAAGGACCGCCGCTGTCGCCCTGGAAAATAACAATAATTGATTAACCTAGATATATATAACGATAGAAGGAAATATGTATAATAAAGTAATGATTAATATTATTGACGATTGTTGACCATTTAGGGTAACATATTATTATTCATACACAGATAGACTAGAGCCTGAGAAAAGTCTCAGGCCCTAGTCTATCTGTGTATTCTGTGTACAAAACCGGGATTGTTTGTTGTCCAATGTCCACCCGAAGCCGATTTAGAGATTTTCCGACATACCCCACAAGAGCCTGCCCCATCGTCGTAGACGCAGATGATCCCCTCTGATAGCCATTTGTTATGAAAATACTTCTTGCAGGTTGAACGTAAAGTCACCGTCACCGCGACCTGACGCAGTCTCAATGATAAATGCTTATTAGACTGAAAAAATAAAGAAATAGTTTATGGTCTTGTTTAAATGGAATTAAATTAATCAATTTACGACAATACCTATGATTTACCTACTTATAAATAAATTTTCTCGGAACATTTTATATACGACCAATCTAAGCTAACTAAGCAGAGCTTAAGTTTCAGCTTCAGTCAGACGTTCGTAAGAGTTCTTTTAGGGTCACATAAGTGACTTTGAATTTAGATTTTTACTAGCTGCCGCCCCGCGGTTTCACCCGCGTAGTTCCCGTTCCCGTGTTTACTTAGGGGTATCAAAAATAGATAGTAGCCGTTTCTCAGACCTACTGAATATGCATATCTATAAAATTTCATAAAAAACGGTCAAGCCAATTCGAAGGAGTATTGTAACTAACATTGTGACACGAGTTTTATTTATAAGATAACTAGCTGACCCGGCAGACTTCGTACTGCCCCAATCTATACTTCAATACTAATATCATAAACTGTTTTTAGGGTTTTCCCGGCAATTATTACATATTTCTCAACTTTTAAACCTTCCCTGGACCCCCACGAACATTTCAAGACCAAGGAATGATACTCAGTTCAACAGTTCTCGAGTTTTTGTGAGACTAACGAACAGCAATTCATTTTTATATATATAGATTATTTGTTTGTTCGTAATAGACTCCGAAACTACTGGACCAATCTGAATAATTATTTCACCAACGGAAAGCTTCATCATAACAGAGTAACATAGACGATAATACGGGATTCTACGGGAACGGGAATCCTACATCCGGGTGAAACAGTGGGGAGGAAGCTAGTATATTATAACTAAGTAGGCATTTTATTAGTCAATAACAAATATATGTATATTAATTAAATGGACACTCACTCCAAGTCTGCCCCATCCCGATACATTTGCCGCCATTCCCGGCTCAAGATCAATTTTAGAATCAGCCATATTGATTTTTTTGACAGTTGGCCCGAATGCCAGCAGTGTTGCCAACTTGACGAGGCCCAAATCGTACGAGCTTTGGTTTAGTTTCTCTTTGTAGTATTTCTTGTGAATTATATATTGTTCTATTTCATATTTCTTCCCGCCTTTATCCCATCTGCTACTTCCTGCGCGTATGTAGTCAAAGTCGGGATGTGTTCTAAATAAACAAAATAAAATAAAGAATAAATATCGTGGGAGATTTTTTACTGTTTCCAAAATAAGTGGAGTTTGTGCTATACTAACCGATAGCTTTTATACAATATACCTAAGTACTAGTTGACCGGGCAACTTCGTTAACGTCACTTGCCCATTCTGCAACATTTTAGATTGATGCTCCGCTCCTATTAGTCGTAGCCTGATAATATATAGCCTTCCTCGATAAAAGGGCTATCTAACACTGAATTTTACAACATTTTGGCTTGCCTCCTGTCGGAAGAAGCCAGAATGTTAATAAAAATAGTTAAGATAGGAATTAATCGTAGAAAATAATTGTATATTAAGTGTTTTTTCGAGGGTGACATAATCATTGTTGATTAAACCCTCTATAATAAATAAAGATAAAAAAGACACTGAAATAAATTTCCAAATCGGACCAAGTAAGTAGTTTCTCGTTCCATTGGAACAAGTAACTCTTTGCCTTTCCATATTTTTTTTTATTTTTTTTATCAGTATAGTTACAACCTAGCGACCTGGCTGCAGTTTAAACTAAAGCGTAAAATATTAAAACAAATAAATAAATACTTACTCTGTAATACAGTGGGCAGCTGTCAACACGAACTGTTGATGGATGATGGACCCCCCACATATGAAGCTACCGACATGGACGGACACCATGTACGGCGCATCTTCTATATTTATTTTGTGACCTCCAACAATTCCCACTCTAGGGGACTGTAGTACTTCTGCAATATAAGTAACACTGTAAATTTCTCCCACCCAGGACAAACACTTGTATGCATGAATGTCTGTTTGTTCTGTGTCTGGATGTTTATATCTATAAAAGTATGTATTTAAAAGTAGTATGTAGTATATCAGCTATCTGGTTACCATATTACAAGATCAGATTAGCCGTGTGTTAAAAATGTCCCAGGATATTTATTTATAATCACTTACCATGTCCCAAGATATTTTCAATGAAGAACAGAAGTAGAATAGTCGCTCTGGACACCATCATGACAAATATAAAATATTCCAATATTTATTTCCTTTTATATATTTAAATCAGAGTTATCTAAAAGGAAAATTTCATTTGTGAAATGTATTTTTTTGATGATTAGTCTAACGAATTTTTATATTAATGAGTAAAGAGTATATTAATAATTAATAAATGCCCTTATCTGCCTCGCGCCCCCCGCCCCGCCTGCCCCACGTCACCTGTGATCGTGTCGCCGACTCTCACCGCGGCCTCAACCCGAGCAGGTGCCGACGACCCAGTCGAACCCGCCACCGAAGGCGTACTGCAGAGGACGAGCTGACAAGGACGGCTTCGTTAAAGTAGAGCGGAAACGCAAGAAGCCTACTTGTCGCAACCAGTGCGGTACTGCCCCGACAGGACCGAACCATCTGTTGCATCCCGATATTCCGACGACGCAGCTGTATGTCTCCCGGTTGAGATACTCCACAAAGGTTGAGGAGGTTGTGGAGTACATAGAGAAGAAAACCAAGTACATCCTGATGGTCGTGAAGCTGGTGTCGCGTCACAACGTCAACTTTGCTTCGTTTGTGGTGCGGGTTCCTGCTCAGTTTTTCGAAACCTTCACGAAGAAGGAGTTTTGGCCGAAGGGTGTGGTGTTCCGTCGTTTTCGCGGGACAATACCCACCGCGCAGGCGAGCACGTCGCCGTCTCTACGTGCCCTAGTTTAAGGAAAACATGTTTTTATTTTTAATATGTATTCTTAGTTTTAAGGTATATATGCTATGGGCCTTGTAGCCTGAAATAAAGATTTATTATTATTATTATTTGTATCTTTCCTAATGGATTTGCACGGCCCGAAGGCCGGTCCTTTTGGAAGGGGATACAGATCCAACACGTAGAGGCTCCTTGAAGATACCTACGTTAATGTGTTGGGATATACCCACCATTGGGGCATTTACCTTACTTATATTATGTTATTATGTATAGGCTAAAAATATAGCGTTACGGACAATCCATGTTCTTCCATAGAAATTAATAAGTAAATTAGAATTTATTAATGTATTTTCAATGTCAGTAATATTTAAATAATATATAATCAAATATGTCTTCCAAATATGTCTTCCGCTTTTACTTTAGATATTTAATTGATATTTATATTAAATGGAGAGAATGTGAGTGTTTAAGAAATGTTTAGTGTTTAGAAGCAATATACTTATCTACCGTTCACTTTTGGAACACTTATAATGTGTCAAAAATTAGCCAAAATAATCCTACTATTGTTGCTATATGTAAAAACCTGTATAACCAAAAATAAATGGTATTGTTGTTAGTTTCTACTTGTTTTAATATCTTCAAAACGCATTCACTAACTGAAAAGTACTCTGTATCATTTTAGTCTACAGAGTAATTTTTGTGTAAGAATTTAGCTTAAAAGTGCAATATAGTAAATAATGTTTTAAAAAGAAATAAAAATAAAACTATAGTAGGTTGATATTTAAGTTTGTATTTGAAAATTATTGAAATACCTACATTTTTACGTTCAATTCAAGTGACAAAAATAATACTAAAATTAAACAATTGAATATACCTAGTGGCCACCATCTTCTCATCTGATCTCATCTCTCATTCACCTACATAATTGATTGTTCGTTTCGTGCCAATAGGACTTCGATAACTTTGGAAACATGAAAATTACTGTAAATTTCTATAAAAAATAAACACATTAGTGCGTGGATATAACTGTTAGTGTTTTAATAGTAATTAAATAGTAATCGCCAATGACAAAAGATTTTTTTTATTTGGACTAGAAGGTGTTAGTTAGCCTCTGATGGCTGTTACGCGGAAACCAAAGAATGTGTTTGTTACTCAAAGACGCCAAAATGGGTAAAAATCCCAGAGTTAGAAGCTAATGTAAATAGATTTAAGATTATGTTTGGTTTAAGTTTGTTTTGTAGGGCAAGAAATAAAAAAATGTATTATTATTAGATTTTATTTTAGTTTTTAGCCTAAAGGTTATTTTTTACAGCCCGGTTGGCTTTGTGGTTAGTGACCCTGACTCTCAAGTCACGGGTCGTGGGTTCGAACCACACCCAGGACAAACATTTGTATGCATGAATATGTATGTTTGTTCTGTATCTGGATATCAATATCTATATAAGTATATGTAGTATACAAATACAAATACAAATTCTTTATTCCATAAATAAACCTTAAAAGAAAATACAGTGAGAATGGACTTATGTTATTCTTAAGAACTAAGGTGTAACTGTAGATTAGATAGGTTATATAAAATATAGTTACGTACCTTCCGAACTAAGTAGCTTGAGACTGTATCTCGGAAGGTAACTGTTTAATAATGTGCCAATAATCTCCTAACTTATAAATCGTGAAGATGGATGCTTTGGATTAAGTTATATTAAAAATAAAATAAAAATTAAATAAAATTGCATGCAAAATTTGGATCCAGAAATACTTAATATATACTCATACTCAATACACAAGTATATCAGCTATCTGCTTACAATATCACAAGCTCTGCTTAGTTTGGAATCAGATTGGCCGTGTGTGAAATATGTCCCGGGATATTTATTATTATTAATATTTATCCCGGGAAAGTTATTACAGTTTAGGTATTTAGTGCAATTTGGTTATTAATCCATGCCGACTGAGCTGTTACGTTTACGTAAATGGATGGGTTATAACCGCAATTAGTCTTGCTTGTGCCTGACACTATGCCGATTTGTTCTCCTCTAAATACTAGAGGACCGCCGCTGTCGCCCTGGAAAATAACAATAATTGATTAAGCTATATTTATAATGGTAAAATTAAATATAATAAAGAAATGATCAATATTATTGACGATTCTTAGCCATTTCGTAAAGGTATTCAAGATTTTGTTATAAATTAATTTAACGGCAAAATATCACTATCTGAAAAATACATAGTAGCCGATTCTCAGACCCACTGAATATGCATAGCAAGCCGTTTCGGAGGAGTTTGGTAAATAACATTGTGACACGAGAATTATATAATATACTAGCTGCCTCCGCGCGGTTTTACCCGCGTAGTTCCCGTTCCCGTGGGAATACAGGGATAAAATATAGCCTATGTTACTCGGGGATAATGTAGCTTTCCAAAGGTGAAAGAATTTTTGAAATCGGTCCAGTAGTTTCGGAGCCTATTCATTACAAACAAACAAACAAACAAACAAACAAACAAACAAACAAACAAACAAACAAACAAATCTTTCCTCTTTATAATATTAGTATAGATAGGTATGTTACTGTAAAAGCCCGAATATTGGTAAATCTTAGGTTTCAACACGAGTCGGTAAATATAAGAATATGTAATAAGGATCTTAGGATTTTTTGGAAAATCTTAGGTTTTAGCGTGGTTCGGGCTTGTACAGTAACATATATATATATTATTATAGAATTATATATATTTATTAATTATATATCAATAGATATATATATCAATAAATTTTAATAAACAATCCGAATCAATGAAGGATTACTGATTTAACAACATTTAAAAGCAAAAACAAACGTCTTTTCAGTCGGTTATCAGTTAAGTAGGTACCTAACCGACAAGTGTTTCTTTTTGTAATTTTATTGAATTTATAAACTACATAAATATGCATTAACTCTGTCGGTCTGTCCGTCTGTCTGCTTACACGCTCAAACTATAGATAATTACATCCAGACACAGAACAAACAGACATATTCATGCATAAAAATGTTTGTTCTGGGTGTGATTCGAACCCACGACCGGCGGCTTGAAAGTCAGGGTCACTAACCACAAAGCCAACCGGGCTGTCAACAGTGACAGATTAACCCTTAAACAAATCAAGCAATTGCCTAGGGCATCACGATTCACTCTCAAGTCACCAAAAACCGCATCAAAAATGGTTTAAGACCGATTCTAGTTGATATAAGGATAGGTGGCCCCATGGGCGTGGATTGCTTAGGACATCAAGATGTCCTAATCCGTCACTGGCTGTCAACCACAGTACATACCCGACAAAAGCCTGCTCCAACGTCGTAGACGCAGATGATCCCCTCTGATAACCATTTGTTTTTAAAAAACTTCTTGCAGGTTGAAAGTAAAGTCACCGTCACCGCGACCTGACGCAGTCTCAAAGATAAATGCTTATTAGACTGAAAAAATAAAGAAATTGAAATAAACTTACGACAATATGATGTACAAATTAAATTTCACGGGACATTTTTTACATACCTACGGAAAATCTGATTCTAAACTAAGCAATGCATGCTGTGGTAAGAAAGCTTACAGATATCTACTTCATATAAATAGCTAGAATATAGATGCACTAAGACACAGAATATACATGTTCACGCAAATATTTTCCAGGATGGGATTTGAACCCACGACCAGCGACTTTAGAGTCAAGAACCACACAGCCAACCGTCAAGAGGAATGATTTGAATTTTTATTTGTTCGTTTGTATTGGATATGTTCCGAAACTACTGGACTGATCTAAATAATTGGAAAGTTACATTTATAAGTGTGTAACTCAGGCTATATTTATTCCCGTATTCCTACGGGAAAAGGAACTAAGCGGGTAAAACCATGGGGAGGAAGCTAGTAGATATTATAACTGAGTAGGCATGTCATTAATATTATATTGATATTATATCATATTTCCAGATAACAAATATTAATTAAATGGACACTCACTCCAAGTCTGCCCCATCCCGATACATTTGCCGCCATTCCCGGCTCAAGATCAATTTTAGAATCGGCCATGTTGATTTTTTTGACAGTTGGCCCGAATGCCAGCAGTGTTGCCAACTTGACGAGGCCTAAATCGTACGAGCGTTTGTTTAGTTTCTCTTTGTCGTATTTCTCGTGAATTATATATTGCTCTATTGCATATTTATTCCCGCCTTTCTCCCGTCTGCTACTTCCTGCGCGTATGTAGTCGAAGTCGGGATGTGTTCTAGATAAACAAAATAAAATAAATAATAAGTATCGTGGGACATTTTTTACTGTTTCCAAAATAAGTTGAGGTTATATAATAACCGGTAGCTTTATATTATACTAGTTGACCCGGGCAACTTCGTTTGTTCGTAACGTCACTTGCTCATTCTGCAACATTTTAGATTGATGCTCCGTTACTATTCGTCGTATCGTGATGACATAAAGCCTAAAACCTTCCTCGATAAATGGGCTATCTAACAGTGAAATATTTTTTCAAATCAGACCAGTAGCTCCTGAGATTTGCGCGTTCATACAAACAAGTAAACTCTTTAGCTTTATATATTAGTATAGTAAAGATATAAACCTCGGGACTTCACTTTAAACTAAAGCGTAAAATATTAAAGCTAACAAATAAATAAATTACTCACTCTGTAATACAGTGGGCAGCTGTCAACACGAACTGTTGATGGATGATGGACCCCCCACATATGAAGCCACCGACATGGACGGACACCATGTACGGCGCATCTTCTATATTTATTTTGTGACCTCCAACAATTCCCACTATTGGGGTCTGTAGTACTTCTGCAATATAAGTAGCACTGTAAATTTCTCCCACCCAGGACAAACACTTGTATGCATGAATATGTCTGTTTGTTCTATGTCTGGATGTAAATATCTAGGTATCGTAAGTGTACCAGTCGTGGCCACGGTACCAGTAATGGCCAAAAATTAAAAGAAACATCTAGAATTCGGACATGAGCGAATGTTTTTACATTGGGATCACTGTGACATAGACTTTAGACATCGAACTATCTAAGTTTAACGTTTTATTGAATTCAGTCAGTTACATGTACAAATATGCGCGAATACAAAGTGTAAGGTGATTTGAAATTGACAACGACGGCTTTTCTTAAGGAAATCGTTCAGGCGGTGTGCAGAAAGTTTCACTTGTAAAATAGTATTGCTTAATTAAAATCAAAATTAGTTTTGTTTTATGTGTTAACCATAAAATAAAGATAAACTTAGACTAAGACTGGGGTATCCATTAATGAATTTTCCCTGTCCAAGACTGGGTCACAAAACTACAACTTTTATTTGTTAAATTAATTGAATCCAGCTTTGCCGTATCTCACGCGCAACACATTACAAATATTAAATAAGGACTGAACTTTACAGTTTCACTATATTCAGTGCTGAAACTTTCACAATTTTGGTAATATTTCACAAAAACCTGTTTTTTTTTCTTAAACTGGCCACCATTGGGTCATTTACCATATATAAGTACGTATTTAAGAGTAGTATATGTTAGTACAAGCCGTGGTGGCTCAGTTCGGAACGCACAGACTCACGATCATGAGGGTGCCGGTTCAAATCCCTGGCCCGTACCTCTGAGTTTATAAAAAAAACTTACGTACGGATTCACACCACTGGCTTTCGGTGAAGGAAACCTGTATGCCCGAGATGTTACAATTAAAGGCATGTGAAGTCCGCCAATCCGCACTGGGCCCACGTGGTGGACTATGGCCTAAAAACCCCTCGATGCTAGGGGAGGCTTAAGCTCCTTGGTGGAGACGTATACCTATGAGCTGTTGATGATGATGTATTTAAAAGTAGTAGATATATGTAGTATATCAGCTATCTGGTTACCATATTACAAGCTCTGCGTAGTTTGGAATCAGATTGGCGGTGTGTGAAAAATGTCCCAGGATATTTATTTATAATCACTTACCATGTCCCAGGATATCTTGAATGAAGAACAAAAATAAAATACACGCTCTGGACACCATGGTGACAAATATAGAATATTCCAATATTGATTTCCTTTTATATATTTAAATCTGAGTTATCTAAAAGGAAAACTTAATTTGTGAAATGTATTTTTTTTCATGATAAGTCTAACGAAGTTTAAATTTAATGAGTAAGGAGTAAATTGATAAATGCCCTTATCAAGAATGTGCCTATTTACGGTAAAAAATATTGAAGTGAAAATTTTCTTAGGTTTTGATTTGAAAGTCGATGAAACGAAAAAGAGACAAACACATAAATTTGTAAGATATAACATGGGAGAAAATGAGATAGAATGCATTTCGAAGGTTTCACTTCCACCACGTAGAATTGCACACTTTTTTACTAATAAGTTTTGTTATTTTGGTTCTGTTGGTTATGAAACCGATACCTAGATAGATATCTTGTAATAAAAAATAAGGTAATGGCTTACGGTTTTACCTATTTAGATATATATCAAGTTATACTAGGTGCTGTCTGACGGTTTTATTCAAAGATATTCAAAATTCAGTAAGCCAATTTATTCACATCAAACTTAAAATTGCTTCTACCGGAACCAAAGACTTATAATTTTAAGCTAACTTAACTAATAAATAAACTAGCCGTGGTGGCTCAGATGGGATCGCATCGACTCATGATCATGAGGGTGCAGGTTCAAATCCCTGGCGCGTACCTCTGAGTTTAAAAACTTACGTACGGATTCACACCACTTGCTTAATTCGGTGAAGGAAAACATCGTGAGGAAACCTGCATGCCTGAGATGTTACAATTAAAGGCATGTGAAGTCCGCCAATCCGCACTAGGCCCGCGTGGTGAACTATGGCCTAAACCCCCTCGATGTCAGGGGAGGCTTGAGCTACGAGCGTGGAGACGTATATGAGCTGATGATGATGATGAAACTAATAATAGATTTTTCATTCTTTATTTGGCACTTATCAAATAAGCCTTTGCAATAGTAACAATAAAAAGTCACATACCTACATTTGGTCGTGGGTCCTCCTATCACACCATCATTACTACTATAATTATTTGGGCGTTTTTACAACATTTGTGACTTTGATCGGTTTATATAGCGTCATGAGCCTAATCTATGAGGAAAAATTAGTAATAAAATTGGGTTAATATACCTATGATATCGTTCATATGTTTAATCATTAATTAAATTTAACTATTCAGTAAGTGCCTATGGGGACCTATGGGTCATACATAACGTGACCATATTTTTTTATTGCCAGAGCGGGACATCTGTAGATTTTTTTACGTGACAACGTCTTATAAATTGGTTTGCCGGGTGACACTTCAAGAAACTGCGTTACGCTCCGCTCACGTTATGTTTTAAATTGTTACTATTATTTCATCCTTCTTCCTACTATACGAATGAATATTCACATTAAAATTATTTTACCACTCAAAGTCGTTGTCACGTAAAACTTTCGCCCGTATACCGACTTTACAGGCAACCAATTTTTTTTTTAAGTTATTTTTTTTTACATTTATATTATTACTAGTGGCTCCCGGGAGATCTTCCATTTTCCCGGGATAAAAAGTAGCCTATATCCTTTCTCAGGCTCTAGACTATCAGTGTACCAAATTTCATTCAAATCGGTTCATTAGTTTTAGCGGAAAGCGAGACAGAGAAAGTTACTTTCGCATTTATAATATTAGCATAGATAGAAGATGGCTAACAGATAGATACCCAAAATAATCAAAGCACTAATATAGTAATATAACACAAAATAGTTAAGTAGACACGGCTTACTAAGCCCCAGTAGGTACTGGCGTGAATTCTAAGTCGTAGATGTCGTATTTGTCGGCTGAACAAATCTGTTTTAAAATATCGGGTCTTGTTTTAGATAGGTATCTAAGTGTGGAATTCAGTACATGATTGATTTATCACTCGTATCCTACCTTCCCGTGAGATGCGCCCTACGTAGGTACCACACATTTCGAACGGGAAAAGTACATTTAAAATTATCGTTCGGTCCGTTTCCCAAAGCGGGACAACGTCGGCCTTGCTGGGGACAGCGCGACAGTCTGCCTGAAAGCGGGACTATCCCGCCCAAAGCGGGACGTATGGTCAATAATAGAATATTGTTAAAGAAACCCATCGTAATAGAAAAATATCAGCTAAGTTTGGAATTAGGTCGGCCAAATAACTTATAATGCTAACCAATATTATTAATGCGAAAGTAACTCTGCCTGTCTGTCTCGCTTTCACGCTAAAAGTACTGAACGGATTTGGACACAGATAGCAAAGTAACAGGCTACTTTATATCCCGGGAATATAGAAGAACCCCCGGGAGCGCGGGTAAAACCGCGGGTGGCCACTAGTTATTTGAATTTAGTATCAAATCCGCGGTTGTCTTGTAAAATTTGATAAATCTATTTGTTTCCTCATTTGAACATAGTCCCGTAGTTTTGTCCTTCACAATCATTTATCAAAATCAGTTTCAATATAAATAAATCCATACCTAAATTAGTTTTGCTAATTTAGGTACATTAGGTACATATTTAGGTACATACATGTTTGTGATAAAATTGATACAATTATATTTTATCAATCATTATGTCGAAGTTGTGATTAAAACACGATAATAATCAGCTTGTTAACATTTATCAATTTTTATAATTTGCAACCAAAATCAGCAATTTCAGCAAAAATCATTTGTATTTTCACGTTCTTAGAGTTCACTTTCGATCACTCGAGATGGGTAAAATAAAACACAGAACTAGCAAAATGAATGGCACATTTATATTTAATTAATATTATTCATTTTTATAATTAGACCTTTCTTGTAATTATATCATTTTATTCTATGCATTTGAACAGATATGATGTATTATAAAAAACAAAAAAAAATAAGGAAAGTAATACACAAATGCTCTAGTGTCAGGTTGCTGGTGTTGCCACATCGATAAAGAAAGAAAAAAAATAACAAAAAAGCCTCAATTTGTACATAATCTCCAGGATATATGTAACTTTAGTTCATAGACCAGTGCCTTGGACCATTCAACAGTGAGCATTGAATATTGCGAAATAAATTACAAGTACGCGCACGGATTTAAAAAAATAATAATCTTAACCATAGACATTACGTAGTACGCATACACAACAAAATTATAGATAATTAATTATTATTATAATTAAAAAAAAACTTAAGGTTTAACACTAAATGGAAGAGAAAATCAACTAAACTAAACTAGAAAAGGGTAGTTTTGATAGTGTCGCTTAAAACTAGGAGAATACGAAATCTTCTTGGTTGGAGAACTGAGTTTTAATTATAAATGTGATAAGTTACCGCCCGCGCCCGATGCGAGCGATAACGTCTTTTATCCATCTATCCATCCTTTATAACCTCATAATATAACCCATATAACTTCCATAGACAATTATGAGCATATTTCACTATATTTTGGTCACAATTATGCGAATTTTTCCGTCAAAATAATATTTTTCATATTAAAATGCAAAATCATTGATTACATGCGTTATATTACGTTCAAGGTTTTTATTAGAATTCTGTGGTCCTTTTTCACAGCTGGTAACACCGACGTAATATCGTCGCCAAATATTGAATTCTGGTATTGCCAGTTTCTTTAACATGAGAGATCTGAGGTTTTGAAACAGTTTTTATAGAAGGATTGTAGAAATATTAATTTCATTGATTTTTTACTCTATTGTACTTGTTTTTTTGATGCTTATTAAGTAACCTGCATATAAAGACCTCAGAGCTTAAATTTATTGCAGTCGAAAAGGAGAAAAATGAACCCTAAGACTATATAATACAGTGGATAAAACTAAATAGATGTTTGATGTCCATATTGAAGCCTGCATTCAATTTACGACCTTAAATCCCGATATTCAGGTCGAAAATCCAATGCACACGCAATGGTATATCAAAAATCTTATGAAAAATTATACAATACAACTTAATTTGTATGTCACATCGGAAACGACTAAACAAAATTATACTTTACTCATTATATAGTATAACTGATCTAGTACAAATTGTAATCGTTCCGAAATATATATTTGTATATAAAATTATGTATAAACTCATATAAAAATCATACTAATATTATGAAAGTACCAGTTTTTTTAACCAAACTACTTTTTTCTTGTTTCAGGTTACGCTCATAAAATTAGTACAAATCTCATCAGAATTAAAATATCTAACTAATCAGCATTATATGTCATGATTCTTAGAGAAATAATAATTTAATATACATAATAATGTCAGCCGAAATATTGTCAAAAAAATGCAATTATATAAAGAAAAAAAACATTAACCGATTGAGCGTTAATTTTTAAATATTTTATTTACATTCCAAAAAGAAAATACATTATGCTTTCAAATAATTTCAAGAGTAACACTTTCGCGTTAAAATTTCAATTTACTCGCTTATTTATTTTGAAATACTTTATCAAAAACGACATTTTAATCAGGGATTGTCTATTAATTTTCCAAATAAATAAGTAAGTAATTGATTACCACAAACATAAAATTTATAGAAAAATAAATTGTAAAAGTTAAAAAAAAATGAAAAAAATCATAGAATATTATAATAAAATCATGATTTGCATCTGTCGCATAGCTACCCGAATAAAAACTAAAATATAATACTACGTGCAGTAGAACTGGACTGGACATTTTCACTGGAGTTTTGGTACAAACGAATAGAGACTTAAAACGCATATACCTTAAGTACAATCTTAAGTTAGCAGCCATCGTTTCAAAATACACGATATTTTTTTTTACCATTTTTTAAACAGGTATCATTACAAAAAGAAAAATTAAAATAAAAAAAGTCATGTCAACGCACCTTCTATTTAATCATTCGTAAATGAAATCACATACTCGCATAATCATCATTATCATAGTTTTAAAGTTCATTTTCAAGTGATTATTGTCAGACATTGTAAAAATTATAAATTGGACAGTTTTTTCTTATTTCTTTTAACTATTATAACGCGTTTAGGTACTATATAATAATGTATCACGGTGTACCTACGTAAGTATTCGTTACCTGACATTTAGTGTTGTCAGGTATCTATATATCACGATCTAAAAAAAGAAATATGAATTTTTCTAACATGGTAACATTGCTGGGACATATTTTTTTTTCACAAATTTTAAAACTAACTTTAAATTGAAAACATAAACGCGTATATAATAGTTAAAATTGGTAAAATCGGTACAGAGCGACGCAGTGGCGGTTTATTTGCATATCTCAAAAATGAACTCCAAAAACCTAACTACCTATGCTTATGGCAGCGACAAAAAAAAATGTGTTTTAAAATTGTAATTAAAATATCTTTTCTTATATATTTATTAATAACACTATAATATACCTATACAAAAAATGTAATCTAGGCTAGTATTTTACAATTTCTGGATTCCGTGTCTTTGGAATAAGACATATTTTAGTTTTATTTTTCCCGAAAAAATCTCATTTATTTAGACCGTACCCTCGTCGCGTCGCGTCGCGGCGTTCAATCAATGCATGTTTTATAGAAAACTAGTACCTAAAACTAATAATATACACACTTATGTGCTAATTAAGTCCAAACTATGACGTCACTACGCACTGCATTAAAAAAAAGTTGGTCATAAAATAATTCTTTGGGACCATTCCGCTTTTGAACCAATTCTATTGTGTCGGGACTGCGAGAGACGTCAACAAACAAATCCAATCACCGAATTTAAGACAAACGCGTAAATAGCTACCAAAAAGAAAAATAAATATACACGTTGGAGAAGACATATAATAAAATGAAAAAAAAGGTTAGAAACAATTTTTTTAAAGAAGGTAAAATTTATTTGTGGACGTCCCACAGACTACTTAACACTGGGCATTGTTTATTATTAAAAAAAATATTCCATCACTGTTCCATAGAGGCCGCATGTGTCACTGTTAAAATTAAAACTATATTAAAAAAAATGGCATCCGAGTCATAGATATTTTATAATAATTAGCATTCCACGACATGTATCAAATCAAAAATACATTCAATAAAATGTTATTTTCCGTACATATAAAATACAAAAATGTGAAGGCAATAGTCGTGTCCCACTCATCCGATCAACGGATAGAAAAATAATGGCGTGTGTCTTATTTTGTTAATAAAATTAGCTCAATTAAATAAAATATAACCGATCAAACGCTTCAATATATAGAACTAAACTTTAGCTATAGCTGATTTCTGCTAAAACTTATTTTACATAAAGAAAAATCAAGACATTTCGTTCTGATTTTGGTTATATGTGTAAAATTTGCCTCGACTCACTCGGCCCGTGGCTTCAGCAACACATACGTAATTTCAGCGACACATCGGTTACTTCAGCGACACATAAGTTTCTTCAGCGACCCATATGTTGCTTCAGTGACACACACGCGACTTCCGTAACGCATATTATTCTTCAGCGACACACACGCGACTTCTGTGACGCATACTTGTCTCTTCGTGTGTTCAGCGACACACAAGTCACTTTAGCGACTCAAAGGTCACTTCAGCGACACTAAAGTTGCTTCAGCGACTCACACGCGACTTCTGTGGCACATACTTGTCTCTTCGTGTGTTCAGCGACACACAGGTCACTTGAGCGACTCACAGGTCACTTCAGCTACTCACAGGTCACTTCAGCGACACACAGGTCACTTCAGCGACACACAGGTCACTTCAGCGACACACGGGTCACTGCAGCGACACACAGGTCACTTCAGCGACACATATGCGAGACGTGGCAGTTTTGCAGTATCTCGGACTATGTACAGTGCAGTGGCGGGTGGCGAGCGGCGGCGGGCGGGGCCGGGGGGCAGCGCGGGGCTCGCTATTGCTGCGGGGGGCCCGTGGGGGGTTGACCCGGGAGTTGACCCATGCCCTGTAACAATTGAATAGAGGTTAGACAAAATAAAAGATATAAATTATTATTATTTAAAGCCTGGGTTGTCCCATTGCAGGGCAAAGATATTACAAAAAAATCAAGTATCCGAATTTGATGACAGAAAAACTATTACAGAAACAATAATTTTCTATCAATGAAATAATCTTGAAAATGTGTGTCCAAGGTTGATATGTATTATAATTTATTTAGTTTGTTCTAGTATTTTCTACAATATTCATTAATTATAAAAGTTGTTTATATATTAATTATTTATATATGTTTGTTTTGTGCATATACAAAACTCATTTACAAGGATTCTTACTATATATATTTTTACGGTATACATCTTTAGGGGTACTTTATATACCATGATTGATGATTGATACTTAATATCAAAATGTCTGAGTTAGTGACTTACAGGCATAGGTTGGTAGTGCTGGAGGGGGGCGGCGAGCAATTTAGGCGCCTCTTCTGCCTTCTCCTCCTCGCGACGCTTCAAACACGCCGCTTTTGGATTTAAGTTGCGTTCTGAAATATAAATACGTTTATTTTAGAATACACTTTCATTATCATCATCATATACGTCTCCATCGAGAAGCTAGAGCCTAACCTAACAATGAGGGGACTAGGTTATAGTCCACCACGCGGGCCTAGAGCGGAATGACAGACTTCACATCGGGCATGCAGGTTTTCCTCAAGATGTTTTCCTTCACCGAAAACCGTGGGCGAGCATGCTCCATCTTAGGATTCGTCAACGCCTTGTATAGGAACAGATACCAAATGCATGCCCATTAATAAAAGAAACCACAGTTATTTAAGTTTTCCCAGTATATAAGTACCTAATGAATATAAATTATTGTAGAATGTTTAAAATAAAACTTATATTGATGTTTGTTATTAACTTAGTTTGTGTCAATACGTCACTAATACTTTTATATCTTAAATTCTAAAGTAATTTCATTTTATTATAAAAAATACATTTTATATATAAATGAAAGTAAACTTTGACATGACCTTCCAGGGTCCGTCCATGTCTTCCAGCTTAAATCTAAATTTAAATGAAATATTGCCAACATAAATAAAAAAAGCCACATCACTGACCTCTAACTTGTTGTTCCAAAGTCATGATGACTTCTACGGCCATGTTCAGGATCCCGAGCTTGGTCTGCGGCTTGTCGCTCTTGAGATGCGTCATGCACATCCTGCCCAGCTCCTTGAGAGCCTCATTTATATCTCTTATCCGTATCCTGGGGAATTTGGGCATTTATTAGCGAGGAGGTAAGGTTTATTTTTAATTGATTCTGGTCTTTTAGACATGGTCCATTTTTTAGAATCTGTACGAATGTTATATTATCGTAAAATTGCAAAATTTGTTAGATTATAAACTGCCAAAAGATTGTGAACTATGAAATAATCTGAAGCTTGTAAACCTGTAGCTTGGTTTTAATTTAGGTTATGTCAATCAATAAATTAAAATATACCAAAATATATATAAAGATAATGATAAATTGTAAACAGTATGGTACTGTCCACAATTCAACAGTTTACAATTTCGCGTGATAGTTTATAATTTTACCGTTTTTACAATTTTACGTTAGGGGTAATGTTAGATACTTAATTTGATAGTTTAAAAGTATGTAAAACAATTTTAATACTCAAATAAAACAATAGGTTAGTTAAGAAATAAGCATGAAGTCACAGTATGTTAAACGTTTTAGAATTATATATCACGAAGCGATGAATAGGCGGATGGTCTTCTGATGGTAAGTGGTCACCATATATGCTATCGCCAATGTATTGTAGAACATTATATGTTAAGTGCTTGCGATTCCAAAGACCTAATAAAGGAAGAAAATTAATAAATATACTACTTGTAAGTTAAAGTAAGAAAGTGTAGTTTTTATTAAAGCCGTAATATTCTACTAAAATTATAAATGCCTAAGTTTGTTAGAATGGATGTTTGTTACTCTTTCACGCAAAAACTACCAAACGGATTTGAATGAAATTTGGAACACAAATAGTTTATAAACTGGATTATCATATAGGCTACTTTATATCCTTTTTATATCTTTGTATATAAATTCGTTAGTGTACACTAATATTATAAAGAGGAAAGATTTGTATTTTTGTATGTAACGAATAAACTCAAAAAGTACTGGACCGATTTTAATAACTCTTTTTTGATTAGAAAGCTACATTATCACTGAGTAACATAGGCTATATTTTATCCCTGTATTCCCACGGGAACGGGAACTACGCGGGTAAAACCGCGCGGAGGCAGCTAGTATATAATAAAATCAGCTTCATCGACGATACAAAAGAGTTACCCAATTATTAATGGAGTTTCAGAATTTTGAGTCGATATAAAAAAACGACTTGTACTTAGTCCTCTCTACAAATGATTTATGGCCATCTCCCTCGCACATACCTCTCTCTCGCATTGTTCGCCTGCCGCCTCTCCTTCTCCCGCATCACCTTCGCGAGGGGATCACCTTCATCATCACCCTCGTCGGCTGAGGAACAACTGTTATCCGAGCCTATCCTTAATATATATTACTTTAAAGATAATATATATGTGCTATATGAGCTTTGGGAGGGTTTATTAAGGGCAACAATCTATATACTAATAAATAAAGATGATGAGTTTGTTTGTTTGTTTGCTTGAACGCGTTAATAACAGGAACTACTGGTACTATTAAAAGGTGAAGTTACCATCGTATGGCAGTATTAGACAGCCAAGGAAAAAAATTATACTTTTTTTGTTTATTTCAATTGACAATATATTTCATATTGAGAAATGTAATAAGTTAATAATCTAGATAGAAACTGCATAATAATTATTTATGTTTAAGAGACTATTTGATACCAAATTACTAACGAAATCCATTGAACATTTGTATAATATAAATTTTTATTCATAAAATCCATATGCAATTTAAAATAAACCTTACGTAGTACATTTCAAAGCGAAATTTCGCAAAACAAATTAAACTTCTCATCCGACCATAGCTATAGCATATAGGATAAAAACTATTTTTTAACTATTTTTTTTATCAATTAATGGCATTGGAACATCTTACCTCGATACGAAGGCAGCGTGCGAGAGAGATAGCCGCCGACCTCCTATTCTTACAACTATTACTAATGTTATTTAACTTAGTGTAAACCCGCCAAATTCAAAATACACCGCCATGTTGCGGCAGAATTAGGAACTAAAATATTACAAGCAGTTGTTTAGGTCCTGCCGTATTGTCTACAAGTGGCGCCCTCCTTTTTAAGTCCTCTGTTTTACTGGGCAGGCTTTATATACTATTTATGTATGAAAATGATATATAATAATGAAAATGATATATAATGACTATAGATAACAATATTCTGTGGTCCAAAATAATAAAATATAATAAAATAATATTGTATAATTGTATTATAAATGAGAAAGTTTGTGAGTGTGTATGGTTGTATGACTTGTATGTATGAAATTTGGAACCCAATTTATAATCTGAATTAACACATAGGCTACTTTTTATACCGGAAAGGAACACGGGTGAAACCGCGAGGAGCCACGAGTGAAAAATATTTACAAGGACTTTCGCTAACGCTTTCGTAAGATTGCTTTTGGTAAGAAGAGCCGGCAATAAAGTCAGCAATCACTATTATTAAATATGTGGATATAAATTATATTTATAACGGAAAATATAAACATAATAAAACTACATATTATATGGTATCATACCGCAATGGGCGAGTAATACAAAATTCGAATTTGGCGGGTAAAATAACCGAAACGTGCAAAGGAAAATGTTCTTTAGTGCATTAGACTTTAGACTTTTGCAATGATAACATCAACAACACAAAAAGCTAATGATAAAAGCAATGATATGATTAATATCTAATAATATTTTTAGTAAACTTTTTATAAGACGATATTTTCTTTCCATTTCCTGTTATATAGAAATCCAATCTAAAAATATAAAACACGGCAAGCAAGATCTCGTTTTTGAGAAAAATCTATATTATTTAGTTAACTATTTTAATTTTTAACTGACACTTATGAATAGTGAAACAGAAAACCGTTTCTTTAGCACTGGTAACCCTTAAAATTTAAAACAACTGACAACACTGATCACAATATCTTCGTAATATCGTAGATCACATGACCGATATGATATACCGAATATGAAAAATAATTAAAAATATTAAATTTAAGAATCTGTAAGAGAACACACTTACCCCATCTCCTACTGTACTAAAATAAACACAGGAAAATAAACTCTAAATTTAGAGACGTAAGATATAGATTTAATATATCGAAACGTAAATTCTACGTTTAACATACTGTGACCGGTTAAGTGTTAAGAAAATGATGAAAAAGCTGAAATTATTTTAATGAAATGTTAGTACATAATACACCATTGTATAGGAGTGTCTCACACATACATGAATAAATAATAAACATAGAGCTCTATCATTAAGCTGAATTTTATATAAACACGCCATATGAGGCTTAATTTAATAAACAATAGGCGTCCATAGGCTACGGTAACCGCTTCCCATCAGGTGGGACAGTATGCCTGTGTGCCACCTTTGTGGTATAAAAAAAGAATCCATCTTCTGATTTCCATCTAATAATATAAATGCGAAAGTTTGTGAGTATGGATAGATGTTTGTTACTTACACAAAAACTACTAAAATAATTTGGTTGAAACTTGGAATGCAGGTAGTTTATAGATTAACACATAGGCTACTTTTTCTCCCGGGAAAATCGAAAATCTCCCGGGTACGCGGGAGAAACCGCGGGGACACTAGTAAGAACAATATGTGTGAGACAGTGTTTAGAATTAAGGACAAATAAATGTATGTATTAAATATTGGATAGAACATTTCAATTTGCTTAGAAATTTAATTCAAAAGTTTAGTAAATCCATAATTTTCTTTGTCTTTAATTCTAAAATTGAAATGTTTAGAGTTCATACTCATATAAAATTAAATATCTTCTTTTGTCACGTCACATGTTTTTGAAAGAAATATTACTATTTAATATCTCTAATATGAAATACCATTTGCCATGTTTTAATTAAAATATCACTCTGATTAACGAATCAAAATTAACAAATGCATTTATCCCCCAATACACCTCAAAATACATTTAATTTTTGCATAATTTTGAAATCTAATAGGACCTAACAGCCCCAGTTTGCGACAAGACATTTCATTTATGCACCCAATTAGACCTAATTGCCCCAATACCCGCCCTACATTTCCTTTACCCTGAATCTCGAGACAAACGATCTTAGAGACAAACAGTGACGCAACAGAAGCGAGACAGCAACACATTCACAATATCCCCACCTCTCTCGCACGTTGTTGGCCTGGCGGCGTTCCCTCTCGCGCGCCGCCTTCGTGTCGGGATCGACGTCGTCCTCGTCGGCGGACGAGCAACTGTGCCATTCATTCGATACATTTGGTTTTTTACCACTTTGCGCACCGCTGGAGGAAATTGACGACGATACAAAGGGGGGAAATGTATACACTTTATGGGGTAATTGTGTCCAATTTACCCAACCACTGGTTAATGCCAAACAGATGCAAAACTAGCCAACTGAAAACCAATTTAAGTGATCTTAATGTACAAACTTGTAATCTAATTAGACGCACACAAATAGCAGCAAAATTGACCTTGAATAGTACGCAATCAACCGTTATTGCCTTAAACAGTGACGGTTGGTCTCTATACTAAATGTGTTGCTTACGTTATCTAGTTAGATTTTTAGGTCTGAGACAATACTCAAGTATGGACTAAAGGATCTAGACTAAATATATTTCATATCCAAAGAAACAATATTCTATATTATGTTTTAGTAAATATGATTGAAATGTTATACATTTAATCAGATAGACCTTCAAACCATATATACTTTAGTTAATTTTGAATCTGTTCGGCTTATATTGCCTTACTGTACAATAAATAAGAAAAATCTTCAAGCCCATTATTGGAGATAAACATAGACAAAAGATAAAAATGGCATGACTAGATAACATCAAATTTTCAGCTAAATGGTTTTTAATATGGAAAATAACATAAGTTAAGGACTTGTTTATCTTATGCATCGAGCATGTAACCAATAGAGTAGTAGTTTTGTTAGAAAACAAAATACGCCAAAACGCTGCGCCGGCCCCTGTGTTCTGATTGGCCGACTCAAGGTCAAGTGTTGCACTAGACGTACACACAGGTCTCTTATTGGTCGGGTACTGTTTTAGTTCGAGCGTGGCTTGTTAGTTATACGTGACAAATCATTGATGCGTTGCTAAACAAATGGCTCACTATTGCTACTCTATTGGTTACATGCTCGATGATCTTATGTCATATCTCATTTAAAATCCACACAATTATTTGCTTATGGAAACATACTTTTCTATATTCTAAAATTATTTTAATACCATTTAACTCTCTGGAGATAAGTATGAAGACATTTTCTTATCAATTGACTAGAAACATAACCACCTCTGTTTAAAGTCGGTTAAGTTAGGAACCAGTGGGTGGGCACAATTGCCCATTTTTAGTCCAGTACACGATTATATAGAAAAAATATTAATAGACAGTCGCCTATTTGCCAACTGCGGCGTTTGAGCGGTCATTACAGTTTAACTACGAAAATGAACTTTATTTGAGTATAGTCGATTCTCAAAAGCACATAATTTATAAATAAATCCGAAAGTTTGTGAGTATGTATGTTACTCTTTCACGCAAAAAGGGATGAAGGGATCTAGATGAAATTTGGCAGAGTTTGGAATAACACATAGGCTACTTTTAATACCGGGAATTTGAAGAACTCCCGGGAACGCAGGTTAACAATAGGCAATCAACTCGGCAATTCTTCCTTTCAAGGCTATTAAATTTATGCTTTTGCAATTCATTATTTAATAAAATGAATTGGTAAGTTCTTTCAAGCAAGATTAATATTTCAGTAACAGTTAAAAACCTCATTTTCTTAGTGAAACTGTACATTTTTTGCGCACCGTTACATGACACTAAATATATATATGTCATAATATTATATAGATTTTATAATAATATAATAAAAACAAGACTTTATGACAATACGACAAAAAAAAGTATCATGTAACGGATAAAAAAATATTATCGACATCAGATAAAGTTTTAATAATAAACTTTTTAATACAACTACTAGTTTCTAAAAGCTATATAAACTTTCTACTATCAGTATATTACCTTCTTTGTATTTTTCTTTGTTATGACAAAGAGAGTGACAGACATATTATTATATTAATTAATATTAATTTAGCTTTTAGAAACTGGAGTTTATTTTTTATAAAATATTCTATTAGTTATTAACATTTAAAAAGTGGCTTTTTGATTGGTGACCCTGACTTTACTCGCCAGTCGTGGATTCGAATCCCACCCGGGTCAATTATTTGATACCGGCAGACACTAGATGTCGTCTAGTTAACAGAAATTTTCGTGAAAAAGTGAAGTTATTAGGTTTGCAAATTTATGTATCGATATGGGGAATTGTCATTGGAATTTGGACCTTATGTCTATATATTTAGAGTGCATGCAATACTTACTATCTCCTGGAGCGCTTGTTGCCGGCGAGTTTGGCGTCAGCGGAGCCCGAGGAGGAGGGCTTCGAGTCCAGACCGGAGTCCGGGGGCTCTTTGCGTTTCTCTATAACGTTATACATATTGTACATTAGTATTGAGCAATATTATATAGTAAATCTCAATTTGTTTGTTGGGACAAATTTCTGGAAGAAAAGGTTTAAATTGAACATTGGTGGTGCTGGATAGCTTATATATTGGGGAATGGTGTGGGGTAAATAGCATCAACTTAAGTAAAATAGGAGAGGAGCATTATATAGTAGGATATTTTATCCCCACTACGCGGATGAAGCCACTTCGGAGAGAGAGAGCTAGGATAGTATATGTAGGTACAGTATATAGTTTTGTTTAGTATCTATATTTTATCCTCATAGGCTTTACGAGAACCGTATGAAACCGCGGGGGAGGTTGACATAGTCTATATATTTTTTTTTATACCACAAGGGTGGCAAACAGTATATATATAACTATATATTTCATTCCTATCTCTACGGGAAGTAGGCGGTTGAATCCACTGGTGGGGGGAGGGTAGTATAGTATATAGGGTTTATTTTATCCCTCTACACCTATGGGAACTACGCGGATGAAACCGCTGATGGGGGGGGGGGGGGGGGGGGGTTAGTTTGTATCATCGAGCATGTAACCAATAGAGTAGCAATAGTGAGCCATTTGTTTAGCAACGCATCAATGATTTGTCACGTATAACTGGTATAACTAACAAACCACGCTCGAACTAAAACAGTACCCGACCAATAAGAGACCTGTGTGTACGACTTGACCTTGAGTCGGCCAATCAGAACACAGGGGCCGGCGCAGCGTTTTGGCGTATTTTGTTTTCTAACAAAACTGCTAACAGTTCCACTCTATTGGTTACATGCTCGATGGTTTGTATATAGAGGTATAGTATGTGTGTGTGGTGTGGTGTGGTGGTGGGTAGTACTGACTGGTGTTGGGCAGCACGTGGCGCTCCATCTTGACGGGCGGCTCGTGCAGGTGCGGCAGCGCGCCGCCCACGCCCAGCCGGGACACTGCCACACAACACACGAATTAGATAAATGCTTTGCTTTGAGGCATTAACCCTCTTAGTACATCTAATATATAAATTTCTCGTGTCGCGGTGTTTGTGATTAAACTCCTCCGAAACGGGTTGACCGATTTTTATGAAATTTTGTGTGCATATTGGGTAGGTCTGAGAATCGGCTACTATCTATTTTTGATACCCCTGTGATCACGGGAACGGGAACTACGCGGATGAAACCACGGGGCGGTAGCTAGTAAAATATAAACCTGAAGAGTGTATTTGCTTATACAGGAACAGGAACTACTGGTCCGATTAAAAAAATATTTTTGTATTAGATAGCTTATGATAAAGGCTATGAGCTACATATCAGCACGCTATCACAAATAGGAGCGGAGTCTCAATCAAAAATATTGCAAAAACGGGTAAGTGTCGCTAACGAAGTTGCACGGGTCAACTAATAATCCATACTAATATTATAAATGCAAATGTAACTCTGTCTGTTACGCTTTCACGATAAAACTACTGAACCGGTTTAAATGAAATTTGGTACACAGATTTGGTTTCCAGGGCCTGAGAAAGGACATAGGCTACTTTTTATCCCGGCAAAATTGAAGTTCCACAGGAACGCGGGAGAAACCGCGGGGAGCCACTAGTCTTATATTTAAAATTCTTGTGTCACAGTGTT
The DNA here is from genome assembly GCA_905147785.2 of Thyatira batis. Classification (NCBI taxonomy): domain Eukaryota; kingdom Metazoa; phylum Arthropoda; class Insecta; order Lepidoptera; family Drepanidae; genus Thyatira; species Thyatira batis. Next base: position 1,445,468 of record LR990512.1, on the reverse strand, counting down.
AGTTACCATATTCCTCCGATACGGCAAATTAAAAAAAAAATCTGTAGGTCTGAGAATCGGCTACTATCTATTTTTGATACCCCTAAATGATCATGGGAACGGGAACTACCCTGGTTAAAGCGTGGGGCGGCAGCTAGTTTAAATTATTTAAAGTATTGGTTACGCCATTATCGAGGAAGCTTATAGGCTATACAACATCACGGCGTGAGCAATGGGAGCGGTGTAGGTGAGGTGTACCTGTGGTGGGATGGTGCGGCAGATGCAGGTCGGCGGGCGGCGGGTACAGGTCGGCGGCCTCGGCGTGGTTCCGCAGCACGTTGATGGCGTCGTCCAGCCGCTCCTCCATGCGGGCACCCTGGACACCACACTTGCTTAATATCCTATACTATATAATAAATATGCAGGGACATTCTTCAGCATCATCAGCTCATATACGTCTCCACCGAGGAGCTCGAGCCTACCCTAGCCTCGAGGGAGGGCCATAGTCCACACGCGCGCCTAGTGCGGTGCAACTTCACATGCCTTTAATAGTGACATCTCGGGCATGCAGGTTTCCTCACGACGTTTTCCTTCACCGAAAGCCAGTGGTGTAAATCCGTACGCAAGTTTTTTTTAAACTTAAAAGTACGGGCCAGGGATTTGAAACTGCACCCTCATGATCGTGAGTAGGTGCGTTCCCAACTGAGCCACGACGGCTGACACACATAACACTAGTTATTATTGAATATCTATATTATTTCTTTTCGAATACTTTCAATAACATATTTACAAAAAAATACATATTTTAGCTAAAATACTGGTTAATAACATTAACTACAAACCAAACAATTAATCAGTAGTCATTAAAATCAGTAACAAACAGACGCAAAGGAAACATAAAGCTATATAAAACCATGCAATAATAATACTAGATTTACACAATCATCTGAATTAAGGATTTGTATATTTGCAAAATTCATTTTAAAATTTATTTTGAATTTACCGATCAAAAGTTCATTAAAATGAAATGACTTAAAAAGCATCAAATAACCGTAATATTATTTTCAAAAAAACTTTATATTTTTAAAACTCTTTTCACTGCTCCCACATTTTACGACCAAGTCTGCAACCAGTGAAAAACTGTAGGTACTATGATGCCCCGAATGGGGCATAAATATACATAAGAATTCGAGAGTACTGTTTTTTTACTACTATCGGTATAATAGTGGTGTGGTGTAGCAAAATGCTTATTTTTACTAGACTTGCCCAATGTGATGTGATGCAGCATAATATTTTTTCTACTAGAGTTGCCCCAAATGGGTCTGTGGTGTAGCAATTCTGTTTTTAAACGACTTCAAAACAACGAAGGAGGTTCTCAATTCGACTGGTTTTATTAAAAGTTGACCCAATTCTGTTTAACTTATTTTGTTACTGGGGTTGCCCCAAATGATGTGAAGTACCAATTTTTTTTGTTTTTTTTTGCCCCTAAATGATGTGTTGTAGAACTTGTTTTTTTTATTGTGTAGGCGATATATACTCACAACAGTGTCGGAATGCTCCCGCAGGAACACCATCGCCTCGTCGAGCTGGCGCTGCTCGGCCGGCGCGCCCTACACCGTGACATATGTACTCACCCACGCTCGGAACAGTGGGGAAGATGGTGGCTTGTCTTGTATTTTATGGACGCCTAGTAGACTATATTTGACCGTTATATATTTTGAAAGTAACTGAGACTAACTAAGTTTCAATAAATGTTTATAGAAAATGGACGCCTAAAGATATAAAAGCGTTATTTATTTTGAAACTACTTAATTGGAAAAAACCTATTGATATTATTAAAGTAGGTATGTAAAATTGTTTGTATAGAAAATGAACACCTAGGAGACGATATTAAAGCGTTTTTTTAATTAACGAGTTTCAATAAAGCTGATAACGTAGTACTTGTGTAATATTCCATTAAAAAAAACATTAAAGCTTAGTCTATATTTGTCTGTTATTTATTTTGAAACTAATTTTATTAAAAATATTAAACTAAATACTAATAAAAGGAAAGGAAATGTACAAAAACTGCTACTAGACTAATACTAAAGAGAATATTACACGGTTTATCTAAATGAGTGACAAAACGCCACCCATCTCTCTCTTGTACACAGAGATTTTAATCCAAATCAAACCAAACTACTATAGTATTTCTTTAAATATTAATAATTAATACGATGTTAATTTAAACTTCTAAAAACACACATTCCCAATGTTCTAAAAATACTACAAAAAAAAACTATTTAAATTTCTATATTGAAAATGAAAACTCTAAAACGTAAGCCACAAGCTTCCTCACTGGTCGCATGTTTTTAAAACAACAAAAAAAAACACAAAAATCACAAAAAAAACAGTATTTACAGTATCAATATGGTAACAATATTTTTATTATAATAATTATCCCGGGACTAATTTTATAGACTGTCAATCTGATTGCAAACTAAGCAGAACTTGGGACTATAGGCCAAATAATTAATTACATAGATATTTACATCCAAATACAGAACAAACAGACATGTTCATGCACACAAATGTTTGTCCTGGGTGGGAATCGAAACCGATTTTCTGATTAAAAATAATATTGTTACCATATTTCTTTGGAAAAAGGAAACACTGAAAAATCATTCAAACTATAAAGGCATATTTACTACCGTGCTAAAAAACAATGTTTTCTTAGCATATATTTAGTTTTCATTTAAGGTAAAATCTTCAAAACGCACGATAGTAAAGAAACCTTAAAATATATTCAAAAATACTTCAACTATAGTTGTTTAATTAAATCATTAATTAGTCACTTAAACATACATGCATGGAGTAAAATCATGCTAATACTAGGATATACTAATAGTCTAGACTAGACAAAATTCTGGGCTATTTGAGGGATAGTCAATCTTCATCACTACCTAAGTTATAAAACGCTTATTATTTTACTAACACATGTGGTAACATGTTTGAAGTAGTAAATGCGAAAGTTTATAAGAATAAATAATAAATAAATATCCTGGGACATTTTTCACACACGGCCAATCTGATTCCAAACTAAGCAGAGCTTGTGATATGGTAACCAGATAGCTGATATACTACATATACTACTTTTAAATACATATTTATATAGATATTTACATCCAGACACAGGACAAACAGACATATTCATGCATACAAATGTTTGTCCTGGGTGGTATTCGAACCCACGACCCGCGGCTTGAGAGTCAGGGTCACTAACCACAAAGCCAACCGGGCTGTCATTCAGAATGTATTCATGTAAGAATGTATGGATGTTAGTATTTCACGCTAGAACAGTTGGGGGGATCGCATTGAAATTTAGCACAGAATAAGAATATGTTCTGGAATAACACATAGGCTACTTTTTATTCCGACAAAGCTGAAGGTCCCCCGGGAACGTGTTCGAACATGTTCTGCAATTACATATGGGCTACTTTCAATCCAGGGAACGCGGGTGAAACCGCGAAGATACACTATTTACTATAAATATTCTGGGACATTCATTACACAATGCCAATCTGATTACAACTTTAGAAGGCTATTTACTAGGTACGAGTTTGAGACATGTTGGAAATCTACAAATGTAAAGTTTTTTTATATGGATTTATATGAATGTATTTTAAAGTAAAATAAATCGAATTAATTCAAAAAATCAAAAATCAAAATCTTTTTTATTCAAATAGGCCTCAATAAAGCACTTATGAATAGTCACTATTTAAGCTCGGTTCTGATAGTAGTTTTTACTGAGAAGAGCCGGCAATAAACTCAGTAATTACTCTTTTCAAAAACCAACTTACATCTAATACAACAGTGTTTATTACAAAATGTGAAATAGCTTGTAGCGAGCATTTCACTGCCAAGGGTCTTTTTCTAACAAGTAATCTGATACACTATAAAATCCCTTTTGATATAAAGTTTTCTTCACTACCTGCTTAAATTTATAGATAGGTAAATCCTGAATATCTTTAGGTAGTTTGTTGAAGAAGCGTATACATTGCCCCTTAAATGAATTTTTGACTTTAGTAAGTCTAGTTACAGGAATAGCGAGTTTGTGCTTATTTCTGGTGTTAATACTATGAGTGTCGCTATTTTTGGGAAAAAGATGTAAATTTTTACGTACATACAATAAATTTTCATAAATATATTGTGAGGGTACAGTCAAAATATTAATATTTTTGAATGTATCTCGTAGGGAGTCCCTTGGACTCATATTGTATATAGCACGAACAGCCCTCTTCTGCAGAATAAAAATAGTTTTAATGTCGGCACCACTGCCCCAAAGGAGAATGCCATAAGACATTAGACTATGAAAATAACTAAAATAAACTAATCTGGCGGTATCTACGTCAGTGAGAGCACGTATTTTCTTTACTGCATATGCTGCAGAAGCGAGTCTGTTCGCTAACCGAGAAATATGAGGGCCCCACTGAAGCTTTACATCTAAAGTGATACCTAGAAATACTGTGGTTTCTACAAGATCTATATTTTCGTTCTTAATTCTAATGCATGTGTCTACTTGACGAACATTTGGTAGACTAAATTTGATACATTTGGTTTTCTTCTCATTTAAAAGTAGGTTATTTACCGTAAACCAATTAACCACATCTGAGAGAGCATTGTTCACCTCGTCATAATTAAATTCATGTCGTTTCACTTTGTAAAGAAGTGAAGTATCATCAGCGAATAATACAATCTCATTTTTTTTCTCAACAAGGTAGGGTAGGTCATTTATATATATCAAGAAAAGGAAAGGACCTAATATCGAGCCTTGTGGGACGCCCATAGCAACAGTCGATCCAGGGGATACCTTTCCATTTATATTAACTCTCTGAATTCTATTACTAAGGTATGAATTTATAAGACTGAGTGCTTGATTTCTTATACCGTAGTGACTTAACTTCCTGATTAATAGTTCATGTTGGACACAGTCAAATGCCTTGGATAAATCGCAAAAAACCCCCATTATATCATTAGAATCCTCCCAGGCTGCAAAGATATGTTGAATAAGCTCAACGCCGGCATCGGTTGTTGAGCGACCCTTTGTAAATCCGAACTGTTTATTATGAAAAAGTTTATTACTATTGAAATGTCCCATTAATTGATTAAGTATAAGTTTTTCAAAAATTTTACTTAGTGTTGGTAGTACAGATATAGGTCTAAAATTAGAAGGGTCTGATGTACTACCAGCTTTAAAAAGAGGAACTACTTTACTATACTTCATTAAGTCAGGAAATATACCACTAGCAATGCACTTGTTAAAGATGGATGCTAAATGTGGTGCAATGCAATCAATTATATTATTTATAAGTTTAACTGAAAGCTCCCATAGATCAACTGTTTTTTTCATATTGATAAGTTTAAACGCCTTAATGATATCAGTAGGAGTAACACAAGAAAATTTAAAGTTAACAGTACATTTAGTTACATTTTCCTTTAGTAAAGATTCAGCGAGGGTAGGAGACGAGTTAAGCGATTTAGTAGTAAGAACTGGAATATCGGTAAAGAATGACTCGAACGCGGCAGCTACTTCTGTATCAGATGTTATAACATTATTATTTATCATAAGTCGAAACTCCTGGTCGCACGATTTGGTTTTACCGGTTTCTGCATTAATAATTTTCCAGGTCGTTTTAACTTTGTCAGAACTATTAATAATTTTATTGCTAATGAACTTTTGCTTAGCAGCTTGACAAACACGTTTAAATAATTTTGAGTATTTCTTGACATAATTTAAAAAATCAGGACTATGGTTTAATTGCTTTTCACTATATAATTCATACAATCTACGCCTACTCGTGTGAATACCTACCGTCGCCCAATCACTGAATGACATATCAGCTTTCTGTTTAATAGTTTTAGTTTTGAATACAGAATTATATATATTTTTGGTAAAGTATAAAAGAGCGTGATAGTGGTCATTTACATTATAATTGTTAAGAGGTAAGTTCAATACTTTTTTCTCTATATTGTCTCTAAATATATTAAGGCGATATTCACTCATAGGTACACACTTAATATCTTTTTTTTTTACCATTTGTCTACTTATATTGAATGAGGCAGTCTGACCACAATGGTCAGAACTCAATTGACTAATGATGGACTTAGTAACTGGCTCCATATTTGTAAATATATTATCAATACAGGTTGCTGAAGTAGCTGTTATCCTGGTTGGCTCAAAAAAAAGATTTACAAGATTAAAGCACAGGAATAGTGATTTGATTCTATGACTCATGACGTTATCATCTAAAATATTGACATTAAAATCTCCACAAATAATTATATATTTATTAACTTTATTTAATTTTAATATTGCTTCTTCCATACATTTTTCAAACAAATCATAACTCGCGGAGGGGGGTCTGTATACGCACATAACAATGAACTGCTCAAGCTCTATACAAGCTATTTCAAAAGTGCGCTCAATAGACAGGCTCACAATATCTTTACGGACTTTATACTTTAAATTATTTCTGATTAGTATTAACGAGCCACCATGTATAAACTGTTGTCTACTGAACGAACTTGCTACCTGGTGGTTATTGAAGCTAAATATGAACTGATGGTCCTTAAGCCAATGTTCAGTAATACATAAAATATCTATATTATTACAGTTCATGAATAGCTCCAGTTCTAATTCCTTGCCCAGCATTCCTTGAATATTTTGATGTACCAGGTTAACATGTTTTTTACATAAAATAGAATACTTGTTCAGCTTATGAGGTAATAAATTGAGTTTATTTTCTGGGCAGGATTCTAAACTAATTTTATTTTTTCCATAATTGCCAGAGAATGCCTCTGTTGTCTCATAACTTAATTTAAAGGGTTTGAAATACCTTTCAATGATGGTAGACTACTTGGAAAAACTTCCAAGGACTGTAAACAATTAATACTAATATTATTTTGCTCAATAGGAGCCGTTTGATTAGCCAAACATTTGGCTAGGTTTTTAAAATAATATGATAGCGATTCTGCTATTTGTCTCTTAAAATTATTGTAAAGATAAAAATGATCTTTAATCAAAACATATTTGTTACCAAATAAACTATTGGTATCAATGAAATGGAATTTATCATTATGACGACATGTCATGGTATGAATAATTGTATTAAAATTATGCCTAGTCAAATTTTCCATCTGTGGCACACTTTTTATAAAAGGAAATGCAAACATTACAATGTGTCTGACATTTAATAAAGTCATTGAACTGAAGTATTTAGTCAGGGCATGCTTGCTTACATTTCCCTTTCTACCAATTAATATAACCAAAGTGGTATTTTCTAAAAATGAACTATTGGTAATTTTGTCTAAAATGTGGGAATAAGATGCACCGGGCATGCAAGTGTTTATTATAGGCTGTCCTAAACAGTGGCTAAGTTGCACTCCCATATCTTTTCCCATTTCATCACTAAACATTACAATATTTTGTGTATAAGAATTATTATTATTTTTATTTTTACTACAGGAAGTGTTTTCTGGATCAGCACACATCACTTGTGGCTGATTAAGGGATGATGAGAGGGTACAGTCTGCTTGAGAACAGTCTGAGGGGCTTTTAAAACAATCACATTGGTGGTTAGATAATGATTGGAACCTTTCATTATTATATTTGGAAACCTCAACCAGTTCATTCATAGCTAGAATGTACTCATTCATCTCCTTTTGTGAAGTGTCATATTTATTTTTTATTGAACATAACATATCTTTCAGACTAATAATTTCTGACTGTAATTGATATGAAACTGATTCATAACTAATTTTGTTTTTTTTCAACTCTAAGTGGGACATATTAACTTCATCTATTAAGTATCTACGCTCTTTCCTCAATTTATTGTTATTATTCCAAAAAACTTTATTTTTCTTTATTAATTTCTCAGTTTTCTTAATGATTTTTTTAATTTTTATATATTTCTTAAGTTTATTTTTACTACTCATAACTAGTACAGGACTGCTAGAAACATAAGAATCATTGTTAGTAAGATCTATAGTGACAGTGGGAATAATATTAGAATTTAAGCCTGATTCTGAATCAGAGATATCAGAAACCATGCCCGGGGCCGACCCAATTAATTCTTCAAAGAGTGACTGATTGGTAGTTGTGATGTTATGATGGTTTGAGTCTTCTAGGTGAGAAATGTATTTCCTAGCATCAAATAATTCAGACTCCAATGCAGCGACGCGCGCGAGGGCATGATCAAACTCATGGCTACATTGGTCGAACTCATCAACTACTTGCTGAAGCTGGTCGCGTTGCTTAACAATTTCTTGGGTCTGTGCATGAATTTCTGCTAACTCTTTCTTAAGCTTTCTGTTACTATCAATTAAAACTAACACTTCCTTTTCATGATCAACATTTTCTGATAACAATTGCTCATACATAGACTTATAGGTTTTTATTTCCTGCAGGGCAAGTTGGAGTTTATCTTCTGCCTGACGGGCAGCAGTCTTGCGTGTAACCATCATTTTTATTAGTATATTAGTAATAAAAATGACAATTAAAGATATAGGAATGAATAAATGTAGGAACAACAGTTAACAGACAATACCTACCTACTACTTATTATGTACCTATGTTCTATTGACAGAATATACTTATTAATACTGTTGGATGTAATAAGTTGTAAATTTGAAACTCAGATTAATAAGATATTCTATCAACTTCCCTAAATATAGGACCAAGAATTTTTAAATATCAACATACGGTTGGCGATGACACACACTTGTAACAGACGTATATGCTTGTATTTTGACACTTTTTATACGTAAATTTTTATCACACTTATTTTTAATTACTTTTGTTTAGTGACGAACGTGATTTTTCTATTTAATAATGGGTTTATTTAATTATTATAAATATTTAAAATACGGAGATCTATTTTGACAACTTAGCCTAGTGTTGCCACAGAGGGAAAAATATATACTCTATAAAAATATAATTATTTAAAATATATACTCTATGATAGTTTCATTATCTAAAATAGAGATAGCTCTGAATATAGAAATAATAAAGATTCCCGGAAGTTGAAACTATGAAGTTAATAGGTTTTGATAATAAGCGTTTTATAAGTAAAGATAAAACTGTATAAAGATTAACTAATTTTATCTAAAAATATAGTATGTACTGAAGAGTTAACTTTGTAGTTGATATGTCGTTTGGTATAAACATACATAATGTTTATGCCCCGTGAGTTGATGTACCCCAAGAATATGTTTGCCCCGAGTGTTCATGAACTGCATGTATGTCCCAAGCGTATCTAACTGTATTTCTGTTTTGAGATGTGAAATGTAAATATCTGTTGTCGTAGAATACGTTTTGCCCCGAATGTATATATGCCCCAAGAGTTCGTTCTGTTCCGAGTGTATATATGCCCCAAGAGTATCAAACTGTATTTCTGTTTTGTGATGTCAAATGTAAATGTCTATTGTTTAAGAGTACGTTTGGCCCGAGTATATATGCCCCAAGAGTACATGTGCCCCAACTCACCATGACTGGAGGCGGGTAGACCCCGACCGGGGCCACGTGCGGGGGATGCGAGGGATGCGAGGGGTGCGAGGGGTGGGTCGGCAGGCTCGGGTGGGGCGGGTGCGCCGGCGCCAGCGGGGTCGCCGCGCTGGGAGGCGACGACACACCGGTCGACACCCAGTTGGATTGCTGTGGGGTTACATTGTTATTGAAAAACAATTTTACCTCAGCCTCATATATTTATTAACCAAGACAGTTACCCTTAAGTTACGGGTTGTGATTAGTAATAGAAATATAGTTCAAGTACTTTTTAATTCAACGTTGAACTGTCATTTGTCTTTATAAACTAGATAAATAAACCAACAAAATTATTTTTTTGGTAAAAAGACACAAAGCAACCTAAAAGCACACTTTAAATTGCAAATCAAATTTAGTTCAATCTTAGTGTTTAGATAAATCAAAAAGAAATATCCTACTAACGTAAAAAAATGCGAATTGTTAACGGCATAACAGCTAAAGGTATCTTGATGAAATTTTAGACAAAGTTACAATATGTTCTGAAATTGCACATAGCTTTATCAGTTATCCCGGAAAAAGGAACATCGATTCCTCATATATCTATTTTAATTTACTTGCTTTTTGGATTTGAAGGTATATTGGCAGAACATATTTTTTCAAGCCTGTAAAAACATAAAACCAGTGTCACCTGTCCATTGTGATGGTGCATATGATGCTGATGGTGTGGCGAGTGCTTGACGGGGTATAGTCGCGCGTGCAGCGGGGGCGGCGAGTGCACCGGCGTGGAGGGCGACGAGCCGTACGACGAGAGGCTGCCCGCCTCCGCGCCCGCGCCCGCACCCGCTCCCGCGCCCGCTCCGCTTGTGCTGTACATCTGGAGATCGGGTTGGGGGGTAAAGTAGTACAAGTAGTACGGAAGAGTACAGTAACAATCAAAATCAGAAAAAACAATATTCAAATGAGCCTTTACAACCACTTATGAAGTCACTATTAATGCTCGGTTAAAAGTTGTTTTTACTGAGAATAGATAGAAAATAGATATATTAAACATAAATATTTGTATGTATTAATGTTTCTTACTCGTTTACTCAAAAAATAACTAAAAGGATTTCGATGAAATTTGGCACATGGAAAGTTTAAAGCGTGGATTAAAATATAGGCTACATACTATTCATCACGATGATTCCTTCACCGAAAGCCAGTGAGAATCCCTACGTAAATTTTAACTAGGGGATATCAAGTGCATCCTTATGATCGTGAGTCGGTGCGCTCGTGTGCCCCAACATACAAGTGTTATACATACATTTACAGGTTGTAGGGGCGGTTTGGCCACTAGCATGGGGTCTGTGGGCGAGTGGTGTGGGGCGGCCGCCCTGAAGGACGACATTGGGGGCAAGGGTAGCTCTGCCCCGCCGCCCGTCGACTCGCCCACTGGAGCTCCCGCTATACCTGAAAGGACGGAGAAGAAACTGTTTGTAAATACAATATATATTAATCTCAACAACCAATGGTCCAACTTTAAAAGTTCTTTCAGTGTTAGATAGCCCAATTAATCGAAGAAGGTTTTAGGCTATATATGCTAATTATACCCGCTTAGTTCCTAGAGAGGATAAATATTGCTGATAATGTAGGTTTATATTGGTGAAGAATTATTCAGATGGATCTAGTAGTTTCGGTGCCAATTCGTATACAAACAAGCTGGGTCAGTATAACCGGGTTAAAAAACCATTATCGTAAAATATCAGTGAAATATCAAGGTATGACAATTCAAATTTAATTTAATATCGGTATATATCTCTAAACACTTCGTGAATTTGAACCGCGTCGTTTCCTAGTAGGAATACAGGGATTTCTATCAGTGCTTTTTTTCCAGATCACTACTTCAAGAGAGCTTACGATAAGTATATACTACTGTATAGACTACATAAGCCATCTTCGGGTGCACCAGCGCCAGACTGACTAGGAGTCAAAGTGGTCGCCATGGTCGAAATCGGTCGGACCAATCATGATCATATAGTACTCACCCGGGGACGTAGCGTACGGGTCATGTTGGTACGGCGGCGGGGGCTGGTAGTACCCACTCGCCCATTCCCCGCCCGCGTAGTACGGCTCCTGGTATGCTGCGCCCGCGCCGGCGCCCTTCGGTGACGCGTACCTACTAGGCGAGTCGTGGCCGAACTCATCGCTGCCGTACTGGAAGAGGGAGACGGTATATGTTAATATGTGTGTATAATTGACGCAATAGATTGAGTTATAGTAGATAAGAGTAAAAGGGATTTCAAGCTTACACTATTTTTATTAGATGTTATATTTATCTAATTTAGTATGTATATATATTTTACATATAAGTTTTGTACATATTTATACCCGTTATTTAATATTACGTTATATTATAATACTGTATCAAATTGATCAAAAAAGGTTTTTTTGTGCTATTTGGTAACCTCCTTATATTCTTTTATAGTAATCACATTTCTATAGTAAGTAAAGTACACACAGTTATAAAGGTATTATATACAGGTACATTCCTCTATAATAGTTTATATAATAAAAAGCTAAATTCAATATCTTTAAATTAGATTTATCTTGTAGTATTGGGTTAAGTAGTTACTAATACATAAGTTTATACAAAACTGTATTTATGTATGTTTTACTTATAAAATAGGGTCGAATTAAAGCTTAATTAAACATTAAAAAATCATGAAATTCTCTCAACATTTTATTACATGAATGTCACTATTAGTAACAAGTTTCACATCTATACTAATATAAAGCTGAGCATTTTGTTTGAACGCGCTAATCTCAGGAACTAATGGTCCAATTTGCAAAATTATTTCAATGTTAGATAGCCCATTTATCGAGGAAGGTTTCAGGCTATATATCATTACGATACGACGAATAGGAGCGGAGCATCAATCAAAAATGTTGCTAAAACGGGTAAGAGACGCTAACGAAGTTGCGCGGGTCAACTAGTATAAAATAAGCCACAATAAGCTTATAACGACCTCGCTCCTAATCCGAAACGGTTTCCCAACACTAGTACTACCACCGGACTATAGACAATTATAGACATTGGTGATTGTGCAGGACATTACGGTGGACTGTTGTACGTTTAAGACACTGTCACATTAGCTCTAGGTGTTTTACTGATAATATATTTATTGAAATAGGATTTTAAAATAATTTGTATGTACCTACTAAAGAGATCTTAATAAAACTTGATACAGAGCTAGACTAGAGCTTGGAAAAGGACATAGGCTACTTTGAAAAATTAAGGTCTGCCTGGAACGCAGGTACAACCGCGGGGCGGAAACTCATTCCATATAAGAGAGAAAAAAAAGTATATTTTTGTGTGTATTTTTATAATAGGATATAAACTCAAAAACTACTACGCCGATTTCAAAAATCCTTTCACTACTGGAAAGCTACATTATCACTGAGTAACATAGGCTATATTTTCTCCCTGTATTCCCACGGGGACGGCAACTACGCGGCGCGCGGATGCAACGAGTACATTTATAAATGTCAGAAAATTACTAATATAGTCTCAAAAAAGACACAGATTTATATCAATTAAATGAATAGACGGACATATTTAGCCCGTTATGCCATTCATGATTAACAAAGTAACTAAGGCGTGCAATAATATTGCAGTGAGTCAGCCGGGCCGACGTGCAAACAGATACATCATCCGAATGCTATATTCGTCTTAATACCAAGAAGTGTTGAGTGGCTAGACTGTGATATCTGCCGTCAATGAGGCCGTCAGTTCGATTTTGGAGTTTATTAAGCGAAGTCCTCTTTATCGAGTACGACTCGCTCTAGACCCGTTTTTATTTACTAGCTGACCCGCGCGTCGTCTGGGTCAGACCTTCCCCGTCTTAAAAAATGATTATATTTTCAAAGGGTAGGTACCTACATTAGAACTTTAGAAGAGGTATAGACGTTAAGTATTTTTTTCTAATTTACCAACATCATTCTTATTTTTGCCTTCATAAGAACAACAAATATGTAAATAGCCACTTGGTAAGGTCCAGCCACGATCACACGTGATACAGATTCAGTTACTATATATTTGTAAAGAATAAAACTTACAACACTACTGTGACAGCGCGGTTGGCTTTGTGACCCTGACTCTCAAGCCGCGGGTCGTGGGTTCGAATCCCACCCAGGACAAACATTTGTATCCCAAATCACAAGCTCTGCTTAGTTTGGAATCTGATTGGCCGTGTGTGGAAAATGTCCCAGGATATTTATTTATTTATTTACTTTAAACTAGGTACATTTTTTTTTTCGAGATGACAACACCTTTTTAACCGACTTCCCAAAAAGAAGGAGGAGGTTCTCAATTCGGCCGGTATGTTTTTTTTTTTTTTTTTTTTTTTTTTTCTATGTATGTACATCGATTACGTCGCGGTTAATGGACCGATTCGCGTGATTCTTTTTTTGTTCGACGCGAAATAGCTGCCAGATGGTCCCATAAAAATTTCTTTCAGTTTGGTTTAGTAGTTTTCATTTTATAAGCATTATTGTTATTTGGACGATGTCATTTTGACGATACTTTGTATATTAGTATGTCGATAACTTTAACATTTCTAATCCGATTTGCGTAATTCTTTTTTTGTTCGTTAGGGTACATATTCAAGTTGGTACCCTGGTCATCTAGTCAGCATATGATGATGGGATCCCAAGGAAATCGTGAAGAACACTCAAATTATAAGCATATAACTGTTACGTTTCAGTCAATATCATACAGTTTGTTCAATTATTTGCGTTTGATGATGATTTCCTATGGATGAGCTGATGATGGAAGGTACAACTCCTCAAAGGATAGGAGTTCAGAGAAAATTCTTTCAAAATTATACGTACATATGGATAGAGAATAGTATTCCTTGAGGCTATTGGGTTGACCTTGAATGTTAATCTCATTAACGTTTAGGTTTAATAGTGTTCTGTGATTGTTAAATAAATAATAAGCCTACCCATACTTAAATCACTAAAAAGCAAAAAATAAAAATAAAACTACGTTAAAAAAAACCGACTTCCAAAAATACTTAAAAGCAAAAAATAACTAACGCAATTTATAACACTTTCCTCTACTTAACTACTGACTACTTATTCTTTCCGCTTGCTGCTTGGTTTGAAGTCGGTGCCAAGCCATGTATGAATAAAAAAAAATTACTTAAAGAAATAAAATGGTGTAACAAATAAATTTCTACACGATAACCTACTAACTACTAACCTACGTAAATAAATAACGATAAATGACAATGAGAAACAAATGAAAACGACGATGAAATAAATGTAATTTACATTCTACAACTATAGTGGTCCTGTAAAGGACCGTTTATTTCTAATATTAATAACTCACAAACCAAGAGCATGCGTTTTAAAGAAGAGTTTAGAATTTTAAATGCAAACGGTGCCAAAGTTCTTAACAGAGAATCTTAACAAAGATCTTTTGTATATTGTTTACTGTAGGTTTGCTAATTATGCTGTGGCTTGGCACCAACTTCAAACCAAGCAGTAAGCGGAGAGAATAAGTAGTCAGTAGTTAAGTAGAGGAAAGTGTTATAAATTGCGTTAGTTATTTTTTGCTTTTAAGTATTTACTATATAATATAATAGTAAATAAACATACGGACAAACAATTAATTGCACAAATCCATGTACATATACGTCGTAACTAGAACGAGACAGTCCAAGTTCAGAGTGAGAGAGTAGGTACCTAACGAATCGCCATAACGGTGAGTAGTTACGCCACGGCACAAGACAGACGGACACTCGGCGAAAGCTTACATGTAATTGAGCTTATTGTCGCGGTGAGCTTACACTTGAGGATCGTGGAAATCGTCATACTAATATTATAAATGCGAATGTGAGAATGTATAGTTTGTTACTCTTACACGGCAGAACGGTGGAAGGGATCGCGATAAAACTTGGCATAGAGTTAGAATAAGTTCTGGAATAACACATAGTCTACTTTTTGTCCTGGAAAAATTTAAGTTCGTCACGTAAAACCACGGGGAGCCACTAGTTTGAAATAAAATAGTAAAATTAAATTTTAGCAGGACTAACACTATTATTTATTGTTAAAGAAATACTTAAAACTTGTTTTAATAAGAGTTATTACCGAGTTTATTGTCGGCTCTTCTCAGCAAATGCAACCTTCTGAAGCGAGCTACTCGGTTGCCTGTAGTGGCCTATTTAAATGAATACATATTTCATATGTATGAACATATGGGTTAGGAGCACAAATTGAAGACAGTCATTTTTTTATTTATTTAAATACATAGATATACTATTTGTTCCGTTATTTTGTCCGCCAGTGTACAACACAATATTAGTAAGGTGTTTGCTTAACGTTCATTGTTATCTACATAAGGTATGCACATTTAAAGCACTTTGAAAAAAATATGATTTGACTCGATTCACTCCATTATTCTCGTAAACATATTATATTATACTTCATTCCGCCGCGCGGTTTCACCCGCGTTGTTCCCGTTCCCGTAGGAATACGAGGATAAAATTAGCATTGCATTGCTGAAAGACATACTCAGATCGGTCCAGTAGTTTCGGAGATAGCAATACAAAGAAAACATCAAATCTATCCTCTTTATAATATTAGTTTGCCGTGTGAAGTCGGGGCTACTGGCTATATATGTATGTTTGTCACTATTTCATGAAACAACGGCAAAAGGTATTTCAACCATAAAATGTATATTATCTCAAAGATTATTTATCCAAAGTCAGGACTAGAGCTAAGTACATGATGACGTCATGGCATCCCCCCCCCCTGTCCCCGGGAGTCCCGGCATACAGTTCCCATAGACTCTGACTATTCCTGACTCATCGCGCCGTCGGGACGCTTCCTGCTTATGGTGCAAGATAGAGCAGGGAGCGGAATATGGTTTGGCTTTGTAGTTAGTAAATCCTATATACCTAATATATAAAGCTGAAGAGTTTGTTTGTTTGAACGCGCAAATCTCAGGAACTACTGGTCCTTGAAAAAATTTTTCAGTGTTCTACCACTACTCTAATTTGTAAATTTGGTATCTACTTATCTTTCAAAAAGATTTTTTTTTTTCATAATATTTAATTTCCTATCTATAGGAAATTTATCGAGGAAGGTTAAGGCTATATATCATCACGATACGACGAATAGGAGCGGAGCATCAATCAAAAATCTTGCCAAAACGGATTAGTGACGCTGACAAAGTTGCGCGGGTCGATTAGTTAATTATTATGCCTCAATAAGTTTGTTCTATAAAATGTAAGTTTTTCCAATAGTTTTTATATGCTCAGCTGAAAAAGAGTAGGTAGGTTAAAACGCTCACCCCTCTAACTTCGGGCCACAAAACAACGGGATTAAATCTTCTTTTTCTTTGTAATAAACGAGATTGGAATTATTTCTAAAGAATCATCACTCACGACTGTTAACTGGAATGTGTGCACATATGTACGGTACGGATGTTGGAAATCCCTCATCAATATACTTAATTATGTATATGTGTATTAATATATTGCACTTGTGGTTCCCCGCGGCTTCATCCGCGTGGCTGGGGATCTTCAATTTTCCCGGCATAAAAAGTAGTCTGTGTTTGTAGAACATTTTCTAACTCTGTGCTTCATTCGTGTTGCTTTTCAAGAAGATCCCTCACAAATTTTCGAATTTATAATATTAGTTAGTAGAATACAAATTCCATGCACCGCTCCTATTGGTCGTAGCGTGATGTTCTAGATCCTGAAGTTATTTTAAATCCTATTCTATTCTAAACAGTAGTTCAAACAAAACTCTTCAGCTTTATAATTTTAGCACCAATGAAAAATATTGCAAAATAAATCAAAAATGTTTATTGATCAACACGTTTACAATATAAATAATAGACAGTAGTTTCGGAGCTTATTAATTAAGTACAAATAAACAATTAAAAAATTATTTTCCTTTTACAACCTTCCGAACCGAGCATTAGAGTAGACGTTTCATAAGTGCCTGTTCTATTTGAATTAATAAATTTATTTCATTTCATTACAATATTAGTATAGACAGGGATATACTAGAGATTATTAAAGGGCTGAATATGCAACATACCTATAAACATTTAAATCAAACTACACATTAACAATGCAATGGAAAGATTCCTAGTAACATACCTACATAAATTAACATTTCAATTAAAAATAATAGCTTCCGCCGCGCGGTTTCACCCGCGTAGTTCCAGTACCCGTAGAAATACGGGAATAAAATATAGCCTATGTTACTCCCTGATAATGTAGCTTTGTCAATACAAACCTCCTACAATTCCTTCACCAATGGTGAAGGAATTATTCGGATCGGTCCAGTAGTTTTGGAGTTATTACATACAAACAAACAACAAATCAAATCTTTCCTCATTATAATATTAGTAAAGAAGTACTGACTAGTAGTTGTTTATTTGTGTGTCATCTTCGTAAACACATTGACTGTAGGCTAGGCATAGATAGATCATGCAGTAGGTACGTGAGTTCAAATCCCAATAATCCAAAAAAAATACGAGTAATTTCAATTGTACATAAGGCTTACAATTTATATAGCTGATTTATTTATACCTACTACTGATGACGACTGACTACTATATTACTGACGAATTTTCAATGGTGTTTCACTCCTGTTGTTCGTAGCGTGATGTTATATAGCCATCGATAAATGGTCTATTTTACACCAAAAGTACCTACTACAAAAATACCTAGCCTATGTCACTCTATGACAATAAATAAATATGGGACATTTTAATTCACAACCAATCTGATTCCAAAGTAAGCTTTAAATGAAGCTTGTGTTATGGTAACCAGACGGCTGATATACTACATATACTACTTCTAAATACATACTTATATAGATATTTACGTCCAGACACAGAACAAACAAACATATTCACGCATACAAATGTTTGTCCTGGGTGGGATTCTAACGCACGACTCGCGGCTTGAAAGTCAGGGTCACTAACCACAAAGCCGGGCTATCTAAAATGTAGCTTTATTGGTAAAATAATTATTCAGATAGCTCTAGGTTTGGAGCCTATTCATTAGAAAACAAACACAAAAACATTAGTAGAGATTAAACCGCGTAACTAGCTATGTATATAAATATAATTATTATAAATAGAACGGTCTGTCTGTTTGGAGGCGATGGTGGCGTTTTAGGGTTATTTTTAGCTACTCGTGTACCTACCTGCTAGTAACGCGTATGTATTTATATTGTCATTATAATTGTTCGTAGTGAACGTAATGTGGAGTGGGCGGAGCCGCGGGGCCGCGCGATGCTTCATCGGTTGTACTACGGACTATATATACGATTGTAAATAAAACTATGATAGTTTGGTTACAAGAAAACAAAGTTTTGAAAATGCATACAGGGTTCTTCAAGAATGGGAGTGAAGAGATTCTCAGGCCTCATTCGCACGAGAGTTTTTTCAACTGATCGAGCGGTGTTACATTTTCAACATTAGGCGTTGGAAATAGAGCATATTACTATAATAGGGAATGCATTTGTTGTGACATGTATGGACGCTTTTTTTTCCGTCCGTTAAAAAACTCTCGTGCGAATAAGGGCTTACAGGGTCGGCAACGCGTGAGTGCAAAAATTACACTCTTGTAAATTTTCAAACAATTAACACAAAAAACATCATTTATATTTCCTTAATTTTCAACAGAAAAACTCATCAACCAACAGTCATACAAAATATATACTATAGGTACTATATATATACAGCAGACATATTGACGACTTTAAAAAGCCACTTACCCCACTCTCCTGGCTGGTAGCAGCCGGCGGTAGCCCGTGCTCCTCATTATATCTTCTCCTAGCTCTATGCCTCAACAACGCCGAGGCATCCGGCTGTCCAAACTGGAATATCTGCTCGTCCTTCCCCCTCAGAAACACATCCTCGGCAGTCAAATCACTATTCACAAACTCATTGTCCCTATAAACTTTGGCTCCACTAAAATCCGAACTCACAAATTCGGACCGAACACCCCCGAGTATCTCCGATGTCAGCCGAAGGGAGTCTGAAGTCTGACGGAGATTGACGTCTGAATCGGAGCGATAGTTCTCGCATATTTGGTTGAAAGTGTTAAAATACTCCGAAGCTAGATCGGTTTTGGGTTGATAGTTTGTCACCGGCGGAGGGTCGGCTGCGAGGAAGCTCGACTCCATGTTGGTGACGTCATGCCGCAACGCCATCGTGTCACCGAATCATTTGAATTTGAACTTCTTGCACTTGTTTGGACGCATCACTTTTGTACTAACAATGTTTATACGTTTGTCTCATTTTAGCTGTTGGATTTCGAGATTATCGTTTACGTTTCGTTTCGATTTTTTAATGTTAACATATGCTTAATAAACTACAACTAACTACAAAAAGACTTGAGATTACGTCGTCCATGGCTTAAATCAACAATCATTCGTAATCCGGCATATGCTTGCCGTTAAAACTTGTAGAAAAAATAATTAAACCTGCTTTTATATAACACCAAAACTGCGTAAATCCTTCAGACCACCCGAAAATCGGCGACCGCAAAGGAAAGCTGAGGAAAAAAAAACGACCATAGACAAACCGACCAATCATCCACCCTCGATAGATGCTATGCAAAAACCGTTTATGGTCCCGTGGGAACGGAACCCTTTCTTTATAATGAAATTGTTCCGATCGGGAATCGAATATGGGACAAAGAAAGCAGGTACTCGAGTTACACCTTGCGTTTGATGATGGAATGTTAGTTTTGAAAGTTTTTAATGTCATTGCAAATCTATACTTTAAAGCTGAAGAGTTTGTTTGTTTGAACGAGCTCATCTCAAAAACTACTGGTACGATTTGGAAAAATATTTCAGTGTTAGATAGCCCATTTAACGAGGAAGGCTATAGGCTGTATATCATCACGCTACGACGAATAAGAGCGGAGCATCAATCAAAATTCTTGCAAAAAACGGTCATATAGTCTGATAATTTCAAAATGTCGTTATCGTTGGTTACTATTCTGGCTGATAGCCAATGTTTGTAAAAAAACAATTGTCAAGGAACTTGCTTAAATAGCTAGAGTAAAACATGTATGTATAGCTATCTCATTAAACGACAAAGACGGCAATAGTTTTACAAAAAAACCTCTCAAATTCAGTAAACATCGCTGGCCAAGTGACACACTATTTTACTAAATTGTACTAAAAAAATTAGCAACACTATGGCTTCTAAATACATACTGTATACAACTATCAGACTGTAATTAAAAATAAACTTTATCACCTAAACATAAGGTTAAAAATCAAAAACACACGTCATCATCACACACCGTAATCTAAAATGATATTTAACTCTTCAACACAGGGTTTAAAATCAATCAATAAGCAATAACGTCCCGTAAGCTCCCCAGTATTGCCAGTATGAATATCCCAACATGTCACACGATATGTTCGATATGGCAAGAGTGCGTTGCACTTCGTGTGAATCAGCTGATTCGATCGGGTGGTGTCGGGTTTCTCCGTCGGTGGTCCGGGAGACCACCTATAGTAAAATATGGTATTTTGGACCTTAGGACTTCAGAGGTGTTTGTATGACCTGAAGACCTATAGCGGAGTAAACTTGTAGGTAATTTGCAATATTATTTTTTGGTTCTTTAACCTTCAAATGTTTAGTTAGATATAATATATACCAGGTATATATTGTATATAAACTATTATCCCCCGTTTTTTTGGAGAAGGATAGACTATGCTATATTATACTTTATGATAATGGAGCTTTCTTTCAGTCAAATATTTATAAAATCGAAAAAGTTATTTCGAAGATTTATTATTACCGATTTTATAGATTTAATATTATTACGAATCACCTTTTTATTACATTTATATAATTAAGATTTAAGTTTTTCTGGTAAGGTCAAACACATTAATTAACTATTTTTTTGACACAACAACCTCAAGCGCCTACCAAAGAAGCTTAAGAAGATTAATTCCTACTACCTATGTTTACATTAATTACTAAGATACATCTTAAGTAATCGAGTAGGTACCATATCATAATTCATCTTACCACAAAAACGTGGCATTTTAGAAAACATCCAAAAAAATCCAGGTCAGAGCAATCGTAAAGCGACGATGTACGGAGCCCGGGGACACTGGTCCCACGGTAGGGCTGTCACGAAAAAGTTTTGTAAAAAAAAATATGGACATGACTGAAAATTTTTCTTTTATTAAGAGTTTAAGAAAAAGTATCTGTACTACATCATAATTAATTAATATTATTTAGGCTATGTTTTGATCCAGGACAAATCATAAGACCTATATATACCTATGTACCTTACTACGAACTTAATCTAAAATATAATTGGATGCTGATAAGCAATAATGTGTCAACCCACAAAATCAGTATCAAAAACAAAGGTTTTGATATATTCTTATAATGCATAGCGTATTTAACATTCTACAAAAGTGTTTCAAGTCATCTAAAACATAAAAGTACGTATCAGTAACAGATCTTACGAATTAATAACATTTCTAAGACGACAAACTATATGACATACTAAAATTAGCGACAAAAACCACGCGCATAATCCCAACATCCGGTCAGATGGTCAAACTGGTAGGTGACAACCCTGAGTGCGCCCGCGCCGGGGAGTCGAACCGGTCTACTCCAGCTGGACGGCAGGTGATACCCGCAACTGTGTTATAGGTACACAAATACCTACTCATTGATTACTATAATATTTCCACTTTTGAATTCGAAGAGCCGACAAAAAACTGCAGCATTTCTTCTTATGCTTATTTATTTACTACCATAGTTACGGATTCTCCCGCCTTCCCGGGGATCTTCAATTTTCCCAGGGATAAAAACCAAGTTAAGTGTATTAGTCATAACATCAAGCATACTTTTTTGACAACAATATCCTTAAACATTTGCGAAAAAGCTCAAACACTTTTTTTATATTTAAAATGTGGTTCTTGTCCCAGGATATGTGTATACGAACTTCCGTCTAATACTCATCCCCATGGGAATACAGGGATAAAATATAGCCTACTCCCTGATAATGTAGCTTTCCATTGGTGAAAGGATTATTCAGATCGGTCCAGTGTTTCGGAGACTATTCAATTCAAACAAACAAAAAAAAAAAAATATCAAATCTTTTCCTGTATATTATTAGATACTATATAGATTTTGATAAAATGAATCCTAAATTTGTACGTTGGTGACTCAATAACGCGGAAACGGCTGAAGGAATTTAGATGGAGTGTGGCCCAGATATAGAACAAGTTATGGATTAACACATAGATTTGTATTCCGGTAACATTTAAGATTCCTTAGGGCACTGGAGTATCTATGTTTTTATTAGTAGACTTTCTATACTTATATTGTAAACGAAAGCAACTGTATGTCTGTCTGTCTCGCTTTGACGCTGAAACTACTGAACCGACTTAAATGAAATTTGGTAGGTACACAGATAGTCTAGACTCTAGAGCCTGAGAAAGGCTACTTTGGCTATCCTGAGAAAATGGAAGATTTCCCGGGTACGTGGGTGAAACCGCAGGGAGCCACTAGTATTACTATAAGTTAGTCACTTATTATACAATGTTATTCACCTACTATACAAATATTAGAATCTATCATTGGATGTATGGATGTTTGATAAAGTCACACCAGATCGCCTGAAGGGATCACGATGTAATTTGGCACAGAGTTAGAATATTTCTTTTCATCTTGGGAAAATTTTAGATTCCCCGATAAAGCGGGCGAACCCGCACGGTGGTAACTAGTCTATACTAATACCTATTATAAATAGGAAAAAATTGTATTTTTGTGTGTATATTTGTAATGAATAAAGTCAAAATTTCTGAGCCGATTTCAAATATTCTTTCACCATTACTAAGCTACATTATCAGGGTGTAGCATAGGTTATATTTTATCCCCGTATTTTTACTAGAAGGGGAAATACGTGGGTAAAACCGCGGTGCGGGTAGTGTAACATAAAGAGATAGGTCAATCACCTCAGGTGGTAAGGACATATGACCTTGACCCCAGCACATCTGCGACCCTGGAGTTTACTAGACCACCTGTCACACCATGTGCCCACCTTATCGTATTGTTTACAAACAAACAAACAGACAGACCAGCTGGCTTTGTGGTTGGTGACCCTGACAAGGCGCCGGTCGTGGGTTTGAATCCCACTCGGACAAACATTTTGTATTTTGTCTGGATGTAAATATAGTTAAATATATGTTAGATACCATAGCACAAACTCTGCTTAGTTTGGAATCAGATTGGCCGTTTGAGCAAAAAATTACCCAGGATATTTATAGCAACTTAATCCACATCATAAAAATAATCCCACTTTTATTTTTATCATTGATGCTCCGCACCTATTGATCGTAGCGTGATGTTATATACCCAATATCCTACCTGGATTAATGGACTTTGCGACACTAAAATCATTTTGCAATTGACACCAGTAGTTTCCGAGATTAGCGCACTCAAAGAAACTCCTGTACGAAAATCATGTCAATCCATGACAGGGACAAACAAACAAACACTTTCTCATATATATATTATTAGTTAGAATATCAACATGTCTGTTCATTTAGTTAGCGTAACGCGACACAGTATGAATATTTAATGACACGACACTGGTTGTTGTAGTCAAGTGACCAGAGACTGCGGGTCGCCAGTCGGTGACACTGGCCGGATGTGCTTGTATGTATGTGTATGTGTGTTGGTAGACAAAGATATCCAATCATATAGTTAGGTCTATTAATATCTCAAACAATTTGAAGAAGCTAGGATTAAACTCTGGCTGTTGGTTAATGGTGACCGTTATATGGGTACCAGTAATCGTCCTGGTATAGCAAAAAGCGGCCTATATCTAATGAAATTGAAGACTAGATTTTAGACACCTATTTTAAGTTAATTTTTATAGATACATCCGGCTTGAAGGACCAAAAGGACTAACTTACATTAATTGTATTTATTATATACAGTTGTGTATTTAAATGGTGAATCAAAGGGGTGGGCGTATTCAAACTATGTGCTATGAGCACTGTGTTGTGGAATAGCAAATGGCTACTTTTATCCCGGGAAAATCAAATGTTCTAATGGAACGCGGAAGAAACCGCGAAACGGACTACAAAAATGTCTTCTTTACGATTGGCGTCTTATTTCAAAATTCATAGTGTGACAAACAAACAATACTCCATGAAACTTTCATGAGAGGTCCCTAAAGCTTTGTTTACCATATACTAAGCCAGTGCATTCGAATATCACCTGTCATACCATAACATAGAAGTCAACAAAAAAATGTCACCAAAACAATAAACCGTTTCCGATAAAATCTCCCACCGGATAAATCACGTACCGGATGTCAAGGAACGGAAGTCAATCCTCCAGACACCGATGTCGCCGATCATATCGGTATTAGGTTACCGGGAATCGAACCTGACACCCCTCGCTAAGTGCTCGGCTAAAACCAAGTTAGCGATATCTTAAAAGGTACGTTTTAGTACATCAGTACATATAATAAAAGTGTAACGGATCGGTGTCTGTATAATATAGAAAACTAGCTGCCTCCTCGCGGTTTTACCCGCGTAGATCCCGTTCCCGTGGGAATACAGGGATAAAATATAGCCTATGTTACTCAGTGATAATGTAGCTTTCTAATGAAAAAAGAATTATTAAAATCGGTCCAGTACATTTTGAGTTTATTCGTTACATACAAAAATACAAATCTTTCCTCTTTATAATATTAGTGTAGATAGGTATATGAGATAAAATATTTTTGGGACCTTTACCAATAGAAATAGCATCCAAAATGTTAAAATTTTTTGTCAATGCATTTGTGCATGCTAATCTCTCAAACGGACTACCCAATTTAGATGTACATATTGACTAATATATTGTGATAACTTCACTTAACATTTAGTGTTTGTTTTATGTCAATAAACACTAAACTCCTTAATTTTAGCATCCAGCTTTAAACCTTACAACTTTAAGTGTATGTGCAATAATTTTCCAAATAATAAAAATACTATTATAATACAACATCGCGTAGGCCATTTTTTTCAAACTTTTCAGGAGGTGAAAATAACTGTTTATTTTAAAAGGCCACCGACTTGCGCGTTGGTACTACTTTTTGAATTAAAGCCTCTTATTGACTGAAATCTATATCATGTGACCCATGGTTCGACGCGCGATGAGCTCTATCCAACGGCATTAAAATGTAGAAACTGCCAATTTTGCCAGCGGTGTTGCAAGCTAAGGGACGTTATGTCAATCGGTTCATAAATATAAAAAAGTTATGCCAATTTAAACAAGTCACTATTCCACGTGGACAAAGTCGCGGGCACAGCAAATATGTGCCAAAAAGGGACAAAGATATTGAGATAAACAGGGACACCCTCTTGTCAAAACGGCCATCTTGAATATCTTAGAAGTTGTTTGTTTACGAAGAGTGTGAGAATTATTAGATGTATAGTTTTGCTTCACGGTTTTCCGTGTTTGATAGGGATCTTGTTTGTCCGGGATAAAAATGTGTCTAATATATTTGTGAATCCTAACTAATAATAATAAATACGAATGTGAGTTTGTTCGTTCTTTTGTGACAACGTCATAATCTAAGAATTTTTGGATTTTTTTCTGTTGAGTGTCTAGAATATATTCTATCAATGTGCTAACTTCCATCTAGATACCTTGTTTTATTAAGCGCTTCCCAAATCCTTTCTTAAGACTACACAACCATGTTTGTCTAGGGTGGGAATAGAACCTCTTTAAGTATCAAACCAACAAACCTACAGACTCGTTACGTCTCAATTAGTTTTTCCTCTACTAATATTATAAAGACGAAAATTTTTATTGTTTGATTGCAACGAATATGCTCCGAAACTACTAGACCGATCTGAATAATTCTTTCACCAATAGAAAGCTACGTTAATTGTGAGTATATATATAGACTATATTTTATCCCTGTATTCCTACGGGAACGGGAACTACGCGGGTGAAACGGAGGTACGGAAGTTAGTATGTTATATATTAATTTATCATATTAATTAGTAATATGTATTCTAAGTGCGTTCATTCTGCCGTCGCAGTGTCTACCTTTGTCGATCACACACACATATAATACTTATTATGTGTGTATGTATACATGTAAAGGTATGCATGTGTGGGTGTCAGTGGTCTTTTAAATATCTATACTAATGTTATAAAGATGCAAAGTTTGTGTGTTTGTAGGGGGTAATCTTTGGATCTGCTGAACCGATATATTTAGGAATAATGATATGATGATATGCCTTTATTGGGTATCCATATTTATAAATGTTATATAAAAACATTATATTAATTTAAAAATATTACTGACTAACACACCACGTGTTAAAAATATCAAACAAAAGACAATTTCAAAAAAAAAAACGCATAGTAATAATCATCAAAAACAACAAAAACATCGCAGTAATACCAGCAACAAAAACAATGCGAATTTCGAAAATGGAATTCTAGTAAATAGGTAATTATGTTAATCGACTATTTTAAAAATCGATATTTATTCGCGACCCATAAAGTAGCCACCATTCACGATAGGTTGGAGCTGGCCTGACGTGGCCCAATTGTGGAGAAGTAGGTGTGACAATCCACCTTTAGTTACCTCTTCTATTATCTATTAACTAGTAGTTATCTGCGGCTCCACTCGCGTTGCCGGGGGATCATTTTCTCTTTCATAAGTGTCAATGGTTAATTAGAATAATTTGTTATAAACTATCAGTGTTCCAAATCCGTTTAGTTGTTTTTACGTGAAAGAGTAACAAAAATACATACTCACAAACTTTCGCCTTTATAATATTAGTATGATGCTAATAATTGTAAGAATGTTTGGATTCTGTTTGTTACTCTTTCACGCCAAAACGGCTGAAGGGATCGCGATGAAATTAGGAACAGAGTATATGTTCTGGTATTACACACAGTCCTTTTTATCACGGGAAAATTTAATGTGTGAAATCGCGTAAAAACTATTCCGAATAAGCTCGTTTCCCCCATTCGATTGTTAGTCGAGTGACAAACTAAAGCACTAAGTGCATCACTAAACTGCGCGTATGGGTGGTTCAAACGCGAGGGGACATAGAGACCCCTTCAACTTTGCCGTTTGACTTCGTAATGGCGCCGGGGACAGAGGACTGAGGACTGGGGTGGAAAGTTGTTGAGTTCAAATGAGCAGTCACCTCTAGCAAGCTCGAAGTGTTTTAGATGGGATTTGATGATTGAAAGGTTTGCGTTGTGGTCATTAACACTGACTTTTACATGACAAATGTTTGTGGGCATGAATGTCTGCTCAGTGTATAATATCCCCTCGTTGTTAGGGGAGACTCGAGCTCCTCGGTGATGTATATGAGCTGATGATGATATGTAGATAGTACCTATATCAGCTACCTCGTTACAGTGCAAGCTCTGCTCAGTTTTGAATAAGATTGGCCGTGTAAAAATCTCTCATGATTAAATTACGGGGTTTTATCATAGGCATAGTCTGTTCTATTTACCCATCGATCTATCCATCCATATAGTTTAGAA
Organism: Thyatira batis; assembly: GCA_905147785.2. Taxonomy (NCBI): domain Eukaryota; kingdom Metazoa; phylum Arthropoda; class Insecta; order Lepidoptera; family Drepanidae; genus Thyatira; species Thyatira batis. The sequence continues at coordinate 1,417,398 of LR990512.1, read as the reverse complement.
GTCTTTATAAATGACTCATTATACGTTACGATTGAAATAATATTATGGTTGTGTTGCGTAATAATCTGTTCATGTCTTTATCCTTATACTATCATATCGAATACCGTCTTTTTGAAGTAGGTTAAGTTACTGCATTCACACTAATATTATAAGCTGCCTCCGCGCGTAGTTCCCGTTCCCGTGGGAATACAGGGATAAAATATAGCCTATGTTACTCAGTGATAATGTAGCTTTCTAATGAAAAAATAATTATTATAATCGGTCCAGTACTTTTGAGTTTATTCGTTACATACAAAAATACAAATGTTTCCCCTTTATAAATTGTAAGTATGGGTGGATGTTTGTTATTCTTTCACGCAAAAACTACTGAAAAGATTTAGAACACAGTTTATAACCTGGATGAACACATAGGCTACTTTTTATCATGGGAAAATTTAAGATCCTCGGGAGTAGCTTTAGCGTGAAAGCGAGACAGACAGACATACAGAGTTACTTTCGCATTTATAATATTAGTATAGATATCTCTCTTGGTGAATATCTGAGCGTTCATTGTGTGTGGCGTTTAACAATATAGGTCGACTGATAATTTCCACTGAATTCATATTCTAAAAACTAATCTGACAGTGATGTGAACAGCTTGATGATTTCACAAAACAAATAAAACTTTATAATGGATAATTTGTTTTTTCAGTAAATAGGTACCTTCCTATATCTAAGAACTTGATGAAAAGGAAATGGCTACTCAAGAGGATATACACAAGACTATTTAAAACCCTCTTTTGTGTAATAAAAACTTTATTGCTATATATAATTCGTAATTTCTATAGGCCTTACTAATATTATAAATGCGAAAGTAACTGTCTGTCTGTTACGCTACTTGAAAGAACATTAACTTCCTTTTAAGCAGGGCAAGAAAGAAACCGTAGGGGGAAGCTAGCTTTAATTAATAATTCGTAATTACATATACCTACTAGAGTTTATTTATTAATTAGGTATATGTTAGTTAAAATACATGAGACAAATAAAACGGGTGGTCCTTTCAACAAAAACCAGGAAGCCGTAGGACTGATAAATGTTAGAAAAATATCGCAAATTACTCAGTAATCTACGGATTATATTTATCGCTGATATTATATGATAAAAACACGTGGAAATCACGCTTCATACAAACCAACATCTGTAATCGTATTAATTACTCGATAATAATTCGCAGGTAAGAATAGAAAATACAAACATTATGGGGGGAAACGGGAAAATGGTCTTACTGTCAGGAATAAACTTTTAATTTAACCCGAACAAAGGTAACTAGTCATACAGCCGCGAAACTTACTAAATACTTCTCACAAAACATCCCAAATTCAAATCCTCCTTACACATCACACTATCCCTAACTCACATGCACAGAGACGAGCTGAGCATAGAATTTAAAATTCGAACTCGAGTTGAAAAAAAAAGAAGCTTTCAAACGTCTTTGCGGGGCAGCGCGCACAAAACGTCGCACTATCGCCACAATATCCTTACCGCGGGTGAAACAATACAAAACGAAACGTAAACACAGGCGAGACAATGCTCTTATTAACGTCAACACAGTTCTGTAGATAACACAAGGCACTTTGTTACATCACAAAACTTTTTGTACGTATCACGCGTGGACTCGTGTGCGGGTGACGGCAACGCGCGACGCCGCGCCGCTTGCACTACTGACTAGCCATGGCCGACTGCCGCTCACTCGCGGCGCGGTGTTGCCACACCGGCTTCCCTAATCACCCGTCATTGGGAAATGTTGAGCGATAAACTTTGGTCTTTTGACATTTTTTAAGGTAGTCATATTTATTGTAAATAATTTAATTATTGTAATTGTTAACATGATTTTTCAACGCAATTGCATTTTAATTACATATTATTTAGACACCAAACCAAAATTTACCATACTATTCAATTCATTCATCATCAATTAAAACACATTAAAACATTCATTCACAGTATAAAACATCATAATTTTATTTCCCGATCAATACAATTTTCCCCAGATTACGGTAAAGAAAGCTCTGCCACGTATGGCAACCCGACGACAAAAAGCGACGTTGCCAATTCTCCACGCACGGAGCGGGGAGCGCGTACAACAGCGCAAAGGCAGTAATGAGGTTAAAGTTTCCGTGAGGAACTTTGTATATTATTTTTTTATTAATTTTTCAGGGAGATAAGATTGTACATAAAATAAAAAGTTATTAGAGTTTTTAGGATATTTCATTGAACAAATAATAAGACTATACAATCCTACTAATAGTTATGCGTGTATGTTTGTTACTCTTTTGCGCAACAACGGCTGAAGGGATCGGGAAGGGGGATAAAATTTGACACAGAGTTAGAATATGTCAATATGTTATCCCGGGAAAATTAAAAATCCCTGACAGAAGCTACACTTTACACTCTTGGGACAACGTTGGATTTTAAGGATTTTCTAAGATCATAATATTTGTATAACAGTTTCATGAAATAAGCTGTACCTTAAGTTATTATGTAACAAATACCTATTATTATTCTTTTACATAATACCTGTCATCTCAGCCCGTCAGGTATGCGAGGATTCTTTATTATTTTCCTTCGCCATTTGTTTGTGTAATCCTATTTATACTAATATAATATTATAAAGAGGAAAGATTTGTATTTTTGTATGTAACATATAACTATTGGACTGAACTGAATAATTATTTCACCAATGGAAAGCTACATTATCAGGAAGTACTTAAAATACCTATATTTTCTCCCCATATTCGTACGAGGACGGGTGAAACCGCGGGGCGCAAAATTTTGGATAGATGGATGTTTTTCAGTTACGTCAAAGCTGCTTTGGCACTGAATGAATTTCGGCATAAAGATAGAATATGTAAAAGCATAGCCATAGATTATCTTAATATTTTCGTGTCCGTTTTTTTTCCAATCATAAAACAATATATTTGCTAAGCTAGTAACATTATAAAAATGTGACATAACATCTCTGAAAGGCAAGTAGCAACCCTGGACGTGTCTATGGGGTTGACAGCTTCATAAGTAGCTCGAGGTATTACCTTTTTATATTATTCGATAGACAAATACTTGATCATTTAATCAAAACATTGCTTTAAATCATTGTTTTCAGCAGTGGACCAGGATAGGCTGATGATGATGATGATGATTGTTTTAAAACCCAATCTGATTTAAAACTAATCAAATCTTTGGGAAATCAGATAGCTGATATATCCTAACATATATTATAAATGCGAAAGTAACTCTGTCTCGCTTTCACACTAAAACTAATGAACCGATTAAAATGACCTTTAGTACACAGATATTCTAGAGCCTGAGACCTTTCTCATATGCTACATAGGCTACTTTTTATCCCGGTAAAATAGAATTTCCTGGGTACCCGTGAACTACTGAACTATATTTATCAAAGACACAGAACAAACAGACATATTCATGTATACAAATGTTTGTCCTTTGGGATTCGAACCAACGACTAACTTGAGGCGTCAGGGTCACTAACCACAAAGCCAACCCGATGATGGATTAGCGATGATAACCTTGGAACAATCTAGTTACATTGTCATAATCTGCAAATCTTAATATTCATAATTCTTAATAATCATTTGTTACTAATAGCGTGTTAATTCATGTCATTGATAAAATATCGCATGATGTCTAGGTATGTCTAATATTATAAAGAGGAAAGATTAGATTTTTTCCTTTAAATAAATAAATATCCTGGGACGTTTTTCTCTGATTCCAAATTAAGCAGAGCTTGTGATATGGTAACCAGATAGCTGATATACTAATATACCATTTCTAAATACATACTTTTATAGATAATTATTAATTAATTACATCCAGACATATTCATGCATACAAATGTTTGTCCTAGGCGGGATTTGAACCTACGACCGGTGGCTTGAAAGTCAGGGTCACTAACCACAAAGCGAACAGGTCGGTCCGGTTTAAAACTAATTATTTAAAATAAAATACAGGGGGCATGCACGTAGGTACTTATTTTTTAAACTAGGAGTATCAATGAAAGGTGTTGCAAAAACTAAAATTCCGCTAGTCTATTCATTTACCTAACCTATTAATGGCTAGATATTTTTTAGTCATACATATATATATGTAGGTGTATAAAGGCTGATTAAAAAATGAGAAATGCTTATAATATGCTTGTCATGTCACATGGCCATACTAAGCTTAGGTACTGCGGATTAGTGATAATGCAAAAAATTGCTAATAGTATTTGATGATACATTTTCAAGTCGATTACTATTACTATGTGCTATGCAATGATACGTAGCCGATACTAACATTTATACTAGCTGCCGCCCCGCGGTTTCACCCTCATAGTTACCGTTCCCGTGATTACAGGGGTATCAAAAATAGATAATAGCCGATTCTCAGACCTACTGAATATGCATATTAAATTTCATAAAAATCGCTCAAGCCGTTTTGGAGGAGTACGGTATTTAACATTGTGACACGAGAATTTTATAGATATATAAGAAAAAATGGATGTCACTAAAGTGTTCTTAAACCATTGATCAGATTGTGAAACATTGTTAGGGTCTTCTGACGACTCTCGCATGGGTTTCAAGCCAAAACAATAGATATACATATATGAATCTATCCTGGAGTTTGTTGGTTTGAACGCGTTAATCTCACTACTGGTTCGAATTTAAAAATTATAATGTTTGCCCATTGATTGAGGATAAAACATCACGCTACGACCAATATGAGCGGAGCATCAATGAATAATGTTGGAAAAACGGGGAACGTAGACAAACGTGCGCCGATCATTTCTTTCCACATAAACCCAACGGGAACGCGAGTGAAACCGCGTGACAGTATCTGTTGTGATATAGACGTCATCAAGATGACCAGGCAATCTATAAAACATATCAGAATTAGAGGAATTAAATAACTCCGAAGAGGCGATGCAACTTTACGACTGATGTTTGGAGCAATAAAAAATTAATACCAAGTGTTTTTAGAAATATATTTTTCATGATTCTACTAATATTATTTAAACTAGTGACTCCCCGCGGTTTCACCCGGGGAATCAATCCAATTCTAACTTTGTGCAAAATAACATCGCGATCCCGTCAGCCGATGTTGCGTGAAAGAGTAACAAACATACATCCATATATTCTTACAAACTTTCGCATTCGTAATATTAGTACTTTTTGGTAAATTCTTATACTTTGTTTTTCCTTGCGTGTACCTACTGTATATCTTATTGCCACAAATAAATGTATTTTCTTTTCTTCTTTCTAGTAGGATACGAAAGTTTAAGAATATGTATGTATGGATGTTTGTAAGGTACTCCTACGTTGAAGGCATCGCGATGAAATTTGGCACTGACATAGAATATGTTCTGGAACAACACATGATTTTTCAATATAGGAAAAGATACCATACTTAATTAAAGCGATGCACCGTTATAATATAACCTATACTTTTATACTGCCTTTATGTAGATTAATACCTAAGCTAAAGTTGCTTGCCAATTTATAGTGTTTAGAAAGACAGTAACACTTCAGGAGCTTTAAAGTTTACGGTTTAAACTTGCGGTTATTCAAGGTTAGTTGTTAAAGTTAGTTTTAGAGCTTTCCAAATCGCTATCGCTCGCCCAAATTATTCCGTTACAATATCATATCTACACTAATATTATAAAGAGGAAAGATAAAATATCTTTGTATATTATTACTCCGAAACTACTCGACCGATTTGAGTAATTCTTTCCAATATAAAGCCACGTTATTCGTGTCATAAGCTATATTTTATCCTTGTATTCCGAAAGGGAACAGGATCTACGCGGGTGAAACCGCGCAGAGGCAGCTAGTCTACACTAATATTATTAAGAGGATTTAATTTTTTGTTTGTAATGAATAAACTCAAAACTACTGGATCGATCTGAATAATTCTTTCACCAATATAAAGCTACATTATCAGGGAGTAACATAGGGTATATTTTATCCCTGTATTCCTACGGGAACGGGATCTACGCGGGTAAATCCGCTCGATGGGAGCTACAAAAACAAAAGAGTCAAATGTCAAAAATCAAAAAGTCAAATCGCATTTTATTTAAATTTCCAACAAACTTCCCGCACATACGTAACTAACTTTACAGTGTTTACATTAACAGAATATATATTCCAAGTGGATTTTTAGCCCATTATCTCTCGCATTGTCTATAAAAATGTTAACCGACCGAATTTAAAATGGTCAGTGCAACACTTGATAGATATGTACCGAAGTGGCTTCTCGAATCGACAGCGTTGGATTGCCGTTTTGACGGCTTGACTCACATTCGTGGAGCGACGTTGCCGTTCCGCTCCCCCCTCTTTGAAGAGCGAGAGAGCATGATAAACAGTGTGAGACGGCGATAATAAGGGAGTAGACTCTGTGCTTACAACTATTGGTACAAAAAGGCGGGCGTATGAAGGGAAAGTTTTTTTTCCTTCATGTTGAATGACTTTCAGTGTTGCTTGATACAAGAAATGATTTGACTGACACTGTATAAGATTTCTTTACTTCTCAAAAACTACATAAATTACGTAGTCATTTTTTATTTATAATTTTGTGATTATTTTTTTTTACTTACAATTAAAAAGTCGTAAGAATTTTGGTTGAAATAAAAGCAATTTTTATAATAATTTGTATAGGTTTTAGCGGATATTATATGAATGGGGAAAAATGACATTATTTACTACAACTGCATATTTCTATGTTGTAAGTTATTGCGTATGATTAGCTTCTAAATTAGATATAAAAACGCATTTCATTGAAAATTCCCAGTAACATATTTTGTCGTTTTTCTTCTCACATTACGATTACCTTATTTTTAGAAATAAGATTCGAACACAAGCGATAGAATCGACAATTTATAAGTGCCTATAAATGCCTATTTCAATTAATAATAACAAAAAATGTTTTATATAATTTAAAATATAATACAACAGTTTTAGCACAGAAATTAAAACCCTAAAACTCATCAATCATCTAGTTTAATTTTTGAAACATGAAGCTAGCAGAATTACAGGCTCAATTAAAAAAAATTACAAGACCACCATTTATAAAAAAGAAGTTGAATTTTCCAAATAAATAGTTCAGTTACTGGAGAGGCCCAAAAAGGCCTCTTACAAAGTGGCAACTTCATAAAACATGCAGAGCTCGGTGTTGCATAGGCCTTCCACGTCTTTTGAACTTTGCCGTTTAAAAGTTTCCAATGGACGACGTATCTTGGAGTTTAATTACGTGTGCTGAATGATATTGATGTCTATTGCCTTCATAGTGTCATATCTCTTCGGGTATACTTGAGGGTTATTATATTTTAAGTACCCACCTAAGTTAGTAAGAGAAGTCTAATTATAACAATGTTAAATGAAGTTTGTGAACCAGTTACGTAAAATTAGATTAGTAACTTGCTTTGGGATCTCGACACATAAAAATATATAAGCGAAATGTTATGTAACATTTTATTTTTGGTTTAAAAGTAAACCAAACTGATATACTACCTAAGTAATATTTTATCTATGTATCCCAAGATATATGTAACATTAAGTAAATTGTATGCATGAATATGTTTGTTTTGTGTCTGAATGTAATTATCTATATTAGTATGCTTTAAAAGTAGTATATCACCTATCTGGTTACCATAAAACAAGCTCACTTTGATGCTTACTTCGGAATTTGATTGGCCGTGTGTGAAAAATGACCCAGGATATTTATTTATTTAATTCTGACTTATGATGTCAATAGCAACTCGCTCTGTCACCACACACGTACCTACACGTAATTAAGCCCCGTGGGGAAACTTGGCAAGGTTTCCTTCAGCATCGATTTAGACGACTATCCCCTCTAAGTGTTGTTGGTGGCTTATTTTTTAACTTTCCATGTCCCTACTTTGTTCTTTTTAAGTTTTGTCTGACCTACAAATTATGTTGTAATTTGTCGATAATTCTGGCAGTCGATTTTAGTTTTAAAAGGCTCTTCTAATATCTACAAAGTTATTAAATGCTAAATAAGACTATTCTACTAATATTATAAACGCGAAAGTTTGTGAGTATGTTTATAGCTCTTTAACGCAAAAACGAATTAAAGGATTTCGATGAAATTTGGAACACAGTATGGCACAAAAAATATGCCCTAGAATAGTACACAGGTTACTATAAATCCCAGGACAATAAAGAACACACTCGAAATCCCGGTTGAAACTGTGTGGCGGAAGCTAGAGTATACATAGATCAATAGCCTATCTCTCCAACAAGATCGTAGTATCAAAATCTTCGAACACATTGAAAGCTTTCAAAAGCCAATGATAACGTCCCAAATACAAAGTTACATCTATACTTAATATTATAAAGAGGAAAGATTTGTTTGTTTGTTTGTTTGTAATGAATAGGCTCCGAAACTACTGGACCAATTTCAAAAATTATTTCACCTTTGGAAAGCTACATTATCCCCGAGTAACATAGGCTATATTTTATACCTATATTCCCACGGGAACGGGAACTACGCGGGTAAAACCGCGGGGAGGCAGCTAGTCATAAATAAAGTCCATATACCATAGATTTGTCCATAAATAAATGAGATGGTAGAATGCTACTTGTAATTGGCATTTGAATCATTTATGCGACGGTGGTGGTGGGGAAGTGACGTGGCCACAAACCATTGCTTAACTATAATACGCCCTACTACCTACTATTGAGTCCAGTTCTACAGTCCACGTAAGGGTGTAAAAGCTATCAGAGGCTAACGTTCAAGTTAAAAAAGAAAACTATTGAGTTCCAGAATAGGTTAATAATTTGAGTACCTACCTATAAAAATAAATAAATATCCTGGGACATTTTTCACACACGGCCAATCGGATTCCAAAGTAAGCTTCAAAGTGAGCTTGTCTTATGGTAACCAGATAGCTGATATACTACTTTAAAATACATAGTTATATAGATAATTACATCCAGACACAGAACAAACAGACCGGGATAATATTAGGCATATTATCCCTACGCGAAAGTAACCCTGTCTGTCTGTCTCGCTTTCACGCTAAAACTACTAAAGCAATTTAAATGACATTTGGTACACAGATAGTCTAGAGCCTGAGAAAGGACATGGGCTACTTTGTACCTTGGGAAAATGGAAGATCACCCGGGTACGCGGGTGAAACCGCGGAGAGCCACTAGTAATAATATTAATAAATACGTATTCTAAGATACTGTCAAACTAAGAACTCATTAAAAACAAACTGCAAATTTTACTAGTCTTTTTTCCAATAGTGACTAACGAATCATTAACCCAATAGAAGAGAAAAATGCAGTTACAAACAATAAAATACAGATAAATATATGGAGAAATTGAAAACAAAACGGATTTGTATCGAACGCTATCGTGATTACGGACATACGGACACGCAGTGGGAAATTGTTAAAGTATAGTGTGCTTGGAACCGATACTTAGGCCCGACTACACTAATATTATACCTAAAGAGGAAAGATTTGTATTTTTGTATGTAACGAATAAACTCAAAAGTACTGGACCGATTTTAATAATTATTTTTTCATTAGAAAGCTACATTATCACTGAGTAACATAGGCTATATTTTATCCCTGTATTCCCACGGGAACGGGAACTACGCGGGTAAAACCGCGCGGAGGCAGCTAGTCTATATATATAAAAAGTCCCCGCCGCCTCTATCTGTCTGTCTGAACGCGATGAACACAAAAACTACTGAACCGATTTTCATGCTGTTTTCACCAAATTACGGAGTATTTCATGGGGAAGGTTTTTATGTATAATCAATCAATTTGGACCCAGTAGGTGGCGCTGGTGGGCAGAACGAAGTCTGTCGGGTTTGCTAGTAATATCAAAATAGTACCACATAATGGTTACTTAGTTCCCACAATATTTGCCATTAATGCAGATTTTTATGTCCTCAAAAAAATATCCTGGGACATTTTTCACACACGGCCAATCTGATTGCAAACTAAGCAGAGCTTGTGATATGTTTACAACGAAAGTTAACAACTTTGAAAAGGCAGTATTTTCCCTTTAATTCTTCCAAACTGTATTTGGTCTACTTTCACATATCAGCTTTACCCTGAAGACGCAATTATCATCCGAAACGTGAGTAAAACTTGCGAGAGCACACCGCCAAACAGGATCAAAGAAAGGGTCCTTTCAAAAACGGGACCGGACAAGACCACGAGCCTTCGCCGAAGACCGCCGACTTAGCACGAAGTCGACCCGAACGCGAACATCTGTCGTGTCGACGCGTGCGCCGCTATTATTACTTAAAAACCTGTAAGCTATGTATGTATGTGTGATATAAAGATTTGTACAGGTGTTCGTATGGGGTGAAATTAAATGGGGGGGTTAGATAAGTGATGTGTACTGGAATCTTTATTTTTTTTATGTTTGTCCGCGAGTCGATGACCTGGCAACCAGCAATCCTACGATATAAACGGGTTGTTATGAACGAAATACAATAAAATATATCATGATAGGAAATAGCTAAAATCGATTCCAATCGGGAAATCACTGTAAAAGTATTACTATAAATTAATAGTGGTCAGCAAATCCCCTGTCCGAAATTGAAACAACTGTAGTGGAATGTAGATCACTGTATGGAGATTTCAGCCGTCATGGCGTCGTCTTGCATAAAGGCGTAAATTTAGTTAAGGCTAAAACGTCAAAACTTCCACTGATTCGGCCATCATAAAACTGAGAAAAAGTAACTCAGCCTTAACAAGTAGGTACTGCGCATATAAATGCTGCACCGACATCACATAGTGGCTAAGGTAGCGGTAGCGGTTTCACCTAAGGTATCTTCAATATTACCGTGATAAAAAGTACCCTAAGCATTATTTCAGAAAATATTCAAACGCTGTGCAAAAATTCATAGCGATCCCTTAACATAGTAACAAACATATTATATCTTCTATTTTCTCAAACTTTGGCATTAATATAATATTAGTAGGATAGGATGAGTCGCGTGCGCAGCTCCAAATTAAATTCCTTATTGCCGTGGCTTGTCATGTACGTACATCACAAGGCCGAGAGCTCAGTGAATAGAGTCTGCGGGGTTCGCTATTCAAATCCCGCTCCCCTTCGTTTAGCCTTTTTTTTATATACATACACGGTCGTTCAACTTGTCTTTTGGATGGTATTAAAATTGCTATCGGAGTTTAGGGTTCAGTTGAAGCGTTTTAAATAAATATCCTGGGACATTTTTCACACACGGCCAATCTGATTCCAAACTAAGCAGAGCTTGTGATATGGTAACCAGATAGCTGATATACTACTTTTAAATACAAACATACTTAAATAGATGATCACATCCAGACACAGGACAAACATACATATCACATGCGTAATGAAAATAACCCAAATCTAAATGAAAATAATGCTATACATAGGTATATAAAATCGATATAGTCTGTGTGCCTCTAATAATTGCTAATCAAAATAATCAGGGAGTAGTTTGAGCAACAAACGGAAAAAGACAAAAGATCCCAATTGAACAACGGAACCCGGTCCAAAAATCAAGATCACAGCTTTCCATCATTCAAAATCACATAACTCCATCTATATGAACTGCTCCAACACAAAGGGTGAAGGGAATTAAGCACGCTACATAAATTTTATTGCACTTTGATCCTTATATCTTGGCCAATAAAGACTCCATGGTCAATGGGAGACCGATCTCCTTTATTCATACCCTTTTGTTGTATTTCAATAAAGTAAATTAGCATGACACTGGATATTTACTTGTGTAATGAAATATTTAATAAGAGATTTTGGTATCACTAAATTAAATAGCTCTGTTAGTTTGGTTAACATTTCTACAACAGTACTAATGCTATACCAAAAATAACCAAAACTCTTTGATGATTGGGGACAGATACAGACTAGAGCTTGGGAAAGGATATAGGCTACTTTTTAGTCAGGGAACGCGGATGAAACTGCGAGAGCTATGAGCGAATATATCCTCTGACATTAAATACATGGCCAATCTGATTCCATACTAAGCAGACTAATATCATAGAAACTAGATAGCTGATATACTACTATTAAATCCTTTAGAAAACTTCTTCACTACCCCTATGTTTTCTAAGAATGAAGTATATATCAACAGCTCCATAACCCCAAGAAGTAGATATTCAGACGATATATTTCAGGCGCAAAAAGGAAAAAGAAAGACAATCTTCTGCATAGCCTAATCAACTGCGATCTAGACTAAACTTTCGAAACCTACATTAGCCATTGAAAACCAGCATCCAATTCTTCAAATATCCCCCATTGTCCTTCCAAGAAGGTACATTTCAAGTCTCTAACCCCATAGTGCAGGGTGAACAAAAACAGGATCTCGTGGCACACCTGTCATGCGCGGGCGCACGCCCCCGCTCTATCGCGTAACTTGCGACCGATAGCCATTGCTGGGGAATTGCTTTTAATTGCCGAGACGAGATTTCGAGGTTATATTTTGTTGTTTAAGACTTACAAAGTAAACTGTATTTATGTTTATTAAATTAGTATTGCATTTATATTTTAATAGCTGTTGATGTCAAAATATATTTTTGATTTAAACTTGTTTAATAACTGCTAAAATTTAGTGTAAAGTAAATCTCTTTTTCGTCTATCATCACAGCGATACTTATCAATAGGTCGGTTGCTGATTGGTATGGCTCGGAATAAGACCTGTGTTTTATCCTACTTTTCTCCATTGTTGCAAAAGTGTCTTGTCTAAACTTAAATTAATAACTGATAGAGACAATAACTTGAAGCTCGCTAAGCGCCCATAGCAATATTGGAAGCTTACAACCAGTTGCCGACCAAGTTGTAGAGTCAACTAGCAGCCCAACCCGAGTTATTACGACCATACGATAATTGCAACGTTTTTGCGCGTATCAACTATAAAAAAGGGGATAATGTTAGAATTTATGTACCAACATACTTACATACAAAGTGTGTTGCCAGCCTAAAACGTGTAATTGTAATATAATGACTCCCGATTAAGAAATGGAGCAAATAACTAACTCTTTATGTACAGTGTAGACAGACGGACAGAAATAGTTACAATTTACTTGTATCTGGGGTATTGAATAATGAAATTCACTCATTTCTCTTTTAGTCACAGTTTTATTCTCTTAATAATATAATCACCTTCTCATATACCAATACCTATAATATTCCAACTGTTGTACGTTATTTACAGAGGAGATATTCGATTAGTTTGTAATGAACAGGCACCTAAATACTGAACCAATCTGAACAATTCTTCCACCAATCGAAAGCTAAATTATCAGGGAGTAACATAGGCTATATTTTATACCCCTATTCCTACGAGAACGTTAACTATGCGTGTAAAACTGCGCGCGGGAGCTAGTCTGCATATATATCATTTACATCTCTCAGATCAGAGCTACCTACCAGGGACACTTAGGTTGTGAAATGAGATCCCCGCCATATTGTTTCCAATGGAGTACCTACAGCATGGGGTTCTTCGAGAGAGCGAAGAGTGACGCCCTTGGTGTTGCAAGCGTCCATAGACTACGGTAACCCATCAGATGAGACCTTTTGCCTGTTTGCCACCTTTGTGGTATATATAAAAAGATCAGTTTATAATTAGTTTTAGAATGCAGAAACATAAGTACCAAGTCATAATGGAATCCCGGGACACAACTCAATCAACCAGACATTCAAGTTCGACAGATGTCCACAGTCGGCCATTACTAACAAATTACATTGGCATTATTAAACTTCTTCACTATCGAGACCATTTATGATGTATTAGTGGACGGTGTTACAAAGAAACGAGACATAATCGGTTTATGGACCAGTATACTGTGATGATTTCTTGGGAGATGCAAACCAAGAACATCTTATATATAAAATTCCCGTGTCACAATGTTAGTTACCTCCGAAACGGCTTGGCCGATTTTTATGAAATTTTTTATGCATATTCAGTACTAGCTGCCTCCCCGCGGTTTTACCCGCGTAGTTCCCGTTCCCGTGGGAACACAGGGATAAAATATAGCCTATGTTACTCGGGGATAATGTAGCTTTCTAAAGGTGAAAGAATTTTTGAAATCGGTCCAGTAGTTTCGGAGCCTATTCATTACAAACAAACAAACAAACAAACAAACAAATCTTTCCTCTTTATAATATTAGTATAGATATCTGAGAATCTACTAGCTACTTACTATGTATTTTTCATACTCCTAAATGATCACGGGAACGGGAACAGCGAGTACTCTCTAAATTGACAAACTAGATTCTATTGTCTCTTGTATCAGATTTGAAGACAAACGAAATAATTGAAATGTACGACACAGTACGTAATCAGAGATCCCTTATTTAAATTAAAAATAGAACCATTATTAAATATAGCAAACATGTAAACGCACCAAAAACTGATACAATAAAGCATAAAATACGCAGCAACAATCAGGAGGATAAATAAAAAAAAATTGAAACAATGACTTAATCGTTTAATTAATTAATAATATTTTATAGAAATCACTGTCCAACCGGTTGTATGTATAATTGGGACTAGTCCGCGGGGCTTCGCCAGGGGTCAATCAAATACCAATAATCGGACGAGCACCTGGTCGAAGCATTTGCATACTGAGGTACCGTTGTTACGTGATAACCATATCGGAACCGATACCATCCAGGTGAAGCTTTTGGTATGCGATAAGTTTATGAGAATGGCGAATTTTGAGCTTAAAAAAAATGGGACATTCGCATAAACACGGCCATCTGGTGCCCAAAGACTAAAATGAACAGGGCTTGTTGTAAACAGACTGAATCTTGGAGTTTTTTATGAATTAAGCTGGAGTTCATGATCATGGTCGATGTTAGCTTTGGAATACCTCAATGCCAATATGAATGCCTTAAGGGAACTTATAGCGCATTGAGTACGTGTTTGTTACTCTCTCACGCTAGAACGACTGGAGGGATCGCAATGAAATTTGGGACAGAGTTAGAATATGTTCTGGGATAATACATAGGCTACTTTTTATCTGTGCGGGGAGTCACTAGTAAATTTAAAGTTCTTTTCGCGTTTTTAATATTTATCTATCGGGTTTGAGATCGCGATTCTTTCGAGATTCATTCACCATCGATCGAGATCAATTAGTTGTTCGTCGTGTACGTCTGTCCGTCTATAATTTATTCGATTGTCGTTATAATCTGACCATTTGTATGCCGCTCAGACACCGGCGGGTGTAACGGTGTCGGATTACTTACAACATCGTGTGTCTTCCATCGAGAAAGGCTAATTCGAGCGTGAGACAATCGTGGTGGGGTTCAAGGGCATAGGGTTCTTGGGGCATTCAGTTTGTGGTTTGCGACCCTGACTTTGGTGCCTGCCTTTGGTGTTTCTTTTTCACCTAGGACATACATGTGGGTACGTTGACACTAGTATTTCATTTGCTATCCTATAATCCAAAGTATATTATAAATGCGAAAGTTTGTGAATATGGATGCATGTAAAAATGACTCAACGGATTTCGAACACAGATAGTTTATAGCCTATGAGTTATTTTATTGTAATTTTTTCAGGAACGCAGGTGAAACTGGGGGGAGCAGTAAGTTTATATGTATGTATTTAAATGTAGAATCTAGTTACGTTAGTACAATGCTCAGTTTGGAATCAGATTGGCCATGCGTAAAGGATTGCCCTAGGATATTAATTAATGGCATTGGTTAGATAAATACATCGAAATAAGCTGGCTTATGAATAGGTGAACTGTATACTAGAGTTGTAGTGGACTTTTGAATGCCCTTAAGAAGAGGACTAGTCTGACAATGCTGATACTTCAAATTTCATGCAAGCAAAGTTATGAGACGTAAACATTTCCTGCTGTGTGAGAGGTATTAAGAATAAATTATTGTTTTCACACATGGCCAAATTAATTTCAATTCAAAGGATGTAATGACAAACGAATGAAATGATTTTTATTTTATTCATATACCTAGGTCTTCACAAGCTTTTATGAATAGTCTGACTTGAATACTCGATTTGGAAGGTATTAGTAAAACTATTCACAAATCAACTAGCTGATATAAAAATAATGAATGAAATATTACTTCTTTTAATCTACAGATAGTATCAGAGGTAAAGCTGAGTAAAAATATTAGTACTGATAAATCGTTTTATCCATATTCAAATATTGATATACCCTCACCTCCACAGCACGTGTCTTCAAGACAGTTCTAAACAAACATACAGCACATCGAATACATATAGATAAATATTATATATACACGGTTAATTTTTTCTGCGCGTGCGTCATTTTTTATATTAAAATTCTGTGACGTAGATTTAGAGTTATTAAATAATATTTTTCGGTCATTATTCAGGTACCTACTGGGATATACGTAATAATATTGCGTCATTTTTTTATTATTTTTTATCATTATCATTACCAGCTATCTTGTTATCATAGTTTGGAATCAGATTGGTTGTTTGTGAAAAATGTCCTAGCTAGGATATTAATTTTAATTGAAGGTATGGTATGGTATGGTATGGTAAGGTATGGTTTCAAATAAATATGAAACCATAGAAAAATTATAATTATGTTAATAGTTTAGATTTTAAACGGCTTATTTAATTGGAGTCATTATATAGCTTTATAAAGCTAATGAAGCTTTATTTAATTTACTAACTTACATCTAGAAACCTACTAATATTATAAATGCGAAGATCCTGAGGATGTATGTATGTTACTCTTTTACGCAACAACGGCTAAAGGGATTTGGATGAAATTTGGCACTTAATTAGAGTATGTTCCGGAATAGGACATAGGCTTGTTTTATCCCGGCAAAGTTAAAGATGTCCCGGGAATGCGGGTGAAACCGCGGGACGGAATATACACGACCAATTCAATTCGAAGTAGAGTTTATACTATTCCCAACTAACATTTTGGTAATAAGAATAAGGGCTACATGAGCTGCTTAAGAGGATTTTTGTAACCCAAGGTTCTGTAAAGGCACTAAATACTAGGTGATAAAGCGTTCTGTAACTCTCTTATAACCCTGATTTGGGCCTGTTCGTACGAGAGCTTGAGGCTATTTAATGGTTATAGAGAGTGATAAATAAGTGTTTATTAAGAGTTAGAACAGTGCTACAGTAGCAGTGACTACCACTTCAAGTGTTTTATAAGCTATACACAGGGTATAACTGCAAGCTAAAGTAGTAAACAAGTTATGGAAACCACTTAAATGACTTTTTTGGTTACACATGGTTACTTCTTGTAACCAATATATTACTTAAGAATATACCGGACTTTTTTGGTAGCAATAAATTTCACCGAAAGCGCTAAATATTTAAACTGTTTCGCACAGTTTTACGTTCTTGTTATAGTCAACAGTGATAATGTTTTATAGCACGCATTCATGTCATGGCGTTTTAATAAAATAATTAAGGTAAGTACCTACCTAAAGTGTTTAAGATTACTGGGTGATATAGGGATTTAATCACATGCGGCGGTAAGTTTACGGTAACAATATATACTAGTTTTCATCTCATTTTTGAAGCGCCCTAAAAATAAACTACTTTTGATGATTAAATGATGTAAAAAAATACTGCCAGAATTTTTTTTTCTTTATTTATCTTATTTATCAATTCCTGGAACCTCCTTAAGACATTTTAATTGAAAATTATGAACAATTTAAGTAAATAATTGGACTAGGAACATTGCAATAAGGTTTTTCTTTCACAATTTCATAGTAGGTATATCTTTATTAAATGGCGTCTTAGTTCTAATTACTTAAGCATCCTGATATCTCTGTTATTCCTCCCGTAGTGATTAAATACTGATACTAAGGTGGATTCTAACTCTTGCAGAATCTAGCTCTATAGGACTTATAATAAACACTTTTTAGATCCTTATAGCTTTTTTAGTAACTCTTAAGGCTCGACAAAACTTGTTAGGTGATATAAAGTATTTGTCTAACTCTTTTTAAGAATACCAGTTGATAGTAAGAGTTAGTACACACCTGAGTATCACTCACAGCGTTTAATACTTCTTGAAGCTATTAGAGTAACACTTCAGGTGTTACAAGACCTTTCACTACCCCAGTAGTCGAATATCACCCGTTAGTAAGTGTTAGTAAACACCTTACAATTGCTTTTATAGGTTTGTGCAACTTAAAGCTATAAGAATAAGTTATACAATGGTTACGATAAACTCCATACTACCGTCTTGATTTATATTTTATTTATTTATTACTGTTATTCCTCTGGAAGGTTTAATTATTCATAACTAACCCTACTGTAGAGTCGAAGGTTGCTATCGGAGTTCTTATATACCTTAAATAACAGTAAGAGCTCTTAAAAAAGGCTGCCGCTAGCACTAAAATGTTTGTTGGGTTGTCATCAAGTAACTGATATACAAGACAACTTTAAAATACACACATATAGGTATGTATTTACACCCAGACAGAAAAAACAGACATTATCAAAGATTTGATAAAATTGATGACCTAAAATTTTTACTATAAATTAATTTACAACTATTATCGTGTTACGACGCATCACACAAACACAACTTCACAAACATAAACCCCAAAAATTATTGCCTATACAAAAATACCTTGGGTTACGGAGAAATCATACGCACAAACATACATACATATACCGGCGAGTCGGTGTTGGCGATGTGAATTTTTCGCACAGGTTCTTGACCGGGCTATTTCCGGCACGGGGAATCGAACTGGGGTTTTATCGGTCCGAGGAACGATATTGGAAACTGAGCAAGTCATAAGCCTACGGCGGTAAAACTATACTTTGTCCATTTTATTAATGGTTTTTTGACAGCTCACGATCATAAAGTTTCGTATTGTTAAAGTTATCTATACTAATATTATAAATGCGAAAGTAACTCTGTCTGTCTGTCCGTCTCGTTTTGCGCTGAAGCTACTCAACCGATTTAAACGATATTTGGTACATAGATAATCCAGAGGCTGAGAAAGGACATAGGCTACTTTTTATCCTGTGAAAATGGAAATTCTCCAGGGTACGCGGGTGAAACCGCGGGAAGCCACTAGTAGTTTCGTACAAATAGTACTGTTCTTCAAGATCAGTATGTTACTGATAAATTTAACTTAATCTGTCGCTATATTCACATTCACTTCATCTATAAATCGCTACTAATATTTAACTGTGTCTGTCTGTCACGTTTTCACTCCTAAATCATTGGAGCGATTCTGATTAAATTTGGTGCATATATAGGATAGCGATACCGGGATCCCAGATAAGTAGAAGGTCCTCAGGGAAAGCAGGTGAAACAGTGGGGAGTCACTAGTGTTATAAAATCGGCTTCATCAACGCTTCCTAGTGAGTCACTCACTGGGCTCGCTTTCGCGTCCGCGTCCGCTCCCGCTACCTCCTATGCCTTGTCACACGGCACCGGATACGTTAACTGTGTTCCCGCCGTTTTGTATAAAGGATCATCTCAATTCACATCCTTTATGACTATCACTCAATGATACAGTTACCTTGGCATTTATTCGGGCTATGAGATGAGCGACTTACCTGAAAAATGAGAGAGATAAATTGTTATAATATTTTTAGTAACGTTAAATAGGTGTCATGTGCACTTTTCCTTACTTCAATAGTTTAGTGGCTGTGTTAAATTTTTTTTTTAATGGACTAGAAGGACTAAAAGCCATCTGAGGCTAACACCTCAGATGGCTTTTACACCGTTAAGCGGACTGTGCTGTGTTAAGACAGGTCATGTCTTTTTATATACTAGTTAAGTTTCCTCCAAGCCCGTTAAATAAATGCGAGATAAAACCACAAACATCCAGACCTTCAAACCTAGATCTAATAATAATAATAAAACGACGTAGATTCTATATCATATGTTAATAAATGTAAAACTGATAGTCCAAAAGAGAGGACAAAACACAACAGGTTTCTTTTGTTACAATATAAATTAAAAGCTAACAAAAACCTCTAAAATAAATAACGACTATCGGCAACAAATCAAATACGAAATACAAAAATTACATTATTTTCAACGCAAAAATAGGTACCTGCCATATGTCTTAAGCTTGAAATCTTTTAAGCGCGCGTCCATTGTTCTGTACCAGACCAAATCGAAGGCAAAAGAGAGAAATAATAAAAAAAAACAGGCAGAAAGAAATACGGCCATCACCGAAACATCTGGCGTCTATACACCCCCAAGGCACCACCCCCGAACGTGAGACAGCAATACGCGGTTAAAGTGCGAGCGACAGGGATAGATATAGTGGTTACAACAAAGCACCCTAGGTTGGGAGCAAAAAATTGGATGCGCACACGCATTCGTGCCGGTTCCGTTCCGTTTCCGAATTCAAATGTTTCGATATATGTTGTTGGTTGATCGACATCCAAAACGATCTGATTTTAATCCTACAATGAGTGAAAATGTATGGATGTATGTTTGTTACTCTTTCACGGAAGAACGGCTGAAGGGATCGCTATGAAATTTGGCACAGAGTTACTGGTTACTTTATATCTCGGGAAAATTTATGATCCTGGGAACGCGGGAGAAACTGCTGGCAGCCACTGGTACAAATTATATATATCCTGCGACATTTAGACATGGCCAGTCTGATTCCAAACTAAGCAGAGCTTGTACTGTAACCAGATAGCTGATATACCACTTTCAAATACACACATAGATTTTTCATCCAGACACAGAACAGACATTCAGGCTCACAAATGTTTGTCCTGGATGGGAATAGCACACACGACTAGGGGTCTAAAAGTCAGGGCCACTACAAAGCCAGTCAGCCAACAGGTCTTCAAAACCCACTTAGGTCATTGAATATCACTACATATAAAACAAAGTCGCTTTCCGCTGTCTGTCCCTGTCTTCTTAAATCTTTAAAACTACGCAACGGATTTTGATGCGGTTTTATAGATAGAGTGATTCAATACGAAGATTTTTATATACAATACATGTTAGAGAAATACTGTAAATTTTGGAGGTTTCTAATGTGATGTATAAGCATTGCACCCGTGCGAAGCTGGGGCGGGTCGCTAGTTAAAGCTATATTTAGTGTTTCAATATTAAAGATTTATTTATCTAATCAGATTATGCTGATACCATTGGAGATCCAAAGGCCAGATTTTTTACACATGCATATAATTAAAAAGATAATGTAACACCTGCTATAATAAAAAACATATTGTTGTTGCTAGAGAGGATCACTATTATTATTAACTAATGGCTCCCCGCATTCCCGGGGATTTTAAATTTTCCCAGGATAAAAAGTCCTATGGTTCTAACCTCCCCACCAATTTTCAGCCAAATCTACCAAAATCGTTATAAATAGTGTAACTAACACGACTTTCTTTTATATATAAGATTTTCTTTTTACTGACACGGTCCACCTGATGGCAAGTGGTCACCGCTGCTTATGGACTGCAATACCAGGGGGATTGCCGCTAACCTTGAGTACAAGACCTCGAAGGGCACTGGCTCTCAAGTGCAGCTGCTGACAAAGCAAGAAGTGTTCGGCGATAGATTTTCAACTTAAGGGAGGTAACACAAAGTACTCTCAATCTATAGGTATCGGAAATTAGATTCTCTAAGTAGAAGACCATATTCTAGTAATTTTTAATCGGCATTCAGTGCAGATTTAAACAATTATTTCACCAATGGAAAGCTAAATAATCAGGCAGTAACTAAGGCTATATTTTATCCCTATATTCCTCAAAAACTACAGGGGTAAAACCAAAAACCTAGAATTGAAACAGCGATATCATAATACATGGTAAAAATAACAAATTTCTCAGAAGTTATTCATAAAAAAATCTGCATCACAATAACATTAATAAACAATTATAGCTTATCATTTATTTAGCGAACACATCTGTTCGTATTGTTGTAAGTGCGAAAAACAAACACAATACCATAGACAAACAAAATACCATAGACAGTGGCGGAGCTGCGGAGGTGTCATCGTTGTAAAATCGTAGACATAGACAATTTCCCACGAGCAGGGTCAGGAAGCCGGTGGAATAGACAACCCTTGGGCTGCGGTTGAAGTGCGATCGGGGATTTACAAGCGTTTAAGAAAAAGACAATTAATTCAAATTCACTTATGAAATGTCGACTCTGCTCGGTTCGGTTCGGAAGGTGGCTTTTGCTGAGGTTATGAATAATTAGTTTGAGACAATCTTCTTGGATCTTGAGTCAAGATTCTTGACATAGTCGAAACTCAAAGAATGTATGAAACTCACATGAAGGTAAATCTGCTTGGTAAATGTCTCTGAACTTAAATCAAGTGTCCTTTTAAGAAAAATAACATATATAATGTAAGAAAAAAATAACTTTTTTTACTGCGTAGTGTACCTACTGTCTACCTAACCATAAATTATAATATCTGGAGTTTAGGTATATACAATTATTATTTCATAACAATATGTGTAGAGCGTGACTGTAAATTAAGTTTAGACATTTAGTTTTTATGTTTTAGTTTAGTTTAAGAATTGAATGTAATAGTTTAGCGACTGGTGAATCTAAAAAAATAAAAAATAAGCGTTTTTTTCATCGAAAATGTGAAAAAGTAGATATGTATGTGACTTTATCGCGTCACATTTCCTTTACCGGACTAATCTACAATAACCCTACATAACCTTTAATCGCTCCGCTCATCGCTCAGCTCATGAACCCGCTCTCAATCCACCTTCAACTCAATTCACCGGTCAAAAAAAACGCACCCGCATACAAAGCGCCGCATACTTTACTGAACATCTGTCGGACGCGGCCAAACTCGTGCGTCCCTTTCACTCGTCAACCAATTATATATTGCCGTTGCACTCTAGCGCCTATTATAGTCGGCAGGTAGAACTTGAAGTTTGCAAGTGTGTAGCGTAGGTGTATAGAAAAATAATGGCAAATTTTATGAAATATTTAATTGAAGAATTTGCTATCTTTGATGGTAATATTCGAAATGTATATAAGTTTGTGTTTATATTAAAGTTAATGAACTTATGTAGGTACCACGTGGTCTTAGAGTGCTTATGGAATTCTTATTGGGACTTTTTGGTATTTCTTCAAAAATGAAAATTCATAACCAACTTGATAACTGCGCCCTAAAAAGTACTCATCCAAGGAATATTATAAATGATAAGATAGTAAAAATGTGTTAGTTACTCTTTCACGCCAGAACGGCTGAAGGAATCGCAATGACATTTGGCACAGAGTTAGAATATGTTCTGGAATATAGGCTACTTTTTATCCCCCGGGAAAACTGGGAGCCACTACACTACTCTGAATTCAAAAGACAATCTTATTTGTAATATTCAAAGTCATTTTATAGATAAATAAAATAAAATAAAAACGTCAAATATTCTACACTTAAGATTGAATAAATAAATAGGTACCTACTTTAAAAGCATTCAAAAATAAAATTCAAAATTAATATATCGCGTGGAAGCGAGATAGCAATACATATGTTATAGGTAGGGTGCGCTGGCGCCCCATGCTTGTCTGCGTAACGTGAGGGGGAGGGGGGGGGGGGGGGGGGGGGGGCATATCCTCTGTATGGGCCTATGGGGTTAACTTTGTGTAGGGTGCACGTTGAGATATACTTTTAATGGCACAAGAGTTATGTTACGATAATGAATGCCACTTATTGTACACTCGAGCAAGTATATTATTACTAGTTTACCGGAAAAATTTAAGTACCCCTTCCGGCTAATTGCGTTCCCGGGGGATCCTTAATTTTTCCGGGATACAAAGTAGGATATGACCTTAATCAGGCTCTAGACTATCTGTGTACCAAATTTCATGTAAGTTTCAGTTTAAGCGTGAAAGCGAGACAGACAGAGTTACTTTCGCATTTATAATATTAGTTAGGATTTTCGTCAGTTTTTTTTTATATAAACACTCGATGAAAGTATAAATAACTTGTTTCAGGCTGAAATTGGTATTACTACCACCGAACTGATTACGATAAAATTTGATAAAGATATAGAGACCTATCCCGAGATAGGTCCTCCGTAAACCCGGGTGAAACCGCGGGGCGGAATAACAAAACGATTTTATTTAATCCAACGAACAATGAACACAAACTATGAACTACAACGAACTATGGATTAGTCTATGATATAATAACATAGTCATAGATGATCACAGACCCAAAGGCCTCATCATCTGACTCACTCAAACCTTTCATCGAATCTTGGAGTACAGAAACCAGGTCACTCCACCCTCATATGGTCAAAGGCCCTAACAGCTGTTCCGTACAGTTACGATTCAGTCTCGGAAAGTGAAACAATAAAAAACAAAATGGTATGCAATGAGAGCTGCGCGGGCGCACGAGTCGACGCGGTTTCGCGGTACCAAGGGACAAGCGGCCCGCGGCTTTGATGTATGTTCATCTCTTTATATTTTAATATGAAGTTATGAGAAAAAAACTTTAATAGATTTAATTCGATAAATTCATTATGCTATGGTAATGTACCTTTGGAACCAAAGACGTTGCTTTTGTTTGAACACAGTTTAAAAAAAGAAATAAATAAGTTATGTTAAATTTAATACATACTAACTAGATTTGTGACCAACACAGATTTGAAGTAAATAACTATTTCTTTAGTTATTGAAGTTATCAAAGTTAGAATAGTTATAAAAATTATCGTTATATCCATAGAAGTCCGGAATATGTATTTTCTTTCTTTCTTTATAGAAGTCGCAATGAAAGTTTATATCATTATAGCATTCATTTCTCATGTAAATCTTCATATCATTATAATCTACCACCATCATTACCATTGCAAGTACAAAGTATAAAAGAAAGATTTAAGACCAAGAAAACATCGTATAAATACTTGGCCATTTAACTATCCATCATATCACGAGTAGAGAAACACCTCGCATCGTTCATACATTGCTATATTCGTCGTTTCCTTTAGGCTGCGCGGGCGCACGCGATTGGCGTCTTAAGCGCCAGGTGCTATACCCCACCCCCCCCCACTACCCCCAAGGGGCTCGGACACGGGTGAAATTGGATTTTTACGAAAGCTCTTAGGTACGTGGGAATTTTTTGAGTTGGGGTGATGTCGATATTTATATATCGATAGTATGGTTACTTGTAAGTAATTTAATAATAGTTTTTTAACAAGATTTTTGTTTGTTTCTCAATAAAAGTAACTGTTAATAAAAGTATATTTTTAACAGCAACTAACCGAACTGGGCATTTGAGTTGTACACAAGAGCCTGTAAACCCCTATTTAAACTAATGAATATATGTATTTCATTCCATTTCAATACAAAACTAAAGTTCTATCCATCGGCAAGTATATTTAAAATGAACTCAAAAAGGAATCACGAAAACGCAATACGCTGATGAAACAAAATCATTTGGCAAATCGATTTCTGATTGCTATGACGATTGCAACCGTTGGTGAAGTCAAATATTAAGCGCAAAGAATTACTTTGCGTCAAGACAATTTACCATGCAAATTATAGACCACACAGGATAAAGAGGTATTAGATATTATGGTGTATATCATCTTTAGATAGTACTATCTTCCGCCGCGCGGTTTTACCCGCGTAGTTTCCGTCCCCGTACGAATACGGTGATAAAATCGCATTGTGACATTCAAGAAAAGTGAAGTATTGTCTATTGCAATAAATAATTATATCGAAAGATGAACCGAATTATATGCATAGAAATTGTTACAAAAGTCATATCGATAAAACTAAACAAAAATAAAATAGAACTATTCAAAATTATCGATAGCTAAATTATCGACTCAAAATAACCCCTACGGGGATAGAAAAAAAAACGACGGGCCGTTTTTACAGGTATAAATGACAAGACCAAGATTGTATAGATCGTTATCTTCATAATGAAATAGTAAACGAAATATAAAGTACAAGGTTACTATTACCTTGTTTAAAAACAACACAATAAAAAAATTACCAATTTTTTTTACTAAATGCGAAACTTTGGATGAATGCGTTACTCGATCACGCCAGAACGGCTGAAGGGATTGCGATGAAGTTTGGCACATAGTTAGAATATGTTCTGGAATAGCATATAAGCTATTTTTTATCTCGGGAAAATTGAAGATCCCTGGGAAACGTGGGTGACACCTCTAGTACCAACATGAGTATATCAATTGGCTACCATAGTACAAGCTCTGCTTAGTTCGTATTAATTCAGTATGTGAAAAATGACACAGGAAATTTATATATTTTACGAAATCTACGGTTACAAAATGGCGGGTGTGGTCCTCAGTCCCTCACGTGACATGTCACGTGTGCCGGAAAAATTAGGTTACAAAATTGCGCGTCACGTCCACACACTTTGCGAAACTATGATAGTGACTTCAATGAAGGTAGATAGTTCATTGACAATATGACACGTACATATAACTTCCTAATAGGTAACCATTGTTGCTATTCAATTAAAACTCGCGATGATATTTGTCGGCAGACTCGAAGTGGTCGCTAGTGAGGCGGATCTGTGATCAGTGTCTCGCGCGGCGCGGGCGCACAGTTATCCAGGCGACACCCTGCTCAGAGCGCTACCACCATGCTGTGCGGGACACATGAACGCTGTACGCGATGATATTTGTCGGCAGACTCGAAGTGGTCGCTAGTGAGGCGGATCTGTGATCAGTGTCTCGCGCGGCGCGGGCGCACAGTTATCCAGGCGACACCCTGCTCAGAGCGCTACCACCATGCTGTGCGGGACACATGAACGCTGTACGCGATGATATTTGTCGGCAGACTCGAAGTGGTCGCTAGTGAGGCGGATCTGTGATCAGTGTCTCGCGCGGCGCGGGCGCACAGTTATCCAGGCGACACCCTGCTCAGAGCGCTACCACCATGCTGTGCGGGACACATGAACGCTGTACGCGATGATATTTGTCGGCAGACTCGAAGTGGTCGCTAGTGAGGCGGATCTGTGATCAGTGTCTCGCGCGGCGCGGGCGCACAGTTATCCAGGCGACACCCTGCTCAGAGCGCTACCACCATGCTGTGCGGGACACATGAACGCTGTACGCGATGATATTTGTCGGCAGACTCGAAGTGGTCGCTAGTGAGGCGGATCTGTGATCAGTGTCTCGCGCGGCGCGGGCGCACAGTTATCCAGGCGACACCCTGCTCAGAGCGCTACCACCATGCTGTGCGGGACACATGAACGCTGTACGCGATGATATTCGAGTGACCACCATATTTAGGTTTATAGGAAACATAATTAGATATCAACATGTCATGTTGTATGTCTAATTAAATAACAATGTAATGAACTATGTGGTCGCCCTTGCAACAGCCTACGTACAGAAATATGCCACTAATTCACTGTATCAAAAACCTTTCACATTTAATTGCCAATGATTTTCTATAATCAGACTCGGTGTCTGTTAATGGGACCGATAAAATATATAGAGTAGAATGAACTTCTAACATGCGGTTAGAATTTATTTGTCAAAAGGCTATTTGATTATTGATTTTTTGGTAAATATATTTTTACAAATCTGACATCTAGTAATGGTATCAATAGCTATATTTGTCCTTATTTATTACACGATTATCTAAAATTACAGGACCAATATTTATGAAGGAGTCATAAAAAGCATTTAATCCAAATATGTCGATTCACATCTCTACTAATATTATAAATGCGAAAGTAACTCTTACGCTTTCACATATAAACCACTGAAACCAATGTAATGAAATTTGATAAAAATACTAGAGCTTGGGAAAGGGCAAAAGCTTCTTGGTATCCTGGAAAAACTGAAGGTCATTCGAGAACGCGGGTGATCCGCGGGGCGGAAACTAGTGAGAAAATATGGGAAGTATAATCCTAGAACACAAACTCAGGTCTGTTTACAACGTAAGAACCATCTTCTAAGCCCTGGATGTGGCTTAGCTTTCAGATCCAAACCTCTTCAATTAAAACTCTTTGGTTTATCTTCTCTTCTATATATATATAACAAAGTCCTCGCCTCCTCTGTCTGTCTTTGTCTGAGCGCGATGAACACAAAAACTACTAAGCGGTTTTCACCAAATTACGAAGTATTTCATGGGGTTGTTTTTATGTATAATACATCAATTTGGACCCGATAGGTGGCGCTGGTGGGCAGAACGAAGTCTGCCGGGTCCGCTAGTAATTTATAAACAATAATATGAATGCAATCGATAAAACGCGTCAGGCTAAAGGTCAGAAGGTGACAAAGGATATTAATTACGTGCTTTATCTCGCTCTGTTTAACGTTGGATTTATTATGAAACTTTATAAATAAATACGATTGACTAAACAAAAATATCCTGGGACATTTTTCACACATGGCTAATATGACAAAGAGCCATGTTCATATTGTTCATACACACAAATTATTGTCTTGGGGTATCGAGCCCCCGACCGACGTCTTGAACCTCAGGTTTACTAACCACAAAGCCAACCGGTTAGTCCATTTTATTATTATTCTAATAAGATTTTTTGACCTTCATCTGGATGATATATTCATGTTTTTGTCTTTATTTAATTATATCATAATATTCTACGTTAGTCATTAATATCTAGATTCTAATTAGAATTAATATACTACAAATAAAATATCTATACATAAAAGCTACACTACATGTGCTACATACAACATAAAGTGCCACTAAGCATGACAAAAACGTCATAAAAAAAGAAAAAATTAAAGTTAAGTCTACCATAAAATAAAATACCACATAAGACTTTCGTTATTTGACTTGGAAAATATGAGCAAAATTGCATATTAGAACTCCACATCTTAACATATAGTAGGTGCTACCAATGCGATACGACAAAAAAGTGCAACAAAAAAAATACTACTAAACATCACAGCTCGCCACTAAATGCCACAACACCGCTTCGATCGCCATAACATCTTACAACGACAATGACTGACACACAAACCCTTCAGCTTCTTGAGGGTTTGTCGACATACTAGGTGTAGTAAAGAACAGTGCAACAAAAAAAACGCCACATACGCCTCTCGGCTTCATGAGAGTTTGCCTCCATACTGGTGGTGTTAAACAGTGCGGACCTAACGTCTGCTTACATGTAGTACAAAAAAACAGTGCAACATAAAACAAAAAAAACGCCACAAAACATGACAGTTTGCCACGAGACATCACAGTCTGCCACAAAGTACTACAACACAGATGGCAATCTTACGTCTATACGTCTCTCAGCTTCTTGAGAGCTTGTCTGCATACTGGTGGTATTAACAAACAGTACATATATACGTTTGCTTACTTGACAAAAAAAAAACAGTGCAACATAAAACAAAAAAAAACGCCACAAAACATGACAGCTCGCCACATGACATCACAGTTTGCCACAAAGGTGCTAACAACAGCAACAAGAACACACACGAGTGGCACAAACCCTCACCCATTGAGGAGGCACGTCCGCGTGCTGGTGGTGGGCGTGGTGGTGGTGGTGGTGGTGCCTCCTGTCCGGCTGGTGGTGGCCGTTCGGCGCCGAGCACGATGTCGCCGCCACGCCGTACTACGCGTGCACAATAAATGGTACAGATCTTTTAATGGGTTGTGTTGTGTCACATTTATGTTATAGATCAGGGGTGGCCAACTTTTGTGGAGATGAGATCGACTTTTCATTTTAAAACTGTGTCGCGATCGACCCATTTCTGATAGTGGGGGTGTTTATGTAATGCGCTTTTATACAAACAACTTCTTTGATTACTAGAAACGTAACTAGATGCTAGAACTTACTAGAAACGTAAGGCAGTAAATGATTATTATGGAACTTGCAAGTGATCGACAAAAAGTGGTTCGCGGTCGACCAAAATTACTCTCGATCGACTTGTTGGCCACCCCTGTTATAGATGATGTGTTATATATACATACAAAACTATTATTAAGGAGTTCAATTTTAAATGGCCCCGCGTGTCCTAAAAACTCGTAAGTAAAGACTAATGTTTCTTAAAGAGACAACGACGTACACAATAATTAAATAAAAACTTATATATATGAAGTTAGTAATTGTGATTTTCTTTCGAGGTGTTTTCATATCGAATACGTAGACCTATATCATTCTGCTTTAGAGCCACTCTTAAATGACTTATTTTTACATTGGACCTAAGTGTCAGTTTTTGCAGTACATATATATTAAAATTAATTTCAGTACGAATCGCGCTAATTCTTAATCTTATTCCATTTCACATCCTCAGTGACCCTACACTTAATATACACATAGAATCATTAAAAAAACATACATACAATCGTACCCTACGACTAAATGGACATATTTTACCAAAAGTTGTTTGGTTCCCAGATAAACTAAAAACATTTTCAACCAAAATGCGTACTAAAACTAAGATATCCCCGGGGACTTAGGTATAACACTTAACACAATGGGCCCCAAAAAAGGCCGATGACCTAATACAATTACTATTGAGGAGCGGGGGCCTAAAGTGATTGGGGGTAGAGTATCCTAAAGAAAGGCTTTTAAAAGGTTTTTAGGTGAGTGTTTGATAATGGAACCAAAGATTTCTCAAACAAGTTGTTTTGAGTCTTGGTTAAAATATCCAAAACTATCAAAATATGTATCAATATTGGGCATAAAAAAACTTTCTATTTTGGAATCATAAAATTATTTATTCTTTCCATTCCTTCGCAAACCGTAAATAAATCTTTATAATCCCACTAATATTATATGTAAATGTTAAAGTATGTGTGTATAGCTGCATGTTTGTTAGTTTTTCACTGAAACTACTGAACGAATTTGTATGAAATTTTGAACACAACTGATTAACACATAGGCTACTGTTTATTGCGTGGAAATTTAAAAACCCCCAGAAACGCAGGGAGTTAATATTTGGATAATATCTGGGTCATATCGCAAGTTTGAGATTAAAACTAGAACAAATAGAAATCATCATCATCATCAGTTCATATACGTCTCCACCAAAGATCTCGAGCCTCCCCTAACATCGAGGGGGTTTTACTAAGACATGTACGTCACGAATAGGACAAATTTAGAAAAACCTACATCACGTTTTCCACTTTTATCAGGAGTCTGGACAAAGACGAGAACATAATCTACTACGTACAGGGTAGTAGATAGGTATCTGGGGGGTGGAATGAGGGGGTGGGGGGTCGTGTTAGCCACTCGGGTGACTTCCCCCAAACGTCTTCGGTTTTATAGCCGTGGGTAGAACCTACTGTCTTCAGGTATCGGCGGACGCACAAGTTGGCATTTTTCTTAATTTATTGTTTTCTTAATAAAAATATTTTTTAATATGGTTTAACACATAAGAGGATTGTTAGACAGAGACATAACAAATTTGAAAATGAATAAAAAGAATGTGCCAAAGCACAAACTTGCATTAAGCTGAGTTAGATGCCATTTGTCAAAAATCATGTTTTGTTTTCATATTATTTTATGTATTTGTCTATGTTTTCTAAGTTTGAGTGACTTTCACACAATATACCTATATAATGCGGTAATTTAATAGTACCTATACAAGTATATAGGCATTTTTATAACATAAATACACAATTCATCCTCACCATACTTTACCAAAAAACCTTCATAATACCATTTTGCGAAACTGCGAAAAAGACGACTCATTATCCCTTAACCTAACATTTCTCTAGACGACTGTATCTCGTACAGCTAAGAGGCAACAAAGGCAATGCCGCGAATTAAAAGCAAGTTACCTCCCCCCATACACCCCCCACCCTACACACACACACACACGCATACATGCAGAGGACATATCACTTGTCCGTATACAGTTTTATACCCTGGCAACATTTATGTATTGTTAAGTGGGTATTCATAATGGAGACAGTTAAATTTGAAGATGTCTGAGATTTAAGGTTATCGATTTTTTTGGGTACTAATAAAAGTTTATTGTGACGGTAAAATGTTATTTTGCGATAGCTGATATGTTTTAGACTGAGACTATATATTTGGGTTCAACTAAATTTGTTCTTAAGCACTGTTTGGTACTCAAATATGCGAATAATTTAACACAAATACTTCATACATTTATATCTATACTAGTGGCTCCCCGCGGTTTCACCCGCGTACCCGGGAGGTCTTCCATTTTCCCGGGATAAAAAGTAGCCTATATGTTAATCCAGGTTATAAGCTATCTTTATTCCAAATTTCATTCAAATCCATTCAGTAGTTTTTACGTGAAAGAGTAACAAACATCCATACATCCATACATCCATACTTACAAACTTTCGCCTTTATAATATTAGTAGGATATTAGTAGGATCTACCCAAATGTCTGTTTGTAAATACACTAAATGAGTTTGTATTGTACAAGCTCTGATTAGTAAGAAAGGGCAAATTCTAGCTTCTGTCGCGCTGTTCCTATGTTACTCCCTGACAATGTAGCTTTCGATTGGTAAAAGAATTATTCAGATCAGTCCCGTAATTTTGGAGCCTGTAGATTATTTTTTTTGTAGATTATATATTAGGTGTAGATAATTTTTTTGTAGACACGAAAAAAGTTACAATGCATCAGTAATTTTAAGTTATTATGACAAATATAGTTTATAATTTAAAACCTATCCGCGAAGACCACTCATTAGCATCCTGATTTTCCATGTAAAATTTAATAAATCATTATATAGCTGTTGGTCCTTCAATAAATAAATTTAATATAAATAAGATTTTAGTAACCATCAACAAATCGTTCAAACCACCACACATTTCACCAATAAACAAGGCATCCTCAGTACAAATTGACAATTGTAAAGGTTGCAACAAAAAAGGATGGAGAAAAAAAAAACATTTCACAAACGGGAATCGAACATCTGCCTGCGCGGGCGCATTCCACGGTCGGTCAGCGCGACAGGTTTCCATTTATAAGTCGAAAACACATGATAATATAACGCAATTCATTAATTGGACTAACGCTCACCCTTGGCCGGGGAATTCAATGACAATCTCTGACAATGTCACTTTGACATTTGACATTACACGTCAGATTGAAAAAAGATGGCGGCGGCTGGGGTTACGCGCGAAATCTATAAGGAAATCTAACTAATGCTAATAGCTAATGCTTATACTAAAATTATAAACGTGAAAGTTTGGATGTACCTATGGATAGGATGTTTGTTACTCAATCACGCCAGTAAGGCTGAAGGAATTTGAATGAAACTTTGTATGCAGTTAGAATATGGTTTGGAATAACACATGGTCCAATTTTACTTGTACATCGCGTTCCTGGCATTTTAAGGGATACATAAGTAAATATCTAGGGACATTGCTCACACACGGCCGATTTAATTCTAAGCTAAGCAGAGTTGTTCTACAGTACTATTACCATCCAGACACAGAATAAACAGACATATTCATGTACACAAATGTACAATAGAACACATCGCTATCAGCTTGAAGGTAGCCACAAAACCATCCGGCAGCTCACAGACAATCAGTTCAATTAAACTTGAAGGTAAGCGGTCACCGCCCAGACATTAGCAAGAGGGACAATAATTTCATATCTTTTACAAAACATATATTCTTCCATCGATATATATGTACTACGTACTAGATAGGGCGTTCCGAACACTCGCTTTTATCAACTCAACTGAACTGCAGTCCCCACACCCGACTTTAGTGTGGCTTCGACATTCATTCAGTGCGGGTGCGCACGGAGCAGCGTTAATAACAACGATAATCCGAATCAAAGTAGACCCTGGACGAAAATAACTAGTCAGTAGTCAACTAAGTAAAATTACTACCTGTTTAAGTGAATTAATAGGTGATAATTCCGTAATTCCAGAGTAGAAAAACAATTTATCTATTTAAATACCACGCCATTCTACAATCATATACTAAAACGTGCAGATGTTCCCTTAAAACTGGTTGTAGGTAAAAATATGTAACTGAACACAGACTTGATATGTTTTTTTAGAAAGGTTTTAATTTGATTAATTGTTAATGAGTTTTTAATTAGTAGTGATAGTTTGATATTTTGAATAATTGTTTTATGTTAATTCAAGCCCTGGCCCGTACCTCTGAGTACTCATTTAAGCCATGTGAAGTCCGCCAATCCGCACTAGGCCCCCCTAATATTAATATAATACATTTTGAAATCGAGTTTTATTCTAATGAAGTTTAGAAGGTAATAAAAAAAAAGATGTGTCACATCTGCGGTGTGAACTCTATAGGGACGACATCTTAGTGTAGTTAACTGAACGAAACGCGTAAGCGCCATGAAATTTGCGGCGCTTACGACGTTTTGGTCGCGAGAAAACTATACTCTAAGCAATCTAGCGCTGTATCTTTTAAAATAGTTTGGTTAGTTGACACAGCTTTATACAGCGCTGCAGCGAACTTTAGTTCTAACTCTTACCAGTTTTTAAACAAATGTTTTACATGAACGTTCTTGTCTATCGCTATACGTCGATGTATTCTTCGCTCTTTGGCGGAATTCGAAACTAGTATTTAAAAAAAAACCTGTTGATCAACTCATTTGTTACTGGTTGTGGCGGTGAGTGACTCGGACAGCCGGACAGGTGTCGTTTCGGACGTTCTCTTACACGCGTTAATATGACATATTTATTTATATTATAAAATCATTAATAATGATGACAATGAGTCATTTTATGTTTTTCTCTGTGTACCTACAGTAGCCACCGGTTTGGTGCGATCTGGTGTGAATTTTGGTTGTGCACAACTTCTCTGATGATCAGGAATATATGTATCCCCGCAGTTTGAGATAAAAAATAGCCAATGTGTGATTCCAGAACATATTCTAACTCTGTGTCAAATTTCATTGCGATCCTTTCACCCGTTCTGGCGTGAGAGTAACAATGATACATTCTTACAAATGTTCGCATTAAAATTTATAATATTAACTTATGGATGGACCTATATTGAAGTATTGTTAGCTATAAAAATACGTAGGTACATGTTACTGTAATTATGAATTGTGTGTACAAGTTAAATAAATGTAAGTCAAATCAGCAACTATTTATTAAATGTTTATTAGATAATTCGTCAAACTCCTTACTCTTTGAATTACGATTGGAATGCAAGTCTTAATGAAGCGTAAAAATTCGCGCGTTGGTAACCCAGTATTTTAATTTTTTTAATTGGTAACACTGATAACTAATTACGTACATGTAAACACCGTTTACCCGCCATTTTGAAAATGGAGTCGCTGTGACTTTGTATAACCACTTTAAGTGCTATTTTAGTCAAACAAAAAGGATTCCTTTCCCGTAAATATTCCGTAGATTTTTTCAGTCATCGAATATAAATATTCCTTTCTATTCTGATTTATATGTATCATGTGTAACCGTTTTTGCGTGACCGACTGAAAAACAGCTGATCGAACGATATCCTTTCTACGGATTTGCATTTCTTTATTTTTTTCCGCTTTTTGCGTGAGTTTGGGTAGATATGTTTGGTTTTTGGTGATCTATTTATTTAGGACAAATACCTGCTTTTTATATGGAATGTGAAAATACCTTAGCTTTATTATGGTTAAGTTTTTCTTTCATTGACAAATAGTAATGTCATTTTCACTTAATTAAGATTTATCACCGTATGTTAGTTTTGATCATAATAAAGTCTAAATAAGAAAGAATAAAGGAATCACTCACCATTCCATTGTCCATCCCACCATATGGCGATTGGTATCCTGCCTTTTCTGTGACTGAAAACAAACAAATCATAGACAATTAGTATACAAAATCACTTTTATAATTATTTCATCACTTGAAAACCATTGTCGCGTTCCTCGACAGTGTTCATAGTTGTTAAATCACCAAATATTCACTTATTATGCCATTTCTGTGTTTACCGTAATCATTTTATGAAACAAACTGTATCTGAAATACCTTTTATGCTTATATAGATAACGATCGAAATTAAACATAAAAATATATGTTTTAAGATTTACTTATGGGACCATAATCTTCTCGTTGCTAAATAACAGTACTACATAAGGTAAACAAAATGAAAACTTATAATTAAATAACTCTGCTCGATAAAAAGCATTCAATTTATCCAAAAACAAAATTTTGGCACCCAACATGGGACCAATCTGCAATCTCATTATCCAAACCAAACACATTGAAATTAAATTATACGGAAACGTATTCAAATAATATCAACCATGTTTATAATCTTCACACAATTGGCTTATAAAAAAACCGATAGAATGTATGTATGTACAACCCTAATAAAAACCGCGATTAAAATGTACGCAACTATTGTTCGATGACCCTTCGGTAATTTTTTTATGCATATGTGTAGATATTATTATTTATAAACAGACGACGTAGCATCCAATCCTATATGTCTATATAATGGTGACTTGCCGGTTGACATGGTTACTGGTCTTGGGTTCGATTTCCTTCCAGGACATTTGTGTCACATGCATATTTTCACCCGCGTACCCGAGATCTTCCATTTTCCCGGGATACAAAAGTAGCCTATGTCCTTTCTCAGGCTCTAGACTATCTGTGTACCAAATTTCATGTATATCGGTTTAATAGTTTTAGCATTAAAGCGAGACAGAGAGACAGACAGAGTTACTTTCGCATTTATAATATTAGTATAGATATGCGTGTATGTATCTGTATATGTTATGTATCATATTGGTTACCATAGCACAAGTTTAGAATCAGATTGGCGTGTGTAAAAACAATCGTAGAATATTTATTCATAATTCACAGTCAAATATTCAAACTCAACCCAGGATGCCTATTAGATGCTATAAGTCAGCAGCAAACTTATCATTTGAGCACAAATAAACAAAAACAACGGGCGACATTCGAGCTGAGGCGCGCCATTAGTTGAATTAATGCTTTTTGTTTAATAAATTCCGAGCCACAATAGCGCAATTAACATTGCAATTATAACATTAATTAGCATAATAATCCTGGAGGCTTTCTACCCCTTTTGGAGTTGCCGTCTCTATAAGGCATAATGGAAGTCGAGTGTATAACGCTTGATCGACCGAAGATGTACTCTATATACAAAAATGTTCACATTCTTGACGAATAAAGATATCGTGATAAAAAGGGGTATTAACCATTTAAGGGATGATATGAAAGGATCTTTAATTTTCCCGAGATAAAAATATAGAAAAGACATATCAGAAGATATTTTGTGTGCCAATTTTCACCTCAATCCTTTCAGCCATTCTGATCACCAAAAATTCATTCCTCCAGCAAACTTACGACTTTATAATATCAAGAAGATAATCGTTTTTCTCCATTTAGTAATTTGAGATGGCTCCCTTCTTTTATCTATGAGAGGATGACGCTACAGACAACCCATGAGACAAAATTGGGCAATCCATAAATGTTACGTTTTATCTTCACAGTCAAGTATGAAGTTCCGTATAATTTTGTACACGCACGACATAAAAAGCCAACCCAAGGCCACTACCAGAGAGGGTCGGGACACATAAAAATGTATTATGTAGACTAGAATTTTTCAACACAACTTGTTCATCTTGGATAATCAAGACATTTTATATGTATATCTTGAGATATTTTCCATACTTATATAGTTTAAATGCACGTACAGAAAAACAGACATGTACAAAAATACTTGTCCTGGGTGGGAATAGGACCCACATCTATAAATTCAAAAACCACAGAGACAACCAGCCGGTCAACTTTGAATCAATATAAGTACAACTGTTTTAAAAACGTTTTATGTAAAATTCATTATTGATTTAACCCAAGAAACAGTGTTTAAGAAAGTGCCTCTACACGTAAGTTTGTAGTTCAACGCAAATTACTATTAAAGGGAATTTAAAATCATTTTACAACCTCTACAGCCTATCATTATACACTTAACTTAATTACATACGGATCAATTTTACATTCATAATTGTTTTATTCAATATGCATCATATCATCATAAAATTACTGTGATAATTGATATGGCAAAAGGGAAAAACACACACTCGCTTAAAATAAACTAAAAATCGTGAGAAACTATTAAAATATACAAGTTAGTAAGATAAACGACATATTTTTTACAGTAAAAGTACTCAATAAAATCACAAGTACCTATATTAACGTCATTTAGAAAATGTACAAATCGTCCGCAAACAAAAGCTTAGTTAACCACTCAAAATGGCGCGCGTCGGACACGTGCGTTCGCGCCAAATTTGTTCAATCAAACCGAGCGATGACAACTAGGCAATATGTCATCACAATTGTAGTATATATAATTAGGGTAGCTTGTGGTAATGGCTACAGTGATTCGAGGTTTGATTCCCACCGAACTTCAGGACAAAAAAAAATAACTATCGATGTGTGAGCAGTCTGTCAAATTTAGGTCTCTGAATTGATCTTAGATGAGTAAGTAACCAAAATTTTACTAACTTACGAAACCGTTATAACTTAAATGGCGTTCATATAAGTAAGATTCAGAGTACATAAGCCCTTAAATTCGTTTATACGCTAAAACCTAAACCACCTAAGCACATACAATCGTCTGATCTGAACGATAAATATAAAACAGGTCACTGCATCAAAATTTTAAGGGACATGAGCAAGATAATGTGGTATTAAAAAATAGTCCCCCTTGGCTATTGGCACGACCGGTTGCCATATTAATCTCAAGTCATTCATCGTGCTAATCCACCGTGAAACGATGGCTATGATTTATTGCCATGGTACATCGTGGAGGGTAGCTCAGTTTGGGGGATGATACCATTTTTCTCTTTGATGCTAGGGGTAGTTAGATCTTAGATAATACTTAATTGTCAGTAATTGAGTTTATTTTGATGATGATAGTAGATAGTAGGTGAATTGTAAAACAAATAGTGGATTTAGAATGGTATCATTGAAGTACATTCTAAATTTAAATACAATGTTTATGATAGTTAAGTCATCGTTCAAAAAAGTAAATAACAAGTGACTGAGTTTCCCAACATAAATCAAACATCGCAGTTTGAAAAACTTGCAACGGCCTGTAAAAGTGTGTTATTTCGTATCGATCACTTAATTGGTATGAGCTTTAAGTTAAGAGCATTAACAACAATTACTAGGTTAAGTTAAAGAAAAAGTGAAATCTATTGAGAATAAATTTAAACTTCATAGTCAGACTATTCATAAGATCTATGATATTTAAATTTACCAAATATTTAAGTACAGTGTCTTGAGTCAAAAGACTTACCAACTTATCAAATAGACAATGCATTATCCTCCCTATATTTTTTACTTCCAGTTTCCATCCACTTTTAACTTTACAATTTTTATTCTTGCTAACAACTCCAACAACTTAACTAGTTAAGAACCTCCAAGACTTCATAGCTTGCACCACAGGAAACTTATTGCTGGTCGGCAATATTATTTTATTGCAGTTTTAATTCAATTATAGTTTGAACAAACTGGAGCGGTGAGCCGATGAACCTTCCTTTGTCTTTAACGATTTAATGCTATTGCTGTGGACTGCATCGAGGCATTTTAATGGAAAATATTGAATATTATTTCTTAATAGGAACTTGGTATTGAGAGATGGTAAATAAAAATTATCCCTTGAATATGAGCTGATTGGGATACTGTCTCATTTCAAAATAACATGATTTGGTAAGATAAGATACTGATGATAACGTAGCATCTAACTAATCAAAGTGATATTTTTCAAAGAAAAAGACAAGGATATCTATGGAGAGATAAATCTGCGATATCAAACTACTACATATTTTCTGATTCCAAATATCTATATTCATTTAATTGAGAATCAGATAACTTATAAACCAATACCGAAAAAAAACTTTAATAAAATCTAGCATCAAGAGCAAAACAAATTGAATAACAAAAATATAGCAAAATATAATTATTATGATCCCCTCGTGTCGTAAGTTGACATCCCCCTCTGTACGGCGAGTGGTAGCGTATAATTTGGATTACCCAACTACCCGACACAATGTCGGAAGGGGCGGACACGCAGGGCATACACCATTCACATAGGCTTGGTGACATCCTGAACAAGTATGAGGATTTGTATTGCTTTTATGAGCTCAACGTTTTCATAGAGCAAACATGTTAAGATACGACATGTTTTCGAACGAGATTATTAAATCATCTACATAGAAGATCCATATTAGATATTAAATTGTTACGACTATTAGAAAATCAATTGGATGGTAAATTATTAAATTACTTCCCATAATAAGCTTCATATTTCATTATTATAGACAGTGAATTAGTTTTCGAATAATAAATCCGACAAATGCATTCTATTTAAACTTGATGATAGCGATACTATGATTCGAATCAGGTACAGTACAGATAATTGTCATCAAAGTAGAGCATATCAAACCCGTTTCAAAATGCTTCAAATGACACCCTCGGGCTGAAGGAAGTTATATAATGACACGTTACGGTGGAACGTCGCAAAGTGAATGCTTAATCCAAATTATACGGTGCGATGAACAGTTGAGGGTAGTTTAGCAAAGAATATATAGGTGCAGACGGACCAGTTGGAAAATACGAATTATTCCAGTTTTTTATTATTATTTTATATTGTCAAACTGAATTAATGAACGATTTCGTCATATGCATGTAAACCCCTTTAGGTTGGACTATGGCTATGTATGGTATACTAGTGGCTCCCCGCGGTTTCACCCGCGTTCCCGGGATAAAAAGTAGCCTATGTGTTATTCCAGAACATATTCTAGCTCTGTGCCAAATTTCAAGCAGATCCCTTCAGCCGTTGGAGCGTGAAAGAGTAACAAACATCCATACATACATCCATACTTACAAACTTTCGCCTTTATAATAGTAGTAGGATTAAATAAATACCTAGTTAAAATATAAATATATATATATATAAGTAAGGGATTAAATTATATTCCAACATTTCAAATTTCAATGGGGGGCTAAAATGAGTAGTAATTCCCGTGGAAGGTGTCTTCCATATAAATGTTATTCAGCACTAAAGTTATGTTTCAATCCGAACTAGTTACCGAGATTAGCGCGTTCAACCAAACAAACTCTTCAGTTATCAAATTTTTGCATAGATTAAAATAGAACAGACATTTATACTCTCGTAGTATTATATATACATGGACACAGTGACAAGTCATGCGTTTCAAATTAATGTCAAATTCAGGTCCCACATCCATTATTCCACATTGTGCAATATTATTAGTAGATATATACTTTTTTATATGACATACTATTTATATGATGGGGTTTTTGTTGGTTTGTTTATTTTAAAATTCAATAAAGGAAATAATTTTAGTAGATATAATACTCAATATAATATTATTTCGCGAGTCAAGTAGTTACTAGTTTTTATAGATGACAATAAATAATACCGCGGATTCACCCGCGTTCATTTTACGTGGCTTCAAGTTTTTGTTCAATTGGCTTTAATCATAACTGTTATACTAAAATCACGTAAAAATCTACTGAAATCCAACTACATAGAAACTCTGTAATCTAGGTTCAAATCAACACAAAATATTAACTTCACGAGTGATTCAATAATTACATCTTTCGTCTCTCTCACACGCGTTTATACGGTGCGCGTGAAAGGGACAGATATATGTCAGTGCAGTGGGGATAGACACACGGGGACGGATTTGTCGCTGATGTAACAAATATTGTCGACCGTGAACTGAAGTGATTACTAAAGCTTGGAGGGTTGGTCTCGTATTTATAGTGCGGCTGGAGATTTAATATTGGAGGTTTTTACTGGTAAATAAATTTGGGAGGTATTTATGAAGGTGGAAAGAATGAAGGTACTAGGATGTTACGTTTATATGAAAATAATTAAGCAAATCACATCACTTATGATGTAATTAATTAATTAAAACCAATCTCGATATTAGGCTGTTAAATTACAGAATTGGCTGTTAGATTTCATTTCAATATAATTCAATACATAGAAATACCTATGACACTCTTTGACGTATAAAAAAACCAAAGTTAGAATAATTATTTACGACGTAATTAATATTATTGTTAGTATTATCATACAAAGTTAATCCAAATTTCAAAAATCATTTGAGCAATATAATACATCCTTTACCAATGTCGGGTTAAGTAACCACGACTATAACTACTAGCGTTCGCACAGGGGGCGTACAGTCACGCTCACAATGATTAATCGCATAGAATTTAACGGCGGTGCGCGCGACTGTCCCGAGGGCAGGCCTTTTGTGTGCGACTGTACTCACTTTATAATATAGGCTTTTGTTGCTCACTGTACCTACTTGTGGGTAGGTATAATTAAATTAAACGTTTAATTGTTTTTGCAATCAATAAATTATATTATATTTTATGGTATACTTATTGCTTTGTTGAGGACTGAACTGAATTATAAAAATACTAGTGGCTCCCCGCGGTTTCAATCATTCCCGGGGAACTTCAGTTTTCCCGGGATAAAAGTATCCTATGTCCGTCCCCTGGTTTTAAGCTACCTTCCCACCAATTTTCAGCCAAATCGGATGGGCCGTTCTTGAGTTATAAATAGTGTAACTAACACGACTTTCTTTTATATATATAGATAGAAGATAGATAGATAGATGTAGGTAGGTACATACTAGTTTAGGTTGCGATGTTGCTTAGCCTATGCTGTTGCAATTTCAATGTCTAACTACATCATTTATGCATGTAGTTAGACAGTTATTACTAATATCATTTTATCTATTTGATCAATGAAGATCTTCATAAATAACCTAAACAATGTAAAAATCGAACACCTAAGTATATTAAGAAATTACATTTCATAAAATAAATTAACACAAATTAAATTAATTTCCTCCAGGGCCGTGACAGTCTTAGTTCTTTTTTCTGCCGTTTGTCGCTACTACCGCGGTTTCGAAATTAGCTATCTGTGGGATTATTAGCGCCATCTTGCCTTGTTTTGACGTTCAGTTCTATTCTTCCAGTATTATTGTGTCAACAACTGTTCGAGTGCCGGTATATCTTGTGTTCTCCTCGCTGTTTTAGCTTGAGTTGAGTTCCTTGAGACTCCCAATTCTCCACAGTTTTTGATACGATAATTCGCGAGCTATAGCTTCTCAGTGCAACATTGTGTGTGAACTTCTCGTCATGGTGCTGCGAAAATGTTGTGTTGGTGGTTGCACTGCAACAAGTGAAACTCATCAGCTATTTTCTATCCCCAAGAACGATAATTTAAGGGCTTTGTGGTTGACATTCTTAGTGCCCACAAATCCTCATCTTACTGGACTTACTAAAAGCCAACTAGTCGATAAGAAAGTATGTTCGAAACATTTCGACG
Source organism: Thyatira batis (assembly GCA_905147785.2). NCBI lineage: Eukaryota > Metazoa > Arthropoda > Insecta > Lepidoptera > Drepanidae > Thyatira > Thyatira batis. The sequence continues at coordinate 1,374,165 of LR990512.1, read as the reverse complement.
AACAACAATTTGACATAGAAGGACGGCGGCTTCGCTATTCTTATCCCAGTTTGTTCGCTGATTTGGAAATAGCTCTTGGTGAACCTCGCAGTAAGACAGGTTAGTCAAATTTAACATTACATATTTATTTCACCAGTCTGTTATACTGTACATAGCCTCATAGAGGCCACCAGTTTTAAAATACCACATGATTTTATTGTCAGAATATTTTCAACAGGAGCCTGGGGTTGCAAATAGCTTAGATTGACTAGCACACATATTTTAATAGCAAACTATTATTATTATATTTATTAATAAATTATTGGTGCATTTTACTAAGTAAAATTTACCACGATGATTTTTTCATAAAGGAGAGTGGGCTGTTTTGGTCCATGGACCAACATTCATGTGACTTACACCATTAGATAGAGCTGATTTTTGGCAATATTTTTCATTATGGATTACTTTTGTCTGCTTGTCTCAGGGAAATATTTTCTATAATCTGATGTTTCTTTAATAGCACAGGAATTACTGTTGTAGGTAAATTAATACTTATGATAAAAACAATTACAGCAAAAAATAACTGATTTCAGAGTGGACCATGCTGAATGAGCACAACTACTTTATAAAACAAAGTGGTATTCACATCTTGGAACCTGCCTTGAATATTGTTAAAACAGGTAATGTTTTATATCTTTTGTTTCTGTTTTATAATACATTTATTTTACAAATATATGTTGTAAAAAAGAACAATTATAATTATAAATGAATGTGTATGCAGTAAGCTAAATTGAATAGTTAACAATATACCTTCTCTACTTCTTTCCTTCTTGTTCATTCACTAGAAATAATGAAAAGGAACATGTCATTAAGGATAAATACCCTTCACATACAAAGTGTGAACTATGGCACAGATTCAGCACTTCTAATTTAAACCTTGTCATTACTGAAGTGCATGGTAGCTACCTTGTGTTTGTTCTATAACATTTCTGTCTACTAATAGTTGCCTGAAAGAGATGGCTGTAGATCAACCTCATCATTGATCCACCAATGAAAGCATGTTGTGAGGAATTTAAAGGATTATTATTCACTATATTAACATATAAAACTATATTTTTCAGCTGATACTTACAGTGATCTACCTTCTTGTTCCTTCACTAGAAGTTATGAAGAGGGACAACTTAGTAAGCAAATAAGCTTTCATAGTCAGAGCGAGAACTATTGCACAAAGTCAGCACTAGAAGTCCAAACACCAGGTAAGAAATATTAAGTTATATTTAGTTGTCAGTAGTAAGACTTTCCTTGTTTTATGAATAGTTGCTTAATCAAAATACATCATTGTCTTTCAGGTGATATTGTTTGCGAACAGCCATCATGCTCATTTACAACCACTGATGTAGAAAAACCTAACACAATTCCAGTAATAGAGAGAAAAGGTTGGTAAAAATAAAACTTACCTATCTATATATATAAAAATGTTATGTGGGTTTGTGTACACTTCAAAAACTGAAAAAGTTCTGCACCAATCAAGCTGAAAATTGGTGGTGAGGCAGCTTACAACCAGGAGACGGACATCGGATACTTTTTATCCCGGAAGCGCGGGTGAAACTGCGGGGCGGAAGCTAGTACTACACAAAAATAAAAGTGAATTACACAGACAATTATTAATTACTAATGATACCAACTCTGTGATGACCCAACATCTATCTATGTATGACAAATCTTTCTAAATAAGGAAATTCCCCTTCCAATTTCTATAATTATGGCACATATTTTCATCAGTGGAAAATAAGTGCAAGACACTAACAAAAATCGGTCTAATTTCAATCATTGGGCAACTACTAGTAATAGCTATAATAAGTATAAATGTGCTTTTTTTCATTACAGTTTTAATTAAAAGAAAAACCGTGCTGAAGAAAAGGAAATTAATTAAGAGAATTATAACAATTTCTGGCAGAAGTTTGGGAGATTCTGCTGTTCAAAGGTTGCAACAAGCTCAGGATGTTATAGCAAGTCCAGCTATTATTGAAAAATTCTATGCATTGTCAAAACATGCACAGACTTTTATAAAAATGCAATTAAAACATGTGAATAAAAATAAAATGGCTCGACGTTTCACATTTGATGAAAAGGTACTAGCATTATCGCTGATAAAACAGAGCCCAAAGGGCTACAAGCTATTAGAAAAAATGTTTATGTTACCGAACAAGAGAACACTGAGCAGAGTTTCAGAAAGAATAAACTTTGAAACAGGGCTCAACCCAAAAATTTTCAAACACATAAAGCATTCAATAATGAAATGGGATGAGAAGAAAAAGTTGTGTTCAATTCTGTATGATGAGGTTGCATTAACTCCGCATATAACATTTGACGAAAATAAGGATGAAGTTATTGGCTTTGTCAATGTAAATGGACACAGAAAGTTGGCATACTGTGACCATGCTTTAGTATTTATGGTCAGGGGTATATGCGCTTCCTGGAGACAGTGCATAGCATATAATTTTGTGCAAGGAACAGTTTCAGCTTCTGACTTAAAAGTTTTATTAAAAGATATTGTTGTCGAAGTAGCACAAACTGGTCTCATACCTTTAGCACTTGTTTCCGATCAAGGTTCAACATTTCGGACAACAATTCGCAATTTACGCCAAGAATCCATCCAATCACGCAGTATGAAAGGACTCAGAGATGGTGAGTAACTATATGCCACAAAAACACAAAATAACACCTCACTATTAAGGAAAAAGAATAACAGGTTCATAATAATGAATACTAATCTTAAATATAATATTATACCCTTTGTGAAAAATTTATTCTAATACACTGCTGAAGATAAACAATTTTTAACAAAAGTCTAATTTGTAAATGACGCAATAAATAATATTACACCTTACTTACAGTGAGACAATCCAGTCATATAATTTGTTATTATTTTTATTTACAGATGGCACTGTTGATATTTCTGGACATCAGCTAAATGTCTTTTTTGACTCACCCCATTTACTAAAAGGCTTACGGAATAATTTTTTAAATAAAGATGTTCTGTGGGAAGGCAAGACTGCCTCCTGGCAAGATATACTCTTTATTTATGATATAGACAGTAAATTGGGGCACACCAGGGCTCTTCCTAAATTGTCGGCATATCATGTGGACCAAAAAAAAATTAAAAAAATGAAAGTTAGTGTTGCTGCTCAAGTACTGAGTGCACGGACAGCAGCTATGTTAAAATACACTAATGCTATACGTAAGTAATTCTCACTTAAAATATTTTTTACTAGCCTAAATGTTAATCCGAGTTATGGTCCAGCTCTATGCCAAATTTTATTCAAATCCGACCAGCAGTTTTAGCGTGATTGAAGGACAAATACACAAAAATTAACAATAGTAATATAAGTTATATTTGGCGCAACTAGCTCAGTGTCATAAGTCATTGGTGTAGGCTGGGTTAGAACTCAGACTCTCCTGGCTGCTATTATTGATCTCCTTCATTCTCTGTATTTATTCATGAATATGTAAAGATGTACAATGTGAATGTATTTATTTTTAGGTCAATCGCCTCAGTCCACTATGGAAACAACTGCAGAGTTTGTCGAATTTGTAGACAGCTTGTTCGACAGCGTAAATGGATACCCTGGAGGTGCTCAAAGAGGGAAATTAAGAAATGCTGTAAAGCGTGATTCGGCTCACATAAAATTTTGGAGCACAGCTATTAAAAAATTGAAAATGATCAAATTTATTGATCGTGCTAGCAAATTTGCTATACAAGGTGGACAACCTCGTCATATTAGAGTACCATCCTTAGAAGGTTGGATTACAAGCCTGGAAAGTTTTATTGCAATATCCAAATTGCTATTTGAAAAATATCATGTAGATTATTTTTACCCAAGATTCATCAATCAAGACCCACTAGAAAATTTCTTTGGACGGTTGAGGGCTCTGAATTATAGAAATGTGAATCCAAACGCTTCTACATTTATATATTCATTTAAATCCCTGATTCTCTCAAATGTTTTGAGTCCTCATTCTCGTTTTTCAAACTGTGAAGATGATGAAGGGGAAACATTAATGGAGATTAGTTTAATGTTTAATCAAGATCACAAAGAAAATGAAAATATTGAAAACAATAAGGAAAATGTCTCCCCCAATTTTGATTGTACCAGACCTTATGTAACATCATCTTCACAGAACCGTCCAAGTGATTTAATGGGTCAAGTGATTGATGAAAAAGTTAGAGTGCATTGCTCAGCATATACAGCAGGGTATATCTGCCGAAAAATAACAAAAACCATTAATTGTAAGCAATGTATTAAAACTTACATAAGTGAAAATATTGAAAGTGTACATATGTATATTCATTTCAGAGAATACAAAACACTAAAAAATAAAAACTTGGCATATCCCAATGAAAACTTTATCAGGCTTTACAGGGATGCTGCTGAAATAATTCACAATTATTTAAATTCTTATTGCCACCGAAAGCATGTTGGAGCAACATTAAAAAATATATTTCATGAAAAATTATTATTAATGGCTGCTCTAGGGTGCAGTAAGCATAAAGAGAAAGTACAAAATGCTTTCACAAAAATTGTAACACGTTTACAGGTGCACAATTGGTGCAATATTATAAATAAAATTTTGAAAGGCTCTATAGCAGAGAAATACGTCATTAAAATGAATGAGCCACAAAAAATGGCTTTAAAAAAATATGAAACATTTAGATTGAGGAAAAAAAAGTTATCAAAATAAAAATATAATATTGATAATAATTCTTGTGTTTTATTTCCCATGAATTTTCCCAACTTAACTACATTAACAACTATGATAGCTACCTATTTATAGCAGCTTGACCTAATTTATCGATACATTTTGGACTACCCTAGAGGTCGATAATTGTATATATTGTCGATAATGTAATGAAATGTAGCGCATCTCTAGTACATGCGATGGTAGCGACAAAACGCAGAACGGCAAAGAAGTGAAACTAAGCTCTCAGGTCACTGTCGCATCTGTAGCTAGCTACTAATATAGTAATCTGTGATTTCCTCTCAAAACTCAACAAAAAAGACAGACAGGACATATCATCTCTCTATCTAAACAACAAATGGTAGGTAAGTAGATAGAAAAAAATACATTTCATTAAAATAAATAAGCAATTAAACTAAAATTAAATTTATTTCCTCTCAAAACTCAACGAAACAGACACCAGCACACATCATCTCTCTATCTAAACCACAAATGCCTCAGATTCAAACCCACGTGTTTAAAGTAATCGAGGATACCGACCCTCAATTAAGCGGGAATCTGGTGCAAATATAATTTAACCCCTAAAAAAGCAAGCAGAGACTAAATATTTGTATTCAAACAGCCGTATAGTGGTTACAGAGGACACTAAATAAATACATTACAGACGGACAGACCTGTTGAAACGTCAAATCTATGTACGCACACAGACAAACATCCTACTAATATTATAAACTAGCGACCCACCCCAGCATCGCACGGGTGCAATGCTTATACATCACATTAGAAACCTCCAAAATCGACAGTGTTTCTCTAACATATTATGCATGTATTGTATATAAAAACCTTCCTCTTGAATCACTCTATCTATAAAAAAAACCGCATCAAAATCCGTTGCGTAGTTATAAAGATTTCAGAGACATAGGGACAGACAGCGGAAAGCGACTTTGTTTTATAATATGATGCTAGTTTGTGAGAATGTATGGACGTATGTTTGTTACTCTTACACGCAACAACGGCTGTAGGAATCGCTATGAAATTTGGCACACAGTTAGAACATGTTCTGGAATAACACATACGCTACTTTTATCTCGGGAAAATTGAAAAACTGCAGGGAGCCACTAGTCTATACTATTTTAACTAATATTCTAAATGCGAACGTAACTCTGTCTCGCTAAAACTACTTAACCGATTTAAATAAAATTCGGTACACATTCTAAAGCCTCACAAAGGCTACTTTTTATCCCGAGAAAGTGCAAGATCTCCCGGGTACGCGGCCACTAGTAATAAAAAAGCATCTGTTAGTTCTTCTGTGTCTATGTACAGTGGCTACTTCACCCAAAACTGACCTCACGCCGATGTTTACAATTCCCGTTCCCGTACAAATATAGGGGTTCGATCCGATATGAAAGCAATTGAAACGGTATACCTTGATGTGATGTGATGTTAGTTAATATTGTTGAAGTACTTGTGAATATTGATTTTTGTCGAAAAAAAAATGCATAAAAAAAATCCTGGGACATTTTTCACACACGGCCAATCTGATTCCAAAGTAAGCTTCAAAGTGAGCTTGTGTTATGGTTACCAGATATGGTTAACAGAATTTTAAAAAGTGATTTTATATTTTATTATGTTTTTATTAAGCTGACCCGGCAGACTTCGTACTGCCCCAATATCGATTGGAAATAAAAGGTCTGTTTTTAGGGTTTTCCCGGCAATTATTCCATTTTTCTCACCTTTTAAACCTTCCCTGGACCACCACGAACCTTTCAAGACCAAGAAAAGATAGCCGTATCAGCCGTTCTCCAGTTTTTGTGAGACTAACGAACAGCAATTTATTTTTATATATATAGATTGGGTATGTTTGTAAGCCCGTATCGGGAGTATGATATTTTTTTAACATTTGTGACAACGTTTCATCCCCGCGGTTTCACTCGTTTTCCCGGGGAATCTTTAATAAAATGTAGCCTGTATGTTATTCTAGAAAATGTTCTAAATCTGTACCAAATTTCATAGCGATCCCTTCCCTTGTGGCGTGAGAGTAACAAACATACACCCATAATCTTTAGCATATTTGTAGGATATACAGACAGACACAGTTACTAATATTAGTAGGGATTGGACATAAAAATGTCTCAGATTAATTTATTCTTTACCACCCTAGGAGGTAACCTTTAGAAAAGATCATGTTTATTTTTTTTATAAGATTAAGTAACACATCTAATATGGCAGCCATGATTGGCAGAAAACAGATTTTCTCACATAAAATTAATTAATGAATAGTGAAATTTATTACTATACCTTTAAATGGCCGATGAATAGAACAAGCCATTTTCATCTCTATTTGGTATGACAATAAAGTTGTATTTATAATGGAGTCAAACGCGCCATAGATTTTAAATCGGCTAATATGTATGTTTTCTCGTATAAAGTTTTTTGCTTATTTACATGGATATTTGGTGAGACCTCGGCTAAAGAATAAGTTATAAAATAGCTATACTTTAGCTTAGTTTTTGAATACTAGTTGCTCCCTGCGGTTTTACCCGCGTTCCCGGGAACTTCAATTTTCCAGTATTAAAAAGTAGCCGATGTGTTAATCCAGGGTGTAAGCTAACTCCATACTAAATTTAATTTTAATCGCTCCAGCTGTTTAGACGTAAACAAGTAACAAACATACACACTCACAAACTTTCGCCTTTATAATATTAGTGTGATTTATGTTATACTAGTGGCACCCCGCGGCTTCGCCCGCGTTCCCGGGGAATCTTCATTTTTCCCGGGATAAAAAGTAGCCTATGTCCTTTCTCAGGCTCTGGATTATCTGTGTACCAAATTCCATTTAAATCGGTTCAGTAGCGTGAAAGCGTAACAGACAGACAGACAGAGTTACTTTCGCATTTATAATATTAGTATGGGTTTTATCAAAAGGGGACGCCCAATCATTGGTATCGCGTTACATTGTCATTGAAGCTTTATCTGTAATATTAAAAATGATGTGTTGGTGTTAGGTGACAGTTTAGAAATAGGCATAATTCTTATCGCGTATGCGAGGTACGACATCGGCGCAGCATCTGTATGTTCGTCTGTCACAGCTCAACCATTAACCGACTTTTAAGAAGACTAAAGGACAAATAATTAAGGTCCCCTTGAATCGCGGGTAAAACTGCGGGACGTAGGCTAGTCTATATTAAAATTATCATAAAGAGAAAAGATTTGATTTTTATGTTTGTATGTTATAAATAAGCTCCGAAATTACTGGACAGATCTGAATAATTCTTTCACCAATAGAAAGCTACGTTATTTGTGAGTGTCAAAGATTATTTTATCCGTGTATTCCTACGGGAACGGGATCTACGGGTATAAAACCGCAGACAGAAGCTTCCTCACTTACATATACTCAAAAGATAGTAAAAAAAATTGATTCACTTAATAAAGCAACACATTTGACCTAACATTTTTATTTATAAAGATAGATCTATAGCTATCACACAGATGGACCAAAGGCGCCAACAAGTGACGCAACAAAATAAATCTAGTCAATCTCCCAACTGGATATCTGTCAATACTGAAAAAAATCTAGCATATCTGAGAGCTGAAAATGTTTATTTAATGTTTACTGCATCTATTGGTGTGGCATATGGTGTTATTTAGCCTTATGTTCTTGTATTGCAGTTATTTTATTCAAATTTAGCCATAATATGAACGTTTACTGTATAAATGTGACAGCATGTTTGAATAAAAGCCTCTAAAATAGTCATTGTCTAAGCATTCTGTCTTATTTGAATACAGCCAGGAAGTTATTGATGGCTAAAATCTAGATTTTATTTATATAAACACAGGATTCAGTCAGGGACCTCAGAATTTTTATAGCATCTGGGAAGCAATGATATTAATTCAAGGCCCGTTTTTTTTTGTATGTGTGTGTTGATTTTGTAACGAGCCAACATTCATGAGAAACCTGCTTTTGATGTGATGTTTGGAAAAACCATTTTTTTTTCAGTCGAATACACTGTTTTTATTTAACAAATTTTGCTTTAACACTAGGTAAGTTAAGTAGGTATTTGAAGAATAACCAATGCATATTATACATAAATCGTAAATTAGTATCAGTCATAATAAAACTCAGCTTAATTAGCGATTTAAAAAACAATGTAGGCTTGCATTTGGTCTCTAATCCGTCTATACAAGACGTTGACAAAACTTCAGACGGACCCATTTTTGCCCAGAAGAAACCTATCAACTCAAGCCTTGAAAATCCCTATATCGTAGGAGTTAGAAACACAGGTATTCTAAACTACATTGCTCCTTTTGGGGGCTAGCCAAATGAACTTCAAGTAATCAAGCAAAACACCTATACTTATGGAATTTATAAAACGGTAACGCGTCACGAGAGGTACAATTTTGTGTCAATCGACGTATGTCACATGTTGACACAGCTGCGCAGGCGCCGCCACGCGATTGGCCCACGCCGCGACCAATAGTAAACGATCAAAATTTTGAAATAACACAGGGAAATTATGAAATTGGGTTTTTCTAGTCGCATCATGTTAACATGGTTTATGTCCTAGATTAGAGATGTCTGCTGATAATATTTTCAGGAGTTATTAAAGGTTTGGCATAAGCATTGATTTAACTGATTTTTTTCTTAGTAATTTCAAATACGTAAGAAATATATAAACATACAAAAATGGACAATAAAGCCAGGATAATTAATATACGGTATTTATAGATTTATGATCAATACTGGTAGTACATACCTACAAATTAATAACCTAAAAAGTTAGTTCGAACTAATCTCAGAGCATCGGGTAGCCTATTAATCGAGGATGCCTATGGGGTATAGTATATCATATAAAGCTACGACTAACAGGAGCGGAGAATCAATGCAAAATGTTGCAAAAACGAAGATGTGACGCGTATGAAATCACGCAGGTCAGCCAGTTATATTCTAGCTACCTCCGCGCAGTTTTACCCGCGTAGTTCCCGTTCCCGTAGGAATACAGAGATAAAATATAGCTATGACACTCATAAATAACGTAGCTTTCTATTGGTGAAAGAATTATTAAGATCGGTGCAATAGTTTTTATGTTTATTCGTTACATACAAAACTTTCCTCTTCACAATATTAGTGTAGATAGCTATAGATCATAATAAAAAACACTTTTTAGTCCACTGAGAGCAGAAACAGCATATTCAAATCCTCAGCGACAGACAAAGCTTCGCCAATAATAGACACACGCCAATTACTAGGTTAAATGAGTTTTGTTATGATTAAAATCATGTAAACGATAACCCGGGGTTACTACGTATTTGCATGTCGACTGTTCTTAGGTCACAGGTCACTTATCGTGTGGACACGGCGAAACGCAATTAATTTTGTAAATGTCAATTTACGGTACATAATAGGGTTAGGGAACTTAGATAACTCAATAAAATAGAGATGCGCTGATGATTATTACGGTTCAATCGATGTTTTTAAAATTAATTTTAAGAAGTTTTTTCCTAGTGTAAGCAATTTTCCAAATAAGAGGTATTTTCAAGACGTTAATATATTAGATCGTTAAATCAAGCTAATCATGACAAACAAATAAGGGGGCTCAATATTCAAATACTATGAAAAAGCATGGGACGAAGCGACCTTGATCGCCCCCGAAACAAAAGTGACCCGCCTTCATATCAAAAGACAGTCACTCGTCAATGTTGCCATAATAATGACACCTAATTCTGCCGGAAGACATACAAAGCTACAAACGCAACGTAAAATCAGTTTCGTTTTTGTATTGCCATTCATTTTTTTAAATTTAAACAAAGAAGACGTACCACTAGTTAGTCAACATATATTGATTATTTTAATAAATCGATTCCAACTAATCAGTGCACTCGATTGTTCCAATGGATTCTGCGCGTCATTACTTCAATATTATATTATCTTTATAACGAATTGCGTCATGTTATAAACAACATACAATTTAATAATAATACAAATAAATATCCCGGGACATATTTCAGACACGACCAATGGATAAAACTTGTATTATATATCCTGGGATAATTTTCACAGACGGTCAATCTGATTCCAAATTGAACTGAGCTTGTGTTATGGTAATCAGATAGCTGATACTAAAAAATCATATATGTATTAATATTATGCAGACATATATTTATACATCTAAACACTAAATATATACATGTTAATGCTTACAAATGTTTGTTTTGTCTGGGAATCGAATTCACGACTAGCGGAAAGGAAGAGTAGCTATGACCAAGCCAACAGGCCAATCAATTGAAAGCAAAAACTATATCAGTAACTAGCTACTGTTTCGCGGCTTCCCCTGCGTTCCCGGGACCATTTACTATCCTGAGATAAAATATAGCCTATATCCTTTCCAAAGTTCTGGTGTATCTCTGTACCAGATTTAATTAAAAACGGTACAATGGTTTTGGCGTAAAAGCCTAACAGACAGGCAGAGTTACTTTCGTATTTATAACTAGCTGCCTCCGCGCGTTTTTACCCGCGTAGTTCCCGTTCCCGTGGAAATACAGGGATAAAATATAGCCTATGTTACTCAGTGATAATGTAGCTTTCTAATGAAAAATTTTTTATTAAAATCGGTTTAGTACTTATTGAGTTTTTTCGTTACATACAAAAATACAAATCTTTCCTCTTTATAATATTAGTGTAGATATTAGTAACGATATCACACTAAGTGAGTGTGTATGTTTGTTACTTCTTCACGTCTAAACGTTTGAAGCGATGTTAATAAAATTTTGTATGGAATTAGGTGACACGGAAAATGGAAGATCCCGGGAACGCGGGTAAATCCGCGGGGCACAGCTAGTAATAAATAAATTATACTCTAGAATCGGCAGACACGGAGACTCCAGAAAGTATAGTTAATAAATAATATATAGTAAAGTGATAGTATGTCAAATGTCAGCCGTAAACAGCCGGCGCGGGAGATAGCGGGTTCGAAGCCCGCCCGATAATTATTCAACTAATAATATACTCAATAACAATTATATTTAATTACAACAACGTTATCTGAGAGGGAAAAAGAATATGATGATAATTTTTTGATAGTTATGAAATATAATGTAGAAATTAAGTTATGACATTGTATGCATGAATATGTCTGTTTGTCCTGTGTCTGGATGTAAGTATCTATATAAGTATGTATTTAAAAGTAGTATATTAGCTATCTGGTTACCATAACACAAGCACACTTTGAAGCTTACTTTGGAATCAGATTGGCAGTGTGTGAAAAATGTCCCAGGATATTTATTTATTATTTATTACATATATTAGTGAAATCCACATCTAAATCGCATAAAGCAGTTTCTGAGATTAACATGCACCAACACACAAACAAAAATTCGAATCATTGTTTTGGATCCTATTTGCGTTGAAAAGTCCCAATAATATTTTTTCTCATATATATTCCATGTACAGACAACGATACGTTGCATTTTTATTATATACTAGCTTCTGCCAGCGACTTCGTTCGCGTGGAATAGTTTCTTTGGGCTAACTCTAACTTTAACCCGCGACTTCGTTCCTCGAACCTCCTCATTTTTTTTAAGTCGTTTAGAAATAATCCTTACTTATAGCATGATTTAGTATTCACGTGTGACGACGCGATGGCTTATTTCTTCTATAATTTTGGTGTTTCTATACCGATTTCTATGATTCTTTTTTATTGAATAGGTAATAATGTTAACTTTTTTAAATTAGGGATGAGTGAGAGTATTATAAACGTAAGAGTAAACAAATATAATCAGAATGCTCCGAACTGCTAAGCTATCAGGAGTTACACGTGTTATTCTGAGTCAACTATAAAAGATAGACATATGCTGTTGCGGGATATTTTCAAGAAAATTTTATGTACAATATTTCCGTCATACATAATTTCTATGTAACTATTGAATTCTAAAATAATAGTCTTCATTGAGGCAAATATTTTTATTCAATGACATTTATGAAACCTGTCATCTTTTTACTCTTCTAAGTATATATAGCAGTAACTTTAGCCTTTAAGGCTGCACACGCGACGGAAGCTTAAAAAAAGGAGTAACTTCTCCCGTTTTTCCAAAATTTCCCTTCACTACTCTGCTCCTATTGATTGTAGCGTGATGAAAAGTATCCTATAACCTGCACAGGAGTATGAAGAATAATTGTACCAAGTTTCGTTAAAATCCGTCCAGTAGTTTTTGTTTCTATAAGGAACATACAGACCGACAGACAGACAGACAGACAGACAGACAAAAATTTTACTGATTGCATTTTTGGCATCAGTATCGATCACTTAACACCCCCTGATAGTTATTTTGAAAATGTATTTCATGTACAGATTTGACCTCTCTACAGATTTATTATAAGTATAGATATTGATTTATTTATTAAAACATTAACACAGATTCTATTAAGACATAGAGACAAGATTTTATATCAATATTATCTTATAAATAAAGGCATAAATTATTATTTATTTATTCTCATTTTAACTAGGTGTTAGCACTCTGCTTTGCTTGGGATGGTACAAAAAAACATGTAACTTTATAATACATCTGGCTGCTTCTACATTATAGAAATTGTGAGATATTTATCTTTACTAAAATTATAAACGCGAAAGTAACTCTGTCTGTCTCGTTTTCACGCTAAAACTACCGAAACGATTTAAATAAACACAGATACTAGAGACTGAGAAAGGGCATTTTATCCCGGGATAATTGAAGATGCCCAGGAACGCGGGTGAAACCGCGGGAAGCCACTGGTTTGTAAAAAAATCGATACCTACTTTTATCAAAATAAAACAATACAATCTTGGATACTTTCCTATGATCTCAAATTGCATTTGATTCACAAACAGACAGACGCATCAACTTTATCGATATTTTTATAGTAAAAAGATAATAAAAACATTAATATTTATTTCTACACAATACGGTACGGGTCCAGTGTTCCCATTGCCACATATAGTAAGGTAATGTTCCACATTAATTCGTAAATGTACAAAATGTGTCAATCCATTGTAAAACATGATTACGACCCGAGTTATAAGATACTAGCTGCCTCCGCGCGGTTTTACCCGCGTAGTTCCCGTTCCCGTGGGAATACAGGGATAAAATATAGCCTATGTTACTCGGGGATAATGTAGCTTTCCAAAGGTGAAAGAATTTTTGAAATCGGTCCAGTAGTTTCGGAGCCTATTCGTTACAAACAAACAAATCTTTCCTCTTTATAATATTAGCATAGACTAGCTACGTACGCGCGGTTTCACCGGCCTCATTCCCGTTTACGAAGGAATACGGGGATAAAATATAGCCAATGTTATACCCTGATAATGTAGCTTTCCATTGGTGAAAGAATTATTGATTAAGAATTATAGACAGATCGGTGTAGTAGTTTTTAAGTTTATTCGTTACATACAAAAATACAAATCATTGTACCTACTAGTATTAGTCGGATTTGTGGATAGTTACCCTGACTTTTAAGCAGCCGGTCGTGGGTTCCAATCCCATCCGGTACTGTTTATGTCTTTTTGTTCTGTGCCTGGATGAAAATATCTAGTAACTAGTGGCTCCCCGCGGTTTCACCCGCGTTCCCGGGATAAAAAGTAGCCTATGTGTTATTCCAGAACATATTCTAGCTCTGTGCCAAATTTCAAGCAGATCCCTTCAGCCGTTGGAGCGTGAAAGAGTAACAAACATCCATACATACATCCATACTTACAAACTTTCGCATTTATAATATTAGTAGGATTCTACTTATAAATATCTAGTAAATATAAGTGTGTATATAAAAGTAGTAAAAGAGCTATCTGGTTACAGTACAAGCTCAGCTTAGTTTGGAATTAGATTGGCCGTATGTGTTAAATACGTTAGATACCATACTCCTCCGAAACGGCTTGACAGATTTTTATGAAATTTGATATGCATATTCAGTAGGTCTGAGAATCGGCTACTATCTATTTTTGATACCCCTGTGATCACGGGAACGGGAACTACGCGGGTGAAACCGCGAGGGGGCAGGTACCTATACCTATTGTATATGAAAATCACTCAAAATATAAGGTACTTTTGAAACTCGCTCATCTCCCCGCGACCGCTTCACAATGATACTCAACGCACTTAATAACGGGCACAATCAAGCCACACACCATATAGGGAGAGATACCTCAATGACAGCGTATGTCATGGAATATGTTAGAATGATTGATTGGAAATAAGTAAGCTCTTATGAGAACTAATGCAATACTGCCTTTGTATTCTTTAAAGGAGTTGTATGATCATGAGGGGGCAGGTTCAAACGCCGGCCCGTACGTCTATTTAAAAAACTTCACTTCACTTACACCACTGGCTTTCGGCGAAGGAAAACATCGTGAGGAAACCTGCATACCCGAGATGTCACAATTAAAGGCATGTGAAGTCCGCCGCCGCACTAGGCGCGCGTAGTGGACTACACCCCCTCGTTGTTAGGGGAGGCTCGAGCTCCGAGCGTGGAGACGTATATGAGCTGATGATGATGACTAATTCTATATTACGTTATGCCGTGTCCTGAAGTCGATGATCATCATATAAGTCTTCACGTACTGACTGTACTAATGTCTTTTAAGCTACGCAACGGATTTCAATACAGTTTTCATAATAAATAGAGTGATCTAAGACGAAGTTTATATACGTATAGTTCCGTGTTAATTTGCTGATATTTTTTTATACCACAAAGGTGACAAACAGGCATACAGTCCCACCTGATGACACGCGGTTACCGTAGCTTATGGGCGCTTGCAATACCAGGGGCGTCACTCACGCGTTGCCGACCCTGTAAAAAGGGAGCAACTGTATAGGCAGTGAAAGGGACAAAGCGTAATGTACATTTCGTCGAAGGGCTATACAGGTGTCACTCCTGCATACCCCTACGACGCTACTCTATCCCTGGTCCCCCACTGCCGCTACAGCGTCTCCTCATGGAGCTATAACTGTGGCAGCCGTGGTAGATAACTAGTGTAGTATAACAATAATATATAACGAAATGGAGCTAATTAATTTGAGTGCGTCTGCCCGCGGGCCCCAAATAGACGGTTCCGTAGTCGGCTGCTCGTAAATCAAGTTTACGCGATCGAGTCTAGTGAAATATAGTCGATTTTAAATAACGGCGAGGTGGTCGGTCGAGTCCGAGTGATGTGTGCAAGCGATTCGACTAACGATAATTATTTAGGCTAGTTATAGAAAAATAATAAATATCCAATGTGTGTATGTAAGTAAATAAAATTATGGACGATTTTTTTAAGATAACATTTTTTTGCTAACTTAAAAATGGGAAAATTTTAAAAGTGTTTCCTATTTACATGATTTATATACAAAAATTGCTCGTTAAATAGTAATAGATAGATAGATAGACGTATCTCTCTAGCTATAAGTATGAAAGTTTGTTTGTTCATCACATCGCTTTTATTTGAAGCAGCGTCTACCTCACTACTAAGCATTGAGTAGCTACGTTTACTACTAAAAAAAATCTAAGAATGCATTTTATTAATAAGATACATCATATATTTAAATTTTAATAGCCTATGTGCTGTTCCAGAACATATTCTAACTCCGTGCCAAATTTCATCGCGATCCCTTCAGCGGTTTTGGCTTGAAATTGTAACAAACATACATCCATACTTACATGCCTATTTTTAATAATAAAGTAAAGTAAATAATTAGTAGATATTAAAAATAAGTTTGTCTCCTATTGTTACTCTTATTTTTTTTGCTATATCTTATGTATATACCCGACAGGGTCCACAATGTCAATTTAACTTATCTTAATTTTAATATTAATATTGTGGAATGCAAATAAATAATATAAATATGAATACTTAATATTCGCTAAAACGCTACTTGTCGAACCCGCTCGCACACAGTCAAACCTCGTCTTCGCATCTGAAGCCGTGAGAAAAATATATTAATTAAACGATTTAATGAATCATTCGATTTGAACTAAAATTGCGATTAACAACCGCGGTTCTAGGCCAGACGAGACATTTAGGTTAACACCATAGAATATTTTATCTATGTTTCTTACCTCACATTTTAAAATAAGGTAAAAAATAGGAAAAAAACTAAGGTCAGGAGCATCGAAAAATAAAAATGACTTATTGTAATTCCGTCGTGGTCGATTCTCAATTGCTATCATTATCTATACTAATATTATAAAGAGGAAAACTTTGTTTGTTTGGAATGAATAGGCTCAAAAACTACTGGACAGTTTTTAAAAATTGTTTCACCATTCGAAAGCTACATTATCCACGATTAACACAGTATAACGAATAACACAGGCTATATTTTATCCCTGTATTTAAGGTTTAACTTATAATATTCTTACTACATATATTATATACTTTTGTATTATAAATACTAGTGATTCCCGGCGGTTTCACCCTCGTTGGACGTGGACCTCAACTTTCCCCGGATAAAAAGTAGCCTATATTATTCCAGAACATATTCTAACTCTGTGCCAAATTTCATCGAGACCCCTTCACACGTTGTTACGTGAAAGAGTAACAAACATCAATTCATACATTCTTACATTTATAATATTAGTAGGGATTATGAATACATTCTCATGGTAGATCATACTTACTAACATTAACGCTATCTGGTTACCATAACACAAGCTCACTTTGATGCTTAATTTGGAATCAGATTGGCCGTGTGTGAAAAATATCCCAGGATATTTATTTATTTATTTATTATAATCGCGAAAGTTTGTATGTATGTTTGTTCCTCTTACACTCAAAAACTACTCAACGGATTTTGATGAAATTTGGTACCTTTAATACCTACATATTGGGATTAACACAGACTACTTTTATCCAGGGAAAATTGAAGATTCGCGGGTGAAACCGGGGGGAGTTCATAGTCACCAATATATTGATTAATAAAAGTATCGTTTAGAAGTATATGAGCGTTCTCGCGTGTTTGTTTTCTGTATATTGACACAAGTGTAACACGAAAGCTAATATCCTATACAAAATCTACACGATTTAGTCATGCTGTGTTATTTGTCTCGCTTGTTTGGCCCATATCTGTACACAGTGTCTGCCTAGAGCATTTAAAAAACTAAATAAAAAAATTTTAATATCCTGGGTCATTTTTCACGTACAAACAAGGCAGCTTGAGCTATAATAGTAGGGAAAAATGAAGTCAAGACCAAAATTTTAATAAGCCCAGAACCTGAAGACAGCAGGAAAAAAGCTAATGCTATGGTAACCAGATAGCTGATAGACTACATTTTAAATACATATTTACATCCAGACACAGGCCAAAGTGACATATTCATGCATATACTGATTTTCCTGGGTAAGATTCGAACAGTCAGGGTCACTAACCACAAAACCAACTGGTCCCTCAGCTTATTAACTGTAAATATAAAATAAAAATCCTGGGGGTTATTTTTTAAATACAAACTGATTATATGAAACCATCATACTCAGAAACTTTCGCATTTACAATATAAGTAGGATAATGTTTAAACCAGGTCTCTAAAGTTGGCATGACCATTTTGACGTATCGTGAAACTGGTTACGTAGTAATTTGCCGAGAATTTGCCGTAAATTATCCGTGAAAGAAAAAAATTTGCCGCGACCCAGGGTCAGGAGAAAAAGCTGGACCTGCTAACTTTACTCCAAGTTAGCAAGACCAATGTCGTATCTCAGGATTGGAAAGACGTAGAGCATTGTTTTTGGTCTTAAAAGTTGCCGAGAATTTGCCGTAAACGATCCGTCAAAAA
Source organism: Thyatira batis (assembly GCA_905147785.2). Lineage (NCBI taxonomy): Eukaryota > Metazoa > Arthropoda > Insecta > Lepidoptera > Drepanidae > Thyatira > Thyatira batis. The sequence continues at coordinate 1,355,675 of LR990512.1, read as the reverse complement.
AAATAATTTGCCGCGAATCGGTTTTTCGAGAAAAAGCCGATTTACTTGTTTTCGCTCCAAGTTAGCAAGACCAAATGTCGTTTCTCGGGATCGGAAACACGTACAGCCTTGTTCTTGGTCTTAAAAGTTGCCGAGAATTTGCCGTAAACGATCCGTCAAAAAAAATAATTTGCCGCGAATCGGGTTTTCGAGAAAAAGCCGATTTACTTGTTTTCGCTCCAAGTTAGCAAGACCAAATGTCGTTTCTCGGGATCGGAAACACGTACAGCCTTGTTCTTGGTCTTAAAAGTTGCCGAGAATTTGCCGTAAACGATCCGTCAAAAAAAATAATTTGCCGCGAATCGGTTTTTCGAGAAAAAGCCGATTTACTTGTTTTCGCTCCAAGTTAGCAAGACCAAATGTCGTTTCTCGGGATCGGAAACACGTACAGCCTTGTTCTTGGTCTTAAAAGTTGCCGAGAATTTGCCGTAAACGATCCGTCAAAAAAAATAATTTGCCGCGAATCGGGTTTTCGAATATCATATCGAAAAATGGGTAAGACAAAATAGTGAAATGGGTAATTAAATTAATATTGAGCAGTAAAATAGCTCAATGGACAATCACGAGTGGGGTGTTAAACATGACAAAATTTGTCTGTAAGAATAACATCTAAGCTACGACAATTATAGATACATTGAATCGAATATTCCGTCTATCCCTACTGCCACATCCAGGTAGGGATATGCGGCTTTTATATACAGATTTTAGGTTTGGGAGATAAAAAAAAAGATGTTATCAATTGTAAGTTAATATAGCCAATAAGAGTATTTTTTTAAATATTAGATACCCGCACCATGATTACTGATAATTCAGAGATAAGTTATTTCGTCATGAATTTCAGAATTGCGGGGCTTAAAAAAATGATCCACTGTTACCCAATCTCCCCTACATGCTTACAAACTTTCGCGATTAAAATATTAGTAGGATATACAAAGACTAATCGATTCGCCCTGGCTTTGCACGGGTAAAGCACAGCTAAAGTTCGACATGTGTTGTTTATTTTTTATAGTTTGTAGATATATGTAGTGTAAGTGTTTCCTAAAACGAGTTTAGCCGCCAATGCATTTAAGTGCGATTGAAAACAACGCTGTTATTTTATGAACTCTACGCAAGCGGTGCTGCAGCGGGACAGCTAGTCTGTACTAATGTTATAAATTATAAAAAAAAATTGTTTTTATTTTCTGTCATATATTTAACTCTTTTTTGCACTGGCATTTTGTTTTTTAACCGTGTTAAAAAAAAGGTATATAATATAGGTATATCTTTTATGTTTGTTCGCGGACAACTCCGTCGTTTAGGAACCGATTTTGATAAAAAATACTGTTTGAAACTAGGTATCTCAGGTACCATGATAAGGAAACCAGGATCTGATGATGGTATCCTTTAGAAATGGAGGGGAACATACGAAAATCGTACTGGTGACAAATGCGTTTGTAATATTTTTCATTAAGTATTTCAAAGTACTACAATTTTACGAAGGTCTCGATTCGATGTGATGATGGAGCTGAAATATAGTTGAGGGAAGTTCTCAACGATTTAAGTACAGTAATTACCTGTTGTTTGGGCTTGATTAATTTGTATTGATTGAGAACTTAGCACCCATATGGGTTATAAACCGACTTCCAAATTCGGAGGAAATTGTATGTTCGACTGTATGTATTTTTTATGTACATAACAAACCAATTCTAAAAAATCTTTTTAATTTGAACTAATATACTCCTGGGACTACCTCGTCTTCATTGGGACCAAGATAGAATCTGATAATGGAAAACTAGGGAAATCCAGGGTAAAATCAACTAAATCGGCTTTATCTCGAAAACCCGATTCGCGGCAAATTCTTTTTTTGACGGATCGTTTACGGCAAATTCTCGGCAACTTTTAAGACCAAGAACAAGGCTGTACGTGTTTCCGATCCCGAGAAACGACATTTGGTCTTGCTAACTTGGAGCGAAAACAAGTAAATCGGCTTTTTCTCGAAAAACCGATTCGCGGCAAATTATTTTTTTTGACGGATCGTTTACGGCAAATTCTCGGCAAATTATAAGACCAAAACCAAGGCTCTACGTCTTTTCAATCTTGAGATATGACATTGGTCTTGCTAACTTGGAGCGAAATCAAGTAAATCGGCTTTTTCTCGAAAACCCGATTCGCGGCAAATTCTTTTTTTGACGGATCGTTTACGGCAAATTCTCGGCAACTTTTAAGACCAAGAACAAGGCTGTACGTGTTTCCAATCCCGAGATATGACATTTGGTCTTGCTAACTTGGAGCGAAATCAAGTAAATCGGCTTTTTCTCGAAAACCCGATTCGCGGCAAATTCTTTTTTTTGACGGATCGTTTACGGCAAATTCTCGGCAAATTATAAGACCAAAACCAAGGCTCTACGTCTTTTCAATCTTGAGATATGACATTGGTCTTGCTAACTTGGAGTGAAATCAAGTAAATCGGCTTTTTCTCGAAAACCCGATTCGCGGCAAATTCTTTTTTTGACGGATCGTTTACGGCACATTCTCGGCAACTTTTAAGACCAAGAACAAGGCTGTACGTGTTTCCAATCCCGAGATATGACATTTGGTCTTGCTAACTTGGAGCGAAATCAAGTAAATCGGCTTTTTCTCTAAAACCCGATTCGCGGCAAATTATTTTTTTTGACGGATCGTTTACGGCAAATTCTCGGCAACTTTTAAGACCAAGAACAAGGCTGTATGTGTTTCCGATCCCGAGATATGACATTTGGTCTTGCTAACTTGGAGCGAAATCAAGTAAATCGGCTTTTTCTCGAAAAACCGATTCGCGGCAAATTATTTTTTTTGACGGATCGTTTACGGCAAATTCTCGGCAACTTTTAAGACCAAGAACAAGGCTGTACGTGTTTCCAATCCCGAGATATGACATTTGGTCTTGCTAACTTGGAGCGAAATCAAGTAAATCGGCTTTTTCTCGAAAACCCGGTTCGCGGCAAATTATTTTTTTTGACGGATCGTTTACGGCAAATTCTCGGCAACTTTTAAGACCAAGAACAAGGCTGTACGTGTTTCCGATCCCGAGAAACGACATTTGGTCTTGCTAACTTGGAGCGAAAACAAGTAAATCGGCTTTTTCTCGAAAACCCGATTCGCGGCAAATTATTTTTTTTGACGGATCGTTTACGGCAAATTCTCGGCAACTTTTAAGACCAAGAACAAGGCTGTACGTGTTTCCGATCCCGAGAAACGACATTTGGTCTTGCTAACTTGGAGCGAAAACAAGTAAATCGGCTTTTTCTCGAAAACCCGATTCGCGGCAAATTATTTTTTTTGACGGATCATTTACGGCAAATTCTCGGCAACTTTTAAGACCAAAAACAATGCTCTACGTCTTTCCAATCCTGAGATACGACATTGGTCTTGCTAACTTGGAGTAAAGTTAGCAGGTCCAGCTTTTTCTCCTGACCCTGGGTCGCGGCAAAATTTTTTTTTTCACGGATAATTTACGGCAAATTCTCGGCAAATTACTACGTAACCAGTTTCACGATACGTCAAAATGGTCATGCTAACTTTAGAGACCTGTTTAAACCTTTCTCTTGAATCACTCTACCTAAAACTGCATTAATATTACATAGTTTAAAAGATCTAAACTACAGACAGAAGGCAGCTTTGTTTTATACTATGTAAATTATCTGCATGACTATAATGCAGTCAATCAATCGGGATATTTATCAATCATCAAAATGGCCTTGTTTCATGTACCATATTAGACTGGACAGTTACAACGTATTACAATGGATTTCTATATTATTAAAGTAACATTTCAACCTATCCGTAGAACAAAGTTACATGTGACTTTGCACCCATAACCACTTTTATTGTATGTTTATGTCTACAATTATGTACCTATATTTAATAAATGGACAGTAATTAGTAATGTTTTAATATGTTGGTAAAATGTTCTCTAAACCAATTAAGTAAGAAAAAGTTAGGATAAAAATGGTAAAATATATGCAAGTCAAACTTCAAATCACTCTTCTCTATAGTAGGGATTTGGCAGATGTAACTTTGTTCTATGGATTGGTCAATTTAATTTATCACATTAATATTATAAAGGCAAAAGTTTGTGAGTGTGTATGTTTGTTACTTCTTCATGTCTAAATGGCTGGAGCGATTATAATAAACTTTGGCATGGAGTTAGCTGACATACTGGATTAACACATAGGTTACTTTTTATACCTGGAAAATTGCAGATCCCACTGGGAATGAGGGTGAAGCCACAAGGTAGAGGTAAGTAAATAAAGGACCCAAGACAAACATTTGTGTGCATGAATATGTCTGTTTGTAGTAGAAAAGAAGTTATATCAGCTCTCTGGATACCATAACACAAACTCTGCTTAGTATGGAATCAGATTTGCTCATGTGTGAATTATGTCCTGGGATATTTATCAATTCTATATTATTTCGTCATAAGATACAACAGAAGGGTGACAAAAGTGGTTTAGGGGTTCTTTCTGAGTAAAAAATCTATATACCTACATACTATTTGAAAATAATCCATGTGGTATAAATTACAATAGTTCTTTCATAATGGCAAGCTACTTACTAAAGAATCCTTGGCCAAATGTAAGTCATATTATTTTGCCAATATAGTTATTTGTATTTCCTAAACTATATTTTTAAGGATGGGATATCTTTGCCTTGCAGTGAGACAATCCAGGCTTTAAATAAATAATATTATTTCCTTGGGATGGCAATATTATCCTTTTATAAATTCTTAGTTATCAACTTAGTGACCTCTAGTGGTGTATTTAATAATCATAGTAGATTGTTGACTTAATAATTTTGAACACATAAAACAAGTTTAAATGGTGATTTTTTTTCAAGTAGTCTAAACATAGGATTGTGGATAGGCAGCTTTAAATATCAGTACATGTTTTGATTAACATGTGTCTTATGAATTCAAGATATTCTAGTTACTTAAATTAATCCTCTGCTTAAATTGCAGAAAAAATTGATTAGTGTAGTTCCATTTAGAGCTAAGTATAAAGAATAAATCACCTATATTATTCATTGTTAAAGAAACCTTATTTATATATTGTGTGGATAGAACAGAATACAAAAAGCATTGCTATAAAAAAACTTGCTTCAGTTACCATGAGCACAGTGTTTATCAAGCTTATAATAAGTTTTTAAATAATAATATTTACCGACCAGCCAAGATTTCCAACATACTAATGATAAATAGTGGATTTATAGACGTACACGATGTCCGCGCTCTAACGTGTGTAAATAAACAAATTCAATCTGTAAACATAGGCACAAAGAGAACATAAAAACTGCGATTTGCGATCTAATTCCGCGTACCTACCGACAACAACGGAGGCTGATTATGTGTCCATTGATACAAGAGTACAAAAAAATGCATCAAGATATGTTGCACGGCTTGCAACGTGAAACTGTGAGAATATTTACCAATTTTCTCACAATCTCTCCCTCTAGGTTACCTTATTGTAGAGTATGCGACACGTTCGAGCGAACAAATCCCGAGAAACAATTCAGATTCGCACTGAATTTACAGCACCACAATGGTACTGGCACATTTCGAATTCAATTGCGTGATCAAAACATAGCCTTTGTGAGCTTCCAACGTAGTCGTAATGTGTTTTATGTTAATAAAACACATGCGTTAATCATTGAAGATGGCCAACAAAGCCATTTACAGAGCGTAGGTTCAATTATTTGAATGTATTTTGAAAAAAATGCTGTTGCTTTTCGACACTGAAATGGCATAACACGCAAACACTTTGGGGAATTTTCACTAAGAAACACTTCACTTTTCCGATACAGTACTTTCGTGGAACGCGAGATAGGCCACGGTATGCATTTTCTCACTCACCTTGTTGTTTATTTGCTATTTTATTGAAACAGTTTTGAAATACTTCATATAAATGCATAGGCTCGTCATCGCTCGTCGCCATTTTGGAATTTACTGTCCAAATAAAGCATAGACAAAACAGAGGACAACTAAACAGAGACTGGTCGAAAACTTGGACAGAACTACTTGTTCTAGATAAAATATATTGTGCGCTCAATACATGAATTTATTAATTTTATTAAGGATTTAGGTAGATCCATTTAATTACTTATAGTGGTAAAAAGGTTATTTTCATTAAATTGTTTACAACTTAACAGTTTTCTGTCATAAAGTTTTCATCGTAGTTTCATCACATTTACATTTCGTTTATAATTTAAAGACTATAGAATGAGTAGAAGTAATGTTGTAGAATCGACTTAGAAAATTTATATCTGCAAGAAAAAAAATTCATTTTGACACAAGCCAACTTCGACAACTTGTTTCGACTTCGACAATTTTATTTGTATGTAGAACATGGATAATTTCAATATTTGCTAAACCTGCATAATATTTGTTACAGCCTCAGTCACTAATTTTCCTATATCAGAGCGTCGCGCGTCGATAGACTATTGTCAACAACGTGAAGAGGACGTATCAAATGTAATTTCATTAGAGTACATGGAATACGAAATTAAACTTCTTTCGAAATTACATATAAAAATACACAAAACTGAAAAGAACTTCCAACATGTAGTTGAATCGATAAATATTTTTAGTATGTTTAGGCGACTTATGCCAAAACTTACGCACATCACTATATCAGTTTTTTAACACGAAATTTTGTTTGACGTAAGAGCCTACAAAATTTTCGAGTGCACTTACAAAATAAAGTAAAAAATTCACATCTCATCTTCATGTAACATGTTCTCACTGAATTCCATTAACAGTCAAAACCAGGTAAATATATTTTACGTATGGATGAAACAATTACTAGTTCTAGTGCTCGATAAAAACAAAAAAATGTTTTGTCATCATATAACCTTTTGTCATTGCAGATTTTAGTTAGTTTTAGTCAGTTATCGTCAAGGTACTCCGGTGTTTTTAAGCAAAGGAAACAGAGTAGTGGTAGGAGTAAACATGTGAATGGGAAAGAGGGTTCGTCAGGCGTTTACGATCCATCAATCTGTCGCGAAAGTTTGGAAGAAGCTCTGAAGAACTTTGATAAAAATGCACTAAGTGAGATGCGTAGACTAGACTTACGGTCGCTGGCGACGGTAGCTGGGACGTCGCGAGCACCGCTGAGGCAACTAGCGGAGCTCACATCAGCGAGAAAGATTTCCCATGTCTCGTCAGATTCATTTGAAAAGAACAAAAATGGATGGACAGAAACACCGACTGTTACAGTGGATTTACGCGGGAAGAACACCAGGTAAGGTCCTATATATTTTCCACATGATTAAGCAATGTTTTTTCATATTATACATTTACATTGAAAGCCTAAAAAAGTATGAGTAACCTACAAAGTTGCTTAGAACTATAATTTGTTATATAAAATCAGAATGGTGCAGAATCTACATACAGGCTTACACATTTACAACATAAAGTCTCTGTAAGATGAGGGCTACCTATTGTAACAAGACCACTACTTCTTTTTGCGACATGGAATGGAGTGGATAAGATAAAGATACTCTAATACCAGGATTATAAACCTGATTAATTATCTTATATATAAAATTCTCGTGTCACAATGCTAGTTACCATACATACCTCTGAAATGGCTTGACTGATTTTTATATGCATATTCGGTAAGTCTGAGAATCGGCTACTATCTATTTTTGATACCCCTGTGATCACGGGAATGGGAACTGCGTGGGTGAAACCAAGGGGTGGCAGCTAGTAATTATTTAAAATAATGATGTAATAGGCATGAAATATCTTATTATTGTTTTGGCTGACCATTTATCTGCAGTAGATCTGTAGTCTGTAGGAGATACTGGTCTCCAAGCCAAGCTTAGGTCTCTGTGGATAACCAGCCACCTCCTTGGACTATTTTAAACTATTATTACAGTTGAATGCATGTTGATTGTCATGTGTTGATTTAGACTTTTAGCATATAATATAATAATAAATATCCTGGGACATTTTTCACACTCTGCCAATCCAAAATAAGCATCAAATTGAGCTTCCTTGTGTTATGGTAACCAGTTAGCTAATATACTACATATACTATGTTTTATATACAATACATACTTATGTAGATGTTTACATCCATCATTTGAAATCCTATAAGAATAAAAATAAACAACATCCATCCATTTCTTATTCACAGATTCAGTTTCACAAACAATTTCATGGGTCTGCTTGCAAATAGCATACAAGATAGCACATTCAAATACAACATACAAGTGCGGGGGTTCAAGACGGAGCGGAGCATCCATGCTGACTTCAAGAGGAACCCTAACCTAATCAATAGACTGCGTAAGTTTTTCGGTCAGTATAAATTTAGTTTAAGATTAGTTTTAGGAACTCTAATTTAGAGAAGTCTATCTACAGTCACTTTCCTGAACCCCTGTCTAAATATGGATGCTGATATGCAATAATGTGTCAACCCACAATAAGTCGAAAACAAAGGCTTAGATATATTTTTATAATGGATAGCGTATTTAACATGCTACAAAAGTGTTTCAAGTCATCTAAAACATAAAAGTACATAAGAAATGGTTTTATATCATACAAAAAGTCCTAAATAACATAGACATTGTATTCTTTAAACGTCATTTTCTCAAAATCAAGTTCATGAGGGTTAACACATTATTGCTTATCAGCATCCATATTTACTGTGTATTTTAATATTTTCATGCTAAGTGACTATTATCTGTAAATGCCATTATTTAGTTTAGACCATATTCCCCTAACTTGGTTACTTAGCCAAGTAAAGTTCTATTTCAATTTGATACAAGTGGTTAGCTTTGTGGTGTGTGCTTTGTGTGAATCCCACCCAGGACAAATACGTGTATTTAAAAAGTAGTATATCAGCTATCTGGTTACCATAGCACCAGCTCTGTTTAGTTTGGAATCAGATTGGCCATGTGTGAAAATGCCTCAAGATATTTATTTATCACTACATTTCATTTCAAACCAACTATAGATCAAAATGTCCCCATTCCATGGTCCCCAGGGCTCAGTGCATCAGACAGCACAGAGAAGCCCCCGGCGGTAGGCCCCGACGTGGCGCCCCGGCTGGAGAAGCTCCTCAACGAGGACATGGCACATCTCACCGTTCAACAGAAGGATAAGATCAAGATTGCCTTTGCCGAAGGGTATTTAGCTGGTATGTATGGTATTTTTTTTATTAATTATTAACTAGCTGCCTCCGCGCGGTTTTACCCGGGTAGTTCCCGTTCCCTTGGGAATACAGGGATAAAATATAGCCTATGTTATTCAGTGATAATGTAGCTTTCTAATGAAAAAAAAACGGCCAAGTGCGAGTCGGACTCGCGCACCGAGGGTTCCGTACAAACCTGCAAGGTTTACAAAGTTCGTTCATTACGACAATCGAGTCATAACTATGGTGAGGAAAAAAGTAATAAGTTTATATTTATTAAAAAATATATATTTTGTAATGTAACTAAAAATTTAAGGTTTTCGGAATTTTTCCTTTATGTGTGCTATAAAACATTGCTTCATGCCAAATTTCAAGATTTTAGGTCGACTGGAAGTACCCTTTAGGTTTTGATTCCCTTGCGAGTACTTGCGAGTTTCAAAATATGCAGCTTAAATTGCTGTTTCTTTTGATTGCGTTGACATAGAAGTTTGATTTTGTTACAGCTTAAAGGTATTATAGACCTGAGTATTTGGTATGAATTTCAATTTAATACCTCTACGCGTTTATGAGGAAATGGGTAGTAAGTTTAAAATTATTAAAAAAATATATATTATGTGATGTAACAAAAAATTTATGGTTTTCGTAATTTTTCCTTTATCTATGCTATAAGACGTTGCTTCGTACCAAATTTCAAGATTCTGAGTTCACGGGAAGCACCCTGTAGGTTTTGATTCCCTTGCAAGTGTCGAAAATTTGCGGCATAAACGGCTGTATCTTTTGATTGCGTTGGCTTAGAAGTTTGATTTTTTCACAGCTTCAAGGGACAGTAGACCTGAGTAATTGATATAAATTTCAGCTTCATACCTCCACGCGTTCCTGAGAAAAAGGGTCTTGACAGACGGACGGACGGACGGACAGACGGACAACAAAGTGATCCTATAAGGGTTCCGTTTTTTCCTTTTGAGGTACGGAACCCTAAAAATAATGATTAAAATCGGTCCTGTACTTTTTGAGTCTTTATAATATTAGTGTAGATGGGCTTGAATTTAGTCTCTGACCCATCCATACAAAAACCTAGGATGGAGCATGCTTGCCCAGAAGAAACCTATTCACCCTAGCCTTGAAAATTCCTAGATTGTAGGCGTCGGGAAACACAGACGCTGGAAGCAAGTTCCACTCCCTCGCTGTCCGCATTATAAATGTGGAAGCGAACCGATGTGTCCGTATGTTCGGTATGTCGACAACGTATGGGTAGAAATTATCCCGGCGTCTTGTGGTTCGGTGTAAAAAGGGATAGTGGAGTCAGGTCGAATGTGACTACTCATAAGGGCTTATGAAGGCCTATTTGTATCCTAACTAATATTATAAATGCGAAAGTAAATCTCACTTTATAGATAGACTAGCTGCCTCCCCGCGGTTTTACCCGCGTAGTTCCCGTTCCCGTGGGAATACAGAGATAAAATATAGATAAAATATATATAGGGATAATGTAGCTTTCCAAAGGTGAAAGAATTTTTGAAATTTGTCCAGTAGTTTCGGAGCCTATTCATTACAAACAAACAAACAAATCTTTCCCCTTTATAATATTAGTATAGATAACACTTTATTGTACACCAAAAAAGTATTATATGTAGTATATCAGCTATCTGGTTACCATAACACAAGCTCACTTTGAAGCTTACTTTGGAATCAGATTGGCCGTGTGTGAAAAATGTCCCAGGATATTTATTTATTTATTTAAACAGGTTCCCACCCAGACAACGCTCGCGGTACTAAAGCATCTAAATACCTCAAGTTGGTGCAACAATTGCTCACCATCGTGCTGTTCCTGGCGATCTTCGTCAGCCTCATGGCATCAGTCAGCGGAACTGTCTTCAGGTAACTGTCCATAAAGTGCACTGGTTTTACTAATATAATATGAATTTGATGACGTGTCATTGAAATTTGAGTCTTATTGATTTGTATAATTAGCAGAGCATTTTTGTAATATTTCCACAAAAAGACACAAATCAAAATTTAACTACATGTATGAACCTTCCTCTTGAATCACTTTATCTATTAAAGAAAATGATCTATGTTATCCTATCCAGGGATATTTTTTTACACCCGCTCAATCTGATTGCAAACTAAGCAGAGCTTATGCTATGGTAAATAATTGCTCATATAGTACATGTACTACATTTAAATACATGTTTATACATACTACCTCTGCCCTGCGGTTACGCCCGCATTCCCGGGGAATCTTCAATTTTCCCGGGATAAACATTAGCCTATATGTTAATTATGTCAGGTAACTCCATTTCAAATTTATTGAATTAGCTCCAACTGCTTAAGCGCGAAGAAGTAACAAACATACACACAAACTTTCGCCTTATAATATAGTGTGATTAACATCCACACACAGAACAAACAAAAATCTGGATGTAAATATACATATAAGTATGTATTTTAAATTATATATGTAGTATATCAGCTATCTGGTTACCATAACACATGCTCTGCTTAGTTTGGAATCAGATTGGCCGTGTGTGAAAAATGTAAAAGATAGACATTCAGCATACAGCAGGCGGCTTAAATAAGACATGATATATGATAATATTGTAAAGCCGTGGTGGTTTAGTTGGAAACGCGCCGACTCACGATCATGAGGGTGCAGGTTCAAACCCCTGGCCCGTACGTCTGAGTTTAAAAACTTACGTACGGATTCACACCACTGGCTTAATTTGGTGAAGAAAAACATCGTGAGGAAACCTGCATGCCCGAGATGTCACAATTAAAGGCATGTGAAGTTCGCCAATCCGCACTAGGCCCGTGTGGTGGACTATGGCCTAAACCCCCTCGTTGTTAGGGGAGGCTCGAGCTCCGAGCGTGGAGACGTATATGAGCTGATGATGATGATGATAATATTATTATTGCACAATAACCAGTTGTGGTACGTGAACATGCGCAGGATCCAGTTGGGGAACCAAGTGGAGGTGGACCCTGAGGACATCTCGGTCACCTTCGACGACGTCAAGGGAGCTGATGAGGCGAAGCAGGAGCTCAAAGATGTTGTGAGTATACCATCAGATCTGCTACACAATGTAGCCTACATTGTAAAGTTAATTATGAGGATAACAACTCCTACTTAACACATTTTTGCGGGTTTTGCTACAAAGTAGAATGTTTTTGTACATTAAAAATTGTAATAAACATACTTTGCTAAGGAAATAAATGGAGAAGTATTTTTAAAGTAAAATACTGAAAGTATCATTGAAAAATGTCAAATAGATCGTAAGATATAAAATATTTTATGGAAAGCCTTTTTTAGGCGCAAAAATAAAAAAAAAACTTTTCAGCTTTATATATTAAGTTTTAATACGATGATGAACAAATTTACCCCACATTTTTGTCCCTAGGTTGAATTCCTAAAGTCCCCGGAGAAGTTCTCGTCCCTCGGGGGCAAGTTGCCCAAGGGGGTACTACTTGTAGGGCCCCCGGGAACTGGGAAGACTCTACTGGCAAGGGCAGTGGCTGGGGAAGCGAGGGTACCATTCTTCCACGCCGCTGGACCGGAGTTCGATGAGATACTGGTCGGACAAGGGGCAAGGAGAGTCAGGGATCTATTTAGTAAGTGATATTTTACTTGATGCTTAATGCTATATATAGAAACAATGTTTTGTTAATAATTATATAATAGATATCCTAAATTTAAATTAAAAAAATGCACATTGTACAATATAACATATACAAATGTAAAAAATATAATGCCAAAAATAAATAGTCAAATAATGAGCACTATTATTGTCTAATAAATGTATAGCCTATCTCTTTAGATTACACTAGTGGATCTTTCATTTTTCCGGGATAAAAAGTAGCCTATGTCTTTTCTGGCTTTCAGGCTTTAGACTATCTGTGTACCAAATTTAATTCAAATTGGTTGAATAGTTTCAGCGTGAAAGCGTGGATAACCATGTGGATACATCCACAAGAATTTAAAAGAAATATCAGCTATCTGATTGCTATAGCACAAGCTCTACTAAGTTTAGTCAGATTGCCCATGTATGAAAAATGTCCCAGGATATTTATTTATTTTTTAAATGACAGCTCGGTTGGCTTTGTGGTTAGTGACCCTGACTTTCAAGCCGCGGGTCGTGGGTTCGAATCCCACCCAGGACAAACATTTGTATGCATGAATATGTCTGTTTGTCCTGTGTCTGGATGTAAATACCTATATAAGTATGTATTTAAAAGTACTATATGTAGTATATCAGCTATCTGGTTACCATATTACAAGCTCTACTTAGTTTAGTCAGATTACCTATGTATGAAAAATGTCCCAGGATATTAATTTTTTTTTTTTAATACGTTTGTGATCGACAGAGGCGGCCAAGGAGCGGGCCCCGTGCGTGATATTCATCGACGAGATAGACTCTGTCGGCGCCAAGCGGACCAACAGTGTACTACACCCTTATGCTAATCAGGTAAACATACTTTAAATCCTTTACGACAGCCCGGTTGGCTTTGAGGTTAGTGAGCCTGACTTTCAAGCCGCGGGTCGTGGGTTCGAATCCCACCCAGGACAAACATTTGTATGCATGAATATGTCTGTTTGTTCTGTGTCTGGATGTAAATATCTTTATAAGTATGTATTTAAAAGTAGTATATGTCACCTATCTGGTTACCATAACACAAGCTCTGCTTAATTTGGAATCAGATTGGCCATCTGTAAAAAATGTCCTGGGATATTTATTTTTTATTTGGTGACCTGATGAAACTCCAAGGAAAATAGTCATTTTGTTTCTTAGTTTTGTATATCAGGTATCTTATTAGAAATAAAATAGACCTATTTATTCATTCAAATAGGTCGCCACAGGCCCTTTTAAACGGTCACTCTTATGCTCGGTTTGGAAAGTTGCTTTTACTGAGAAGTTCCACCAATAAACTCAGCTATTACTATTTTCAAAACTAACTTAAATCTAATACAATAAACATTTTTCTAACAAGTAATCCAATACACTGTAAAAGCCCTTTTGATTTAAAGCTTTCCTTACTACCTGCTTAAGTTTATGTTCTGGTAAATAAATCTGGTCACATGTAAAAAATGTCATAAATATGTATACCATTAGCATTAAAATTTACCTTCCACATTTCAGACGATAAACCAGCTGCTATCTGAAATGGATGGATTCCATCAGAACGAAGGTGTGATCGTGTTAGGAGCCACCAACCGACGAGATGACCTCGACCAGGCGTTACTGCGGCCTGGGAGGTTCGACGTCGAGGTACGTGAAGGTCTGGGGCTTGTGGGGACATGTGACCCTAGGGATATGTAAAGTGGACCCTAAGGGTTGAGGGGATATGTGACCCTAGGATGTAGGGGACATGTGCCCCTAGGGATATGTAAGGTCTAAACCCTAAGGGGTTGGGGGATATGTGACCCTATGACCTGGGACGACATGTGCTCCTAGGGGTTATGTAGCTCTAGGGTCTAGACTCTAGTGTGCCTTCGGGTCATGTCTATGTAAACATGGTGACTATTATTTGTATAGTAATCAGGAGTTTAATATTAATTATGCTTTCACAAGCACTTATGAATAGTCAGACTCTAACGTTCGGTTCTGAAGGTTGGTTTCGCCGAAAAGTCTCACTTTTACGCTAACATTAGTAAACCGATTTAAATGAACACAGATACTCTAGAGCCTGAGAAAGGACATAGGCTACTTCTTATCCCGGATAAATGAAAGATCTCCCGGGTACCCGGGTGAAACCTCGGGGAGCCGACAAGTACCTAATATTACATTACATTACATTGAACACCGTTTTGCTGACCCACCAATACAGCGTGGCCGCATTAGGTGTGCGGCCACTTCAGTGCGTACATATTCAGTCAGCGAAACGGTCACATTCATTAGCTTAGCCATTTACCTAGCATCCAGCAATTTAATTATAAAAACTTTTATATCTTTTATCAATGTGTCCTTGCCTTTTCAATCAGCAGTCCTAACACTAAAGTCGCGACCCCTACAAGTATTTTACTTCCAAAAACATCACTACTATATATTACCCTTTCTTATATTCCAGGTGACAGTCCCCACGCCGGACTACGTGGGTAGACGCGACATCCTCCAGCTGTATGTGGGCCGTGTGCGAGCGCATACCGACGTGGACGTGGAGCTCCTCGCGAGGGGGACCACCGGCTTCACTGGCGCGGACCTCGAGAACATGGTCAACCAGGCCGCGCTCAAGTACGTACTCTGCCGGGGATAGGGTCCTACTGTGTTAGAGATAGTCCCCGAACTAGCCAGGGACATGCCCCTACCTAGTCAGGGGACAGGGTCCTACTCGGGCGCGCACTCCGACGTGGACGTGGAGCTCCTCGCGAGGGGGACCACCGGCTTCACCGGCGCGGACCTCGAGAACATGGTCAACCAGGCCGCGCTCAAGTATGTACTCTGCCGGGGATAGGGTCCTACTTTGTTAGAGATAGTCCCCGAACTTGCCAAGGACATGCCCCTACTTAGTCAGGGGACAGGGTCCTACTCAGGCGCGCACCCCGACGTGGACGTGGAGCTCCTCGCGAGGGGTACCACCGGCTTCACCGGCGCGGACCTCGAGAACATGGTCAACCAGGCTGCGCTCAAGTATGTACCATGCCGGGGATAGGGTCCTACTCTGACAGGGATAGTCCCCGAACTTGCCAGGGACATGCCCCTACTTAGTCAGGGGACAGGGTCCTACTCAGGCGCGCACCCCGACGTGGACGTGGAGCTCCTCGCGAGGGGTACCACCGGCTTCACCGGCGCGGACCTCGAGAACATGGTCAACCAGGCTGCGCTCAAGTATGTACCATGCCGGGGATAGGGTCCTACTCTGACAGGGATAGTCCCCGAACTTGCCAGGGACATGCCCCTACTTAGTCAGGGGACAGGGTCCTACTCAGGTGCGCACCCCGACGTGGACGTGGAGCTCCTCGCGAGGGGTACCACCGGCTTCACCGGCGCGGACCTCGAGAACATGGTCAACCAGGCTGCGCTCAAGTATGTACCATGCCGGGGATAGGGTCCTACTCTGACAGGGATAGTCCCCGAACTTGCCAGGGACATGCCCCTACTTAGTCAGGGGACAGGGTCCTACTCAGGCGCGCACCCCGACGTGGACGTGGAGCTCCTCGCGAGGGGGACCACTGGCTTCACCGGCGCGGACCTCGAGAACATGGTCAACCAGGCTGCGCTCAAGTATGTACCATGCCGGGGATAGGGTCCTACTCTGACAGGGATAGTCCCCGAACTTGCCAGGGACATGCCCCTACTTAGTCAGGGGACAGGGTCCTATTGGGGCGCGCACTCCGACGTGGACGTGGAGCTCCTCGCGAGGGGGACCACCGGCTTCACCGGCGCGGACCTCGAGAACATGGTCAACCAGGCCGCGCTCAAGTATGTGTGCTTAGTGTACCCCGGGGATAGGGTCCTACTCTAACAGGGATAGTCACCGACCTTGCCAGGGATTTGCCCCTACCTAGTCAGGGAACAGGGTCCTACTCTACCAGGGATATGACCCTTCCAAGTCAGGGATGGTCCTACACTGCCAGAGACATGCCCCTAACCTATCAGAGGCATGCCCCTAACCTGCCGGGGACATGACCCTAGTCTACCAGTGCCTTGCCCCTGCCAGGACCAGTACCCTACTTTGCCAGGATCGGTCCTCGATCCGATCTGATCCTCGGCCAGGGCCCGACCCTGCCAGAACGGTGTCCCTACCATGTCAGAACCAGTGCCCTACCCTGTCAGGGACATGCCCCTACTCTGCCAGGCCTAATCCCCTACTCTGGGTAGTACCAGTCAGTGGCCCAACATAAAGCTTTGGGAAGTTCTCGGTCTCCTTATTTACTAGTTACAAATGTTACAATACATACCGGTTTGTACAGACACCAATATCTAAGGGATCCATGTTGATACTATAAAGTTGAAACAGTTGGAATGCACTAATCTCAGAAACTACTAGATCGAATTTAATAGTTCGTTAATCTAGGATGGCTATAGGTTATATAACATCACGCTAGAGCCAATAGTAGCCGAGGATTAATTAAAGAAGATACAGTATCATATAATATTTCAGAGTCTTAACTTTTATTTTGCCATTGGTTGGTGGACCTATGTCCACACATGCTCTATTCTCATATCTATATTATTATGTCTAGCTGTGTGTCTTCGTTATAAAATAAAAAAATAAATTATTCCAGGGCAGCAATAGACGGTGCCAAAAACGTGACAATGAAGTATATGTCGGAAGCCCGGGACAAGGTGCTGATGGGCCCGGAGCGCCGCTCGAGGCTGCCCGATGAAGAAGCCAACGCGATCACCGCTTACCATGAGGGTGGTCATGCCGTCGTCGCATACTACACTAAGGTACACTATATACTTATTTATATACATGATTTTCTATACTTATATATGGATGCTGATAGGCAATAATGTGTTAACCCTCATAAACTTGGTTTTGAGAAAATGGCGTCTTAAGATAATTTGATGTATGTGATTTACGACTTTTTGAATGATATTAATCCATTTTTATGTATATTTGTTTATGTTCTTTTATGTTTTAGATGACTCGAAATACTTTTTTAAAATGTTAAAAACGTCATGGATTATTTATAAATATATATCAAAATCTTTGTTTTCTACTTTTTGTGGGTTGACACATGATTGCTTATCAGTATCCATATAACTAGTGGCTCGCCGGGGTTTCACCCGCGAACCCGGGAGATCTTCCATTTTCCCATGATAAAAAGTAGCCTTATATCCTTTCTCAGGCTCTAGACTATCTGTTTACCAAATTTCATTTAAATCGGTTCATTAGTTTATACATGAAAGCGAGACAGACAGACAGTTACTTTCGCATTTATAATATTAGTATAGATTGTATATATTTCTTTTTGATGTTTTCAGGATTCTCATCCGTTACACAAGGTCACAATAATGCCTCGGGGGCCTTCACTAGGACACACGGCCTACATACCAGCCAAAGAAAGGTAACATACCTTTACAAAAAAAATTGTGTACTCAAAATTGTAGTACATATAAGTAATTTTTAACCGACTTCAAAAATGGAGGTTTTGTGTTCCGATGTTATGTCTATTCAAAAAATCTTAATATTCTTTAATTCTATTAAATAGTAGAGATGCTATTTGGTGTCTCTTTCTGTCGCACTAAGTATATCTCCCTTTTGCATATGGATATTATAATAAAGATTGTTTTTAACCGACTTCCCAAAAAGAAGGAGGGGGTTCTCAATTCGGCCGGTATTTTTTTTTTCTTTCTATTATTTATTGTTGTCCATAGAAAACAATTTAATGTTAGTGTCTGTTTAATGTCAAAAACAGTTATTTCTTAAATGCATATAAATGCTATTTAATATTATTTTTCTTAAACTTATTTGTATCAACTGATCTACTAAATGGTTAGACTGATTTTGACTCTCACTGGCAAATAGCAGTTTTTTAGAAATAACAACATAGTATTCCACGTGGGCATAGTTTTGAAAATATAATTGAAACATATTAGTTCAAAATTAATAAGAGTTTTTTAAATTATAGATACCACGTGACGAAGCAGCAACTCCTCGCGATGATGGACACCATGATGGGTGGCCGCGCCGCCGAGGAGCTCATCTTCGGACCTGACAAGATCACATCCGGTAAGCATCAATATCTTTTATTTATTTATTCATTTTTAAGACCGACAGCAGTAACCGACTGACAGAAGACCAACAGCCAAAACAAACGATATAATATCGATTAATAATATCAAAAAGCCAATAACAGGTCTTCACGAATAAGAAAAAATCTAAGAAATATCTGTGCCAAAGAACATTACCAGATATCTATACTAATATTATAAAGAGGAAAGATTTGTTTGTTTGTTTGTTTGTAATGAATAGGCTCCGAAACTACTGGACCGATTTCAAAAATTCTTTCACCTTTGGAAAGCTACATTATCCCCGAGTAACATAGGCTATATTTTATCCCTGTATTCCCACGGGAACGGGAACTACGCGGGTAAAACCGCGGGGAGGCAGCTATATATATAGCTGCCGCAGTAGTTTCAAACACACACTAGATTAAACAAAAAATTCATTGCTTAGTATTCACCTTGCTGATGCCACACTTGTGCAGAATATATCTTAATTCCTAATAATATTATAAATTTATCCCAAGATAATTTCGCGTCCCTATGGAAGTAATTTTAAAGACGTATTCCCGTCAAAAGGGTTTTGCTGAAAACCAGTGCTAAGTATTCCTCCATGTTTACTTAGCAAATGCTGACGCATAATCCTTTTCCTTACATGTAATTATTTTTAAGAAGGCGTTTGTATTTAATATTATGTGTGAGGAATAAATGAATTCTTATTCTATTCTATATAAATATAAATATCCTGGGACATTTATATTTATATTCTATTCTATTACAGGTGCATCGTCCGACCTCCGTCAGGCGACGTCCATAGCGAGCCACATGGTGCGCGAGTGGGGCATGAGTGACAAAGTAGGGCTCCGAGCGCTGGAGCCTCGCCAGCAGCCCCACGAAGCCCTGGGACCCTACACCAGCGAGCTGGTGAGTCTACCTACCCTATACTATATCTGAACGCTTGCCACGTAGGAATGATCGATTTAAAAATATCGATGTTTTTGACCTTTTTTTTCTCTCAACGTAAGGAGCGACCTTTTTTTAGCTGTCGGCCGTTGCACAGGACCATCCCTCATCCCAAACGTGACCTTGGGAAATACAAATAAAAATGATGATGATGATTGGTCCGACCGATTTCGGCCATGGCGATCACTTTGCCTCCTCCAAACAACAATATTTAATTATTGATTTTTAAGGTAGCTACAAAGGTAACCAAGCGGTCATATAATATGTTGATACGTTACCAGGTGGACGGTGAAATCAAGAAGTTGTTGTCGGAGAGCTACGAGCGCGCGAAGGCGATCCTGCGGGCGCACGCGCGCGAGCACAAGGCGCTCGCCGACGCGCTGCTCAAGTGGGTATACACAACTACTACACTATACACCACTACACACAACAACAACACTATACACCACTACACTAGACACAACTACACTAGACACAGCTACGAGCGCGCGAAGGCGATCCTGCGGGCGCACGCGCGCGAGCACAAGGCGCTCGCCGACGCGCTGCTCAAGTGGGTATACACAACTACTACACTATACACCACTACACACAACAACAACACTATACACCACTACACTAGACACAACTACACTAGACACAGCTACGAGCGCGCGAAGGCGATCCTGCGGGCGCACGCGCGCGAGCACAAGGCGCTCGCCGACGCGCTGCTCAAGTGGGTATACACAACTACTACACTATACACCACTACAAACAACAACAACACTATACACCACTACACTAGACACAACTATACTAGACACAGCTACGAGCGCGCGAAGGCGATCCTGCGGGCGCACGCGCGCGAGCACAAGGCGCTCGCCGACGCGCTGCTCAAGTGGGTATACACAACTACTACACTATACACCACTACACACAACAACAACACTATACACCACTACACTAGACACAACTACACTAGACACAGCTACGAGCGCGCGAAGGCGATCCTGCGGGCGCACGCGCGCGAGCACAAGGCGCTCGCCGACGCGCTGCTCAAGTGGGTATACACAACTACTACACTATACACCACTACACACAACAACAACACTATACACCACTACACTAGACACAACTACACTAGACACAGCTACGAGCGCGCGAAGGCGATCCTGCGGGCGCACGCGCGCGAGCACAAGGCGCTCGCCGACGCGCTGCTCAAGTGGGTATACACAACTACTACACTATACACCACTACAAACAACAACAACACTATACACCACTACACTAGACACAACTATACTAGACACAGCTACGAGCGCGCGAAGGCGATCCTGCGGGCGCACGCGCGCGAGCACAAGGCGCTCGCCGACGCGCTGCTCAAGTGGGTATACACAACTACTACACTATACACCACTACACACAACAACAACACTATACACCACTACACTAGACACAACTACACTAGACACAGCTACGAGCGCGCGAAGGCGATCCTGCGGGCGCACGCGCGCGAGCACAAGGCGCTCGCCGACGCGCTGCTCAAGTGGGTATACACAACTACTACACTATACACCACTACACACAACAACAACACTATACACCACTACACTAGACACAACTACACTAGACACAGCTACGAGCGCGCGAAGGCGATCCTGCGGGCGCACGCGCGCGAGCACAAGGCGCTCGCCGACGCGCTGCTCAAGTGGGTATACACAACTACTACACTATACACCACTACACACAACAACAACACTATACACCACTACACTAGACACAACTACACTAGACACAGCTACGAGCGCGCGAAGGCGATCCTGCGGGCGCACGCGCGCGAGCACAAGGCGCTCGCCGACGCGCTGCTCAAGTGGGTATACACAACTACTACACTATCATAAAACTTCATATATGTGTTTTATATCTGTGTTACCAAAACATGGGTTTCTCCTTCTCTGAGCAACTGGCGAACTTTATGATTTCGCTCACAAATACTGTAATTAATAACTCGTCTGACAAATTTCTCGTCGTAGGTGACTTTAACATGAGTAACATTAAATGGACTTATACAAGTTCCTCTTTTCTGCGACCATCCAACGCACGTAGTCAGGACGAGACTTTTTTTCTTGATGGACTATCTATTTTAGACTTTTCGCAATTCAACGGAGTTGTCAATAAATTCAATAGGTTACTAGACCTAGTTTTATCTAACGATGATGTTATTGTGTCAGAGTGTTGCAGCCCACTGGTTCCTTTGGATGCTCATCACAGTGCTCTGGATATTGTGACGAAATTTATTCAACTTAGCCCTCTCAAACCCACAAGCCATATTAAGTACTTTTACGACAAAGGCGATTATGATTCTATTATAAATAATTTACTGAGTATTGAGTGGGCGTCGGAATTCTCTGTTAGGTCTATTGACGATGCCGTAAGCTTCTTTTATGATATAATATCGAAACTTAGAACTAAATTCATTCCCTCAAAGCTATCCACCATCGACGCTTTTCCTGCCTGGTACTCGTCAGCATTAAAAAAGGCAATAAAGGAGAAGCATAAATTTAGGCGTAAATTTAAAGTTTATGGTAATCGTTCTGACTTTCACTCATTCACTATATTACGAGATAGAATTAAGGATATGGAAAGAAACTGTTTCAGTTCATACATGAATGCTATTGAAAACTCAATAGAAAGGAACCCTAAATATTTTTGGTCTTATATGAAATCGCGATCAGAATGTAATGCAAGTCCGAGCTATGTCAAATACGGTGATTCGATAGCTGACTCTGGTGATAGCATTTGTGAATTGTTCTCAGACTACTTCCGGTCTACTTTTCTAAATCACACTAGCTCTACTAACCACGATAGTCTACTTTCATCGCTCAATATTAACTGTGTCCCCGATATCTCAGCAGTTGACATTGATCCCCGTGAATTATCCAGACTTATAACATCTTTGGATGTATCTAAGTCAGCAGGACCAGACAACTTGCCAGCTCGGTTTATGATAGGTTGTTCCAAAGGGATAGTAACGCCGGTCACCCTACTCTTTAAAAAATCACTAACTGAGTGCAAAGTACCAGGTATCTGGAAAACTGCATATATCACACCGGTACATAAAAAAGGCACTAAGACTCAAGTCTCAAACTATAGGCCAATTTCGAAGTTGTGTATAATATCGAAAGTTTTTGAACGTATTATCTATAATCAAGTCTACGCTGCGCTCAAAAATTCATTCAATAATGCGCAGCATGGCTTTTTGAAAGGACGTTCAACCGTTTCAAATCTTCTTTTGCTTAGCGACTTCTTAACGGATTCCATGGACCGTGGTCATCAGGTCGATGTAGTATACACTGACTACAGTAAAGCCTTTGATCGGATAGACCATAGGCTGCTGATTGGCAAGTTGTATGGTATCGGAATTAGAGGTGACCTACTTAGGTGGTTTTCATCATATCTCGAGAACAGGTCGCAAGCCGTGGTCATCAATAATTACGTTTCTGCATGGATTCCAGTTCCAAGTGGAGTTCCTCAAGGTTCCCTGCTAGGACCATTGCTTTTTATAATTTTTGTGAATGACATCGAGCGTTGCCTGAAATTCTCCCATCTTCTTTGTTTTGCCGATGATATGAAAATTTACTCAGTTATTTCATCCCAACATGACGTCGACATGCTCCAGTCTGACCTCGCTCGTCTGTCTGACTACTGTATCCGTAAAAAACTGGATTTAAACCCAGAAAAATGTTCAGTCGTTTCATTCACGCGTAAGAAAACCCAAATAAATTCTAATTACACTCTCAAGGGCCAACCGCTTCAGAAACGGTTAAGTATTCGTGATTTGGGTATCATCTACGACTCTAAGCTTATATTTGACGATCATATAGATAGTATAATTGCGAAGGCCTCAAGAGCAATGGGATTTATCATGCGGAACTCCAAAAACTTCAACAAGGCTAAAACGTTAAAAATACTATACTGCACATATGTTAGAAGTAACTTGGAGTATGCGTCTCAAATTTGGAATCCTAGGTATAATACATACATATCGCGTATCGAAAACATCCAAAAGAAATTTGTAAAATACTTATGTTATCGTCTACGTTTAAACTATGATAGTTCTGACTACCTAGGACTATGCAAAAAACACCACCTATTACCACTTGCATTGCGTCGCGATATTGCTGATATCGTCTATTTCTCTAAAATTGTTAATGGATCTGTGGATTGTCCTGACTTACTCTCAAAAATACAATTTAATACTCATCCCAAGCGACTTAGGCATAACCCACTTTTCTTTGTCCCATCGGTGTCAACCAACTATAGGCAAAACTCATTTCACTGGCGAACTAGCAGCGCATACAATTTAACCTCTAATTCTGTCGAGGTTGATATATTTAATATGAGCAGCTTGTCGTTGAGGCGTCGGCTTAGTGGGCGTTTTTTTCACTAAGTAACTGACATTACATGACAAGTGTACACAGTTTAATTTATTTAGTATTCTATTATAATATTTCCTAGTCTTAAGTTTTCTGTTGCTACTGGTGAGGACCTGTTAATGGCTCACACATCTTTTGTTCTTTTACCTATACTATTATGCTTAGCTGTTGGTCTTCCTTATAAAATAAAATAAATAAATAATAAATAAATAAAATAAATATACACCACTACACACAACAACAACACTATACACCACTACACTAGACACAACTACACTAGACACAGCTACGAGCGCGCGAAGGCGATCCTGCGGGCGCACGCGCGCGAGCACAAGGCGCTCGCCGACGCGCTGCTCAAGTGGGTATACACAACTACTACACTATACACCACTACACACAACAACAACACTATACACCACTACACTAGACACAACTACACTAGACACAGCTACGAGCGCGCGAAGGCGATCCTGCGGGCGCACGCGCGCGAGCACAAGGCGCTCGCCGACGCGCTGCTCAAGTGGGTATACACAACTACTACACTATACACCACTACACACAACAACAACACTATACACCACTACACTAGACACAGCTACGAGCGCGCGAAGGCGATCCTGCGGGCGCACGCGCGCGAGCACAAGGCGCTCGCCGACGCGCTGCTCAAGTGGGTATACACAACTACTACACTATACACCACTACACACAACAACAACACTATACACCACTACACTAGACACAACTACACTAGACACAGCTACGAGCGCGCGAAGGCGATCCTGCGGGCGCACGCGCGCGAGCACAAGGCGCTCGCCGACGCGCTGCTCAAGTGGGTATACACAACTACTACACTATACACCACTACACACAACAACAACACTATACACCACTACACTAGACACAGCTACACTAGACACAGCTACGAGCGCGCGAAGGCGATCCTGTGGGCGCACGCGCGCGAGCTCAAGGCGCTCGCCGACGCGCTGCTCAAGTGGGTATACACAACTACTACACTATACACCACTACACACAACAACAACACTATACACCACTACACTAGACACAACTACACTAGACACAGCTACGAGCGCGCGAAGGCGATCCTGCGGGCGCACGCGCGCGAGCACAAGGCGCTCGCCGACGCGCTGCTCAAGTGGGTATACACAACTACTACACTATACACCACTACACACAACAACAACACTATACACCACTACACTAGACACAACTACACTAGACACAGCTACGAGCGCGCGAAGGCGATCCTGCGGGCGCACGCGCGCGAGCACAAGGCGCTCGCCGACGCGCTGCTCAAGTGGGTATACACAACTACTACACTATACACCACTACACACAACAACAACACTATACACCACTACACTAGACACAACTACACTAGACACAGCTACGAGCGCGCGAAGGCGATCCTGCGGGCGCACGCGCGCGAGCACAAGGCGCTCGCCGACGCGCTGCTCAAGTGGGTATACACAACTACTACACTATACACCACTACACACAACAACAACACTATACACCACTACACTAGACACAACTACACTAGACACAGCTACGAGCGCGCGAAGGCGATCCTGCGGGCGCACGCGCGCGAGCACAAGGCGCTCGCCGACGCGCTGCTCAAGTGGGTATACACAACTACTACACAATACACCACTACACACAACAACAACACTATACACCACTACACTAGACACAACTACACTAGACACAGCTACGAGCGCGCGAAGGCGATCCTGCGGGCGCACGCGCGTGATAGATTTTAAAGCATTTACTTAATATATAATAAATAAAGCAATCTAATGGCAGACTTAATATTTAATTTCATTTATCTCTGAATTGATATTTTAAAAGTGAGGTTAACCACCACGTGTTAAATTATAATGGACTATCAAGTAAATGGGCAAATGTTATACTGCAATCCACGTGGTATAGGAAATAAGAACAACTAGGTATAAGGTTATATAATTTATTAGGTAAAGGATACCATTAATACTTCTTCACATTGTTTTATTATAATGGATTCCACAAACATAATTATGAAAATTATATGAGGATGGTACAAAGCGTTTTATAACTAAAGTAGCCACATACATAATTATAAATTATAATAACATGGATATAAAAATAGATTACTTAACTCTCGTTACACGTCTTGCCACCACTGTAGTTCACGATCAAATGAGGGGCGAGATTCGACCCAAGAGGGTATTTATACTACTTTAAACGTCACAAACATCAAATTTCATCGACAATGTCCTACGTCAAAATGATTACAATTGTTACCATATACGAAATAAATATTAATCTATTTAATTAGCCTTTGTTATAATTATACAATCATTATATATTTTTATTAAAATCTAACACGGCCATACTGACATTACTTCGTCCTCGAAGTAATACAAAAATATATCATAAATGATTATACTAAGTTTAATAAGATTTATATAAATTAGTAGGTTCATCAAATTCATTTTAATAACCAACAGCCAAGAAATGATATTCATGTACTCTCATAGACATGTTAGTCCTTTTCAAAAATATTATATTTACAAAAAAAATCCTATTATATTATTGAACTTGCATAGACATGTTGGCCCCTTTCAATTGCTGTCATTGAGCTAGGCCAACACCAAACAAGTGCACCCACAGCAAATATACTAAATATAAATAAGATCTTATTATTGAACTTGCATAGACATGTCGGCCCCTTTCAATTGCTGTCATTGAGCTAGGCCAACACCAAACAAGTACACACACAGCAAATATACTACTTATAAATAAGATCTTATTATTGAACTTGCATAGACATGTTAGCCCCTTTCAACTGCTGTCATTGAGCTAGGCTAACACCAAACAAGTACACACACAGCAAATATACTACTTATAAATAAAATCTTATTCTTGAACTTGCATAGACATGTTAACCCCTTTCAACTGCTGCTATTGAGATAGGCCAACACCAAACAAGTGCAAACAGCAAATACATAGACGTGCCAATCACATTCACCCGCTGCCGGTGAGATTAATTGACACCAAGTATATGGTCGACCAGCGGAATATATATATATTTATTATTTTTAACGTCTACTAACATCCTTAGTTTATAAGTAATTTCATGTACCTACTAACAATATATGGATTATTTGTATCTGGAATAAACTAAATTATTATTATCAATAAAGACCTAACGTTGATATACCGATTCCCTTCACCAGCTGGTGATAAAACTGATCAGCACCAACTTATGGCAAACCTCAGATCCTTTACCAGATCTTTTACATATACCCACGGTAAATGTGAAAATATAGATACTTCCTCACTAAATACAACAATAACTATTTATATTTTAATTAATTGAAGATTATATAACATAAGATTACTAACTTACTCAATCACATGGTATTTACGGATTGTTGTACTTCATATAAACCGTTCGGCCAATCTGACGTTTCACTACACATTGTATATACCATGTTGATTGTAAATTACTTCTAGGTATATAATCACACCTTGAATTTACTTACATTACCAATAGGTCACTCGTTGTTGGATTGAAAATCATCTTACGCCGAGTGCCGGAAACAGCATATTTGATTGCCTTGAGAAGATCTTATAATGCCGGGAAATCCATACTGAAAACACACAATTAATTTGATTAGGACAATAGATGCAATCCCACTTCTGATGTTAGATTTAAAAGCATTTTACTTAATATATAATAAATAAAGAAATCTAATGGCAGACTTAATATTTAATTTCATTTATCTCTGAATTGATATTTTAAAAGTGAGGTTAACCACCACGTGTTAAATTATAATGGACTATCAAGTAAATGGGCAAATGTTATACTGCAATCCACGTGGTATAGGAAATAAGAACAACTAGGTATAAGGTTATATAATTTATTAGGTAAAGGATACCATTAATACTTCTTCACATTGTTTTATTATAATGGATTCCACAAACATAATTATGAAAATTATATGAGGATGGTACAAAGCGTTTTATAACTAAAGTAGCCACATACATAATTATAAATTATAATAACATGTATATAAAAATAGATTACTTAACTCTCGTTACACGTCTTGCCACCACTGTAGTTCACTATCAAATGAGGGGCGAGATTCGACCCAAGAGGGTATTTATACTACTTTAAACGTCACAAACATCAAATTTCATCGACAATGTCCTAAGTCAAAATGATTACAATTGTTACCATATACGAAATAAATATTAATCTATTTAATTAGCCTTTGTTATAATTATACAATCATTATATATTTTTATTAAAATCTAACACGCGCGAGCACAAGGCGCTCGCCGACGCGCTGCTCAAGTGGGTATACACAACTACTACACTATACACCACTACACACAACAACAACACTATACACCACTACACTAGACACAACTACACTAGACACAGCTACGAGCGCGCGAAGGCGATCCTGCGGGCGCACGCGCGCGAGCACAAGGCGCTCGCCGACGCGCTGCTCAAGTGGGTATACACAACTACTACACTATACACCACTACACACAACAACAACACTATACACCACTACACTAGACACAACTACACCACTACACTAGACACAGCTACGAGCGCGCGAAGGCGATCCTGCGGGCGCACGCGCGCGAGCACAAGGCGCTCGCCGACGCGCTGCTCAAGTGTGTATACATAACTACTACACTATACACCACCACACACAACAACAACACTATACACCACTACACTAGACACAACTACACCACTACACTAGACACAACTACACTAGACACAGCTACGAGCGCGCGAAGGCGATCCTGCGGGCGCACGCGCGCGAGCACAAGGCGCTCGCCGACGCGCTGCTCAAGTGGGTGCACACTACTACTACACACAACAACATCACTATACTAGACACAACTATTCTACATACAACTACACTAGACACAGCTGCGCTAGACACAGCTACACTAGACACAGCTGCGCTAGACACAGCTACAATAGTCACAACAGCACGAGACACGACTACACTAGACACAGCTACACTAGACACAACAGCACGAGACACGACTACACTAGACACAGCTACACTAGACACAACAGCACGAGACACCACTACACTAGACACGACTACTCTAGATACAACTACACCAGACACAATTTCACTGGACACAGCAACTTAGTAGAGCTTATACTGTAACCACATAGCTGATATAACACGTATAATAGTTTTAAATAGATACTTAAATAGGTATTTATATCCATACACAAATAATGGACATAGCAATGGAAAAAAAACGAGGAGGAAACTAGTAATATTGTTTGTGTGTTACTTGTGCATTTACTTAAGTTTTTTATCACTTTTATCATTTAGAGTACAATAAAGTGTTGCCATGCATATGTTCCTTGATGACGCGCGGTCGCCGTAGCCTAATACACGCGCGCTCCACCAGGGGCGGCACTCACGCGTCGTCGATTCTGTACAAATCTGTTCAGAGAGTGAAGAGTATTGTTTGTCCACCTCAGATACGAGACCCTGGACGCGGACGACATCAGGGCGATAATGAACGGGGACAAGCTGAAGGGCGAGCGCGTCGGGCGCGTCGGGGCCGGCAAGGAGCCCGCCGCCGCGCCGCAGGGCTCCGCCGCCGGCCTGCTGCCCGCGCCCGCGCAGCCCCACCCGGCGTAGGTCCTCCTAACCTAAGGTAATGTGCTAATGTGCCACTATGGAGCCGTTCAAGTATTACAGACTAGCTGCCTCCCCGCGGTTTTACCCGCGTAGTTCCCGTTCCCGTGGGAATACAGGGATAAAATATAGCCTATGTTACTCGGGGATAATGTAGCTATCCAAAGTTGAAAGAATTTTTGAAATCGGTCCAGTAGTTTCGGAGCCTATTCATTACAAACAAACAAATCTTTCCTCTTTATAATATTAGTATAGATTTAGTACATTTATTCACCCCGCCCTATCCCCCCTGTCAACAAAAGTAAGCAAACCTCCAAGTAAACAAGTAATGCCATATGTGTAAAAAAGAATAACTGGACTCTCCTACCTCCCATGTCATTCAAAATAAACAAAGGAATGACTCCCCGCCCCCCCCATAGTGCTTACGTACCTAATACTTGAACGGCCTCATATAACTTTTAATATAACTTGATTCGAACGTTGATGTTAGTCAAAATAATATCATATTTTGATAATAGGCAGTCTACGCGATAGACCTATACATAAATCATGAATTTTGTTTGCAAAATAAACTCAAGACTATTATTATGAACACTTTTACACCTAAATAAGCTAAATATGTCCTCTGAAGCTGTTGAGCTTAACAACACTTTTGTCTATTCATTTTTGTTTATATAAATTTCAGATTATGTGTATGGCATAAATAATTGAAACGTTGATTTTCTTGTCAAATTAATAATAGACATTTTGTTTTATTGTTTTTATAGATATCAAAAAGATTTTAATCATGTAATAAATCTATTATTTTATTTATTTCAGGCATCATTCGGACAATCAATATCTACAGGTGAACTGTTCCGTAGCAAGGAACAAACAGACGAACATACAGCGGATTTGTACAAAGGGTTATAATTTTAATAGAGCAAGTGTCTTTGAAAATTTTGCAGGCAATTATAGAATTAAATTAATAACAGAATTATTATGTAATTTTTAAATTGAAAAATAAAAATAAGTAAAACCACATGTTAAGTTAGTTTTTTCTTCTGTAGATTTGTTTTTTTCTTGTTAAAATAGATAAAAAGAACATGGCAATAATCTAGAAATATTTTTGTTATTTTAAAATCAAAATTGATTATTTTTCAAAAACTATAGCTACATATACAGAGCTAGGATCCAATCATTCAAAACTGTATGTTTAAAACCCAATTTCCTTACGAAAGTAATTTTATTTTAGTTAAGTATTTTGTTCATATTCATTTTTAGGTTTTACGGGTCGACAAAACTTGAAGGTGATCTATTAATTATGAATTGTAGACTGAGTTCAGAAAACCCTATATTTTTACTTATATAAAATTTCCCCATATCCTGAATTCCGCCGAATTATTTCATCTATTATTTAAAGAAGTTCTGCATATTTCATTGTTTATAAGTAAATATTTATTTACAGTTGACAGCCCGGTTGGCTTTGTGGTTAGTGACGCTGACTCTCAAGCCGCGGGTCGTGGGTTCGAATCCCACCCAGGACAAACATTTGTATGCATGAATATGTCTGTTTGTCCTGTGTCTGGATGTAAATATCTATATAAGTATGTATTTAAAAGTAGTACATGTAGTATATCAGCTATCTGGTTACCATAACACAAGCTCCGCTTAGTTTGGAATCAGATTGGCCATGTGTGAAAAATGTCCCAGGATAAAAAAAAAAATAAAAAAATTTTTATTAAAGTTAGATATTCGTTCCATACATGTTTAATTATATATAGACAACCAATTCTTTTTTCCTGCCATTAATTTAAACTATCAATATTTTCTATCAAACAAAAGCCTTACCGAAAACGTACTACTTGGAAATAGTTATATTTTTAAAATGAAACGCGTAACTTTATTTTTAGTTAAAAATAATTTGTAAAAAATAATGTGATTTGATTCGTGAAAAATGAAATTAAGGTCATATATATGTACTGGATAAATAACATAATTACAGTAAATTATATAAAGTTTTCTTTTAAACATTTTCTTCGCTTTCACGAATCAAACTCAAAACAAACCTGATAGAGTTAAATAAAAATGTTGACAAATTCTGTTGTTTTATTTGACAAAACTAAATATCCTATGAAAATGCCAAATTTAATAATCCTACATCCCAAGAGATGCCATACCCAAAGTAATTAACCCCGGACTGTCAAACCCGCGGGACAGTGGTAAGTTATGTTAATAAACTATAGTATTTTTGATTGATTTTACACAGAAAAACACTGCAAAAATATACATGTAAGAAATTATTGGGATCTTTATCAACGCAAGTAACACCCAACAATGACTGTGTTTGTTTGTGCACGCTATTCTCAGAAAAGGCTTATACGATTAAAATCTGGTTTTCACTAATATATTGTGTTAAGCAATTTCGTTCATAAAGTCACTATTCCACACGAAGACGCGGGCGCAGCTAGTTATCCTAATATTATAAATGCGAAAGTACTACCGAACTGATTTAAATTAAATTTGGTACTAATATTTTTCTTTTTATATTATTCCCCACCACGCAAATATTGTCAGTGAGATTAATTCCTTGAAACACTTTTGCCTTTAAAACTAAGTTTGTTTTGTTGAGTAATTGCTGAGTTTATTAGCGGCTCTTCTCAGCAGACCAACCTGTCTGTCTGACTATTCATAAGCGCTTGTGATGGGCTATTTGCATAATCATTTTTCATTTAATTTCAACAGTGAGGAGTTAAATAAAAGTCCATATTATCAATGATCGTATATTATATCGCGTATGTGTTCTTCTTGTGCACGCCGCGGTGGCGGTTGGTGACGAGGTGCAGGCGCGGGTTGCAGCTCGAGTATACGTGTTCGAGTCCCACCGCCGTGCGGGATGACGACCATCTGACAACATATCATAAATCTATATATATAAAAATCAATTGCTGTTCGTTAGTCTCATAAAAACTCGAGAATGGATGGAATAATTTGGCTATTTTTGGTCTTGAATTAATTGTGTAAGTACAGGGATGGTTTAAAGCCTTCAGCTTTTTATTAATTGATTCTGAGGCAGTACGAAGTTTGCCGGGTCAACTAGTAAATAATAAATATCCTGGAACATTTTTCACACACGGCCAATCTGATTCAAAACTAAGCAGAGCTTGTGATATGGTAACCAGATAGCTGATATACTACATATACTACTTTTAAATACATATTATAGAAATTTACATCCAGACACAGGGCAAACAGACATATTCATGCACACAAATGTTTGTCCTGGGTGGGATTCGAACCCACGACCCGCGGCTTGAAAGTCAGGGTCACTAACCACAAACCCAACCGGGCTGTCAAATATACATAAATACATTTAAAAAGATAATATGAAGACATATATAAATCAATTGCCGTTCGTTAGTCTCAAAAAATCTCGAGAACGGCTGGACTGATTTGACTTATTTTGACTTATTTGACGATGTTTTCCTTCACCGAAAGCCAGTGGTGCGATACGGGCCAGGGATTTGAACCGGCACCCTCATGATCGTGAGTCGGTGCGTCGCCAACTGAGCAACCACGGCTATAGTACATAATACTAGCTGCCTCCCCGCGGTTTTACCCGCGTAGTTCCCGTTCCTGTAGGAATACAGGGATAAAATATAGCCTATGTTACTCGGGGATAATGTAGCTTTCCAAAGGTGAAAGAATTTTTGAAATCGGTCCAGTAGTTTCGGAGCCTATTCATTACAAACAAACAAATCTTTCCTCTTTATAATATTAGTATAGATTTACCCGGTCCACACGGAGGGCGCGGCGGCGTTGCTCTCCGCAGTCTTCTTGGCCGCGAGCGCGCTTCGGATCATTTCCTCGGCGAAACTCTTCATAGCAGACAACAATACTGCATGTACCGCACTGGAAACGTTAATTTATACTATTTGTTGATATCATGTATGAAATAGGTGCACAGGTGGTGGAGAAATTGATGAACGTATATAAAGAATATAAAATATTTTAAAAATGTGTACATAATATTCTTGGATGCTGATAAGCAATAATGTGTCAACCCACAAAAAGTCGAAAACAAAAGTTTTGATATATTTTTATAAAGCATAGCGTATTTAAGATTCTACAAAAGTGTTTCAAGTCATCTTAAACATAAAAGTACATAAAAAATGGATTTATATCACTCAAAACGTTATAAGTCACATAGATACCTATGTATAAGTTTATGAGGGTTAACACATTATTGCTTATCAGCATCCATTTATAGAATACTCTCCTAAACTTAGCTGCCTTTTAAAAGTCGCAAATGGTTAGTTTTATTCCTTATCAACTAAATTCCATCCCGCGGTTCCACCCGCGGCTTTAACTTTCACAAGCTCTAGACTGTTCTGTACCATATTTCATAAAAATCAGTTCAGTAGTTTGGCATGAAAGCGTTACAAAGAGAGTTACTTTCGCATTTATGTTATCACTAGGGATATATAATATATTTATTACTAGTGGCTCCCCGCGATTTCACCCATGTTCCCAGAAGACCTTAAATTTTCCCAGAATAAAAAGAAGCATATGTGTTAATTTACGTAATAAACTATCCAAATTTCAACCAAATCCTTTCTGTAGTTTTTGCTTCAAAGACTACAGCTTAAAAGACACATACACACCCACAATCTTACTCATTAATAATATTAGTTAACGTCAACAACTCACCTATAAGAGTAACCGCTGCCAACATCCTCATTCCTCAGCTCAATACCAATATCTGAGCACTTCCTTTCAATAAACATGAACATCATACGTTCCTTCTCACACTCCACCGGCATCAATGACAAATTACCAATTTCCTTCACCATTTGCTTCTTAATCACTACACGGTTATCACTTATAACGTCTACTTCTTCATCATCAGACATCACCACACTGTCAGAGAGGTTTTCAATATTCATACAAAATTTTGACAATGTATTTATATCTGTTGCGTTGGGGTATATCTCTCTAATATTAGATTCTATCCTTCTAGAGTTTTCTAGATCGTTCCATGATGACCAGTCGTTGTTTTCCTCCTGTTTTATTGTCGTTTCTGGCCTCAAAGGGTAGTGCCCGTGTAGTCTGCAGTACAAAAGTATTTGCTTAGTCCGCCATATTTGTTCTGTATTTGTGAAATACTCGGTTAGTATTTTGTTTATTAGTTTCGCTCGGGACCACTGGAAAAGTAATTAAACAAAAATTGTGAGTTGCTCAGTAGAGACTGGTGGTGGGCGTAGGATGCGGGTTCAAAGCCTAGTGAAAGAAAATGTTTATGAAAACTAGAGAATTATGGTAATAGAAAACATCATGTTTAGAAAAGATAGCTGCTCTTGAGAGCTAGTTTTTATACTATAGGCTTTGTAATTGATATTTTTTCTATTGTAAGATTGTGTTAATTTCTAATTAATTCTATTTAGTATTTACATTTGCAATGAAGTTGTATACTAATTAAAACGAATAAATACATTTTCTGCAACATTTTATCAATATAATTATTTCCATACTAAGCAAAGCTTGTAAGTAACTAGACTATATACTAATTTCAAATACGTAGGTACTCATATTTGCCCAATATACCTAACTTAGTCCGAATTGAAAAATTATTTTACTCTTGGATAGCCTATATATAGAGGAAGGTGAATAACATCACACTACGACTAATAGAAGTGGAGTATCAATGAAAAATGTGTAAAAAATTCACATGTGATGCAGACAAATTTGCATCGGTCTGCTAGTGTGGAAATAAATATTCAGCAGCATATAAAATAGTACCCACCTCTATGTTTCTTCTTTTAGCAAAATCCAATTTCCAATACTTTTCATCATTTTCCACTACAAACGGGAAATGCCTCACATAGTCCGGGTCCCTCGCCTGATCAGTCACTATGGGGATTTTCTTTACCAA
Organism: Thyatira batis; assembly: GCA_905147785.2. NCBI lineage: Eukaryota > Metazoa > Arthropoda > Insecta > Lepidoptera > Drepanidae > Thyatira > Thyatira batis. The sequence continues at coordinate 1,319,840 of LR990512.1, read as the reverse complement.
ATGATTAACGGCAGCTCTCATACAACTAAACCTACACACAACACTACAAAGCGTATTATACAAATTCTTTTCACATTTCACTTCGCACTCTTGCAACACTGAACTGCTATTTTTGGACAACGGTGTTGCTAGATAACAATGATCGTTCTCTATATGAGCTAAATTGATTTTCGTTCTATCATATTTCACTGCACTATTTTCTTGTTTTAACAAATTTTTGATTTCTGGCTTGAGTAGTGATGCACCTTTTTTCTTTCTTACATTTTTGACTCCATTTTGTTTTATTGGTGATATTTTTGCCGTTTTCGTATTATTTATGACTATTTCCTGCACTTTACTTAGATCTAGTGTCCTGTCCATTTCTAAATAGTATATTTTTCCTGTCGTTGGATCTATGTATTTGACTATTCTCTTTTTCAAGGAAGCCGGTTGATGTACTTCATTTGGAATATCTGCTGGTTCAGGTTTTGTTTCAATCCATTCCGGTTCAGTTTTGATGAAGACCTCTTCCGTTTTGATTTCTGGACTTTTATCTATGACCGTTTTGTCTATTACAGCCTCTAGATCATTCTTCTCTTCGATTTTCTTCTGCGGTTTAATGATCATTTCATCAACGTCCAACTCTGTAGGTTTACTGAAGAAATCCAGCCAGTTTTCTGGGTGGCCATCACAATTTTCAACTTCTGTGTTTGTGTTATTTTCAATTTCTTGCGGTTCTTGTTTCAATGGTGTTTCTATGGCTGTTTCCGTTTGTATGTCTGTCTCTGTGCTCGTTTCCATGACCGCGTCGTCCTCTTTGAACTCGTATTTGAGCATCTCTTGTGTACTGTATAACCATACGTCTACTAGTGTTTCTGCGCCTGAAAATATATAAAATATTTCATTAAAATTCTTGTAATTTAAGGTACGACTTAAGTCAGCTTTAGTACAGAGACTGTGTCACGATCATGAGGATGCAGGTTCAAATCCCTGTAATATGGTAATCAGATACCTGATATACTACATATACATGTAAAGATCTACCAGTGACTTTTTTCGGAAACATCATTATATAGGTACAAATATATTCATGCATACAAATGTTTGTCCTGGGTGGGACCAGCGGCTTGAAAGTCAGGGTCGCTAACCGCAAAATATGATGTGATGATGACGGTGACATACCCAACATCTGCATGCCGGTGTAGTTGCGGTCCAGCTTGATGGTGTGGTCGACGGTGGCGGGGCGGTTGACGTCGGGGCGCGCGAAGTGCAGCTCCACGCGCGCCGGGAACTCGCCCCAGCCGCGCCGGCTCACGTGGTACGGGGGCTTGCTGTACACACCACGCATATATAAATCCTTCGACCGTCACAGTGGTAGATAATGAGACGGGATCAGTGGTACCAACTCTTTATGAAGTCGCTAAAACTGATTTTTAATAGTTGACCTTTCTTTCTGTCAACCAGAATTGCTTCCAGAAAAGAAGCTAGAGACAGTAATTTATTCACGTTTCTTATCTAAACGTTACATTTTCAAATGCTCTCAAAATGAATCACTATGTTTTTGAATATAATCAAAAAGTCATCCAGATAGAGTAAGAATTTTTTTGTGACAAATCTTATTTGTTCCTGAGATCTATGAAAGTCGTCACTTCTAGTAACAAAGACGAAATCTGACGAATTGACAATGGATGGGGAAGCGGGGGGGAGTGGGGAGAACGGAGAAGTTTTTTTTATAACTGCCGCACAAATTGACTCCATGCTGCCTGATGGACGGGGGGAGTGGTGAGAGCGCGGGGGGAGTACTAAGAGAGCGGATCAGCGAGGGGAGTAGGGAGGGCATGGGAGAGTGAGGGACAGGAGCAGAAGACCTCGGTCTCTCCTCGGAGAGTGGTGTCACTTACTCAATGTGCACGGTGTGGTGCGGCGCGTAGGAGTGGTGCAGCGTGACGGTGACGGCGGTGAGCAGCGCGCGCGGGTCGGGCGCGTGGGCCGGCCCGCGCACGTACAGCAGCCACTTGTGCGTGGACCGGTCCGCCGGGGACGCCGCCGGGGCGTACTTAGACGTATTCCCTGCAGGGAGGGGGGACGGTTTCAGTTACTATTGTTTTAAATGGGGGGGGAATTAATGTACTGGCAAGGGACAACGCCACAAACTACTCTTTAAAATGGGGGGGAGGTTATAAATGTACCAGCAAGAGGTAATGCCACAAACACCTGTTTTAGAGGGCCCCTCCCTCATTTTAACAGTAATTAGTGTTAAAAAATAATGAGGAGGGAGATAATAAATGACTGAATGTACTGGAGAGGGGCAATGCCACAAACAACAGTATAAAAGAGGAAGGGGAAACAATGGCATAGCTATAAAACTGTTTAAAATTAGAGAGGTGGAAATAAATATAATGATTTCACCAAGAGTCGTTCAACAATTGATCTCTTTTCAAAAAAATTTTTGATGCTTTGCATAAATAGCAAAATGCTATGGTAGGGGTTTTGTGATTTAACTAAAGCCTTTGATTGTGTTAACCATAACACACTTATACCTAAGTTAAATTATTCCGGGATAAAAGGCATTGCACTTGATCTGACGAAATCTTATCTTGGGTAAAGAATCCAAAGAGTTGATGTAAAGGGGGCTAAGTCGCCTGGTTCTTCTGTGGGTGTACCACAGGGCTCAATTCTAGGTACATTTTAATTTTTGATCTATGTCAACGACCTTTTGTTTTAAAATTACCTGTAGAATTATACTGTTTTACTGATTTTTTGAGTTGATAGAATTAAATCCAACTAGGACGATGTAAACTGCGCATTGGCCTGGGTATTAGAATGATTGAATGTCAACAATTTAGTTTTTATAAAAACTTATTGTGTGTGTTACCTAATGTATAAAACAGTTTTTAATTTTGTTGAATTAACAATATTTTTAGGTATTACTGGGTGTGTGGTTAAGAACTGTTTCATATTTCTGTGAGGGGTCAATATTAGTGTAAAAATATTTCTTACCAATAACAATTCTGTAGCGATGTTTCATTTTGTTCCTTGTAACCTCGTCTACTGTGACGACATTGCCAGAAGCCTTGGGTTCGAGATGGCGGGGCACTTTCCTGGGCCGGCTGGGGGTGGGGTCGGGGTCGGGGGTCGGGGCGGGGGCCGGCTCGTCCTCCCTCCTCTCCGGCCTTAGGGACTTGGTGGCGTCCGCACCTATTGTGTAGTTGCGTTTTTGGAGCATCGCCTGCGGAGTAAAGTGGTTTTGGTTATTTATTTATTTTAGACAAGTGTATATATATACTTGTAAAAAGTCTGTATTGTTGTACTCTTTCGTAATTGTTGGTAACTTTGTCTTTGTCAAATTAAATATACTGCCATGATTGTCAAAGATTTTTTATGTAAAAAGTATGCATTAGAAATTGTATTATTTGTAATTTATAGAAGAGACGTAAATGCTTTAAATGTTGTTTCTTTACAGGTAATGTTAAGATTTTGTCTGTTAAATTTTTTTTTATTGTTTTATTTAATGTAAATAAATATATTAGGTAAATAAAAATTTATTTTACACATATTATGGCCAATGTGATGCCAAACTAAGCATTAAAAAATCTGCAACCAAACACCTCTTGGAAAGTTCCGGTAGTTACACTAGAGAGTCAGTGCTGTTCTAGAGCTTTGTACTCAAGGTTGGCATCACATCGATAATCCCCCAGTATTGCAGATGTCCATAGGCAGCGGTGACCATTGACCATCAGAAAACACCTCACCGAATAGTCCTTCCTGGTGTTATTCCTGGGTGCCCTGGTGCGGAAGATCTCGTCGATGTCAACCGTCTGCTTGCCGAGCAGCTTGCGTACTGATGGATGCAGTCTACGCTGCCCGTCGCGCAGTAGGGACGATATCTGAACATATATATTACTACATAGTATAAAATAATAATGCTACCCGCTTCCTGACCATATGCATGCAATATCCTGAGACATTTTTCACATACGGCCAATCTGATTCCAAAGTAAGCTTTAATTAAAGTGAGCTTGTGTTATGATAACCAGACAGCTGATATACTATATATACTGTGTTTTAAATACTTATATAGATAATTACATCCAGACACAGAAGACACAGACATATTCATGCATACAAATGTTTGTCCTGGGTGGGATTTGAACCCATGATTAGAGAGACCCTGACTCTTGAGAGTCAGGATCACTAACCACAAAGCCAACCGGTCTGTAAAAATAATAGTATAAAATTATCCTAGTAACAGAAAGTGGTTGTTACCTCTGCTCGCGCCCTCGGCTCGTGCTGTCCTGCTATGTCATCTTGTATCTGACTGTTGGCCAGCTGAAGTTTCTGATCCTTGTAGAAACTGTTCACCAGCGAGTATCGGAGCCTGTGCAGCAGCCGCCGAGAACTTGTCATGCTGAAATAATGCAATAAAACAAAATAGTAAATAAATATCCTGGGATATATTTCACACACTGAACGAAATTTGACTTAATAAATAAGTGAGCCATTTATCTTTTTAATTTAATTTTTTTGACAGCCCGGTTGGTTTTGTGGTTTTGACTTTCAAGCCGAGGGTCATGGGTTTGAATCTCACCCAGGACAAACATTTGTATGCATGAATATGTCTGTTTGTAAATATCTATAATATGTAGGTATTTAAAAGTATTATATGTGTATATCAGCTATCTGGTTACCATAACACAAGCTCACTTTGAAGCTTAATTTGGAGTCAGATTGGCTGTCTGTGAAAAATGTCCCAGGATATATTTATAGGTCCTCACTGATAGATACATAAACATGAACATATATTATTTGTATCTGATAATATTAAAAGATTTTTAATTAATGTCTTTCTTCAACTATACATATCATCATAAATTTTATGTCTTTATAAAACATGACTGAAAGCATTGGTTTAAAAATAACCCTGTCTTTTTAAATTATATTAGAAAACAATTGATATATTTAAAGATTATGTTTACCTATTAAAGTGTAAATACTTGTCTGGTTCTATCATAGTTATAAATAGTAAGTCTTTGGTTATTATTTTCTAAGTCAAATAATACATATAAATGTCAAATAGGTTATCAAATGTGAAAGTTGTAAACATTGTTATAAAATTACGTATTTCTGAACTTTATAATTATTGAGTAGAAGAAAAACATGTTTTGTTATATTTATATGTGTAAACAAATAATATGTTTGACAATGAAAACTATCACATCAAAGTTTAGGCTAAAAATACCACATGTGAACTAACAGATGTTAATTTGACTGTCGGAATCGATAATGCAGGAATATAATTGCGAGTTATGTTACTCGAGGTGCTTACCGCTGATCAATAAGCATAATTTCATTTTCTCTAATCTCAAGTTCGTTTGAAAACTCCCGGCGAATGATTTTCTTGATTTTCTCCAATTTCTCATCTTCAGTGAGACTTGGCTGCTCCTCCTTAACGCACACCGATGTGCCAGGGTAGTCGGGATCATGGTACTCCTCATTCTGATCCATTTATAGCGCTTTTTACAGTTAAAAGTGTATGACGCCCTTTCGCGTCGTAGAAACTACTTTCCAAATTAATAACTATATTATCACAGCTTTGTCACGGCACAGCGTTTTGTTTTTGGTGTTTTTATCACATTTATTCACAGCTGCAGCTCGGTGGGGGGTTTATTTGGGTATTTTGATAAAAAACAATTAGAAAATTAACCAATTTCCGCATTTGACAGTGAAAAGGTCAACAGCCGATTCATTCAGGTTTTTAAATTTTTTTTTTCATCGCGTTTGTTCGATCATCAGGAACTCGATTCTTGAGTTTACGACATAACATAGACAATCGATATTTTACGATAGTTGAGTGCCACAGATGTGAGTGTGGCACACCCAACTAGATAGTAAGTACATTATAAATAATATTAAAATAGACATTTATAACTTAATTCACATTACTCTTACGTTAAATACAATGTACTTTTATTTATCATTTAATTAGAATATTATTTCTACAAAGAACGGCTGCAAGGTTTTAGACTTTGGCCTATAAATACTTTCATCATGAAGTATATGTCAAGTCGGTCAGTCATGTCAAATTGACAATTTGTCAAATCATTTCGCTCATTTCGTTGTGACGTCCATCCAATCCATTCCATTCCAATTTCCATTCTCAGAAAAAGCAAAAAGAAAACCAGCACGAACGAAGAATCGTATGAAAGGCGGGGAGGGACCTAGCGTTGAGCGTGATGTGAGGGCTCGCGGAGACGAGCGCGCGCCTATGTCCGATACGCAATCAAAAGGCCCAGAGGCCATGACTGAACGGCGATCATTTTTCTATCCTGATAGCAGTAGTGACACCGAGGAATACAGGCGGGACACCGAGGAGAGGCGCAAACGGCTGTCTAAACGCCCTGGGAACAGCATCCGCACTCGTTTGAACATGCCACCTGTCCATCAGAGTTTGGGAATGACGCCGTCCACGTCCTCAGCGCTGGACGTGGCCCGGACGGGGAAGTTGGTGTGCGACGACAGGATTACCCTGGTGGTAGACAATACCAGGTTCGTGGTGGATCCAGCACAGTTTACTGCCCATCCTAACACCATGCTGGGGAGAATGTTCAGCTCAGGTAATTGCTTGTTCTTTTCTAAAGTTTATCATTTTGCACCTTTTGAGACATAGTCCATATTTGATTGGCTGGTAAATGTGATCCATGCGGGTGTGTCTGTTTGTTCTATATCTGGGTGAAATATTTTTTTATGTATATATGTGTTATATAGGCTCTGAGTAAGATAATTCACTCAACAGTACTGTTCCTGACCTTGTTCTTGTTGATTATATTTTAGTTTCACCATTGTATTGTATTGAAAAATCTTTGATGGTAGAATTTACTTGATAAATGTGTCAAATCATACTCATAGCTTATATGTTATATCAGAAGAGGTAATAGTCAACATATGCTACCCAATGCCACAAATGCTTTTCATTCTAATGCATATTTTATACAAAAGATTTCTATTGCATCACTAATTTACTGATATATTAAAATACAAATGTGGATATTCACACACATCAAATCTGATTCCAAACTATCAGAGCTATAGATATTTACTCTCTGACACAGAAAAAACAGACATGTTTGAGTGCACACAAATCAACCTATCCGTAGAACAAAGCCCCATCTGCCAAACTTCTAATCTCAAACTTCTAATTAAACTCTAAAGTAGGGACTTTAGAGTTTAATTAGAAGTTTGATTTGCATATATTCTACCATTTTTTACTCTAACTTTTTCTTAATTGGTTTAGAGAATTGATACTTTTACCAACATATTAAAACATTACTATCCGTTTATTAAATATAGGTAGACATAAACATACAATAAAAGTGGATTGGGTTCAAAGACACTTGGAACTTTGTTCTTCAGATAGGTCGAAATGTTTGTCCTGTGCGGGAATCAAAATTACCATAAATTTCACTATGTTACCCAAAATTCAGAAATATTTTTATTCAAATAAACCTTTACAAGCACTTATGCATATTCACTGAAATACTCCGTAAGTTGCTTTTGCAAAGAAGAGTCCGCAATAAACTCAGCAATTACTCTTTTTTAAACCAACTTCTAATACCATAAATACCTATACATACAAATTGTGTGAAACATGTAAATTTTTGCCCAATTTATACCAAAGGGATGCATCATCTATATATATAAAAGAAAGTCGGGTTTGTTTCAACACTTATAACTCGAGATCTGCTGAACAAATTTTCATGGTTATTGATTCGTTGGATTTGTCTCCGCCCCGAATAGCAGAATACATCCTAAAAAGAATGAAAACTGGATGTGTGTAATAAATACTTAATCATTTCAATAAATGCTGATTTGTTTATTACATGTCAAACATTTGTTGTCCAATACTGTCAAATACTGTAACAACTATTCATGTGTGCGTTCAGAAATTATTTTTTTGTAAAATGTCTCGAAAGTTCAGGTACTGTTTTATTTGTGTAAATTATTTATTAATTATTTAATTTTTAATTTCCGAAAATAATAATACCTAATAATACCTGATTTTTAATTTGGTCGGTTTTTAAATTGATCCATTTTAAGTTTTGTCACAATTAAAACTTCTGAACGCAATCACAATATTTGACATTAGATTTGACAACCAAATGTGGCAACTGTAATACCTATGTCAATCCACCCTGTCGCACTTCAAAACACGGAAAAAAGTTATACGATATTGTGTTACCATATCTATGAGTGCATCCTTCTATTTAACATTCTTTCTATCTATCTAATCAGCCCGTAATAACCCACTGCTGAGCATAGGCCTCTTTCTTTTTACATCTCATCCACTGCCTACCCGCTGCTCGGCGTGTCGTCTACCCACCGGGCCGGCGGTGGTCTACCCGGTTTCCTGTGTCTCTCTCTTGGCCACCACTCTGTAATAGCTTTAGCCCATCTTCCGTCATCCCGCCTTGCCAGATGTCCCGCCCAACCCCACTTTAATCCCGTGATCCCTTTACCCACATCCACGACTTGCGTTTTACGTCGTATTTCGACTGTTGGGTATTCGGTCCACGAGGGAGATGCCCAGCATGGTTCGCTCCATAGCTCTTTGAGCAACCATTATTTTATACATGTTGCCTTTTGTAAGCGACCATGTTTCAGCACCATAGGTGACGATAGGCAGAATGCACTGATTAAATGCCCAATGTATTTAGCATTTCTTCAGATACTGAGGAATATTAGAGCGGAACATGTCATCAAGTTTCCCAAATGCAGCCCAACCTAACTGGAGCCGTCTAGCAATCTCCTTCACCTGAGACTCCCGGTCAAACGACGTCCAAGATAGATGTAGTGGTCTACATGTTCTATTGGGGAGTTACCCACATTACTGGTAGCTGTTCCAATTGGATGACTAGCCATGAGCGTGGTTTTGAACATTGGTTCATACATAGACCCACTTTCAGGGATGCTTCGTGTAGTTCTGTAAGCATAGATTAAAGATCAGCAACTTTCGCAGATAGTAGAAGAAGGACGTCAGCAAAAGCAGGTGACACATGCGTGTGCCATTTATATTTATTCCTCTCTCTTCCCAGTCTAGAGATTTAATTACGTCTTCTAGCATATTAGTGAAGAGCTTTGGCAAGAGATTATCCCCTTGCCTCCCACCTCGCTTGATGGGGACGAAATCTGTCAGCTTTTGCACCTGTAGAGTAGCCTTTTAGCCTTTCGGTGTTCGTGCACGTCAAACCGTTTACGTACGTACGTACGCAGCGGAAGCTCTCAAAAGGAAAAAAAATCTCCGGATTTTTAAACATTCTTCATTGGTACTCCGCTCCTATTGGTCGTAGCGTGATAATATATAGCCTATAGCCTTCAATAAATGGACTTTCTAATACTGGAATAATTTAGCAAATTAGACCAGTAGTTTCTGAGATTAGCGCGTTCAAGCAAACAAACAAACAAACAAACTCTACCGCTTTATAATATTAGTATAGACTAGCTTCTGCCAGCGACTTCGTTCGCGTGGAATAGTTTCTTTGGGCTAACTCTAACTTTAACCCACGACTTCGTTCCTCGAACCTCCTCCTTTTTTTTAAGTCGTTTAAAAATAATCCTTACTCATAGCATGATTTAGTATTCACGTGTGACGACGCGATGGCTTATTTCTTCTATAATTTTGGTGTTTCTATACCGATTTCTATGATTCTTTTTTATTGAATAGGTAATAATGTTAACTTTTTAAAATAAGGGGTTAGTGAGAATACCTATTATAAACGTAAGAGTAAACAAATATAATCAGAATGCTCCGAACTGCTAAGCTATCAGGAGTTACACGTGTTATTCTGAGTCAACTATAAAAGATAGACATATGCTGTTGCGGGATATTTTTTAGAAAATTTTATGTAGAATATTTCCGTCACAATAATTTCTATGTAACCTTAACCATTAAGGCTGCACACGCGGCGGAAGCTTAAAAAATGGAGTAACTTCTCCCGTTTTCCCAAAATTTCCCTTCACTACTCTGCTCCTATTAATTGTAGCGTGATGAAAAGTATCCTTTAACCTGCCTAGGAGTATGAGGAATAATTGTACCAAGTTTCGTTAAAATCCGTCCAGTAGTTTTTGTTTCTATAAGGAACATACAGAACGACAGACAGACAGACAGACAGACAGACAAAAATTTTACTGAATGCATTTTTGGCATCAGTATCGATCACTAATCACCCCCTGATAGTTATTTTGAAAATGTATTTCATGTACAGAATTGACCTCTCTACAGATTTATTATAAGTATAGATATAGATAGATTGGGGCAGTACGAAGTCTGCCGGGGCAGCTAGTAGTATAATAAAATCCACTACAATATTTACTTTCAGGTCTAGAATTCACCCATCCAAACGAAAGAGGCGAATATGAGGTAGCGGAAGGCATATCAGCGACGGTCTTCCGTGCAATATTGGAGTACTACCGTGGTGGTACCATACGGTGTCCACCCACCGTCTCCGTCCAGGAGCTCCGGGAGGCTTGTGATTATCTGCTGGTGCCGTTTGATGCCAACACTGTGAGGTGTCAGGCAAGTAGACTTTGAATAAAATTACCTTCTCTATTCACCCAACTATGATAATAATAAATATAGTGGGACATTTTTCACACCACGGCCAATCTGGTTCCAAACTAAGCAGGTAACCAGATAGCTGATATACTACTTTTTAAATACAAAATAAATTACTAGCGGACCCGGCAGACTTTGTTCTGCCCACCAGCGCCACCTACCGGGTCCAAATTGATGTATTATACATAAAAACCTTTCCCATAAAATACTCCGTGATTTGGTGAAAACCACATGAAAATCTGTTCAGTAGTTTTTGTGTTCATCGCGTTCAGACAGACAGAGGCGGTGGGGACTTTGTTTTATATATATAGATGACTAGCTGCCTCCCCGCGGTTTTACCCGCGTAGTTCCCGTTCCCGTGGGAATACAGGGATAAAATATAGCCTATGTTACTCGGGGATAATGTAGCTTTCCAAAGGTGAAAGAATTTTTGAAATCGGTCCAGTAGTTTCGGAGCCTATTCATTACAAACAAACAAACAAACAAACAAACAAACAAATCTTTCCTCTTTATAATATTATTATTATTATTATTATTAATTATAGTATAGATCATTAAGAAGTAATAAAGGGAGTCTCGTGGTTAGACATGTGTTATATGACATTCTAAGATAGAAGAAGGTTGTTCTTATCTAAGTTGACATGATGACACTTTTAATCTGTCTGTGATTTCTGATTATATATTATCTACTAGGTAGTACCCGCGGTTTCACCCGCCTACCCGGGAGATCTACAATTTTCCCGGGATAAAAAGTAGCCTATGTACTTTCTCAGGGTGTAGACAATCTGTGTACCAAATTTTATTTAAATCGGTTACTTTTTAAACGACTTTGTATTTATAAAGCTGATGAGCTTGTTTCTTTGCTTATATCAGGAACTATTCGTACGCCCATTTATCGAGAATTTATATTATACTAGCTGTCGCCCCGCGGTTTCACCCGCGTAGTTCCCTTTCCCGTGAAAGGGATCCCTCCCCTGTGGGGTATCAAAAATAGATAGTAGCCGATTCTCAGAAGTACTGAATATGCATAAAACAATTTCATATGTATGGTATGGTAACTAACATTGTGACACGAGAATTTTATATATCAGATATATTACTGATACTAAACTTGAGTTTCCCATTTATAATATTCATTAATTATCTTTTCAGAACCTCCGTGGTCTACTCCACGAGCTATCAAACGAAGGTGCAAGACGTCAATTCGAATCGTTCCTAGAGCGTCTAATTCTACCCCTAATGGTAGAGTCAGCCGAACGAGGCGATCGCGAGTGTCATGTTGTCGTCCTGCTCGACGACGATAGTGTAGAGTGGGACGAGGAATATCCACCGCAGATGGGGGATGAATACAGTCAGACCGTGCTGTCCACACCGCTGTATAGGTTCTTCAAGTATATTGAAAACAGGTAATTGTTGACATGTGAAATTGACTATTTAATAGAGATAGGCTCTCTATGTGTATAATTTATATTAGTAGCAATATATTGTAGGATTTGTTGAATATTAGAACAATAAGTAGCTGTAGAAATCTAATATCTGTTTGTAACAAAATTCCGAAACGGATTGATCGTTTCTTATATTTCATGTGTTATTCAGTAGGTGTAAGATTAGGACGTAAAGACGTATTTTTCATGTTCTTATTCGGTCTGTCTGTTTCGCTAAAATTACTGAACTGATTTAAATGAAATTGGGTACACAGATAGTCTAGGGTCTGAGAAAGGATATATGCAACTTTTTAATCCGGGAAAATCGAAGAACCCCCGGAGACGCGGGTGAAACCGCGGGGAGCCACTAGTACTTAATAAACTCAGCATATTAAAAAAGGTTATAGTTATACATACTATAACTCAGGTACACTACTACATATACACAACTATACACGATTCACGCGACGACCCACAGTTTGTTTAATTTTATTTATTCTTTAAGTTATTTATATAATTTGCTGTGTTAATAGTTTCCTTCTTTTTCTTTTAATCAGTTTACATATAAGATATTTCTGTATAAATAATGTGATTATTTTTAGCAGTAGCTGTGAATTAAATAAATATCTAAAAAAACTTATTTTGTTATTTACAGAGACGTAGCAAAACAAGTGATGAAAGAACGTGGCCTAAAGAAAATCCGACTCGGCGTCGAGGGCTATCCGACATACAAGGAAAAGGTCCGCAAACGACCAGGGGGCCGAGCCGAAGTCATCTACAACTACGTCCAACGGCCTTTCATACACATGTCCTGGGAAAAAGAAGAGGCTAAGAGTCGCCATGTTGATTTCCAATGCTTCAAGTCGAAATCCGTCACGAACTTAGCCGAAGCTACCGCCGACCCGGTGATAGAGATGGAGAATCGTGCGAGGGAGACGGAAGAAGTACCGGAGGCCCAGCCTGAACCAGTGGAAGAGGAGGCCCAGTGATTAAAACTCCGCTCAAGTAGAGCGGTTGTGAAATTACTAGGAGCAATGTTCTGTTTCCTTTGACGGTACGGTAAGTATACGGGATATGGGCGACTGATTAAGTATATTGTATTACTAGATGCCCCGCGGTTTCAAGTTCCCGTGATCAAAGGTATCAAAGATAGACATATGCATATAAGATTTCATTAAAATCGGTCAATCGGAGGAGGTAACTAACATTGTGACACGAGAATTTTGTTTAAAAGATAAATACAACATGTAAAATCGTTAACAGCTAGGTACCTAATGTATGGGTTAATTTTGAGGCTTATTTATAACAGGGCTAGTTATACCCTGCCGCGCTTCGCTGTGACTGTTGCAAAAATTAGATAAAAACAATCCTTGATGCAGATTACATCATTCTAAAACTTCAGCTCGAACAGTGCAGAACTTGAGTTTTTGAAGCGTACACAAACCAACAACATTTTTATATATAGATAGAGGGCATAATTGTTTCTAGCTGGTTATAAGGCGTTACTGTGAAAAACCAATTTATAATATGCAGTGTTGAACTGTTTTTGCTGAAGTGGCTACTCGCCGCTAGATGGCGCTGTCTGTAATGTCACGAATACATACTAATTTAATAGTTTGCTTAAAAGATTTGGTTCTTTAACGCCCGATGTTAATAATCTATCTCCAATCCGTAATTAAAACCAACGAGTTGTCAAAATTGACGGATAGCTTATTGGCAAGCAAAAACTATCATTTTCGAACAGATTCGATCGATCGTAGATCGAAGATAGATTGATTTTAAAGCTTCACCCAGAAAATGGATTGATATATCAATCTTAGATAGCAAAAATGGATCAGGATTGATTATTGACATCGGGCGTTAATAGTTTGCTTGAAAGATTTGGTTCTTAACATGATATATTCAGGGATGTAGATATAGTCGAATTTGAGGGCAGCATTGGTTACTGGAAGTAAAAAAAAAATTATAATAATTGATCTGCCGATAAAGGGCTCCTAAATCAATCACCATGTGTGATACAATCATCGAGCATGTAACCAATAGAGTAGCAATAGTGAGCCATTTGTTTAGCAACGCATCAATGATTTGTCACGTATAACTAACAAGCCACGCTCGAACTAAAACAGTACCCGACCAATAAGAGACCTGTGTGTACGTCTAGTGCAACACTTGACCTTGAGTCGGCCAATCAGAACACAAGGGCCGGCACAGCGTGTTGGCGTATTTTGTTTTCTAACAAAACTGTTAACAGTTCTACTCTATTGGTTACATGCTCGATGGATACAATGAATGAATTCTATAGACAAACAAGTTATCACAGTTTTTGGTATTTATAAATAAGGGCATTGTGATTTTAAGGTAGGGCTTACAATGCCCCGCTAGCTACGGCCGTGGGTAAATTTGTCACGGAATTGCGGGTAAATCCGCCGGTTGTAGCTTGTGTAGTAGTGAGCGAGACATATATATGACGGAGAGGGAGGAAAGATTTTTACAACGTGTCAGTATTGTGCACATTTTATATAAATGCTATGTGCTTGTAATATGCTAAATGTGATGTGTTTAAGAAATGTCTTTGTTTATCGTTTGGGTTGACTCTCTATAATATTTAATATATATATATTTTTTATACCCTTTCTGACAGCCCGGTTGGCTTTGTGGTTAGTGACCCTGACTCTCAAGCCGCGGGTCGTAGGTTAGAATCCCACCCAGGACAAACATTTGTATGCATGAATATGTCCGTTTGTCCTGTGCCTGGATGTAAATATCTATATAAGTATGTATTTAAAAGTAGTATATCAGCTATCTGGTTACCATATCACAAGCTCTGCTTAGTTTGGAATCAGATCGGCCGTGTGTGAAAAATGTCCCAGGATATTTATATTTATACCACAAGAGTGGTAAAAATCAAATTATTTTTGAGTCCAAGTCTGTTTTAACACTTATACATGGTATTTATAATTGATTTCGGTATAACAGACACCACTGCCTACCTTTTTGAGGATAATTGGCGTGATGATTATTTATTTTTACTTAACTTAATATTCAGTAAAGTTTTCATTCATTAATCATAAAAAAAATCATAAAACGCATTTATTAATCAAAAGGCCATTTCTTCAATTCATTTTTTCTTCTATGCAACCCTTATATTTTGATAATTGAAAATGTTTCTTAAACTCAACACACAAAGCTAATTTTACAACAATAATGTTAACTGTAGCATTCGTATTTAGATGATAATACTATATTGTTTTAATATATATTATATATATATTTGATTATTATCATATATGTTATATCTACTATTGGTTTTTTTAGCATACTTTAGAATGGTACACTCCTCAACTATCTCGGTAATAATAGAATATATACCGTATGCTAGAGATATAAAGTCCAAATTAACTCGGCATCTTTCATCATACAAATGAGATCTAAATGTTACAAAAGATTTGATAAAAAAAAACTGTATCAGACTAAGATAGAACACGCTACTAATTGATTATTTCTTCCCCTTTGTTTTTAACATAAGGTGTTGCCATTGCTATGAATAAACTACCAATAGTAGATAATAACCTAAAAAAATACTGGAAAATTTATTTCCATGATATAACATGTTTGTTTCTAGAACTACCTCAGTTAATAGTTTTGCTATTAAAACTGTGGCCAAGACAGAAGACATTTGTAAATGTATCCATACTATAAGCCCTCAGTCGCACGAGAGATTTTTTACCGGACGTTAAAAAAACGTTCAAACACAACAAATGCATTCCAACGTACAAAGTTGAAAATGCAACTCCGCTCGATAAAAAAGCGTCGCGTTTTAAAAACGCTGTCATGTAAACATGGGAATGCATTTGTTGTATATGAACGCTTTTTTAACGTACGTTAAACAACTCGTGCTAATAAGGGTTAATTTCGCCTAATTTGTATTTCCGGTCACCCACCTGTCAGGAAACGTTGCTTAACATGGTGTGAAGTTGATCTGAATTCAGCTATTCCAAATATGGGTAAATATTGTATTTTAAACTAGTATAGTTTGTACCAATCATATTCCAACTTTTATATTAAAAACATACATATCTTTAATGCTGTTTTTTATTTACCTATGACTAAAATCCCGATGTCTAGTCCCTAATAAAATGCAGGGTTGGCTTTGTGGTTAGTGACCCTGGCTCTCAAGCCGCCGGTTGATGGTTCGAATCCCACTCAGGACAAACATTTTTATGCATGAATGTCTCTTTGTTCCATAAGTATTGTTCTGTGTCTGGAATTCTGGATGTAATTATCTATATAAGTATGTATTTAAAACGTACCTACTATATGTATATCAGCTATCTGGTTACCAAAACAAGCTCACTTTGAAGCTTACTTTGGAATCAGATTGGCCGTGTGTAAAAAAATAAAATAAAAATATAATTATTACAATACTTTATTAAATCTTAATAACTCTTAGCAAATAACATAATTATTGCGCCTCCTTACATAAACAATACTAAATCTAAAAGTATTCACAATATAAATACACTTATACAAAACCGTAGTAACTATTCTTGTTTTGAATATGGCAACATATATAGTTTTTTAAATCATTCCTAAGTTAAAGGGGAGAAGAGCTAAGTTATAGAGATTAATAATATTAGTTACACACTTGAGAGGAAAAGGTAATTAATTTTAAAAGATTTTTATTATAATAGTAAATTATATAAGAGGTAGCGCCAGTAACAGAGAAAGTGAGGAGCCATAGGCTGTCATGGTATGGACACAATGCGGAGGGATGAAAATCATGTTACGAGGAAAGTTATGAATGTGCAGGTGGATGGTCGTAAAAGTAGAGGAAGACCGAAGAAAGTATGGATGGATTGTGTGAAAGGTGATATGTGTAAGAGGGGAGTGATGACGGCTGACAGAGAAGAATGGAAAAATTAACTTAGGCGGGATAAGGGGAGGAAGAAGAATAGCAAATTATATTAAGTAATATGTTGCAAGTATCAATAATGAGGTACGTTAAGCAGTAATTTATAAGTCAAAATCGATTGGCGGGAGGGGAGGGGGTATGTTTCGTTCCTTCCATTGTTCAAACTTCATTTCTTGAGAATCTAGAAATTGAGATCATTTTATAGGTGACTGGTTAGCGACTGACTTTCTAACCGTCTGGTTTACCCCTTTCTGAACTCTTTACTCCTTTCTAAATAATTACGTGAAAAAATTTGTTTTAATCTATCTGGATGTAAATAGGCAAAATAATGTATTTTAAAGTAGGTACTTGTATTATATCAGTTATCTGGTTACGTATCGTCATGGGTTCGAATCCCACCCAGGACAAACATTTGTATGCATGAATATGTCTGTTCGTTCTGTGCCTGGATGTAATTATCTATATAAGTATGTATTTAAAGTAGTATAAGCAGTATATCAGCTATCTGGTTACCATATCACAAGCTCTGCTTAGTTTGAAATCAGATTGCCCGTGTGTGAGAAATGTCCCAGGATATTTATTTATTTGTATTATTATATAATAAAGGTAGTCTTACCAGTAGCCATGGCAGAAGATAGCGAAGGCTTGAAGAATCTTGCGAGGATGACGCGGGAGGGGGAGACCGGGCCGCGGGGGGTGTGCGCACGCGCCGTTGTTTGGCCGCGCCTCCCCTCTGCTGTAAATGTTGTAAGGAGTTATGTACTAAATAATTGTTTAATTTTGATTTTTTTTATATTCCTTTGAATAGGCCTTTACAGTAATTGATATAATAAATGATTCTTATATTTATATTTTACCGATCTAAAAGTTAAAACTAAGACGTTAGGTAGAGCGTTGGAGTCTGACTATTCATACGTGACTGAAAAGGCCTATTTAAATCCATAAATTTTATGTTAATAATAACTTGAATGAAACTTGGTTGTGAAATGAGCTTCCCGCCATGGTATTCCCAATGGAGTACAGCATGGGGTTCTTCAAGAAGGGAGTGAAGAGATTCTGCAAGCGTCCATGGGTTACGGTAACTGCGTCCCATTAGGTGGGCCGTATGGCTGATTGCCACCTTAGTGGAATAGAACAAAACTTGTTTCTAAAGTAATTAATATATATGAAATACATTTTTTCATTCAAATAGGCCTTCACAGTCATTTTTTTAAATTGCTCGATTATACAAAGATTATATTAAAAATATCGTGTCCGTTTCAACCGCGCGGCCACCTCGTAGAATTTGATGAAACTTTGCCAGGAATTAGTACTAATTTGTTACTTTACACACTTCTTTTCCTGAATTTGTTACAAAAAAAACTTAGGCGCTATGACGAATAATAGTTGGCCGCTAGAACCGCCACTCGCCGTAGTCATCGCCCGTGATTACACAGTAACTATACAATGCAGATAGACAAATGATGCATCAATAGAAAGGTCTTAATTTGTTCAATTTGTTACAAAAATAAAAAACGGGAAAACATAAATAAACAAAAAGTTATGCAATATTTAGTTTTCAGGTTATCAGCAGGTAGTTAAGTCACCATAAACATCAAATTAATTGAGGCTAATATTTATGAACAATTAGTACCTAATTTGTTACAGCGAATAAACAGATAAAAATACTAGAAAGTAGGTGCAATAGTTTGTTAGAGTCGATTTAAGTTGGCCGCTAGGTCGGCAATATGCCTACAACACAATGGCGTTTAGCTCGTTGTCAAAAGTAGGTGTAAGCTTAGTTCGAGTACTAATCGACGGGTAATGCAATCTAGTTTGGGTGAATATGGCGAATGTAACTCCAGCATTCATATTTTAGGAGATATTTACAAAAAACAGTAGTATGAAACCGTATGAGAGTAGGGTGACCATTATCACATTAGTCCAAAGGCATGTTTCTAATGTTGTACTCTGTTTGGACGAATATGCGGTTCGTTTTGCGGCCATATTGATGTCTATTGTTCGTAATTCTTTGAAGTATTATTACACTAACTTCTGCCCGCGACTTCATCCACGTAGAATAGTTACTTTCAACCTGTGACTTTGTTTACGTAGAAGCATGGTCTCGCAGAGCTAACTGATGACTGCCCGCCAGCGCAGCACAATTTGCCTTCTGGGGACATAGCCTAACAGATAGACATAATATGCTGTCGCGGACTTTTCTTTAGAACTTTTAAAGGAGAACAATTCTGTCATACATTATTTTAGCGAAACTTTAACCGTTTACGCAGCGGAGGCTCCCAAAAGGAAAAAACAACTCCCGATTTTGAAACATTATTCATTGCTGATCCGCTCCTATTGGTTGTAGCGTGATGATATATAACTTATAGCCTTCCTCGATAAATGTACCATTCAAGGCTAAAAGATTTTTAGAAATCGGACTAGTAGTTCCTGAGATTAGCGCATTCAAGTAAACAAACAAACAAACTCTTCCGCTTTATAATATTAGTATAGATTTTAAGTTACGGCATCCTGTAGCATCTATACCTATACTTCTATACTAATATTAAAAATGCGAAAGTAACTCTGTCTGTGGGTCTGTCTGTCTCTCTGTCTCGCTTTCACGCTAAAATTACTGAACCGATTTAAATGAAATTTGGTACACGGTATATAGTCTAAAGCCTGAGCAAGGACATAGGTTGCATTTTTTATGTTGCATAGGACATAGGGTCCGACGCTGTTTCTAGCTTACATTAACGAACTGTGCAAATGTCAAATGAGGGGTGCCAAGATACAAATGTTTGCTGACGATACTGTCATTCTTTTTCATGGTGATACCTGGGATAATGTACGACAATTGGCTGAAAGAGGCATGTCTGCTGTCGCTGTATGGCTTGAGGATAGCTTATTATCACTAAATGTAGATAAAACTAAATTCCTCTGCTTTAGTAAAACGATGGCGGCCTCGCCTAAAAATTTTCAGCTTCGTATGCATTGTTATCCCTGTAACCGTTCCAATAATGGCATTTCACGACAATGTAGTTGTCCTATGTTAGCAAGAGCTACTGATATCAAGTATTTAGGAGTAAATATTGATGACAAATTGAATTGGAAGAAACATATAGCTAGAACTAGCAACCGGTTAAGAAAACTAATATATATTTTTAAAGATTTGAGACTGATACCGGACACAACACTATTGATACAAACATACAAAGCCTTGGCGGAATGTGTTATCACATATTGCATATGCTCGTGGGGCATGGCAGCTAAGACACACCTGATTGAGCTGGAAAGGGCACAAAGGGCAGTACTAAAAATAATATTTTATTTACCATTTCGCCACCCTACAGTTTCGCTTTATGAGAAAGCTGAAGTCCTGACTGTAAGGAAGTTATTTGTCTACCAATGTATAAGAAGATACCACAAAACCTCTGTTCCCCTTCAAAAACCATCTGGTAAAAGGCTAGACAAATGTCCAGTTCCCAGAGTGAAAAGTAAATTTGCCCAACAACATTACTGCCATGTTGCGCCTAGGCTGTATAACAAACTTAACTTAATTTTTAGCACCAAAAGTCTAAGTGACTACCAAATTAAAATAAAAATTAAACTTTGGCTCAAGGATTTGAACTATGACGACATTGAAAATTTTTTGGTAATAGCGAAATAAAATCAACGTTGCAATTCACACTTTAACACACACACACACACACACACACACACACACACACACACACACACACACACACACACACACACACACACACTTACACACACTAACACGGACACACACACTACTCACTTTCGTTAGTTAAACATGTTTTATTGTATCTAGATAATAATATTATCCATGTATTTTAAATATGTTGCGTCAATTCTACTTCACTACTTACTGGGAAGGAACTGATTCCCAATATACAGCTAACGCTAGTTTGGGATTCAGGGCTTGCATAATATTTGTAAACACATTTTTGTTCCAATAAAGATTTATTATTATTATTATTATTATTATTTTATCCCGGTAAAATGATAGATCTCTCGGGAATGCGGGTGAAACCGCAGGGAGCCACTAGTATGTACTTTATGAAAGTAAAAGTCAGATATCATTTAAAATTTATTTAATTTAAATCAACACAAAGGCAAAACAATCAATTACTTAATTAAAGTCAACAACATAAATATAAAATCTTTATAAACTAACATAATATTTATTTAGCTTCTGTCCGCGACTTCGTCCGCGTAGAATAGTTACTGTGGGCTAACGCTAACTTTAACCTGTGACTTTGTTTACGTAGAAGGAAGGTCTCGCAGAGCTAACAAATGACTGCCCGCCGCCGCGCCGCTCCGGCCCAATCCGGCAGCAACAACCCAGTCCGTTCCCTAAATAATCATGTCAAGTGAGTCCCCACTTCCCCCAGTGACGCCCTTAGCCAAGGCACCGTGTCGCAGGGGACACCCTCAGCGCTGTCGCTTAAATTTTCCTTCGGTTGAGAGCCCTCTGCGCTCACCGAAAAAGGCGGAGGCGAAGGCCCTGGCTTGTATGTACCACTGGTGCAAGGAGCAGCAGGAGCAGGGCCGAGTCGAATTCGACGCCGTCCAGCGGAAGAGGCGAGAGCTTCGTGCAGCGGTCCTCGCGGAGTGGGACGAGTTACTCGCTCACCCGACCGCGGGACGGCTCACGATAGCGGCCATACGTCCCGCAATGGACACGTGGCTAAAACAACCCAGATGTTGATGGGCTACGGCTGTCTCAGCAAATATCTTTGCTGGATCGGCCGTGAGGAGGACAAGACGATTTTTACATAAAATTTGAAAAAACTAAACTTACCGCTGTCGATTTGGATCCCTCTGAGTCTGCAATACACTTTTTGGTGATGAGTTCTACATAAACAAATCCAACATATAAGTGGGCACAACTCAAAGATATGCACTTCTGGATTTACTGTTAAGTGTCTTAGTAACTTAGTAGTATCAAAATCACGGGTATTAAATATGAACGAGCACACACTATGTTATTCAGCACAATATCTATCATTCACAACAAAATCAATGACAATATTCACACAAAAATAATACTTCAAAGAATTACGAACAATAGACATCAATATGGCCGCAAAACGAACCGCATATTCGTCCAAACAGAGTACAACATTAGAAACATGCCTTTGGACTAATGTGATAATGGTCACCCTACTCTCATACGGTTTCATACTACTGTTTTTTGTAAATATCTCCTAAAATATGAATGCTGCAGTTACATTCGCCATATTCACCCAAACTAGATTGCATTACCCGTCGATTAGTACTCGAACTAAGCTTACACCTACTTTTGACAACGAGCTAAACGCCATTGTGTTGTAGGCATATTGCCGACCTAGCGGCCAACTTAAATCGACTCTAACAAACTATTGCACCTACTTTCTAGTATTTTTATCTGTTTATTCGCTTTTTTTTTTTTTTTTCAGAATCAGAATTATTTATTTGTGAAACATAGGTGTACATAATAAAGATCATAAATTTACAAGAAGTGCTCTATGTTTTGCCATGAAAGGCATACAAATTAAAGGAATAATATTCATAAATTAAAATTAAAATAAAAACAATTATAAGATGATTAAAAAGATTAAATTACATTATGTCATGATTAAATAAAAAACTCATCAATTCTATAATAACATTTTTCGATTAATAGCTTAGTCAATTCCTTTTTAAATTTAGGTAAGGGCATACATTTTATATAGTTTGGAATATGATTATAGATTTTTGGTGCTAAACCAAAGAAACTCTTGCTCATTAAAGCTGTTTTACAATTGACATTGCACAGGTGATTCATGTATTGACCGCGTATTGACTTGTGCCTCACATCGGAAACCTTTTTAAATAAATGTGGACAATTTTTTACGAACAATGCCGTTTCCAGGATGTACAATGCCGGCAGAGTCAATATTTTTAGTGATTTAAAATATGAAACACAGCTGTCTGTCCTTTTTAGACTACACATGGACCTAATACATCGTTTTTGCAATCTAAACGCTAGTTCCCTATCAGTTGATTGTCCCCAAAAAATAATGCCATATCTCAAAACTGAGGCTACTAGTCCGTGATACGCCGTTAGTAGCGTCTCAGTATTAACCTTTTTTGATAACTGATGGAGTAGGTATGCAGATTTACTCAATCGTTTACATGTCTCTTCAATGTGAGCCTTCCAATTGAGCTTGCTATCTATAATTATACCTAAGAATTTGGCATTACTTGCTTCTTCTATTTTACATTCTTTATAGACAACGTTGATGCTTGAATTCACTCGCCGTTGGTGGAAGTGCATAACTTTTGTTTTATTTAAATTAATTATTAAATTATTATTGTCAAGCCAATTTATGATGTCAGATAGAGAATTATTAATTTCATTTTGATAATTAGTTGGATTATTGCATTCTATAATAGCTGTACTGTCATCTGCAAAGAGAACCATTTTATGTTTTGTAATTTTTGGAAGATCATTTATGTATATTAAAAACAGTAGTGGACCCAGCACACTCCCTTGAGGTACACCATATTTTATATACCTTGGTTTAGACTTGTATGTAGTTTCTAATTTGCTTTTTGGATCTATCCTGGAGACTTCTGTATATTGAGTCCTATAGCTTAAGTATGATTCCAAGAGTTTATGAATGTTCCCTCTTATGCCATATACGTCTAATTTCTTCAGGAGAACTGTATGATCCACATAATCAAATGCTTTGGTCATATCAGTATAAATAGCACAAACTGGATTACCTTTATCTACAGATGTCATGATATCTGATAGCAAGTCATATAGTGCCATGTTAATGGATGTATTCTTCCGAAAACCTTTCTGCTCATTGCAGAAGAGTTTATACTTGTCGAAAAAATTGTATATGGAATTATAAATTACTTTTTCAATTATTTTGGAAAATATTGGAATTTTTGCAATCGGTCTATAATTTTTTATGTCAGTTTTATTATGTCTTTTGTGTATGGGTTTTATAATCACTTGTTTTAGACTATTAGGGAATATACCCTCAGAAATACATAAGTTTATAATATGCGCTAGCGTTGGCGCTATGATTTCCTTTACGTTTTTGATTACCTTGGTGGATACCCCATCGTAACCGACAGTATTAGTGTTTTTAAGGCTATCGATTATTTTTATTATGTCATTACTTGAAACAGGTAACATAAATATTGATTGTGGAGTAATATTCTCTACATTGGGTTTGTAACTAGTGTCCATTTTAGTATTATTTTTAATTTCGTCAATAAAGTAATTATTAAATTCATTTGCTATGTCCATAGGATTTGTAAAAGTCAAGTCATCTCTTTTTATGCACATTATTTGTTCTTTAGGTAAAGATAGTTTAGATTTGTTGATTACTTTCCAAGCAGCCTTTGATTTATTCTGGGAAGTATTAATGAAATAATTATTTTGAGCTTTTTGAGTCAACATTATAATTCTTCTGTAGAGTGTACTATATCTCTTAAAAGCTAGTTTATTTTTTAAATTAGGACTAAATCTATATGCCCAGAGAAGCTGTCTTTGTTTTTTGCTACATATTTTTATCCCACGTGATATCCATTTAGTTTTCTTATTCGACTTTATGGTTATCATTATTTTCGGGAAGCATAACCCATACAGCATCAAAAAATCATCCATGAAACGGTCATATGATTCATTTGCATTTTTGGCATTGTATACATTTGCGAAAGACAGGTTTTCCAGATGACCTTTAAAATTTTGTAAATTATCTTTGGAAATATCCTGCTTTATTGTTTTCCAAAATTTTAGGATACATGTTTTTTGAATAGGTACACTAAGTAATTGAGATGTGTGGTCTGAAATAGCTAAATCAATGATTGTAGACTTGCATTCATTTTTGTAATTATGTGCAAAGTTATCAATGCACGTACCGCTACTTAGCCTCGTGGGTTCGTATAGTGCTAGTCTTAAATTGTATTGTAAGAGAAAATGTTCAAACTCTGAAGTAGTTTTGTTTCTTTTTAGTACATCAATATTAAAATCTCCCGTTAAGATAATATTTTTATTTGATTGTAAGTTAATTATTCCTAATATATTGTCCAATTTTTCATAAAATAAATTATAATTTTGTTTTGGTATCCTATATATGCAGACAATGATAATTTTATGCGATATAAGTTCTATACCACAGCATTCAAATATACCGGGTACTGATTGCTTTGCTATTTGTGATATTTCCTTGTACTGAAGTCCTTCTCTAACAAATATACAAGCTCCGCCTCGTTTAACATTTCTAGAAAAGAAGGCCGCTGGGCAGAAATTTGGTAAATGTAACAAATACTCGTAACCTGTCTCAACAAAATGTTCTGTTATGCAGATGACGTCTATGAAGGTTCCGTTATTATAAAACTCTTCCAATTTGACTGCTAGTACATCCGATTTGTTAATTAGTCCCGCTATATTCTGATGGAGGATAGTGAGGTATTTACAGAAAAAACTGAGTATTAAGTTGTTGTGTTTTGCCGTCTGCTTGAAATTCAGCACTTCTTATTTGGGGACTATCAGCTGAGTGTGATGATTTCGTGGTGCTTAGGTCTACGATTAGATCCAACAAATCTGATACAATAATCCTAAAACCTTTATTATTTATTTTTGCGTTGCGTTGGCTATATGTATCGTAAGTATAAGGCAGATTTAAATTTGAGTCTAGGATGTACGCATAATTATAAGTTTCGACATCCATGTAAAGTAAATTATTAAAAGTATCTATTCGGCTATTAAACATAATATTACTATTATCCATGTATTTAAAAGTTGGTAAGCATATGATAAAATTTGTGTGATTCAATGTTACTAGTTTCTCACGAATAAATAGGACTAATTCTATATAATTATGCGTTTTTCGAAAATCCTCCTCACCAATATAAATAATACAGAAATCATTTTTTGTAAATTTACGCACCTTATCTTCAATATTATAGAATACATGTTTTAATCCACATTTAGGCCGACGAAAATGGCAAACTTCATAATTACACAGTTGAGTTCTTTCGGTTAATTTATAATATATTCTGTTCGACGTTTCATCACTTACAATACATATTTTTTGCTTCATAGGCAAAGGAAAGTCGCTGTTTTTAGTCTTGTTTGGTTCTGTGTTCATGTCTTTATTTCTATTTATTATGTCTTCTGTAGATGAATAATTATTGTCGGCGATGGTTTGTGTCTGTTTTTTTCTTGAATGAATATTTGGTATAACCCGCGCAGATAGAGAATTGATCTGTAAATGGCGGCCGCTCTCATGCGTTCTCGCTCACTCTCTATCGCTGTCTATACTCACACAGTGAAGTAAGCGCCGCAAAAAAATAATCAAACAGTGTTTTAAGTACCCTTGCTCCTTATTTATTTAATTAATATTTTTTGACATAATTTTTACTATTATTATATAGTTAAAAATATTATAAAACAAGAATAATTTATAACAAAAAATGTCAATAAAAAAATATCAACGTTTGAGAAAGAATTGAAGTGATATTACGAATTCCCTCCGTTTGTGTTGTCCCAAGAAGCTAGAGTTCTTCGTAAACTATCGCTTTACTGAGGGCACGAGGAGCTGTCAGGACATGACGGGGATGACAAAACGACTTTGTGATAGGACTTACGACGACGAAAATAAATTTCTTCCCACATAAGACATGTGTTGTATGGGCACGGATCCCTTTACCTTTCCAAATGGAAGAACCAAACTTGTTTTGCCAACCGTACCATAAGTACCCGCCGCCATTTTCAGATCTATTCTTTATATGCGCGGCTTATACGGATCTTGTTGGTGTATATAATTGTTGTTGAGTATTAAGTAAAGATTTTTTGAGTTTCTTACGACCAATCGGAGTGTTATTTTTTGACGATGGAGTAATTTGATCATTGCAAATTGATTTTAGCGTTGTTATCTGTTGTTTGAGCTGTAGGATTTCCTTTTTAAAATCAATATTTTCCAAAATAACATTTTCAAGTTCATTCTGTGTACTACTCAGTTGCAATTTTAAATTATTTATCTCCTGTTTCATGTCTTCTATTTCACAAAAATTTATATTTGTCGATATATCTAAACTTTTCATTTCGTACTCCGAGCTCGTACTATTCATAGAAATATTTATTGATTCAGTCGACTTACACTTAAAAAGCTTTCTCGGATTTTTGTTCACATTGTTTTCGTCCATTTTTGTTCGGCCGTTGGGATTTGAACGCTGGACCTCTTGAGTCGTAAAGCGGTGTTCGAAGCCGCTAGACCAACTTGTACTTTGCAGACCACTTGAAATTTACCTTCTGTTATTAAACCTAAGTTGAAGTGTGTGTTTGGATATGCCCATATAAGGTAACGTTGAGGCAGTCGTGCACACGGTGATTAGTATGATGACTCACCCTAATGTCGAGTTTTTGAATCACAGTGGTGGCAGATTCGCAGTGTTGATAGTATTTTTCGTATTTTACGGGACTTCTTGTGGTTATTCTCTTGAAATTTTTTGACATCCGATAGTTAAGCACTAAATCTCTGTTCTTGTGATTTTTCAAGACAAAATAAGGCAATTTACTATTTTAACAAAATTTCACCGACACGGTGCTGATTACTATACGTGCGCTCGCGTCTCCAGGCGGGCGTGTAACAAATTAGGTACTAATTGTTCATAAATATTAGCCTCAATTAATTTGATGTTTATGGTGACTTAACTACCTGCTGATAACCTGAAAACTAAATATTGCATAACTTTTTGTTTATTTATGTTTTCCCGTTTTTTATTTTTGTAACAAATTGAACAAATTAAGACCTTTCTATTGATACATCATTTGTCTATCTGCATT
This sequence comes from Thyatira batis, assembly GCA_905147785.2. NCBI lineage: Eukaryota > Metazoa > Arthropoda > Insecta > Lepidoptera > Drepanidae > Thyatira > Thyatira batis. The sequence goes on along the minus strand of LR990512.1, from coordinate 1,292,079 downwards.
GTATAGTTACTGTGTAATCACCGGCGATGACTACGGCGAGTGGCGGTTCTAGCGGCCAACTATTATTCGTCATAGCGCCTAAGTTTTTTTTGTAACAAATTCAGGAAAAGAAGTGTGTAAAGTAACAAATTAGTACTAATTCCTGGCAAAGTTTCATCAAATTCTACGAGGTGGCCGCGCGGTTGAAACGGACACAAAATATCTTTAGTCCTACAGCGAGCGCTATGCCCACGAAAGAGATTGAATACTACACTAACCGGGTTCGTCTCTCGGGCCACGCGTCACGTGGGCGAGCAGAGCCAGCGCTGCGCACGCGCCGCAGCCGCCCACCACGCCGACGCAAGCCACGCAGTACCCGCATGGAGGGTACCACCACCACTGTGGTAGGTACAAGCTAAATATATCCTGGGACATTTTTCACACACGGCCAATCTGATTCCAAAGTAAGCTTCAAAGTGAGCTTGTGTTATGGTAACCATATTAGCTGATATACTACATATACCTACTACGTTTTAAATACATACATACTAGATATGGACATCCAAGCTAAATATGGTAACAATTCTTATGTAGGCGACATAGATGACAGCCGGTTGGCTTTGTGGTTAGTGACCGATCGTGGGTTCGAATCCCACCCAGGACAAACATTTGTATGCATGAATATGTCTTTTTGTTCTGTGTTTCTATATAAATATCTATATTTGTATGTTTTTAAAACGTATTATCCACCCGTATGGAGGGTACCACCACCACTGTTGTACATACTAAATGTGGTCACAATTCTTATTTACGCAACTTAACTATGTGAATAAAGAAGAATACATTTATTCTGGAATATGTTCACAGTTCTATAAACAAATTATAAACGCGAAAGTTTGTATGTTCACATCAAAACCACAGAACGGATTTGGATGGAATCTGATAAGACAGTTTATAACCTGGATTAACACATGGTAATTTTTATCCCGGGAAAATGGAAGATCTCCCGTGAACACATACAAACAGGAGAGACACTAGTATCTATCTTCTGAACTTTTTCTTCTGATTAAGGAATACAGGCTTCTAATAAAAATCAGTTTTTATTTTATTTATTTTCCCATCCAGAAAACTGTTGTGTACATGAACACGTCTGTTTTGGGTCTGAGTGTAAATATCTACGTGAAATCGTATTTTAAAAGAAGTCTATCAACTATCTCGTTACCAATAAGATTTACTTATAAAAGAATGGATATTTATTTATATAGGTATAACATTAGAAAATACGTACATCATACCTGCGCGGTCTGGCCGCCCTGCTCGAGCTTGCTGAACACACATTATCGCCTTCCATCGAGCTTGTGTTCTGAGGACACGTTGCTATGGAAAAGTATAATTTTAAATTCTAGAAAACGGCGCTGGAATTTGACTTCATTATTAAGTATTTTTATTACCACTTAAAGCTCGTGTCGCTCGCTGAGAGAATATATTTATTACTTAAAAACAGTTCAGTATCTACTGTACTACTTATACTTTAATTATATTCAAACGATAATTTGTCTAACCATTTGACAACTACATCTTCTGCCCGCGGCTTTATCCGTCTCTCAGTTATATAAAGCCAACATAGAAAATTAGAGAGCTATCTTACCGCATAGCTTCTGTTCTGTAATCATATAATACCCGGCAGGACAGGATTCTATAATCGAGAAGTCTTCTGTAATTTCAGAGATTGATTTTCGGTAAGCATGCCTTCTTTTTGCATCTGTTAATAAATAAATTATAATTTAGTTTAAGTGACAGATGTCACAGAAGAGTTAGCCAGTGGCCCCAATTCTGAGCAGCATGAAACTAAAATTTACTCTCAGTTTTTAGTTAATCTTAGTTTCTGTGAAGGCCTATTAGAATGAATAAAAATTCCTATTTTATCAAGTATCAGGATTTTATTTACATACTATATGATCAGTTCGTAGGTTTAATAAAACCTCGAAATATAATAAAGGCTACAATGTCATACCTTTTCTTCGAAGTTTGTGTGTTATGAATGTTTTTCCAGAAGTTTCAGTTTTCACAAACGTCTTATTTTCTCCCGCATTTTGAAGAATAACTGTAAAGTTAAACACTAGATACTATTATGTACTTAATATTATAAATGCGACAGTAACTCTTTCACGATAAAACTACTGAACCCAGATACACGGATAGTCTAGAGCCTGAGAAAGGACATGGGCTACTTTTTATCCCGGGAAAATGGAAGATCTCCCGGGGAGCCACTAGCTAGTTATAAGACTTAACTGATTTTACGGTCTACTGCACAACATAGAAACAAATAATGGAACTAAATATTTGCCCTGGTCGGTAATAAATAATCCAGGGTAATAAAAAAATGACAATATAACTGCCCCAACAGATTTGACAGACCGGTTGGCTTTGGGGTTAGTGACCATGACTTTCAAGCCCCCGGTTGATTCGAATCCCACCCAGGACAAACATTTGTATGCATGAATATGTCTGTTTGTTCTGTGTCTAGATGTAATTATCTTTATAAGTAAGTATGTATTTAAAAGTGATATATGTAGTATATCAGCTGTCTGGTTACCATATCACAAGCTCTGCTAAGTTTGGAATCAAATTGGCCGTGTGTGAAATATGTTCCGGGACATTTATTTAAATTGTTCATCTGGCAACATTTGTATTGTCAAACATGGCAACACATACCTCCTATATTCATTAGGACTGGAATATTAGCTACGTATAGCTTTGCCAGTGATGAGTGTAGGTCCCTCCTACATTGCACGCTGCAGTCTATCTCTGGGTGGGAGCTCAGTTTTATGATAATTTCTGTATTTAACATAGACTGTCCGGTGAGCTGTAAATAATAATTTTATTTAATAACTATTAAAATTAGTAATGACATATATGTTGGGTCTCAATTCTATAATACATAACTAAACTTGTTCACGTAGGTACAACTCTTTCTTACTTAATAGGAAGAAAAGAGATAGAAATGAACAAATAAAGAAGGTATAGTAGGTAGTGTTTTAGTTTACAAAATTAGAAAGCAAAAATAAAGACAGTAGCAGCAATTTAATTCCTAGTTTTTTTTTTATTTGTTATTCATATGACTATGTTATAAGTTAATGCAATCACCAACCTTATCTTCCAAACAAAAAGGTTCAATTCTCACTGTACAATGTTCATCGCAACAAGCAAATTTCTTCATCTCTTCGCCCAAATACTGTAATGCATCGAGATCCTAAAAAATCAGATCAATTTGATAAAAATTACGATTAGTTCAATAGAAATATTACACTCGATATAATATATATCGATACTAGTTGACCCGCGCAACTTCGTTAGCGTCACTTGCCAGTTTTAGTAACAATTTTTATTGATGCTCCGCTCCTGTCCGTCGTAGCGTGATGATATTTAATGGAGAGCCTTCCTCGATAAATGTGTTATCTAACAGTGAAATATTTTTCCAAATCGGACCAGTAGTTCCTGCTATTAGCGCGTTCAAGCAAACTCTTCATCTTTATATATTAGAACTAGTGGCTCCCCGCGGTATCACCCACGTACCCGGGAGATCTTCCATTTTCCCGGGATGAAAAGTAGCCCATGCCCTTTCTCAGGCTCTAGACTATTTGTGTACCAAATTTCATTTAAATCGGTTCAGTAGTTTTAGCGCGAACCCGAGAGAGACAGACAGACAGAGTTACTTATTTATAATATTAGTATAGATAGACTCCATCCGCCCATGCATCGGCCCCGCGGATTCACCCGCGTAGTTGCCCCCTTTCCCGCAGGAATACAGGGATAAAATATACCTTTCTCGTTAAATGGGCTATCTAACATGGAAATAATTTTTGAAAGCGGACTAGTAGTTTCTGAGATTAGCGCGTTCAAACAAACGAACTCTTCCGCTTGATATATAGATTAAACCACTTACATCATATGTACAGTCTGAATCCGACGAATATGTTGGCGATAGTATAAAATTTAATGATGGCAGCGAAACCACTGACAATTTGACACTTCTTTGAATTACATTACCCTAAAATGATACAGATGTTGATATAAAAACTATAATAGTACACAAAAGAGATATTTTCAGACTTGTATTTAATAATGTTACAGAATGTAATGAACTCAGAAATCTTGCAGCAAGAGCTTTAGCTGTAAAAAGTTTAACTGTAGCAATATTATAGTAGTCTGGAGAGAAACTTTAAAATGGTAACAAGGTTTGAAGACCGGTTAAATTTGTGGTTAGTAACGCTGATTTACAAGCCGCTGATCATGTCCTTTCCACTCAGGATAAACATTTGAAGCATGAACTCTATTTGTTCTGTGGCCAAGTAAAGTATTTCAACAGAAGCATAATAAGGAACAATTTTATTTACAACCATCAATATAACTACATACCTTATTAAATTTAATACATAATAATATGTACTATATCAGGTATCTGGTTACATAGCTCTGACTAGTTTGGAATCAGATTTGCCGTGTGTTTTTTACTATTAAATACTTTAGAATCAATACTTACTCGACGACAAGTATATCGCCCAACATTACTTGCGTCTACATTTTTAATAGATACTGTAATTCCATCAACAGCTACATTGTCCAGTTTTAGAATATCCTTTAAATCAGTTTCCCAGAAGATTTCATCATTATTTTCAGCTAAATTATAATTTGTTGCTACATTTGAATCCGTTACACAATCTATGGTAATTGAATCTCCGGGCATTGCGTAGATTTCACTCTGAAAATTGAGGTTAAAATTTAGACTTTAAATCTGGTTTGATGATCCTACTGTGGCATTGAAATGAAATTTGACACAAAGAATAGTAGAATTTGTTCATAATCATATAAATATCTACTAGTAAATAACTAGCCTCTGCTATTTATTGATATTTTGTTTTAAGTAAAACTTTGAAATGCTTACCGTTGTCACCTTTAACGGGCGTAAGTTCTTCAAACCAAGTTCCATCCTTTTAGTAACTGTCCTTTTTCTTCTCTTCTTTCTTATTCTATAAATACCGAACTTGTCTCTGTCATATTTATCAAAGTCTTCGTAATCTATGACATTCTGTTTAGCTTTAGCCACATCACCAGTCATGTCATTAATATCTTCATAAAATTCAGCATAATTCGTTTCCTCATCGTCATGTTTATGAGTAAAGGGCTTCCTTAAAGATCTTTTTCTTCGTATCCAATCCCATCTTCTTAACTTCTTCATAACGCTTTTGTCTCGTTTCCTCATAAAGAAATACTTTGGTGGCTTTATATATTTGAAGCAGGTGAGGTTTTTAATGTGATTTTCAAAATCTCGACGGTTAAAGTTTTCGTATATGTCGATGATATGGTTGTAGGTTGCTTGCATATCGCATATCAATTTTGGTTTCAAACGCGCATCACAGGCCTCTTGAAACAAATACTAGTGTTTTGAAAATGTATCATTAAACTATTAAAGAAACCAAGACATCGAAATAGATGTTTTCCTAAGTACTTAATTAATTTCTGCTACCACATTATGTAGTCTTACCTTTAGTAGTTTTTGATTTTAATTCATTTTCTATTACAGTTGATTTACCTGCTGCAGCGTTTGCAGTTTTTGGATCTGCTACGTTATTTACAAAATAATTGAAAATTTATATTAGTAAAGTAAATTGAATTCTTTAATGAAATATATATTTTAATGTTTAATAGTTTGGTTATATACCTTGTGTTATTTTATTTACTGTTTCTGGACTAGTATGATCAATTTTGTTTTTTGTCTCACTCATTGTAGTCCTCTCATTTTCCTTTAATCTCGTTTCGGGTTGTGTCTTCGTGGCTGCCTTTGAAAAAGTAAAGTTTTTAAAGATCTTCAGCTTTCAGTGTATAAGCGTTTGTTTAAAGTCTAGTCTCAGAAATAAAAGGATTGTAATTTTATAAAATAACTAGTGGCTCCCCGCGGTTTCACCCGCGTTCCCGGGATAAAAAGTAGCCTATGTGTTATTCCAGAACATATTCTAGCTCTGTGCCAAATTTCAAGCAGATCCCTTCAGCCGTTGGAGCGTGAAAGAGTAACAAACATCCATACATACATACATCCATACTTACAAACTTTCGCATTTATAATATTAGTAGGATATGCAAACAATTTTACCTTCCCATTTTGTTTCTTTTCAGTTGTAACTTTATATCCAAATTTATTAACGAGTCTATTCAGAAATCCTTTTTGACTAGGTTTAGTTTTGGTTTTCTCTTTTGATTTAGTGCCTTCACTAGAGAGATTGCTACCTTCAGAGGCTATGTTGGATGCATCATTTGAATGACTTTTATCTTTTTGACTTGTTGCTTTCCTAGCAATATTTGAAGTACCTCTACAAATTACAATAATATCATTATTATATTTAGACTTTGGTCATAGAAAAGTAGATGAGGGATGCAAAGCTTAAACAAATAGTAATTTAGGTGTAAAAGTTCCAAAACTTTAAATCTACTCCTTGCGTTCAAGTATATCTTATTTAATTTCATTATTTAATTAAAATAATGAGACCATCTTCTCTAAATACACAAATAGAATATACAAGCTATCTTTATCATGTTAAGACTAAATAAACTAACCTGTTTTCTCTAACTTTGTTATGTTCCAATGTTCCCATTAAATCAGCAGTGGTATATCTTTCAGACAACTTCATAGCTTCAACTTTTAACCATTCATCGTTCAATTTATTAGTTTCATGCTCTATTATTGTAAGCAAAAGTTTATTTAACTGATCTGGATTTCTTATATCTTCTGTTTCATTAAGATTGTTGTTTATTTCATCGTATTCATTTAGAATAACTATTGTAGGATTAGATTTGGTAATTGATTCAGAACTGTACACGTTTTCAGATGTTAAAGGTGATCTTAAATGACGATCTTTTACACCATTAGTTGTGTCAGATATATTATGATTTTTGACTATGTTTCTTATATAATCTAATGTGGCGTCTTGTATTTTAGCCAAAAGTATACTAATGTCTGTTTCCATTTTGATCGCTTTATTCATAAATGTACCTTTAGCTGATTTTGAGGTTACAATATTTGTGGATTCTGTTTTTGGTGTGTTTGTATGGGTTTCTTTAACTGTGGTGCTTTGGACTTTGTTTTTTTCACCAAGACTATTTGTTACTATGCTACTTTTATACAGTTCTTTTGTAATTTTTTTATCACTATCTACAACTGTATTACCAATAGTTTCTTCAAATATCTTATCATTTACTTTAGTCGTTTTGTGTAGTTTAGGGATTTTCTTAGTTTTAGCTTTCTTAATTTTGTGTCTATGCTTGGAAATTACCGAAGGTGTCGTAGGAGTATCTTCAGTATATATTTCCTCTTCATTTGTGTAGCTTCCGAATAATTTGAGTAGTTCATTAATATTGTAGCTTAAACTATCAACTCCGAATTGATCTGTAGTACTAGTGTCTTCACATCTTAGCATCACATGTTTGTTCATTTGCGGTTCAGTTTTATGTGTCGTAGTTGCTATGAATCCATTTATAACATTATCAGTAGTTTTGTGTACCATCTCTGATTGTGGATCTTTTTCATTGATATTTGATTTGTCATTTATTTTTTTCGTTTCTCTGATCGGCCTAGGTTCGATTGTACCTTTTATGTAGTCATTCCAAAACATTCCACCGGTATCAGCAATCAGTGGTGATTCAATTTGATTTAGTTTAGCTTCTCTTTTACCATACAATTTTGAGGTGGTCATTTTAGTAGTCATTTCAGGCAATGCAAGAATATTATATTTTTTCTTTTTACGTTCAAAGAGTTTACGAAGGCCTGAAAGCTTCGTTCTCTTATATTCATCGACTGTGTAATCTAACACATGATTATTCTTAGCATGCTTGTAAAAAAAATCGGAACCAATCTCAGTTGATGATTCAGGATTACATATTATATTGACATTTATATTATCTAGTGAATACACATTTTTGAAACTTTTCTGCCTTTTAATGTCCTCACAATTAGCTCTTTTATATACGGGTTTATTTAAAATACAGCTATTAAAAGCATCAATCAATTTATCGCCTTTATCTTTAAGAGTTTTATCGAAACATATCTTTTCTTTAGTGCCATTATTTAAAATATCCGCTACAAAGTTCAAATCTTTGATCATTGGCCATCCTATATATGTTTTATCTTCATTAATAGCTTTAGCAAAATTCCGTTTATCGATGTATGTTACGAAAGTTTCGCAAGTGCGTCCGTTGCATTTATCTTTGACACTTTTATAATAACCTTTTAAGCTGTTATCAATTTTATGTACAGCATCTTTGAGTTTCTTACCCCCACTGGGATTCATCCAGAAGAATGTTTGTATTTCTGTACAATGGTCACTCATGTATTGTGCTAGATTGTCAAATTCAAATATAAGTTCAGATATAACAGCGTCACTGGTCGCACAACCATTACACATAGTCTTATTAGGTTTGCATCGACAATCACAGACCCGGTCGTGTCCAAAAAACTTTTTGATAGCACCTACTAAGTGATTCTTCTCTTTCTCAGCTCGTCTCACTTTGACATTATGTGCAGATGCAGACGCATCTAGGTTACTAAAGTTCTGATACAGCTGTACTAAATGTTTATTAATCGCCGATATGAATTCTTTACTTAGCGTCACTTTCGCCAAACTAGTAACACTGGTTGTTGCAATTTTATCATCAATGGTTATATTATTTGCTTCTCTTACACTGATAGGATTAAGATCCAAAGGATTATCGAGAGGTTTTAAAGCAAACTGTCCTTTCAGTGCAGAGCTATCATTGCTGACAATCAAATACATACCAGGGGATAGACCCTCGATACGTGTGGTGGTATCAGCAACATGTTCAAAAGAATGTACCTGATATTCTAGATCTACAGGTGATGACAATTTTGCTGAGAAAACTTTCCTAATCCTAACCGGATTAACAGATCTCTTATTATTTTGATAGTCGTATGGTATAGCTATGTGTACTTGAATTGAATTTGTTACACCGTCAACTTTATTTGGATGTCTTACTGGGATTGTGAATCTGTTTTCGGAACTATCTTGTAGGTCTGTTTCATCAAAACTCATTGTATTCTTCGCCATGTCTACTATAACTTCTAACGCTGCGACATCTTTTGCTGTATATCTATTCAATGTTGGTAGTACTGTTATATCTCTTTTATCCAGTTTTATATCTGTTGCTTTAATGCTTTCTCTTGTTTCATTATTATTATGGTACAATTTAGTATTTTTATCATCATGCTTGTAGTATTCCTGAATAAAATAATGTAATTTTTAATCATAATATCTCTTAAATATATACTAAATTATACATCATTTTATCGCTTCCTTTGTCTATACTAATATTATGAAGAGGAAAGATTTGTTTGTTTGTTTGTTTGTAATGAATAGGCTCCGAAACTACTGGACCGATTTCAAAAATTCTTTCACCTTTGGAAAGCTACATTATCCCCGAGTAACATAGGCTATATTTTATCCCTGTGTTCCCACGGGAACGGGAACTAAGCGGGTAAAACCGCGGGGAGGCAGCTAGTAGTATATACAATTACTTGTGACTTTATAAAAACTACAGGTAATTGAAGTATCATAGCATTTACAGTTATAACCAAAATATAGCTGCAGCATATTTTATTCTTACCTCTTCCGTAGATAGACCATCATCATCATCATATATTATCGCCTCTTCTCTTTCTGTTCTATTCTTTGTCACTGCTTTATCGTTAGCTTTAGCTTTAGCATTAATAGTTGTTACCTTAGCTGTAATTAGAAATACTTAGTTGTGGTTATCGTCCCAGTATTTTAAACAGCTTTAATTTAGCTTATGCACCCATATATTATTTAGACATTGTATTTATGAAATTTGTTATTAGCTTTGGAAATCGCTCGAAATCGTTATATGGTAACCAGATAGCTGATATACTACATATACTACTTTTATCATACATACTTATATAGATATGTACATCCAGACACAGAACAAACCGACATATTCATGCATACAAATGTTTGTCCTGGGTAGGATAGGATTCTTACCAGTTTTTAAAGCCGTGGATGTTTTCATCAAATTTGTCACCTTTAGTATCGGTTTGGTTGTACCAACTTTTCCAAGCTTCGTTGTGTTATATCGTTTAGCTAATAAATTGAGCTTTTCTTGAATAACTGAAATTTGAATTAATTCATAAATATCCTGGAACATTTTTCACACACGGCCAATCTGATTCCAAAGCTTGCCACTAAGCAGGAGAAGCTGTGAAATACATTTTTATATAGATTTTTACATCAAGGCATGTTCATGCATACAAATGTTTGTCCTGGGTGAGATTCGAGACCACGACCGGCGGCTTTAAATTCAGGGTCACAAACCATAAAGCCTACCGGTCTGTCATATTTTCTTGTTTCCCTCTATCTTTGATGAAGATCGCATTAAAATTTGCGTAGTTTAAAAGATTCTAGCGTACAGATTGCGGGAAGAGACTTTTATACTATGTAAAGAAGAATATATTCGTGAATTGAAGAACGAATAAATAAATAAATACGTATATACGTACGTGGAAACAGATGAAATTTCCTCTTCGCTTTATCTTCTTCCGTCACTATCATATCGCTAGGATTCATGTTCTTTGCTTTAGACTCTGCGGTCTCTATTGCTTGCGACTCTATTTCCAAAGTGGTTTTAGCTAGAAAATGATTAGATAAATTTAATATCGTATTTATAATATCATTGGCATTTTTTACATTTCTATATTTAACGTTATTATCATCAATATTATTATTTTATCTAACACGTACATATATTTTAATCCAAGTTTTGAACTGTGTTCCAAATTTCATCTAAATCCGTTCAGTAGTTTTTGGGTGAAAGAGTAACAAACATACATCCATATATACTCACACACTATAGAATATATACTTTATTTTATTGCATACACCAAGAGAATATAATACCAAATTAAATCCCTTATTGCAAAAGATGTGCAAAAGGAATCTCTTCCAGGCAATCTTGGGGTGAGAGGACTATCTAACTACCTATCATATTTAAACCTACAATCAGTGGGATTATCAGAAAAAAATCTAACCTTCACGATTCCAGCGAGGCTTTTCATTCTCCCTCCTTCTATTTGTCACCTCAAATTCCCTTTGGGCATCGCTAAAAACTTTATATGCATTAAAATTCTTATCCAAACTAAACATTATAGTATTATTTTACTCTATACGAAATCACCTGTTTCTGTCATTTGTAAAAGGTAGGTAATATGTAGGTAAATCAATATATATTTGTTTGTTAATAGTAAATTTATTTGGTGCATCTATTTTATTAATCATGAATTCTGTTGAAGATATTATACGTTTGTTACTGATGATGAAAATGTTTAACTGTTACAGTTATTTTAAATAAAATGTTGTGACTTACTCACTATTTAATGGGCTTCCTTCCGGGATATTTGCTGAATTTGTTATACTATATGGGAATGGTGTGCTCACTGAAATAGTATTGGAAATTAATATCGTGGTGGCTCAGTGAAACGATCAGAAGGGGGTAGGTTTTAGCCCCTGGCCCGTATCTCTGAGTTTATTAAAACTTTCGTACGGATACACACCACTGGCTTTCGGTGAAGAAAAACATCGTGAGGAAACCTGCATGCCCGAGATGTCACAATTAAAGACATGTGAAGTCCGCCAATCGCACTAGGCCCGCGTGGTGGACTATGACCTAAACTCCCTTGATGTTAGGGAAGGCTCGAGCTTCTCGGTGGAGACGTATATGAGCTGATGATGAGCTGATATTAACTAGCTATTAACAGTGTTTTGTTCCACCCTTCCAAAGTTAGGGCGGGTCGCAAGAATACTTACATTTTTTGTCTCCAGTACTCTTCAAACTTTTCAATTCGTTATCATTGTAGAAGACATCGTATTTATAACTTTGACCACTAATTTGTACTCTATGAGGTTTTATTGCTTGTAAAGATTTGACTGTGTCGTATTCTGGTGTCGTTTCATCTAATAATTTATCACTATTTATAATTCCACCTCCATAAAGATCACCTGGTCCTAATAAATCTTTTGATGCAGTTTTCGACTTTGTTTTCGCTAAAATTCTATTCAATTCCTTGAAAATGTGTTCATTCTCGATGCTCCTATGTAGATTTAGTAGTAAATTATGATTAAATGCATTTACTGGTGTTGTTTTTGTGTCTCCATTCATGTTTAGACTCGTTTTTGTATCAGCAAGTCTTTCTATAGTTCCAGGATTTTTAAAAAGCGTGTGGTAATCAGATTCTGTCATACCATTCTCGTTTTGCAAGTCTTTGTCCACATCGTCAAGGTTGATAATAGTTATTTCCATTTTCCTTTGCATTTTATCTTTGGAAGGATTAATAATATCGTGTAAATTGATTGTGTCCATATTTGTTGTGGAAGTGTCCTTTATGACAAAGAAACTCCGTTTTTTACGCCTCTTCTTTTCATCGTCCGTTTCAAAATTGTATTCTTCATCTAAATCTTCGCCCAGTTGATCTAAATAGTCTATTTGATCTGGTTCTACAGTATTTATATGAATTGGTTTATCAGGTAAAACGACATTGGCTTTTATATCTGAACCTTTTGTAGTTTTAGTAGTGGTGGCATTATTAATTTTAGTTTTCTCCATTAAGTTGGAAAGCATAGAGTCAAGTTTGGGTTTTTTAGACTTATTAAGAGCAAAACTTTCTTTGTTAGACCATAGATCAACAAACTGTGGTAGTTCTATGAGTGGTGAAGTAACGGATTCGACGTCTAAGTGGTTTTCTTTTAGGAATCTATTGAAATCGTTGACACTCATCGGTAACGGTGTAGTATAGTATTGTAGCGGCTGCTTATTCGTTTTAGCTACAACTACAGGCTGAAAATAATAAGCTAAATAAATATCTATAACTGCTTCTATGACTAAACTTATTTTCCTACTTACCGTTAATGCTGGAGTAATTTTTATATTCTTCAGGTAATTCTTTGCTGTAATATAAATATCGACTAGTTAAAACAGTTGGTACATATTTTAAGCTATTGTCTCCCTACTGGTTCACTCGTGTTTCCGGCTTATATATATAGCTTATGTGTAAATAAAGGTTATAAACAATCTGTGTTCCATATTTTATACAAATCCGTTCTGTAGTTTTTGCGTGAATGAGTACCAAACATCCACCCCTATTCTGTGTACGATATTTGTTTTTTATCTTTAAATGTATTTAAAATTTTAAACATAGTACGTTTGTTTATTGATTGGTACAAGGTCTGCTTAATCTGTCTATATTTATATATTAAGCTAGAGTTTATTTGTTTGTTTGCTTGGCTCTCTTATCTCAGGAATTACTGGTCGGATTTGAAACGATCTATAGAAGGAGCATCAATAAACTATGTTTCAAAATCGGGGTTTTTTCCTTTTGAGAGCTTACGTAAAAATCGTGGGTTAAAGTTAGCGTTAGCTCAAAGTAACTATTCCACGCGGACGAAGTCACGGGTCACTAGTTTCCCAACAAACATTTTAGTGCTAGCGGCAGCCTTTTTTAGAGCTCTTACTGTTATTTAAGGTATATAAGAACTCCGATAGCAACCTTCGGCTCTACAGTAGGGTTAGTTATGAATAATTAAACCTTCCAGAGGAATAAGAGTAATAAATAAAAAAAATATAAATCAAGACGGTAGTATGGAGTTTATCGTAACCATTGTATAACTTATTCTTATAGCTTTTAGTTGCACAAACCTATAAAAGCAATTGTAAGGTGTCTACTAACACTTACTAACGGGTGATGTTCGACTACTGGGGTAGTGAAAGGTCTTGTAACACCTGAAGTCTTACTCTAATAGCTTCAAGAAGTATTAAACACTCTGAGTGATACTCAGGTGTCTACTAACACTTACTATCAACTGGTATTCTTAAAAAGAGTTAGACAGATACTTTATATCACCTAACGAGTTTTGTCGAGTCTTAAGAGTTACTAAGAAAGCTATAAGGATCTAAGAAGTGTTTATTATAAGTCCTATAGAGCTAGATTCTGCAATCCACCTTAGTATCAGTATTTAATCACTACGGGAGGAATAACAGAGATATCAGGATGCTTAAGTAATTAGAACTAAGACGCCATTTAATAAAGATATACTTACTATAAAATTGTGAAAGAAAAACCTTATTGCAATGTTCCTAGTCCAATTATTTACTTATATTGTTCATAATTTTCAATTAAAATATCTTAAGGAGGCTCCAGGAATTGATAAATAAGATAAATAAAGAAAAAAAAAATTCTGGCAGTATTTTTTTACATCATTTAATCATCAAAAGTAGTTTATTTTTAGGGCGCTTCAAAAATGAGATGAGAACTAGTATATATTGTTACCGTAAACTTACCGCCGCATGTGATTAAATCCCTATAACACCCAGTAATCTTAAACACTTTAGGTACTTACCTTAATTATTTTATTAAAACGCCATGACATGAATGCGTGCTATAAAATACTATCACTATTGACTCTAACAAGAACGTAAAACTCTGCGAAACAGTTTAAATATTTAGCGCTTTCGGTGAAATTTATTGCTACCAAAAAAGTCATTTAAGTGGTTTCCATAACTTGTTTTCTACTTTAGCTTGCAGTTATACCCTGTGTATAGCTTATAAAACACTTGAAGTGGTAGTCACTGCTACTGTAGCACTGTTCTAACTCTTAATAAACACTTATTTATCACTCTCTATAACCATTAAATAGCCTCAAGCTCTCGTACGAACAGGCCCAAATCAGGGTTATAAGAGAGTTACAGAACGCTTTATCACCAAGTTGTTAGTGCCTTTACAGAACCTTGGGTTACGAAAATCCTCTTAAGCAGCTCATGTAGCCCTTATTCTTATTACCAAAATGTTAGTTGGGTTGGTATTTTGTCATATGTTATCTCAATATATTGTTAATCAGTTCAGAAAATTACTCACGCATTTTTTTAGTTATCTTTAGGTCAGTTGTGTAATCAACATCTCCATTATCGTTGAGTAAAGTGCTGTCCACGAGGATTAAGGATGGGTTACCGTTTACTGCTGAAACTGATAGATTTTCAAAATTACCTTTATAAATACATCTTTTATAGTAACCTAAAATCCTTTCCAGCCAACGGTTGTCTGGAAGAAATCGCTTTTACCGATGAGACTGCAACTTGTGCATCAAGTTTTTACTGTTATTTTTATATCAGTCTTTGTGTCTTTTGGTGTACAATAAAGGAATTAGGAATGAAATGGAAGGACATGGCATATAAAACCGAACCTAAATAGGAAAAGGCTTATACACTAGGGCTATACTAAGGCTAGAACTGTAAGTAAAAAAAAAATGTTCTTCTAAGTCTTGTTTCTTAATTTTAAATCTGTGTTGTAAAACTAGTCCTAAACCGTATTTAGTTTTTATTAAATCTAAAGTAATGTTTAAAATAAATTTATTACCTTCGGCATCCCTCAAATAATTATGTTTAAAGTTATTAAGCTCTTCAGGTGCTTTTTGAAGCAATGTGTTTCTGTCATCAGAATCTTCGTTAAAAATATCTGGAGTGCTAATAGTTCTTTCAGTTATACTAGACATATGAGGAGCAATAGGATGTATTGCTTTTGGTTTGTTTATAACATTCGTATCCTTTTTTATATAGTCCAAATTTGATAATTCCCTTTGTAAATGTGTCATACTTGGTGTGGTATAGGAAACAGTTTTCATAGTTCTCAATATTTCTTCCCACGACGGGTTTTGTACATCATCAGCACTTAATATATCTCCATGCCACATGAGTAAATCATTAAAATAATCAGGCAAAGCTTTCACATTTGTCTTTACATCAGTCAACGCAGATTTTTGTCTGTGCAATTCTAGCTGTTTGTCTTTCTTGTTTTTAACTTTATTAGCAGATTTTTCCCCTCTTACATGACTATCGGCAACTATACAAAACTCCTTAGCTCTTATTTTGATTGAAACAGGATTTGCGTCATTTAGTTGTGGTTCTATGTCTTTATTTCCTATTTTAGTACTTGTATAATCAAATATGTTTGGGATAATACTACTTGTTTCTGGTTTTCGACTCGAAAACAGTTTTATTTGCATCTCATTGTTTTCTTGACGAATGCCGTCTAGTGTTACTTCGCTTGGTGCATAGTCATTATCAAAATTGTTAAGTTCATTAGGTTTTGTGTCACTGCTGGAATACATTGCAGTTTTACCGTGTAGCTTGAAATCCTTTGCTCGTTTGGTTAGCTTGTAAATATTACCAGTTCTCCGGTTTGCTATATCTAGAATAAGTTATATCTATACTAATATTATAAAGAGGAAAGATTTGTTTGTTTGTTTGTAATGAATAGGCTCCGAAACTACTGGACCGATTTCAAAAATTCTTTCACCTTTGGAAAGCTACATTATCCCCGAGTAACATAGGCTATATTTTATCCCTGTATTCCCACGGGAACGGGAACTACGCGGGTAAAACCGCGGGGAGGCAGCTAGTATTAAGTAAAGAACGATCCTCTTAAATTATAGAATCTTTTAACTAGCCAGATGAGTAACTTACCGTTTGGAGACGAAAATAATTGTGTTACGCTGAACTTAGGGCCAGACTTCATGTGGTCTCTGATAGAATTAGTTTTAAAGTTATGAATCTTCAAATGGTTCGGTTCTGTTTGTTTCAATGCTTGGTAACCATCACTGTCGCTTGGTGAAACGTTGTCATAAGGTATGTCATAAGTTATATTTGGAATCATATTTTGCATCTCATCTAAGCTTAGTGGTTTGGTATATTTGATTGGTTTTAAAGAAATAATGTGTGACGTCATAACATCATAATCTGATACAGGCATGCTTGTAGTGCCTTTGAAATCAGATTTCGCTCTAAACATGTTTTTGATGCCACCGAAAGGGCAGAATCTTTTGTCTCTGGTTTGGCAACGCCGTTTTATAGTCTTGTCATTGGTCTTCTTATGTTTTCTAAAATGTATTTTACTGAGGAAATTCCTTATCTTACTTTTATGATTTTTGGCATTTACTTTGAATGTTGTTGTTGGCTTTACTAAGTTCACATCAACATATCCGTATTTTCTAGTTTTTGTATCAGTCGTTTTACTGAACAGTGAAAATGACTGGTTCTCATGTTTTTTTGCGTTGCGTTTATATCGATCTAAGCCTTCATCTACTAAGATATATATTTCCTTTTTCTTATTAACTTTATTTGTTTTCTTTTTGTCATTATGTTCACTTTTCACTTTCTTTGGTTCTTCCTTGTCTTTTCGCCAAAATAGTTTGCTTACAGTGTTTCGTGGATTAAATTCTTTAAGCTTTTCACTTTCATTTTTAACTTTTTCAAAAATTATTGTCTTCATGTGACTCCTTTTTGATGCTTCTAGAATACAATAGCTTTTGCATTAAAATTATTTAAATTATTAATTTTTAAATTTACCTGTTTATTATTCTATTTATACATATAATTATGTACTTGAGTAAGCTCATATAGATACCGTTAATCCAAAATATTAACTTTTCAAAATCCTAGTAACATAAAATACTTACTATAGGCCGGTAGGTTAGCTTTGACATCAGACATTTCATCCAAATTATCTTCAGCTGGTTCTGAATCATTTTTAATATACAAATTTTCCAATTCCGGTCTATCTATTGCACTTTCATAATTACTTGCAGCTACTTTGTTATTGGTTTCAGTCACAGGTTTTAATGAAACCCTTTGAGACGTATGATATTTCTTCGGTGGTCCATTTTCAATGAACAAGTAAAAGTGCTTTTTCAGCCAGGAATCGTCAGTTTTCATCGGCACTTCTTTATCATCCATGGTATCTGCGTCATCAAACAAATTTCTCTTATTTCGTTTAGTCGGTATTTGTGGAATTTTATTTAGTATAAACTTTCCTATGTCATCAACGCTGTGATGTTTATGAGCTTGATATTTGACTAGATTTGAAAATTTCTGTTCACCTTGTTCCTTTTGAAACTTCAAATAGTGTTTGTATCCGTTAACGTAGTCATTGTAACCTAATTTTTTGCTTAGGCCTTCAAAACTTGTATCTTCTACCGTAGTCTGATCTTGTATTTGATCCTTCACTTCGAACGATTGACTCCTTATATCATCAGGTGTAGTTACCATATCAGTTGTTGTTCCAACTCCACTATCCTCATAATCTAAGGATTCTTCGGGCATTTCCTCATCGTCATAATAAATTTTCCTCATATTTTCTTTGAGACTTAAATCTGTTAACGTTTCTGAGTTTCTCTTTGATAATTTTTGTATTTCCTTTTTCATTATTGTATTCGTTGTTGCTAGCATTTTCATAACATTGTTCTCGTGTGATTTAGCTAACATTTGTTCGTATACTCCAAGCATAGCATAGTCATCATAGGTACTTGTAGGGGGTGTAGCATAAACTTCAGGATTCTTTTTCTTTTCATGTTTCTTACTACTTTTTTCTCTACTTATTCTTAGTATTGGATTTGATTTAATATTAAATGTAAATACATTCAAAGGTGTTGTAGTTTTAGTAGTGTTTATTGTAGTAAGGTTAGCTTTTTTATTTACTTCTTTGGATATCTCAGTCGTTTTATTCGGGCTTTGGACATTTTGTGTCTTATAAGCTTTGGAACCTACTTTCTTCTTGACTTTATTAATAACACTTTGCAGTTCCTTTTGGAGCTGAGCTTCAATTGAGTGAGCTATAGTGTAGGCATCTTCTGAGATTGATCTTGCTTCTATATTATGAGACTCAGTACATGAATTCACAGAAGTATCATTTATTCCCATTTCAGTTGAATCTACAGTTCTTTTATCAACATTATCAGCTGTATTTATAGTTACAAAGCTACTAAAAGCATAACCTGGACTACTGATCTGTAGGGTCAGTAAAGGGTCCGCTTCAAATGTAGTTTCTGTGACTGAATTAGTTATGATATCAGTTATAGCAGGATTTTGTTCAGCTACCATCTGAATAGCTTTCTCTTTAATATTATTTAAAAGAGCTTCAATTTGTGCTGTACTTGCGTATTCAAAACCATCTGAACTAGATTCTATAGAGAAGTCGGCTTTAAATTTGTCATTTAGTATAGGTCCATTGCTTTGGTATTTATTAATTCCATATAAAAACTTCAAATGATTAATTTTGGTAGTTATTGAAGCTAGTGAATTAGCTAAATCGTCATTTGGCACAGGTGTTTCATAAGTTTTGACTGCTGCAGTTTTAAAATGATGTCCTTTTGTGCTTTTATAATACTCTTGATGTGGTGTGATTCTTATTTCTTCATTATTCTTTGGGGTTTTATTTAACTTTCCCTTTTTTACTTTACCTTCATTGTCAGGAACGTCTCGCTTTCTCTTCTCTAAAACAAATTGGTTAATATTTTTTCTTCTTCTCTTTGAAATGGTATTTTTGCCTCTTTTAATGACATTATTGGAATCATGGTCCTTTTGTTCGTAGGCTGTCGGTAAATATATATGTAGAGGTGTAGTTCTATATTTATTTAATCTCACTCTTCGTGACTGTTCATCTTTGTCTTTCTTCTTCCCTTTTATCTTAAATTTCCTCCAAAATCCACCAAGTTTACTCTTTATATGCGAATTTGTGTCTTTCATATGTTCTGTTTGTTTTGTTTTAATAGTATCAGTAGATATATCTTTAGATTGAGTTTTCTTAGTTATATTTTTAGCATTTTGTATAGCTTTAGTTACTTCATTAGTTTTATCTTTTCTATAGATGTCAAAGAATCTGTCATGTTTACCTTTATGCTGTTTTTTGGAGTCAACATCATTTAAACTGTCGAATAGATCATCAATTTCGTCTTCGTTTGCAATACTTTTAGATATAGTATGGCCGTATACAAGCACCATTAGAAATAATACACTGGAATTAAAAGTAATATATTTACCTTACCTTCAATCTAAGTTAAATAAATATCGTGGGACATTTTTCACACCTAGTCAATCTGATGCCAAACTAAGAAGAGCTTGTGCTATGGTAACCAAGTTATTGACATACTACATATCCTACTTTCAATAAATACTTATTCTTAATAATATTTACATCCATACGCAGACCAAACGGACATATCAAATCCACGACCGGCGCCTTGAAAGTCAAAGTCACTAACCACACAGCCAACCGGTCATGTCAACTATGACTATCGTAGTCCTAAGTGACCATAAAGCATTTGTTATAAACATAAAAATACAATTTAACTCACCATAAAAAATTGACAAATAACATTGGCTATGTATTAACAAATTCTGAGATCGCATGATACTAAAAAAATATACCTTGATAAATGAAACATAGAAAATTACAATTACACTATCGCAAAATATCCGATGTGACGGCGTTTGCCTATTGTTTTTGCGTTTGACGGCATCATTGTGAATGTTATCTTTTAGACGTAAAAAGCATTTGTAAGCTCTATGGATGTTAGTAAAAAGTTTTTATACATATTAATTTATTAACAATTTTATCTAACACATTGTCTGTATTCATGCATACAAATGTTTGTCCTGGGTGGGAGTGACAAACCGCGACCGGCGGCTTGCAAGTCAGGGTCACCACAAAGCCAACTGGCTGGATACTTCACAATGAAAACTATATTTAAACCCTGTTTTATTGTATTTACTAGTAGTAAATAGTACTGTTAACTTAGTATATGCATCTATCATATAATACAAGGGTGGCAAACAGGCATACGGTCCCACCTGATGGCGCGCGGTTACCGTAGCCTATGGACGCTTGCAACACCAGAGGCGTCACTCACGCGTTGCCGACCCTGTAAAAATCTCTTCACTCCCAATTAAAATAAATATAGATCTGGTATAATACTTAACCTTTTTCCGGGAAAGCAGATGAAACCGGACAGAAGCTAATAAGATCATTTTTCTTAATACTTATGATACCTGAAAGCGTCCCTTCCCCTTTCTTTCCTTTCTAGATATAAGGTTCTACTGTAGATAAGCGAGCTTTGGATTCTGCCCCTCCACAGTTTTTCTCACTACGTTGATTCTATTAGTGAAGACCTGTGCTACACGTTAATTAACATTATTTTTATTTAGTTTTATTTCTGTTGGTTTTCCTAAAAATAAATAAAAACCGTATAGCGGTGGTGGCTCAGTTGGGAACGCACCGACTCACGATCATGAGGGTGCAGGTTCAAATCCCTGGCCCGTACCTCTGAGTTTATAAAAAAACTTACGTATTCACACCTGGCTTTCGGTGAAGGAAAACATCGTGAGGAAACCTGCATGCCCGAGATGTCACTATTAAAGGCAGGTGAAGTCCGCACCGCACTAGGCGCGCGTGTGGAATATGGACACCCCCTCGATGTTAGAGGAGGCTCGAGCTCCGAGCGTGGAGACGTATATGAGCTGATGATGATGAAATAAAAACCCGATTAATTATAGTAATTTATTAATATCCAAAAGTATCTTGTACATAAATGCCGATGTCGTAGTCGAGTCCCCTCCCTCTTTCGCTTTTCAGCCGGAAATTGACATAAGTGTAGCCGACACCGCCGGCCGTAATGTTGATAGAAGCTTTACTGTGTAAAGTGTCTAGTGCCTGGATTCCCTGGAAACAGAATAAACAAACCTTAAACCCGATTTATACTTATCATAAAAAATGTCTCCCCTCAGATTCACTCAAATTCCTGAGGGATCAAAAGTAACCTATGTGTTAATCCAGGTAAAAAACTACTCTCCACGGTTTTACCCGCATTCCCGGGAGTTCTTCCATTTTCCCGGGATAAAAAGCAGCCTATATCCTTTCTTAGGCTCTATACTATCTGTTTACCAAATTTGATTTAAATCGGTTCAGTAATTTTTGCGTGAAAGCGAGATAGACAGACTGATAGACAGACGGACAGAGTTACTTTCGCATTTATAATATTAGTTAGAATTAATGCAGATTCACTCGGGTTCCTGAGGGATATGACATGTTTCCGGGATCACAAGTAACCTATGTTGTCATCCAGGTAATAAATTGTGTTCCAAATCTGTTCAGTAGCTTTTTCGTGAAAAAGTAACAAACATTTATAATATTATTAGGAAGTAACTTACAAGAATACAAGGTTCCGCCTCGCGGTTTCACCCGCGTAACTCCCGTTCTCGTTGGAATACAAGTATCAAATATAGCCTATGTTACTCCCTGATAATGTAGCTTTCCAATAGTGAAAGAATTATTTAGATCGGTCTAGTATTTTTGGTGCCTATTTGTTACAAAAATACACATTAAATATTATAAAGATGAAAATTTTTAGGTATTTTTGAGTGATGTATGTTTGTTTGTAGATAATGAATAAACTCAAAAACCACTGTGCCAATTTCAAAAATACTTTCACCATTGGAAAGCTACATTATCAAGGAGTAACATAGGCTATATTTTAACCCCGTATTCCGACGGGAACGGGAACTACGCGGGTGGAACTGCGCGGAGACTAGTCAATATACATACTAATATTATAAATGCGAAAGTAACGCTGTCTGTCTGTCTTGCTTTCACGCTTAAACTACTCGACCGATCTGTATGAAATTTGGTACACATATAGTCTAGAGCCTGAGAAAGGACATAGGCTACTTTTTATCCCGGGAAAATGAAACCGCAGGGAGCCACGAGTATTATTACAAACAAAATTTTACTTACGATAATTTTCTGATTGTCCAGTTGAGAGTGGAAAAAATATTTGACGCGTTTCATAAAAGGTATGGCATTGTACTGTACTCTCTCATGGTGTCCTAATTTCACTCTGTCTGCGATGTTTCCAGCAATCAAATGATTACTATCTACTTTAAATACGGCGATGGAAACTACCAAAAATAATATAATAGACCTCATGTTTACGACACGTTTTGCCAAGTAAAGTGTGTATGATAAAATGATTCGAGATTCCATAGGTTGTAGGTTATCGGATGTGTAGTGTGTGTATGTTTGTTTTGTATATATGGACTTTTTGTTTATTCAATAAATAATTGAATGAATAATGTAAATTACATATGTGATTTAGACAACCCGGTTAGCTTTGTGGTTTGTGACCCTGACTCTCATGCCGCGGGTCGTCGAATCCCACCCAGGACAAACATTTGTATGCATGAATATGTCTGTTTGTCCTGTGTCTGGATGTAAATATCTATATAAGCATGTAAATTTGGATTACAGACAGTTTATAACCTGCATTAATACATGAGTTACTTTTTATCCCGGGAAAAATCAATATAATCTGGGAACGCGAGCGAGACCCCGCGTACTAGTGGCTCCCTGCGGTTTCACCCGAGTACCCGGGAAATCTTCAATTTTCCCGGGATAAAAAGTAGCCTATGTCCTTTCTCAGGCTCTAGACCACAGTGTACCGAATTTCATATAAATCGGTTAATAAGTTTTAGCGTGAAAACGAGACAGACAGACAGAGTTACTTTCGCATTTATAATATTAGTAAGGATGTAAATACGGTCAAGGTTCAAATAATTACACAGGTGCTTTTATGTTTGTTATTTATTAAGATTTAAGAATACTAAAGGAATATATACCTTATTGCTTTAAGATAGATTATCAAATCGAATATAGATTTAACAGAGCCTTATTCAGAGGCAATCAGGTATAAGTACTTATATTTCTTTAACATTTTACACTTTAAAAAGTGATATACAATATTCAGTTATTACTTTATTTTAAAAAATATTAACATTTTATTTATTGTATCACTAGTGGATCCTTGCGGTTTCACCCGCGTTCTCGGGGATTATCAATTTTTCCGGGATAAAAAGCCTATGTGTTATTCCAGAATATATACTAACTGTGTACCAAATTTCATCACGATCCCTCCAGCCGTTGTTGCGTGAAAGAGTAACAAACATACATCCATACATTCTCACAAACACTCATCACTACATAGTCTAAAACAAAGTCGCTTTCTCTGTCCCTATACCCCTATGTATGCTTAAATCTTTAAAACTACGCAACGGATTTTGATGCTGTATTTTTAATAGATAGAGTGATTGAAGAAGAAGGTTTATATCTATAATAACATCTTTTAAATAGTAGAGAAATACTGTTATTTTTGAGGTTTCTAATGTATTAAAACGATCAAGTGACGCTAACGAAGTTGCGCGGATAACTAGTTTATAAATTACTAGCTGCCTCCGCGCGGTTTGACCCGCGTAGTTCCCGTTCCCATAGGAATACAGGGATAAAATATAGCCTATGTTACTCAGTGATAATGTAGCTTTCTAATGAAAAAAGAATGATTAAAATCGGTCCAGTACTTTTTAAGTTTATTCGTTACATACAAAAATACAAATCTTTCCTCTTTATAATATTAGTGTAGATAATATTCTTAGGATGGTTACCCTACAAAAAATGCCCGTTTCCAGATATGATTTCATATAATTCTCAAAATAGATAAACAATGATACATTTGTCTGTTAATTTATCATATTATTATGTACGTCAGTAAATAACTATATATATATATATATAAAACCCCGCTACCTCTGTCTGCCCGTCTGAACGCGATCACAAAAACTACTGAACAGATTTTCATGCGGTTTTCACCAAATTAGGAATATTTTATGGCAAAGGTTTTTAGGTTTAATACATTAATTTGGACCCGGTAGGTGGCGTTGGTGGGCAGAACGAAGTCTACCGGGTCCGCTAGTATATTATAAAGAGGAAAGATTTGTATTTTTGTATGTAACGAATAAAAGTAATAACTATTGGACCGATATGAATAATTCTTTCACTAATGGAAAGCAACATTATCAGGGAGTCACATCACTAGTCTACATAGTAAGTCAAACAAAGTCGCTTTCTCTGTCCCTATATCTATCCCTATGTATGCTTAAATCTTTAAAACTACGCAACGGATTTTGATGCAATTTTTTGATAGAGTATTTCAAGGGGAGGGTTTATATGTATAATACATGCATAATATGGTAGAGAAACACTGATAATTTTAGATATTTCTAATGTTATGTCGGCGCATAAGCATTGCATTGGGTCGCTAGTATAAAAACTACTTGACCGATCTGAGTAGGTAATCATTTTACCAATAAAAGGCTAAATTATCAGGGTGTAACATAGGCTATATTTTATTCTCGTATTTGCCGTTCTCGTTGGAATACTAGGATAAAATATAGCCTATGTTACTCCCTGATAATTTAGCCTTTTATTGGTAAAATGATTACTCAGATCGGTCAAGTAGATTTTAAGTTTTAGTGATAATAAGTAGATAAAAAGAATAGTTAAAGAAGATCCACCGGGAACGCGTGTGAAACCGCGGGACAACAGCGAGAACTTATTTTTACAATTCAGAACATGTTCATTTAAAAAGGTTTGCACTCTCAGCAAATGTCCATAAATCACTAAATATGTAGTAACGAAATCTTTATAAATTACTAGCTGTACCCTGCCACGCTTCGCTGTGACTGATGCAAAAATTAGATAAAAACAATCCTTGATGCGGATTATATATCATTCTAAAATTTCAGCTCGATCGGTGCTGAACTTATTGAGTTTTTGAAGCGTACACAAACCAACATAACATTTTTATATATATAGATTGGTTTAAGCTATATAATCAACCACATATTATATCCTCAAAACTAAGTTTATTTATACAAAAATACATATAAAAATAAAAATACAAGCTATTTATTCTTAAAAAACCACATTTTACATTACACTGTCCAATCCTAACTAATATTATAAATGCAAAAGTATCTCTGTCTGTCTCGCTTTCACGCTAAAACTACTGAACCGATTTAAATTAAATTTGGTACACAGATAATCTAGACTTCTAGAGGTTATAGACATACTTAGGCTACTTTTTATCCCGGGAAAATGGAAGATCTCCCGGCGATCCTCCAGCCGTTTAGACGTGAAGAGGTAACAAACATACACACTCACAAACTTTCGCATTTATAATATTAGTGTGATTACATCATCGAGCATGTAACCAATAGAGTAGCAATAGTGAGCCATTTGTTTAGCAACGTTTCGATGCTTTGTCACGTATAACTAACAAGCCACGCTCGAACTAAAACAGTACCCGACCAATAAGAGAGCTGTGTGTACGTCTAGTGCAACACTTGACCTTGAGTCGGCCAATCAGAACACAGGGGCCGGCGCAGCGTTTTGGCGTATTTTGTTTTCTAACAAAACTGTTAACAGTTCTACTCTATTGGTTACATGCTCGATGGATTACATAAAATAAAATCATTCTTCAGTTAAAAACTTAGAGTATTCCCTTTCTAAAGCTTTAACAGCGCCATCTGCACACAACAAGGCGTTCTGTTTCCTCAGATTGTCTATTAGTGAGTTCTGCTTGTCTATTCGCGACGCTAGAGCTTTTAGTTCCGATTCGAGCCGAGAGATGGCGCTTTGATGTGATGTGGATAGAGTGCGGGAAGAGTCGCGAACTTCCTAGGAATTTTAATATAAATGTTATGAAATGAAATGAAATATATTTATTAATTCAAATAGGCCTTTATAGGCACTTATGAAACGTCGATTCTAATGTTATGAATGTGCAAGATGGTTGTAAAAGTAATATTGTATTAGATGTAAGTTGGTTTTTGAAAAGAGTAATTACTGAGTTTATTGCCGGCTCTTCTCAGTAAAAACTACTATCAGAACCGAGCATTAATAGTGACTATTCGTAAGTGCTTTATTGAGGCCTTTTTGAATAAAAAAGATTTTGATTTGATTTTGAGAGGAAGACCGTAGAAAGTATGGATGGATTGTGTGAAAGGTAATATGTGTAAGAAGGGAGTGATGACTGAAATGACGGCTGACAGAGAGGAATGGAAAAACACATGTTGTGCCGACCCTGCTTAGGCGGGATAAGGGCAGAAGGAAGAAATGTCCCGGGACATTTTCCACACACGGCCAATCTGATTCCAAACTAAGCAGAGCTTGTACTATGGTAAGCTGATATACTATACTTACCTATATTCTTGCATACAAATGGTTGTCCTGTGTGGGATTCGAACCCACGATCGGCGGCAATGGTTATGTCTTACCGTTCTGTGTCTGAGATGTAATTATCTATATAATTATGTATTTAAATAAAAAGTAGTATGTCAGCTATCTGCTTAGTTTTGAATCAGATTGGCCGTGTGTGAAAAATGTCCCAGGATGTTTAATTATAATTATTTATTAATATTAGTATAGATGTTACCTTCTCAGCCCTTCTAGAAGCCAGGAGTTGCTGCTTCAAGTCTTCAACAGTTTGCTCCTGCATCATCTGTCTCGCTTCCACACCAGCATTCCTTGTCCTGAGCTTTTTAACTTCAGCTGTCAATTTGTCTGTTTCACTCCGCTGTTCTTTGTATAGTCTATCTTTTTCCTATAATAAATATTATACATTATTTTTTATTTTAAGCTTGGGTTAGGTATCCCACTGCAGGGCAAAGGCCTACCATCCCACTCTCCAAATAATAAATAAATTAATATCCTGAAACGTACCCCAATCTGATAGCTGATATACTACTTGTAAATACATACTTATATAGATATTTTTACATCCAGACATAAGACAAACAGAAATGTTCATGCACACAAATGTTTTTTTTTGGGGTGGGATTCGAACCCACGAGCAGCTTGAAAGTCAGGATGGTCTAGTATAAGTTAAAATATAATAATATAACGTAAAAAATTATGTATAGCTATAAATAAAAATAGTATTTATCAATTAAATTTTTTTTTTGTTGCAATGACCTCCTAAACTACAGGTCCCAATAAAATAATATTTTAATGTCAGATAGTCCATTTATCGTAGAAAGCTACAACATCACGCTACGACAAATAGGAGCAGACCATAATTAAAAAATATTACAAAATCTCTCCCACCAAATTTTTCCAAAAAATGATCAGCAAAAATTTTCAAAATCTCACATCAAGTCTATTCTGCAAGGCCATACACTTGGCTTTCATTTCGACTGTACTAGTTTTCATGTTGTTGCAATTATTCAATAGAGTCATCCTTTCGCTTTCCAATTCTGCCAATTGTGTTAAGTGAGATTCGCATTGTGATGCCTGAAATAAAAAAAATAAAAAAATCCTGGAATATTTTTCACACATACTAAACAAAACTAGGTAAGGATTGGAACCTAGTACTAACAGGTTAAAAGCCAGGGTCACTAACCACTGAGCCAGACCAGTCTATCAATAAAACAATATTAACAAAATATTTTTGAAACAAAAATAAAACAAATTTTAATAATAGCTGAGTTTATAGGCTCTTCTCAGCAAAAGAAAACTTCCGAACCGAGCATTAGAGCCGACGTTGCATAAGTGCCTGTGAAGGCCTATTTGAATCATAACTAATATTATAAATGCAAAAGTAACTCTGTCTGTTTCGCTTTCACGCTAAAACTTAAACAGATTTAAATGAAATTTGGTACACAGATAATCTAGCTTCCCATCAGGTGGGACCGTATGCCTGTTTGCCACCCTTGTGGTATATATATATATCTAGAGCCTGAGAAAGGACATAGGCTACTTTTTATCCTGGGAAAATGGAAGATCTCCCGGATACGCGGGTGAAACCGCGGGTCGCCACTAGTCTTTTTAATAATTGCTGAGTTTATTGGGGGCTATTCTCAGCTGAAGCAACCTTCCGAACCGAGCGTTAGAGTTAACGTTTCATAAATGCCTGTGAAGGCGTATTTGAATGAAAAATATATTTCATTTCATAATAAACGCCTTATTAAGCTTGTATATATAACACTCGGTTTGGAAGGTCGCTTTTGCTGAGAAGAGCCGGCAGTAAACACTTTAAAAAAACTTTCATTTATTACACAACAAATATTCAAAGTAAATTTTAAAACCCAGGAACCCGCTGGATGCAGGCATCTTTCAACCGGTCAGCATGGAAATCGATGGGGGAGACCTATATTCAGCAGTGGATGTCTTACGGCTGAAATGATGATGATGATGATGATGAAATTTTAAAATAATATTTGAAGTTTAGTGATTACCTTTTTATTGATAGTGTTCTGTAACTTATCAATTTGTTCCTGCATCAATTTAACTTTTGATGACAGAAACTTGCATACACTTTCCACTGTTATATTATCTGAAATGTAAATAAATAAATCAAAAATCTAGGAACATTTATGTACTAAATACTCTACATATCTAGACCATATAATGTGTAAAACATGTTGATAATTAATACATTAATATAGATAGATACCATTATAATATATACCCAAGTCTTCAAAGTCCATATTTAGTCTCATTTTAAACAAGCAATATGTACTAAGATTTTTGAATTAAATTAACTGAAAAGGAAGGTTTTTATATACCATACATACACCCATAACATGTTAGAGAAAACTGACAATTTTGGAGGTTTCTAATGTGATATATAAGCATTGCACCTGTGTGAAGCTGGGACGGGTTGCTAGTTTATTAAACAAAAATGTACCTTTAGAAAATGATGGTGGCAAAACTTTATCCTTAACATTTATAGAGACAAAGGCGCATAGAAACTCTATATCTTCACTTTTCCTACTCCTTGTATTAGGGCAGCAGACACAAGCTACTCTCTCTGCAATATTATTCCCCAATTCTTCAGTTTTAATATCTCTATTCGAGCCGTTATCTGAATTATAGTCTTTAGCCTCTAAATTTGAAGGTCTGTTATTCTTTGGTGATGATTGCACTCTCTTTTTGTTAAATTTAATTTGAGGTGATTCCGGTGGATTCTTCTCACAGCAGTGTTTCTTTGTGTTTGTTGTTGTTTGGTTTAAAATCAAACTGGTTGAGAATTCAGAGAAAATATCTTGCTTTTGCTGTAATTATAAATTAATTATATTAGATTGAGTAACTATATATTAGTGTCTGGATGTAAATATCTATATAAGTATGTATTTAAAAGTAGTGTCTTATCTGATTGCCATAGCACAATATCTGCTCAGATTGGTAGTGTGAAAAATATCCCGGGATATTTATTTATTTAGTTTCCTTAAAACAGTAAATCTATCTAATTCAGTACATAATCAAGAGTTAATAGTAATTTTTTGTAACTCTAGTTAGTATGATTTTAAAACGGTTGTTCTTTTCATAGTACTTATGATTGAAACGCCATATTTTTATATTAGAGTGAAAAATGTAGTTCCAACGTAAGCAATCAGAATTTTTGAGTAAAAAGTGCAAAATCTTAGTTTCTTGAGTACAGTACAGCCTATTTGAGCCTAAAAACCATACAGCACTATTATACTATTATACTAGCGAGCTTCTGAATAGAGATCATACAGCTCAGAATAATCTGA
This sequence comes from Thyatira batis, assembly GCA_905147785.2. Taxonomy (NCBI): domain Eukaryota; kingdom Metazoa; phylum Arthropoda; class Insecta; order Lepidoptera; family Drepanidae; genus Thyatira; species Thyatira batis. Next base: position 1,261,779 of record LR990512.1, on the reverse strand, counting down.
GAATCCATTTCTAATGCCGAAAGAATGATAGAAAATAATTCAAGGAAACTTACCATAACATGTTCAATTTCCTTCATTAAACTCTCAGTTTTTTTCTCTAACTGTTTATTTAGCTTTTTAAACTCATCTTCGCGGGCTAACAAGTCTAGTGAATCCATTTCTGTTGTTTAAAATGCCTTGATGCCTTCTAATAATGTAAGTTTCAATAAAATTGGTATTAAGCAGCCATATGACATAAAATTATAACCATATAAAATGAAAAAGCGTACAAAGAAAGGAGTTTCTACAGTTTGCTCGGGTTTTTAATCTGGTTTCATAATAATATTGACAAACAACAGCCGTTACCATGGCTACGCGGACTCGTGGGTCAACTGACTATCCAAGAGCGACATTTAATGAAGTCAAAGTAATAACTTATCTATATTTAAAGTCACACGCAACCATTACACTTATATTTAATAGTATTAAGTATTCAACATTTAATAAAATACAATTATTGTTACTCATAATTAGTTTAATTAGTTCGTCCTTTTGTTGATGTTAATCAGAATGTGCTGCCATCTATCGATGACGCTGTGGAGGTGTAATGTATTTTGCCGTGTCAAAAACAGCTGTGCTGGGACCAATCAGGTTGGCTTTCACAGATGTCAATATATTGTTTTCTTTGTTACATGCATACACACATAGATATTTGTTGACAGATTGCTTTGTCTCCCATATGATTGAATTTGAGAAAACCAAAGCATTTCTAGTTATAAATCGAATATGCAACCAATTATTATGTGTAAAAATGAATGTATAACTAATATAATGAGCATAACATTAAAGGAACCATGCAAAAACCTTATCAAGGTCGTTTAACTGTAAGCGAGAAGGGAGAGGAGTGAAAGGGACAGATGATATAATGCATGTGTGCTCCAGAGATTTTCAATCGATTTACCAATGAGAACGAACTTAGCTCAGCTGGGCTGGGTGTGTTTCTTAGTGTGCGATTGACGCGTTCATTGTGAAGTCGTTCGCCTGTCGTTCGAAACGGCGAAATTAGCTAAAGAAATCTCAATTTAGGACAGCGTTGTCGCGTCCGGACATATTGTTAACAGTGTAATAATGTATTTGAAGAGAAAAAGAAACGATTTCCCAAGTGTAATTTTATAGCGCAGGTGTTTATAAGTGGAGACGGACGGATTCATTTGCTGCTAAATAAGGTAAGCCATTGAGAACTTCCAACATATGTTTAGGCTTTTGTATTCTACGCATTATTATATCCACGCAGCGTTACGTGTGGTAATTATTTAAAAAAGAAACAATCCTGCAAATTAGAAAGTTAAATTGTCTTGACAAGCCCAGTCGTGTAACACGACTTATTTATGGTGAAATCCACGTAACACGATTTCATTACCGTTCGAAAGTGAGTTTCAATTTTGCAGGGTATTATTGGCATAATTGTTTTTTTTTCCATACCTACATTGTTGCGTTCATTAGCATGAGTGGAAACGTTTATGAAAGCGAACTGTAATTTTATTGATGCATTTTATAAGAAGGCGGAACTGGAATGGTTCTTGTTGAATATAAATAAAAATCAGCTGTTTAATATTTTTTTATGAGCATGAACTCGTAACAAAGGGCGAAAGACTCTGCCAAGTGAAGGCCCTAGTGATATATTTTTTCTTCTTTTGTGTGCATTTATAACGGGTCGAACAGGTAGTTTTGGTCTGGACTGGTCTCGCTAGTGATGTGCCATCGTCATATCGATAAAAACCGGTTTTAGTATTTAGGTTCTTAGTTTTACTAGCCAATGTGACCTTAACCTTTATATTATAGTGTTGTAATGAGTAATAACTATTAAATGAGGCATATATTAATCGAATGACTAGTACGTGATTCATGAAATTACCACGTGGAATAAATATGGATGTAACTTATGACTTTAAAAACAAGTTTAACCGTCTCAATACTATCCTATATTTTTGTAACGTCTAGGTAGGTATATCAATCTGAAAAGGTGTAGGTAGACAAACAGTCTTTGTTCAATAGGGTAACCAAGCTGGTATGGAAAAAATCCGGATAATTACGTGGGTGTCATTACTTTACCTTTGTTTGTAGAATGTCGATTTATTTTATACTAGTTGCTCCGCGGTTTCACTCGCGTCCCCGGGGGATCTTCAATTTTCCCGATGGATTGATAAAAAGTAGCCTAGGTCCTTTCTCAGGCTGTAGACCATATGTGTACCAAATTTAACTTTAATCGGTTGAGTAGTTTTAGCGTGAAAGCGAGACAGATATATGTAATACAGCGTTACTTTAGCATTTATAATATTATAGTTAGGACAAGCCTGTTGGCTTTGTGGTTAGTCATCATCATCATCATCATCTTCAGCTTATTCATTCCACTGCTGGACGTAGACCTCCCCTAATGCGCGCCACTTATCCCGGTCCTCCGCTCTCCTCATCCAGCCCCTCCCGGCAACCATACGCAGGTCGTCGGACCACCGCGCCCCGGGCTGGAGGGCGTCTCCGCTCTAGGACTCGTTTGCTCCAACGGCCATCGGTCCTACGACTGATGTGGCCGGCCCATTGTCACTTCAGCTTGCTGATCCTGCGAGCTATGTCAGTTACCTTAGTTCGTGACCTAACTTAAAGGCTGGGGTTCGAATCCCACCCAGGACAAACATTTATATGGCTGTCTGTTTGTCCCGTATATAGATGTAATTATATAAGTACATATATCTTTAAAAGTAGTAGGATATCAGCTATCTGGTTACAGTACGACCTCTGCTTAGTTTAGATTCCGATTGGCCGAGTGTGAATGATGTCCCAGGATATTTATTATGCATTTTTTGCTTTTCAAGAACATGTACTTATTTTGGAGTCAATTTTATAACCACTATCATGGCCTATCAGCGTGGTATGTAGTTTGATTGCGGTCAACAATTAGTCAACCAGTTAGTTTTGGCTATCTTATGACCTTGATTTTAAGTGAAAAATTCATACCGAACATTTACTTATTGCACATACTAGTTGTTCCACCCGCGTAGTTCCAGTTCCCATGGGAATACGAAGATAAAATATACCCTATGTTACTCCCTGATAATGTAGCTTTCAATTGGTAAAAGGATTATTTAATCGGTCCAGTAGTTTTTAAGATTAATCGTTATATACAATAACTAGCGGACTCGGCAGACATCGTTCTGCTATTGATGTATTATACATAAAAACCTTCTCCATGAAATCCTCCGTAATTTTGTGAAAACCGCATGAAAATCTGTTCAGTAGTTTTTGTGTTCATCGCGTTCAGACAGACAGACAGAGGTGGCTGGGACTGAGTTTTATATATATAGACAATTATACAAATCTTTCCTTTCCTCTATAGGTATTATTACAGTGATATATTTGTACAGTTATTTGTGGAATTGTTTCACTTTATATACAAACTAGCTTTTGCATGCGGTTACGCTCGCGTGGTCTCTCGAGTGTCTCATAAATAACACTCTAGTTCAATTACCTTGGTACGCGTTTGGTACGTGGTTTTTTCCTCCTAAAATAACTGAAACCGAAATAAATTCGCTTTGAATTCCAGTTGTAGAGTTCTGGATTTGTCTATAGTTAGTTATATTGAAATATATTTATTTTATTCATTCAAAAAAACACTTATGAAACGTCGACTCTAATGCTCGGTATGGAAGGTTGCTTTTGCTTAAAAGAGCCGGCATTAAACTCGGTAATAATAGAGTGAAACCTTATTTAAATTATTGATCTTATACCTATATAAAATTCTCGTGTCACAATGTTACTTACCATACTTCTCCGAAACGGCTTGACCGATTTTATGTACTTTATATGCATATTCAGTAGGTCTAAGAATCGGCTACTATCTATTTTTGATACCCCTGTGATTACAGGAACGGGAACTACGCGGTTGAAACTGCGGGGCGGCAGCTAGTCATTAGTATACCTATCAGTTTTTAATGTATGCAAAAGCGATAACATTCGATACAGGATAAACATACCTACATGCATTCTACAGTTGTTTATGTATTAATTTCATTACAATAGCCACGTCACGCCATGAAAGTAACGGTAGTGTTTTGAAGTAAAGATATAAACAAAGTCATCTAACTAATATTATAAATGCGAAAGTTTGTGAGTAAAGATGTATGGATCTTTGTTTGTCTTTCACGTAAAAACTACTGAACGGCTTAGAATGAAATTTGGAACACATGAACTGCTAACGCGATCTGGATGAATAATGGCATAGAGTTAGACCACATTCAGGAATTGTACGTAGGCTACTTTTTATCCTGGGAATATATCAATTAGAAATTAGAATGTTTTTGTTTATCAAATAATTCGGGCGTTTTTTTCTTGCAAAATTAATAAGTATATAAAATCAGTAGTATGTATTACATGCATTTATCATTTTATTTATTACTGCTGCCTCCGCGCGGTTTCACCCGCGTCGCTTCCGATCCCGTGGGAATACAGGAATAAAATATAGCACATGTTACTCCCTAATAATGTAGCTTTCCAATGGTGAAATTAGGTGAATAAAGGATAGACAAGTTTTAAGCTTTTAAAGATTTATTACACCCGAGCAAAACCCGTTGAAAAGCTAGTTATTATAGTCGACGCGATTAAGGAAAATCGGTCACCGGGTCATATTAAATTACATAATGTATGTCAATATCATTAAGCATGTATCTGCGCTATAAATTAATATTTTTCCTTTCATTTCTTCATGTAAAACCAAACCCATGGTATTTATATAATACTAGTGGCTCCCCGCGGTTTCACCCGCGTACTCGGGAGGACTTCCATTTTCCCGAGATAAAATGTAGCCTATGTCCTGTCTCAGGCTCTAGACTATATCTGTACCAAATTTTTAATCATCAATTTCAATCTTTTAAATCGGTTAAGTAGTTTTAGTGTGAAAGCGAAACAGACAGAAAGAGTCACTTTCGCATTTATTATATGAGTTAGGATAGATTCCTTTTAAGAGGATATTTTAATCAATATAATTAAATATCCTGGGAAATTTTTCACACAAGGCCAATCTGATTCCAAAGCAAGCTTCAAAGTGAGCTTGTGTTATGGTAACCAGATAGCTGATATACTACATATAATACATTAAATACATACATATTTACATCCAGACACAGGACAAACAGACATATTCATGGATGCAAATATTTATCCTGGGTGGGATTCGAACCTACGACCCGCGACTTGAAAGTCAGGGTCACTAACCACAAAGCCAACCGGGCTGTCTGAAATCGGTTCAGTAGTTTTAGCGTGAAAGCGAGACAGACAGACAGAGTCACTTTCGCATTTATAATGAGTTAGGATAGATTTTTAAGACGATATTTTGAGGCTTAAAAAACCAATTAGCTAGAATTTTGCCGAATCTTTTTAAATATACCTATAGTACTATCCACACGTGTCAGTTTATGAGTAATATAAATTCGTTAACGAATTGTGCTACTTAATAACAAAAGTGTTCCGACAAAACGAGCTTTGTCTGAGTGGGACCTAAATACTGTTTAATTGAAACATGAACAATTTAGTATTGTACGTGGTCTGTATTACGTTATCATACACACAACTAGCTGCCTCCTCGCGGTTTTACCCGCGTAGTTCCCGTTCCCGTGGGTATATGGGGATAAAACATAGCCTATGTTACTCGTGGATAATATAGCTGGCTATGGTGAAAGATTTTTTAAAAACGGTCCAGTAGTTTTTGAAACCAAATAAAGTTTTCCTCTTTATAAATCGGCGAAATTCTTGCTAATTGGTTTTTTACTTTTAAATGTCTTCCCAAAAAGGAATCTCCTAAAATGCCAAACTGCGTTGATACGTTTTCCTTACGCATCATACTTAAATGACAATTCATAATAGTCATATAAAGTTAATAAAAACATTAAAATATTTGTCATAAATAATTCCAATGAGACGGTAATTACCAAAAGGAGAGTCATCGTAAACAAAAAAAAAATTAAAACTAATATTTTAACGGTTATTTTTATCGATAACGATATTGTACCAGTTTTGTCGCATCCTTATCTTTAAAACTAAATAAACAATACGATCATTAGTTTATCGTACTATTTATTATGACTAACCTGGGAAATAATAATAAAGATTTATTAATAGAAATTATTCAATGAAATCATTTTGTTTTTGTTCGATTTAATATAATTAGATAAAATGTTAGAGTAGTAATTAATTCGGTATCTATCGATAAAAGTGATGTGTTTAATATTAAATCCTTATTAGTATTTTACATGCGAATGTAACTCTGTCTGTCATGCCTGAACTACTGACTGATTTTCAAATTTACTACTAACATAGATTTGAGCTTGGGAAAGAATATAGGTTACTTTTTATCCCGGGAAAATTAGGGCCCCTAGGGAACACTGGTAGTCTATACTAATATTATAAAGAGGAAAGATTTGTTTGTTTGTTACGAATAGGCTCCGAAACTACTGGACCGATTTAAAAAATTCTTTCACCTTTGGAAAGCTACATTATCCCCGAGTAACATAGGCTATATTTTATCCCTGTATTCCCACGGGAACGGGAACTACGCGGGTAAAACCGCGGGGAGGCAGCTAGTTTTTAATATTTGAGCTCGTTTAATAATGTTGCAAGAATGAAAAATATTATCTATTTACGTTAGTAGTAATTTCACATAATTTCAAGAAATAACGGTGAAAGTAAACAGTTCGCGAGATAAGAGCGCACAGACCTACAAACAGGTACCTTGGACTTCAAACTTGATAAGGGGGTTCTTGCAAAAATCACATAAGTCGATGACCTGTCATAGATTCTAAAACTATTCCAAACTAGTGACTCCGCTGTTTCACCCGCGTACCCGGGAGTCCTACATATTCCCGGGATAAAAAGTAGCTTATGTCCTTCCTCAGGCTTTAGAGTATATGCGTACCAAATTTCAAATAAATCGGTTCAGTAGTTTTAGCGTGAAATCGAGACAGACAGAGGTACTTTCGCATTATAATATTAACTATTAACCCGGCAGACTTCATTCTGCCCACCAGCGCCACCTACCGGGTCCAAATTGATGTATTATACATAAAAACCTTCCCCATGAAGTACTCCGTGAAAGCATGATAATCTGTTCAGTAGTTTTTGTGTTCATCGCTTTCAGACAGACAGACAGAGGCGGCGGGGACTTTGTTTTATATATATAGATAGATTAGGACTAGCTGCCGCTTTGACGGTTATCGGCTCCCGACTTGACCTGACCATTGCCATTTTTTTTTTCTTATCTCTAGTACTATGTAGGTCACTGAGACTGGCAAATAGTAGCAATAGATAACCTATTCCGTAGATGTGAAAGTTTATAATTTATTTTAACATTTATATATATATAACAGGCTTTGGCTTTGTGGTTAGTGACCCTGACTCTCAAGCCGCCGGTCGTGGGTCGTATCCCACCCAGGAAAAACATTTGTATGCATGAATATGTCTGTTTGTTCCGTGTCTGGGTGTAAAGTAATAAGTATGTATTTAAAAGTAGTATATCAGCTATTTGGTTATCATAACACAAGCTCGCTTTGAAGCTTACTTTGGAATCCGATTGGCCGTGTGTGAAAAATGTCTCAGGATATTTTGAAGGTAAAATTTAAGATCTTCCCTGCGGAGGCTGGTATGTATATAGAGCTGTGTAAATGTTATTTTGCAAGATTACATTATGACATTTGTTTAACACCTAACCACACATTTGGGTGTGGAGTAGGTTATACAAATATTGGCCGTAATACACGCCCACAATTAAAACCTTTGATAATCATATACTAGTAATATTGACACACTATATTAATTTGGGATTTAGTTACATATACGATATGGTAGCTGTGGGAACACACCGACTCACGATCATGAAGGTGCAGGTTCAAACCCCTATTAAGTAGGGATTCACACCAGTGGATCCATGATTTTAGGTTACCCATCCGTATAGTCATCATCATCAGCTCATATACGTCTTCACCGAGGAGCTCGAGCCTCCCCTAACAAGGAGAGGCTATAGCCCATAGTCCCCCCGCGCGCCTAGTGCGGTGCGGACTTCACATGCCTTTAATTGTGACATCTCGGGCATGCAGGTTTCCTCACGATGTTTTTCCTTAACCGAAAGTCGAAGAGAGTGAAAGAGTAACAAACATACATCAGTACACAGAAACTTTCGCATTTATAATATTAAGTAGGATAATTAAAACTATACAGTAATGAAGCCGTGGTGGCTCAGTTGGTTACGCACCGACTCACGATCATGAGGGTGCCGGTTCAAATCCCTGGCCCGTACCTCTGAGTTTATAAAAACTTAAGTACGGATTCACACCACTGCCTTTTGGGGAAAGGAAAAAAACATCGTGAGGAAACCTGCATGCCTGAGATGTCACAATTAAAGGCATGTGAAGTCCGCCAATCCGCACTAGGCCCGCGTGGTGGACTATGGCCTAAAACCCCCTCGACGTTAGGGGAGGCTCGAGCTCCTCGGTGGAGACGTATATGAGCTGTTGATGATGATGATGATGATGAGTAATGATCTTGAACCAGTTATTTGCCAAACATTTGCACAAACATTGGTATTGTCCACATGTTCTAACTATTTTAGTACAAGAACGACGCATTAACTATTAAGGTCAGATTACTACTATTATAATTAAAATGATGACATTTTCAAATGTCACGATTAGTTTGTGGGTAGGAGTGGACTAATTGCTTTTTAATTTTGCTACGTTTTTTGATATGACACTAGACCATTGATATGACCATTTATAAAACTAGTGGCTCCCCGCTGCTTCGCCCGCGTTCCCGGGGATCTTCAATTTTCCCGGGATAAAAAGTAGCCTGTGTCCTTTCTCAAGCTCTAGACTACCTGTGTACTAAATTTAATTTAAAACGGTTCTGTAGTTTTAGCGTGAAAGCTAGACAGACAGAGTTACTTTCGCATTTATAATATTAGTAGAATTATTTTCGTTTATCAACATATGTTGGGTTTTTCTTCGTTTAAAAGACTGAAGCCACTTCAAATTAGCGTCTTTTAAAATGACTCACTCCTTGATTCACTTCCTGTGTTAAAATGCTGATATATTCATATTCTTGACTTCGAAAACAATACTTCAATGCCTGTTGGTGCAACATGAACATTTCCTGTATGTATCCCGTTAATATACAATTATGAGAACGGCGTACTCACACGCCCTCAGTGTGCACGGAGCTTAGCCGCGAAAATAGGCTACATAAGCCATCTTCGGGCGCACCAGCGCCAGTCTGACTAGGAGTCAAAGTGGTCGCCATGGCCGAAATCGGTCGGACCAATCATCATCATCAATATACATACTCATAAACCAAATATGTAGATTCAAAATGGTTTTGCAAATGCAAAAGAAAATCCCCACGGTTTTGTCCGCGTACCCGGAAGATGTACCATTTTCCCGGGATAAAAAGTAGCCTATAGCTTTATTTATAACTATAGATAATACTCCATAATAAAACCGATTTTTTATGACAATAAAGTACTTTCTATTGAGTGTTAAATGAAAGCGAGTAACGCCTAAAAGACAATGCAAAAGAAACAAAAACTAAAAAGTAACTACATTTTCTAGTAATTGCAGAGAAAGTGACGATAATTACTTACTACAAGCTTATAAACATCGTCTATTGTTCAATAAATTAGTAAAAAATAACTATATTACTCCCCCTTTCTGTTAAAACAAATTTTATAATATTTACTATTTATTTTTTACTAGTGGCTGGCTCCCCGCGTACCCGGGAGATCTTCCATTTACCCTGGATAAAAAGTAGCCTATATCCTTTATCGGGCTCTAGACTATATGTGTACCAAATTTCATTTAAATCGGTTCTGTAGTTTTAGCAAGAGAGACAGAGTTACTTTCGCATTTATAATATTAGTATAGATTAAGTATCTGTGTTATTCATATTAGGCGTAATAAGTAACTCTAGTTTATTTAAAAAATTAACACAGATGCTGCAAAAATCTCACTTCATTAAATTACATTTTGATTCATTTATTAGTACATAAATAAACAACACAAAGTTTTAACAAAACAGTTGTAAAACATAAATCGATAGACACTATAATTATTTAGTCGAGTAACAAGAAATTACCCTTAGCCTTTGATTGTGTTGATCATGAGACACTATTGCGTAAGTTAAAATATTACGGGGTAAAAGGCATTGCACTTGATCTGATGAAATCTTATCTTAGCCAAAGAATTCAAAGAGTTGATGTAAATGGGGCTAAGTCATCTGGTTCTTCTATGCGTATGGGTGTACCACAGGGCTCAATTCTAGGTCCATTCTTATTTTTAATTTATATTAACGACCTCCCTTTTTATGTAAAAAATACCTGTGGAATTGTACTGTTTGCTGATGACACCTCACTGATTTTTAGTGTTGATAGACTTACCGATTAATCGGTAAATTTATCGATCGTTGCGCATCACTAGTGTAATTTTAGCGCGTAATGTCATAGCCCTCGGCGCGGTCCGTGAACCCGTTACCACGTTTTTCAACCCCACACGTATTTATATAGAACAATGCCTTTTTCATATAAAGTTGGGGTTTTGACCTTTATAAAATTGTTTCTTAATACCTTTTTTGTGGAAAACTAAATTGAACTCTATTCTTTTTGGCACTATAGGTCTGTAAGTTATTAGAAATTATGCTGTTAATGTTTTAATTTTTCTGTAAATGTCTGATGCCAAAATAAAGTGAAAATAAAATTATATATATATGTTATATATAATTATATATATATTGTATTATAAACCTCCAAAACTGTCAGTGTTTCTATAACATTTTGTGCATGTATTGTACATAAAAACCTTCCTCTTGTATCACTCTATCTATTAAAAAACCGCATCAAACTCCGTTGAGTAGTTTTAAAGATTTAAGAAGACATTGGGTCAGACAGCGGAAAGCGACTTTGTTTTATAATATGTAGTGATGCTACAATGTGTTTGTCTGTCCATGCTTACCCTCGTAAGGAATCACATGGATAGTTGGGAGTATGGAGAAGGATACAGCCTACTTTTGTCTCGAAAAAATATTAACCACAAGAGCAAAGCCGCGGTCAACATCTAGTTTAAGGTATAAACTTTGAATGGAAAATTTCTGAGAACAAACCCAGGGTGCAATGACCCCAATCTCACGAACAGGTCAATGACCTGATCGAGTATCTTTTTTATAGCTTAAAGCCTTTTTTTTCATGAATCAATCTTGTTATAGTAAGTAGTACCTATAAGAAATAATTGATTTAATTAATACTATATTGAGCTTACTTTAGATCGGTTTCCTGGGAAATTTCTTCATTCCTCGGGAATGGTATCATGTACGTAGACGTTTTATTGACGTAGTCTAATAAAAAACTTTTTTTCTTAATATATTTTGATATCATAAGTATCTTGGAATTATTTTTACATACGGTCAATCTGACTACCAAACTACTAAACTTATATAGTAACCAGATTGACCTATTATATTTCTTATATGTACTTGTATATACATACAGAACAAACAGACATATTCACTAAGATTCGAAACAGCGACCAATTTGAAAGTCAAAGTCACTAACCACTAAGCCCTCAATCGCACGAGGGTTTTTCACTGGACGGTAAAAAAACGTTCAAATACAACAAAGGCATTCCCAAGTAAATGTTCACACGACAGCGTTTTTAAAACGTGACGCTTTTTTATCTAGCAGTGTTGCATTTTCAACTTTGAGCGTTGGATATAGAGCATATTATGGTACTTGGGAATGCATTTTTTGTGTATGAACGATTTTTTTCCGTCCGTTAAAAAAACTTGTGCGAATGAGGGCTAAGCCAATCGATCTCGAATCGAGTCAGTATGTTTACAATTACAAAGTAAACAATGCCTCATGTAAAAACCGGACGGACGAAGGACGTTTGCTTAGAAAAAAAAAACAATAAAAAAAAAACAAACAATGCTCCATGGCTCGTAGACGCCAAAATGTCTGCCGGACAAAAAAAACCGCGATCCTATGACAAGTATAATATTACTCGTGCTACAGGTGGAAAGCGACGCGAGGTTGCATTAGACTTACTACGGTATAAAGTACGACTTACTACACCATAAAATATATATATCGTGTTTTGAAAAAGTATAATATTACTCGTGCTACAAGTGGAATGCGACGCGAGGTTGCATTAGACTTACTACGACTTACCACGGTATAAAGTACGACTTACTACACCATAAAATATATATATTGTGCTTTAGAAATTATGTCTTTAAAGTCTATGAACGTTCATTAAACAAGGTAACTGAAGTGGTGTGTACTTAGTTTAGTGATTTGACCTTAGATGGATGATGATGGTGGATGGATGCATTTTATAGACTTGACAACTTTGTGTCTTTAAGTCGATAGTATGTCATTAGGATGTAGTCATCATATTATGTTAATTGTATTAAACAATAAATAAGTAAGTAGAGAAAAAGGTTATGTTTTTCTCTACTTACCTAAAATTTTTAAATATAAATCGTCATTTATACCCGTTTCTTTCGACAAAGCGACTGTGTGCTTCCATCATCCATCTTTAGGCTCTGGTAAAATGCAAGCTCCATGTATTGTCGCCTTGTACACTATTTTTAAACAACACACCTAGTTTGGAACAGTTTATAAATACAATTATATTAAAATTTCATCGCGCGAGAGTTCGATGACTGATGGGGTGATGTCACCTTCATGTTACTACGTAATTATTTGTATATATTATATACTAGTGGCTTCCCGTGGTTTCATCCGTGGTCCTGTTGGATCTTAAATTGTCCGGGATAAATAGTAGTATATGTATTATTCCTTAATATATTCTATGTGCTAAATTACACCATGAATCTTTTAGCCGTTCTGGAGTGATATAGTAACAAACATCTTTACATCCTCACAAACTTTCACATTTATAATACTAGTGGCTCCTCGCGGTTGCACCCACATTACCGGGTCATCTTAATTTTTGATCATTAAATCCTGGTTATAAACTTATCAGTTCAAAATTTAATTCAAATCCATTCAGTTGTTTTTGCGTGAACATACATCCATACACATTTATAATAGTAGGATATATACCTATTTTCTGTAGTATAAAACCAATTAAACTACATTTACTCACACATATAAGTAATTCTGAAACTGTATGATTAAAAAAACAACCTAAGTGTGTTGTTAAGCGCAAAATTTGACGTCTGGACTGATTTGTCAATTTTAGGTCTTTCTATACTAATATTATAAAGAGGAAAGATTTGTATTTTTGTATGTAACGAATAAACTCAAAAAGTACTGGACCGATTTTAATAATTCTTTTTTCATTAGAAAGCTACATTATCACTGAGTAACATATTCTATATTTTACCCCTGTATTCCCACGGGAACGGGAACTACGCGGGTAAAACCGCGCGGAGGCAGCTAGTTATCCATATTAGGAATAGCTGGCAACTCTATCCACCGACACAGACAGTACTTGCAACACTATTTACATAATCCTATTGCGTTAGAAGAGCCGTCTACAGGCTTCCTTTACTTGTATTGAATATTTTAGTATTGGCTTTACTTCATTATGTATTACTAGCTGCCTCCGCGCGGTTTCGCCCGCGTAGTTCCAGTTCTTGTAAAAATACAGGGTTATAACATAGCCAAATAACTTAGCTTTCTATTAGCGAAAGAATTATTCAGATCGGTCCATTTCGGATGCTATTCATAAACAAACACAACAAACAAAAAAAAAATCAAATCTTTATAATGTTAGTATCGATATATTTGTGGTAGTTTGGCAGTTTTTACACTATGGTAACTAGACTTACTAAATTATCTGAATAGTACATAATCTAAAGTTAAATATCCTGGGACATTTTTCACACACGGCCAATCTGATTCCAAACTAAGCACAGCTTGTGATATGGTAACCAGATAGCTGATATACTACATATACTACTTTTAAATACATATTTAGATAATTACATCAAAGTAAGTTATTTGAGGGAGCACAGCTGTATAACCAATTACCAAACGAAATCAAGGAATGTGAAAACTTAGGTACATATAAATTCAAACTTAAGAAATATGTTTATACACTGTAACTTACTAAAACTGTAATTTATTATAATTTAATCTATCTAATATTTTTGTTCTGCTAGCTTCAGAGGTAGTCTTATTAATGTTAAACCAATTGTATCTCATTTTATGTAAACTGTAAAGTTTTTATGAGAAATAAATTCTTTAAACCTAAGTACCTTATATATTTTAGGGCCAATCTGATAAGTGATATACAATTTTTAATTGATACTAGCTGCGCCCCGCGGTTTCACCCGTATAGTTCCCGTGATCACAGGGGTATGAAAAATAGATAGTAGCCGATTCTCAGACCTACTAAATATGCATTTAAAAATTTAAAAAATCGGTCCAGTCGTTTCGGAGGACTATGGTAACTAACATTGTGACACGAGAATTTTATATATTAGATATATGTATGTTAAATGTCCCTGATAAGACTCGAATATCCACCAGCGTAACAGGTAGTATAAAAAGTTGGTATAACTGCTCTTTAACCTAAAACTGGATTTCTGCCTTTCATGATTTCGGCATTGTGAGTGCAACGCACTGCGTTTCGTATACATCTATCTCTTTCTACCTTTGTAAATGCACTTTGTCTGGAGTCAACAAACCGTTGGTTTGTTTGATACAATATAAAGCTATAAAGCTATCTGAAATTGTAAACAATAGTCTGTTCTGTTTCATAATTAAGATATCTATTTTGAACAGTCTCTGGATGTTATCACTGACATATTAAAATCTCTGTACAGTATTTGTTACCGAACTCCTACGAGGCTAGGCTCCTAGGCTCCGAGAAAAGGTCTTAAAGTATATTTTTCACCTTCATAACCCCTCCATTTTTTATCGCAATTTATGTAACATTTCGCGGATTAGCTAGTACATAATATAAGTTTGCATTTAACGCATTTAACATTTAACGGTTTTTCACGATCACACGAAATCTAGTTAATGTGGCGATCACAATAGACCTATTAAGGTCGCAGTGATACAAGCTCTGAGAAGACTTGAAATAGCCGCTTAATCCAAATAATAATAATATAGATATCAGATTGGGCGTCTGAAAAAATCTGTCCCAAGATATCTTTCAACATGCCATAGATACTAGCTCCCTGTCAATGGCTCACAAAAAACAACGGATGTAAAGCGTATGCTAATAAATGAGTGATGTGTATAAAAAAAACAACTAAAAAGCCACGTCACTGGCATTAAAAATATATCCGACCTTGGTAATGAAAGTACAGTGGCCTTAACGACACGTATTCATGCCAAGAAATGTTTGTTTGTCTTCCTCTTTACACGTCATCAATAAAAAACAATATGTAGTAAATAAATTACTAATTGACTTATGCCTTGCGGTTTTACCCATGTGGTAAAATAAACAAGATAAAAATTAAGCCTGTGTTCCGGGCCCAGTCTTTGCCTTTTATTCAGATACTTTAAGCTCTTATGGTGTGTTTTAGTAACAAACATCCTTCTATCTGGACAAATTTTCGTATTTATAACTATGTAAGACAGGTATTTTTTATGTACATACATACTTCCGACCCGTGGTTTTACCCAGAGATGTATGAAAAGTATCCTAGTTTCCAATATTCAATATTATGCTAAAGTCGTGCCAAGTTTCGTTTAAATGGCAGAGTAACAAACATACATACATACCTACACAATTTTATGATTAGAATATAAGTAGGGATGACGAAGTATTTATTTACAATTATATACAATAATGAAAACTTGCTGCTTTATATTTTTTTACTTTCGTATAGATGTAATAAAAATGCTTGTCTTGTTGAAGGTGAAATATATAAAAAAATACCTCTAAAACCTCTCAAATTTCCAAACGAACGGCCATGTGTAAAATCTAGTTATATACTCACCATATAAATTTTACAGGGGTGGTTACCCCCTGCATCTAGTCTAGACAACCTGAAGTTTAGGTACTTTAAAAAAAATTCACTCCACATGTTGATTCTCGAATGAAAGCTCAGTTTGTTGTCAGACGCGGCGACGAGCGGACGTCAATGCAATATTGTATTCGTAATTTGTTTTTATAAATCGAAACTTTTTTAAATGTAGACCCTATTTAACTGTGATAATTTTTAATAAATAAAATCTCCAATGTTGCCATCCCGTGCCAAAACTTTTTACTGATTTTTTAAACAATTTTGATTTTAAATATACAGTATGATTAAGTGATATTTTAAACGAGTAAAAATAACTGTGATATTAATAAGTGATTTATATAATTAGGTATTGTATTAAAGAAAAATGTTTTGTCTGTTTGGTACCAGTAAGTATTTGTTTTGTTTACTACATACTTTTAACCGCTGTTTCACCCGCGTTCCCGGGATAAAGGCCTAAGTGTTTAAACATGTTTTTACTCTGTGCCAAATTTAATATTATAGCGAAAAAGGTAATAAACTATATAACATCACGCTACTTCCAATAGGAGAGGAGCGTCAATGATAAATAATATAAACTAGTGGCTCACCACGGTTTTACCCGCGTAAGGTAAATGACCCAATGGTGGCCAGTTTAAGAAAAAAAAAAACAGGTTTTTGTGAAATATTACCAAAATTGTGAAAGTTTCAGCACTGAATATAGTGAAACTGTAAAGTCCAGTCCTTATTTAATATTTGTAATGTGTTGCGCGTGAGATACGGCAAAGCTGGATTCAATTAATTTAACAAATAAAAGTTGTAGTTTTGTGCCCCAGTCTTGGACAGGGAAAATTCATGAATGGATACCCCAGTCTTAGTCTAAGTTTATCTTTATTTTATGGTTAACACATGAAACAAAACTAATTTTGATTTTAATTAAGCAATACTATTTTACAAGTGAAACTTTCTGCTCACCGCCTGAACGATTTCCTAAAGAAAAGCCGTCGTTGTCAATTTCAAATCACCTTACACTTTGTATTCGCGCATATTTGTACATGTAACTGACTGAATTCAATAAAACGTTAAACTTAGATAGTTCGATGTCTAAAGTCTATGTCACAGTGATCCCAATGTAAAAATATTCGCTCATGTCCGAATTCTAGATGTTTCTTTTAATTTTTGGCCATTACTGGTACCGTGGCCACGACTGGTACACTTACGATACCCGGGAGATCTTCCATTTTCCCGGGATATAAAGTAGCCTATGTCCTATCTCAGGCTCTAGACTATCTGTGTACCAAATTAAATTTAAATCGGTACATTAGTTTTAGCGTGAAAGCGAGACAGACAGACAGAGTTACTTTCGCATTTATAATAATAATAAAGATAATATTAATGGTATTATAATGACAATATTACCTTTATCTTTCTTCCTACTGTCTTCTTTTATCTTTTCGATAAGATAAATATTTATCAATGCGTGTTTTCCGTCTTTTGAACTATTGTTTCGTTACGTTTCATTAGTTTGGACTTTACCTCAAAAATTTTAATATCTTGATAATAACTCATAATATAACAAATCAACAAACGAGTCAACAAACTTTGTTCTGCCATATAACAATTAGTGTCTCCCCGCGGTTTCACCCGCGTTTTGGGGACCTTAAATTTTACCGTAATAAATAATAGCCTATATGCTATTCCAGAATATATTCTAACATTCATAAAAACCTTCCCCATGAATTACTCCGTTATTTGGTGAAAACCGCATGAAAATCTGTTCAGTAGTTTTTGTGTACATCGCGTTCAGACAGGCAGAGGCGGCGGGGAATTTGTTTTATATAAATAAATAAATAAATATCCTGGGACATTTTTCACTCACGGCCAATCTGATTCCAAACTAAGCAGAGCTTGTGATATGGTAAACCAGATAGCTGATATACTACATATACTAATTTTTTTTTTAAATACATACTTATCGTAAGTGTACCAGTGGTGGCCACGGTACCAGTAATGGCCAAAAATAGAAAGAAACATCTAGAATTCGGACATGAGCGAATGTTTTTACATTGGGATCACTGTGACATAGACTTTAGACATCGAACTATCTAAGTTTAACGTTTTATTGAATTCAGTCAGTTACATGTACAAATTTGCGCGAATACAAAGTGTAAGGTTATTTGAAATTGACAACGACGGCTTTTCTTACGGAAATCGTTACGGCGGTGAGCAGAAAGTTTCACTTGTAAAATAGTATTGCTTAATTAAAATCAAAATTAGTTTTGTTTGATGTGTTAGCCATAAAATAAAGATAAACTAAGACTAAGACTGGGGTATCCATTAATGGATTTTCCCTGGCCAAGACTGGGTCACAAAACTACAACTTTTATTTGTTAAATCAATTGAATCCAGCTTTGCCGTATCTCACGCATAACACATTATAAATATTAAATAAGGACTGGACTTTACAGTTTCACTATATTCAGTGCTGAAACTTTCACAATTTTGGTATTGTGAAAGTTTCAGCACTGAAAAAAACTGTTGTTTGTGAAACAAAAACCAGTTTTTTTTTTCTTAAACTGGCCACCATTGGGTCATTTACCATATATAGATATTTACATCCAGACACAGGACAAACAGACATATTCATGCATACAAAGAATGTGAAATAAAAAGGTTCCTAAAGGTTAACGATCGTACAGTACTAAACCTTTGTAGTCTGAACGTTGACCTAGGTTAGGTCTGTAGTCTAGACTCAGTCTAGACGGACCTACCTCTATTTAGGGTGTTAGGGGTCCAATATTGGGGTAGGAGATGCGATCTCTACGGTATGGATATCACATCCTGTTCATTCATTTCCGGATTTCTTTTTAAAGTAGTCTATATCTATACTAATATTATAAAGAGGAAAGATTTGTTTGTTTGTTTGTTTGTAATGAATAGGCTCCGAAACTACTGGACCGATTTCAAAAATTCTTTCACCTTTGGAAAGCTACATTATCCCCGAGTAACATAGGCTATATTTTATCCCTGTATTCCCACGGGAACGGGAACTACGCGGGTAAAACCGCGGGGAGGCAGCTAGTCTATATTAAATTTAAATAACAATTGGTTTAGTGATTTTGCGTGAAAGCGTATTAAAAAGAGTTACTTTCGCATTTATAATATTATAGATTTATTTGAATTATACACACGCGTTCTAATTCTGTGCCAAATTTCAGCCATTCTGACATGAAAGATTAACTTACATAGATCGATTCTTACAAACATTCGCATTTATAATATGAGTAGAATTTATATCAACCAAAGCCGCGTGGTGTAGCTAGTTATTAGATACTAGTTGACCCGCGCTACTTCGTCTGCATCATATCTCCGTTTTTGCAATTGCATTGATGCTCCGCTCCTATTCGGCATAGCGTGATGTTAAATAGCCTATTATAGCCATCGTTAAATAGGCTTTCTAACACTACAATTATTTTTTTTATTTAAAACCAGTAGTTTGTGACATTAACGCGTTCAAACAAACTAACTCTTCAGCTTTAATATTAGTATAGATCATCTTAATTCAATATTTTAGCGTATCGAACCGATTTGAGTACACAGTTTCGTATATAGCTAATAATAGACAGACAAAAAGGGCCTTGACTCTAATTGCTGGGGCCTGGGCCCTTCAAGGGCATAGGGCGTGGGCGAACGGCCCTTTACGGAATATTAAGCCCAAATTGTTCATTTTTACTCAGATGACAGCCCGGTTGGCTATGTGGTTAGTGACCCTGACTCTGACTCTCAAGCAGCGGGTCGTGGGTTCGAATCCCACCCAGGACAAACATTTGTATGCAAGAATATGTCCGTTTGTACTGTGTCTGGATGTATATAAGTATGTATTTAAAAATAGTATATGTAGTGTATCAGCTATCTTGTTAACAAGCTCTACTTAGTTTGGAATCAGATTGGCCGGTGTGTGAAAAATGTCTAAGATAGTTTTTTAATAGATTAACAAACGGACGGAGTTCCCGTTCCCGTGGGAATACGGGAATAAAATATAGCCTATGTTACTCCCTGATAATGTACCTTTCCAATGGTGAAAGAATTTTTAAAATCGGTTAGGTGGTTTAGTTGTGAAAGCGTAACAAACAAACTTACTTTCGCATTAATAATATTATTGTGGACTTTATTATGACTATAATTAATAAATATATTTCTTTTATATTTTCAGGTAATTGTGCAAAAACGATTGAAGCATGCCTTGTTAATGGAGAAAAGACTGAAAGTGTAAGTTTTCAAGGTTGATTTTTGCTTGACATATTTTACTTATATTTATTTTTTCTCGATTGACAGAATAAAGAAATCTACTTTTCAAACTTTAATAATATTTTAAATTAAATTTTAGGGATATTTAAAAACGATTTGAATGATAAAAAAATCCAGATTTTTGACAAAAACGTACTTAAAAAATGGGGCCAAGTTTGTTGGAATGCATAATATAAATTTGAAATAAAATGTTGTATAGAATATAAACTTAAAAAATCTCCTAATCAACAATATATTTTCTTTTATTCAAATTAATTAGCAAATAATTATTGTAGTTAAATAAAGATTCTATATTTTACAACTTACACCTACAAGTTCTTCCCGCGGCTTCCTTCACATGAAATAAATAACTATCCCAAGAATTAATTACGAAAATCACGTTTTATATAAATACCAGGAATCGCCCGCAAACTCTCAAAATGACTATCATGTTGTCAAGGACAAACAAACATTTTTTTAAATGTCATTACTTATTAGTGAATGTAATAAAGCAATATAGTTACGTAAAAGCATAACCTCGTTTTTGCGTCGTCGGTTAAACGTGTTTTTAAACAGCACGCGATTCTTAGTGAAAGTGGTTTTAGTAATTTTCACAAAATACGCCATCTAGCGTGGAATATTTGCAACTTGCTAATGTGCCACGTTTTGGTTAATCCCGGGGTATTTATCTTTTCCCGGGAAAGAAATATAGCCTATCAAAAAATAAATATCCCGGGACATTTTTCACACACGGCCAATATGATTCCAAACTAAGCAGAGCTTGTAATATGGAAGCTAGTACCTACCTATGCATAGTGTAGCTTTATAACAGTGATGAAAGTTCTTTAAAATTTTGGATATGTTTGTTCATCATCATCAGCTCATATACGACTCCACCGAGGAGCTCGAGCCTCCCCTAACACCGAGGGGGTGTATATAGTCCACACGCGCGCCTAGTGCGGTGCGGGCTTCACATGCCTTTAATTGTGATATCTCGGGCATGCAGGTTTCCTCACGATGTTTTCCTTCACCTATATGTTAGTTATGTGATGCCCACCAGCGCCACCTACCGGGTCAAAATAGATGTATTATACATAAAAACCTTCCCCATGAAATACTCCGTAATTTGGTGAACACCGCATGAAAATCTGTTCAGTAGTTATTGTGTTCATCGCGTTCAAACAGAAGAGGTGGCGGGGACTTTGTTTTATATATATATAGAAATTAGTTAGAAGTCGCTTGTTTGTTAATCTTTTATCATTATTTCTCGTAAATAACGTTGGGTTGGCAACCACTGTGGTTTAGGTATGGTTTACATATGACATTACCTAAAGTATAACATGACAATTGATAAATATATGTCACAATTATTACCAGTATGCGGTTTTGTGTTCTAGCGACCCGCCTCTTCGCACGGGTGCAATGCACATCACATTAGAAACCTCCGAAATTGACAGTGTTTCTCTAACATATTATGCATGTATTGTATATAAAAACCTTCCTCTTGAATCACTCTGTCTATTAAAAAAAAACGCATCAAAATCCGTTGCGTAGTTTTATTAAGAAGTCATAGGGACAGACAGCAGAAAGCGACTTTGTTTTATAATATGTAGTGAGTAGCGCCTCCGCGCGGTTTCACCCGCGTAGTTCCAGTTCCCGTGGGAATACAGGGATAAAATATAGCTATAAGAAGTAATTGGAAATATTTGTCCAGAGTTAGAATCGAACTTACCATTATATAATAATTATTTATTTATTTATTAGTTTATTCTCTCCTAGCTAAACCAGTTATAAAAAACAATGAAACACATAAAATACTACAAGAGCGTACACTAAAATTATTGAAAAGAAGACAATTACTACAAAAAACTAAAAATAAAACACGATCACTTAAAAACGAACTTTCCGCACTATACAAACTGGTTAATAAATATATCAAGAGAGACTATGCAAAATTCAGACAAGAAACAATAGAGAAAAATCTCCAGCTTTGTGGTAGCTCTAAAAGAGCATATAAAGAACTTAGAACAAACCGTTATTGGATAGAAGGACTGAAAACCTTTAATAAAGACTTAAATAATCGAAATGATATCATCAGTACAGCAACTGAATTCTACAAAAAACTTTATAGAGACAAGACACGAATAACAACTAACAATCACGCAACAGAAACTGCAGACAACTACTCTATACAACCAATTCACAAAACCGAAGTAATTAACTCAATAAGGAAACTGAAACTCGAAAAAAGCCCAGGTTCAGACAACGTCACAAACGAATCACTGAAATATGGTCACCAAATTTTGGCGGAACCCCTAACTGAACTATTTAATTCCATACTTTTAAGTTCTGATACACCCAATGAATGGTCTGAAGCCGATATCATACTTATATACAAAAAGGGCGACCCAAAAAATATCAATAACTATAGACCTATTCGCTTATTACCAAATATATACAAACTTTTCTCATCAATTTTAAATAATAGAATAAGTCCGATAATAGAAGCAAAACAACCTGTAGAACAAGCAGGCTTTAGAAAAGGGTACTCTACTATCGACCATATTCACTCCATCGAATTAATTATAGAAAAATTTCAAGAGCTCCAGAGACCTCTCTATATAACTTTTGTTGACTATCAAAAAGCCTTCGATTCAGTCACACACACAAGTATATGGGAAAGTCTAAAAGAACAAGAGGTGCCTGATGACTACATAAAGGTGATTAAAAATATTTATAGTAACAACAATGGAAGAATAAAACTAGAAACCTTAGGCCCCACCTTCCATATAGAAAGAGGGGTTAGACAAGGGGACCCGCTCTCACCCACTATTTTCATAGCCATTCTTGAAAACATCATGAGCAAGCTGGATTGGAGTAAAACAGGACTCTATATAAAAGGCGCCTACCTAAGTCATCTGAGGTTCGCTGATGACCTGATACTTTTATCAGAAACAGCCAACGAGATGCAGAACATGATAGAATCTCTACACCAAGCGAGTGCGAAAGCTGGCTTGGAAATGAACCTAACGAAGACTAAGATAATGACTAACACACGATTACGACCAATAACTATTAACGGTAACCCCTTAGAATTCGTGAATAATTATATCTACCTTGGCAAAAGAATAAGTTTTGAGAGAAACAGCAACATCTTAGAAATAGAGAGAAGGGTCCAACAAACCTGGAATAAATACTGGAGCCTAAAAGAAATATTTAAAAATAACTTACCAATAACTCTCAAAGCTAAAGCTATGAACTCATGTCTGTTACCAAGCCTAACTTATGGATGCCAGACCTGGAAATTCTCTACTCAAGCCAAGAATAAAATCAATTCATGTCAAAGAAGTTTAGAGCGAAGCATGCTAAACATAAAGAAAATAGACAAAATAAGACACACAAATATAAGAGCCATCACTAATGTTACAAATGCTTTGACATACGCTCTTAAACTGAAATGGCATTGGGCTGGCCATGTAGCGAGAATGTCGGATAGAAGGTGGACCACACGAGTTACCCAGTGGAAAGGACCACCAGGCAAGAGGGGGAAGGGGAGACCCTTAACCCGCTGGGAAGACGACCTAAAAAGAATAGCGGGCATAAACTGGTGCTCCATAGCACAAAATCGGCAAGAATGGAAAGCTTTGGAGGAGGCCTTCACCCAAACCGGGATTACCTGATAACTTTATATAATTTAAAACTTACTCTTATTACTAACATAATCTAAGCAAACTCACTAATATAAACTAAATTTGTTAAATGTAATATTACCTACCAACTATGTATTTTAAATCAGGAAATAAAAAGGCTTATTATTATTATTATTTTTTGTTTTTATTTATTTTTCTCAGTTCATAGAACTGGTAATTTGTGATAATCACGGGCCTAAGCCAAGTGAAGATCACATGGGGGTTTGCTCTAAACTATTTCCGGAATCGCTTTGGTGTTGGGTGTGGTGGATTTGCAGAAATTTCCGGACTATCCTGCAAGTATTAAGGATGGCTGCTTTTTGTAGAGTTGCGTATATATAGGGTGGGAGGTCTAACGTTTGGAGGGATCTATGGAGCTGTTTCGGTATAACACCAGTGGTGGAAAGGACGATCGGAACAATAACTACATTTCGTAACTGCCACATGCGTGTTATTTCTTCTCTTAGGTCAGAGTATTTTGAAAGTTTTTCGGCTATTGTGTTTTGAAGATTGTGTGTGTTAGGTATGGCGATATCTATTATTAATGCTGTCTTATTCTCTTTATCTACTATAGTTATGTCAGGTTGGTTAAAATGAGTTGTTCTGTCAGTCAATATGGCTCTGTCGTAATAAATTCTAAATTTCGCGTTTTCTAGAACGTTGTCGGGGGTGTATTTGTAATAAGGTATGTAAGTGTCAGGAATTAAACGGTATTTTTGGGCAAGTTTTTGGTGAATGATATTCGCAATTTGGTCATGTCTATGCTTATACTCTGTCTGTACTATAGCTTTACATGCACCTGTGATATGTTGAATGGTTTCAGGTGCACTGCTGCATCTCCTACATGTATCTGAAGCTAAAGTTTTTGTGATATACTTCTGATAATTGCGTGTTTCCATAACCTGGTCCTGAATTGCTATCATGAAACCTTCCGTCTCGGGGAAGAGTTCTCCTCGCCTGAGCCATGCGTTCGACGCTAATTTGTCGACGTTAGGTTGGTTCAGGTCTTGGAGATGTCTCCCGTGGAGGGACTTCTGGTTCCATTCATCAAGCTTGGCTTGTTTATCTTTAATGTGTTCGTTAGCTTGTTTATTCTGATCGCTTAGGTTGAGGGGTGTAAATTTGTGATCGTTTTGCACTATGGCGTTGTGGATGATTGATGTTTGAGCTTTAAAGTGAAAATATTGCCTCAGTGTTCCTATTTGTGAATTGTGTAAATTGTTGATATCAATAAGTCCTCTGCCTCCTACACTTCTCGGTAATGTAATTCTTTGCAGGCAAGATCTAGGGTGATGTTTCCTATTTTTGGTCATTGTCACATTAATCAGACGCTGAACATTTTTTATTTCTGTTTTTGACCATTTAATTATACCGAAAGAATAGGTTAATATGGGGATAGCAAAAGTGTTTATAGCTTTTATCATGTTTCTGGAGTTCAAATGAGTTTTAAATATGGCATTGAGTCTACTTCTAAATTGTTGCTGTAGTTTTAATTTTACTTCTTTACTTTCTATACACTTTGATTGATTGTACCCTAAATACTTGTATGTACTGTTCTCGTCTAGAGAGTCTATTTGATCACCGGAAGTCATAATATAGTATTGTTTATAGCTTTGTCCTGCTTTAATTGAGTTAATCTTACATTTGTCTATGCCGAATTCCATACGGATGTCTTTAGAAAAGTTTTCTGTAATATTAGCTAGTTTATTGAGATCGTCCTCTGTAGTAGCATACAATTTGATATCATCCATGTATAAAAGGTGGTTTAAATAAACGGTGTTTTGGTAAGGTCGTATCTCTGTGGGTGCTTCATTATAATTAAGAGGGTAACCAATTTTGTTATTTAGATTTAAAATATTTGATAAAGGGTTAAGGGCAAGGCAGAACCACAATGGACTTAGAGCGTCACCTTGAAATATTCCGCGTTGTATTTTTATGGGGTCACTATCAACAGTTCCATTTATTGTGTTAATTTTTAATCTAGTTGTCCAATTTTTAATACTAATTTCTAAAAAGTTTATTATACTTGGGTGTATTTTATATATATTTAAAATTTTAAGTAACCAATTATGAGGTATGGAATCGTACGCTTTTTTATAATCAACATACATACTAAAGAGGTCTTTCTTACTTTTGTTAACTTGGCGCAATATCACCGAATCAATAGTAAGCTGTTCTTTGCAGCCTTGACTAAATTTTCGACACCCTTTTTGTTGCTCTGATAGTAAATTATTTTCAGTTGTATGTTGATATATGAGTTCAGCCAAACAAGATGTAATTATTTTGTAAACCGTTTGTAGGCAGGTTATCGGTCGGTATTTGGCGGGATTCAAAGTGTCAGTCGGGTCTTTAGGTAACATGTATGTAATTCCTACTGTAATATATTGTGGCATTGTTTCTGGGTGTTGTATGAATTGATTAATATAGTTGTGTAGAAAGGGATGTGTGTATGTGAATTTTTTATACCAATAGTTATGTATGTGATCAGAGCCAGGTGCTTTCCAATTATGCTGTTTACTCAAGACTCTGTGAAATGTATCAACGGAGATGCATTCAAATTGCATTTCCGAAGTGTTGGCATTATTAGCTGTCTCAACTTGTATCCAGTCTGATTGCTCATTATATTCTATCGGTTGTTCCCATATAGAAGCCCAAAAGTTTCGTAGTTCGTGTAGTGGTGGTGAGTTATGTGAGGATTGATGGGAGCTATCATTTTGAGTAGTGTTTGAATTCCTAATTGTGCGGTAAAACTGTTTTTCATTGTGACAAAATTGTGTGTTCTGGTGTTTTCGAAGTGTGCACGCATTGTACCGTTTTAATCTGCTTATTGCAACTGAGAGTTTTTGTTTTAAGGTGTCAAGAACTTGTATCGGTTGTGTGTTATCACCTTCATGAATGGAATGGACTTTGTATTGTTCTAATATGAGATCTACATGGTGTCTTAGCCTAGTGCTTGTGTTTCCGTTTATATACTGTGTAACTCTACCAATGTTGGCTCTGAGGTTAATAATTTTATTTTCTAATCTAATTTGCCATTCTGGTTTCTTTTTTCGTTTTATTCTGTTTGCATCTACAGGTTGGGGAATTACTATTTTTGAACCGTTTATTTTAGCAGCGGTTATTGCTGAACAGTATATTATAGTCTGAAACGTTTTAAAGTCTGTGTGATCATTAATATTTTCAGGGAGTAAAAAGGCGTTGATGTACTGAACAATTCTAGATAATTTTTTTGAAGCTTTCTGTTTAGGGATATATAATCTCTCAGTTGGTTCGATATTGGAAAAGTATCTAACCATATCTTGGAAAGTCTGGTCGATTTCAGGGTTCCTCTGTAAAGTTTCGTGTTGTTGGTGATTGTCTGTAAAGAGTCCTGGATCTATATTTAAAATAAAATCATTGTTGCCATCTAAATTATTTGTGTCTATAGTCAGTCGTTCCTCAGTATTTTCAGTGTTATTTATTTGTATCCTTATTTCGTCTGCAATTTCCTGTCTGATCCTATTAAGCCTATCAATATTAATAACTTTATCTGTAAAGATTCGTCTGCGTTGGTCAGCAACTCTCTGTTCAGAAACACCTGCTAAATGTGGATATGTCTTTATAAAATCTTGATGTAAACCTTTCCTATAACCAGTTTTATTCGTTTCTAACTCAGTAACCCTAAAGTAGGACCGAACGACATCTTCGTTCATCTCATTGGTCCATCTCGTGCGTTGTAGATGAGAGTGATGTGTGTGTTGTGTTGATGTAAGAGTGGTTTGCGATTGTTGACTATGATTGTATGTGAGAGAATGTGTGGATGTGTATATGTGAGAGGTTGTATGGGATTGTAATTCAATTTTTATTTCTTCGTAAATTGCTTTAATTTTCTCAGATGGTAATAGCTTATTACGGATTATCGCACGGCGTTGGTCCCCTAGTCGCTGCCTTGGGACATCCATAAGTGGAAATTTTTCAGTAAATTTTGAGTGAAGTGGGGTTAGGTAGTCACTAATGTCTTGTTCAAGGGAAGTAAGTTGAAGATAAGTGCGCAGGATAAATTCATTATGTTCTGGAGTCCATCTCCTACGCATTTGTGATTTGTTTGTAGTGGGCACGCGACTCTCGGCAGGGTGCGCCTCGTGTGCAACATCTACTGACAAATAGGTGCTCGCC
This sequence comes from Thyatira batis, assembly GCA_905147785.2. Lineage (NCBI taxonomy): Eukaryota > Metazoa > Arthropoda > Insecta > Lepidoptera > Drepanidae > Thyatira > Thyatira batis. Next base: position 1,233,658 of record LR990512.1, on the reverse strand, counting down.
GTAGAAGTCGATGGCGAAGCTGGGGTTCTATACGATGAACCCGAGGAAATAATCGTTGCTGCAGATGGTGGTGCAGTAGAAACGTCATCGGCTGTAGTATTATCCCGAAGAACCCGCCTGGTCAGCTCTCCATCGTCGGCTGTAGTATTGTCCCGAAGAGTCCGCCTGCTCAGCTCTTCATCGTCGGCTGTAGTAGTTTGTTCGACCGGAACCCGCCTGCTCAGCTCCGCGTCGCCGATGGTTCGTATGCTGGAACATCCAGCATCGGCTCCAGATGCGCCCCGGCGACCCCCGGGCAGCGACCGCAAATTATATCTTCTGTTATTCATTTTCTCCATGTTGGGTTGCCAGAGCCACGTTAGCCGTGTAAGATTAAACTGTACACGTTACCGCCCCCCACGTGGGTCAGATGGTCAACCCGGACGTGTGGTTGGACTTTAGGGGGCTATTATTATTATTATTATTAGTTTATTAATTACCATAAGCGTTCATGTCATCTTTCCATTAATTAGACCCGAAAATCAAGCAACGCCGCGGGTAAAACTACACTAATAATAACAAGGAAAAAAATTGTATTATTGTATTTTTGTGTGTATGTTTGTATTGAATAAACTCAAAAACTACTAGACCGATTTTAAAAATTCTTTCACCAATACCAAGCTACATTATCAGGGAGTAACATAGGCTATATTTTATCCCCGTATTCCAACGGGAACGTGAGCTACGCGGTTCAAACCGCGCGGTGGTATCTAGTAAACATTTATAAATCACAATTTTTATTTATTGTAACAAATCAATTCTTTATGTTGATATATTTAAAACTGTGTTGACACAGGTGTACACACATTGTTGTGTGTCATATGTTGTGTGTTTAATTTACACACAGTAATGCCCTTGGTATGTCACGTGCTTATATCATTGTTCAATACTTATATATGCTTAACAATGGATATTTTTACTAGCGACCGCCCCGCGGTTTCACCCGCGTAGCTCCCGTTCCAGTAACAATACGGGGATAAAATATAGCCTATGTTACTCCCTGATTATGTAGCTTTGTACTGGTGAAAGAATTATTCAAATCGGTTAAGTAGTTTCGGAGCTTATTCCAAAAAAACAAACGTAACAAAAAATCTCTGTACAAATTTTGCTGAAGGGATCGCGATGAAATTTGGCACAGAGTTAGAATATGTTCTGGAATAACACATAGGCTAGTTTTTATCCCGGGGAAATTAAAGATCCCTTGGGAATGCGAGTGAAACAGCGGGGAGCCACTAGTTAACAGATATTTACATTTTTTATGACCTATTTGTACATAGCTTAAGTAGATTGAAATATAATTGTTTTTCTTTGTTTCTTTGTTTCCGTATTTCTCCGTTTTTCTATGAAAACAATAATTTATTGAGTCACCATAACCCAGCCAGGTACTAGGGAACCATAATCCGTAAGGAGGTGACGTCACTCAGATTCTGTTTACACTACGCGTTATCAAAAATAGACCTTAACGTGACGCGTTAAAATTAAAAACGTAATTGGCAAAGCAAGAACCGTGCCAAGGTTTCAGCTTGCGTCAGTTCTAGATGGCTAGACCATACGACGCCCGCAAATCTTTGTTAGGAAAAAAACCTAAAATTGAAAAATAGGCTTAACGGATCTGTATGAAATTTGGCACAGAGCTAGAGCACATTTTGGAGTACAACATACGGTACTTTTCATCCCGGGAATATATAAGATCCCCACGGGAAACTGCGAGAAGCGAGCTCGTTTATATACTGTTGTTGAAATGCTCTTTTCAGCGCTGAAAGTGCTTGAAAAAGACTCCTCTCTAGACGATAGTACGCTTTAAAGCGCTCGCTGTTGCCAACTGGATATTTTCCGCCTGACAACAGCATTATCTAGGTCACAAGGGCCGGGGGAGAGGCCGCGTGACGTCACGATGCATTCGAATATTGTTCCAAATTTCAAAAACGCCGTATATCCCAATAACAAAATAATGAAATTCAACTTTTTCGCTTCGAATTAAAGTCGATAATGGATCGGTTGATATTCATCACGGATTACCTTGCCTATAATAGTGTTATAAAGGTCGTACGTATAATTTATTGTAGATCTTAATTTGATTATGTTAAAGTTGATATTTGATTGGTGGGTGCCATTGTTACGATATGCTGGCATGTTGTGAAGGTTACGATTAGCATACAACGTTTTTGTTTTTAACGCTATTATAGATTGAGCACGGTTATACGTGAAATATAAATATCAAGAACTAAATTTTTCGTAACAAGGAATTATGAGTTGAAAGAAAAGGTCGTTTATCAACTCTAGTGTTTTGAAAACGTATAAATGGTGAACATGAAATTTAAACTCTATCTCAATGGTGATAAGACTCAAATTCCAATAAGCAGAAAATCAAGCGGGTCTGTTGACCATCTCTTTGTCTTCCTGACAGCCTGGTACTTTTTGCGCGTTATACTATTGCGCAACATAAACAACATGGCGTCACCACGCACAGGTATTAGTTTAAAAATATATTAAATGCCAATCCATAGATTATAGAAAAATTAAACCATAAACATTGGTAATAATAATTTTTTACAAATCTCTACCCACTAGCGTTTTTTTTTATCCGGGATAAAATGTAGTACTATTCTAGAATACATGACATAAATAAATTGAAAATTAAGGCTGCACTTTGGTTTTTGGCTACCTTCTTGTCTATATTTTACACTAGAAATGTTATTTATTATCTAAATTAGGTTATTTGAAAGATAGAATAATACAAAATCTTCTAAGAAAGAAACTTGGCTATATTTTTACATTATTATGGTCAATACTTTAAAAAAACAGACTATAAACCAATTTTTTTTTAAAGAATGAATTCGTTCAGAAAATATGAATAAACAAAACAGTCTCTGAACGCGGAAGTTCCAAATTCTAAATATAATTCACCATGTTGTCAAACAATCTTGCATCTCGCTCTGGCGGCGCGTGTAGTGTTATCTGCTGGCCTTGTCGCACGCAATATGGCCGCTGCGTGGTGTAACAGCATATGATTGTGATAACAATTTATTATTGCATTGCGATAAGGATTACGATAGTTATTTTCTTATTATGTCATTGCAGGAAAAATGGTTTAGTTTTTTTGTAATACTCATATAAATTTTGGGTACTTAACTTACATGTACCTATCCAAGGAACCACTATATTGACCATATATGGTCAACATTTGTATGCATGAATATATCTGTTCTGTGTCTGGATGTAAATATATATATAAGTATGTATTTAAAAGTAGTATATGCAGTGTATCAGCTATCTGGTTACAGCACAAGCTCTGCTTAGTTTGGAAGGGTTGTTCCCAAAGTACTCCATTCTTTTGTTCTAAAAAGATAAGAATCTCATACATGGGTTCCCAAACTACTCCAACGAATTAAATATTAATTTAAAAATATTGCATTTAAGTTCCATTCTACTCCAAATGTAACTGGCGTTGTTCCCAAACTACTCCAGTCATTGTTCGTCGACAATTCTCAAACTGCTCCATTGAAAACATCGAAATATATTCAATCTTCATATTTAAGTACCATTCTACTCCATGAAATATTGAAAAGGTACAGTCAGGCACAATATGCAAAATTATATGTATTTTAAAATAATGTTTTCTCAAGTTTTTTTAATGTCGGTTTCATTTGTGGCCTATGTGAATGTGGCATGTGGCATGGAATAAAAATCATGATTTGATCGCTTACTTACGCCAATTTTTCAGAATTCATGTATTTTTATCAGGTGGACAGCTCAGACCAGAAATAAGACTGATTTTTTTTTCTATATTTGTTTGTACTGTTGATTGTTGATTTTGTTTTAGCCATCATGCTTAATTAGTATATTCGTATTTAGTAAGTATATTTTGTAAAAAAAAAAATTGTGAATGTTAAAATCCTCTCTAGATTTTAATCCTTATTTTGTTGTTTTAAATGATAAAAAAAAAACAAATCAGTAACTGTGTATTATTTCAGTTCTATCTCATATTAACATCTAGCTAATTAGCCCGTAATTACCCACATCTATAGTTGTATTGACATAGTTAAAAATATTAAATAACTTGAAGTTATGCACCTGACTGTACGTCTCATCTACTGGAGTAGGATGGGACAAACAATTTATCAATAATATTCTTTTTGGTGTTGTTTGTGAATAAATGTACCTACTATTTATTTTTTGAAATCAGAACCTTGGAGTACTTTGAGAACAACGTTCAAGTCTCTTGGAGTAAAATGGGACACATTTAATAAAGTAGTTTTTTATCATGGAGTAGTTTGGGAAGGAAACTTGGAGTACTTTGGGAACAACCCGTTTGGAATCAGATTGGCCGTGTGTGAAAAATGTCTCAGGATATTTATTTATTTTAATCATCCAGTCAAGGATAAACAAACAAACTGAATTCCTCTTAAAATAAGGATAACTTTTTCCAGGATAATGATGATTTATTTTATGAAAGCACAAAAATATGATGAAATATCGCTAACCTTCCTTTTGACCCCTTTCATATCAACCCCAAGTTGTATGAGTCATGTATTGACCTATATATTATATAAAACAAAGTCCCCGCCGCCTCTGTCTGTCTATCTGAACGCGATGAACACAAACACTTCTGAACAGATTTTCATGCGGTTTTGACCAAATTACGGAGTATTTCATGGGGAAGGTTTTTATGTATGATACATCAATTTGGAGCCGGTAGGTGGCGCTGGTGGGCAGAACGAAGTCTACCAGCTCCGCTAGTAATAGATATATGGATGTATTGTTACTATTTTGATATCTGCCACTGGTTATACAAACTCTGCTTAGTTTGGTAACATAATACTAAAATTATAAATGCGAAAGTTTGTGAGTCTGGATGTATGGATGTTTGTTACTCTTTCACGCCAAAACGGCTGAAGGGATCTACTGGAAATTTGGCACAGAGTTACGAACACAGGCTACATTTTATCCCGGGAAAATTCAGATCCCGGAAACGCGAGTAAAACCGCGGGGTACCCACTAGTTACACATATAATTACGTATTACCACATAAATATTAGTTTTAGATGTCTGTTCGTTGCACAATCAGTTTGCACTCCCTTATCAGTTGTAGCTTTAGAAAATATATACATATGTATATTATATACAATAAGAAGGTATTGATAGCTGTGTAGCTATTACATAAACTATTTACTTATACATCTATATATACTGCTGCTTCAAATAAGGCTTTAAGTGCATATTTTTACTAGCTTTCACACGCGGTTTTAGACGCGTTTGCGGGGATCTCCTGTAACCTTTGTGTCATGAGAACCTAATTTGGATTATTGAAAACATTTTAAGACCAAAAACAACCAAATCGGTAAAATAATTACCAAGTTGTGGCATTACCAAGGAATATAGGGATTATTTTATCATTGGAAAGCTACATTATCAGGGAGTAACATAGGCTGTATTTTATCCCTATATTCCCACGGGAACGGGAACTAGTGGTTAATATAAATGTAATTAAAAATCAGTTTTTATAACTATTACGCATTTAGCTTGTAGTTTATTTAGTTTAATGTTTAGTTACTTTTAATATCAACAGATGGCGCCAGTCGCTTTTGTTTTTTAATGCAGCGCCATCTACTTTGCAGTTTATTCCAACTTTAAGTTTCTTTCTACAATCAAATAGTTTAGGTAATGTATAGAACTAGCGACCCGCCCCAGCTTCCCACGGGTGCAATGCTTATACATCACATTAGAAACCTCCAAAATTGACAGTGTTTCTCTAACATATTATGCATGTATTGTATATAAAAACCTTCCTCTTGAATCGCTCTATCTAAGCCGCATCAAAATCCGTTGCGTAGTTTTAAAGATTGGACAGACAGCGGAAAGCGACATTGTTTTATAATATGTAGTGATATATTGCTTCTAGAATCGATATTGTTATATATTGATAAACATACGACCTTGCGATAATAATCGATGCGATAACGATACCATATCGATATAGAACTAGGTTTTCAGGTCTGATGCATTTCATAATGAGGGCAGACTCAGAAATGGTTTCTATACTTCCGCCTTGCGGTTTTGTCCGTATTCCCATGGGAATTTATTGTGCTTATGTGCTATTCCAGAACATATTCTAACTCTGTGCCAAATTTCATGTAGATTCCTTCAGCCGTTCTGGCGTGATTAAGTAATAAACATCCATACAGACTTTCGCATTTATAATATTACTAGTGTGATTTCTTTTTATATTTTAATACATGCTTTAAAATACAAGTATGAAATGTAAGAGATTTTTCTCAATTGACGGCTAACTTTGGTAGTAGTTTCAGCAGCGTTTTTTTTTTTTTTTTTTATTAAGGATGGGCTTGCATTTGACCTTCACAAGTACCCAAAGGTCTAAACTGCATATATATCTTTGTTTTGAGATCATGTACCTTAAGATGAACATATGTGGAGGAAAATATCATCCTTTATTGAAAAAAGTCGATAATTCAAACACTAAACAAAGCTCGTATCGGCCGGATAGCTGATATACTACATTTGAATACTATTATTTGTTTGTTTTAAAATCTTATCACTATTGTTGTTCACAATAAAGATAAGATTTTATATCAATCATGTGACGAAATTTACGCAATCAGCTGGTTATTTACAATTTTTTTAACCCTAAAATTAAGAAAGTATTTCTAAGTCTCATGTGACTTGGCTTAGACACTGCCGTGCGTAGCCTAGCGACGCCATCTTTAACAAACTAGGTTTTCACAGTTTTTTTTTTCTTTTTTTTAAATGGACTAGCAGGTGACAGCCTCAGATGGCTTTTACACCGTTACGCGGACTTTTTCGGTGAGTGCAGAGCGCTCTCAACCGAAGGAAAAATTTAAGCGACAGCGCTGAGGGTGTCCCCTGCGGGACCGTGCCTCGGCTCAGGGCGTCACTGGGGGAAGTGGGGACTCACTTGACATGAGGTTTTCACAGCAAGAAGGGACTCCTTAAATAGACCTTGAAGAAAAAAAACATATTATAGGTTAAGTATCTTCCGCGGTATATAAATAAATAAACACAAAATAAATATTTTAACTCCCGTTCGAAAGCGCGTTTTGGCACCGTGCCATGTTGTTGGAAAACGCGTTGAGTATCTAATAATGTTGTTAAGTTGTGTCCGTTGGTTTGTACTATGTTTATAAACTAAAAGTTTTTTGAAAGAAAAAATACATAGAACAATATTCGTACAGGAGCAAAGAGAAGGCATACTCGTTCAATTTAAAACAAATATTTCTTAAAATTTTCAGTTTGTCATAAGTAGACCTCAATTTAAAAGAATGAAATACATATTATAATTATACAATTAAATAATATGTATATTATTTGAGTTTCGTGTCAAAATACCTACGTTCTATCCAGGTAGAGCGGGGGTAGTAAGAATACAGAGATAAAATATAGCCTGCGTCACTCCCTTATAGCCGACAGCCAGATTGGCTTTGTGGTTAGTGACCCTGACTTTCAAGCCGCGTGTCGAGGGTTCGAATCCCACCCAGGACAAACATTTGTATGCATGAATATGACTGTGTGTTCTGTATCTGGATGTAAATATCTATATAGGTAAGTATGTATTTAAAAGTAGTATATCAGCTATCTGGTTACCATATCACAAGCTCTGCTTAGTTTGGAATCAGATTGGCCGTGTGTGAAAAATGTCCCAGGATATTTATTTTATTTATTTATTTATGCAGTTTTCTAATTACGAAGTAAATATTCATATCGGTTCAGTAGTTTTTGAGCCTATTCAAAACCCACAAAAATCATTCCTTCTTATATTTAAGTCTTAATATTTTCACGTAAACACAATATTTGGCAGCGAATGCACCTCGGTAGCAACAAAGGGTTTCTAGGTTAGGGCGGGGCGGACCCTTGACCCGGCTCGATGCACCCCCGGCCCCGCATCAACCCCCGACCCCCGTTGACCCAGTTCCGTGGCCCCAGCATTGTCACATCACTAGCTAAAGAACTAAGATAAAACATGGTACCTACCTGTTTGAAGGAAAAGGTCTGTTTTGAAAATAGGGTGTCTCTTTTTGAAATATCGTCTCTTAGCTTACAACACCGCATAAGTCATTTTTACCAAGTTTTCAGGAGACGACAAAAACTGTTTATTTATAAGGCCAACCGTCTGGCGCGTTGTTACTACTTTTTGATTTAAAGCTTCTTATTGACTGAAATCTATATCATGTGACCCATCGTTCGACGGGCAATGAGCAGCTCTATCCAACGGCATTAAAATTTCGACTTGAGCGGTGTTGTAAGCTAAGGGACGCTATGTCTATCTCTTTTTAGTAAACTAGCGATTCGGTCCGGCTTCGCTTGTTAGTTCTGTTCTTTCTTTGTATTGGTTTTGCGGCCCAGTTAAGGTACTATATAGTTTGATTTTTAACTATATTTAACAATTCATAATGGAATTAAATTAGACCTTTAAAACCGAAAAATTTAAAGATTGGGAAAGCGGGTGAAATCATGGGGGCAAAGTTATATATAATACAATTCAAATTAAGTGCCAAAGTATATAATCAAAATCAATAATAAAGCGATTTCTTAATAAATTTAGTAGCCTCTAGTTATTTTTTTTCCTTATCGTACTATATATAACCAGTGTTGCCAACGCCCTCAAAATAAAAATAGAATGATCGAAACTGTGCCGCTGGGTCGGTTTCCTACCTTTTATTGTTTATTACCCATTGTTGGTCTTGTGTTCCGTTACTTTCAGGTTTTTAAGATAACTTATATCAAGTTGTTTTGGGAATAATGACGACGAGAATATGTATTGAAGTTTTACTTATTTAGATAATGATATTATGTTTATGTCCGTTTTTGATTTCAATCAGTAATTTGCCAGCGACTGAGTCAAAATATACTAGTTTTCAAAGAAGAATTAAGTAATCGATTAGCTAAATTTGCTTTTCTTCTTGAAATTTCATCCAAATTGAGTCCAATCCTAATCAAATTGAACTATGGTAACCCAACCTATATTCAATTTAACCCCCGACGCAAAAACGACGGGGTGTTATAAGTTTGACGTGTCTGTGTACATGTGTATGTCTGTGGCATCGTAGCTCCTAAACGGATGATCCGATTTTAATGCTTTTTTTTTAAATCACGAGCCTATTCTCTATTAGCTCTATATAATTCCAGATGCACAGTTCAGAGACCCTCCCGGCGCCGACTGGCGCTGGCCTGCTGCTGCAGCTCGGGCGGCTGATCATCCGCGGCCGGAGCGCCAGCCCTGCGGCCCGAGCTGCCCCCCCACGCTTGCATAAACTGCCTACCAACCCATCTACGAGTCAGCAGGTGTGCTCACAATTTTGTTATCTACATATTATAAAAAGGAAAGATTTGTATTTTTGTATGTAATGAATAAACTCAAAAAGTACTGGACCAATTTTAAAAATTCTTTCACCATTCGAAAGCTACATTATCCACGAGTAACATAGGCTTTATTTTATCCCTGTATTCCCACGGGAACGGGAACTACGCGGGTAAAACCGCGCGGAGGCAGCTAGTAACGAATAAACTCAAAAAGTACTGGACCGATTTTTATAATTCTTTCACCATTCGAAAGCTACATTATCACTGAGTAGCATAGGCTGTATTTTATCCCTGAATTCCCACGGGAACGGGAACTATCGTAAGTGTACCAGTCGTGGCCACGGTACCAGTAATGGCCAAAAATTAAAAGAAACATCTAGAATTCGGACATGAGCGAATATTTTTACATTGGGATCACTATGACATAGACTTTAGACATCGAACTATCTACAGTCAGTTACATGTACAAATATGCGCGAATACAAAGTGTAAGGTGATTTGAAATTGACAACGACGGCTTTTCTTAAGGAAATCGTAAAGGCGGTGGGCAGAAAGTTTCACTTGTAAAATAGTTCCTATTGCTTAATTAAAATCAAAATTAGTTTTGTTTCATGTGTTAACCATAAAATAAAGATAAACTTAGACTAAGACTGGGGTATCCATTAATGAATTTTCCCTGTCCAAGACTGGGTCACAAAACTACAACTTTTATTTGTTAAATTAATTGAATCCAGCTTTGCCGTATCTCACGCGCAACGCATTACAAATATTAAATAAGGACTGGACTTTACAGTTTAACTATATTCAGTGCTGAAACTTTCACAATTTTGGTAATATTTCACAAAACCTGTTTTTTTTTTCTTAAACTGGCCACCATTGGGTCATTTACCATAAGCGGGTAGAACCGCGCGGAGGCAGCAAGTAACTAATAAAAGTAATAAATAAAGTGTCTTAAGGTAAATTTAATAGGCAATAATTTATATTTATATATTTATTGATTCAAATGAACATAACCTAACGGTCTGATGGTTAATTAAATATACCTATTATTTATTCAAATAGGATTTTTCAGGCAATATTTTTTTCTTTCAAATAGGCCTTTTCAAACACTTATGACTCTTACTAGTTACCAATAGTTAGATTGTTCTGTGTCTGTAAATAAACGTCATTTAACATATATCTATTTAAAAATATAATATACTTATAAAATTTTATTGTATATTTTCAGATATAATGTCATAGGTCATTTGGCATCCAAGATCTGATTAGTTTCCAATGTAAAAACTAATAGAATGTCTCTGAAAATTGTTTATCATGTAAAATTGTAATTTTCAGGTCCAAGTACAGCCCAAAGAGTCGGAGGAGCCAAAGCCAGGTGTGGAAGCTCAGCTCAGCAGTCATGTGCACGCTCTGTGGAACGAACAGATCCCGCTTTGTATCGAGGTAAGGGGTCTATTTACTCTGTGGTTTTCTGTCTTTAAGAGTCCTTTACTGCCCCACAAATTTATTGATGTTAAATTTAATACTGGGTAATTATAAATACTGAAATAAAGTCCCCGCCATCTGTCTGAATGCGATGAAGACAAAAACTTCTGAACAGATTTTCATGCGGCTTTCACCAAATTATGGAGTATTTATGTATAATACACCAATTTGGACCCGGTCTGGACCCAAGTCCGGGTCCGCTAGTTAAACATTTATAAATATATATATTCTTATTTTTTTAATGCTGTCTTTACATTCTAGGTTTATTTTATTACTTTTCTTGGGTGTCGTTGCCCTTTGTTTAATTTGCGACTATGTTAATTTTTACCCTGTGATTTGATACAGGGTTGTTATACATATATTTAAAGTAATATAAATATATCGTGTATGGTTAGGTACTCCTGGCGCCTGAATGCGTCGAGTGTGCGGCGGCGCGGCGGCGCGCGGAGGGCGAGGCGGGGAGGCATCTCCTCCTCGAGAGGTGGACGCTCAGCTCGTTGCCGCACAAGTCAGTACCTAAACCTGCCATATCGTCCCTTAGCTTACAACACCGCATACGTCATTTTTGCCAACTTTTCAGGAGACGAAAAAAACTGTTTATTTAAAAGGCCAACCGACTTGCGCGCTGATACTACTTTTTGAATTAAAGCATCTTATTGACTGAAATCTATATCATGTGACGACGCGCAATAAGCAGCTCTATCCAACGGCATTAAAATGTAGAAACTGCCAATTTACGACTTGAGCGCTGTTGTAAGCTAAGGGACGATATTTAAAAGGGTGGTCCGACGACCTGCATTCTGAGATGGACTAGATGAGGAGGGCGGAAGACCGGGATAGGTACCACGAATTAGGAGATGGCTACGTCGACCAGTGGACAATTTAGGTTAGCGTCTGCAGCCATTTTGTTATCCACTGCCGCCATTTTGAAGTTATGTTTTATGTATGGATGTTTGTTACTCTATCACGATAACGGTTGAAGTAATTTGAACGAAACAAACAATAGCAATAGTATATTATATTCTAATTTAACAGGGAAATTTTTTATCCCTGTAAAATTGTACATGTTTGGATGTAGTAAAAGTTCGAAAAATTATTTGAATCAATGAACGCGTTGTACTTAAACTTTGTAAATGAAAAGAAATATTATTATTGATTCAAATAGGCCTTCACAGGCACTTATGAAAGGTCGACTCTAATGCTCGTTTCGGAAAGTTGCTTTTGCTGAGAAGAGCCGGCAATAAAATCAGCAATTACTCTTTTCAAAACAAGTTTTAACATTTTATTTATGTACTGGTTTGTAAAAATGGTGTATTATACATTCCAGGAGCCACGACTCGACAGCGTTCATCAGCCCCCAGTGGTTGCTCAACGCCGTGAGGTCGCAGCTTCACTTCTCGCAGCTGTCCGCTTGGTACGCCAGGCTTAAGGAGACTAAGACTGAGGAATGTACCACTGAGCGCAGGTATTTATACTATTTCTAATAGTTCTATATATCATAGGATCGATTTTGATAAAATCTGGTACAGTGATAGATTATATCCCGGAAATGTTAAAGGGACGCGGGTGAAACCGTAGGCAAAAGCTAGTATTACTATATGCTGAGTTTATTGCCGGCTGTTAACAGCATAAGCAACTTTTTGGACTGAGCCCTAGTATGACTATTCATAAGTGCATGTAAATGCCTATTTGTATACAATTTTTGATCTAGACCTAACTTTATTAGTTCTACTTACTACTAGTATAGATATATGTGTACTAGTCCTACAAAAGGTAATAAATTTAATTTTGTACATATTAAATTTAATATTCAACCACATAGGCCTTAATAGGCACTTATAAATAGTCAAACTATTTCTATTTATTCAAATAGGCCTGCACAGGCACCCATCAATTTTCAAACTGTAACACTCAGTTCATGAGGTCATTTTTCATTTTACCCCGGATTAAATAGATCCTGCATTTATTATTGTTAATTATTTCATTTTATGTTTTGATCTAGAATATTTCCTTTTATTAAATCTAATAATATCCTTAAATAAAAAAAAATGGCGCAGCATGTTGACATTATTTCTTAATTTGTTAGACAGGTTTTAATCTACTTAGCATATGTTGATTTTTTTACTAGAAAATCCGGTTTGTACCTAGTTCGCAACTATCATGTAAATAACTATAACTTTATAGTGTTAAATATTTCTAAAATCTTAATTAACGAGACAAGTTTTAGTATAGATCGCAATTTGTCTATGATATAATTTAATACTCAAATTGTATGTTTTCTTTATATTCTATAGACAAAGTAGTACATTGTAAATAAACTTTATTTTATCTGTTTACTTATTACATGCTGCTAAGCTAAATAAATAAATAATAACAATGAAGAACGTATAATGGTACTATTTAAAACGTATAATTTCAAATTTCCAGAAGAAAACTGAGCCGAGAAACTTGCAATTACAAAAAGCTTGAGTCGAACTGCGACGCCACAGAGCCGGTCGAGGATCTCCGCAAATTGAACATAGTCTACTCCATTAAAATACCCGGCGAGAGCTATAAAATGGCGGAATTCGTTAAACCACCAACCGACCACCACTTCCCCGCCACAGACCTCGGAAACAACGTCTACATCAAAGTCCTCCTCCAAAGCCTCCCCAGGATAGACGACATTCCAACCGTCAAATGTTCCTGCCCCAAACGAAGGACCAGCAAAGAAATACCGACTCTATCCCACGAGGAATTAGTCGGCAAATTGAATGATCTCACAATTAGACCTAAATACGATGGTGCTCAGAATTTAGTCGATGACAGAATGCTCACACCTTGCAGCGAGAGTGGGAAACACAAGTGCAATTGTGACGACGAATCCGACGGACAGAAGAACCAACCGAAGATGTTGGACGAGCGCAGACTAAAGGAAATAGCTAAATATAAGAGGAGACTCCGCAAAGAGTCGAAGATGAGGAAACTCTGTGATAGCACGTCGTCAGAGGGTGACGGACTGCAAAAAAAAGAGATACGGACTTCCATACCGATTCTACAGGCTGCCAGATTCGATAGGTTCAGAGCTATAGGATGCTTCAGGAATCAGACATATTTGACGTTACCGGCAAGCAGAATCGAAACTAAATCACCATTCGTCGAAACAGATCCGGTGCCAGATATAGAATATAAAAGAACGAACACAGTGGCAACACAAACAGATGATCTGGTGTGCGAATGTGGCAACCCTGTAGAAATTGACGGTGCTGACAGAAAAATGGTTAGGTCCGCGGCCACTTACAATTTGGCTTCTCTCAATCAATCTGATGTTTTGCTGGATGCAATAACTAAGTGTCAGGAAAACGGTGCAAGAAGGAAACTCGACGATATTGGCGATGATAAATCATTAAAAAAGCTTAAATGTGATAGTAGTGATAGTGTTAATAATAATTTTAAAGACGATATAATAAAACGGCCGAAATTACGACGCGTATACCCAATAGTTGATCGTATAAATGAAATAGTAACAGATAGATATCACGCGGAAAACGATATGAAAGAGTTGCATCTAAAATATGATGACACAGTATTTTCCGGTGCAAAGGAAACGAAAAGACAAAAAACTTATTCGGTAGGCGATGATGACTATGTCTGCTATGAAAAGTGCGATTATGGTTCTTACGATAATTTTGAATTTGAATCGCCTAAAGATGAGAAGGATTTTAAGTATCCAGAGAAGAAAGTGGATAGTCAGATACCATCGCCTTCTGAAATGGATAGGTTTAGGTGGAGGTTCGATTCCGCGGCTTCCATGGTGTTTCATACGAAGACTGGTCTCCCTTTAACTTCTAGTCCAGCGCCATTGAGAAGGGGAAACAATTGCTTTGATTTTGATGATTCTATTAATGGAATATCTGGTATTAAAAGGTTAGTTTGTTTTATCAATAATATTGGTTATTTGTTCCCATAATTCTTTAGACTATTGATAGTTCAAAGATTAATATCCTGGGACATTTTTCACACGGCCAATCTAATTTTAAACTAAGTAGAGCTTGTGATTTTTAAATATATGATATATCTATATAAATATTATATAGATATGTCTTGGATGGGTTCGACCCCACGACCTTTTTACAGAAATACTAAAAAAAATCCTTTAATTTTATCCCGAATATTATCTATTCAAATAGCAAAACCGTCTAATAAAATTATATATTACATACTAAAACTCATTTAATAACTATTTACAATCTTCCACAGCGCCCTATTCCACCCTATCCCCTCCCCGCTGCCCCCCTCGCCCCCCGCGGCCCCCGCGCCCCCCCGCCCCGCGCCCCCTCCGACCCCGAGTGCCCCCCCGGCCCCCCCCACGGCCCCCACGCCCCCCGCACCCAAGCTGAGAATTGGACCCAGTGCGGGACTACTTGGTGAGTACATTTTTATTTATATATTAATTAACTAGTGGCTTGGCTTCCCTTGGTATCACCCGCGTTCCCGGGGAATCTTAAATTTTCCCGTGATAAAAAGTAGCCTATGTATTCAAGTTATAAACTATGTGTGTTCCAAATTTCATTTAAATCTCTATGCGTGAAAGAGAATAAGAAAAGATATTCACAAATATTCGCATTTATAATACATATTAGTCTAATTGACCAAACTATCTTTGTCACATTTTCCACGATTGTTCAACATTTTTCACCAATGCTCCGTTCCTATTGATCTAAGCGTGATGTAATGTAAACGGGCTATCCAATACAAAAATAAATTTATAATTCGCACCAATTTTTCCTAAGATTAGCACATCCAAAGAAACTTTTCAGGGGTTTTTTTTAAAGTATTTCTTAATGTTTTTCAGGTAGTTTTGAAGAGTCCGCCCTTAAAGGTCGTTTAGAGCCAGTGGCCACAGTCCACGGGTTCACCGCCGAGTTAGGGGCCTCGGGGGCCTTCTGTCCCCCACACAAGCGTCTCCCCGTGACAGTGTTCTTCTACGCCCCCGGGGGGACAAACGCCCCTTATATGGTAATACATTGTATTCTTCATATTTTTTACTAGCTGCCTCCGCGCGGTTTTACCCGCGTAGTTCCCGTTCTCGTGGGAATACAGGGATAAAATATAGCCTATGTTACTCAGTGATAATGTAGCTTTCTAATCAAAAAAGAATTATTAAAATCGGTCCAGTACTTTTTGAGTTTATTCGTTACATACAAAAATACAAATTTTTCCTCTTTATAATATTAGTGTAGAAGTGTAGATGATAGGTATGAAATGAAGTGTAATGAAATATATTTATTAATTCAAATAGGCCTTCACAGGCACTTATGAAACGTTGACTCTAATGCTCGGTTCGGAAGATTGCTTTTGCTGAGAAGAGCCGGCAATAAACTCTGCAATTACTCTTTTCAAAATATGTTTTAACAATATAATATACTTTACTTTATTGTTCAAAAAATAGATTGTTTTACAAAAGTTGTTCACTAGCCTCCACACTAGGATTCCCTGTGTCGTGGAGACAATAATAGTATTAGTCCTGCTAGAACGAGAGCTATATGGACATACATTTTATTGAATTAATATATACAACTAAAATAGCAATTTAATATAATATGTAGAGAATAATAAGACTAAAATACTATGTTTATTTACTGTTTTTTTTAATCATATTATATTTGATTGTTTTTAAGATTTCATCACACACCGAATAGGTATATCTTAACAAATTATCATTTGCCAATCAATATGTTTAAATAATTTCAAAGACAACTATGACTCTATGACTCTGTGTGTTACTTAGAAGTTTTGTGAAATTGTTATTTTATTTTTTTGTCATTTAAAATTTTTAATTGTTCCTTAAAAGTACTTATTCCGTGTTCTACCGTGATATTAATGTAAATTTTTCCATACATTAACCACCTCTATTCACCACCAGGGCCACATAAACCTCGGTTCCGGGGGCTATCGTGTGTCTCGCTCTGGCACGATACAGGTGTCCCTTTTCAACCCACATGGGACGCTGGTGAAGATGTTCGTGGTGTTATATGACCTGACTAGTATGCCTCCTGCGGCTCGGACTTTCCTAAGGCAAAGGACCCTGTACATGCCCGCTGGGGCCGCCCCACCCCGTCCTGCGCACTCGGATAACAAGTGGCTACGGTACCTTATACATCTTAGGTAAGTGAAAAGTGGGGGAAATGGGTGGGAGTGTGAAAAAAAGTGTAAAAAAATGGGAGTGGTTGTATGTGACTGATTCGGTAGATGGAAGGACTATGGCTGCGCTATCTCAGGTGAGTTATGTAAAAGTGAATGTGTGGGAGTGTGAATACGTGTGAAAGAGTAAAAGTGTGAAGTAAATGTAATGGTATATATCAATAAATAATAATGATATGTGTGTGATTACTTAAACATAGATCTCAAATGAGTTTTGTAAGACAGTGTGTGAATGCGTGTGTAAGTGTGAATGGTATGGTATATAGATGGTCATGTGAGTTTAGGTTGAAAAGGTGTGTGAAAGTTTGAGACTGAGAGATATTGTGTAACGTAAATAGATGATAAAGGCAAGAAAATTAATGAAATGAGCATAATAAATGACTGGGCTAGCGTATACGTGGGTTCGAATCCCACCCAAGACAAACATTCATCAGATTGACTGTGTGTGAAATCATAATTTATTCATATTTTTGTCAATTTAAATATGACATAGAAATCTAGAAAAACCAGCGTATTTTTCCCATTTTTCTTTCCAGTACACTAAAAACTAAAATTAAACCTCTTTTTCCACAGATTCATGACATCAAAGTCTGGTAAGCTGTACCTACACACGGACATAAGGATAATTGTATCTAGAAAGGCTGATTTAGACACGGCGACAGCACACACCGCCGTTTTTCAACCTATAACGAATAACGACGATAAAAATGTGACAAATAAATCTGAGCGTTCCCCAAACAGGGTTTTTGGAGGCTGTGCCAATTACGATGGCAACACGTCCCCAGAAATATGTTATGGCAACCAAAATAGCGTCTCATACGAGTTGAGAAGTTTCACATATGCACCGGAGAATCCTAAATATTCACCGCGGTAATATGGTGTTTATGTCGCCGTTATTTTAGTGCCTGTATCATTGAATTGTAATCTAACTAGATAATAAACCTCATGTTGTATGATCAACTGTGTCACTTTTTAGGGTTCCGTACCCAAAGGCCTTCACAGGCACTTATGACACGTCGACTCTAATGCTCGGTTCGGAAGGTTGCTTTTGCTGAGAAGAGCCGGCAATAAACTCAGTAAATGTATCAAATAACAGGGACAACCTCACATAGTCACTAATTAAACAATTGGCAATGACACCCAAGGAAAGCAAACTATAATGCTGACAAGAAAACAAAAAACCCCCCAAAAGGTAAAAACGGGGGCCCTAATACTGAGAATTCGGTGTCATCTGTCACCAGGCTGTATCTCAAGAACGGTGATAGCTAGACAGTTGAAATTCTCACAGATGATGTATTTCTATTGTCGCTATAACAACAAATACTAAAAATAAAAATTTAAGGGGGCTCCCATACAACAAACTTGATTTTTTTACCGTTTCTTCCTCGATACCAATCTTGCAAGATTAGGTGGGTCATTGTCAAATATCGCGCAGGTAAACTAGTCCCTTAGCAGTGTTATTCTTTTATTAGTAATTAATAGCACAATCTCTCATAAATTTAACGATATTTATGTTAAATACAAAATGCATCACATTTGTAAACTGTTCGGGCCAAACCTTCACGGTGGGGAATGTCTATGTTTAAGTCATAGACACCCGCCCTGACGGTCCTCTTTAAGAAGAAATAAATTGACACTTCACTTCAATAATATTACTTACGTCAACCGCATACTATATTTTCTCCGCATCATATTTATACAATTAATTACTACGAACTGTGCAATTGGTTCCCGCGCGGGAGAAGCCCCCCTGACGAGGATCCCAGGGTAAGTCTGTGCATTTATAGATAGGCATTCTTTTCCGTGTGGGGTTGACCGGAACCAGCAGCATCCGCATAGTGGAGGGTCACTCTCAGGACACGAAGCCCTAGGTGGCCGCTACATTTCTTTGGTCCTTCGAGCCGGATTCTTATAGGTTTCCCTACTTCCTCAGCATTTTGCTGACATCATTAATTTTACTTTTTTTGGTAAGCCGATGGGCGAACCAACTTGTCCATATTATTTCGTAGAATCAAACCGATAGGATTGTTCTTCTTTAACGAATTATATAGGACTCCGCAGACGGTAACTAGTCGATGGACTTTTAACGTCATTTCATCATCTTTGGTTTTGCACAGTTCAGTTATACATATTAGGGTACGTCGGAATAACCGGGATTATTGCCTGTGTTTCATTTTTCTACGCAACAACCGATTTTCTTAACATTTACCGCCTTGGTTATTTATATTTTATTTTTATTATTTTTCTTTTGAGTTGTCATTCATAAAATGACAACTAGAGGGAGAAAACCTCAAGGAGATGAGGATGAGACGACGATGGTCCCTCATTTAATCCTCATTTTGAAAGCTAAACAAGCAGCTTATTTTGCAAGAATCCAGTCATTATATGATTTGACACTTAATGTCGAATCGACGGAATCTTTTCGTTCTGAATTCATAAACAGAACATCCAATATAGACATGCTTCGATCTGAATTTAACGATATTATAGAACAACTAAATTTAGAGCAAATGAAGTATGATAAAAACTATTGCCCGACTTTTAGTCAATGGGAAGCGTTTGACGAAATGTTTGCTTGTATTCAGGGAACTTTACGTAATTATAACAAAGTGACTTCTACCAATAAAAGTCATGACTCTCAATTGAAACCAAAATTAAAATTACCACCTATTAAACTACCGCACTTTGATGGTAATCAATCTATGTGGAGTTCTTTTATTGAATGTTATAATCGCTTAATTCATACTAATACCTCATTGAGTAACTCAGAAAAGGTATTCTATTTATGTGGTCAGTTGACAGGCAAGGCTCTCACTACTGTCTCTGGCATTAATCTCTCTGGGGATAACTACGATCTTATTTATTCAACATTATTCGATAAATATGAAGACGTACGTTCATCAGGTACATTTTATTTAAAACAACTTTTAAATTTCAAATCTTTGACAACCGCTTCAGTAGATGGTTTGAGTAACTTTATGGATAATTTTGCTAATTCCGTTTCAGCTTTCGAAAGGTTGAATATATCTGACAAGTTAGATTTTATGCTTTTATTCCTTGCATTACAAAAGCTAGACAACGAAACTATTCGTCTGTTCGAAAACACCTTTCGGTCTGAAAAGGTTCCTTCTTATTCACAACTTATAACCTTTTTGAAGGAACAGTGTAAAATTCTAGAACGCACTAATCCAATACCATCGAAGACGGTAATGTCACAGTACCCTAAAACTCATGCCCCTAGCAACGTCGCGTCATTTGTGACATCTACTAAAAATATAAACAACTCTCCATTTTGTGTCATATGTCGTACAATCGACCATGACAAATTATTTTATTGTCCTAAATTTATAAAAATGACTCCTCGTGAGCGTTACAATATTGTTAAGAAGTATAATTGTTGCGCTAATTGTCTTAGCACAAAACATAAGACATCAAGTTGCAATTCTGTTAAAGATTGTAAAATATGTCAATCCAAGTTTCATAATACACTTTTACATTTTCCTCGTTCTAATGAAAATAATTCCGCAGTTTTATCTTCGACATCTCCTACGAAGTCAATTAAACCTACAACTGATGGGTCGAGGTGCGCATTTACCGCAACAGGGCCGCAACAAGCGACCAGCCCAAGTGCTTTACCAACGTGCACGCTTCCTCTCGCTGAGGCGTCTGATGTACGTTTGGTCGCATCTTCTGATAACTCTTCTCAACTACCTGTTACTCTATGTTCCCTTCAAAATGATAGTACCACACCTCAAGCTTCTACGGTTTTACTTGCAACCGCTCTAGTGTATATAGTTGATACTTTTGGTGATTCCCATCTTGTACGCTGCCTCATTGACAGTGGTTCACAAAATCATTTCATTACATCTGACTGCTGCAGACGCTTATCATTAGAATGTAATGCGTTGTCAGAACCATTTTCTGTAAACGGGTTTGGTGGATCTTCAAATGTTATAAAGGGAACAACCCATGTAACTATTTCTTCTCGTTTCGATAAAAACGAATCGTTTGCGATTAAACCGCTTGTAGTAGAAAACATCACGAATTATTTGCCGACCTCAAGAGTCGATCTTTCAAGATTGGAATATCTTAATAATGTACCGCTAGCTGATAATACATTTTTTAAGCCCGGTAGGGTTGAGATGTTGATTGGTGCGCAGCTCTTTCCGCTTTTGATAGAACAGGGGCGTATCTACGGTCCGCCTGGAACTCCTGTTGCTATTGACACTTCGCTCGGTTTCATATTAATGGGCGAAGCTCCTATTTTACCAACAACCTCTAAGAATATCATATCACTTTGTTGCTTTTCCGAAATTCCTTCAGATTTAGAACTGAAGTGCCCAACGGAGTTAGAGGATTCTCCATCTCGAGAAACAAAAATGGTTAAGAGTGCAAACGAAGAGACAACCTTTAGTCATTCTTCAGATCGTTCTATTGTCGCACTACCTTTTAAAAGGGTTCCAATTGTTTTAGAGTCGTCTTTTTTATCTTCTGAACGTAAACTGGAATCTTCACTCTCATACACGATCGCGTTTGATAGTATTCTCAAAGAATATCTGAAAAACTATAATTCTCCCATATCCAATCCAACTGACAATTTGGGTTATTATATTCCGCATCACGGTGTATTCCGTAAGTCGAACACCAATACTAGTAATAATTTGTCTAATACGATGTTACTAAAATCTCGACTATTTTCTATCGCGTTTTACAACGATTTAAAGATTTCTACTAATATTCATTCCCAATGTTGTGATCCTACCGCATATTTAGATATAGTTTTACATCACATCTGGCAGTCTGAAGACTCTTCATTTGTTATTAGAAATATCTCAAGCACAGAGATATTTATTACCGCATTTCTTTCACCTCCATTATGGATGGCAAGCTTCAACTGGTTTAAATTAGACTATGACCAGTGGCCAAAAAACTAACCGCACCAGATTGTTCTGGATATCTGTCAGGCACTGATAGATTTTTATAGAGGCACATTTCGCATGTATTTTTGTTCATGATTTTAATTTTACTTATTTACCTATTTACTTTAACTTGCATTATTAACATTTTAATGTCATGTTTTAAATATTTAATTTTGCATATCAATTGCACCTATTTAATGTTCCACATTGTATTGTGGATATGAGGATTCATTTAAACATATTTTAATTCTCATTATTAACTCAAATTTTTAATTTTTATTTGTGCCCCTTGCTTACATGTTTTGTCTTATGAAGAATTAATTATTTTAATTAGTTATAATTATGCCGAATAGACCAATTAAATCTAGGCTTAATATTATTCCTTTGAATGAGGATTCATCTGAGTTTATTTATTTTACATATTATTATTTTGTTTGCCGCACTTACCACTGCGACATAGCAGATCTTTATGTTATATTCTTCTAACGCGTGAGAATTAAACACAGAGCAATATCCCTTTGAAAATAATTCACCGCCTTACATTGGCTTCAGGTGTGATTATTGTAAATTTGTTACAAAAGCAAAGATGATACAACTGGCAAAGTCCTGTCTTAAAATTGAAACATAATTCGTTTAAGTCTATTATCGCATCTTATTATTTTCGTTATTTACCTATTTGATATTAATTTTACCTGAAGCTAGGTACTATTTCGTTTTACCTCTTTTACTTTACCGCATTAAACTGTCAATTGTTTATTTATTTCTATGAGGTTATTCTCAAATTTCAAATTATTTCACCTTGTTTTTGGGTCATTCTCCTAGTTTGTTTCATGACATTTATTTATTATTTTTTCTTCGCAAACTAGGGCTTCTGTTGAAAGATGACCTTTCAAGGTGGGGACTGTGTTCGGGCCAAACCTTCACGGTGGGGAATGTCTATGTTTAAGTCATAGACACCCGCCCTGACGGTCCTCTTTAAGAAGAAATAAATTGACACTTCACTTCAATAATATTACTTACGTCAACCGCATACTATATTTTCTCCGCATCATATTTATACAATTAATTACTACGAACTGTGCAATTGGTTCCCGCGCGGGAGAAGCCCCCCTGACGAGGATCCCAGGGTAAGTCTGTGCATTTATAGATAGGCATTCTTTTCCGTGTGGGGTTGACCGGAACCAGCAGCATCCGCATAGTGGAGGGTCACTCTCAGGACACGAAGCCCTAGGTGGCCGCTACATAAACTTTCATTAATAAAATAACGACTTAATTTTATTATTAACTAGCTGCCTCCGCGTAGTTCCCGTCCCCGTGGGAATACAGAGATAAAATATAGCCTATGTTACTCGTGGATAATGTAGCTTTCGATGGTGAAAGAATTTTTAAAATCGATCCAGTACTTTTTGAGTTTATTCGTTACATACAAAAATATAAATCTTTCCTCTTTATAATATTAGTGTAGATTATTTTTTTGAAAGTAACATTGTGGTAAGGAAAAGCATTCTGTTACTAGTTTACCTGTGCGAAATTTGATAATGACCTAGGTACGGAACCCTTCGTGCGTGAGTCCTTCTCACACTTGGCTTTTCATTGACGTCCAAAGGCAATGACAGTCGATCGTGGACAAAATGGCCGCTTAGAAAGTGGACATTTTTGCTGCTTTAACCCTAGTTAGATTATAGTCTGTGGCCTGTATTGTATGTATCGATTGTTCGTGTTAATATAAAAGTGTATGTAATAATTGAAAGAATATATTTTTGGTTTTTTTTTTATATTGTGTGCTGTTTTATTTGTGGTTGACATTTATTTATCCCGCGGTTACAGCCGCCGCCAATGTTCCAGAGACAAAATAGTAGCCTATATGCTAATATATTAAAGAACATATTACCTGTGATAAATTTCATGTTGTCCTTTCAGCAGTTGTTGCGTGAGAGAGTAACAAACATACATCCATACTCACACACTTTCGCATTTATAACTAGCTGATCCGCGCAATTTCATCTGCGTGTTATCTTTCTCGTTTTTGCAATATTTTTCAATTGTGCTCTAGGTACTCCTATTGGTCATAGCGTGATGTTATGTAGCCTATAGCCTTTCTTGATAAATGTGCTAACCGAAACTGAAATATTTATTTTATACAATCTGTGGTTTCAGTGTGTTGACGCAAACGAACGAAAAATCTCTTTATAAGTATAGACTACGATTGGTCAAACAAAACTATATAGTTCATTTGATAATAATTTATTTAATAAATTAACATACATCGTTCATACATTTAATAAATAAATAAATACATGCGCACATTATGGCCATTTATACGCTTAAAATTAAAATAAATTATTAAATTTTATTATAAAGTGAAGTTAAATACATTAAAACTTCTTTATGTATGGGTTAGAAAAAGATAGACAATCCATACAAACTTTTTAAACTATAACAACATTTGGTGATTTTTGAACATGTTTTAGGATTAAATTAAATTATTATTTTAATTTTTTTAAGCATTCCATAGTTGAAAAAATAATTATTTCTTACACAGGTACAATATATAATATATTAAGTTAAATTAAATAAATTACCCTTGCAACACTAGCTTCATTTACTGGCAATAGCGTTTAGGAATGTCACATGTCATTTCAGTGATGTTCCAATTCGATGTTTATTTTATCGATTATTTTTTACTTATTTTACGTGTATTTACATTTTGTTATAAATCTAATTTTATTCCTTAGTTATATGAAAGAACATTGACTTTTTTATATTGGACATAAAGTCAACTTCAAATCTTTAAATAAAAATATTTACCATTATTAAACGTTTAAGAAATGCAATATATAGTCCAATTTTTAAGTATATAGATCTTAAATATTTCTAGATTATACTATTTTGACTGGCTGTTAGACAAGGACGGAAGACTATGCCCTTGAAATCTGTGCTGTCCTCTCATGAGCTCCATAAGGCCTGTTTTGGACGTCCAGATCGATTTCTACGTCTTCCTGCAAAAATATATTAAATACATTAATTTCACAGTAAGTAAAGGTATATTATACAGCAGTACCTACCACTGTTTCACCGGCGCTCTCAGGATAAAAAGTAGCCTATATGTTAATCTATGTGTGTTCCTCGTCCAAGTCCGTTCAGTAATTTCCGTGTGAAAGAGTAACAAACATATTACAAACTTTCGCATGTATAATGCTAATTTATATGCTTCTTCTGTTCTTTTATATTTATTATTATGTAAAGCTGTTGGTCTTCCTTACAAAATAAAATAAAAGAAATAAATAAATAAATAATATTAGTAAGATGTTAACTCGTTACTATAAAATATAGTACAAACAGGAGGTTCTTTAATCCTTTGTTTATTTTTTTATGTCCACTGATTTCTCCTGCAACTAACAACTGTTTAAAAAATATTACATGTAAATATTTATACAAGCGAGGCAATGTGCTTTAAGTAATATACTTTTTCATAGAAATGTAACATTATGAGAACCTCTGTGTTACTTTCAACTAGCAACTCTGATAGGCTTAAGGTGTTCAGTGACAGATTAAGACTTCTTGATGCCCTAATCAATCCACGCCCATTGGGCCCCCTATCCTTATGTCAACTAGAATCGGTCTTTAAACCATTTTTGGTGACGTTGGAGTGAGACGTGATGCCCTAAGGATGGATTTTTTTCTGCTTCTTCTGGTGCCCCCCAGACGTGATGCTCTAGGCAATTGCTTAATTTGTTTAAAGGTTAATCCGTCACTGAAGGTGCTATATTAGTGTGTACCTCAGGGTTGGTCCTAGACCAGGGCCCCCAGCCGTGCTCGGCCTCCTCGTGGTCGTAGTGGTGCTGGTGCTGCGCGTGTTCGTAATATATCACCTGGAAATATCGATATATTAGGCCCCACCTGTGTTGTACATCACTATATATAATATTACATTATTAAAAAAGATAATTTTATTTACATTTAATTTGCGACGATGCTTTTTTATTGTGATAGTGATATGGATCTATAACATGACACTCACAAATAACGTAGCTTCTATTAGGGATCGGTCCAGTAGTTTCGGAACCAAATCAAACCTTTCCTCTTATTATTATTATGATGATCAACTTCATATCTCAAGGAACATAAAAATTGCAGAACGCGAGTGAAACCGCGGGTCATAGCTAGTTCCACATCCGACCCCGAGTGGAGTTACCTGACCTTACAAGCCGGTAAAAGTGGAAAGGAATATAGTACTTATAACTACAGTACTGTGACCTAGGATCGCCTGCACCTAGCTGCTATAGGTTGCAAGGCCACAAGGAATTCACTTTCCCTTATTCACCGGTTTTCGAGCGACCTTATAACAACCATTTGTTAAGCAACGCGACCAGCTTCAGCAAGTAGTTGATGAGTTCGACCAATGTAGCCATGAGTTTGATCATGCCCTCGCGCGCGTCGCTGCATTGGAGTCTGAATTATTTGATGCTAGGAAATACATTTCTCACCTAGAAGACTCAAACCATCATAACATCACAACTACCAATCAGTCACTCTTTGAAGAACTAATTGGGTCGGCCCCGGGCATGGTTTCTGATATCTCTGATTCAGGTTTAAATTCAAATATTATTCCCACTGTCACTATAGATCTTACTAACAATGATTCTTATGTTTCTAGCAGTCCTGTACTAGTTATGAGTAGTAAAAATAAACTTAAGAAATATATAAAAATTAAAAAAATCATTAAGAAAACTGAGAAATTAATAAAGAAAAATAAAGTTTTTTGGAATAATAACAATAAATTGAGGAAAGAGCGTAGATACTTAATAGATGAAGTTAATATGTCCCACTTAGAGTTGAAAAAAAACAAAATTAGTTATGAATCAGTTTCATATCAATTACAGTCAGAAATTATTAGTCTGAAAGATATGTTATGTTCAATAAAAAATAAATATGACACTTCACAAAAGGAGATGAATGAGTACATTCTAGCTATGAATGAACTGGTTGAGGTTTCCAAATATAATAATGAAAGGTTCCAATCATTATCTAACCACCAATGTGATTGTTTTAAAAGCCCCTCAGACTGTTCTCAAGCAGACTGTACCCTCTCATCATCCCTTAATCAGCCACAAGTGATGTGTGCTGATCCAGAAAACACTTCCTGTAGTAAAAATAATAATAATTCTTATACACAAAATATTGTAATGTTTAGTGATGAAATGGGAAAAGATATGGGTGTGCAACTTAGCCACTGTTTAGGACAGCCTATAATCAACACTTGCATGCCCGGTGCATCTTATTCCCAGATTTTAGACAAAATTACTAATAGTTCATTTTCAGAAAATACCACTTTGGTTATATTAATTGGTAGAAAGGGAAATGTAAGCAAGCATGCCCTGACTAAATACTTCACTTCAATGACCTTATTAAATGTCAGACACATTGTAATGTTTGCATTTCCCTTTATAAAAAGTGTGCCACAGATGGAAAATTTGACTAGGCATAATTTTAATACAATTATTCATACCTTGACATGTCGTCATAATGATAAATTCCATTTCATTGATACCAATAGTTTATTTGGTAATAAATATGTTTTGATTAAGGATAATTTTTATCTTTACAATAATTTTAAGAGACAATTAGCAGAATCGCTATCATATTATTTTAAAAACCTAGCCAAATGTTTGGCTAATCAAACGGCTCCTATTGAGCAAAATAATATTAGTATTAATTGTTTACAGTCCTTGGAAGTTTTTCCAAGTAGTCTACCATCATTGAAAGGTATTTCAAATTCTTTAAATTAAGTTATGAGACAACAGAGGCATTCTCTGGCAATAATGGAAAAAATAATATTAGCTTAGAATCCTGCCCAGAAAATAAACACAATTTATTACCTCATAAGTTGAACAAGTATTCTATTTTATGTAAAAAACATGTTAACCTGGTACATCAAAATATTCAAGGAATGCTGGGCAAGGAATTAGAACTGGAGCTATTCATGAACTGTAATAATATTGATATTTTATGTATTACTGAACATTGGCTTAAGGACCATCAGTTCATATTTAGCTTCAATAACCACCAGGTAGCAAGTTCGTTCAGTAGACAACAGTTTATACATGGTGGCTCGTTAATACTTATCAGAAATAATTTGAAGTATAAAGTCCGTAAAGATATTGTGAGCCTGTCTATTGAGCGTACTTTTGAAATAGCTTGTATAGAGCTTGAGCAGTTCATTGTTATGTGCGTATACAGACCCCCCTCCGCGAGTTATGATTTGTTTGAAAAATGTATGGAAGAAGCAATATTAAAATTAAATAAAGTTAATAAATATATAATTATTTGTGGAGATTTTAATGTCAATATTTTAGATGATAATGTCATGAGTCATAGAATCAAATCACTATTCCTGTGCTTTAATCTTGTAAATCTTTTTTTTGAGCCAACTAGGATAACATCTACTTCAGCAACCTGTATTGATAATATATTTACAAACATGCAGCCAGTCACTAAGTCCATCATTAGTCAATTGAGTTCTGATCATTGTGGTCAGAGTGCATCATTCAATATAACTGGGAAAATGGTAAAAAAAAAAGATATTAAGTGTGTACCTATGAGTGAATATCGCCTTAAAAAATTTAGAGACAATGTAGAGAAAAAAGTATTGAACTTGCCTTTTAAAGATAATGTAAATGACCACTATCATGCGATTTTAGACTTTACCAAAAACGAATATAATTCTGTATTTAAATCTAAAACTATTAAACAGAAAGCTGATAGGTCATTCAGTGATTGGGCGACGGTAGGAGTTCATACGAGTAGGCGTAGATTGTATGAACTTTATAGTGAAAAGCAATTTAACCATAGTCCTGATTTTTTAAATTATGTCAAAAAATACTCAAAATTATTTAAACGTGTTTGTGTACTAGCTAAGCAAAAGTTCATTAGTAATAAAATTATAAATAGTACTGACAAAGTTAAAACGACCTGGAAAATAATTAATGCAGAAACCGGCAAAACCAAATCGTGCGACCAGGAGTTTCGACTTATGATAAATAATAATATCATTACATCTGATACAGAAGTAGCTGCCGCGTTCGAGTCATTCTTTACTGATATTCCAGTTCTTACTACTAAAACACTTAACTCGTCTCCTACCCTCGCTGAATCTTTACTAAAGGGAAATGTAACTAAATGTACTGTTAACTTTAAATTTTCTTGTGTTACCCCTATTGATATAATTAAGGCATTTAAATTAATTAATATGAAAAAAACAGTTGATCTATGGGAACTTTCAGTTAAACTTATAAATTATATAATTGATTGTATTGCACCGCATTTAGCATCTATCTTTAACAAATGCATCAATAGTGGTATATTTCCTGACTTAATGAAGTATAGTAAAGTAATTCCTCTTTTTAAAGCTGGTAGTACATCAGACCCTTCAAATTTTAGACCTATATCTGTACTACCAACACTAAGTAAAATCTTTGAAAAACTCATACTAAATCAATTAATGGGACATTTTAATAGTAATAATCTTTTTCATAATAAACAGTTCGGATTTACAAAGGGTCGCTCAACAACCGATGCCGGCGTTGAGCTCATTCAACATATCTTTGCAGCCTGGGAGGATTCAAAAGACATAATAGGGGTTTTTTGCGATTTATCTAAAGCATTTGACTGTGTCCAACATGAACTGTTAATCAGGAAGTTAAGCCACTACGGTATAAAAAATCAAGCACTCAGTCTTATAAATTCATACCTTAGTAATAGAATTCAGAGAGTAAATATAAATGGAAAGGTGTCCCCTGGATCAACTGTTGCTATGGGCGTCCCACAAGGCTCAATCTTAGGTCCTTTCCTTTTCTTAATATATATAAATGACCTACCCTACCTTGTTGAGAAAAAAAATGAGGTTGTATTGTTCGCTGATGATACTTCACTTCTTTACAAAGTGAAACGACATGAATTAAATTATGACGAGGTGAACAATGCTCTCTCGGATGTGGTAAATTGGTTTACTGTAAATAATCTGCTTCTAAATGAGAAGAAAACCAAATGTATCAAATTTAGTCTACCAAATGTTCGTCAAGTAGACACATGTATTAAAATTAAGAATGAAAATATAGACTTTGTAGAAACCACAGTATTTCTAGGTATCACTTTAGATGTAAAGCTTCAGTGGGGCCCTCATATTTCTCGGCTGGCGAACAGACTTGCTTCTGCAGCATATGCAGTAAAGAAAATACGTGCACTTACTGACGTAGATACCGCGAGATTAGTTTATTTTAGTTATTTTCATAGTATAATGTCTTATGGCATTCTCCTTTGGGGCAGTGGTGCCGACATTAACACTATTTTTGTTCTGCAGAAGAGGGCTGTTCGTGCTATATACAATATGAGTCCTAGGGACTCTCTACGAGATGAATTCAAAAATATTAATATTTTGACTGTACCTTCACAATACATCTATGAAAATTTGTTGTATGTACGTAAAAATTTACATGTTTTTCCGAAAAATAGCGACACTCATAGTATCAACACCAGAAATAAGCACAAACTCGCTATACCTGTAACTAGACTTACTAAAGTCAAAAATTCATTTAAGGGGCAATGTATACGTTTCTTCAATAAACTACCTAAAGATATTCAGGATTTACCAATTTATAAATTTAAGCAGGTAGTGAAGAAAACTTTATATCAAAAGGGCTTTTATAGTGTATCAGATTACTTGTTAGAAAAAGACCCTTGGCAGTGAAATGCTCGCTACAGGCTATTTCACACATTTTGTAAAAATCACTATTGTATTAGATCTAAGCTGGTTTTTTTGAAAAGAGTAATTACTGAGTTTATTGCCGGCTCTTCTCAGTAAAAAACAACTTTCAGAACCGAGCATTAATAGTGACTATTCATAAGTGCTTTATTGAGGCCTATTTGAATAAAAAATATTTGATTTTGATTTTGACCATACCTATAGATATATATTATTTGGCGATATTTACGTCTGTCTGTTTGTTTACACTAATATAAAGAGGAAAGGTCTGTAGACCACGGAATGTGTATTTAAAAGTAGTATATGTAGCATATCAGCTACCTGGTAAAAGTACAAGCTCTGCTTATAAGGAATCATATTGGCCGTCTGTGACAAATGTCCTAGGATGTTTATTTATAATGTGTAGTGAAGATTCAAATTAAAAGGAAGTAGTATAGCTGTTTTTATGTCAAGTAGGCTATCAAAAAAGTGTCCGGCTCCATAACATATCGATGGTTCGCACAGACGAATAATAATTACTCGTTTATTATTCGATACAAGTATCGAGTATGAGTATTGAGTTCTCGATAGTTAGTAATCGAATGTATTTATGTCAACGGCACATACCTATTTGCTTAGAAAATACAAATTACTTTAATTAAAATAGAAATTAGAATCATAGACATTTCATCCTAATCCTAACTAAACTACTAATTATTATCTAGTAATGCGAAAGTAACTCTGTCTGTCTGTCTCGCTTTCTCGCTAAAACTACTCAACCGATTTGAATGAAAGTTTGTACACAAATAGTCTAGACCCTGAGATAGGACGTAGGCTACTTTTTATTCCAGGAAAATGGAAGATCGCCCGGGTACGCGGGTACAACCGCGGGGAGTCAGTAGTTGGTCTATAAATAAATCAACTTCACCCTACAATAAACAATAAATTCCACACAGCCAATCTGATTCTAAACTAAGCAAAACTTGTGATGTAACCAGATAGCTGATATACTACATATACCTACTACTTTTAAATACATAATTACCTATACAAGATCTCTACATCCCGACAGAACAAACAGACACACACACAAAATATTTGTCCTAGGTAGAAATCGAACTCACTAACGCAATCTTGACAGTCAGGGTACCTAACTACCGTACCTGCAAGTCATAATGACTTCTGATTATACACTTAGGTACTATGCAATTTTAGTATGAACTCTGTCCATCTTTAAAACCTGACTGGTTAGTAAGCTTTCACTCAACCTCCTTTTAATAATTTTTTACGATAAGAAAGTTAAGGGAAATTCAATCTTATTGCCTTAAGATAAGGATCATATAAATCTACGGTTGTTTGAGTGAGTATTTTCGGAGAAATAAGATTTCATTTTCATTAACATTGTATGCTTTAAGTCACAAGCTTTTCGCAGATTTTACCCCCGTAGTTCCCGTTCCCGTACGAATACAGGGATAAAATATAGCCTATGTTACTCCCTGATAATGTAGCTTTACATTGGTGAAAGAATTATTTAGATCGGTCCACTAGTTTCGGAGACTATTCAATACAAAGAAATGTACAAATCTTTCCTCTTTATAATATTAGTGTAGACAAAAAATGGTATGGTAATGATATATTTTTGCATACAAATGAGGTTACAAGTCTTAATGTTTCGACAGTTATGTGGTGTGTAGGTGTATGAAGATGTATGTATGTAAAAAATAAATAATAGAATCTGATTCGAAACAAAGCAGAGCTTGTACTGTAACCAGATAGCTAATACCTTAATTGGGGACATGAGCTGATGATGAAGTCAATTAGAAAGAGGCCACAATTTAAATGACTTAAGGCCTCAAGTGCAAGGCCCCTTAAAAAGTCCTTACGAATATATACCTACTTAAACATCTGCATGGGAATGCATTTGTTGAATTTGAACGCTTTTTTAACGTCTGTTAGAAAAACTCTCGTGCGAATGAGAGCTAAGGTAAAGAATTCGAAGAAATCCTTTCCGAAATCAAAAGAGAGGGAGATGAAGATAGCGATAACCATATTGTCACGTATTTTAAAAGATGACTTAGGACTTGCAGACTATAAGAGACGTACTGGTAATTTCGTCTACACTAATATTATAAAACTTTGTTTGTTTGGTTGTAATGAATAGGCTCAAAAACTACTGGACCGTTTTCAAAAATTCTTTCACCATTGGAAAGCTACATTATCCACGAGTAACATAGGTTATATTTAATCCCTGTATTCCTACGGGAACGGGAACTACGAGGGTAAAACCGCGCGGAGGCTACAGGAACTACAGAAGCGGTACGCAGAGGGCGGTCACAGTTTATTTTGTCTTACCTTCTGGGGCTGATGATTGTGTTTATTCTTGAGATCGATCCAGAGTCTTGCCAAGTTGATGGCCAGACCTATGACAGCGATGATGAAGAATTTGACCTGAAAAAAAATAAATAATCAATACTTAATTTTATCCTAGTGGTTTCCGAATTCTGGGCGACCGTAAATTACCTTGGAAAAAAAGGACCCTATGTACAGTCCGCGTAACGGTGTAAAAGCCATCTGAGGCTAACACCTTCTAGTCCATAAAAAAATAGCCTATGTGTTATTCCAGAACATATTCTATCTCTGTGGTAAATTTCACTCACATCCCTCAATACCTTTACAAACGCATTTATATATTACTAGTGGCTCCCCGCGGTTTCACCCGCATACCCGGGCGATCTTCAATTTTCGTGGGATAAAAAGTAGCTTATATCCTTTCTCAGGCTTTAGACTATCTGTGTACCAAATTTCATTTAAATCGGTTCAGTAGTTTTAGCGTGAAAGTGAGACAGACAGACACAGTTACTTTCGCATTTATATCTAATATTACTAGTGGACCCGACAGACTTCGTTCTGCCCACCAGCGCCACCTACCGGGTCCAAATTGATTTGTTATACATAAAAACCTTCCCCATGAAATACTCCGTAATTTGGTGAAAACCGCATGAAAATCTGTTCAGTAGCTTTTGTGTTCATTGCGTTCAGACAGACAGAGGCGGCGGGGACTTTGTTTTATATATAGAACTATAGCTTAAGACCAAAATATAATAGACATTTTTGTATACCGAATTTAATGTACCAGGTGGGAATCGAATCCAGATACTAGGTATCCATCTACGGTTAATAAGTTATTGTTTAAAAACAACTTTCTCACAAATAATTCCCTCTAAATCACAGTTATTATAAGAGAAAGTTGTAATATATAGCTTAAGATAGCATTCTCTATAAAATAAATACATCTTGTTAAAACATTAAATTGTTTAATTACTTATAATATATTATTGTTAATTATAATTATGTAAATTAATACTCGTTAGGATTATTTATGATTTACTAGTGCTGCCACGCGGTTTTGCACGCGTTTCTTGGACTTTTAACTATCCCAGGATAGACTAGTCTATGTGTTATTCCAGAACATATTCTAACTCTGTGCCAAATTTCATAGCGATCCCTTCAGCCGTTCTGGCGTGAAAGAGTAACAAACATACAACCATACATTCTCACAAAATTTTGCATTTATAAAATTTGGATATCTATACTAATATTATAAAGAGGTAAAGTTTTTAGGGGCTAATCTCTGGATCTACTGAACCGATTTTGAAAATTATTACAGAAAGCTACGTTATTTTTTAAGGGCTATATTTCAGCCCGCCTAACGGTGTAAAGGTCATCTGAGACTAACACCTTCTAGTCAATAAAAAAGAAAAAAAGGGCTATATTTTATGACAAAACTACCAAATTGGTTCAGTGGTTTAGGCGACAGACAGATAGACAGTGAATTCAGCATTTATATTAGTAGGGATTGTATTTTAAAACAAAAAAACTTTATGACCATTATTAATGCAAAAGGTAGGGTCATTAACAATCCTAATTATCTCGGGTAATTAATTATATTCTAATTAACTTTAATTGAAATATTTTTATTCAAATTAAATAGGCCTTAACAAGCACTTATGAATAGTCAGACTCTAACGCTCGGTTCAGATGGTTGGTGTAACTGGGGATAGAAGCCAAAATCAAGTTTTTTTTAAAGTTTTGTATGTCATTAGATAAAAGCTAAGTATTACTTAATATAGGTATTTTTTGAAATTTGAAGTTAAGTCTACTTATATTATAATCTAGCTGACCGGCGCAACTTCGTTAACGTAATTAGCCGTTATTGCAATATTTTTGATTGATGCTCCGCTCTTATTCGTTGTAGCGTGATGATATATAATTTAATTCTAAATCAAATTTTTCGTATCGGACCAGTAGTTCCTGAGATTATCGCGCTCAAACAAACAAACTCTTCAGCTTTATACAACTATATACTTATATAAAATAAAGTCCCCGCCGCCTCTGTCTCTCTGTCTGAACGCGATGAACACAAAAACTACTTAACAGATTTTCATGCGGTTTCACCAAATTACGGAGTATTTCATTGGGAAGGTTTTTATGTATAATACATCAATTTAGACCCGGTAGGTGGCGCTGGTGGGCGGAACGAAGTCTGCCGGCTCCGCTAGTAATACATAATAATAATAATAAAAAAAAATTATTTATTGAAGACCAACACATATGTACATAAATATTAAGCCCACCCCACCCCACGGGAATTGCGCTTTTTTATATAATTACAATATTGGCTTATTTAATTGTGATAAATAACTAATGTACCTACTTTTAGCCTCGCATTGTATTAACTAAACCAAATATTATATACTATATTAGTATAGATTAAATAAATTCTGTATACTGTACCTGTAGCTTAAATGAGAGGATTTGCAGTAAAGTGCCGATCTTCGCTTTGAGAACAGCTCCCAGGATGAGCAGCTTCAGGATCGCCTTCTTTTTCTTCTTCTTTTTACCTCTCTGTTCTAGAAGTTTAACAAATACATTTAGATTACATTCACCAACATACTTATAAATATCCTGGGACAAATAAATATTCTGGGACATTTTTCACACACGGCCAATCAGATTCCAAAGTAAGCTTCAAACTGAGCTTGTGTTATGGTAACCAGATAGCTGATATTCTATGTTTTTAATACATACTTATCTAAATATTTACATCCAAACACAAACAGACATATTCATGCATACAAATGTTTGTCCTGTATGTACTGAGAAAATACTAAACGTGAATATGGTATAACAAAAAATGAATTATGTAGCTACTTTATTTAGAGTTCAAAATTGTTTGTACCTTATCAGTCTTATAACTCATGTACCTACATTTAGAGAACAAAATGAATAATTGTGATACTTAAGATGGGATTCGAACTTTGGACTTGCAAGTGTCATGCCCATGCAAGAAACTTCTACATTCTCTAAAAATAATTTATAATCATTCTAATAAAATCATGCTACATTTGCCTGCATGCTTACAAAATGCTTAAAATCAAAAAATATTTTACCAATTTTTTTAATCCTGTGAATAAATTAAACCAGTAAATTTTATTGTTTAAAAAGTCATCATTTACAAGACCATTGTCATCATCATCATCATCATCATCAGTACCCGTATTATAGAGTCATGAAATTCCTTAAATAAAAATTTTTTATATTACTATGAGTATGAAACTTAGTTGGGATTCGAACCCACGACCTGTGGGGAATCAATTGGACCAACGCTTACCTCCCATCATTCCAATAGAACATGTATATAAAAAAAACAAATTCTGATGCGCAACCATCTCAATACAAATCATCAAAAATATTACTAAAAAAATTATTATTTAAATACCCCACTTTGATTATTTATCAAATATTGAAACTAATCCAAACACTTACGCTTAGTAAATAAAAACTATTTCTAAAAATGATAAGGCCTCATCATCATCATCAGCTCATATACGTCTCCACGGTCGAAGCTCGAGCCTTCTCTAACAACGAGGGGGTGTCCATAGTCCACACGCGCGCCTAGTGCGTTGCGGACTTCACACGCCTTTAATAGTGACATCTCGGTCATGCAGGTTTCCTCACGATGTTTTCCTTCACCGAAAGCCAGTGGTGTGAATCCGTACGTAAGTTTTTATAAACTCAGATGTACGGGACTTTGAACCTGCATCCTCATGATCGTAAGTCGGTGCGTTCCCAACTGATCCACCACGGCTTTTTACTCAATAAAAACTGTTTCTAAAAATGATAACGCCTCATCATCACTAAAGTAAACCACCAAAAAACCATCACCAACCTTCAAACGAGCTCTTATCAGCGATACCATTCTCAGCATTCTCAGCCTCTAATGCATGCTCAGCAACGGCATCTAATGCCTTCTCCCCCATAGTCCAAATATCAGTCACAATGCCCCTGGATTCCCTTGGACTTTCCTCGCTGCTATTCGCCAGATTCCCTATAACCCAAGATTGTCTCCCGTTTGGGAAACCCCGACCTTTCTCCATTGGCTTTTGGGCCTTCCTCATTGGGAGCATCATGGGGTGGATGAGGTGGATCTTGGGTGGTTTCTGCTTCTTCTTCTTCATCTTCTTCCTGTCGCCCCCAGCTGATATCGTGATGCTGTCTATTCCTCCGCCGCTATCGTGTTTCTTCCCAGATAATGCTCTGTTGGTGAGAGAAGAACATGTTGAGGTGTTTTACATAATATGGTCAATCTAATAAAGAAATTTTGGTTATGGTTTCCAGATCACTACATATTATAAAACAATGTCGATTTCCCATGTCTTCTCAAATCTTTAAAACTACGTAACGGATTTTGATGCGGTTTTTTTTAATAGATAGAGTGATTCAAGAGGAAGGTTTTTATATACAATACATGCATAATATGTTAGAGAAACACTGATAATTTTGGAGGTTTCTAATGTCATGTATTGTATAGGTAAGCATTGCACCCGTGCGAAGCTGGGGCGGGTCGCTAGTAGCTGATATACAACTTTACTATACTTAATATTATAAATGCGAAAGTAACTCTGTCTGTCTGTCGAATTTGGTACACAGATAGTCTAGAGCCTGAGAAAGGACATAGGCTACTTTTTATCCCTAGAAAATGGACGTTATCCCCGGTACGCGGGTGAAACCACGGGGAGCCACTAGTAAATAATATATTCTGGCTCAAAACAAGCTCTATTTTATCTAGGGTAAATTTAATATCGTCAAGAACGTGAGTGAAACCGCGGGGCGGAAGATAATCGATAGTATGTAGAAGAGAAATTTGTTTGCGTGTACGGAAAGTGTTAAATTTCATGTGTATTAAGAGAAAGGCCTTGATCACTGGATATGCTACATCTATACTAATACTAGCTGCCGCCCCGCGGTTTCACCCGCGTAGTTCCCGTTCCCGTGATCACAGGGGTATCACAAATAGATAGTAGCCGATTCTCATATGCATATAAAATTTCATAAAAATCGGTCAAACCGTTCCGGAGGAGTATGGTAATTGGTAACTAACATTGTGACACGAGAATTTTATATATATAAGATTTGTATTTTTGTGTGTGTCAAAAACTACTATGCCGATTTAAAAAATTCAATCACCATTGTAAAGCTACATTATCAGGGAGTAACATAGGCTATATTTTGTCCCGTGTTCCCACGGGTGAAACCACGCCGAGACAGCTAGTCTGTACTAAGTTATATTAGAAAACTGAAGGGTTTGTTTGTTTGAATACGTAAATCTCAGGAACTTTTCACAAGAGTACCTACTATTTAAATACTCTTAAGCTACTTAACTAGCAGGAAAATATAAACGTATAACAAAAACTCTTTTATCATTCCATTCGCTTAATCACCATCTACAAAACACATTAATAATGCCTATTTAATCTGCCTTCACCGTGTAGAAGTCGAGCATCGAACCCGTCACCGGGGGTACCGCTGACAACACTTTCACATGTGATGACCTAGTTTTTCAGTTAAGCATTTGTTTACACCTGTCTTAAGCTGTTATAAGAAGTTTTAAGCTCTCTTAAGAAGTTAATTCTATCCCAGTATAATAAAGAGGAAAGATTTTAATGTTTGTTTGGCTCCGAAACTAATGGACCGATCTGAATAATTCTTTCACCAATGGAAAGCTATATTATCAGGGAGTAACATGGGCTATATTTTATCCCCGTATTGCTACGGGAACGGGAGCTACGCGAGCGAAACAGCGCGGCGGATGCTAATATAATTATGAATGCGAGAATTTTGTTGGATGATTGTTAGTCATGCTTAAATGATTGAAGGGATCAGAATGAAATTTGGCATAGAGTTAGAATATGTTCTGGAAAGCTGATTTTTATTTCGGGAATAATTATGATCCCGGGAATGCGAGTGAAAACGTATAGACCCCTTCAGCCGTTCTGGCGTGAAAGAATTGCCATTTATTGGCATGGCACAAATATTTGCATCAATATAATTTAGTAGTAAGTACCTACTTAATAACATTATTTTTCAAAAATAATACAAAAACTATTATTATACTACAAACAATACATATTAAATAAGCGGCTAGTTTTTTTAAACAAATTAATTTTAGATTTTATTTTGCGATGTAATTGTTTTTTTTCTGCGTAAAATTTTCATAAATTTTTCTAGTTGGCAACTATCTGACAGCTTCTCAAAATATATTAAAATTTAAATATATGTTATGACAACCATCTTTATTGTTAATTAGTGAAATGTATGTTGCATATAAATTGTTCTTAATTATGTTAATCCAAAGATTAATTACAGAAAGAATGTTATAAGCCTTTTTTGTCTTATACTCTTTTGTCTTAACATAATAACGCCGCATGGTTTTGCCTGTATTCTCCGAATATGAAAGTATACCCATGATAAACGTGTTTCACTATTTAATCCAGAATATAATCTATCTGTTTACCAAATATCATGAGATTTCGTTCAGCAGTTTACGTATGATTTAGTCATACACTTTCACTTAAATTATTAATGACATGTAATATTTGGTTGGTATAATTTACGGTTATTTATGATACAGGTTTTTGGTGAGTTTATGATCAGTCCATGTGTTATGTTAACTTATGTCTTAAAATATACTTTATATTTTCTTTGAAAACAAAAATGATTTAAATTTAAATAACGTTGGATATTTATTAGGTACCTTAGAACATGAGATGCTTTAATTTTGACTTAATAATGCTTAAACGGCTTAACGGATTAAGATGAATCTTGGCACTTATATAGAATATATTTTGGATAACAACACTGTATCTATACTTATATTAAAAAGCTGAAGAGTTTGTTTGAACGCGTTAATCTCAAGAACTGTGGGTTCAATATAAAAATATATCTTAGTGTTGGATAGTCCAATTATCGTGAAGGCTATAGGCTATATAACATCACGCTACTACCAATAGGAGCG
The DNA here is from genome assembly GCA_905147785.2 of Thyatira batis. Lineage (NCBI taxonomy): Eukaryota > Metazoa > Arthropoda > Insecta > Lepidoptera > Drepanidae > Thyatira > Thyatira batis. Next base: position 1,193,601 of record LR990512.1, on the reverse strand, counting down.
GAGTACCAATGAAAAATGTTGTAAAATCGGGAAACGTGACGTGTTGGCAAAGTCCACAAATATTATAAAGAGGAAAATGTTAATTTTTGTCTTTGTGTATGTATCTTTGTTACGGAGAAACTCAAAAACAAATGTGCCGATTTCAAAAATTCTTTCACCATTAGAAAGCTCCATTATCAGGGAGTAGCACAGGATATATTTTATCCCTGTATTCTCTCACGGGGACGGGAACTACGCGGGTGATACCGCGCAGAGGCAGCGAGTATCTTTATATATTGTAAATTCCCGAAATGTTGAGTAAAATTGCTGGGCGTGACTCATAACTTAAAAGGAGAAAATGAAAGCAGGATGCATATATAAAAGTGTGTCGGTGAAAACGAGACAGCTATATATGGGTGTGACCAGTGACAAAAATTAACACCTTCACGTAATTTTATGGTGAAAACGAGAATTTTCCATATATATGATAATTATGGTGAAGATGTTTGATATTAAACTCTTACTCTCTCTCCCACTCAGGACAAATATTTGAATATTGACAGCCCGGTTGGCTTTGTGGTTAGTGACCCTGACTCTCAAGCCGCGGGTCGTGGCTTCGAATCCCGGTCGGTCGGATGTAAATATTTATAAAAGTATGTATTTAAAAGTAGTATATGTAGTATATCAGCTATCTGGTTATAGCACAAGCTCTGCTTAGTTTGGAATCACATTGGCCGTGTCTAAAAATGTCCCTGGATAAATAATTGATAAATAATATAATCGACCAATGGAAAGTTACAGACTCCCGAGTAACATGAGCTATATTTTATCCCAGTATTCCCACGGGAACGGAAACTACGCTGCAGCTAGTCGTACTAATATTATAAATGGGAAAGTTCGTAAGTATGGATGGATGTTCGTTACTCTTTCACGCCAAAACGGCTGAAGGTATCTCCTTGAAATTTAGCACAGAGTTAGAATATGTTCTGGAATAACACACAGGCTGCTTTTTATTTCGGGAAAATGAATAATCCCCCGGGAATCCCATGAAACCGCGGGGAGCAACTGTTCTATGTAGTCTATACTAATATTATAAAGAGGAAAGATTTGTATATTTGTATGTAACGAATTAACTCAAAAAGTACTGGACCGATTTTAATAATTCGTTTTTTCATTAGAAAGCTACATTATCACTGAGTAACATAGGCTATATTTTATTCCTGTATTCCCACGGGAACGGGAACTACGCGGGTAACACCGCGCGGAGGCAGCTAGTATTAAATAAATGCTTACATACCTGGATACTCCATGCTGAACTATGACAGCTAAAGAGTTGAGGGAATCCTCCACATCCTTGCCAAGGGTTGATGGCATCTGGTCTATGGATCTCCCTGATGAAGTCACTTCAGCATCAGCTGCCTCTGAAGATAAGGAAAAACAGGGTAAACTTAATTTTATATTTCAAATAACTTCAAAAAGAGATTAAGTAGTAGGTATATTAGTTAGGTATATGTTTTTTATGTTAAATTGTAATTAAATATATTTATTAACTACCCGCGTACCCAGGAGATCTTCCATTTTGCCGGAATAAAAAGTAGCCTATGTCCTTTCTCAGGCTCTAGCTAGACGATCTGTGTATCAAATTTCATTTAAATCGGTTCTGAAGTCTTAGGAAAATGAAAGGAAAAAGACAAAGTAACTTTCGCATTTATAATATTAGATTAGTATATAGATAATCTTGGTAATTTAAAAAAAAATTACTAATAAGTCTTTTTACCCAATTTACCCACACTCCTTTTTTTAAACACAAATTACATTTTTTTACAGGTAAACAATAATATAGGTATATGTAATCTATTTAGACATGTTCATGTATTCAAATGTTTCCCTAGGTGAGATTCGTACCTACAACAGATTGAAAGTCAGGGTCACAAACTACAAAGCCAACCGGTTTGTCTGTAATTCAATAACGGAATGACTATTCAAAAAATCAATATAAAATTTATCATGAGAAATTATTGGAAATTGAGTAAGTATTTGAAAGTGATATATACTATGACTATACTATAGTATCTAATAGTCATATTTTATGGGAATAAAATCTCAGATGAGATCTATAGATCTTCACCAAGATCTTTGTTCCTTTCACTCTTTTGTTTCGTTTTCAATCGTGAGAAATTGTTTTTTATACAATTCGTTTTACAGTGTATTAACAAACTAGCTTCCACTCGCGGTTTTACACGTACAGTTCCCGTTCCCGTAGGAATATGGGGATAAAATATAGCCTATGTTTCTTCCTGATAATGTAGCTTTCCAATGGCGAAAGAATTTTTAATATTGATTTTGTAGTTACGGGTGAAAGGGCAGCAAACAAACTTACATTCATATTTATATTATTAGTTGGTAGGTATAATATAATAGGTACTTATCTACATGAACAGTTCTGAGTTTTTAAATATTCCATTGATCGAATAAATCAAAACTAAACCTTATTTTAACTAGAATCCATTTACTAATATCACAAATTTAAAAGTTTGGATGTATTTATTACTCAATCACGCCAGAACGGCTGAAGGGATACTAATGAAATTTTGCACAGAGTTAGAATATATTCTGGAATAGTACATAAGCTACTTTTCATTCCACGAAAACTAAAAAGCCCACGACAGCGCGTGTGAAACCGCGAGGCGGACGCTACTTTGCCACTGTATTTACATAGTGTCACAGCTTCTCCATTCCTTAGGGCACTAAAGGTCACCCATCAAACGACAGGTGGGCGTGAACACCGCTTTCCATCACATTAATATTCTTAAAGTCATTATTCGAAAATAACGTATTCTTAGGTCATAAAAAAGTAGGACGACATTTTTAAACCGGTTTGCAAGAAAGTCAAATCTTAGTATTTAATCTTGGCATGTATATAGTGAAAGTAAGCAAAGTATTTCATAATCACACACAGATAATGTTATGCCGTTATTAATGGCAAGTTTTTAAGCTTCCGTCGTTGCATTTTTTTTTACAAATGCAGCTTTAGCTATGTTTAAGTGTTATTTTAAACTTTCACGAAATTCATGATTTATATCCTTTACAATTTAAATTAAATTTGGTACACAGATAGCCTAGAGCCTGAGAAAGGTTATTGTTATTATAAGGTTATTAAAAGGTTGCTGTTGCGCGGGTCAACTAGTAAAAATAATATATATCTAGATCATTGAAACCCAGGGCGAATCACAAGTCTTATAATATTAAAAATAACCGTAAGTCGTTTATTTGTAATCTACGTACATTACATTTTATTATATCAATGATAATAATAATCGGGAAGTGATTTTAAAACCGACAAATACTATGACAGAGGTTCTCAAACTGTCCCCTCACCGACGCCCCCTGTCCCCTCACCCATGCTCCCACAGAGCAGAAAATTGGTAGCTTCACGCTAAGTTAATTAGATATAAAACGACAATTAAAAATAATAGATAAGCATATAAAATGTAATTATTATACTTTAATTAATGGTGATAATAATCTTACTGCTATAGTATGTAGGAAAGTTTAGTATAAATCTTCGTTAGTTAGTCATCCTGGAACGGATGAAGGGATTTAGATAAAATTTGCATAGAGTTAGAATATGTATTGGAATAGTTAATAGCCTGATTTTTATTGCGAGAAATTTGAAAATGCCCAGAGAACGCAAAATTACTGGGGTTTTAATACAAAAAAAAAATAACAAAACCGGCCGAATTGAGAACCTCCTCCTTCTTTTTGGGAAGTCGGTTAAAAATAAGATCATGACAATTCGGTCCACGCCGAAGCAGACATTTTTGATTTTGTTTTAATATTAGAATTTAGGTATGTCTATCTATACCAAAAATATAAAGAGGCAATGTCTGTATGTACTACATCTGTATGTATGTATAGTCCACAAAGCTACTCATATGGTTTCAAAAAATATTTCTCTCACAAATACCTATACGTTTACCAAGGTATTTTAAGAATATTATATATTATAGATTTATAAAAAAAAAAAAAAAATTTAATTACAGTTGTACTTTTGTAACTCTGGACTGTTCACAGTTTTTATATTAAGTTTGTAACATTTGTTTCTCGTTTAAGTGATTTATGTAATCTTTGAGAAATAAATAAATTTTAAACCGTAAACCGTATTATAATTTGACAAAAAATTAACCTGTGTGCATAAATTTTAATGCAATATTATTTTTAGATGTTCATAAAGAATATTGGCATTAACCTTGTATTTAAATCTCTGTTAATGAAATAATAAAGTGCATTAATTTATTTATATTATGTCGACTAACATTTTTTATCGTTTAAGATTTAAAGACTAGGAGGTATAGATATGATATGATTTTCTACGACGTTTACTAAATATGTAAGTGTACTTAAACTACCTAATGTGTCTATTATGTCGCTTAATAAACTGATCCTTTTAAATCGTAACAGATTCTAATAGAAATTATTTACAACCAGCTCTGCGTTACTATGCAGACCCAGTTAAAACCTTGATTAAATTTTGCCCATGTAATTTTTTTAACATATCTTTTTTTATATATTTTGTTATTATCATTAAGTTTATTAAGTTTATAGGCTTACAATCAAATACATTTTCTCTTATGACTATTACAGTTTCTTTTTTTGTTATGCAAGTAAAGTAATAATAATACTATTTATTAGAGACTGGTGTCCGCTGTTAACCTGTGTTGCAGATCACCAGGACCACAAATAATAGTAGTTTAGAAACTACGTAACTGAAAAAACAAATCAAAGTAACATAATATAGAATTCTAAGTTACGACCAATGCTGTAAAATCCTACTACTATTATAAATGCGAAAGTTTGTAAGTATGGATGTATGTATGGATGTTTGTTACTCTTTCACGTAAAAACTACTGAACGGATTGAGTTGAAATTTGGAATATAGATAGCTTATAACCAGGATTAACATATAGGCTACTTTTTATCCCGGGAAAATGGAAGACCGGGTACGCGGGTGAAACCGCGGGGAGCTACTAGTATTCAATATATTTACGTAAAATATGACACTGGGCTACCTTTTTTGTAGAATCCATGACATTTAATAATGCATTTCTGAATATATTTAACATAATAGATCGCTATAATGGAAGGTATTAACACGCCTTGGAGGCCGTGGGTACTCAGTTCGATTCCCAGGAAATACAAAGTAACAGCATAAATTTGTTGATTTGGACTATATAAATATGCCTAAGAATATTAATCGTAACTGATATTTCTATCTTTTAAAGAATATTTTAAATTGTATGGTGATTACTTTATTGTCTTTTAAAAGAACCAAAGTTAGAAAAGCATTTATTAAAGATATTTATGTATACCAAAAGAAGCTTTTTTGGCACCTTTTTGGTGTACTAGAAGAAGGAGTTAGCCTCAGATGACTTTTACACCCGAACGCGGACTGTTTCAGTGAGCGCAGAGGGCTCCTAACCGAAGGGTAAATTACTATTGGCCTTATTTATATTCTATTATAAACAAACTACCTAAAAGTTATAGCCAAGGAAAAAGCTAAAACAATGAGCTAAGACGTGTACTGATTAAATGTATGCAACGACAAATAAAAAAAGCCTTGACAATAGCTAAAGTTCTTAGTTATAAAGTAATGAATTTTAGAAATAATATGACAAGTATAAATCTTTTTTTCTACATTATTATAATGAGTCTTTGTTAGCATTTATATATATATATATAAGTATATTTATGGAAAAATAAAACGTACCTACGAGCAAAAAGTGACTTTATTTCATTAAATTATTACGTCCTTGTAAACAAGTTGTAAGCAAATTATGAAGCTAAAAATAAAACAGCGATATGTATTTGGTTGTTGTTTTAATTAAATACAAAAAATCTGCTACAGTTACTATATGTGGATTAAATTGGTCTGGTATTTTTCTATACTATAATCTATACTAATATTATAAAGAGGAAAGATTTGTTTGTTTGTTTGTTTGTTTGTAACGAATAGGCTCCGAAACTACTGGACCGATTTCAAAAATTCTTTCACCTTTGGAAAGCTACATTATCCCCGAGTAACATAGGCTATATTTTATTCCTGTATTCCCACGGGAACGGGAACTACGCGGGTAAAACCGCGGGGAGGCAGCTAGTATTCTTTAAAAAAATCGCCACTTTTATTATAAATGCGATAGTCACTTTCCCTATTTGTTATGATTTTACGTTTAAACCCCTGAACCGATTTTGGTACAGAGATAGTCTAGACTCTTTGGGAAAGGACATAGTCTACCCTTTATCCCGAGCTAGTTCAAGGTCCCCCGGGAACGCGAGTGAAACCACAGGCAGTAGCTAGTCAATTAAATTGTAAATTCTAACAAATTACAAGCGTTGAGAGTATGATAAAAACTTAATATAATAAGTATGTATAAGGTTATCGGAAAATAATTTTAAATGCGCATATATTACTATGTTAACAAAAAAATTTTGTCTTTCCACAAAATTGACAAGTAACATCATGTATTAGTAATTAAAAAAATATTTTCATTTGAAAATTTGCATACATATACTAATGTGACCTTTAAAGTATTATTTCAATATCAAATACTTTTCATCGTTCTAACTTAAGAGGTACATACATAGTTTGTCCTTTTGTGACGATGTAATGAATCATTAGATAAGTTTTTGGAAATGTATAGTTACAAATGTGGAAAAGGATGTAGTCTACTTGTATACCTAAAATATAAATTCAGACATGTTCCCACAAATGTTTGTGCTAACTGGGAATCAAACCCACGATCAGAGGTCTCTAACCACAAAGTCAACCAGCCAGGATAAAATTATCATTAATTAGGTAACTTAAAATCTTCTTCAGAAACAAGCAGTTTATTAAATATCTGTACTAACATATAAAGCTAAATCACAGGAACAACTAATCGGATTTGAATGATATTTCAGTGTTAGATAGCCCATTTTTCGAGGAAGGCTATATATCTACACGCTACGACAAATAGGAGGGGAGCATCAATCAAAAATCTTGCAAAAACGGGCATGTGACGCTAACGAAGTCGCGCGGATCAACTATTAAGTAATTCGTTGTAGCGTGATGATAATATATAGCCTATAGCCTTCCTCAATAAATGGGCTATCTAACACTGAACTCATTTTTCAAATCGGACCAGAAGTCGCTCAGATTAGCGCATTCAAACAAACTCTTCAGCTTTATAATATGTGTATATAAGAAAGCATGAAAAACCAGACTGTCAAGTTATTTGTTCAGAATAATAATATGTAGAGAAAGTGAGTTCAAGTCTCGAAGTGCATTGCCGCTTGAATTTGAACTGGTGACCTTGTAGTATGCAGGTGTACTTACTTGAAATGCTTATGGTAAACTTACTGCATACAAATGTCCTTTAGCGTGGTAATTACTCTTGCTATATGTCTAGTATGAACGATTATTTCGTTGCATAGAAATTATTTATTAGACCTCATTAAATAACTAGTGACTCCCCGCGGTTTCAAACACATACCCGGGAGACCTTCCATTTTCCCGGAATAAAAAGTAGCCTATGTCCTCTTTCAAGGTCTAGACTATCTGTGTACCAAATTTATTTTATATCGATTCAGTAGTTTTAGCGTGAAAGCGAGACAGACCGACAGAGTTACTTTCGCATTTATAATATTAGCATAGAAGTGTTTCAAGTGTTTGACCCCCCTTATATCAAAGGCCTGTATAATACCTAAGTACCTACACTATGAAAAGATATAAAAATGTATATCTAAAGCCTATATATTAACTAAGTACACTATGCCAAGATATAAAAAATGTTTTATAAAAATCTTCTTAACTGAGATTAAAAATTAAAATTACATTACTATTCTAGGTAGCCCTTGCTGAAAAGATCCGGACGAACTTAGCAATAACACATGATGCTAATCATTCGAATGGAAAAGGGATAAAAAGAAAAACAACCAAACAAATTAAGTATATAGAAATGTAGCTTTTTCTCTAATACTCATTACCCAGTAACCCTTTCTCAATAAACATCGTTGTAACCTGTCCAATGCCTTTCTATATATCTGGTTAGTCCATGTTGCATTGCCATATGTGAAAAGTCTGCATAAATAATTAGTTAATTTTATTGTCTGTGACTTTATTTGACATGTGTGTAGTAAGTTTCACTTCTGCATTCATAGATATTAGATATGAAATTAATATTTTAATACCAGTTTTTGTATTATACTCTTTATAATAATATTCATAGTCTGGGACATTATGTATTTAATTAAAAAACACAATTTATAGGTATGTTAGGTAATGGTTTTTACGTTTTCTTTACACAAATGCATTAATAAATTATTATATTGCATTTCCGGTTGTGCTTAATTGAAAGCTGATCCAACCGGTAGTAGCTTCACCAGCTTTGACCTCCATAAGCGCCTTAAAAGGCCCTTGATAAATACCGTTGAATTTTGGAATTTATGAATATTGTTTAACGTTTTGTATCTAAAAACCAATTTTAAGTACCAAAAATCATACAGAAACCACTTTTTTTTCACCAAATATCACATATATGATTAAGTTTGATAGTAACAATTTTTTTTTTATTATAAATAGGTATATAAAAATGTTTATAAGTTTCTAACATTTTTTTCGAGTAATATATAGGTACTGGTTATATGAATATTTTCTCCGGTCATAATTAATGCAAAATATATAAAATTCACCTACTATTTTATTAATCTTATTAAGCTATTGCATAGCTTTTATCGCGGGCTCTGAGCGCGGCGACCGAATCAAGAAATTCCGTAACGAAAAAAACCTAACACATCGTCTAACGTCGTTTAAGTTCGGCAGACTTCGGCACGGTGTTTGTTTGCTATCTTCTTAACTCTTTGACGTTTTGAAAAAATGGCGTTTGACATTTATAAAAAACAAAACTCAATTTCCGTATTCGCGCGTAATTATTTTGTTTCTATTTCGTGGCAAGGGTACCACGTCATAAAGCCTATTCAAATACGTATTCAAATACGTATGCACATCAGAATGCATATTATTAAAAAAAAGTTTTACGTGACAACGACTTTGAGTGGGAAAATAATTTTAATGTGAATATTCATTCGTATAGTAGGAAGAAGGATGAAATAATAGTAACAATTTAAAACATAACGTGACGTGAGCGGAGCGTAACGCAGTTTCTTGAAGTGTCACCCGGCAAACCAATTTATAAGACGTTGTCACGTCAAAATATATGCTCAAGTATTTTTACAATGTACAAGGCGTCCTTTCTAACCTAACCTTTGTTTAAATCCAAATGTATCATTTATTTAGTACATGTAGCGGCCATTTGCATTTCTAAGCACGCGATGTTGGCGTATTGGTACAAATGTTTGTACGTTGGGCCAACATGGCAATGAAATTAGACCTTTTCTCTAAGATTTATATGAGCTAGTACTTATATATTTTTAAGCTATTGCATAGCTTTTATCGCGGGCTCTGAGCGCGGCGACCGAATCAAGAAATTCCGTAACGAAAAAAACCTAACACCCCCCACTCCGACGGGCAAGGAGGTGTGGCTTGAAGGCCGTGCATCGTCTAACGTCGTTTCAGTTCGGCAGTCTTCGACTCGACACGGCGTTGTGTGCGATTAGACGTATTGTACGACTCTACGAAACTCGCACGACTCGAGACGAGCTGCTCCAAAATCGGACGAATACATAAGCTGCTTATGAGAAAGTATATAGGTGTATATGTATTTATGTACAACAGTGAATAGCTGTACTTGTAAAATTTGTGTATGAAGTGTTTTGAATATGAATGAACAAAGTGCATTTATTATTAAAATAAATAAATAAAATTATAATTGCATAAGTTGATACAAAATGCTATGCAATGCAATAGCTTTACCGCGGCAGTCCCCGAGTGCCTCACGTAATTTTTTTTATTTTTAGTTTATATCACAGTGCAAAGTCTTAGCTAATCCTACTTAATATTAAAAATGCGAAAGTTTGTGAGTATCTACGTTTATTACTTCTTCACATCTAAGTGGCTAGAGTGAAATTTGGTATGGAGTGGAAAGCTGACATGGAAGATCCCAGAGAAGGTGAAGACGTGGGACAGAAGCTAGTATTATATAAAGCTCGTTTATTGCCAAATATGATAGTAATTCAAACGCCCCCTTTTTATGGGGGCTAGAAAAAGTTTGACGTCCGCTGACATCTGCCAGTATCATTGTCGCCTAACTGGAAATTCTGCGGTTGCGAACAGCGTGCCGCCGTGAAATTATCACCCACACGCATCAGGGCTATGGGTAGAAAGGATGAAATTACTCCTAAGATCATTGTCATGGCGTATCCGGCGGTAGAAAAAAAAAACGTGTCGAAAAAGATATTTTTTCGAAAAAGAAAAATTTTTTTGGGAAAAGTTTGATGGATGCTGGGCGAAATCTTGTTTGTGGTTGAGAAAGAAGGAATACGGTGTTTAGTATTTTTTAAAATAATAAAATTATAAATGAAAAATACAGTGTGAAACAAATATGTGACCTAAAAATTATAACAATATTCGGTGTAAAATAGTAGGTGAATGTTATATATTTTGTATTGAGTATAGTCAGATAAAACTACACGAAAAAAATGTTAAAAACTTATAAACAATAATTTTATTTATTTGTTATATTTTGAAAAAAAGAAATAGTAACTATTAAACTTAGTCCTACAGCATACGACTAACGCCCGATGTCAATAATCAATCCTGATCCATTTTTTGCTATCTAAGATTGATATATCAATCAATTTTCTGGGTGAAGCTTTAAAATCAATCTATCTTCGATCTACGATCGATCGAATCTGTTCGAAAATGATAGTTTTTGCTTGCCAATAAGCTATCCGTCCATTTTGACAACTCGTTGGTTTTAATTACGGATTGGAGATAGATTATTAACATCGGGCGTAAAACTATTCTATAGTCAAAGATAAAGTCTACAAAAAAAAAGATAAATACCTTGCCAACTCCTCCTTTGTTTTTCAACCTCCGCGTCCCAACTGTCAAGTATTTTACCCGCCTTTTCCTTCGCACAACCCCACGCGTCATTCTCTCCCATACAGTCCAAAATCGACATAAAACTAGGCGCCAAATTCTTTCCTAAATTAACAACATATTCATATGATCTCTCAAATAAACTAGCACTTTCAACGTTACAAAAAACTAAAAACAAAATTAGAAATGTCAATTTGTTCGACGCCATTTTTGATCGTTCAAAAATTTATTAAGGTCATGTCAGTTTTCCCGCGCGTGTGAGAAATGCTTTCTCGCCGACTGCGGATGTCTGACTGCGCGAGTTTTGCTCGAAACGATGTTTATATTACGCCTACTTTCTTTTAATCAGGTTTTAGGCCGTGTGTCCACTAAGTAACGATATATGATCGTAATTGTTTGAACGACAAAAGCCTAGTTTACACGCAAGATTTTCTTAATGTCCAGTGATCGGTCGGTCAATATTAAGATAGGGGAAAGTTTTTTTTTTTATAGTTTGGTGTTTGGCGGGTGGCTGGATTCTATGTTGTTAAAAAAGGATTTACTCTATATCTTGTTTATGATAAATCAATATTCATATTATTTATTTGCATTCCACAATATTAATATTAAAACTAAGATTAGCTTCATTTACATTGACCCTGTCGGGCACAGCAATAAAAATTTACAAGAGTAACAAATATAGACTAAAATTAAGTATCTGTATTTTTCCATCATACAGTCAAAGTTGAGTAAAAAATTAATTACAAAAATCCCTTTTAAATAGAGAAATCAACCTCAAACTGGCCGTGACTAAATTGTTCAAAATAACATAATTCGTCAATTTGTACCACCATTTTGAAGTTCAAAAACTCGAAAAACTAATTATATATAACGAATCGATTCGATATCGAGTGCCGACACGAAATATAAATCGACTAAAACGAATGATTCAACAATTAATACTTTCTGATTCAATTGTTTTTACTTTTACCCCAATCTTTATGAATGAGCATAAAAATTACAATTTAGAATTTTAATATTCAGTCTTTTAGATAGGCTCGACTTTTTAAAAACAGGCCTAGTAAAAGATTTATTTTTTTATTAAAAAAATACCTACAGTATACCTACCTAAAATACCCTAGGATATTTAGGTATCTCACCTAAATTTCTTGAAAAAATTTCTATACACGGCCAACCTGATTCCAAACTAAGCAGAGCTTGTACCTACTATGGTGACCAGATGAACACCAGATGACCGTGAAATATTACATCTAAATGAACGATACCTACTTAAAATGAATAATTATATAAATATTTATAAACATTTAAATACAGTACAGTCATGTTCATTCATCATTTAATGTCCACTAACTTAAGGTTAACCACAAAGCCACTCCAGTCAAATATTATTCAATTATAAATATAATATTAATTTAAGTTATTAAGCCATACTTTAGCAAATTTGATTTGCATCTTTAGCTCAGTAGTAATGGCTTAACGTTGCCGGATGTCGTGGGTTCAAATCCAACAATCAACTATAAAATCCTTCATACAAATGTCATTATTAAAGTTTTTGTCTACATAAACTACTTAAAAATAAACGTAAACAAAAAACTTACATACTTAATTTAATTTAAAACTAAGTTTTTACAGTAATTAACGAGCCATATGAAATTAGGAGTCAGCGGGTTATGCGATAAAATAAATATGATTTTTAACATTTGTAGTGGGTAGCCGATTCGATTTCCATTCAGGACACATTTGTGTTGTGCCTTTATGTATTACGTGAATTCGAAGTACTTTTTTGGTTTGACTGTCAATAACTCCGTGACAAATTAATTGTACAGGCTTCTTAATTCATCATCATCATCATCAACAACTCATATACGTCTTCACCGAGGAGCTCGAGCCTCCCCTAACATCGAGGGGGCTTAGGCCATAGTCCACCACGCGGGCCTAGTGCGGATTGGCGGACTTCACATGCCTTTAATTGTGACATCTCGGGCATGCAGGTTTCCTCACGATGTTTTCCTTCACCGAAAGCCAGTGGTGTGAATCCGTACGTAAGTTTTTATAAACTCAGAGGTCCCAACTGAGCCACCACGGCTTATTAATTACGACAAATTAAAGGGCAACTAGACACTTGAAACTACAATAAAAATCACACAAAAATTTCGGATTATATTTATGTCCTTAACTTCTTGTGACTAATGTATATGCTTATATATGTATATTCAAATTCTTATCCCGACACAGAACAAACAGACATATTCATGCATACAAAATGTTAGGTGGGATTCGAATCCACGACCGGCGTCTTGTCAGGGTTACAAACCACAAAGCCAACCGGTCTATCATTGTATATATATGTTCATAATTAATATATATATCCATATATATAGGAAAGATCTAAACCGGTTAGATTTTGTCTCAACTCGCCTTCACTGGCTGACATTGAAGAAAACCTACGAGCGATAATTGCGTGCAACAATATTATGTTAAGTTTAAAACATATTTAATCTGAAGGTTCCGTATCTATTTTATTTAACAAATAAACAAAATTGTAGCTACCTGTTTGTGTTTAACTAAATGCAGTCTCACAGTCTTGCAGAGCAATGGTGCCGAGATTAATACTATTTTTATTCTGGAGAAGAGGGCTTGTCGAGCTATATATAATAATAAATACTACCTAGTTGAACCGCGCAGCTTCTTTAACGTCACTTGACCGTTTTTGCAACATTTTTGTTTGATGCCCTTAGCCTTCCTCATTAAATTGGTTTAACACTGAAATATTTGTTCAAATAGGACTAGTGGTTCCTGAGATTAGCGCGTTCAAAGTAAAAAACTCTTCAACTTTACTTATTAGTATAGAGATAGAAGAGTATAGATATGTCCTAGGAACTCTCTACGAAAAAAAATCTAAAATATTAATATTTTGACTGTAACATCTTGATACATTTATATAAATACTAGTGGACCAGGCAGACTTCGTTCTGCCCACCAGCGCCACCTACCGGCTCCAAGTATATGTAAGCTATCCTATCTCTCAAGTTGGATCGAACTGCACATGGTGTGCGAATTTTATTATAATCGGTTAAGTGGTTTAGGAGTCCATTGAGGACAAACATTGTGACACGAGATTTATATATATTAAGATAGATGAGTCCTAAGGACTCTCTACGAGATAAATATTATATTTTTCAATGTAACTTTAAAATACATTTATGAAAATTTATAGTATTCTATGTAAATAATTACATATATTTAGGATTTATTTACTATTGCTTAAATTTGAGCAGATAGTGAAGAAAGCTTCATATCAAAAGATCTAAGATCAACATTTAAATAGATCATCAACTATTTTAATAACAAAAACAACATACGGTACTCTAAATCGTTTTTAATGTTAAAAATAAAAACAGAACTTGTGTTTGTGTCTCAAAGTTAGCACGTATAACGACCCAATTAAAAATAGCCGTGAAAAATTATTTTAAAATCAAATTAATATAATTAGGAAGCTTTTACTGTAAAAGCTCGTTAAAGAGACATTATGAGTGAGACAAAAATAACATTTCCAAATGAAACGATTAATATAAAAAGTGGTTTTTCAATATTGTTGTGTATAAAAACTATTTACCATTGTGTTAATACTTTTGTATGTTATTTTGTATTAATGTGGAGTTTATATATATGGACTACTATAACTGATGAACATTTAATTTACGATTCTGTGGATAATTTGAAGAAATTCGCAATATTATATTTAACTAATTGGAATTATGTAAGTATATAATGCAATATTATATTAACTTATATTATAAATGCGAAAGCAACTCTGTCTGTCTGTCTTGCTTGCACGCTAAAACTACTTGACCGATTTAAATGAAATTTGGACACAGTCCAGAGCCTGAGAAAGGACATAGGCTACTTTTAATATCGGGAATATCGAAGATCTCCAGGGTACGCGCGTGAAACCGCGGGGAGCCACTAGTTTATAAACTAGTTGACCCGACAGACGTTGTCCTGTCTTTACTATGAATCTAATTGAATTAAAACGACTGACACTTATGTCAAATGCCATTAAGTAACATTACAAAAGTTTATATGGTCGTTAAGTTTTCTTAGATTTTCTTTAAGACATCTCCTGATAATAACAAACACAACAAAACAGAATTAGCCTAAATCGGTCCAGCCGTTCACGCGTGATGCCGTGACCAAGGGAAATAGGGATTCATTTTTAAATCTTCTATCTATCTATATATATTAAACAAAGTCCCCGCCGCCTCTGTCTGTCTGTCTAACGCGATGACCGAAAAACAACTGAACAGATTTTCAATGTTATTTTTCACATACGGCCAATCTGATTCGAAAATAAGCAGAGCTTACTGTAACCTGTTGGCATACTACTCTACTAAATACATACTTATAAAGATATTTACATACAGACAGAACAAACAGACATGTTCATGAACAAATGTTTGTCCTGGGTGGGAATCGATTTCAACAAATACAAGCTCTGCTTAGTTTGGAATCAGATTGGCCGTGTGTGAAAAATGTGAGAGGATATTTATTTTATCATCATCGCGTTAGAAGTCTAAATTCCAACTAACTTTGTAATAAAGTTATGAAATTTCTGTTAAAGCCTATTGTTTATTTATTCGTTTATTTAAAATGGAGGTTAAAAGTTATGATCTTTCATTAAAACAATAGGTCTTGCCTTATTGTTGTCAGTACTGCTGTCGTCATATCATACTATATTAATACAACCTACGCCCCCGGCTTGGCACGGTTTTTTTCAAAATTCCAAAAAATAGAAAATGGATAACTATTCATGTTATATTTATTTAAGCGATCAAACATCTGTGAAAAATGAAAATAAAATTAATCTATACTAATATTATAAAGAGGAAAGATTTGTTTGTTTGTTTGTAATGAATAGGCTCCGAAACTAATGGACCGATTTCAAAAATTCTTTCACCTATGGAAAGCTACATTATCCCCGAGTAACATAGGCTATATTTTATCCCTGTATTCCCACGGGAACGGGAACTACGCGGGTAAAACCGCGGGGAGGCAGCTAGTTTAAGTAAATATGGATGGAAAAATATCCTCGAATAATTAAATAAAAAAACAAATAATAACAAAACACAAGTTTTTTAACCATCTGATTCAACTTTATTACCTTTAAATTTACTTGTACATTTTCTTCTGTCATTCTTATAAAATAACGATTTTCCTTACATAATAACTGTCGAATTAATATATCACATATTATTAATTATAATTTACTAAACATATACAAAACCCGATGGTTTTAATCATCAATAACAGAACCCCACATCTTTAAGAATAAACAAAGTTAACTACGCACTTTTGGAGACAAGACGTTATTTTAAAAATCAATAAATAATTAAAAAAAAATGCCAGAAATTAAAATAACAATAAATGATGTGGGGGAAAAAAAGAACTATTTTTTAATGGTTTTTAAAACATTCTACCATTTAGTATATATGGTATTATGTTATTTTATAGGTACATATAGTAATATTATGTGTAGGCATATAAAAGAAGAATTATTGATGATAGAATCAATAAATAATATGAAGACGTATGCGGAATGTTTTTCTACAACATGGAATTATGTAAGTCTTTAAAAAATACTTATAAAAACCTCTATTTAATCATCAAGGCCTCATTAGCACGAGAGTCTTTTTTAACGGACGGTAAAAAAGCGTTGAAATACAACAAATACATTCCCAAGTGAAAATGCAACACGGCTTGATAAAAAAGCGTCTCGTTTTAAAAACGCTGTCGCTGAACATACACTTGTTGTATTTGAACGCTTTTTTAACGTCCGATAAAAAACTCTCGTGCGAATGAGACCTAATAAAGTCAAAAATAAATTCGTGTAATTATTTCACACGTCCAATCTCATTTAAAACTAAGCCGAGCTTGTACTGTAACCAGATAGCTGATATACTACATTATAATGTGTACAGTAGATGTTACAGTTAAATATAAAGATCACATATAACCCCTGATTGGGGATAGCAATACATTACATAAAAAAGTAATACTAATAATAATAATAATCAATAATAAATAGATTCAATAAAATGAGGATGTAGGAGGGCCGATTTATTTTATATATTTTTATTATGTAATTGCCTAATCTATTAATATGAATTACGACTCATTAAAATATTCATTCAAATTATAATAACCTTTTGCAAGTAGATGGTCCTTTAAACGTTTGATGAATACCGAGTCCCTTTCTTCTGATTTTATTGCATCTGGTAGTTTATTGTAAATCTTGACTGACATGGCGTTTGGTCCTGAACTGTGTATTTTTAAGTTTGAGTTGGGTGCTACTAATTTATATTTATATCTAGTTGCAAATCGCCTGGGTTGATCAACTACTTTTGAAAAGAATTTGGGATATTTTTTTATTGATAGACCAGTTGGGTTTGTGGTTAGTGACCCTTTTTTTTTTTTTTTTTTTTTTTTCGCGGGGAAAAATGCGTTACGCATACCCTCCCCGTCGGGGGACAGGGAGGGTTATGTGGGACTCCCCGGTTGCTAGTCAACCGGTATACCCACTAAACGACCCAGCGGCACTCCTTCCTCGCCTTTGTGGGGGGGGGACTGGGAATCTGGCACAGCCCTTGCGTCCAGTCCCCCCCGGCGACCGCCCGCCCTCTCGGCGGGCCCTTCTCGTCCCCCTCCCGTGCTGGGAGGGGGATCTGGGAATGACCGCGAGTGCTCGGCCATTCCCTCCCGCTACGGTGGTGAACCGTGCAATGCGGGAGTGGGCGCCCCCGCGCCCTTTCTCCCGCTGGTCACCACCGCCTAGGGGGGGAGGTGACGGCGATCGTACTGTCGCCGCCTCCCCCCCCTCCTCCGCCGGCGGAGCTGTGACGCGAGGGGATCGTCCTCCCGCGCACGCTCCGCCGCCTCCTACTGCGATATCACCTCTTCGCAGAAGGAGGCTACCGCCGCCCAGGCGCTCTCGCTTCCCAGCATGCCCCTAATCACGCTGGGAAGCGAGAGATCGGGCCCAACCACCGCCGTCAGACCGCGGCGCAGCTCCGACCAAGCCGGGCACACCTCCAGGGTGTGCTGCGCCGTGTCCTCTGCCGCGCCGCAGTCGTGGCACGCCGGGGACTCCTCCCTCCGAATCCGGTGCAGGTACGATCCGAAGCACCCATGCCCGGACAATACCTGCACCAGACGGAACGAGAGGAATCCGTGGGACCGCTCGAGCCACTCCCGCAGGACCGGCCCCAGCGCGTCCAGGGTCCGGCGACCGAAGGCGGCGGTGGCGAGGTCCTCCGCCCAGTGGTTAGTGACCCTGACTCTCAAGCCGCCGGTCGTTGGTTCGAGTCCTACCTAGGGCAAACATTTGTATGCATAAATATGTCTGTTTGTTTTGTGTCTGGATGTAAATATCTATATTATATAAGTATGTGTTTAAAAGTAGTACATATATGTAGTATATCAGCTATCTGGTTACAGCACAAGCTCTGATTAGTTTGGAATCAGATTGGCCGTGTGTGAAAAATGTTCCAGGATATTTATATTTATGTTACTATTAAGATTACTTTTTTTTATAAAAATATGTTATTTATAAACAACCTATTTAACATACAGTATAACATATATACCTATATACAACTTAAAACTAGATTAGAAATATACATAATAAATAGAAAATATGTCCCAAATCGCTTCCCTGCGGAAGTGTGCCAAGAATGCTGGCAGCATTACCACGCTGAATTGCTATTGCAAATCTTTGTGCAAAGTATGTGCCAGCCCTCTTGTCTTCTTTTTTATTAAGTATAGAAAAGCCTATATATTATTTGAGTTTTTTGTTTGCATTTAAAACAATAAAATTTAATACTTTATTTCATTGTATGCAATAAACTAATGTTAGGGTTAAATTTTTTTGTTAATACAAATAACATTTCAAATAAAATGACAGTTTTTATAAGGTAGGTATTTGATCTTTGAACTTTTTCTGGATACTCATATAAAATTATAGAGTAAGGTTTAGTCTTTAATAAGGTAAGAATATTAGAATAGAAAGAAAGAAAGAAAGAATATTTACATTCACATTTATAATATTATATCTGCCTGCAGATTCAGCCGTATTGTCCCCGTTCCCGTACAAATACGGGGATAAAATATAGCCCATGTTACTTCCTAATAATGTAGCTATCCAATGGTGAAAGAATTATTCACATCGGTCCAGTAGTTTTTGAATTAATTCATTACAAAACACACACACAGAAAAATACAAAATTTACCTCTTTACAATATTAGTGTACCTACATATGGATGCTGATAAGCAATAATGTGTTAACCCTCATAAACCTGATTTTGAGAAAATGACGTTTTAAGATAATAAATAAATAAATAAATATCCTGGGACAATTTTCACACACGGCCAATCTGTTTCCAAACTAAGCAGAGCTTGTGATATGGTAACCAGATAGCTGATATACTACATATACTACTTTAAAAAATACTTATATAGATATTTACATAGAGACACAGAACAAACAGACATATTTATGCATACAAATGTTTGTCTTGGGATTCGAACCTACGACCCGCGGCTTGAGAGTCAGGGTCACTAACCACAAACCAACCGGGCTGTCACTGTCAGATAATGTGATGTTTGTGATTTAAGACTTTTTGTATGATATAAATCCATTTTTTATGTACTTTTATGTTTTAGCTGCCTTGAAACACTTTTGTAGAATGTTAAATACGTGATGCACTAAAAAAAAAATATATCAAAATCTTTGTTTTCTACTTTTTGTGGGTTGACACATTATTGCTTATCAGGATCAATTTAAGATAATTTATTAATATTTTAAGTTTTACATCAAAAAACGTGACACTGAAATTCAAGTATTTTTTGCAAGTTTGCGTCAAAATTATGAATAGCATATTGTAGTCATTACTGTTTGAGGTTTAAGTTGAAAATGTTTGTTTTAAATGTGCATACAAATAATGCTAAATGTATTTTTCACATTTTGGCATTTTGTGTTTTTCATTATGCAATGGCGTGGGGGTTTGTGCGCTGGATAACCGTTTCTGTGGACAAATATAACGATGCTTACTTAACAATAACTTGGAATTATGCTTATTGTTTACTTACCAATTGGAATATGGTAAGTACTTAGTTATCCATACTAATACTAGCTGCCGCCCCGCGCTTTCACCCGCGTATTTCCCGTTACCGTAATCACTTTGGGGTATCAAAAATAGGTAGTAGCCGATTCTCAGACCTACTGAAAATGCATATAAAATTTCATAGAATCAGTCAAGCCGTTTCGGAGGAGTATGGTAACTAACATTGTGACGCGAGAATTTTATAATATGGGTAATGAAGGATAGATTTGTATCCCCGCGGTTTCACCCGCTTTCCCGGAATATCCTCCATTTTCCAGGGATCAAATAGGCCTATGTCCTTTCTAAATTTTAAGACTATCTGTGTACCAAATTTCATTTCAGTTGTTCAATATATCTAGTTTCAGTTTAGTTTCAGTATATCAAAGTTCAGTAATTCTAGCGTTTTCACGCAGAACGTCAGACATACGACATAGCTACCTTCTACCGCATTTATAATATTAATAAATAATAATATATGATTGTTCTATTAAATAATATAAGTAAAAAAAAAGATTACCTTCAATATATATTAAGTACCTAAATCATTAATTAATTTGACATGTTTTTTTGCATGTTGACAAAACAAATTACATTATTTATATTAAGCATACTTAAATGTCGTAAATCAAAATGCATGAAGACAGCTAATAAATAAACCCTTTTTAGGGTTCAACAGCATTCAGTTGATTTGAATATTCAGTCATTTATTCAGACTAGGCCGTAGGGCACTTGCCAAGATCAAAGCAAGAAGAACCGGCAAGAAACTGAGAAAGGTTATTTTTTTTAACGACAACAAAAAGGACCCTTTGTTACATCCGTCCGTCTATCCATCATAATAACATATCCATTATATTCTGAGGACACTTAGATGACATTTGAAAGGTTTATTTAAAACGTTTAATGACAAAACAACTAACTGTACACTTAAAAGTTACTTACATAAGACTCAAAATGGAATAAAATATTTACCAGTAGATTGAAATTGGGGTTTCTGGATCACAGATCCAGAAACCCCAATTACAATTCTAGATCACAGATCCAGATTCATTTCAGGTAGATGTATTCATCTACCTGATCTCTTTGTCTCTCTACCTACAGATCAATTCATGGACTGCATTTTAAGAGATCTAGTAAATTAATCTATTACCTTCTCTCTACATTATTCGAACATTCATTCATTCAACTACGTCAATTAATAATTTAACTTAACTCAAGTTTTAGAATATCTATTTAACGTGTCGCTACAATTTAAACGTCTCTAACCATCTATTCATTCAATCTTGTGCACCTACTCTCTCTACCTAATTGAAACATTAATTTATTCAAGATCCATGATCAACTTTATAACTTCATTGCTCAGTTCTTTATGATTATCTATTCAACATCATGTTCAAAATGCAATTAATAATTAAAATAATTAAATTAATTATTTCTATGTAAATATTATGTGCACCTAATCAACTCGATTACTATACATTCAGCTTTGCACACTAGGGAATCTAATGTGTTAAAGATGTTGCTCACTGCGACCTTATATAGAGCGGTAAGCGGTGTAGAGTATTAGGTAAGAGGTGCACTAGGATTATTTTTTATAAGGTATGAAGTACAATAATACAAATGGATACAATCAATGTTGTTTATTTCAAATATGAATATAAAATAAGACAGGTTGCAACAAGTTATATCAAGTAAAAAACAAGTATGCAAAATGAACTTATCTAAGCTCTTGATTCGATATCGTCCTGAATTTTGCCTATTAATTCTTTCGTACTGTTATAAATATCATCAAATAATATGGCCTTTGCAACGTGCTGAACACACACTTCCGCTTCACAACTACATATAGATTGTTCTAATTTTGGGAAACTATCCACATTGAAAATTTCTATTCTGATGACTTTGGTTCCTCGCGTGACTGGTTTTTTTATATATTGAAAAACTGGTTGTTCTGTTTTTGCTCTTTTTCGAGTTTCAGCACCAGTACCAATGCCTTTTGGTCCAGATTTCTGAATAGCAGTTTGATCCATACGTACAAAATTGAATAGATCTTCAGTATCCTGAAACATAATTTCAAAAGTAATGATAGTGGTATATAATTACTACACATAAAACAAATATTCGAATACATGTTCCTTACTGACTTAGAATATGTAATAATAATAAAATAAAATAATGTTCCTATATTTAAAGAATACAATCATAACTTACCGACATTACGAAGTACACTTGCGCGAGCAGGTAAAAAATATGAAATGAATATCGATGTCAATTTCATCCATTTTATATTAAAATATTTTTTTTTTTTATTTTTTTTATATATTATTAATAAGGTTCAAAATCGTACCTACGATTTTTAAGATGATTGCATTCCTGAACATAAATGGTAGGATGAAATTGAAGCTTCACTAATTGAGTATTGCTGACTATAAATCTATCATATTTAAATAAATTTTACTTTAGGTTTGTTCATTGCAATCCCCTCATACATCGGAACACAATCTTCTGACAAGCAAAGTCATCAGATGTAAGTTGTATGAAAATGAGCATAACTTTTGTGATGTAAGCGATTCTTTTTATGGACACTGATTCATTGTTTTATGAATATAACAGTAGGTAACATACTATTATCATACACGGTTTCGCTTGCTATTATTATGTATTAGCGTTCCTCTATAATACACATCTACGTTAAACAAATAAGGATAATCTTAAGTAAGTAGTAAGTCTTTATTCTCTAACCTTTTTTACCCATGGTGGTCTAGTGGTGAATGCATCGACTCATCATCATTAGGATGCAGGTTCAAATCTTTGGTCCGTATCTGAGTTTTATTTGGATTAGATAGTTTTAGTATTAATTTAGTAGTATTTTAGTTCAGATATTATGCCTAACTTATTTCAGTATCGATGATTAGAGACATACAGATATTTTTAAAGCGAAACTTACATATTACAATAGAAACAATATTGCATAAAGCAGTCGTTAAAAAATAATAATATCAAGTGAAACCAAAGGTAAGCGTAGTATGTAAATATTGCTTTTCATAGCTCGTTTGTATTTGGGTATAGACAACTGACACAGCATTCGATCATATTTTCATTAGGTAAATACGCTCTCCCATATTTGTAAGTATACCACGTGATTTTGTCACTATTTAAGAGTTATCTCGTAGGAGCTGGATCACATACCATCTTTACAAGTCTCGCTGAAACTATCTAATTGATCTGAAGTGAAGTTGTCCTGAATTTGAACCATCAATACAATGTAAGTACTCCATAATTATTTTTCTATTATTTTTACTGTTCTATTAAACTTTAAAATCAGTTTGTTTATTTTTTCACTATTCTACTATTCTTTATTTCAACAGTTGATTAATCAAGTAATCAGTTAGTTGGTCATTCATCTCACTGATATGAACATTTCATCTAATTAATGATTATTTATTTTTTATGTTTAGGTCGAAGCAAATGGCTGATGCACTTTTCCCATCGGAAGATGAGTCCGCGCCTGAGACAACAGTGAAGTCCAAGCCAGAAAAAAGGAAGCGGAAGGCTGTCCAGCAGGGTTCTAGTGAGAGCCAGACTTCGAAGAAGGCGAAACCAGTCAGAGTCACTGCTGGCGAGCTCTTCGGTACTGACTCCGATGATGAACAGATGGAAGCAACAGGGAAAAATCCTCAACCGATCTACTCGTACGTGACACGTAGATTAGCAAATGGATTTTCAAGACAAATTGATGAACAAAAAAAAGGTACCTACTACATAGAAGTTAAAATTTATAATTGTAATGACATAGATCATGTAGCACCAATTAACAGATGGCGGCACTCCATCATCACTATAAAAAATAAGTGCAATGAAGACTCTGAGTCGTGGAAACAAATAAACAACTATGTTAGAAGTGTAAGAAAAGAATTTAAGCACCGTACACCCACTTTCATAAGTACTTATCAATAATTCTGAATTTTTATTTTATAACTTGTAAATGTACGGTGACTTTCAATTATACTATAATACAATTAACTACTGTAAATAGGTTTAATATTCATATATTGACTATAATTTAAATATAATGTTAATCTAATGATTATATTTTATTAAATCAATGTTTATATTCAGTCTATTAATTTTTTTCTTTTCAGTTATACCAAGCACTAAATCATCAAATTCAGATATGAGTTGTAATGAATGTAAAATAACGATACCAGAACATGAATATAGATATCATAAGAGAACTAATATCCATAAATCAAATTGTTTAATCCAATCAAATTTTAATAATGTTGATATTATTGCCACTGCATTCAGAAATAGAATATTGACTTATCGCTTGAACCCGTCTACAGAAATTGAGCACCACCTAGCGGAGGTATTCTTAGACGGAAAGCGAGATGATGTTCATAAGATAATAGAGTTGTCACTGCTAAGAAATATCTGTATCAAAATTAACTTCGAGTTGTTTGCTTACTTTGAGTTACCTAAATCAGGTGAGCAACAGCTTAAGTCATTTATTACGAAATATGAAATTATATATAAAAGTACTGACTACAATGCGTTATATTTAAATTTAAGAGAGATTTTTAAAGCGAAACTAACTGAATTTGAGCATTGCGAATCCGGATGGTCTTTTGTGTCTATTAGTCACTTAGAAATGAATATAAATAAGTATTCCCCAATGCGAGGCGGATCTTATATTGAACTACCTAAAATTATTAAAAATACAAAGAGCTGCTTGAATATACAGAATTATGATAATTATTGTTTTTTATGGAGCATTGTTGCAGCATTATTTCCAGCAAAAAATAATGTCTGTCGACCTAGCTCATATCCCCATTTCAATTCAATATTTAACATAAAGGGGATATCATTCCCACCATCACATAGAGATATTAAGCTGTTTGAAAACAATAATCCTGAAATAAGTATTAACATTTATGGTTTAGATGAATATAATACTGTTATTGGTCCTCTGTATGCGACTAAATATAGTAATAGAAATAATCATATTAATTTATTGTAATAAGAAAAAAATAACAAAGCTCATTATTCTTTGATAAAAAGTCTATTGCGTTTAGTTAAGAAACAAGTTTCATGGCATAAAGGTCAAATTTATTTATGTGAAACTTGTCTTCAATTTTTTTCTACTAAAACTAAATACGATTCACATAGTTGTTCTAAAATAATAACGTTATTACCAGACAAAAATAGTACATTACAATTCCAACATTACGAGAGAAAACAAAAAATTAACTTTGTTATATATGCAGATTTTGAGAGTATATTATTGGATTTTAAAGAAACAAATACTGATAAAAGTACAATAAGAAAAAAGCTGCACCAACCGTCATGCTTTGCATATTATATATGTTGTTCTCATGATAAAAATCTTAATAAATTTGTTACATATAGAGGATCAGATTGTGTACAAGTATTTGTTAAGAGTTTAATAGAAGAAACAAAATTAATCCAGCAGATTTTGATAACAAAGAAACCCATGAAACCTATGACTATAGAACAAACTAATAATTATAATAACGCGATTACATGTCACATTTGTAAACAATTATTATTTGATGATAAAGTTCGCGATCATGATCATATAACATCTGAATATAGAGGTGCTGCTCATTCACACTGTAATTTATTATATCAAGTGTGTTCATTCATACCTGTCATATTTCATAATTTATCTGGTTATGATTCGCATATATTTATAACAGAATTATCTAAATATGATGGTGATATAAAAATTATTCCAAAAACAAAAGAAAAATATTTATCCATAACAAAATCTATTAAAGTAGGCAGTGATTGTATGCCTTTACAAATTAAATTCATAGACTCGTTTCAGTTTCTTAATTCAAGTCTCGATACTCTAAGTAAAAGTTTATCAAATAAAAGTTTTATAAATTTGTCAGAACACTATCCCAATAGAAATCAATTTAATTTAATAAGAAAGAAAGGCATTTATCCGTATGAATATATAAATTCTTGGCAGAAATATAATGAAACAATAATCCCCTCGAAAGATTGTTTTTATAACAGTTTGCAAATAAAACATATAACCGATAGTGAATATGAACATGCTCAAACAGTGTGGAAATGTTTTAATATTTCATCTCTCGGTGAATATACAGACTTGTATTTAAAATGCGATGTACTATTACTATGCGATATATTTGAAAACTTTCGAAACATATGTCTCGAGCACTACGAACTTGATCCTGCTTACTATGTTTCATCGCCTGGTCTGAGTTGGGATGCTATGCTCCTATACACCGGTGTTCAGTTAGAGTTAATTCATGATTTAGAAATGTATCAAATGATAGAAAAAGGAATACGTGGAGGATTAGCGCAGTGCTCCCATCGATATGCCAAAGCTAATAATATTTATTTACCTAATTTCGATGATTCTAAACCATCAACGTATTTGATATATCTTGACTGTAATAATCTTTACGGTTATGCTATGACGAAGAAGTTACCCATATCTGATTTTAAATTCATGACATGTTATGATATTGAGAATTTTAATATATTTGATGTTCCTGATGATGGTGAATATGGTTACATTTTAGAAGTTGATATAATATATCCAGATCATTTACATCATTTGCATAGTGACTTGCCATTCATTCCTGAAAAATTTGTGCCTATAGGAGGCAAGACACAAAAATTAATAGCAAATTTGTATGATAAATATAATTATGTTATTCACTATGTCCACTTAAAAGAATGCCTTAAGAATGGCCTTATTATGAAAAAAATTCATCGCATTCTTCAATTCAGACAAAAAGACTATTTAAAAAAGTATATAGACTTAAATACTAAACTGCGACAAGAGGCTTTAACATCATTTGAAAAAGATTTCTTCAAGCTTTTGAATAATTCAATATTTGGTAAAACGATTGAAAACAAACATAAACATGTTAATGTCAAATTGGTTACGAAATGGAATGATAATTCAAATAAAACAAACAAGGTTCTATGTGCTGAGAAATTAATAACAAAACCGAATATAAAAAGCATTTCCATTTTTAGTGAAAATTTTGTTGCAATTCAATTGACACCAGAAAAACTAATTTTAGACAGACCTATATATGTTGGATTTGCCGTGCTCGAATATTCTAAACAGCATGTCTATAGATTTCACTATAATTTCATCAAGAGTAAATATAGTCAGAAAGCTAAATTATGCTATACCGATACTGATAGTTTATTGTATTTAATACAGACTCAGGACTTTTATAAAGATATGTGTAATAATATATTGGAATTTGATACAAGTAATTTTGAAACCGATAATCCTTACCGTATGCCTAAGGTAAATGAAAAAATCCCTGGCCTTTTCAAAGATGAATTGGGAGGTGATTTAATCACAGAATTTATAGGTCTAAGAGCAAAACTTTACTGTATTAAATCATTAAAGACACAAATTAACAAAGCAAAAGGTGTATCTAAGCCCGTTACAAAAAGTTTAAAGTCATCCAACTATAAGAACGTGTTGTTTAAAAATACTGAACTTAAATGTAAGATGAACACGATAAAATCATATAAACATGTATTGTATTCACAGGAAGTTAATAAAGTCACATTAAATAGAATCGATGATAAGAGACAAGTTCAATTAAACCAAATAGATACATTACCATGGGGGCATTGTGATACCATGTGTTGACTCTTGTTTATTACATAATTTAATTTTTATGCATGTATTAAGTATATATTGAGAAAAATGTAATGCTATAGTTATGGTTAAAATGATGTGTATATCAATACCTATGTATAATATAAATAATTTTGTACTGTTAAATAAATATTACTTTACATCTAATTGTTGTTTAATTCTGTTAACCCTCAAGTTCTTAAATATTCGTCTAGTTATAAATCTATGTAGTAAATGATATAAATACTGATACAATTATAAATTTGACAACAGACGCAAACATGAAGATGATTAAGCAACCAGTATCGTTGGAAGTTAAAAATATTGAGTTAAAAAAAAATAAACTTCATATCAAACATAGTGTACTTCTCCCTAATAATATGCGATGTATTATTTGTGGTCCCTCAAACTGTGGGAAGACTAATGTTATGATTAGTTTATTGATACATGAAAACGGCTTAAAGTTTCAAAATGTCTACCTGTATTCAAAAACCAGTTTCCAACCAAAGTATTGCTTTTTAAGACAAATTTTAGAAAGAATTCCGAATGTAAAATTTTTCATTTTTAATTCCAATGAAGATGTTATTCATCCTAATGATGCTCAACCAAATTCTATCATCATTTTTGATGATGTGGTTAGCGAAAAACAAATCAATATTCGGAATTATTATACAATGGGGAGACATAAAGGAATAGATTGTTTTTATTTATCACAAACGTATTCAAAAATACCAAAGCAACTGCTACGTGATAATGTAAATTTTTTGATTATTTTTAAACAAGATGAATTAAACATGAAGCATATATATGATGAACATGTTAACTCTGATATGGATTGGTCTAAATTTAAAGTCATGTGTTATAAAATCTGGCAGGGTCCTTATGATTTTTTGATTATTAATAAGGATTGTGAATTAAATAAAGGTAGATATAGACAATCATTCGATAACTTCATTACTTTTGAATGATTCAGTCATACTCAAATAAAATCAAGTAATACTTGGTGCCCGAGAAATATATACAAATTCAGTGACTATTAAGAACAAAATCATTCTTAAATTTTTCTTTATAAATAGCACACGTACTATTAGTAAAATAAATGGAGCAAAATATTAAGCAACAATTAATACATTCAGTTAATTCTATAAAAACCAAACTAAAACAAATGCAAAATGCGGAGGCACATACAGACCTAACGCTAAACAGAATGCTGAAACCCATTACTGTTCCATTAAACACGTTAGCTAATCACTCTAAGCAAGTAAACATGGAAAAAAATAATGATCTTAACACTGATGAGGTTGAGTCTATTGGCTTTTTTAATGATTCAGTAAAAGAGGAAGAATTTCATG
Organism: Thyatira batis; assembly: GCA_905147785.2. Taxonomy (NCBI): domain Eukaryota; kingdom Metazoa; phylum Arthropoda; class Insecta; order Lepidoptera; family Drepanidae; genus Thyatira; species Thyatira batis. The sequence goes on along the minus strand of LR990512.1, from coordinate 1,164,413 downwards.
ATGTGAAAAATTATGAAGACGATTTCATATCCTCTGAATGTGATGAAGATCAAAACGACTCAGTCATTCGAGAAGCACCTCAATCTCCGTTGAATAAATCTTTAAAGAAAAATGATATAATCGATATTTATGATCATACAGATATACCATTTGGTATTCGAGTAGAAAATAAAAAACCAATGATGGGAAACTCAGAAGTACGATTTTCTAAAACTGAAAATTTTTTAAATGGTGGTGAAATTATTTTGATTAACGTTGAAGGAAATTCTTATGAATTGACAGCTGGCTTAAAGGAACTTCTTCTGCGTAAGAAACCAAATCTATCCTTAATTTCAGAGAAAGATAAGCTTATCTATAGAGATATCCTGTATTATACCAATGCTCATAAAAGAGACTTTAATGCTAATGGTCAGATTAAGGGAGATAAAGGTATAAAGTACCGTGAAATTATAAAACCATTACTTTTTGACCCCAAATATCGAACTCAAAGCGAACCGAAATTTGGAGGTAAACTCCCAACACTAAAAAAATTTAGATCGAATATAGATCTTGTGTATTGGGATGATCCTAACGAGTTGGTTGAGAGATTAAAATTACTTATTGCTTCTAAAAATGCTGGTAATACTAATCATGATAATGAAATAATATCAATAACTGAAGAATTAAAAGAAGCTGGTATCATAAAAGAATAAAAGCAATTGTATTCTTAGCGATTGTTTAGTATTCTTATATTACTCAACATGAATGTTGATAAATTCGGACACCATTTAAACAAAAGGTTAAAAAATAATGATTTATTTGTAAATAATTATTCGCTTAAAGTACTGAGTGATGGAAATTTTAATATAGAAAATAAATTTTTAAAAAATGTGCATACACCTATAGATTCCAATGATAGTGCCACGAAAGAATATGTGGATAGCTGTATAATAGACTGTATCAAAAAAATTACAACTGTAAGCAGCTTAGTTACGAATCTAAGCACACAAATATCTAATTTAGAAAACATTTTTAAAGTTGGTAAATTTGATAATAATGAGCAAAGCAGACGTTGTAAACGAAATACATAAAAATGCTAGAATACATTATCCACGTCGAAAAGTCATAATTAAAGATATAGATGATCTATGGCAAGCTGATTTAATAGATATGCAAGCTTTTTATAAAGAAAATTCATGCAACAAATACATTCTGGTTGTTATTGATACTTTTTCAAAGTACGCTTGGGCATTTCCACTTAAATACAAAAGAAAAGAAATTGTATGTGATGCATTCAAAACATTACTAAGAGAAGGACGTAAACCAAAAAACTTACAAACAGATTTAGGTACTGAATTTTATAATGATAAATTCAAAAACTTAACTAATGCATACAATATAAATCATTATTCAACTTATACAATAAAGAAGGCATCGATAGCAGAAAGATTTATCAGAACTTTAAAATCAAAACTGTATAAAGAATTTAGTCTAAAAGGAAATTACAAGTGGACAGATGGTACCCTTGACAATGTTATTTATATTTATAATCATACAAAGCACCGAACTATTAACCAACAGCCTAGTGAAGTCAATAAATATAACAAAGAAAATATACTGAGTAGATATTACGTGAAAAACAATCACTTAAATAATTTAAATAAACCTAGACATCTAAAAGTTGGAGACTTTGTACGGATTAGCAAGCATAAAGGTGCATTTGAAAAGGGATATACACCCAATTGGTCCACAGAAATTTTTAAAATTATTAAACTAAAAGAAACAATTCCTATCACATACTTATTAGAGGATTCAAGGAAGCAACCAATTTTAGGAGCATTTTATGCTCAAGAATTACAGAAAACAAAACACCCGAACATATACCTTGTGGAAAAAATATTGAAAAGAAAAGGAAATAAAATGTTTGTGAAATGGTTGGGATTACCTTCTACCGAAAATAGCTGGATCAATAAGTCAAGTATAATTTAATGAGTGTTAATTGAATACCTATTTAAATGGTTATTAGCAATAGGATACATTAGTGTAGTAAAGAGCATGAGCAAGAGCAGTCTTTTAAACTGGTTTATTAATCATTTACCTTTTGAACTTCATCTACCCGGATATAATTATTGTGGACCAGGCACAAGACTACTGAAAAAACTCGCACAGAGAGAAAGAGGCATTAACCAGCTGGACGAATATTGCAAAGAACACGATATAGCCTATCAGCGAACATCTGATTTAAGTGATCGGTGTAAAGCTGATATAAAACTAATGAAACAGGCAAGAAAGCGGATAACTGCACCTGATGCTAGCATAGGTGAAAAAATAGCAGCTCAAGTAGTTAATAAAGCAATGATGCTGAAAGTTAAAACTGGAACTGGCTTAAGGAAAAGCGAAAAAAATAAACTTATAGAAACTCGATCTGGTACCGGTATGAAGAAAAATCTAAAACATGTTATCGCATACGCAAAAAAACAGCTACAAAAAATGAAACCTAAGTGTAAAAATATGGCTATAAAATTAGCAATGGCAGCTGCTAAAGAGCTGGCAACAAATGCAGATGTGACAATTCCTCGAATAATTCCAATTCCAAAAACTGGTGGTTACCTTCCTTTAATACCCATCTTTGCAGGGTTATCTGCTGTTGGTAGTCTAACTGGCGGTGCTGCTGGTATTACCCATGCTATTCACGAATTTAAAAATGTCCAGAAACGACTCAAAGAGCGGAAATTAAGGCATAGCGAAAATAAATCTGTATGCTTAGGTAAAGGATTAAACATAAAGCCTTTAAAAGAAGGTTTCGGTATTTATGTGTCTGATAAAAAAAACTAAATATTCGGCTACCTAATAGAGCTCTCACTAATATAGATTTAATGAACCACTCTAAAAACATTCCGTATTTTCGAGGAGTATTTATGAGAAATGAGTTACCTAAATATCCTCGTATCAAAGAATGTGGTATTATCAATTTGGATAGTTCAGAAAATCCAGGGAGTCATTGGGTAGCCTATGCAAAGTATAATAATGATATCGAGTATTTTGATAGTTACGGTAATTTAAAACCGCCAAAAGAATTAATTTATTATGTTGGATCAAATATATACTATAATTATGATAATATTCAAAAAGATCATCCCTATAATTGTGGCCACTTGTGTTTGAAATTTTTAAAAAAATTTTGGTTTGATAAAAATATAAAACAAATAAATAGCATGTAAGAGTTGAACCTCATTTAGTGTATAATCATGTCTATCGCATTAACCATCACAGGTAAAAAACCATATCTGGAATCATATTTTCAACCTCCTTTAAATATAGGAGGTAACTACGAGTGTGGATTATTATACTTCTCAGCTCTTAATTCAATACCAAACATAACTATAAAAAACAATGTATTTGCTTACGGGAAAGATAAAACGTTGCAAATTCCATGTGGTGCTTATGACTTGTATGACATAGCCGACTTCATTCAAAGTAATATAGTCGATTGCGAAATTAATATAAAGCCAAATAATAATACTTTAAAATGCTCAATATATTGTTCTAGTACAATAAAATTTTATGTAGAGAACAGTATAGGTACCATGTTGGGTTTTGACAAGATTGAATTAGAAGCAAATAAATGGCATGAATCTAAGAACCCTGTCAACATTACTCCATCGTCCGTGATAAGAGTCGAATGTGATCTTATAGAAGGGTCGTATACTAATGGATTTCCATCCCATATTATACATGAATTCATACCAAACGTACCTCCTGCTCATAGATATATAGAAGTGCCAGGAACTATTATTTATTTTCCTGTTAATAAAAAATCTATATCATCGATAAATATAAATATTGTTAACGAGTACGGTGAATACATTGACTTTAAAGAAGAGAATATCCAATTGCGTCTTCATTTACGAAAACGAGATGATTGTATTTAATAAAAGTGTTAATACTACGGAAAAACGCATTACTTCCCATCGCGTTGCCCAAGTATATAGACGTCCCAAAACCTTTAAGAGGCTTAGTAAAAGTAATAAAGAATTTCTTCGCACGCTCGGATTTAAATTATGAATATACTACAGATAACGGATTTACCACAGTATGATAACTCGATTGAAAGCTATGAAATCCATACTTACAATCCATATAATAATAGTTTTAAAGAAAATGATGAGATTCGGATTCCTATACACCAACAAGATATCTACATATTACCATCCGCCAGTTCCATTCTCATTGAAGGAAGAGCAACTGTTATTGACAAAGACCATAAGCCGCATAATGTACCTGTGGAATTCACTAACAATGCTGTAATGTTTTTGTTTCAAGATATTAGATATGAAATAAATGGTGTTGAAGTAGATCGTATTAAAAACGCTGGAATATCAACAACAATAAAATCTTACGTATCTATGAACACAGGGCAAAGTAAAGTTGCTGCTATATGGGGTTGGAACTTAGATGGACTTAAAAGTATTGATGGTTCTTTTAGTGTAATTATACCATTAAATAAAATACTGGGATTTGCTGAAGATTATAATAAAATAATAATGAACTGTAAACATGAGCTTATTTTAAATAGAAGTAATACGAACGTGAATAGTGTTAAAGTAAAGGATACCGAAAGTTTACAAATACATATTGAAAGAATACAATGGCGTGTCCCTCATGTAAAAGTTTCAGATCGAGACAGACTAACATTACTTAAACTATTAGAAAAAGATAAACCTATACAGCTAGCATTTAGAAACTGGGATTTATATGAATATTCATTTTTGCCTAGAACTACGAAACATTCTTGGGCAGTTAAAACAGCTTCCCAGCTAGAAAAACCACGCTATGTTATATTCGGACTACAAACATGCAGAAAAAATAGTAAATCGAAAGATTGTTCTTTATTCGATCATTGTAAAGTAACTAATATCACTTTGTTTTTGAACTCCCAGTATTATCCATACGAATCTTTAAATCTTAAATTCGATGAACATAAATACGGTATAATATATGAGATGTACAGTAGGTTCCGACAGTCTTATTACAACATCCCTGCGGATCCGTTGCTTGATTTGTTAAATTTTAAAGAAAAAGCTCCATTATTTATTATTGATTGTTCAAGACAAAATGAGAATTTAAAAACTGGACCGGTGGATGTCCGTTTGGAAATAGAAACTTCTCAAGATATTCCCGAAAATACAACGGCTTACTGTCTCATCATTAATGATCGGCTCTTCGAGTATAAGCCGTTAAGTAATATAGTTCGAAAATTATCATGAGTGCTATAGTAGACATTCAAGGGTTTAAAACTGATAATAATCAATTCATTTTAAAAGAGATTGCTATTATTTTTAAAAACCATGTGCAAGTTTTCCTATTCAAATCACCATATCCATTTTATGACTTGACTAAAACAGAAAGAAAACAAATCTGCTGGATAGAAAGAAATAGAGGGATTTCCTGGGGTGATGGTTATATACCTTATCCGAACCATAAAAATATTATTCGAGATATTTTACGAGGTAGAACAGTATACACTAAAGGGTCTGAAAAAAGTGTTTGGTTAATTCAAATATTAGAATCCGAAAAAGTTTTTAATTTAGAAAATAAGGGATGCCCTAATTTATTAAGTTTATGTGAAAAATATAAATTATCGAGAAATATGTTCAATTGTATGTATCACAGTAATATATGTGCTCTGAAAAATGTACTATGTTTAAGAAGGTGGTGTTTAGAAGAGAATATAGTTTTATAGATATTTTTTTCTTGTTTCATTTAACAATAACCCTACTAGCTACCTCACCTAATATGTTGTGTGTTTATCCACATTCTTATTCTATTTTAAAATAAGTATTTCATTTTAAATAACAATACAATGTGTTGAATAGATAATCCCTAGGGGCTTTCAACATTAATAATTTAAATGTTTGTATGAATCGTTTAGGTAATGGATTAATAATTTGAAATTTTACTAGATCTCTTAAAATGCAGTCCATGAATTGATCTGTAGGTAGAGAGCCAAAGAGATCAGGTAGATGAATACATTATTTAGTAGATTGAAATTGGGTGTTTCTGAATCTGGATCTGTGATCTAGAATTGTAATTGGGGTTTCTGGATCTGTGATCCAGAAACCCCAATTTCAATCTACTTTTACCAAGGTAACTATTTTAATAATTTAATAATTTCTTCAGAACGTAACTATAGACTGTTTGAAAGACGCCATCTCTTGGTGGCCCGCAGAGCTATAATCGCGTACACATTAACATACAAAATCTTACATAATTATTGAATGGTGTCTAGATATTGAGGTTTTTAATGACTTCTATCTAAACTAGCTTCTGCGTTGCGGTTTCACTCGTATTCCAGCTTGATCTTAAATTTTCCCGAAAGAAAAATTCTAGGGTTCTTTTGATTCCGGCTATTGAGTTTTAATGCTGTCTCAATTTTCGTGTTGATTCTTTCAGTCATTCTTGAGTGATTGACTAACAAAAATCCATACGAACTAATTAATAAGGATTCCCATGCTTCTAACTCTATATCATATTAAATGAATATAGTTTACTAGCTGCATCCGCGCGGTTTTACCCGCGTAGTTCCCGTTCCCGTGGGAATACAGGGATAAAATATAGCCTATGTTACTCGGGGATAATGTAGCTTTCCAAAGGTGAAAGAATTTTTGAAATCGGTCCAGTAGTTTCGGAGCCTATTCATTACAAACAAACAAACAAACAAATCGTTCCTCTTTATAATATTCGTATAGATTAATGAATACAATCAAAGCATATTACTTTTAACAAAATAGGTTTCATAAATATTTTTCAGTTCCTTCGCTAGATGGCGGTGTAAATAGCTACATATTTTAAATACTTATTCTTTGATGTCCAAAGTAACGGGCGAAAAGAGATGCACATATCGGACTACAGTGCGCGTGAGGGAGATGGACAATAGTATCAAGAATAGATTGTCAAATTTGAATTTACGGAACCCTCACTAAAAATGACCTCTCAAACTTGCCCGTTTATTTTCATAAGCTTCATGTATATAATTTAGTGAATTATTAATTACATAATTAGTCGTGTTCTCACTGAGTGGATGAATAGTGCAAATAGTTTAAATTTTTTTATTTTATTTTGTGCATAATTTTAATTGTTAAAAAATGGAAAAAATCATTGCTAACGTTGTTAAATTGATATTGAAATATTTAAAAGGTGATGATTCGTTGTTTTAATAACTAAATAAAAATAAACTTAAGTTACTTAAAGTCGGAAAGTGCCAATGATCTTTAAACTACTAAGCAGATTTTACTAAAACAAAGCTAAAAGACTTTCGAATAAATCATCTTTCAAACAATAAAAACTAAATCAAAATCGGGTTATTACTTTGGAAGCTACGATGCTTCAAACATACTTATCTACACGTAAAATTAGCTTAAACTTTGAAAAGGCTGATTACGTTAAATCAAGGAAGAAATAATAATTTATATGTGAATTATATTAGGTTAGTTATAGGTTAATAAATAGCATAATTTTATGACAAAACCACAATTTTTTTTTAATCACTAAAATATATTTACATTTATATAAAAAAAAACAAAGTCGCTTCCCGCCGTCTGTACGCTTAGATATTTTTAAAAACTACTCAACGGATTTTAATGTGTTTTTTTTTAATAGATAGAGTGATTCAAGAGGAAGGTTTTTATATACAATACATGCATAATATGTTAGAGGAACATTGTCAATTTTGGAGGTTTCTAATGTGATGTATAAGCATTGCACCCGTGCGAACCTGGGGCGGGTCGCTAGTAGTTTAATATTGTTTTGCGTTAAATTGTTGAAATATGACAATAATGCTCTTCTAACCGTTTGAAAGTCAGTGATATGAGGGCGCCACTTATAAAAGTGCTTGTAATATGTTTAGTTTCTAATTCTGCCGCTAGATGGCGTTGTTTTACATTTGTTGAATATTGGTTTTAGGTAGGTATATTATGATTAAAGATATAGGCATATATTTTTTTTCTAATACGTATTGTTTTCCATAGTGTTGTCATGTTAAATGATGTGCAAACAAACAAATTATGAATTTATAATTAATTTTTATTCATTACAGTAGATAACTAAAGGTCGTTTCTTATATCACCAACGTCAATGGTTTTAGCAAAGATATTTGTTAATATCTATATCTATACTAATAATATAAAGAGGAAAGATTTGTTTGTTTGTTTGTTTGTTTGTTTGTTTGTTTGTAATGAATAGGCTCCGAAACTACTGGACCGATTTCAAAAATTCTTTCACCTTTGGAAAGCTACATTATCCCCGAGTAACATAGGCTATATTTTATCCCTGTATTCCCACGGGAACGGGAACTACGCGGGTAAAACCGCGGGGAGGCAGCTAGTAAACTTATATATAAATAATAATTAACAGCATATGACGCTATATGTAAATATATAGTTATATATGTATTCAGGGGGATATATTTTATTATATTTTACTATATCTACACTAATATTAGAAAGAGGAAAAATTTGTTTTTTATTTGTATAAATACGCTCCGAAACTACTGGACCGATCTGAATAATTCTTTCACCGATATAAAGCTAGGTTATTTGTGAGTGTCATAGGCTATATTTTATCCCTGTATTCCTACGGGAACAGGAGCCACGCGGGTGAAACCGCGGGTTGGAAGCCAGTAGTTTATAAAATTAAATACATAAATAAATAAATAGTCTTTTATACATTGTTGACAATATTTTTTTATTTCCGTAGTCTCCATTTTATTTTATGAGGTTAAGTTAGTAACCATGACAACAATGACTGATTTTCAAACTGGTCGTAGGTTTGGTTTCCGAGCACTACAATTATTTGTGTATTTGTTCTATATAAAAATAGTAAGTATCTATTTAAAACTAGTAACTAAATCAGCTGTGTTAAGTAGTACAAGTTCTGCTTAATATGGTATCAGATTGGCATTAAAAAAATCGTCTAAAAATAAACATCAGAATATTAAACGCGTCCGGTTTACCTATTAGGTAATAAAGAGAATCAAGTTTATAAAATACTAGCTGCCTCCACGCGGTTTTACCCGCATAGTTCCCGTTCCCGTGGGAATACAGGGATAAAATATAGCCTATGTTACTCAGTGATAATGTAGCTTTCTAATGAAAAAAGAACTATTAAAATCGGTCCAGTACTTTTTGAGTTTATTCGTTACATACAAAAATACAAATCTTTTCTCTTTATAATATTAATATAGATATAAGTAAGTGAGAATATTTGTCAAGAAAGATTTCGATCTGAGCGCACGCAAAAGCCTTGAAGTCTCAAGTTGTAAAGTCAGGAAATACGTAGAATTATTATTATAATAATATTTTTATTTTCCAAACATACCTTTAGCTTATGCCCTTGATCTCGCCGCATATAATGAAATGAATTAGCAATTGTAATTAACTTAATAGTGACAATTTGTCTAAACACGTTTACAAAATTCGTATTTGAATTTCGTTCGTTGGTGCTTCGCCCCGATGATGCGCGGGCGCATTGAGACCGTTAAATAACGCGTTACAATTTTAAATACCTAGTTCAATTTAAAAAACAACGTTACTATAAACAATATTTTTGTTTTTTATCATGGAATTCGCGGATACAGAACAAGGGTACATATATGAAGAGCCAAAAAGTTCTAAAGAGAAACTAGTGTTGTTCTACAAGTCTGGCTGCCATTTTGTTTTCTTTTCCCATCATATATTGTGTAATATATATAGTTGTATATTCTTTATGAACATTTACGACCATGAATTGGATATAGTGAGACAATTGTATACGTACGCACCGTGTTTTGGAACCAATTGGAATTTTGTGAGTATAATTTTGTTTTTATACTTATATTATAAAGAGGATTGATATGTATTTGATGATATATTCTGGAATAACACATAGGTTACTTTATATCCCGGGAAAATTGATAGTCTCCCGGGAATGATAGCATGTTGCCGTTTGAATGTGACATCTCGGGCATGCAGGTTTCCTCACAATGTTTTCCTTCACCGAAAGCCAGTGGCCGAGCCTTTTCACTAAGTTGTACGAGGAATTTGAAGCTGCACCTTCATTATCGTAGACCATTGATCTATAATGGCTTCTTTTTATCTATAATACAAATATTACAAAGAGGAAAGATTTGTTTGTTTATTTTGAATAGGCTCCGAAACTATTGGACCAATCTGAATAATTCTTTCACCAATAGAAAGCTACATTTCAGGTAGTAACATAGGCTATATTTTATCCCTGTATTCTTACGGGAACGGGAACAATGTGGGTGAAACCGTGCGGAGGCAGCTAGTAAAATATCATCATCATCGTCTTGCCCTTATCCCACCTTACGTGGGGTCGGCACAACATGTCTTCTTCTTCCATTCTCCTCTGTCAGTCGTCATCTCAGCACTCACTCCTTTCTTACTCATGTCATCTTTCACACAGTCCATCCATCTTTTCTTTGGTCTACCTCTGCTAATATGGAATCAGATTGGCCGTGTGTGAAAAATGTCCCAGGATATTTATTTATTTATTTATTTATATATCCATCCACTTCCAATCCTAACATTCTTCTCGTCACATGACTATCATCTCTCCGCATTACATGCCCGTACCACGCTAACCTATTACTCCTCATCTTTTCCGTCACTGGCGCTACTTTAGCTAGGGTTGCCATCTCTAAAATTTGGAAAACAGGACAAGACGCGTGAAAACCCCGGATTTTAGAGTCCGAAAGCCGGACATGTCAACATATTTTTTACTTTACTTCCTTTTTTAGTTTACTTTGACAATGTAATAAAAAACAGTTGAAAATGTCATAAATCACCTTTTTAGGGTTCCGTAGTCAACTACGAACCCTTATAGTTTCACCATGTCCGTCCGTCCGTCCGTCCGTCCGTCCGCGCGTAATCTTAGAGAGGTTGTTACCACAGAGCTGTAATTTGGTATGGTAGTAGATACACTAGACACAAAAAGTTAGGGATATAAATAAAATTCGAAAATTTTGGGCGATTTTCAACGAGCTGTAACTCCGAGGAAAATAATCTTACAGCAAAAAATAGGAAACCAAATTGTAGCTTCAAGTGTCTGGTTTTTGGATATGGTCATGAATTTCTTGAATCATGTTTGGATCTGGAGAAATTCTATGGAAACTACCAAGGAAAAAAAATGCAAATTTTTATCATCTAAAAAAAGGTCTATGGGCTTCAAAAATGATTTTTTTTATTGATTTTGTCAAATCCTTTTTAAGGATATTTAATGCCCTTTAATTTTTTGTAATTAAGAAGCCTGCACAATGATTTACCACGGAGTTATTGTCAGTCAACCCAAAAAAGAACTTCGATCATTTTCATCAATGCAATAAAGAATATGGAGAAAAAAAAAAATGTTTTCATTGAAAAAATGATTGAAATCGAACCATCGTTCACAATGGTGTTTTTAGTGAAAACAATGAATCTAAAGCCTCGGGACACTAAGAAAGAAGAATTGCAGCGCTTTGAGTTTTTCAGGGATTTTCCGGGACACTTTAAGGTTAAAAAATTATCGACGATATCCTTCATTCATCCATTTAATCCAAAGTTATACCAAGTTATCTAAATATCCTTAATTATGCAAATATTGGCCAAAGTTTTCAATTCAATAAAAATGTTTTCTACAAAAGCCGTTCACGTTTTCATATAGAGAATACTGTGTATTTTTCAAAACCCATCTTCGATTTCCTATAGAATCATTATTCTCAGAGTTAACGAATGTCAAAGTTAAAAAGTTCTTTTTTGGGTTGACTGACAATAACTCCGTGGTAAATCATTGTACAGGCTTCTTAATTACAACAAATTAAAGGGCATTAAATATCCTAAAAAAGGATTTGACAAAAACAATAAAAAGATCATTTTTGAAGCCCATAGACCTTTTTTTAGATGAAAAAAAATTAGCATTTTTTTTCCTTGGTAGTTTCCATAGAATTTCTCCAGATCCAAACATGATACAAGAAATTCATGACCATATCCAAAAACTAGACTCTTGAAACTACAATTTGGTTTTCTATTTTTTGCTGTAAGATTATTTTCCTCGGAGTTACAGCTCGTTGAAAATCGCCCAAAATTTTCGAATTTTATTTATATCCCTAACTTTTTGTGTTAAGTGTAGTATTAACAGCGTCGACAAAATTGAAACATAAAATCTGGAAAAATATTTTTTTTGAGGGTACCTCCCGTAAACCGTACAATACACGTAAACCGGGAAGAATTTTTTTTTTCTTTATTCATATAGTATGTCATATCGTCGGATAGCTTATTAAAAATTAGCAAGGTTTGCTAAGCACGCTTTCTGATTCAGGGTTTCGTTTACGAAATATTAAGCTTTTAAACTGAAATTTTAGAGTCATGTGTCCTCCCCCTCTAAAAACTAAACCATTAAATAAATAAATATCCAGGTACATTTTTTGTAGAGTAGTAAAAAAAATCATGCTAAGTTGGCTTTACAGGTTAACGAGTTATAGTCTGCCAAGTAAAAAAGATCAGAAAATCAACCGAATACGACTTTTAACCATTTCGTTGCCACCACAATATTAAAAAAAATGTTTAAGTAAATCGTAGGTACCTATCTATACGTAAAGTATTGAATTTTGTTAATCTAGCTACAGAACCCTACACTGCGCGTGTCTTAACTTAATACGCTCTTGACCGGTTTTTTTATTCATTCATTATTTTAACAAAACAGAATCATATTACAATTTGTTACAAATTGATTTATTTTTGAAAACCCGGTCTATAAATGAAACCTTCCCCGGACGCTCCCCGGATGCCCTCTAAACTAGGACAAATCCGGGGAAACCCGGACGGATGGCAACCCTACTTTAGCAGCTAGTAAAATATATATGCAAAATTATATCCGTTGTTCTCAAGTTGCACTTTAAAATGAACAGCATATAATTATATTGCATAGGTATGTACTTATACTACAAATGATAATAAATAGTAAAGTAAGGTCAAATAATGATATCATAGAGAAATCACTGATAAACTATAGTTTTAATAGATTATTATAAATACGTAAAATACGGTAGTCTTATCTAAATGCATTATTATGACACTTAAAGAGTAAATGTTGCCAGGGTAGGAAATTATTGTGTACCGAATTTTTGGGAGATTTTGTGTATGATTTATATTTAGATAGTGTTTTAATGTTACACCACATATTAAACATGAAATTAATAAGAAACATAAAAGACAAAAGTGTAACAATGGGCGGCTTTATCACTTATAGTGATCTCTTCCAGGCAACCTTAGAAAATTTAAAACGGGAGTGTAAATATTTATTTCTTGTATTTTTGTTTTATTTAAAGTTTAATTTTATTTAAAGTAAATGCCGTTTATAGCTCAGCACACATTAAGTCATTCATTTTCATTTATATTGATTTGACATGTAATAAATAAGTTAGGTAAAAACCTACTTATATTTAGACATGGATTTTTGTTACTCTTTCACGCTACAACGGCTGAAGGGTTCTGATTGAAATTTGCCACAAAGTTAGAATATATTCTGGAGTAGCACATAGGCTACTTTTTATTCCGGGTAAATTGTGGTCCGGAACGCGAGTGAAGCTAATAAAATATAGAAAGCTTTTCATTTATACTTCTATACTAATATTATAAAGAGGAAAGATTTGTTCGTTTGTAACGAATAGGCTCCGAAACTACCAAACCGATCTGCACAATTCTTTCACTAATAGAAAGCTACGTTATTCATAAATAACATAGGCTATATTTCAACCCCGTATTCCTACGGGAACGGGAACTACGCGGGTAAAACCGCGCGACGGCGACTAGTTTAAAATAAAAAAAAACAGTTGTTCCCTTATATTAACTACTCTTAATACTTTTGCTACCAAAAGTTATGAAAACCTAAACTTACGAAGTCCCTCTCTGTCATGTGGCTTTCCTGCTACGATAGAGCGGGACGGATGACGTTACACCGAATTTATTAATACAGGCATAGATATTCATAGTTTTTTTTCCTAGTTTTTGTTTCATAGTCGGTATAAATTAAATTAGTTTTTGTATGCTCATGGATTTTCAGTGTTTGTTAGCAAATAATCGTAAGATTATGAGTCGTAGTTCTTTACATAATTTATTCAAATATTCATTCCATATTCAATTACTGTGGAGTTTTTACTTAACTCCTAGTTAATTGCCTTATTTTTTTGTAAAAACAAGATTTTGGGTGACCAGTGTAATATAAATTTTAGTTACAAAATCAGTTATTTAAGGATTCAAATTTACGTATTTTTGGAAAATAAATTATTAGTTGATTGTTTTTTTTTGTTCAATTACGTCGGTAACTTTAAAATTTTTAAAACAATAGAATATTTATGAATAAATTTATATTGAATATCTATTAAAATACTTATAAAAACTAACATCAAAAGCTGTATTCACTGATTACTTGGATAGGTTGTATATTATCTAATAATAAAGACTTCAAAAATTATTTACTATTTAAAAAGTCGTAGATTGAAGGTTAAAAGCTTCTGTAAGATGTACAAAATAAAACTACACCATCCTGTTATCTATCCAGGAACTGTCACTGGCAACTTTCCCGGGATAGAAAGTAGCCTATGTTGTACTCCAGAACATATTCTAACTCTGTGTCACAATTCATTCAAATCTCTTTATCTTTTCTGGCGTGATTTAGTAACAAACATACATACAAATTTTTGCATTTATAAATAGATTTTATAATTGAAAAATGTATAAAGAATTTTTTTTCATATCATTATTATTTTATTAGTAAGTAGTTATAGTTTAATATAAAAATAAAAACCAATCCTACCAAAAATGTAACATAATTGGGGTAAATTCATTTTGCTATAGCAACACTAAAATAATAATGCATCTTACCCACATTTATTATCACATAATTAGTCGCCCTAAAATACAAAAGAGTTCGGGCGTCTATATAGTTTATAAGTTATTTTTTTAACTACAATTAGTTTTAGAACGAAAAAAAATAGTGTGAAAAAAAAAACAAGTTAAATTTTTAAAATGGATACTCTATGGAAGGATAACAACGTTTTTTATAATATTTTATGTTTTTTGATAACGGAAAATGAGAAATTATTTGATAGAAGTGACGCTAAATTGTATTGGAAAACGGTTTTTCATATATTTGCCGTGTTGCACCACAATTATATTGGTTTATTTGCATCAAGTCTAGATCTGAGCAATCCACACATACAAATAAATAATCTGTATAGATTTCGCACTGGATATTTGACCGGATGGAATTTTGTGAGTACCCTCTTTTAAAAAACAATGCATGACACAAATTTTCCATATTAAAGTAGCTTTAGTAGACTGTAGTAGCTCCCCGAAAACCAGAAAGATCTTAAATTTTCCCAGTTAGGAAGTGAGGATTTCGTTATTTAGTTAACAAGTATTTATTAGCTATTTTTTTAACCACCTCACGCTTTTACACGCGTAGTTCCCGTTCCCGTAGGAATACGGGGATAAAGTATAGCTTATATCACTCCCTGATAATACAGCTTTCCATAGGTGAAAGAATTTTTTAAATCGTTACAGTAGTTTAGGCGTGAATGCTCAACAATCATACAATATTACATTCAGCATTCTACACTGATATTATTAAGATTTTCTGTTTGTTTGTCTCCAAAACCTCTGAACCGATTTGAAAAAATCTTTCACCAATAGAAAGCTACATTATCAGGGAGTAACATAGGCTTTATATTATCCCAGTATTAGTGGAACTATGCGGGTGAAACCGCAGGACGGTAACTAGTTAAATTTTATTGGATTTATGGATTTCCATTATAGATTAGCGATAATTTTTGACCTCACTACTTTATAACATGCGTAAATCAAAACATTAGAAGTTCATAGGTCTAGAATCAAGATTATAATTTCTCATATTAGGGGTCTTGACCCCCACATTGTAAGAGGGGTTGCAATCTACGCAAATTATCTTAATCCATACTAATATTATAAATGCGAAAGTAACTCTGTCTGTCTCGCTTTGACGCTAAAAATACAGAATCGATTTAAAAAAAATTTGGTACACATATAGTCTGAAGCCTGAGAAAGGACATAGGCTACTTTTTATCCCGGGAAAATGGAAGATCTCCTGGATACTCGGGTGAAACCGCGGGGAGCCATTAGTCTGCATATATTAATTCTCGTGTAACAATGTTAGTTACCATACTCCTCCGAAACGGCTTGACCGATTTTATGAAATTTTATATGCATATTCAGTAGGTCTGAGAATCGTCTACTATCTATTTTTGATGCCCCTGTGATCACGGGAACGGGAACTACGCGGGTGAAACCGAAGAGCGGCAGCAGTTGTATATAAATATTAGTTTCTTATAGAAATTAATTTTACTTTATTGTCGTAGAATTAAATATCGCTTGATAAAATAAATAATTTTATGGTTGCGTTTTATGAATTAACTCTAAGAGCTCGTTCCCACTATGTCGTCTATCGGGACGATTTTTTATCGTGTGTCGTAGCGGCAGAATATTTTATATGAAGCTATTCACACTCGTCGGACAACGATTTTGTGTCGTATCCGACAAAAGCCCTCCCGTCCGGAAAAAAATCGTGTCGGATCAACGCTCGCATATGATCGCATATGGCACTGTTCACATTTGCCGGATGTCGGGCCGACCCCGCCCGCGCCGCACCCCCTGTGCCGCCCGGGCCGGCGTCGCGTCATCCATCGTGTACAAGAATCCAACCAAACTAGCACCTAACTAACTAACTAGCACCAGCTGCGGTCGTGGCCGACACCCGACTAGTGTGAACAGAGGCGCCGATACCCGATTAAAATCGGAATCCGACACACGACATAGTGGGAACGAGCTCTAACGGTACCTTCCACTAGATGACGGGCGCAACTTCGTTAGCGTTACTTGCCTGTTTTTGCTACATTTTCCAATGATGCTCTGCTTCTTTACGTCGTAGCGTGATGATATATAAATATAAAATAAATATCCTGGGACATTTTTCACCCACGGCCAATCTGATTCCAAACTTAGCAGAGATTGTGATATTGGTAACCAGATAGCTGATATACTACATATGCTACTATTAAATACATACTTCTATATACATACTCACAGAACAAACAGACATATTCATGCATACAAATGTTTGTCCTGGGTGGGATTCAAACCCACGACTCGCGGCTTGAAAGTCAGTGTCACTAACCACAAAGCCAACCAGGCTGTGGGCGTTTGTCTCAGAAACTCATACAGTATCTCATACTCGAAATATATTTTTTAAAGTAGAATCGTTAGGCTTTGTCAGTCAGTCATGGGTTCGATTTCCACTCAGGACAAACATTTGTGCGCATGAACATTTCTAGTTATGTATCTTTTAAATATGGTTTATATGTAGTATATCAGCTATCTGGTTACCATAGTACAAGCTCTGCTTACGCCCGATGTCAATAATCAATCCTGATCCATTTTTTGCTATCTAAGATTGATATATCAATCCATTTTCTCGGTGAAGCTTTAAAATCAATCTATCTTCGATCTACGATCGATCGAATCTGTTCGAAAATGATAGTTTTTGCTTGCCAATAAGCTATCCGTCCATTTTGACAACTCGTTGGTTTTAACTACGGATTGGAGATAGATTTATTAACATCGGGCGTTAGTTTATTTCCCAATATTTTGTGCTACTAACATTAAATTGTAAGGGCATAAAAAGGGATAATAAAATTCATTTCAATCACGACTCTATTAACATTGAGATATGTTTTAAAATAAGTTAGCAATCCTTATCAAATTAATGTCAATGACTGGTCCAAAGTACAGTCGGACTGTTGTGTCTGTATGTCTTTATCAAGGTTTATACGGAACTAGTTAAAAAAAGTGATAAAATTTAAATAGATTAATAGAATATTTTTGTGATAATGTCAACCTCCTAGATATGTATGTGTGGGTTTGTGGCGGAAGCGGAAGTGAGTTTGTATTGACTAAAATTATGAGCATCCTTGTTTAAAAATAAATTATAGAAATAAATAAATAAGTTTTCTAAAAATTCTGTAAAAATGAGTATCAGTTTGTTAAAAATATGGTACACATTAACTTACTAGCTGCCGCCCAGCGGTTTCACCCGCGTAGTTCCCGTTCCCATGATCACAGGGGTATCAAAAATAGATAGTAGCCGATTCTAGACCTACTGAATATGCTTATAAAAATCGTTCAAATCGTTTCGGAGGAGTACTTTTATATTATACCTATAGATTAATTAGAAAATAGGCCTAAAAGCACTTTAAGTGCTATATAGTACATTGTATAAGCTACATAAGCTTGGCAAGGAAAATTTTAATTGTAATTTGTTATTTTGTACTTGGACACAATGATTTAAAAAATAGCACACGCACTAGGCCCGCGTGGTGGACCATGGCCTAAAACCCCTCGATTAGGGGAGGCTCAAGCTCCGAGCGTGGAGACGTATATGAGCTGTTGATGATGATGATGATGATGATGATGATGATTCAACTATCACGCTCCCACTGTCTGACAGACATGTTCCAGACATACATGATAACACAATAATGACTACCATATCTATTGAACTTTACACAAGCATTAGGTATATTGATAAGGGAATTTATTACCTAACTTATTTAACCCGGATAGACATATAGCTATATGACTGCCTGGGATTGTCTGATATACAATTGTACTGTACGTATGTCACCTGACGTCTACCGGGTAATTAATATGTATGTATGTTATTCTTAGCGGGCTCATCTACTAACTTATATATAGATAGCTATAATCTTTATCACTACATATTATAAAACAAAGTCGCTTTCCGCTGCCTGTCTCTATGTCTTCTTAAATCTTAGAAACTACGCAACGGATTTTTTTAATAGATAGAGTGATTCAAGAAGAAGGTTTTTACATACTACATGCATAGTATGTTAGAAAAACACTGTCAATTTTGGAGGTTTCTAATGTGATGTATAAGCATTGTAGCCGTGCGAAGCTGGGGCGGGTCGCTAGTACTTTGTTTGTTTGCGTGCGCTAATCTCAAGAACTACAGGTGCGGTTTGAAAAAAAAATCAGTTTAGATTGCCCATTTATCGACAAAGGCTATATAATAATAACCGTGCCGTTTCGATCAAATTGTATTAATAAAATAACCCTGAGAATTTTTTACCGATTGGCCCTGTGTGAAATATGTTCCGGGATATTTATTTCTCTATCTCTCTCCAGATGTTCCAAACTGTGTTCCTGACCCTCGCCGTCGGGTATGATGCGCTGGAGTGGCTCGACCGCCACGAAACCGCTCTTGGGAAGAAGCTGCGGTACTATCGAGATGTGCTGTTCTGTGGTCTCGTCGTACCGTTCACTATCGTAAGTTATATCGTCAGCTCATATATGTCTCCATTGAGCCTAGCTAACTTAAACCTGAGGAACACATATGTAAACTCATACCTTAATTCCTTGCACGAGGTGCTTGGAATAAGTCACTCTAAGGCACTTTTAAGGGCCGTTAGTAAGAAATATGCTTCAGAGATACTTTCTCTAAGTAGAAGAAAATTGATAGTAGTAGAAGGGAATTTAGGCCATAGCCTACACATGCCTTTAATAGTGACATCTCATGTGGCTCATCGGCATGCAGGTTTTCTCTTTGGGATGTTTCCCTTCACCAAAAGCCAGTGGTGAGATATCCATTTTTATGTTTAAGAACACTATTGTAGAATGTTAAATACGTGATGCATTATAAAAAAATATGTCATACCTGAATTTGACTTGATCAGCATCCATCTTTTTTCCAGTTCATATCTTCGATGTTCTGGACACTGTTCTGGATAGACAGGGAGCTGGTCTTCCCCAAGGTGTACGATGAGATCGTGCCATGGTGGTTCAACCACTGTGTACACACGAACATCACTGTGGTGGTGGTGGTGGAAACCATCATACAAGCCAGGAGGCACCCCACTGATAGGAAGCTAGAGCTGATGCTAAATGGTGCCGTTGGTATACTGTATGCCATTGTGTGAGTATTATCATCTCTATATATATATTTTGGACAGACCGGTTGGCTTTGTGATTAGTGACCTCGATTTTCAAGCTACTGTTCGTGGGTTTGAATCCTACCCAAGACAAACGTTTGTATGAATGAATACGTATGTCTGTTTGTCCTGTGTCTAGATGTAATTATCTATATAAGTATGTATTTAAAAGTAGTCTATGTAGTATATCAGCTATCTGGTTGGTTACCATAACACAAGCTCTGCTTAGTTTGGAATCAGATGAACAGTGTGTGAAAAAATTCCTCCAGACTATTTATTTATTATTATTATTAATAAATAAAATATTTATTTCAGATACTACTCCATATATTTCTTCGCCAATCGCTGGTTGTATGGCGTGTTCGGCGTCATGACCTGGTGGCAAGTCTGCCTCTACCAGATCCTCATCTGGACTTCCACCTTCGTCTTCTACTTCATCCAGTTCCCAATAAACAGACTCTTCCATAAAGAACCTACCCCAGTTATAGAGCAGCAAAAAAATGGCGTCGAAAAAGTTGAAAAAAGCAATGGAGTCGACAAAATGAATGGCGAACAAAATGTTGATTCGACAAAATCATGGAGTCTCAAATATAGGACAGTCAAGAATCAAGTGGAAAATTCCAGTTTGTGATAATAAATAGAAATTAAGGTGGTTTTAAGTAAATGTAGATAGATATTCCAAAAAGTGCTTCGAAAGTCATGTTATAATATTTATAAATAATGAATGATTATAAAGGGTAAATCTTATATTGTACATTAAGGATTACATAGTCAATTAAAGAAAATACATTCCAATTATATAATGAAATAATGAATAAAATATGTTATTAAATATATATATAATATGTCCAGTCCTTTAAATAACAATAAAAGATTCAATAATAAAGCAATGTGATAAAAACATGGATAATTGTTAATTGATCTTTGAAATTATATAATTTATTTTATTTGTTAACAAATAATTGTGCTATTATTATGGATATTTGCAAAAAAACGGGGGCCATCTTAGTACAACTGACAGATGCCGCCATCTTCAATCAGATGTCAAATCTGACATGTTTTTATATAAAATGTACAAACTGATATTAAATGCAATATATTGATAAATCAAACTATTTCTTTGTAAGTTATTTTAGTTTGTAAATAAGATGTAATGGTCATAAATAATGAATTACAAATATTTTTTTTTATTTCTGTAATATAAGCCCCTGAGCCTTCTAATGTCAAAATGATTATTTTTAAAGTTATTTATATAGATGGGAAAATAAAAACAATAAAATCATAATTTTTCCTTTTTATTTTTTTTAAAGAAATTTTCACTTAAAATTATGTTTACAAATAATTACAAAATTACTGTTCGTATATTTATAAAATTTACATTATCGTCAGTGCTTATGTACAGTGGAGGAAATTTATGTTTTTTGTATAAAATTGCTGGAGAAAACATAATTTTGCCTTACTGTACAATACTGTAACCTTTGAAGCTTTTCTTATTACATAAAGGTAACTAAGAGTATTTTATGTTTATTTAAAAAAAGAGTAATTTCTATAAATATAAATTGGCAGTGATACAACACAAAATTCGTAAATCAAACGTCATTTTTTACAATAAAACAATTAAAATTTGTTTATGACTAAAAAAATCTTTTACTCCTAAATTTTACGAAAACCTGTAGGATAGATAATTTGAAAATAGAAAAGGTTTTATTTAAGATAGTAAAATTTACAGGGTGTTTTCCAAATTTTAAAAGAAAAAGGTTTGTTTTTAAAGTTTAAAAAAAAGGTGCAAGCTAATCAGTCAAGGTGATCAGCGGTCCGGAACGGGGAGCGAAGACGTAAGCTGGACGGAGTGATGTCTCGGGCTAAGTACAATGAGAAATACTTCAGATTATTTACTATATCTGAATAGATAATGATGAAAATGATTACTTCAATTGAGAGTTCTTTGTGTTAAGAAAGGACAATAAAGTCAGATGTGAGGATGAATGATATAAATCACTTAAACATGGTCAAAAATAGAAATGAAAAAGCACCAGAAATACTAAGCTGATTAAAGTTCTTATGCTTATTACTGCTCCATTGATAAATTACATAAATACAATATTAATATTAATAAATTTTTATTTGCTCCTCTTCCAAAAATAAATTTGTCTTTTGTTTTCATTTGAGCTGAGCTTAGAGCTGTTTTAGCTCACATCCCTGTGTCAACCTTAACATTATGATCATACAGGTTTTCATATCATCACTGAAATCACAATTTTAGAAGAAATCGCCTACTGCTTGTCTATAAACCAGTTGTCTGGGAAACCTTGATCCTCCATCATCATGTGTATACGTCAACCGTTGCGGCTGAAGGTAGTATGATGAAGGGGTTCTTATACTGACTCCTGAGACTTGAGGGCGTTTCCTAATTTGGTAATTCGTTAACTCCGACGCAGCGTACTGCGGCTCAGGTTGGTTATAGTTTCTAAATCTAGAAAATGTGTAATCCCTGTCTGGTGGTACTACAAAACCGCTGGGAACCCTGCTCAGTGGAAGATTAGGTGTTAACGCTTCGTTTAATCTTACATCGTAGTCATTTTCTATGGAATCAGCAAGATTCTGTTTAATAGATATGTTTTCTGGTATGTACGGTTTACCGGTTGCGGTGTATGGTTTCGATATGTCAGGATGCGGTTCGAATTTCGGTTTGTAAATGGGTTTTAGGTCAGCTTTGTACGGTTCGTTAGTGAATGCTTGTAATGGGGCTGAAGTAGCTAAGTAAGGCTTTATGTAATCACCAGGAGATAATGTAGATTCCAATTTGTCGCGAATAGCTTCATAATTATCGTTATATACCTTTAAAACTTTTGTTGCGAGTGATTGCGCTTTCTGTTCAGGTGTGGTGAGTTCTGGAGTTGTAGTTTCTTGTCGCATTGTAGTTTCCTGCCTTGTTGTAGTTTCCTGCCTAGTTGTAGTATCTTGTTTAGTTGTAGATTCTTGTGTAGTTGTTAAATCTTTGTCTTTCTTGTCATAGTCAATGTCGTCTTCGTCATAATATTCATCGTCATATTCTTCTTCAGCTGCTTTTAAGTCTGCAGTTGTTTGTTCTGTTGTGAATGTTGTTGTGGGGTTTGTGGTTGTGGTGGGTGGTCTAGTGGTGGTGTAAGTTGTTGTGGTGGGTGGTCTAGTAGTAGTAGTGGTGGTTGTGGGTCTAGTAGTAATCGTAGTTGTAGTAGGTCGTGTAGTGGTAGTAGTAGTGGAAGTGGTGGTAGTAGTTTTAGGGGTGGTGTTTATAGGAGCTGTGACGTCTCTGCCGGCAACTGGTTGCAAACCACGCGGCAGGTACGGACTGCCACCCCTAGACGGTAAAAAAGGACGCTTAACTACTTTAACATTGGGTCTTACATCTCTCACTTTACTTACTACGTGTTCTTTGTCGTCATAATAGTAATCGTCGTTAATTTTAGGCTTTGGCCGTTCGTCGCGATTCCTTTGATTGGTATACTTTTGTGATTTGACAATAGGTTCATCATAATACTCTTCGTAGTCTATTGGTCTTTTTGTCTTTCGGAGTTTAACTTGAGCTGGACCAGTGAAATGCGGCCGCGATGGTTTAAACTTCTCCTTTTCGACGACCTCCTGTTTAGGCCTCTGCTGTACCGTGCTGGTCTTTCCAGAAGACGACGGTCTTCTTGTGTCTTCCTCCTCGTAATCATAGTAATCGTCGTCATCTATTTTGAGTGGTACTTTAGCTGTGGTAACTGTTACATATTCGTATTTCTCCTTAGCACTTACCGGAACTGGTCTCTTGATCTTCGGGGGGGCTCTTGGCTGACTGAACAGCCCACTGCCACTTGGTTTGACTAGCCCTTGTCCTTCTGGAGCTGATGGTATTTCTCTCTTCTCTTCTGGGGCGCTGACATCACTGTCGTAGTTTCTTTCAGGCTTCAGATATGGGGTCTCTTCTCTACCTCTGTGAGGTCTTGTATCTCCTCTGTACCTTCGACCTTCGTTTGGTTGGAATCTAGGTGGTTTATCTAGTATTTCATCCCGTGAAGGTCTCCTTTCTGGTCTAACTTCGTCTCTGGGCCTAATTTCTTCTCTATTTCTGCCCTCGTTGCGGGGTCTGGCATCATCCCTGGCTGTTGGTTCATCTTTGGGTCTTATATCATCTCTTAATCTACCTTCATCTCTCGGCCTGATTTCATCTCTTGGCCTTATATCGTCTCTGGGCCGAATATCATCTCTGATTCTGCCTTCGTCTCTAGGCCTTACTTCATCCCTAGGTCTTACTTCATCTCTAGGCCTAATATCATCCCTTGGCCTTATTTCATCCCTAGGTCTAACATCATCCCTAGGCCTAACATCATCCCTAGGTCTAATTTCATCCCTAGGTCTAACGTCATCTCTAGGCCTCACATCGTCTCTAGGCCTCACTTCATCCCTAGGCCTAACTTCATCTCTAGGCCTAACTTCGTCCCTAGGCCTCTTTTCTCTGGGCCTTAAGTCATCTCTCTTATTGTCCCTCTGCCCCACCCTGGGTCTGTCTTCGTCATCTCTAAACCTATCCTCTTCATCATCACGTGGTCTAACAGGTCGACGGGCACCGGCTTTGAAGCCGGGCCTCCTGTCGTCGTCATCGTAAGGCCTCCTTTCGGGGTACTGGGGCCTTTTAGCGGGCCTCCTGTCGTAGGGTCTTCTCTCTTCGTAATCATCTTCAGGCTGCTCGTCTCTCGGTCTTGGACGGCGTTCGTATCTGAAAATATAAAAAAAATACCATTGAATCATTCTGTTACATATTTTTTTAAGATACTTAGTATGGATGGATTGTATGAAAGGTGATATGTGTAAGAAGGGAGTGATGACTGAAATGACGGCTGACAGAGAGGAATGGCAGAAAAACACATCTTGTAGCAAAATAATAAATAAATTTCTATAACATGATTTGATAATGTAGCTTTCCATTAGTTTTAAAATCAGTTCAGTAGTTTGGGCTTGAAAGCGTAAGCAATCTCCCTTCATAAAATATAGGATACTTCACTCCATTAACAACTATTAATTTCTCGGAAATTGACATTTTGCATGTAAAACCTGTTTTAGACCTACCTATCATCTTCGTAGTCATCGGCGGCGGGCCTCCTTTTCTTACCAGGCCTGCCCTGTGGCCTCGGTCGGGGTCTTCTGTAAGATGAAAAAATTACGTTATTTTCAAAAGTGTATTGATTTTAAACTTAATTTTAAACGTATCCGCTTCTATTGGCTGTTGCATGATGAGCCTATAACCTTCCTCGATAAATACGCTATCCAACACTAAAATCTATCTTCAATTTAAACCAGTACTTCCTGAGATTTGCGCATTCACACAAACCCTTCTGCTTAATAATATTAGTACCTGAAGATGCTCTGTTATTCAAGGCCCCAGATTTGCTCCATATACAGATGGGCTTCAAATTTGCTCCTATTTTATTCTTCTCATATTCTTTTTCTATGATATAAACCCTTCTGTTTTATAATATTAGTACCTATAGATGCTCTGTTATTCAAGGCCCCAGTTTTGCTCCACACACTGATAGGCCTCAATTTTGCTCTTATTCTTATTCTACCTTATTCTTACCTTTCTTCGTAATCGTAATCGTCACGATAATAATAATCATCATCGTAATAATCGTAGCGGTGTTGGGGGCGCCGGCGGGGGGGGCGTTGGGGGCGTGGTGTGGTGGTGGTCGTTGTGGTGGTAGTGCTGGGGGGTGGAGGGGGGGTCGCCGCTGTTGTAGCTTTGTAGAGGGCGTCGTTTCTGGAAAAACAAAAAATTGGTGTTAAAGAAAGTTATAACTATATAAATAATAATTAAGTTTAAGTTTAATTAGAGGACCCCTGAGGTGAAGGCCTCCTCCAGATTTTGCCAGGTTTCTCGGTCCTTTGCTAGTTCTAGCCATTTTTTACCAGCTACAAGTGAGATTTCGTCTTCCCAACGTGCGTGTGGTCTTCCGTGTTTGCGCTTCCCAAACGGACCTTTCCAAGAGGTCAGTCTTTTTGCCCACCTGTTGTTTTGCAGTCTTGCAACATGGCCCGCCCACTTCCATTTGAGTTTTTGTGCGTGAGTAAGTGCGTCAACGACTTTGGATGATGATCTTATTTTAGAGTGGCGGACTCTATACTGTTTTTTAATGTTCATCATGCTGCGCTCCATTCCTCGTTGGCATGTAGTGATTTTATTTTTCACGATATTGTTAAATTTCCACGTTTGGCACGCATAGGTCAGGCAAGGCAGCAGGTTTGAGTCCATCAATTTTTTCTTCAGTTCAACTGGGAGATCGCTTTTAAACACTTCTTTTATTTAGTTTAAAAGTTATCATAGTACAAAGTCAGCTTAGTTTGCAATCACATTGATCATTTATGAAAAATAACCCAGAATATTATTTACATACCTTCAGCAGCATTGACCTACATTAGTGAATTTGGCTTTATTTTTTTATATAGTCAGGGGTACCAACCTGCTGAAATAATTGGGGGAGTTCTTGCAGTCTACTTCGGAGGCGAAATGGCAGATGAAGGTCTTCTGGTCGAAGGCTGTGTAGTTGGCACACAGGAAGTCGTATCTGGTGCCGTAGAGACAGTGGTGGTATACCTGGAATAATCATCATCATCATCAGCTCATATACGTCTCCACTGTAAGAGCCCTCGCCTCTAAGGGTTTAGGCCATAGTCCACCGCCCGGGCCTAGTGCAGTACTTTAATATACCTTTTATGGCGGACTTTACATTTTGTTACTACTTCAAGTTTAAATGGTTGGAGCGATTTTAATCAAATTTGATATGGCGTTAGCTGACGCCCTGGATTAATACATAAGATACTAATTATCCCGGGAAAATTGAAGATCCCCCGGGAACGCGGGTGAAATCGCGGGGCATTAGATCGACCCAGTTCAAACGATTTGTCAACGACATAATATATATCGTCTCTTAGCTTACAATACCGCTCAAGTCGATATCGACATTTTCTATATTTTAAAGCCGTTGGATAGAGCTACTCATTGCGCGTCGAACCATGGCTCACATGATATAGATTTCAGTCGATAAGAGGCTATAATTCAAAAAGTAGTAACAGCGCGCAAGGCGGCTGGCCTTTTAAAATAAAATATTTTTTTCGTCTCCTGAAACTTTAAATGACTTATGCGGTGTTGTAAACTAAGGGACGATATTAAGATTAGTTTAGATTAAATATCATACCTGACATTTATGGACGACAGAGGCATAAAATCCATCATGGAGTCCGTCGCACTTGAAGTCTATAGTTTCCGGGGGGGGAACTGTCTCGTAGAATGGATAGGTGGATAGATTAAACCCGTTCAGCTCCCGGGGCAAGTTGGGGTCATAAACATAGTCTATTTGGGGAATCCCTGAGAGTTTTCTCGTTGTGTTCTGCTCGGCGCCTTCGGCTGTTGTTTCGGTCTGGAAAAGAAGTTTACAATTTGAGAATTAAGTTTATTTTTATTTTATTTGGCATACTTAGTACAAAATATAGACTAGAGCTTAAGTCTTAATCAGCTGTATATTATCTATTCTCTGTATAGTATCTCGACGACAGCCCGGTTGGCTTTGTCGTTAGTGACCCTGACTTTCAAGCCGCGGGCTGTGGATTAGAATCCCACCCAGGACAAACATTTGCATGAATATGTCTGTTTGTTCTGTGTCTGAATGTTAATTTATGTATGTGCTAAAAAAAAAAAAAGAAAAACGTAGTGTATCAGCTATCTGGTTACCACAACACAAGCTCACTTTGAAGCTTACTTTGGAATCAGATTGGCGTGTGTGAAAAATATCCCAGGATATTTATTTATTTATTTAGCATTAATAATTTAAGAAAAGTCTCTCAATTCCTACTAATATTATAAATGCGAAAGTAACTATGTTTGTCTGTCTCGTTTTCACGCAAAAACTTTGAACCGTTTTAAATACACAGATAGTCTGGAGCCGGAGCCTGAGAAAGGACATAGGCTACTTTTTATCGCAGGAAAATGTAAGATCTCTCGGGTATGCGGGCGAAGCCGCGGAGCGACAAGTGATTTACTTTTACAATACGGATGTAAAAAAAAACAACCAGTTTTATATATATCTCGATCATTCTGTGACGTACGGACACACTAGTCAAGGCGGTTCACTTTTCATTTCCTAGGCCATTTTGTTTTAAAACGCTTATAGTTTAATTATTTTTCACATCATCATCATCATCAACAGCTCATATACGTCTCCACCGAGGAGCTCGAGCCTCCCCTTACAACGAGGGGGTTTAGGCCATAGTCCACCACGCGGGCCTAGTGCGGATTGGCGGACTTCACATGCCTTTGATTGTGACATCTCAGGCATGCAGATTTCCTCACGATGTTTTCCTTCACCGAAAGCCAGTGGTGTGAATCCGTACGTAAGTTTTTATAAACTCAGAGGTACGGGCCAGGGATTTGAACCTGCACCCTCATGATCGTGAGTCGGTGCGTTCCCAACTGAGCCACCACGGCTGTTTTTCACATATCTACGGCCAATCCGATTCTAATCTAAGCTGAGTTTGGGATATGGTAACCAGATAGCTGAAACACTACTATAAACTTTCCGGGGGATTTTCTATAATCCCGGAATAAAAAGTAGACTATTATTCTAGAATATATTCTAACTCTGTGCTAAATTTCATCGCGACCCGTTCAGGCGTGAAAGAGTAACAGACATACTTTCGCATTTATAAAATTAGTAAGCCCAGATTATATGAATTATCACTCAGACATTGCACGAAAATGTTTGTCAAAAGTGAAAATCGAACCTACGACAAAAGGCTTGAAAGTCAGTCATTAATTACATAATACTTTATTCATATATGGATGCTGATAAGCAATAATGTGTCAACCCACAAACAATCGAAAACAAAGATTTTAATATATTTTTATACTGCATCACGTATTTAACATTCTAAAAAAGTGTTTCAAGTCATCTAAAACATAAAAGTACATAATAATGGATTTATATCATACAAAACGTCGTAAATCACATTATCTTTAAACGTCATTTTCTCAAAAACAAGTTTATGTGGGTTAACACATTATTGCTTATCAGCATCCATATGTCAAAGTTATAATTTAAATAATTTTTAATTTAACTCATTAAAATGGTTTCGATTTTTTGATTTATTATTAAAAACGAAATCGTGTCGATTCGGTTAATTAAGAATTTTTATTTAAATTAATATTTATATATTCATTTTATTGTCCTTTATGGCATTCATAAATATCAAGTTTTTTATTAGTTCTAATTAGGAGACTATATATGTGGTTTTTAGCTGATTTTGTTCGTTTTTCAGTATTTGCTTTTTAATAAATATCCTGGGTCATTTTTTCACACACGGCCAATCTGATTCCAAAGTAAGCTTCAAAGTGAGCTTGTGTTATGGTAACCAGATAGTTGATATACTACTTTCAAATACTTATATAGATATTAACATCCAGACACAGAACAGACATATTCATGCATACAAATGTTTGTCCTGGGTGGGATTCGAACCGACGACCCGCGGCTTGAAAGTCAGGGTCACTAACCACAAAGCCAACCGGGCTGTCGACATACATCATCTGTGACAATTTCAACTATCTCAGTAGTTATAACGGTTCATGAGTAGGATCCTAAAACTAATGTGAAAAATTTTTTTCGGTTCTTGATCACTTCATTACTTTGTATAATTTTTTTATTGTTTTTCTTATATATATTTAGTTTTCATTTATCTAGTTTATATTTGCCTAACTCATATTCTATGTGTTTGTATTCGTTGTTATTCTTCCTTGCATACGATGTTTATTTTTTCAACAGTTTTAATATTCAACATCTATTCATCTAAAATCTATGTTACTATATTTACTTAATGTTTTGTCTCTCTATTGGGGAAAAACTTGTAGTTGGCCTTTTCTTCTTTCTATTTTGTGTATTTATTGTTTTAGGCTGTAAGTTTTTCCTTTCAAAATAAAATAAAATAAAATAAAGGTCTACCTGAGGACCATCTTCAGGCTCTGGCTCCTCAGGAGCCGCTGTTGTGGTGGTGGTGCTCTTCGCGAAGATCAGAGACGTGGCTCTTGCAGCCGATGTGGTAGGCAATTCAGTTGTAAGAAGAACTGTTGCTATACCTGAAATGTTATAAATCATATGTGAATTAATCATTAATATTATAAAGAGGTGAAAAATATATGGGTGTGTATCTGTAAGTTTATGATGGATAAACTCAAAAACTACGGTGCCGATTACAGAAATGAATTCGCCATTGAAAAGCCACATTACCAGGGAGTAACATAGGCTATATTTTACCCCTGTATTCCCACGAGATCGGGTACTACGCGGGAGGAACCGCGCCGAGGCCAGTAGCTAGTAATAAATACACTCAAAACCTACAGTGCTGATTTCAAAATTTTTTCACTATCCTGGGACATTTACACACGGCTAATCTGATTCCAAACTAAGCAGAGCTTGCACTGTAACCAGATAGCTGAAATACTACATATACTACTTTAAATACAGTACACTACCTACGTAAGTACCTAGGGAGGCACTTATGTAGGTACTAGTGGCCCCCCGCGGTTTCACCTGCGTACCTTCGGATCTTCCATTGTCTCGGGATAGAATGTAGCCTATGTCCTTTCTCAGGCTCTAAACTATCTGTGCCTATCTGTATCTGTATTCTGTAGTTTTTGCGTGAAAGCGTGACAGACAGAGTTACTTTCGCATTTATAATTTTAGTATAGATTAACACTTAAACACAAATGTTTGTCCTGGGAGGTATTTGAACCCACGACCAGCTTGTTCTAAACAACCCAGTGATAAACAAAAACAAGGTTTTTAAATCTGTTGATATATTGTTAAGTGTTGAAATAACATTTTGATGAAGATTTTCCTTATTATTGACGAATTTGTTCCGAGAAGACCTTGGGGTAAAAATTGGCAATAAAAAGTGCATAAAAAGGTCAATATTTTATAATATTCTTCTGCTATTTAATCTGTGGTCAAACATGATTAAAAATATTATAAAAACACTATGTTTAAGTACGGTGTAAAGTTAAAATAAAAATGTATTTGTCTATACTAATATTATAAATGCAAAAGTTAATCAGAATGTACAAGTATGTATGGATGTATGTTTGTTACTCTTTCACGCTAGAACGGCTAAAGTTAGAATATGTTCTGTAACACATAGGGTGCTTTTTATCTCCGAAAAATGGACGAAACCGCGGGGAGCCACTAGTCTAATATTTAAAATTCTTGTGTAACAATGTTAGTTACCATATTCCTCCGAAACGGCTTGACCTAGTTTTATGAAATTTTATACGCATATTCAGTAGGTCTGAGAATCGGTTACTATCTATTTTTGACACCCCCCGTGATCACGGGAACGGGACCTACGCGGGTAAAACCGCGGGGTGTCAGCTAGTTTTATATAACTTAAGGACACCCAGTAATATGTTATTAGTCATAAAGTCGTTTAATTCCATATTTTAACATAATTTATTTGTATAAATAAATCTTTAAATGTTACGACATTTTAATAATCCTTGACTTTTCACGAGAATCTTCGCAGTTTCGCAAATTACTTTACGATTGCATATAGATGACGAATAATTGATAATATATAAGTAATTTATAAAGTTTAATGGTTATTTAGGTATTGTTTCATTTAATATATCAATAAATAAATATACTTGAATATTCATTATGTAATATTTATCACTAAATTAATAAAAACTAGATCAGAACAAGTGACAAACAGGTATCTATATATATAAAAAAAAGTCCTCGCCAATATAATAATATGAGCTATCTAATCTTTTTCCAAGCAGTAGTTTCAGAGCCAATTTAATACAAACAAACGAACAAAAAATCTATAATTTATTTTTTATAATATTAATGAAGACATACATTTGTACTTATTATTCGAAATATCTCTCATGTCACGCGATTTTACTTATGTTTTGTACCTTTAAAAAGAAACGTGTAGTCTAAAATATTGTTTATGAAACATAAAAAAAATATTAATTTTAATGTATTTTTTACCCTTACGTTGACAATACATACATTTTTATTGTCGTATAAGAAATTGTTAGCGTGTTTCGTGGAAGATAATTTAATTTGATTAACTGTTTTTACTACAAGCTGCCGAAGCGCGGTTTCACCCGCATAGTTCCCGTTTCAGTACGAATACTGGTATAAAATATAGCCTATGTTACTCCCTGATAAAGTAGCTTTCTATTGGTGAAATAATTATTAAAATCGGTTCGGTAGTTTCGGAGCATTTACAATACAAATAAACAAATATAAAATCTAATCTTTCCCCTATATAAATACAGTCAGTTATCTTATTTGTCATTTACTGCTTAAAAATACTGGATATTTACATAATAGGTATAAAACTAAGTCGCTTTCCGTCGTTAGTAGTAAAGCTACATTATTTAGGAGTAAAAAAGGCAATATTTGATCTCCATATTCTTACGGGAACACGGGTGGAACCGCGGGGTGGTAGCTAGTTTATACTTACAAAACAAACTGAAGCCAAGCCATCTGTGTCTTGAACGTTTCATTATGCCAGTGTGACCTGTAACAAAGGAAAATGCACTTTATTAAGTTGTCTTAAACAATTATCTAATATATAAAATTCTCGTGTCGCGGTGTTTGTGATTAAACTCCTCCGATACGGCTTTACCGATTCTGGTCTGAGATCCGGGCAACATCTATTTTTCATACTCCTAAGTGATCACGGGAACGGGACTACGCGGGTGAAACCGCGGGGCGGCAGCTAGTATTCCATAAATACATAAGTACTAGTATACGTAGTAATACTACGTAAAAATTTACATCTTTTTCCGAAAAATAGCGACACTAAAAGTATCAACACACACACAGGTATTAAGTACACCAATGTAGTATTAACACCAGAAATAAGCACAAACTCGCTATACCTGTAACTAGACTTACTAATCAAGTCAAAAATTCATTTAAGGGGCAATGTAAGTACTTATATTATTTTTACAAAAAGTGTGAAATAGCTTGTAGCGAGCATTTCACTGCCAAGGGTATTTTTCTAACAATTAATCTGATACACTATAAAAGCCCTTTTGATATAAAATTTTCTTCACTACCTGCTTAAATTTATAAATTGGTAAATCCTGAATATCTTTTGGTAGTTTGTTGAAGAAAGTTATACATTGCATTGATGAATTTTTGACTTTAGTAAGTCTAGTTACAGGTATAGCAAGTTTGTGCTTATTTCTGGTGATAATACTACATTGGTGTTATACTTAATACTACATAAAGCGATAATATGTAAGTAAGAACCAATAATGGTAAAAGTAACTGTGCATCGGTACAAGGACACTGCGCGTGCGCATGGCAAGGTCATCGACCCCCAGCCATCGCAATGCACTGTACTGCAATGAAGAACACAATACTGTGTACTAGTGGCTCTCCGCGGTTTTACCCGCGCGTACCCGAGAGATCTTCCATTTTCCCGGGTTAAAAAGTAGCCATGTCCTTTCTCAGGCTCTAGACTATATGTGTACCAAATTTCATATAAATCGGTTCATTAGTTTTAGCGTGAAAGCGAGACAGACAGACAGAGTTGCTTTTGCATTTAGAATATTATCGTAAGTGTACCAGTGATGGACAAGGTACCAGTAATGGGCAAAAATTAAAAGAAACATCTAGAATTCTGACATTAGCGAATGTTTTTACTTTGAGATCACTGTGACATAGACTTTAGACATCGAACTATCTAAGATTAACATTTTATTCAATTCAGTCAGGTATATGTACAAATTTGCGAGAATACAAAGTGTAAAGTCATTTGAAATTGACAACGACGGCTTTTCTTAAGGAAATCGTTAAGGCGGTGAGCAGAAAGTTTCACTTGTAAAATAGTATTGCTTAATTAAAATCAAAATTTGTTTTGTTTGATGTGTTAGCCATAAAATAAAGATAAACTAAGACTAAGACTGGGGTTTTCCCTGTCCAAGACTGGGTCACAAAACTACAACTTTTATTTGTCAAATTAATTGAGTCCAGCTTTGCCGTATCTCACGCGCAACACATTACAAATATTAAATAAGGACTACAGTTTCACTATATTCAGTGCTGAAGCTTTCACAATTTTGGTAATATTTCACAAAAACCAGTTTTTTTTTTCTTAAACTGGCCACCATCGGGGCATTTACCTTAGTTTGGATATTTATGCACTTCACTAGTGGTTCCCCGGGGTTTTACCCGCGTTCATACGACATATTGTCCTGGATAAAAAGTGACCAATGTGTTATTTCAGAACATATTCTGACTCAGTGCCAAATTTAGGAATTTAATAATTAAAGAGTAACAAACATACATCCATATGTTCTCAAAAACTTTCGCATTTTAATATTGGTAGAATTATAGCGGTGGTGGCTCAGTTGGGAACGCACCGACTCACGATCATGAGGGTGCCGGTTCAAATCCCTGGCCCGTACCTCTGAGTTTATAAAAACTTACGTGCGGATTCACACCACTGGTTTTCGGTGAAGGAAAACATCGTGAGGAAACCTGCATGCCCGAGATGTCACAATTAAAGGCATGTGAAGTCCGCCAATCCGCCCGCGTGGTGGACTATGGCCTAAACCCCTCGATGTTAGGGGAGGCTCGAGCTCCTCTGTGGAGACGTATATGAGCTGTTGATGATGAGGATTATAGGTACTAATTAACACGTTAAGTGCGAAGCGAGGCCTAAATCACCCCTGATGCAACTTCCCTGTGGTGCGGCAAGCAAAAAAGTGAATTTCTCTGTCGTGCGAATGGCATAGCTTTGGTTTGGTCCAGTGTAGGAAAGAGATAAATATATATTTGAGATCACTAATGGTTCCGGACTCGGTGGTGTACCTACCTTGGTACCGGATGTCTTAGGCCTCGTGCCGCACTGAATTAATATAATTTTAATGCAGTGCGGAACGAGGCTAAAACGTCCCATATCCCCCCTGACCTCGTACCGCACTCAACGCGAGCTTCCCGCGACCAGTGTTGTGCATCACGTCGATTGGAGATTGATTGAACCGCATTAAGATTTTCATATACAAATAGAAAGATAAACCTTATGCATAAACCGTAATCCATTATTTTCCAATAATAAGTCTGTAATAGGTGCCTCTTAATGGTATAGAATGGAACGCTTCGTGCGCGAGTCCGCCTCGCACTTGGCCGGTTTTTTTTTCTTTATGGCGCCTTCAAGCACAATTTAGATTATTTAAAAAAAATTTATCCTTTGATAGCTTTGTGTTGTTTTGCCAGATTTTGCCCTTAAAACGATCTAATGAGATATAATTGATCAAAATCGGTCAAGTCGTTGCGTAGTTAAGACAGTTTAAAAACGTCGATATTATTTTTCCCATCACTAATCGCAGCGAAAATTTGCCCTATTTCAGTGCGTTACGAGGTGTATAAGATCCCATATTTTGTTTTGCTAATAATTCCTAAACTAGCCATCAGATCCCGGGGCGACGGTGGATTAGGGTTCATCAATTCACTGTCTATATCAATAAGGACCAAAATTCTCATTTATCTTTGATTTCGCGCCAGAAAATGGATTTTAGTCTGTAAAAGGAGGTGGGGTCTAATAGACCGCGTGTCGCCCTAACGTCTGGTCACGGTACGGGCCGATTATACCTCGTGCCGCAGGAACGGAAAGTATGCAAAAATTGGTGCCGCAGCTAACGTGTTAATATAATAAATGCGAATGTGAGTTTGTTCGTTTGTTGAGCATTCACGCCTTCACGTCTTGTAGTGATATACACTTACATTTTCTTGGGATAATTGGTAGCCAATGTAATAATCCAGGTTATAAACTATCTGTGTTTAAAATTTCATTGAAATCCGTTTCGTAGTTATTGCGTGAAAGAGATACAAACATCCACACATACAAATTTTCGCGTTTATAACATTAAGTAGGATTAAATTGCTTCCGATGATCATCAAATTAAATACCCCGAGGTCATCACACCGGGGCTTTCGCCACTAAACCATCGCGGTAAAACTGTATGATTTCTATATAGTACACCCGTATTTAAGCATGTCTAATAGTGAAAGTGGGTAGCGAAGCGTTACCATTGCGATCCAACTGCGACGCTTCGCGCGTTTGTTTGTTTATCACGGCTAATCTAATATACTTTGTCATAATTGTACGTAAAAGACTGGTATGTAAACCACAGAGTGCTACCACCATGCTGTGCGGGACACATGAACGCTGTACGCGATGATATTTGTCGGCAGACTCGAAGTGGTCGCTAGTGAGGCGGATCTGTGATCAGTGTCTCGCGCGGCGCGGGCGCACAGTTATCCAGGCGACACCCTGCTCAGAGCGCTACCACCATGCTGTGCGGGACACATGAACGCTGTACGCGATGATATTTGTCGGCAGACTCGAAGTGGTCGCTAGTGAGGCGGATCTGTGATAAGTGTCTCGCACGGCGCGGGCGCACAGTTATCCAGGCGACACCCTGCTCAGAGCGCTACCACCATGCTGTGCGGGACACATGAACGCTGTACGCGATGATATTTGTCGGCAGACTCGAAGTGGTCGCTAGTGAGGCGGATCTGTGATCAGTGTCTCGCGCGGCGCGGGCGCACAGTTATCCAGGTGACACCCTGCTCAGAGCGCTACCACCATGCTGTGCGGGACACATGAACGCTGTACGCGATGATATTTGTCGGCAGACTCGAAGTGGTCGCTAGTGAGGCGGATCTGTGATCAGTGTCTCGCGCGGCGCGGGCGCACAGTTATCCAGGCGACACCCTGCTCAGAGCGCTACCACCATGCTGTGCGGGACACATGAACGCTGTACGCGATGATATTTGTCGGCAAATATAACTAATGACGATGTTGTAACACGTTTGACGCTTAATGCCTTATTTGTTTTCAAGCTACGAAATGTACAAATTTTAAAATGTCTATGTCGTAATTTGACATATTAATGACACATGTCTATTTTTAGCATCATAGATAATAAACAAGAGAATGGATTTACCATCTGTCTGTATTAATTAAAAATAATGTCTGAATTTGTTGCTAAGCGCAAAACCTGATAACTATATCCTAGGTCATAGTTTGACCGATTTGGACAGTACTTTATTTCAATATTTGTAACGGATGAAAATCCTAGGAAATTTCTCACACACGGCCAATCCGATTCCAAACTAAGCAGATCTTGTGATATGATAACCAGATAGCTGATATACTACATAAGTACATATACTACATTGAAATACATACTTATATAGATACTTACATCCAGACACAGAACAAACAAACATATTCATGCAAATGTTTGTCCTGGGTGGGATTCAAACCCATGACCCACGGCTTGAAAGTCAGCGTCACTAACCACAAAGCCAATCGGGCTGTCATATAAGATAAGTTTAAGTAGATTTTGAAACATGAGTAAAAGCGCACAGCAGAGGTAGTATAGACACAAAAAAGAGTCACTAACTAAATATCTTATTACTCTTTTCAAACTGAATTAACAATTTGAGCCCAATATTATAATTCACGATACTATTGGGGCCACCGCCTCTTTTGTAAGAAACATTTTTTTTACCATCCGTCAACAATAGATGTAGGTCCGCGCGACCGAAGCACGTCTGTCCGTCTGTCGTTGCATAACTGTAGAAGTCTGTTACGTGATTTGGAATTATTATTTATTGATTATATTCTATTGGCGAAGAGTTATGGTGGCTATTTTAGTGCTACCTATTTGAATTTTACAAGTTTCTCGCTTGAGTTTATATTTTAAGCGCGATATGTGAAGCACGTATTTATACCGGATACGTAAAAGTTATGTAGCTGTTTCTGTCTATTCAAGATATATTGACGGTGGTTTTCCCTGTACTTTATGCTTTTTGGTAGCACTTGTGAATACTCATTGTCCTTCTTACTTATTTGGTTGAGTGTGGCCATGTGAGACAAAAATATCTACTCGTTTAGTAAGAGATTTCTCCTTTGGAATGAGGCAGTTTCCTGTAATTAACGGCGACTAAATTGTGTTATATTTATTATTAATTCTTGTGCATATAAATTAGCTTTAAGTAGATAGATATTGTTAAAATGAGTGACAAAGTAACTTAGTGAATAAGCTGTGTACAAAAACTATACTAGAGCTTAAAATTAGCTAACTTTGACTTTGAGTATTGAATATTAGAATGGTTAAAAGATCAAAGTTTACTGCATTTCCTAATTAATTTTTGTTTTATCTATAGTAAAATTATAAAGAAGGAAGATAAGATTTTTTATTCGATTATTATTTGTATTGAATAGGATCCGAAACAACTGTACCTACTGATCTGAATAATACTTTCATCTATACTAATATTATAAAGCGGAAGATATTTTTTTTGTTTGTTTGGTTGGTTGAACGCGCTAATCTCAGGAACTACTGGTCCGATTTGAAGAAAGCATTTCAGTGTTAGATAGTCCATTTATCGGAAAAGGCTATAAGCTATATTTTATTCCTATATTCCTACGGGAAAGGGAATTATGCGGGTCAAACCGCGGGGCGGAAGCTAGTCTATAATAAGCTACATTGTTTGTGAGTGTTATACACTATATTTCATCACTGTATTCCTACGGGAACGGGAACTACGCGGGTGAAACCGCGGGGTGGATACTAGTATACCTATTATAAAAAATGAAATTAGAAAGCAAGCATATAAAACCCATTCTTTGGGAATAGGGCGGTCAGTAACAGATCGTACTTTAAATAATACTAGCGGAGCCAGCAGACTTCGTTCTGCCCACCAGCGCCTCCAACCGGGTCCAAATTGATGCATTATACATAAAAACCTTCCCCATGAAATACTCCGTAATTTGGTGAAAACCGCATGAAAATCTGTTCCGTAGTTTTTGTGTTCATCGCGTTCAGACAGACAGACAGAGGCGGCAGGGACTTTGTTTTATATACATATCTATATACCTACTTCATAAACAAATTATTATCAATTTATTATAAGTTGAATTATGAAACCTGTGAGCACTTACTATTGTATGCAAGATACCTTTTCACAAGAATAAAAAAAAAACCTATTAATAAATACGCATTTTTGTGTAACAAGACTTTAAAAAGACACTATTGTATTGTTATTTTTTTTCATACAACATAATCATATTACATGTCAAATTGACATTAAAAAGTTTAACTGTTAACATTATTTTTGACACATGTAAACCAGTCCAAGGTTCTGAGGCCTACGACCCCATCAAACGTGTATTCCCACTAGGTTAGTATGTAACTAACCTACTTTACAAAAAAGGTGTAATGAGTTACTCAATCCTTTTAAGTGTTGCGAGACACTGTTTTGAATGTATAAGCAGTTTCTACCGTTATGTTCTATGTACCCTAATTGTACGTGTGAAAACAATGTTAGACATAATCTACAAGTTTATATGACTTGTTGGTCTATTGTAGTAGCGCTCTGAGCAGGGTGTCGCCTGGATAACTGTGCGCCCGCGCCGCGCGAGACACTGATCACAGATCCGCCTCACTAGCGACCACTTCGAGTCTGCCGACAAATATCATCGCGTACAGCGTTCATGTGTCCCGCACAGCATGGTGGTAGCGCTCTGAGCAGGGTGTCGCCTGGATAACTGTGCGCCCGCGCCGCGCGAGACACTGATCACAGATCCGCCTCACTAGCGACCACTTCGAGTCTGCCGACAAATATCATCGCGTACAGCGTTCATGTGTCCCGCACAGCATGGTGGTAGCGCTCTGAGCAGGGTGTCGCCTGGATAACTGTGCGCCCGCGCCGCGCGAGACACTGATCACAGATCCGCCTCACTAGCGACCACTTCGAGTCTGCCGACAAATATCATCGCGTACAGCGTTCATGTGTCCCGCACAGCATGGTGGTAGCGCTCTGAGCAGGGTGTCGCCTGGATAACTGTGCGCCCGCGCCGCGCGAGACACTGATCACAGATCCGCCTCACTAGCGACCACTTCGAGTCTGCCGACAAATATCATCGCGTACAGCGTTCATGTGTCCCGCACAGCATGGTGGTAGCGCTCTGAGCAGGGTGTCGCCTGGATAACTGTGCGCCCGCGCCGCGCGAGACACTGATCACAGATCCGCCTCACTAGCGACCACTTCGAGTCTGCCGACAAATATCATCGCGTACAGCGTTCATGTGTCCCGCACAGCATGGTGGTAGCGCTCTGAGCAGGGTGTCGCCTGGATAACTGTGCGCCCGCGCCGCGCGAGACACTGATCACAGATCCGCCTCACTAGCGACCACTTCGAGTCTGCCGACAAATATCATCGCGTACAGCGTTCATGTGTCCCGCACAGCATGGTGGTAGCGCTCTGAGCAGGGTGTCGCCTGGATAACTGTGCGCCCGCGCCGCGCGAGACACTGATCACAGATCCGCCTCACTAGCGACCACTTCGAGTCTGCCGACAAATATCATCGCGTACAGCGTTCATGTGTCAAAAAATATATATTATATAGGTTGTAAGTTTTGTCTTTTAATCGATATATTGCATCTTTGAAACCACAAAGAATATTTGAAAGTCTTATTTTATCGTTTTCAAGAAATATGCGTGAATATGTAATGCCTTTGTGTTTAGAACAAAGGAAAATAAAGTGAGTGCAAGGTTAAAAAACTTTTGACGCGATTTGAATAATAATGACTCAATAAATATTGATATCATGGTTTATTAAAAATGACCTTTATGTGTAACATAATAAAGTGTTATATTTTACTGTTTTTAATAAACAAGAATTGAGTTATATACTAGTAAAAAGTAGGTACCTAAACGTTATGACCTCAAAAACTACTGAACGGATTTTCTTACGGTTTTTGTCTATTGATCTAAATTGATTCATGAGAAAACATTTTAGGGAAAATTAAAGATCCCCGTAACGTGGGCAGTAATTTAATAAATATTATTTATTAAAGTCTATCTATAGATTAATAGTGTATAGCTTTTAGTAGATACTTCTGCAGCATGATGACACATACGAACTCATATTACCGGTTTTTGATGTATTAAAATATGCTGGAAAATAATAAAAATCGCTAAATGGATGTATCTCTAAATGTCATCGCTTAGGGTACCGCAGGTGTTATAGAGACTCCATAAAAATAAGTTTAGTAATTATTTATTTATTTAATCAGACACATTAACAGTGCATATATTAAATACTAAAAAAGCCGTAGTGGCATAGTTGAAACGCACCGGCTCACGATTATGAGGGTGCAGGTTCAAAACCATGGCCCGCACCTCTGTGTTTAAAATAACAACTTACGTATGGATAAGGGAAATCAATTAGTCTTTGTCTATTTGTTCTGAGTCTGGATGTAAACATATACAAAAGTAGTATAACAGCTATCTGGTTACAGTACAAGCTCTTTTTAATTTGGAATCAGATTAGCCGTATGTGAAAAATGTGTTATTTATTTGTATAAAGAAAACTTTATATCAAAAGGGCTTTTATAGTGTATCAGATTACTTGTTAGAAAATGACCCCTGGCAGTGAAATGCTCGCTACAAGCTATTTCACACATTTTATAAAAAATCACTATCTAAGTTGGTATATGAAAATAGTAATTACTGAGTTTATTGCCGGCTCTTCTCAGTAAAAACAACTTTGAGAAGCGAGTATTAATAGTTACTATTCATAAGTGCTTGTCAAGGCCTATTTGAATAAAAAATATTTAAATTTTGATTTTACTGTAAATGATTTGTAAGGAACCCTTAAATGTAATTCAGATTCGCGCTAACCTCTGTCGAAACAAATTAAATATGGCGTTATGGCAAATGTCAGAGTTTGTTAAATAAAATGTGAAACTGTGGGATATAATAACGGTTACCAACCTAGTATTTTGTAACAGAGTAATCTAGTATAACGGCTAGTATCCATTGTTATACGATACCTAATCTTACTAAGTACTAGTCCCGTTACATCACTAATTATAAGACTCTGTCTTCTCGCGGTTTCACATGTGTTCCTGAGAGATCTTCAATTATCCCGGGATAAAAAGTATCATCATCTTTTCCTATTATTCTTTATCTATGCTATCTCCTCTGACAACGAGGGGGTTTGCGCCATAGACGTTCCAATTAAAGGAATGTGATTTTTTTTTATATTTGATGTTTCGTGTGTCAAGCTACATTAGTTTGGAATCAGATTGGCCGTGTGTGAAAAATATCTAGGGATAATTATTACTCAAAATACCATGACAGAAGCTTTGAAATAAATTAAATATGAGCCACGTTAATATCGTAAACCAATGGAAATAAACAAACTTACACAACCGTCAAGAAATTATGATTATTACGAACCGGTAGGAGCCGGGTGTAAAAACTAGTATAGCTA
This sequence comes from Thyatira batis, assembly GCA_905147785.2. Lineage (NCBI taxonomy): Eukaryota > Metazoa > Arthropoda > Insecta > Lepidoptera > Drepanidae > Thyatira > Thyatira batis. Next base: position 1,121,980 of record LR990512.1, on the reverse strand, counting down.
CCTACCAATTAACGGGGCATTTATATAAATGTTGTAATAATTGTTTATTGTAATTAAAATAATTGTTAATTTAAGTATTATTGAGTTACCGGTTCTTTTAATAGTATTTAGAATTTTTTTACGTAATATAAAGTCATTAAAATGCATTATCTAGATTAGTATAAATCTATATCTAGTTACTAATAAATAACTGGGTAGTTTGTTTTGTTAAACGAGCTTATTTCTGAAACTAGTAATTCAAATTGAAAAATAATAATGTTAGATTATTTAGAAATAGGTCCTGAAAATAGTTAATTGCCTAAATAATTCCTTCGCCATTGGAAAGCTACATTATCAGGGAGTAACATAGGCTATATTTATCCCCCTATTGCTACAGGAACGGGAACTACGCGGATGAAACCGAGCGGTGGAAGCTAGTCCTACTTACTACTACAATTAATAATGCGAAAGTTTGTAATAATGTATGAATGTTTGTCACTCTTTCACCCCAGAACGGCTGAAGGTTTCGCGGTGAAATTTGGCTCAGAGTTTGGCTACTTTTTATCCCGGGAAAAATTAAGATCCCCTAAGACTGCGAAGAGTGACTAATAGGCTATATTTACCCCCATATTCATACGGGAACGGGAACTACACAGTGACGGATTAACCCTTAATCAAATTAAGCTATTGCCTAGCTAGGGCATCACGTCTCGGCGACAGTACGATCGCCGCAACCTCCCCCTAAGCGGTGGTGACCAGCGGGAGACGGGCGCGGGGGACGTCCACTCCCGCATTGCACGGTGCACCACCGTGGCCGGAGGGAATGACCGAGCACTCGCAGTCATTCCCAGACCCCTGGGGGTCAGAAACAGGGGTCATTCAGGGGGACATGAAGGGCCCGCCGAGAGGGCGGACGGTCTTCGGAGGGGGACTGGACGCAAGGGCTGTGCCGGATTCCCATTCCCCCTTATCACGTCGCACCAAGGGCATCACGTCTGGGGGGGCAGCAAATAAATGAAATACGATTTGGTTTTTATTGTTGTCGCACCTCTTCCACTTCTAAGGATGTACATCTCATCATCCAATTTTACATTAAACTAATGTATTTAGGCGGTAAATGTTTAAGGAGGATAGGGGGGCCCACTAGCGTGAATTGCTATGGGCATGAAGTAGTCTTAATCCGTCACTGGAACTACACGGATGAAACCGCGTAGAGCGACTAGTATTAGATAATACAAAGTGATGTGATAACAATAGTTACCTATATTATATAAGCATCGAGTAAGAAGTGAGCCGAGTGGCCATTGAAACCGGCGATGGTTAATTATAACCACTTGTCTGTGTGTAGTGTTGTAATACTTCGGTTTTTCGGTCAAGTTTTCGGTAAATGTTTACCGAATAATAAAGTATTTGATAAATAGATGTACTTCAAATGTCTAAAGTAAAAATTGGAATTTCATTTTGTATTTATTAAATATAACTTACTATACTATACAAGTGGTTCCCCACAGTTTCATCCGTGTTTCCGGCAGATGTTCCAGTATATGTGTTAATCAAGATTATAAACTATCTGTGTTTAAAATTTCAGCCAAATCTGATCAGTAGTTTTTGCATGTAAGACTTACAAACATCCATCCATACTTACAAAACTAACGCATTTATAATATTAGTAGGATTTAAATCCTAGATCAGTGTCATCTCTATAAATGATTTTAAAAATTTATTAAACCGAAAGAAACAAAAAAATATAAAACTCAAATACCTACAATAGTAAAACATTACACATAATTTACCGCTTTAATTACAATATTGTGGAACTCGAATAAATATGATCGTATGAATATAATACTTATACATTTGACCGAAAAATTCGATCAAAGTCAATGGCAATAAAAAATAATACAACACTAAAGCATAAAAAAAATGCTCTATCTATTAGATTATTCACTTTTGACGTTTAAAAATATCAAAGAAATATAACCTTTATTACTTAAGCATAAGCTTCTCTTAAAAAAAGTTTTTACATATGATTCTTATTTCTAAGCAATAAGAGTCACTTCCTTTGACATCAAAAGTCAAAGTGCTATTTCTGCGCGTGCGCAGGTGTAAATTGTTATTATAAAATTTGAACCTCGAATGTATGGACGGTGACCTTTTTACCTACTTCTATTATGGTTTGATATACAGTGTCGCCCGGCGGCTTTGGTCGCTTTGAATTGATAATTTTCAGGGCAAAAATAGTCTATATAAATAGCCACACTAAAATTATTTGTAACTGTTAATAAGGATACAAGATACATCATCAAATAGTTTATTTAATAATTTTCTGGGATATTTTTTGCACGACCAATCTGATTCCAAATTAAGCAGAACTTGTGTTATACGAGTAGGAACTAGACAACTAACGCCCGATGTTAATAATAATCTATCTCCTATCCGAGAGTAAAACCAACGAGTTGTCAAAATGGACGGATAGCTTATTGGCAAGCAAAAACTATCATTTTCGAACAGATTCGATCGATCGTAGATCGAAGATAGATTGATTTTAAAGCTTCACCCAGAAAATGGATTGATATATCAATCTTAGAGAGCAAAAATGGATCAGGATTGATTTATTGACATCGGGCGTAATACTACATATAATATTATGAATCACGTGCTTATATAGATATTTTCATTCGAACACAGACTAAAGTCTGAGGTGGTAAGCGCACAAACCCTTAAAAGTGTAATTTTTTAATATGAATCATCTTATGAATACCATGAAGGTTAACTTATGTAACCCAATGTTACATAGATTTTGAGATAAAAGTTTAGTAAAAAAGTTATGACTTTTTATTCATAAAAGACAGCGATATGATATCTTTAGTCTCGTTAGTACTTTAACCACTTGTTTTGTATACATGTTTGCGAACACAGCATTTAATTTTCTTTAGGTTTTAGGATATGCGCGTATGACCTAACATACTTAGGTTATGCAATGCTATATTGTTGGTTATTTTATTGCAACATTACCGTTTGCAATTGCAGACATAATATTGTTTGAAATAAAACGATTGTATAACAAGAGACTGTTTCCTTTCATTGCACACCATTTTGAGGTCACATCGAGTCTGCCGACAAATATCATCGCGTACAGCGTTCATGTGTCCCGCACAGCATGGTGGTAGCGCTCTGAGCAGGGTGTCGCCTGGATAACTGTGCGCCCGCGCCGCGCGAGACACTGATCACAGATCCGCCTCACTAGCGACCACTTCGAGTCTGCCGACAAATATCATCGCGTACAGCGTTCATGTGTCCCGCACAGCATGGTGGTAGCGCTCTGAGCAGGGTGTCGCCTGGATAACTGTGCGCCCGCGCCGCGCGAGACACTGATCACAGATCCGCCTCACTAGCGACCACTTCGAGTCTGCCGACAAATATCATCGCGTACAGCGTTCATGTGTCCCGCACAGCATGGTGGTAGCGCTCTGAGCAGGGTGTCGCCTGGATAACTGTGCGCCCGCGCCGCGCGAGACACTGATCACAGATCCGCCTCACTAGCGACCACTTCGAGTCTGCCGACAAATATCATCGCGTACAGCGTTCATGTGTCCCGCACAGCATGGTGGTAGCGCTCTGAGCAGGGTGTCGCCTGGATAACTGTGCGCCCGCGCCGCGCGAGACACTGATCACAGATCCGCCTCACTAGCGACCACTTCGAGTCTGCCGACAAATATCATCGCGTACAGCGTTCATGTGTCCCGCACAGCATGGTGGTAGCGCTCTGAGCAGGGTGTCGCCTGGATAACTGTGCGCCCGCGCCGCGCGAGACACTGATCACAGATCCGCCTCACTAGCGACCACTTCGAGTCTGCCGACAAATATCGTCGAGTAGTTTCGCTAGTATATTGAATAGTTTCCGTTCAAGGTTATAAGGTAACCGAAGGATGTGCAAGTAAAAGTAGTCATAGGTATTCGAGTGACTATAAGAATCCGGTTGTATGTGTGTGTGACCTTGGGCATGTGGTCAGTTGTATGAAGGTCGACTAGGTATTGACCAAATACCAAGAAACATGTAGAATTCAATGTTTTATTTTATTTATTGTGGATTAACTTCGCCGTACGACATTTTTGCTTCAAAGAGTTACGTTTATATTGTCTCTTGGTTAAATGGACTGCTTTGATATTTTTATCAAGAATCTATATATATAAAACAAAGTCCTAGCCGCCTCTGTCTGTCTGTCTGAACGCGATGAACAGAAAAACTACTGTACAAATTTTCCTGCGGTTTTCACCAAATTACGGAGTATTTCATAGGGTAGGTTTTTATGTATAATACATCAATTTGAACCCGGTTGGTGGCGCTGGTGGGCAGAACGAAGTCTGCCGGCTCCGCTTGTTATTAATAAGTTGTTTTTATTAAAGACATTTTAACAAGTTTACAAATAAATGTTCTTGTTTATTTATTCCGTTGTTTATTCTGTTATTTTTTTATGTTTTTTGAACTTGCGTCATCTAATAAAGGCAATATAAATCTTTAAAGTTTAGTCAGAATATTATTATGGTTAAAATAATAATAAAAGTTGAACGACCGTCCATCTACCATTGGATTGACTAACAAACGAACAGAAAGTTTCCTTTTGATATATTTATTACATAAATTTGAATAATGTCATTGATTATTCTGTTAAAATAAGATTTATGATGTTATTCAGTAATTAATTGTGATTTATCTACTAATTTATTTTTTTACGCGTTCTGGTGTTGCAAGCGTCCATAGGCTACGGTAACCGCTTCCCATCATTTGCCACCTTCTATATATAAAACAAAGTCCCCGCCGCCTCTGTCTGTCTGAACGCGATGTACACAAAAACTACTCAACAGATTTTCATGCGGTTTCCACCAAATTACGGAGTATTTCATGGGGAAGGTTCTTATGTATAATACATCAATTTGGACCCGGTAGGTGGCGCTGGTGGGCAGAACGACGTCTGCCGGCTCCGCTAGTTGTAGTATTAAAAATACTTCAATTTTTACTGTTATAAAAAAGTGTCATAAAGTTTTTAAACAAACGCCGTCATGGGAGCAAAGTGACGTAACCACAATTTTCTCAATTTCACAAACTCTCATAACAAAATAGCTACCGTGTAACTATAGATAAGTTAATTATGCTTAAACGTTTTATATTCTTTATACGACATATTACAATTAGACATTTTATTTACTTAGATTTGAATGATATTTAATAAAACCGAATTAAATTTAAAACTTCCACTGTTTAACGAAAAGCGGATTACTAAGAACTAAGTGTTAATTCATAACATTTTCTATCTTCATGTAAATTTTTTTCTAAATTCCTCAAGCCATTGTTGGGTTTAAGACCTCATACGCACGTGAGTTTTTTTAACGTACGGTAAAAAAGCGTTCGTACACATAAAAGGCATTCCCAAGTACTAATGTGTATAATGTGCTCTATTTCCAACGCCCAAAGTTGAAAATGCAACACCGCTCGATAAAAAAGCGTCGCGTTTTAAAAACGCTGTCGTGTGAACATAAACACGGGAATGCATTTGCTGTATTTGAACGCTTTTTTAACGTACGGTAAAAAATTGGTTACCTGTAAAGTCGGTATACGGGCGAAAGTTTTACGTGACAACGACTTTGAGTGGTAAAATAATTTTAATGTGAATATTCATTCGTATAGTAGGAAGAAGGATGAAATAATAGTAACAATTTAAAACATAACGTCACGTAACGTGAGCGGAGCGTAACTCAGTTTCTTGAAGTGTCACCCGGCAAACCAATTTATAAGACGTTGTCACGTCAAAAACTCTCGTGTGCATGAGGGCTAAGAGCGAGGCCCCATTGGTGCGTTGCGCTGCGTTGCGTCGGGATGCGTCGACGCAGCGTCGACGCTGCGTCGTTTTCCATACATTTTTTATGACTTGCCCCATTAGACCGTTGCGTCGACGCGCGCGACGTTTCAACGGATCGACGGACAAGAGACAAAGCGGGGGGGAGGGTGATGCGCTGCGTTGACGGAGCTCCGCTGCGACGACGCACTGCGATCCACTGCTGGGTGGACTGAGACACAGCCGCGACGGCGAGCATACCCTCTTGCGTTGCGTTGCCGCAGCGTCAACGCAACGCAGGTGTGGCATACAATGCGTTGTTCCGTTGCGACGACGCGACGCAACGCAACGCAACGCACCAATGGGGCCTCGCTCTAAAGGTAACAAACATAGATAAGATTTTTCTTAAATAATGTTTTTTTTTAAATGAATATTTCTCAAGTCACCTTCTAACCGTCTGTTCTTTTGACATTATCATAAAAATAGTAATAAAACAATCAAAATATCGCCTCTTAATATTAACTGTGTAGTTTTTTAATGTTATTATTGCGTGGGCGGTATATAAATACCTATTTTGACCTTTTCAAATAGATTGGACACATAAAGTTGCTAGTTGAGATGTTTTATAAAGGTTAAGCAATTATATGGACATATTTAGGTTTCAGTTTGGGTTTAATGTGTTAGTTGGTGGGATATAAGTGACATTTTAGTGGTTTGAAGATAAGAAGATTCCTAATTCAATGATTTAGGTACCTACTATAAAATTATCTGATTTTATAGATTAGCTATCATTAAATGGTTGATTTTTCATTCCAATATTTTGAATCAATTTAATAATTTTTTTTTGTTTGTGATATGGGCAACTAATAAATAATAAATATTGGAACAAGAATTTTATATTATAAAAGTAAAGTTTCTTAATTTATTTACAATCAAACAACGATTTAATTAATTTATTTATTAACCAAATATTTCTATATTTAACTCAAAGAAAAATATCGAAGTAAAATACTTAACATACTTTTTATTTTACTAATTGGCAATACATAAATAGAGCTTTTTGCTCGTTCCTTTACACTAAAAATGCTTGTATACCTAAATATAAATATGGTACTAAATAAACAAAAACATATTTATCTTACTCACAATGCTCAGGTTTATTTTTTTCTCTTTTAAAAAAGACAGGAATCCAGAGATGCACCAACAAGTTTTTTAAAAAAAGAGGTTCAATGCTCTTTATATATAAATTAATTTACATATTAATGGCAAGAAATGGGTTTGAGGTTATGTTTAAAAAAAAATAACCGTAAGGAGTAAGGACTACATATATCTTAAAGCACCGGTTTTAATATTTATTCCTTAAAACACGTCTCACTTGACATTTGAGGATGACATTTAAAATAACACTCTGTTGCTTTTAAAATAAAGTTTTGTTTTAAATGGTTTGTTATAATGATGATGCAAATTTTGCCTCGTCTTAAAACGTCACATTATTTTTAATTAATCATCAAAAATATGCCATATTTGGATTCAATTTATTTTATTTTATACATAACGTAATGTAGCCTATATTGCCTGTAACATATTTTTCATACAAGTGGTTCCCCACACCCGCGTTCCCGGGTGATCTTCAATTTTCCCGGGATTAAGAGTAGCCTATATGTCTTAATCCTAATGTGCTAATGAGTAGTTATGATATTAAATCATTTGACGAGTACACATTGTAAAACCTTTATGGTAGTTTTATTTAAAAAAACTGTTATCTTGTATTCGTAATTATAATATAATCTACATTAAATCCTACCTTTTTGATAATTTGACGGCTGCCGAACGTGGGTTCGAATACCATCAAGGACAAGCATTTGTATACATGACTATGTCTGTTTGTTCTGTGTCTAGATGTTAATATCTATATAAGTACGTATTTAAAAGTAGTATATGTAGTATATCAGCTATCTGGTTACAGCACAAGCTCTGCTTAGTTTGGAATCAGATTGGCCGTGTGTGAAAAAATATCCCTGGATTTTTAATAAAATTATTTATAATAAAAAAAAGAATATATAATTACCAGTTTAAACACAATTAAACACAAAACCAACACCGGTATTGTACAACAAACAATATCGATTATGAAATCAATTCTCTCGTAATATAAATCATTTTGAAAGCTACAGATTATCTGTATCGAATCGTTTATATCGATTACTAAATGTTCGAGGTCGATTACGTCGAAGTATCGAGTTCTGTCGCGTTGCTTTTACCTTTTGTACCTACATTGTTGTAATTTAGATGAGAATTAAACCGACTTTGACGACAGTTAGTTCTGTTTTTATATAAGGATAAAAGTTTATTACCATAGAATGTAAATTAAGGTAGAGTAAATATTTGAATCTCAATATTATTTGGCTTCGTGGTTAGTGACCCTGAGTTTCAAGCCGTTGGTCGTGGGTTCGAATCCCACCCATGATAATATTGTATGCATGAATATGTCTGGATGTAATTAACTACTACTTTTAAATGCATAGGTACCTACTTATATTTAAAAGTAGTATATGTAGTAAATCATCTGTCTGGTTACCATATCATAAGCTCTGCTTAGTTTGGAATCCGTGTGTGAAAAATGTCCCAGGATATTTTATTATTTATTATAAATGCAAAAGTATGTGAAAATATATGCATGGATATACGTTTGTTACTCTTTCACGGCATAACGTCTGAAGGAATCGAGAGTACAAAAATAATTTATAAATATTCTGGGACATTTATCACGCACGACCAATCTAATTCCAAACTAACCAGATAGTTGATATAATAGATTATGTAACTATTAAATAAACACCTTTTTTTATAATTTTATAATTTATTTAACGTTTAAAAAACTTAACAAGGATTTAGTTGTAAATATGTAGCTCTGAGAAAATTCCTCGGGACTCTCGGGTCAAATTATATAGGTATTTACATCCAGACACAGAACAAACAGTCATGCCCATATTTTTCCTAGGTTCTAAGCTAACCTACGACCAGGAGTTTGAAAGTCAGGGTCGACCACCACAAAGCCAGTTAATTGATCAAAATTAAGTAATAGAATGCTACCTAATTTACTTATAATTATGTGTCAAGGAATTTTTATGCAATAATTTGACTAATTACTTAACAAATAAGTAATTTAATAACAAGTATATATTGCATAGTAAAAACTAAATTAGACATTCCGTTAGAAAATATGATTAATGACTGTATATTAATATAACTTCCGCCCCGTGGTTTTACCCGTGTAATTCTCATACCCGTAGGAAAACGGGAATAAAATATAGACTATGTTATTTCTTAATAATGTAGTTTTTCTTTGGTGAAAGAATTATTCAGATCGGTCTAGTAGTTTCGGATCTATTTCATTAGAAAAAGTCAAATTTTTCCTCTTTATCTCTTTAATTAATACTAGCTTCCGCCCGGTAGTTTCACCCGCGCTGTACCTGTTCCTGCAGGACTATGGGGATAAAATATAGCCTATCTTAATCTCTGATAATGTATCTATCCATTGGTGGAAGTATCATTCTGATCGGTTCAGTAGATTTGGAGCAACTCAATACCAAAATAAAAATCTAATCTTTCCATTTATATAAGTGTAGTTTTTAGGTCATAACACTTATTGGTCAAATAATAGTTTGTCTTTATATCAATGAGGAAAGCTACTAGATATTTCGACAACATCTGGGGTCAAGTACTTACGAAAATCACTTTTAACTTTCACTTTTCAACCCTGAAGTTTTAATACAAATATTTAATAGTACGTAATAGTTTAGTAGGTATTTATATCTATAATATGTATTTAAAACTATTATATGTAGTATATCAGCTATCTGGTTACCATAACACAAGCTCACTTTGAAGCTTACTTTGGAATCAGATTGGCCGTGTGTGAAAAAATGTCCCAGGATATTTATTATTATTTATTAAGAACAGAATATTTGGGCTTTCTGAAACAATTCTGTCTAAAGTTTTTATCATCATAGTAATATTTAAAAAAAAAAAAAAACAAAATGGCGGAAATCCTACTAAAATATAAATGCGAAAGTTTGTGAGAATGTGTGGACGTATGTTTGTTACTCTTTCACGCAACAACGGCTGAAGGAATCGCGATGTTATTTGACACAGAGTTAGAATATGTTCTGGAATAATACATAGGCTACTTTTTATCTCAAGAAAATTAAGATCTCTTCAGAATGCGAGTGAAACCGCGACACCGCTACTAGTATAAAAAATCACGCTACATATTACTGTATTTATAATCCTGTAGTTCTAATTAAAGATATTTCTCGCCATAAAAAAACTAAAAATGTGACCATCAGACCTGTAACACCCTTCTAATATCTATACACATACCTATAAGGAAAATCACATTTTTACATACAAAAAATTCAGTCATCAGAAGGGGCCTTGCGGCCTTGACGCACGTTACGTGTACAATGAAATATGTACCTTATGTTAAATAAAATAATGATTAAAATACAACTCACCAAGTACTGAATCCAGTTTTGAAAATTCACAAATGTCACAGTTTTGTTTTTTGTTTGTTTTTTAATACATTAAAGTCAGTTCACTATAAAACACTTCACATTGCTGTCTCTAAAACAATAGTCCAAAATATTTATCCAAAATAATAATCGTAATAATAGAAAATAATATAAATAGCAATAGCGTAAAGTGCAAATTTAAAATATAAGAAAAAAAAGTCTTTTATGAATTTCGTTATTGTTTGGGTTATACCCCTCTCATTATTGGGTTCTTGCATTTAGTTTGGAAAAAAATATAGCCAATAGTCCTGTAACAATTTTTTTAAACATTAAATTTAGAATAACCAATTTAATAAAAAAAAACCCCATATAATAATAATCGAAAATAATACCAAAAAATTTTTCAACCTGTATTTAAATATACGTGTGAAAAATTAAATATTAAAGCTTCAAATAAATATTCCAATCAATATAACCTTATAAAATCACGACATTTCTAAACACTACCAGCATTAATACTACCAAGTTACTACAACTCACGCTTATTAAGACAATATTAGCAACATAAACCAAAACAATACAATAAAAAACCTTAACAATATAACATATTACGAACCTATTTAGTGAAATTTCCAATATAAATTACACTATTTTCACTAAAAGAATCACTAGAATGTTAACGCTGTCATCGTCTCGCGTTTCGTTGAGTACTGAGGCGACGTGAAGTCGTTTGTGGTGGGGTATAGTACATGGTAGGAAAGAATTTAAAGTTTAGAATGGCATGCCATAGTATAGGTATACTACAGTAGATTGAGTTTGAAAGCCGTGACTTGACTAATATGACTGTTTGGTTATGTTTTCTTAAATTTTTAAATAAAATCAAATTATTGTATAATATAATCAATCTTTAAAATTATGATATTTAAAGGCAATCAATGTAATATTTATAAACGGTTTTCTCGTTCAATGTATATTTCGTATATAATTAAGCACGTCTTTAGCTTGAAATACGTTTCTATCATACAGATTTTATTTTATTCATATTTTTCTTTATGACGATGATGTTATAGCAAATGTTAAAAAGTTTGCTATAAAATTGAAATTTTGTTGATATTTCATATAATATAACTTGTATATTTCTTTGTTAATCGCGCAAAATTATAATCCTACTAAAATTAAGTATGAATGCGAAAGTTACAGCCTTTCAAGTCACAAACCTTTGTGGGTTTTAATTGTTACTATGTTATAAATGCGAAGTAACACTGTCTGTCTCGCTTTCACGCTAAACCTACTCCATAGATAGTCGTCTAGAGCTACAGATAGTCTAGTCTAGGCTACTTAAGACCTAGTGAAACCGCGGGAAGCCACTAGTAATAAATAAAAATATAAATGGCTGTTCAAAAAATCAATGCTCAATTTCAAAGTTATTCCGAATAGCACTACTGTTTCAAATCAAACATGCACTGTGTCTTCACACAGCATAACGAAGGCCGTGTGACAGCCACAGTAATGTAAGGTTGCAGAAATCATGAATATTAACTATACACTAACTTAGTGTTTGTATAAACCATTTATGTCTGTCTGTCACTAGAGGAGACGCTAAAGTTGTCAAGGCAAATTATAAAAAAGTCAATCAAATAAATATCAAATAAATAATAGTAGGTATTCTTCTATCTATAATTCTACACTAACATTATAAAGAGGAAAGATTTGTATTTTTGTATGTAACGAATAAACTCAAAAAGTACTGGACCGATTTTAATAATTCTTTTTTCATTAGAAAGCTACATTATCACTGAGTAACATAGGCTATATTTTAACCCTGTATTCCCACGGGAACGGGAACTACGTGGGTAAACCCGCGCGGAGGCAGCTAGTATTCTATTTTTCAGTATGTAAAATATCCAATATTGGAAAGTATTCTTCTGTCTTCTAGTTATTATAAATAATAATCATCACACTAATATTATAAAGGCGAAAGTGTATTAGTATGTATGTTTGTTACTTCTCACGTCTAAACGGCTGAAGGGATTTTAATAAATTTGGTATGGATGGAGTTAGCTAACACCCTTGATTTACACACAAGCTACTTTTTAACCCGGGTAAATTTACAACCCCTAGGGAACGCGGGGAGTTAGGTACTAGTAGGTATATAAAATTCTCGTGTCGTAGTATTTGTGATTGAACTCCTCCGATACGGCTTTACCGATTCCCATGAAATTTTGTGTGCATATTGGGTAGGTCTGAGAATCGGCTACTATCTATTTTTGATACCAACCCCTGTGACGACGGGAACGGGAACTACGCGGGCCAAACCGCGGGGCGGCAGCTAGTAAATACATAAAAATCTAGACCTAAATGTTAAAGAAAAGTATATTACTTTATAACTCCTTATCATTCAAACACTTCAGCATAATATTGTATTTTTTTTCATTAATGTATTATAAATATAAGTACAATAAATCCCACTCTCCACTCTTCTCTGTTATTTGCCTTGGTGGGGCAGTCATAAAGAAAGGTAGATATAGAATTATAAGAAGATAGATTTGTCAATAACACATAGGCTACTTCTTATCCTGGGAAAATTGAAGCTCCCCCGGGAACGCGGGCGAAGCCGCGGGGTGCCGCTAGTATACAATAAGAGACCAATTATAACCGTAAAAATAACATTCCCCAAAGTAAAAGTAACTGTCATATCGTGCGATACATAAACAAACATTTCCTACGGAAAACGAAACTAGCAAATCAAATTAAGGAAACAGTTCACCCAGGAAGGAAACTCTATCCAACACGAAAACGCAAGTTTCAATAAAGGAAACGTATAGTTTCAACAAAAAAACGGTATGTGGGCAATTGGGTCAGGCATGAATAAACTGCATGCTTTAATTATTTGCCGAGTTTAATTAGCTTAGCACTGACCACAGGCTACGGCCTGTTGGGAACGCACCTACTCACATGAGGGTGCAGTTTCAAATCCCTGCCCCGTACCTCTGAGTTTATAAAAACTTACGTACGGTTCACACCACTGGCTTTCGGTGAAGGAAAACATCGTGAGGAAACCTGCATGCTCGAGATGTCTATAAAGGCATGTGAAGTCCGCACCGCACTAGGCGCGCGTGTGGACTATGGCCCAAAAACCCCCTAGATGTTAGGGGAGGCTCGAGCTCATTACTGGAGACGTATATGAGCTGATGATGATGATGATGACCACAGATCCACATCATTAGCGAATTAAATTTAACACATCTTTATTCAAATAGGCCTTTTCAAGCACTTAAGAACAGTCACTCTAAGGCTTGGTTTGGAAAATTGCTTTGGATGAGAAGAGCCAGCAATAAACTCAGCAAAAACCAAGTAAGATCTAATACTAATATATACAAATATCCTGGGACATTTTTCACACACGGCCAATCTGATTCCAAACTAAGCAGAGCCTGTGCTGTAACCAGATAGCTGATATACCACATATACTACTTTAAATACATACTTAAATAGATATTGGCATCTGGGTGTCAATATGTGTGTGTCCAGACACAGAACAAACAGACATATTCATGCATAGAAATGTTTATAATGGGTGGGATTTGAATCCACGAATATGACATCATAGTTATATAAAAAAACCATAACAGTAGCTCAATTTCGGTGAGAAAGTACATTATTTGCCTAATTATACGCTGTAAATAGTATTATAACTGTGAAATTACGTAAGTTTTCGCCATAAAAAATGGCCAATGGAGCTGTGTTTATTACTGCCTTGATCCGCGCAACTTCGTCGCTTGCCCGTTTTGACGTGAAACGTCTTTAAAATCGCGCCGAAACATACGGGTACCAGGTTTAAAAAGTGGACCGTAACGAAAAGGTCTATATCATCGTACCTTAATAATTAAAAATCGATTAATCTTAGAAACAAAAATGTGGTGTGAATATTTCACTTATATAGTCAGCTCGCTGTTATGACATTGAGTTCATTTGTTTTCATTTAAATCTTTTACTTTAAAAGCGATTCGCTAACATACACGTTTCACGTTAAAACCAACGGCCGTGTGCCCCGGCACAGCCCCACCCGATTTTTGTAACATTTTCTATCGATACTCCGCCCCTATTCGTCGTAGCGTTATGATATATACCTCATAGAATTCCTCGATAAAAAAAATCCAGGACAAAAATAGCCTATGTGCTATTCCATATTATACTCTAACTCTGTGCCAAATTTCATCCAGATCCCTCCAGCCGTCGTTGAGTGAAAGCGTAACAAAAATCCATATATCCTCACAAACTTTCGCATTTATAATATTAGTAGCATATTTTGTTCCGTTCGTATGTCCCATCCACCTACGTAAATAAATATATCTATACTAATATTATAAAGAGGAAAGATTTGTTTGTTTGTTTGTAATGAATAGGCTCCGAAACTACTGAACCGATTTCAAAAATTCTTTCACCTTTGGAAAGCTACATTATCCCCGAGTAACATAGGCTATATTTTATCCCTGTATTCCCACGGGAACGGGAACTACGCGGGTAAAACCACGCGGAGGCAGCTAGTACTAATATAAAGTTGAAGAGTTTGTTTGCTTAAACGCGTTACTCAGGAACTGCTGCTCCGATTTAGAAATTTTTTTTAGTGTTCGATAGCTTATGTATCAAGGAAGGTTATAGGCTATATAACATCACGCTACGGGCAATAGGAGCGGAGTATCATTGGAACATATTGGCAAAACGGGGAAGTTGTAACGCAGACAAAGTTGCGCGGATCAGATAGTATTTTAAAGATATCCATCTCTGAAGGTCACTGACACCATATTGTTCATATTTATAATTATTTAAGGAAAACACTTTTACTTAAATAATTGCATTGTTTAAGCTATAATTTGTTGTAAATTACTTTAAAAGATAGGGTACTATAATTGTGTACTACCTATTGTTATGTTGTATATAATAGTTATATGTAAAATATTGTTTAAGTAATCTCTAGATTTGAAATTGATAAGTACACATTATTGTATTAATTGCGAACAACAATTCAAAATCAAAATCTTTTTTATTCAACTAGGCCTCAATAAAGCACTTATGAATAGTCACTATTAATGCTCGGTTCTGAAAGTTGTTTTTTACTGAGAAGAGCCGGCAATAAACTCAGTAATTACTCTTTTCAAAAACCAACTTAGATCTAATAGATACAATAGTGATCTTTGCAGAAGTGTGAAATAGCTTGTAACGAGCATTTCACTGCCAAGGGTCTAACAAGTAATCTGATACACTATAAAAGCCAATTCACAAATAACTCAGCAATTATTCTTTTCAAAACATACTGACAAAAATAAACACGAATTAGCGAAATCGGTCCAGCCGTTCACGCGTGATGCTGTGACCAAGGGGAATAGGGATTCATCTATATTCCACACTAATATTATATTATATATATATTTATATCTGTTTGTTCTTTGTCTGGATGTAATTATTTAAATAATTATGTATTTAAAAGTAGTATATGTAGTATATCAGCTATCTGGTTACAGGACAAGCTCTGCTTAGTTTGGAATCAGATTGGCCGTGTGTGAAAAATGTCCCAGGATATTTATCCACAGATTAATTAATATCATGTCTCACAAAACAAATGCTTCCTTCTCTGTCTAATGATCAAATGAATTTCAATTACAGCAAGTCGCCTCGTGGACGCGACAGACTCATGAGCATTCAATAGAACGCACTTTCTATCTCACATTCATAATATTAAGCTAGGAAAGCGAAACGCATCGCATTTGTGTCCATACTTACAACGTGTGAAATAAACAAGGAATTCTGTAAGTTGTTTTACAGGGTCGGCTTCGCGTGAGTAACGCCCCTAGTGTTGCAAGTGTCCATAGGCTGCGGTAACCGCTTCCCATCAGACGGACTGTATGCCTGTTTGCCACTTTTGTGGTATAAAAAAAAGTTATAAAGAATAAATATCCTGAGACATTTTTGACACACGCCCAAAGTAAGCAGAGCTTGTACTGTGAATAGATAGCTGATATCTATATTAATTTTGTAAAGCTTATGACTTTGTTTACTTGAACGAGCTAATCTCAGAAATGACAGATCCGATTTGAACAATTGTTTCAGTGTTAGATAGCCTATTTGTCGAGGAAGGTTATAATCTATATATCATCACGCTACGACGAATAGGAGCAGAGTCCTAACCAAAAATATCGCAAAAACAGGCAAGTGACGCTAACGAAGTTGCACACTTGAAGTAAAAAAGTTAATATATATCTTGTGAAATTTTCCAGTCACTAAGCAGATTCCAAGCTAGCTGATAAATCATCAGCTCATATACATCATCAATAAGGAGCACGAGCTTTCTAACACCGAGGGGGTGTCCATAGTCCCGCGCGCCAAGTGCGGTGCGGACGGAACATGCCTTTAATAGTGACATCTCGGGCATGCAGGTTTCCTCACGATGTTTTCCTTCACCGAAAGCCAGTGCTATGAGGGTTAAACCACGGGACAGAAACTAGTTTGATATAAAATTATGTTTAAGTACTATCATTTCAACTCAGCTCACGATACACAACCCCACACTAATACACAAATCCGATTCCGTCCTCGCCGGCGAGGACCGTCGCGACGTCCCACCCACTCTCGTCTTGTTAGTGCGGCCCGTGCCGCAGCAACGACCCAGTCCGTTCCCTAAATAATCATGTCAAGTGAGTCCCCACTTCCCCCAGTGACGCCCTGAGCCGAGTCACGGTCCCGCAGGGGACACCCTCAGCGCTGTCGCTTAAATTTTTCCTTCGGTTGAGAGCGCTCTGCGCTCACCGAAAAAGTCCGCGTAACGGTGTAAAAGCCATCTGAGGCTGTCACCTGCTAGACCATTTAAAAAAAAAAAATAAGACGACCGAAGCCGGGGCCGGTCGCTGGTTGCATACCTACTAAAAAGCTACATGATATTCATAACATGAATTGTCATGTTTTATTACATCATAGTCTGTATTGCTGACACATAATACAACTTTATGTCTGTCTCTATGTCTACAGGTTCCGCCCCGCGGTTTTACCCGCGTAGTTTCTGTTCCCGTAGGAATACAGGGATAAAATATAGCCTATGACACTCACGAATAACGTAGATTTCTATTGTTGAAAGAATTATTTCCTTAAACTTTCCCGGGATACAAAGTTGCAAGCTTTGCTTGGTTTGAAATCAGATAAGCCGTATATAAAATGGATAGGATTTTTTTATATTCAATTATATATTTTTAGTCTTGTAATATGTTAACCAGATAGCTGATATTTATTTAAATACAAACTTGATAAATAAAAACAATACAAACCTACTACTTTTAAAATACCTTATAAATAAATATTTAAAATATAGCATATGTTACTCCCTGATAATGTAGCTTTCTAAAAAAAGGGTTTTTGAAATTAATAGTTATTACTTAAGTTTATTCGTTGCATACGAAAATATAGATGTTTGCTCTTTATAATTATAAGTCTAGATTTACAGACAGACACAGAACAAACAGACATGTTAAGCCACTGGATTTTGTTTCATCCTACAAAGGTGGCAAACAGGCATACGGTCCTGATGAAGAGCGGTTACCGTACCCTATGGACGGCTACCTTACGCTTTGCCGACCCTGTGAGAATCTCTTCACTCCCATGAATCACATCAATTATTTTAATTTTTAATGTTGATTCGTCACCAACGAGTTTGCAGTCTAAACGTATATATAGTTAGTTAAAATGCAGGCGAGCGCTCAGTACTGTTGCTATAGTTTTGCGTAACACAGAGAAAGTGTTTTGGTAAACGCGAAATACGACCGACGATTTTTCGGTAAATCACTGCTAAGTACATGGTTGTTGTAATTAATCTGTGTTGCTAGTTTTAGTATTTATTTAATTTTGTAGTATTGTTAGTATAATACTCTAGCTAAACTAGCATAGTTAGCGTTACTTCCCAGTTTTACCTGTTTTTTATACCACAAGGGTGGCAAACAGGCATACGGTCCCACCTGATGGGAAGCGGTTACCGTAGCCTATGGACGCTTGCAACACTAGGGGTGTCACTCACCGGCGGAGGAGGGGGGGGAGGCGGCGACAGTACGATCGCCGTCACCTCCCCCCCTAGGCGGTGGTGACCAGCGGGAGAAAGGGCGCGGGGGCGCCCACTCCCGCATTGCACGGTGCACCACCGTAGCGGGAGGGAATGGCCGAGCACTCGCGGTCATTCCCAGATCCCCCTCCCAGAACGGGAGGGGGACGAGAAGGGCTCGCCGAAAGGGCGGGCGGTCGCCGGGGGGGACTGGACGCAAGGGCTGTGCCAGATTCCCAGTCCCCCCCCCCACAAAGGCGAGGAAGGAGTGCCGCTGGGTCGTTTAGTGGGTATACCGGTTGACTAGCAACCGGGGAGTCCCACATAACCCTCCCTGTCCCCCGACGGGGAGGGTATGCGTAACGCATTTTTCCCAGCGATAAAAAAAAAAAAAAAAAAAAAAAAAAGGGGTGTCACTCACGCGTATGCTTATCGCATATCAGAAACTACTGGTTCGAATTTGAAAAGTCTTTCTGTCTCAAATGTTCCATTTATCGAGGAAGGTAATAATAGCTATATACATTACGCTAAGATCAATAGGAGCGGAGCAATAATGAAAGATAATGCATAAACGGGAAAACACGAAGTTGGCATAATTTGGAATCTTAAACTAATATTTTAAACTATGTTGTTTAATTGATCGATTTATTTATGCTCGTTTAGATAAGTGTTTTAATAAAAGTTAATAATAATTTATAGCTATACATACTCTTTAGATTACATAAAATTATTTAACCTTACAGAATTTCTTGCTTTTTTTTTTCAGTTGAATATTGACTATAAATGATAGTAGCTTCAGTAACTTATGACCTTCAAAAGTGCCCTGTTAAAGAGTCTTAACTCCACTGCCTAACTGCATATAAATGCAGTTCTATTAGTATATTTGGCTTTTAAATTCTTATGAAAATATATACCTACTAACTGCCTCCGCGTGGTTTTACCTGCGTAGTTCCCGTTCCCGTGGGAATACAGGGATAAATATAGCCTATGTATTTTTGAGCTATATTTTATTCCCATATTCTTACGGGAACGGGAACTATACGGGTGAAACCGCGCAGGCAGTTAGTATAACATTCAATAGGTAATACGATTCAATTTAAACACAACCTATTAACATGACAAAATGAAATTTTTAAATAGAAATTAAGCAATTTATTTGCAATATATTTATTAACAAAAACTGCTCTGATTTCAATGAGCAATGAATCTGCACCAATTTGATGCCAAGTTAATTTTCGTCAACTATTACGACAGGTTGCGGTTCGACTGATGATGTCGATACTGTTAATGTTTACTGTGCGGCAAGTTGTTAGAAATATCTAGGTACTGATAGAGGTTGCCATGACAACCGATATGAATATTAAAATGAATATCTACACAAATATTATAAACAGGAAAGATTTGTATTTTTGTATGTAACGAATAAACTGAAAAGTGGACCGATTTTAATAACTCTTTTTATTAGAAAGCTACATTATCACTGAGTAACATAGGCTATATTTTATCCCTGTATTTCCACGGGAACGGGAACTACGCGGGTAAAACCGCTCCAGCTAGTAGCTTATATAGCTAACGGCCAGCGGCTTGAAAGTCAGGGTCTGGTTAAACCATATCATATGTTAAGTATATATTTATTAAGTTATTAGATAAATAGGTCGCAACCTTGGTGTATAAGCTTGTATGTGGCCGGGTGCGCCGGCGCACAGTTTCGCCACAAACTTACGCAACAGTGTATTGCGAACTATCGGCGCTTGCGCAACGTTGTGTTCACGTTTTTAATTCGTATTTTGTCCCGAGCCTGTTCGCGGCACAAATATAGTTTAATTATAAGGTAAATTTTGGGGATTCAATAGATTTTCTTTAGGAAAATATTGTGTTTGGTAGAATTTGTGTTAAATATATGAAAATTTATTAATTTTGGAATCTAGCAAGACCATTATTCTGCTTACTCACATATATGAAATAATTATCATGAGACATTTTTAACACACGGCCAATCTGATTCCAAACTAAGCAGAGCTTGTACTGTAACCAGGTAGCTGATATAGAATATGTTAACCTTTTAAATATAATAATATGCTTTTCGTGTTTAAATTAAAAATCATGTTATCACACAAAGTTTGTGAGTGTGTGTGTTTGTTACTTCTTCACGTCTAAACGGCTGGAGCGATTTAAATTAAATTTAGTACCTGAATTAACACATAGGCTACTATTTATCCCGAGAAAATTGAAGAACCGTGGGGTAGAAGCTAGTGAGTTATATATATTTTAGGTTAATTTACTATATTACTGTATTTTAGTCTATATGTTAAGTAACATAGCGCGTTGATGTCTTTTGTATGAAACGATCATGACTCACGTTTTTTCCACATTTCCGGGCTATTTTAGATTTTCCCAGGGTATTAAGTATTTCATATTTTAATCCAATATATATTCTATCATTGTGTTAATATTCATTAAAATCTGTCAACCCGTATTTGCGTGTATGTGTCACAAAATTTTGCTTCCCAACTCTATTTTGCAGTACCTACTTTAAAACACATGAAGATCTTTTGACGTAATAATTTTTATGTAAATTTTAATTTCCACCCAAAGTAAGACAAATCAATTTTAGTAAAAATGTGAAAATTACACTGTCTGATACATTTTCACGCCTAAACCACTGAACTGATTTTCGTAAAATTTGTCTCAGAATTAGACTTATGAAAATGACTTAAGCTACCTTTTCACCCAGGAAAGTTGACCCAAAACGCAAGTGAAACAAGGGGTAGAAGCTAGTTTCTAATAAAACACATTTCCAAACACCCTATATACATATATACAACAGAAACAACCTGTATATTAACTAATAAACTCTGCAGTGAAAGTAAATTCGAGCACCATTTTATCTTGATCTCCCATTTCTCTCCAACTCGACCATTAAATAGGTCTACTTGTAATGGTTTTACCACAAACTCAATTGTAACATACTTTAGTAATACTAGTTGAAGCACGTGGTTTTACTTGGAATAAATTGACCGATTTAAGAAGACAATGAAATAATTTAAGGGGTATAAAGTCCGGACTAGGCCAGCGTGGTGGACTATGGCCTACAGTCGTATGGTCTGAGTCGAATTTACTGGATTAACAGCACTGGGTTTCGGTGAAGGAAAATATCGTGAGGTAGCCTGCATGCCTGAGATGTCACAATTAAAGGCATGTGAAGTCCGCCAATCCGCACTAGGCCCGCGTGGTGGACTATGACCTAAACCCCCTTGTTAGAGGAGGCTCGAGCTCCTCGGTGGAGACGTATATGAGCTGATGATGATGATGATATGGGATATAATATTCAGTTTAGAAGGTTAGTTTTGCTGAGCAGAGACAAAAAACTCAGCAACTTATTATCTGATTTAATTATCCTGAGATTTCACTATGTGCAGTGATTTAGATAAATTTTAAACAAAGTAAATCGGATATCTATACTAATATTATAAAGAGGAAAGATTTGTTTGTTTGATTGTTTGTTTGTTTGTTTGTTTGTAATGAATAGGCTCCGAAACTACTGGACCGATTTCAAAAATTCTTTCACCTTTGGAAAGCTACATTATCCCCGAGTAACATAGGGTATATTTTATCCCTGTATTCTCACGGGAACGGGAACTACGCGGGTAAAACCGCGCGGAGGAAGCTAGTATATAAGTATTTTCAATACTTGCTTATATAAATACACTCAGCCATAAATCCTTGCATAGTTTAAAAGATGACGTACAGACGGTGGGAAGCGACTTTGTTATACTATGTAAAAACGCGAAAATTTGTATGTATGTTTGTTACTATATCACGGTAGAACGGTTGCAGGGATCTTGATAAAATTTGCCATAAAGTTAGAATATGTTCTGGAGTACATGAGTATATAAGATTTTTTGGGCGAGTGAAACCGCGGGCCGTAAGCTAGTGTTGTAATATATATTTATATAATTTAATAGACATATGATATTAATAAAAGAAATTGCTTAATTTTAATATTTTCTGGAGTACATGAGTATATAAGATTTTTGGGGACGCGAGTAAAACCGCGGGCCATAAGCTAGTGTTGTAAGAAATATGATATTAATAAAAGAAATTGCTTGATTATAATAATGTTATTCCAAAAAATCACTTTTCTATAACTTTCTATTTATATGGCCCTTTCTGGTTATGTCGAAGTTAAGCGAAGTTTGCCATGATTAAATAAACGATGGGTGACCCTTGACTTCTTTTGAATACAAATTTAAGTTAATATTGTTAATAAAGAAATATACTATATCTTTGACATAATCTGATTCAAAAGTAAAGCTTGTACTGTAAGCAAATAGCTGATATACTACATATACAACTTTTAAATAAATATCCTGGGACATTTTCCACACACGGCCAATCTGATTCCAAAGTAAGCTTCAAAGTGAGCTTGTGTTATGGTAACCAGATAGCTGATATACTACATATACTACTTTTAAATACATACTCATATAGATATTTACATCCAGACACAGAACAAACAGATATTTTTTGTATTTATGCATACAAATGTTTGTCCTGGGTGGAAATCGAACTACGAACTGAACCGGCCAGTCAAAGGACAAAGTCTGTTTAATTTTAATTTATTTTTGACTAGTGGCTCCCCGCGGTTTCAACCGCGTACCCGGGAGATTTTCCATTTTCCCGGGATAAAAAGTAGCCTATATCCTTTCTCAGGCTCTAGACTATCTATGTACCAAATAGTTTTAGCGAAAAAGCGAGACAGACAGACAGAGTTACTTTCGCATTTATAATATTAGTTAGGACTAGGATGGTAAGCGATCACCACCACAGTAATTAATTACGTTGTCAAATAATAATATGATATTAAATGTCTCATATACATTTTAGTATTTTATACTATTTGACTTTGTACCGTCTGTACTATGCACTATGTACTACGACTAAAAATGTCAAATCTTAGACCCGTTTTGAATAACAGGTTTCTCTTTTTGTCGCGCTATATGCGTCTCTTTTTCGCATATGAATATAAGAATTTACTATTAAAATGTATTATCTAGACAACTAAAGATAAATTTAGTTGCAATATAGCTTTTTTGAGTTAAGTAATATAATTTATTCAAATTATGACTTGTCAATAAGTATCAAAGTGAAAATAATTATGTGATAATTAATATATAATACTTATTAATGATTTAATAACAAAATTGAGCTCAAAATGTGTTAATATTGTTAATAAATAAGCATATAATCAGCCACAAACATGTGTTACGAAACATATAATTAAGAACAGGTCGAATATGTCAGATAATAATAGAAATACGCATAAAAAGCATAATCACAAAAGTAAATACACTTGCCAAGTGATTTCAAACCTTATGTAAAACAAATTAAGTTACAAAATAAGCTTTTAGCACACCAAAGTATGACCCCAATGCGACAAACAGGTTCCGAACTGCATTGGGTATTACAAAAGTATATTACGAAAATCTTAAGTAAGCTTAAAGAAGAAGAAAAAAATAAAAAAGAAAATTAAAACACTATAAAACACACACCCACTCACAGAATATTATAGTTATTTTAAATATGGTAACAATTTAAATACCATAAGCAAAGTCTGTGTTTTTTTTTGTAGATAAACAAGATGGCCGCGTTCGTTCGCGACGGCGGCTCTCGCGTACTGACTTTACTTTGCCTCAAACCAGTGACAGCACTAAAGCTACTTTCAGATTGGTATTAAAAAAAACTACCATTGTTGCAACATTTCAATCCCTTGTAACCCTGCTATATTTACTTGAGGTAACCCGCAAAATCTACATATAAAGAGTATTTTTTTTTAATTGAATATGTTCCGAAACTACTGGGGACACGACGGAAACTACGCGAGTGAAACAGTACGATGGAAGTTAGTTTAATTTAGTTAGTTTATATATTTTAGCTTATTAACTGCATGTCTGTGAAATAAATTAGATATACATTTAAATAAAAAGAGTAATTGCCGAGTTTATTGCCGGCTCTTCTCAGCAAAACCAACCTTCCGAAACGAGCGTTAGAGTCTGACTATTCATAAGTGCTTTGCACATTGGCCTATTTGAAAAAAAAATTTTTGATTTGATAAAAAGAATATTAGTGAGTATTTACGAATTAAGACATGTACCTAGTGTATAAAATTTATTGCAAAAACTAACGATCCGCCCGTCGCACGGTTAACAGAGCATCATTGTCATATTTCAACAAATTAATACAAATAATATTAAAATATACGTACTTATACTTATTTCTCAAATCACTCATAATGAAAACCAAAGTCAGCGTTGCTAACAAAAAAATTATAGTTTATCACTCATATCGCCCGGTTGGCTTTGTGGTTAGTGACCCTGACTTTCAAGCCGCGGATCGTGGGTTCGAATCCCACCCAGGACAAACATTTGTATGCATGAATATGTCTGTGTGTCCTGTGTCTGGATGTAAATATCTATATAAGTATGTATTTAAAAGTAGTATATGTAGTATATCAGCTATCTGGTTACCATAACACAAGCTCACTTTGATGCTTAATTTGAGTCAGATTGGCCGTGTGTGAAAAATGTCCCAGGATATTTATTTATTTATAACGAAATGAAAACCACAATTTAAAGTCATGGTTACTAACAAACAAAAATAATAGTTCATTTTTACTACCGATTTGAGTACACCTTTACACACACATACACATCCCTCTCTTTACGTAGGTACGTATGTATGTGTTGAGAATGCAATCTACTAAACTTATACCTATGCAAATATATCACTACATATTATACTAGCTGCCTCCCCGCGGTTTTACCCGCGTAGTTCCCGTTCCCGTGGGAATACAGGGATAAAATATAGCCTATGTTACTCGGGGATAATGTAGCTTTCCAAAGGTGAAAGAATTTTTGAAATCGGTCCAGTAGTTTCGGAGCCTATTCATTACAAACAAACAAACAAACAAATCTTTCCTCTTTATAATATTATATATTATATTATAAAACAAAGTCTCTTTTCGCTGTCTGTCCCTGTCTTCTTAAATCTTTAAAACTACGCAACGGATTTTGATGGGGTTTTTTTAATAGATGGAAGGTTTTTATATACAATACATGCATAATATGTTAGAGAAACACTGTCAATTCTGGAGGTTTCTAGTGTGATGTATAAGCATTGCACCCGTGCGAAGCTGGGGCGGGTCGCTAGTATTATATAGGTATATATTGATGAGTGTTTCGTCACCCAGGTTATACTCGATCTAGAATATAGTACTTTCTAGAACCGGTAGGCGTAGTGGTTAAATACCCGATTGCAGGTTCGATTCTCGTCTCGGACAAAATTGTGAGAATTACTAAGACTTCTATTTATTTAAGAACTGTTTCACCCGCGTTCCCGGGGGATATTACATTTTCCCGGGATTAAAAGTAACCTATGTATTAATCCAGGTGAAAAACAAGCATCAAACAGTTCATCCAAATCCGTTTAGTAGTTTTTGTGTGAAAGAGGAACAAATATCCACACAAATTTTCGCTTTTATAATGTTAGAAGAATTATATAGTATACTAGTGGCTCCCCGCGGTTTCACCCGCGTACCCGGGAGGTCTTCCATTTTCCCGGGATAAAAAGTAGCCTATATGTTAATCCAGGTTATAAGCTATCTTTATTCCAAATTTCATTCAAATCCATTCAGTAGTTTTTACGTGAAAGAGTAACAAACATCCATACATACATACAAACTTTCGCCTTTATAATATAAGTAGGATTGTTAGAAACAAAATAAAATTGACACAATAATTAAAATTATTTTATTTATAAAAATACAAATTAGGTACATACAGTTATTTACATTTATATTTCATCATACAGATTCATAATTTAAAATACGGGAGGTACCTTCTTTAAAAGTTTTTCTAGATTTTATGTTTTATTTTTGTCGACGCTGTTAATTACTACCATACCAAATTACAGCTCTGTAGTACCAACCGTCTCTGAGATTACTCGCGGACGGGTAAAAAAATCAAAATCAAAATCTTTTTTATTCAAATAGGCCTCTATTGAGGCATAAATAGTCACTATTAATGCTCGGTTCTGATAGTTGTTATTATTATATGGATATGGTTCGTAGTTTACTTCGGAACCTTAACATTTTTTTTTACGTGTGTCTTCAAATGTCATACAAAATTACTTTAAAAAAACTGACATTATTTATCTAGCTTACTCTTTTTAACTTTAGGAATAGAAAGAGACGTCTATACATTAAACTTAATTAATTATTCTGATCCATTTCTGAAATCACATTTGACGTTTAATCAAAATCATTGAAAATTGAACTCTATTGCATTCATGCACTGTCTTAATATCTTAGGACATACTAGCGGACCCGGCAGACTTCGTTCCGCCCACCAGCGCCACCTACCGGGTCCAAATTGATGTATTATACATATGAACCTTCCCCATGAAATACTCTGTAATTGATGAAAACCGCGTGAAAATCTGTTTAGTAATTTTTGTGTTCATTGCGTTCAGACAAACAGAGGCGAAGGGGACTTTGTTTCATATATATATGAGCCTAATTTAGAAGCAATAGGGTTGATTTTTCGTTGACAATGTTAAACGTCAAAATGGAGTTATGTCAACGGTTTTTTTTTTAATTTTGTAATTGTGTTTTGTCTCTGTCATTCCGGTCAAGTCAGTGTCGTCTTCTAGTAGCTTCATGTCGTTTCCGTCTGGCGGATAGTCGGCGTCTGTCATATTCACTATTATATGAATTACCCCTGTAAAAAGAAATATTTTTAATTTCTACAAAAAAAAAATCGATAGAAAAATTTTACATCGGGTAAAAAGAAAATTTTTCAAAAGATTTTTTTAAATCGCGCAATATAAAGGTAACTTGAAAAATTCTCCTTTTGCTAGATTAATTAATTAATAAATATCCTGGGACATTTTTCACACACGGCCAATCTGATTCCAAACTAAGCAGAGCTTGTGATATGGTAACCAGATAGCTGATATACTACATATACTATTTTTTAAATACATACTTATATAGATATTTACATCCAGACACAGAACAAACAGACATATTCATGCATACAAATGTTTGTCCTGGGTGGGAATCGAACCCACGTAATACACAAATTAATGCTTCGCTCATATTAGTCGTAGCGTGATGTTATATATCTTATAGTTGATTGGGCTCTCCACTATCCAAAAATAAACAATTTTTTTAATTCAGGCTTGTAGTTCTTGAGATTAGAGCGTTTAAACAAACGAACCCTTCAGCTACATAATATAAGTATAGATGTAAAGAAATTTGAATAAAGGAGACTGTTTACTATTGGACGCCGATTATTTTAAGTAAATCAAAAATAAGACACAAATTTAAATTAAAACTAACAATATAATAGTAGGTATATTATTATATATCTATTTAATATTAAATTGTACTCAATAAAATGGTAACTAAAAATAAATTTGTTCGTTCACTAAATAAATCCCTTAAACTATATAAATCGTAAAAAAGGCACATTACAATATTTTCCTGTTTTCATATTTGAAAAATTTTTCAAAAGTTTTTCAATAATAATTATAATTTGACTCAACAAATCAATATTTACAATTTACGTCCTATCATAAATTTCAATCATATTTTTTAAATCAATCCTGAAATAAGAAAAAAATTAATATGTTTTTCTACTTTTTCCCATTTATGTAGTTGCCAGCCTCGTCCTTATAAAGGTCTTCATTGATCCCGTAGTACCCTGGGGAGCTCTGACAGTCCACCTGGAAGCATAAACACCAGTATATTTAGATTTTACATCATAATATATTACTAACGGACCCGGCAGACTTGGTTCTGCCCACCAGCGCCACCTACCGGGTCCAAATTGATGTATTATTCATAAAACCTACCCCATGAAATACTCCGTAATTTGGTGAAAAACGCATGAAAATCTGTTCAGTACTTTTTGTGTTCATCGCGTTCAAACAGACAGAGGCGGCGGGGACTTTGTTTTATGTATATAGATTTTTTAAATGAAAGAAATATTTCTTCACATACCTTGAAGAACCAGTCGCAAACCCTGGACCTCTGGTTGAAGACTGTGCCAGGAGCACACACGAAGGAGTACATTAGGTTTCCACCAATACTTGGGACACACCAGTGCCAGACCTTAAAAAAAAGTAAGACATAAAAGTACTTTCACTTTGCTAAGAGCAAAACACCCTGATTGTAAATTAATGCCGATTAAAAATATCAGGGGCTATCGTGCCTGAGACATTATTAATACAGTTAAGTTAACCAGTTATAGCCAAATTCTTTTTGATAATAGGTATATGAAGCAAAATTTTAGGAATACTAAAATATGCTAGGTAGGTATTATATCATAGGTTTATGTATGCTTATTATCAGATCAGAAAACGCTATATTAATATTGCTAATTTAAGAATATGTATAAGCCTACAAAAATACAAATACTATTTAAATTTAATTAATGACTCAACTTTTACTCAAATTTTGCTGTCTCTTATTACTCTAACCAATATCGTTTCGTGTCGTAAAATAATCTAGCAAAGTTGTACATCTGAATATTACAGCTATTCAAATAATGTCAGGCGCACAGATAGTTTTTATACACACCTGACACATGGTCTCCGTGTCAGCGTAGTACCCGGGTATTTTATCATCGCATGTGAATGATAAGCCGTTGGGTACTTCAGTATACACCGGGTAGTCCTCCCCGGGGATATAGCCGTCTAAAGCCTGTAAACAAAACATGTTTTGCTTAGAGTAACTTTATTTAAAGCATTTCCATAGAAAATATTCATAGTATCTTTCAGGTAACTATAAAATCAGGTGATTAAAATTAATAAGTAAACAACTGTAGGTAGAATTTTATTGCATAAAGGAATATTTTTCATAATAAATTCCTAATTTATAAATGATAGCTGTCTCCGCGCGGTTTTACCCGCTTAGTTCCGGTTTCCGTCAAAATAAGGGGATAAAATATAGCCTATATTATTCCCTGATAATGTAGCTTTCGATTGGTGAAAGAATTATTCAGATCAGATTAGAAGTTTTTAAGTTACATACAAAAATATAAATCTTTTCTCTTTATGTCAAATAAATTATCTTATAAATAAAAAATATATTCTAGAATCCTACATTAGCTATGTCACATCGCATTTTGCTCTTATTTACTTGTCTATCTGTGTATCATAAACATAATTTTCCACTTCTCAAAGACCATTCAACAAATGCAAATCAAATTATCGTTCAAAGATCTCTATTAACAATCAAATAATTACTTTGAATAAAAAAAAACACGCGATGCTGTCACTTTGACATTTATGACAGTTATTATTCAATTATTCTTACATTCTTGGAAAATGGCCGCTTTTTTAAGCTAATAATTGTTTCTAGAATTGTATGTTATCTAAGCTATAGGTTATGCTCATCATCATCATCAGCTCATTTACGTCTCTATCGAGGACCTCGAGTCTCCCCTAACATCGAGGGGGGTTAAGGCCATAGTCCACCACGCCGGCCTAGTGCGGTGCGGACTTCACATGCCTTTAATTGTGACATCTCGGGCATGCAGGGATTTGAACTTGCACCCTCCAACCCAGGTTTTAAACTCCATTCCAAATTAATTCAGTAGTTTTTGCGTGAAAGTGTAACAAAAGGTAGGTTTTTTTTTTTTTTTTTATACCACAAGGGTGGCAAACAGGCATACGGTCCCACCTGATGGGAAGCGGTTACCGTAGCCTATGGACGCTTGCAACACCAGAGGCGTCACTCACGCGTTGCCGACCCTATAAAAAAGGGAGCAACTATAGAGGCAGTGAAAGGGACAAAGCGCAATGCACTTCTCGTCGAAGGGCCAAACAGGCATCACTCCTGCACACCCCTACGACGCTACTCCATCCCTGGTCCCTCCACTGCCGCTACAGGGTCTCCTCATGGAGCTCTGGCTACCTTACTCACCGCAGGAACACAACACTACATGTAGTGTTATTTGGCTGCGGTCTTCTGTAAGGTGGAGGTACTACCCCAGTCGGGCTGCTCCAATTTCGAACGGACGAATCCGTTGCGCCCTACCTCCTTATACTTGGTACTCACAAACTTTCTCATTTGTAATATTAATAAACCAATAAACAATACTTACAGCTAGTGACTTGTCCAATAAGTACAGGAAAATCGTTAAAACTCCAATTGTACTCAAATGTAAGCCACAAAATCGTTTCTGTTGACTCATTGTGTCTATATTTCTACCGCAATGGGTTGTTAATAAACCTGAAACAACAAAACATTATAATTATTATATACTTATATAGATTCCTTCGGACACATTGCCAGGAAAGACGGAGGTAACCTTGAGAAGTTGGTTGTCACTGGCAAGGTGGAAGGAAAAAGAACTAGAGGCCGCAGCCCGATGCGTTGGTCTGACCAGATTCGCACCGCACTCGACTCTACCGTCTACGGTGCTCTCCGAGTGGCCGGGGATAGGAAGAAATGGACCATAGTCAGAAAGAAGATCATGGATAGAGGTGGTCACGACCCTCAGACATGAGGAATACGACTTACAGAGGAGGATATAGATTCCGTCCTGCGGTTTCACACGCGTTCCCGGAGAATCTACAAATTTTCCCGGGATAAATAGTTTATATCTGTACCAAGCTGTAGTTTATCTTCCTACCAAATTTTATTAACATCGTTCCCGTGGTTTAGGCGTGATAGAGTAACAAACAGACAAAGTTACTTTCGCATTTATAACATTAGTAGGGTTACCCATTAAAAAAGGAAAAACATCTAATTGCGGAAGTTAAATAATTTAAACTAAATTATTGCAAATACTAAAAATTCTATCCAAAGGTTAATTATTGTCTGGTAACACAGCAAAAAGTCCACGCACCTTGTCTGTCTGTCTGTGAATTTGTAACTACGAAACAAAAGGTTTCGACGGTGAATAAAAAAGACAATTTAACAACTTGGATAGATAATTATAATTGTAATTGCTAATTGTAATTCGTAATAGTATGCGAATAATACAAAAATGTATGAACGACATGTGAACCGTTGTTTGATGAAATTTGTTACTTATGGAAAATGGTAACTTTAAGGAAATGCTTAGGAAAATTTGTCAAAAACTAAAGCCAGACTACTGAAGAAACACGCTTTAAAAAGTATGAAAGGTTATTAGCCCTCCCCTTCCCTAATGACGGGGCTTTAGGCCATAGTCCATCACACAGGCCTGTGAGACGAACATGCCTTTGAATGTGACATCTTGGGCATGATAATAAAATAAATGTATTACGCTAAAAAAACGTCGACTCAAACGATCAGTTTGCTTTCATTGCTAAGAATTTATTTGCTAAGAAGAGCCGGCAACAAACTTCACGATTACTCTTTTAAAACCATTTATCTAACAATAAGTACTTTAAATATGAAATAGAATACATAGTAGACAAATAAAATTGCGTTACAGATGGCACAATGTTTAGCCACAACATTTCTTAATCATAAAATTACAATATAGGCCCTAGTTAAGAACGTGTGAACTCTCTAAGATAGCATCATCGCTTCAAACAAAGAAATTACATGTTCTGCAAGGCTAACTGACCCGCTTTATAAACGATAATTAACTTAATAATCATTTAAAATTGTATTTTTTATGTTATCATCGCGTACAGCGTTCATGTGTCCCGCACAGCATGGTGGTAGCGCTCTGAGCAGGGTGTCGCCTGGATAACTGTGCGCCCGCGCCGCGCGAGACACTGATCACAGATCCGCCTCACTAGCGACCACTTCGAGTCTGCCGACAAATATCATCGCGTACAGCGTTCATGTGTCCCGCACAGCATGGTGGTAGCGCTCTGAGCAGGGTGTCGCCTGGATAACTGTGCGCCCGCGCCGCGCGAGACACTGATCACAGATCCGCCTCACTAGCGACCACTTCGAGTCTGCCGACAAATATCATCGCGTACAGCGTTCATGTGTCCCGCACAGCATGGTGGTAGCGCTCTGAGCAGGGTGTCGCCTGGATAACTGTGCGCCCGCGCCGCGCGAGACACTGATCACAGATCCGCCTCACTAGCGACCACTTCGAGTCTGCCGACAAATATCATCGCGTACAGCGTTCATGTGTCCCGCACAGCATGGTGGTAGCGCTCTGAGCAGGGTGTCGCCTGGATAACTGTGCGCCCGCGCCGCGCGAGACACTGATCACAGATCCGCCTCACTAGCGACCACTTCGAGTCTGCCGACAAATATCATCGCGTACAGCGTTCATGTGTCCCGCACAGCATGGTGGTAGCGCTCTGAGCAGGGTGTCGCCTGGATAACTGTGCGCCCGCGCCGCGCGAGACACTGATCACAGATCCGCCTCACTAGCGACCACTTCGAGTCTGCCGACAAATATCATCGCGTACAGCGTTCATGTGTCCCGCACAGCATGGTGGTAGCGCTCTGAGCAGGGTGTCGCCTGGAGACACTGATCACTGATCCGCCTCATTAACCAAAGATATGATATGCCATCATAGCGTGTCCATAGCATAGACAATGCTTCTAGGTCATAGACTTTGTGATTTGGATGAGCGGCCGTGAGTTAAACTTTCATTCTTATGAAATTTAATTAGCTATATTAAAATGATGCTGTTGTTATGTTAATTTTCCTCTCGAGTTATTATTTCGTAACTTAATTACGGTTGGTGTACGGAATGTTAAATATTTTGTTGCACATTGTAATACTAGGGACATTATGAATGACTTATGGAGCATTACTTTAGGCATTATCATTAACTTTGATAGACTTTTGATTAAAGTGTGTTTTGGAAAAGCACATGGCCCCCTTTCTTCCAGGAAAAAGATCTAGTATAAAGAGTGCAGAAGCTAGTCGACAAACATATATAACCATTATTAAAAGCTATTTATCAGCTAGTAAAAAATGACCTAGGATATTTATTATTAAGAAAGAAAGAAAGATTTTTATTTTGTTTCTTTATAAACACACAGATATACATACATAGTGAGACATTACTTTAATATTCAACGCAATTAAAAGTAAGTGTTAACCTTAAAGTTTACTATATTCCTATGCCTATGTCATAACTAAACAACAAATCACACGTGACAAAAACACAGACAGTGGAAGTAAGTAAGAACATAGCTAATCAAGTTTGCAATAAAGCAATTTCCTTAGCGTGAGAAAATGGCGCCCGTATCCGTAATACTTGCTTATTAATATGGTGAATCCTTTGAATTGCAATAAATTGAATATTTAGTTATTTTCGTTTCATTTCATTCAACCTGGATGTAAATCACTATAGAAGTATGTATTTAAAACGTAGTGTATCTATACTTCTATACTAATATTATAAAGTGGAAAGATTTGTTTGTTTGTTTGTTTGTTTGTTTGTTTGTAATGAATAGGCTCCGAAACTACTGGACCGATTTCAAAAATTCTTTCACCTTTGGAAAGCTACATTATCCCCGAGTAACATAGGCTATATTTTATCCCTGTATTCCCACGGGAACGGGAACTACGCGCGTAAAACCGCGGGGAGGCAGCTAGTGTAGTATATCAGCTATCTAGTTACCATAACACAAGCTCACTTTGTAGCTTACTGTGGAATCCGATTGGCCGTGTGTGAAAATGTCTCAGTATATTTATTTATTTACAACATTATAGCCCATAAGAAATATCTTACAGTATTTTATAGAAACTTATAATTTATAAATATACTTAACGGGATCATTCGTGCCTAGTGCGTATTATCAAAATATTTATGAATTACTAGCTGCCTCTACCCTTTCACCCGCGTAGTTCCCGTTATATACAGGGATAAAATATAGCCTATGTTACTCCCTGATAACGTAGATAGTATCGTATAGTAGATAGAATAAAAAATCCTTTTTATAAGATAGTGTAGTGTAAATTTCGACTAACAACTTGGTGTAATATAGAGGAAGTTGCACCTATGAATTTAGTTCCCAAAAATAAAAAAAACAGTGTGATTAGTGTTCCTCGCATTTAAGCAGCCGATCGTGGGCTCGAATCCATTTGTGTATGAGAATATGACTGTTTGTTTTGTGTCTGGAAGTAGGTACCTTTTTTACTTATAAATTTAAGCAGTAGTTTAAATTAGGTTACCTGGGCACCATAGCACAAGCTCTGCTTAGTTTGCAATCAGATTGGCCGTGTGAAAGATTTTCTAGGATATTTATTAATTAAATTTAAATGAATTGAGTATAAGTACTTAAGGGAGAATGTCCCCAGCTTTAAGTAGTGTTACGACAAACCAGGCAATTGTTTCAAAATGTGTTTTAACTCTAATAGCTTTAGGCTTAATTTCCCTTTAACACAACACTTTGCGACATATTGTGGGAAAATGTAATGAGCAGTTTCGTTTACAAGGTCTTATATTTTCTTATTTTGCATACTACCCAATGATAGACTGATAGACAGTAACTGTGCTGTGTGTTTTACTTGTAGGTATATATTCAATTTATTTATAAATCTACAAATATTATAAATGTGAAATGGACGGAACATACCCATATCTACACTAATATTATAAAGAGGAAAGATTTGTTTATTTGTATTGAATAGGCTCTGAAACTTCTCAACCAATCTGAATGATTCTTTCACCAATGGAAAGCTACATTATCAGAGAGTGACACTGGCTATATTTTATCCTTATACTCCTACGAGAACGGGAACTACACGGGTGAAACCACAAGGAGAAATCTATTGTTGAAATCGCATTAAAATCCGTTGCGTAGTTTAAAAGATCTAAGCGTACAGAGACGGCGGGAAGCGACAATGTTTTATACTATCTATCTAGTTATAGTAGGTAATATATAAAACTGAAGAGTTTGTTTGTTTGTTTACTTGAACCAGCCAATCTCAAGGAAGTACTGGTCCATATATCGACAATAGCCTATTTATCGATGAAGGCTATATATCATCGCGCTATGACCAATAGGAGCGGATCATCAATTAAAAATGTTGCAAAACTGGGAAGTGACGAAGTTGCGCGGGTCAGCTAGTGTAATATAAAGGCTTTCTTTTGTAACTCCAAAACCGCGAGTTGAGAGACAGTATCATATATCAATACAGGTTACTCAATCATCAAGGAAACACAAAAGCCGCAATTAGAATACTTGTTTACGAAATAAGTAGTAATTTTATATGTATCAAGTAATATCTAGGTATCACGCATGCATACCTATAGGTCCTTGGGCCCGCAACACAATATAACGTCCCTTTATTGAAACGAAGGTTAAAAAAAACCTATTAAAGCCCATTTATAAGAGAAAGATACGCGTATATATAGGCTATATAACATCACGCCACGACTAATAAGAGCGGAGTATCAATGAAAAATGTTGCGAAAATTACGCGGGTCAGTTAGTGTGTAAATAAAAGTAAACGTTTACTTATAGAAAGGCATTTAGGATAAAGTTGAAAGTACACAGATGGACATTCACTTGAGTTTGACATTTAAAATCATCAATACCTTTCGAAACCTTGAAATGTGACCCATTTAAGTGATGTATCAATTTGCATTCGCTGTGGCATTAATTGACTTGGACATAGGCCCGTTGGCTTGATCATTGATGTTTCAGAGGTTCTATTCCCACCCAGAAATAAGGCCTCATTTGCACGAGAGTTTTTTAACGGACGTGAAAAAAGCGTTCAAACTTGCATTTCCAAGTACCATAAATGCTCTATTTCCAACGCCCAAAGTTGAATATGCAACAACACTCGATAAAAAGCGTCGCGTTTTAAAAACGCTGTCGTGTGAATATATACATACTTAGGAATGCGTTTGTTGTATTTGAACGCTTTTTTAACGTCCGTTCAAAATACTCTCGTGTGAATGAGGCCTTAGTGTCACATATGTCAACTGATCTGTCAATATGAGCATTAGAGTCGAAGTTTCAAGAGTACCTTTATAGGCCTATTTAATTAATCTATACTAATACAATAAACAGGAAAAAATTGATTGTTTGTAACGAATAGGCTCCGAAACTACCGAACCGATCTGCACAATTCTTTTATTAAAAGAATGCTACGTTATTAATAAATAACATAGGCTATATTTCATCCCCGTATTCCTACGGGAACGGGAACTACGCGGGTAAAACCACGGCGGCTAGTCTATACTAATATTATAAAGAGGAAAGATTTGTTTGTTTGTTTGTTTGTTTGTTTGTTTGTTTGTAATGAATAGGCTCCGAAACTACTGGACCGATTTCAAAAATTCTTTCACCTTTGGAAAGCTACATCATCCCCGAGTAACATAGGCTATATTTTATCCCTGTATTCCCACGGGAACGGGAACTACGCGGGTAAAACCGCGGGGAGGCAGCTAGTAATACATTTATAAATAAACACAGTATAAAAGAAATAGTAAAAAAAGCAAAAATACGAAATTAAAGAGTACAAAACTTATCATTACACGGTCTAATGATTAACTGATTAACTTGCACAGTAAAATGTGTATTTGCGTTTACAAGAATAGGAAATGGTAGTCAGGAAACCAGTTCACACGCCACAAATTCCACATGAATTGTCGATACACGATTGATTTTATCGTGTACCTCGACTAGTATTCATTTTCATCGATTAATGACTTTTAATATGGGTCATGTTTTGGGGCAAAATATAACCGGACTAATTATTGCCCCAGTTTGAGTTTTGATGTTTAAGTCTTAATATGTCACTGAATGTTTAGTTTTAAAGTTAGGTACCATTATATAATTGACTTCTTGAACAACGTATATTAGAATGTTTATAATTTTATCGTAAATATATTGTCATCATCAGCTCATAAATGTCTCCACTAAAGGGCACGAGCCTCCATTAATATATAAAATCCTGAATATTTAAAATTCTTTATAATTTTAAATGTTAATACTGAAACTTCTCACATCAATTTGGCACCAAAAAAATATGAATACATATATTAATCTTACTTTCCAGACGATTATACTGATAGCCAATTAAAAAGTTTATAAAATTCAACGAAATTATCCCCATATAGATATAAATTTGATAATGATCCACTTTTCTATTTATCTTATTTTTTTATCCTTATTAATTTCTACGTTTAAATATTCCACACTAATATTCAGATTTACAAACTACGATTAGCCCCAGCAACATGACCCACATAAAACACCAGAATAAACTTATCAGTTCAATAAATCATTGCTATTGTTTAGAATCAACGAACAATTAAAACACCAGCCATTGTATTAAACTAAATAAGGTTTT
Organism: Thyatira batis; assembly: GCA_905147785.2. Lineage (NCBI taxonomy): Eukaryota > Metazoa > Arthropoda > Insecta > Lepidoptera > Drepanidae > Thyatira > Thyatira batis. The sequence continues at coordinate 1,084,287 of LR990512.1, read as the reverse complement.
TTTATAAAACAGTACCCAAAAAGTAATAATTAAATAAATGACCTTTCAATAATGAGGTCACGTCAAAAATCACGAGCAAAATTATGCCCCAAATGAAAAATAATCTACGAAATTGTGCCCCAAAATAAAATAGTTCAAAAATACTTTCAGTATGTTGTCTAAATTACGTAAATCGAAATATTCTAGTACGGTAATATTTATAAAAGTTTTAACTAATAAAAATAATCGAAAAAAAAAACGAATGATATAAATAAAAAAATAGTGACCCGCGCGCAACTTGGTCACCTTCCCAGTTTTTGTAACATTACTCACTAATGCTCCGCTCCTATCAGTCGTAGCGTAATGTTACATACCCCAAAGCATTCCTTAATAAATGGGCTATAAAACACTAAAATAATATTTCATTTCGAACTAGTACTTCCTGAGATAAATGCGATCAAACAAAAACAAAGCTTCAGATTTATAATTACTATAGATGAAATAAAAATTAGGGCTTAAAATACTTACCCAATTAATAAAAAATATATTCCTTATTATTTAAAGAATATCACACAATGCAGCACTCGCGTGTCAAAGCAAAACTCGACTGAAATGAGACTGTACGCCTTCACCGATTATATATACAGGTATCTCATAATATGGATACGACTGCAAACAAAGTTTTGTTCCCTACTACTTAATATTTATATATATAAAACAAAGTCCCCACCGCCTCTGTCTGTCTGTCTGAACGCGATGAACACAACAACTACTGTACAGATTTTCATGCGGTATTCACCAAATTACGGAGTATTTCATGGGGAAAGTTTTTATGTATAATACATCAATTTGGACCCGGTAGGTGACGCTGGTGAGCAGAACACCGTCGGCCGGGTCCGCTAGTAATGTTATAAATACTATAGTTACTTTGTCTGTTACGCTTTCACACCTAAACAGCTGAAGCTATTGATGAAATTTCAAACTGAAACTAGAGCTTGGGAAGGAAATAGGCTACCTTTTTACCCCAAGAAAGGAAAAATTTATGGCATATTTCAATTTTCCCGCGAAAAAACCTTATACCTCGGGAAAATTTAAGATCCCTGGGAGTGAAGTGAGCGAGTGAAACTTAGATCTTTTAAACTACGTAACGGATTTTAATGCGTTTTTCAACAACAGATAGTGATTCAAGAGGAGGAGGTTTATGCGTATAGTTTAATGTTAATTTCTTGAAAAACGACAAAGATAATAAGATAATGAAAACTCTAATAACCATGCGGGTAGGTACTAAATAATATGTCTTGTAAAGTTTGCCCTAAGTGGAAAACGTGTTCACGACCAGCGGCTTGAAAGGCAGGCAAACCACCAAACCAGCGGCCAAGTAATATGTCCTATCCACAATATTATAGTCTATTTCTCACGGTAACAGTAACAAAGTATGAAAACACACAGTTTTGACTACGATTGCATTAATACAACAATATTTTTACTTTATTTTGTTAGCTGTCAATTAGCATGTTTGCTTTGGTAAGCTTTACTTTTTGAGGCCGCTCTGGAGAGCTTGAAAATTTTAGTCTCAATTTTATTTGCTTATTAATTTGTAACCCATATTATATTTGTGCCTATGGGTATGCCTATTTTAAATTAACATTGTTATACTACTTGTTTCATCCCCATATTTCGACAGAAACAGGAACTATAATAGCATTTTGTATAATTTGTTTACTATAAAGCTGAATATTAAATACCTATAGTCGGATTAATAATTCGAGTCAGAGAAGTGACAAGTGCAACTGTCACTGATACAAAAAAGGGTGACCCGCTACAATAGTGATGTTCGGCAGTTTTGTTCTTTCAGTATCCGATACATAAATCTAGTCGAAAATCCCAAAATTTCATTTTTTTTAAACTAAATTTGAATTTAATTGAAACCAAAATTAAATAAATAAAATCGAATAAATGTAATTAATTTAATTAACCTAACATAGGCTAACCATCCAATTCATGCCTTATTAAAAACAAAAAAAATGTACGAATAAATATAATTTATTTGTCCAGTACCCGTACAATTAATAGTCACTTCCAAAACAAAATGAGGTCCATAGCGTGACAAGTGATGACTATAGTTCTTCCAATAGCCCAAAACAAATAATATACATAAGAGTATTTTATGTAATATTTAATTACCTTCTTTTCTGTCTTCTGTTTTATTACCATAAAATACATATTTTTATTTATATAAAGGCAATTTGACATTGAATAAAAAAAAAGGAAACTCTAGTCGAGTTTCCTTTGTCCTTAGCCGACTTTTAGTTGTAAAAATTTGAATCTACCACAACACTATTTATTTGGGACTAAAAAACTGCAACACTGGAAACTTCATTTCTCTGCCTACAATGAATAATCTGATTATACATAACTTATTTATTTAACACTTCACTTTTGACAGCCCGGTTGGCTTTGTGGTTAGTGAGCCTTACTTTCAAGCCGCCGGACGTGGGTTCGAATCCCATCTAGGACAAACATTTGTATGCATATGTCTGTTTATTCTGTGGATGTAATTATCTATATAAGAATGTTTAAAAAGTAGTATTTGTAGGTATCATTTTTCATTACATATGCTGTCAAAATGGACGTTTTAAACGTAAATTTACTATAAGTTATACTAAGTATAAATAACTAGTCTAAATAATCATGATTGACCAACAGTAAAACACATAATGATAGGCAGTTATCATAATATCTGCGCAAGCGCAACAGTGTTATAAAAGTTCCCAAAATCCAAATGAGCCCGCAAGGTTGCTTGCGCGAGCGCAACTTTTTATCATCAAGTTCCCACAACAATTTGTTTGCAATTCGAACGATGGGCTTTGTGTGGAGCTGTGTGTCTTGATACTTGCATATTTATTTTTGTAAATGATTATATTATTATTATTAACTAGCTTCTGCCCGCGACTTCATCCGCGTGGAATAGTTACTTTGATTAATGCTAACTTTCAACCTGTGACTTCGTTTACATAGAAGGTCTCACAGAGTAACTTTTCAAATCGGACTAGTAGTTCCTGAGATTACAGCGTTCAACCAAACTAACAAACTCTTCCGCTTTATAATATTACACCCTGACCCTGACTCTCAAGCCGCGGGTCGTGGGTTCGAATCCCACCCAGGACAAACATTTGTATGCATGAATATGTCTGTTTGTTCTGTGTCTGGATGTAAATATCTATATAAGTATGTATTTAAAAAGTAGTATATGTAGTATATCAGCTATCTGGTTACCATATCACAAGCTCTACTTAGTTTGGAATCAGATTGGTCGTGTGTGAAAAATGTCCCAGGATATTTATTATTATTATTTATTATTATATATTAGTAGAGAATTAGATGATGAAAATGCTCGGGTACAGTGCTCATTCTGGCAGGACTAACATTATTATTGCTAAAAACATGTTTTGTTATGCGTTTTATTGCCAGCCCTTCTCAGCAAAAGAAACCTTCCGAACCGAGCATTAGAGTCGACGTTTCATAAGTGCCTGTGAAGGCCTTTCAAAAACCAAAATCAAAATCTTTTTTATTCAAATAGGCCTCAATAAAGCACTTATGAATAGTCACTATTAATGCTCGGTATTATTTTACATTTAACTACTACTACTAATAATATTATAAAGAGGAAATATTACTGAAAAATTATTTCTCCATTCGAAAGCTACATTATCAAGGAGTAACATAGGCTATATTTTATGCCCGTATTCTTACAGGGTGAAAGCGCGCGGCGAAAGTTTATTATATATTTTAATCTTAAACCTATATTTTATGGATAAAAGATATTTATTTTTAATTTATCTTTCGAACTATTATTTTCTTTTTAAAAGTATCAAAACCTTTTGTTATTTATAATCTGTAACAAAGATACGGTCCTCTTAAACAATAATTACATTTATTGCATCGCGTATAGTATGTACTTCGGAGATTGTTCTGCTACACTATGTTGTAACGCCCGGGTTGACCTGTCCTCATAGGCGTTATAGTGTCAACATATATTTATACAAGTATGTAATGTTAATCTGTATGTTTATTAACCGACTGCGGCAGAAAAGGGTGATTGAAATTTTTACACTAGCTTACCCGTTCCCCGTTCTTTCTGTTTTATTATTGAGCATCAATAATATTGGTTGTAGCGTGATGTAATATAGCCTGTAGCCTTCCTCGATAAATGGACTTATCATCATGGGATAAAACTCAGTACAAAAATCTGTAACACTATATACTTATTTATGTATTTGTATCTTATTTTAATAATATTTATTAATTGTGAAAGTTTGGTGTTTGGATTTTTTTCTAAATATGTAATTATATGTTTTTTTTTATATAAGTTGTTGTTTATATAGTTAGTTTATGGTATAAAATGATATAAATACCTATATATTACAAAAAAATAATATTAAGATGGATTAATCATGTTTCAGCATTTCGAATATTTTTAAAGTAATTAACGTCGCTGTGGCTCAGTTCTTGCACCGACTCACAATCATGACAGTGCAAGTTCAAGCCCGGCCCATTTTAAAGCTAATGTACGGATTCACACCACTGGCTATCGGTGAAGGAAAACATCGTGAGGAAACCTGCATGCCCGAGATGTCACTATTGGCGGCGAGTGCAATCCGCACCGCACTAGGCGCGCGGGGGACTATGGACACCCCCTCGATGTTAGGGGAGGCTCGAGCTCCAAGCGTGGAGACGTATATGAGCTGATGATGAGTAAATAAGGTTATAAAGAATCAGCATTATTTCCATACATAGTAATTTAATTACATTTTCCACTAGAATTATAACAAAAACAAAGCATTCATAATTATAGTATGACAGTTTTTTTGTATGAAGCACGTGTTTACAAACAATTCAATTGAATCATACAATAACGTGGCTGAATTAACTACTTTAGGGTTCCTCGGTTGAAGAGAACCCTTTTATAATACACTAGCCGCCGTCGCGCGGTTTTACCCGCGTAGTTCCCGTTCCCATGGGAACACAGGGATAAAATATAGCCTATGTTACTCGGGGATAATGTAGCTTTCCAAAGGTGAAAGAATTTTTGAAATCGGTCCAGTAGTTTCGGAGCCTATTCATTACAAACAAACAAACAAATCTTTCCTCTTTATAATATTAGTATAGACTAGCCACCGTCGCGCGGTTTTACCCGCGTAGTTCCCGTTCCCTTAGGAATACGGGGATGAAATATAGCCTATGCTATTTATGAATAACGTAGCTTTCTATTAGTGAAAGAATTATGCAGATCGGTTCGGTAGTTTCGGAGCCTATTCGTTAAAAACAAAAAAATCTTTCCTCTTTATAATATTAGTATAGACTAGATTCTGCCCTCGATCCGCGTGGATTAATTACTTGGAGCTAACGCCAACTTTAAACCCGCGACTTCGCGTAAGCTCTCAAACGAAAAAAAGTCATCATGAAACATTATTCATTGGTGCTCCGCTCCTATTGGTCGTTGCATGATGATATAGCCTATAGCCTTCCTCGATAAATGGGCTATCTAACACTGATATTGTTTTTCAAATAGAACCAGTAGTTTCTGAGATTAGCCCGTTCAAGTAAACAAGCATAGTCTTTAGCTATATATATTAGCCAAGAATGACAAACCGGTAATAGTTCAAAATCTTATGATAATAAATGCAAAACACGACATTCAGTATTTTCATGAATATATTCGAAATAAATACATAAAAAAATGCAATGATATAGGGCAACATTTTTTTTAAGACCTGTTATATCGATTCCCACGTTTGATTTATCGATCGGACATCATAATCGATAAAAATACGTTATTAGAATGTAATTTAACAAGCAATTATGTAATTAAACCCTTTTTTTTCAATTGTCATTGCATGGGTTTTCTTTTTTATTCGCTAAGTTAATTTGCTTAATTCAAACTTTAATGATTTTTCTTGGAGAGTGGCCGGCGGTGACTCACGTCTGATATTTATTTGAAAAAATCATAGTTTTAGTATTATATAATAGGTACATAATTTTTATTTTTATACTAAGTCTATATTTATTTAAAATGCTACTGTATTTAAAGCTATGTCATTTATCTATCTGGTTTCGATAGTACAAGCTCAAATTAGTATGGGATCATATCAGATCGGACCGTGGGTAACGAATGTCCAAGGGTATTTACATATTTCAAATAATGTACTAAGATTTTCTGCGAAAAAAATGGCATTTTAATTTAAGTGCCTGCCATAAACATAATAGCAAATTGTTGCTCTACTATTTGTTGCTATACTTTTATTTTGTTTATATGTACTATTTATTTATTTGCTTTTATAGTTTCAACAATAATATGTATAAAGTGATGCACAATTATATTATTATACTGCACAATATTTACTTTCCTGAACATATTCTATCACAGTAAGTACGCGAGAGTGTAACAAAACTCAGTAGAACTTTCGCATATAAAATATACCTACTAGCTTCCGCCGCGCGGTTTTACCCGCGTAGTTCCAGTTCCCGTAGGAATAAGACGATAACATTTAGCTATCCATTGGTGAAAGAATTATTTAGATCTATCCATTAGGTCGGAGCCTAATAAACAAACAAAAAATCTAATCTTTCCTCTTTATAATATTAGTGTTGCTTTAATGTTAAGTGGAATAAGCAAGAAAGGAAATAATGATTAATCCAAGCATTGACATTTAAAGGAAATAGGTTACCAGGTTTTCCAGCTAACTAGGTCAGCGATTGACACTAGCTGTTGATTGCCAAGGTCGACAGTTCGATTCACACCCCGGACAAACATTTGTGTGCATGTCTGGGTGTAAATATCAATATAAGTATGTATTTTAAAAGTCGTATATGTAGTATATCAGCTATCTGTAGGTTTCCTCACGATGTTTTCCAAACAAATAAATACCTATATTGGGACATTTTTCACACACTAATCTGATCCCAAACTAAGCAGAGCTTGTGCTGTAACCAGATTGCTGATATACTACTTTTATGTGTAGATATTGACATCCAGACACAGAACAAACAGACATATTCATTCATACAAATGTTTACCCTCTGATTCGAACTTACGACCGGCTTGTAAGTCACGTACCACAAAGCCAATCGGTATATAAATGTATAAATAATTAGACGTACATCTATATATGAAAAACAAAGTCCCCGCCGCCTCTGTCTGTAACGCGATGAACACAAAAACTACTGAACAGATTTTTTCACCAAATCACGGAGTATTTCATGGGGAAGGTTTTTATGTATAACATCAATTTGGAGCCGGTAGTTGGCGCTGGTGGGCAGAACGAAGTCTGCCGGCTCCGCTAGTGTGTATTATAGCCTAAACTGGGCATCGAACCGTGTTTCTAATCGCTGAACCGTGGGTCGGTCGCGGGTCGGTTGCTCAGTGCGTTGCATAGTGCGATGTTACGTTAGTAACGTGGCCATGCGTGGAGACGCTACCGGTGTGGTGTGGTGGGGAGTATGCTCTGCAGGTGTGTGGTTCGATTTATGGGGTTGTTTTTTCGGTAATTTTCGAATGTGTAAGTTTAAATGGAATGGTGATAGAAAAATTTGTGAGTACAAGCTATACTAATATATAAAGTGTTTATGGAATGTTATATGATAATGTGGTAATATTTTATAGCATCATCATCATCAATATTTTATGTTTGTTTGTATATTTTATAATTTTAACATTGTAACATGTGTGCTATCTGAAACAAGGGAAATTTATATAATAATTTAACTACAAAATAACTGTGGTTTGTCGAAACAAAAACCACTCAAAGCGTCAAAATAAGTTCAAAATATACAAGTATTATAATTCATATATTTAATATCTACTAGCGACCCGCCCCAGCTTCGCACGGGTGCAATGCTTATACATCACATTAGAAACCTCCAAAATTGATAGTGTTTCTCTAACATATTATGCATGTACTGTATATAAAAACCTTCCTCTTGAATCACTCTATCTATTAAAAAAACACCGCATCAAAATCCGTTGCGTAGTTTTAAAGATAAGAAGACATAGGGACAGACAGCGGAAAGGGACTTTGTTTTATAATATGTAGTACTAGCTGCCTCCGCGCGGTTTTACCCGCGTAGTTCCCGTTCCCGTGGGAATACAGGGATAAAATATAGCCTATGTTGCTCAGTGATAATGTAGCTTTCTAATGAAAAAATAATTATTAAAATCAGTCCAGTACTTTTTGAGTTTATTCGTTACATACAAAAATACAAATCTTTCCTCTTTATAATATTAGTGTAGAGAAGTGTAGTGTAGATGTAGAGCATCATTCTTACCGTCTCAAACGTCACACTAACTACACATTGTCGATGTGTGAGTGTTTACACACATGTTCACTGTAACAGGTGGGCACGCACACATACACAATACTTACATATAGGCTGTGTGTATTTTTTAAGGACTTTAAAAAATAAATTTATAATTTGAATAAAAAATACGATATCAAATAACTTAATGATATGTATTTAAATATTACCGATTTGGATATAATATTTATCGGGACGATTTTATTCGTCAAAATATATTATTTTTATGTAAGTGTAGTATATAACTTACTTTGCCTTACACAGTACCTACCTACATAGCTATTTAAAAATAAATCTATTAAGTACTTTAATGATTGAGGAATAAAATTACCACTTGAAAATTACAAATAGATAATTATCCTAAATTTAGTAAATAATTACTTAATCACAATAGAAATTAAAAAAATATTAAATTAATGACGTAACTTTATTAATCATGCTGTATATCTTATCACTACTCACCTCACTATATGAGCAATCTGTGACCATTATAATACCACTTAACAACAACCTTATTCCCTTACAATAAAGTCTATTTTAAACTAAACCAACTGCATTAACAACTTTGTACTGACGATCAACAACACCATTTTAAGTTGACCTCCCCCGCCATTGGTCCTATAGAGAATCCTTCAAGAAGGGGCCCTAAGTATAGAAACGTACGGTTCATGTTAAAGTGGACACCATATGGTTCCGATTTTGAAAACCGAATTAAGTATTCACATTTGCACATTCGCGGTAGACGGTCGTCCATTTTGTTTTTATACTTTTTAAATTTATTTTTTAATTTTGTTACTGTGGCATTGGTTGTGTTTGTATACAGCCTATGGTTTTGAGTGAGTGATATTTTTTTTGTGACGTCATATTTTAGTGACGTCATCGGATCCAACGGATTGTTATCTTCAATGTCGCAGTGATTACAGTTTATTACATTGTGAGTGCGAGTTCGAATCTATTCTTATAAGTTTACACAATATTATAAGCAAAAAGATTTTATAAGGGACTAGTGTTATGCCCCGGCTTTGCATGGGTGCTTTAAAACTAATCTCAATTAACTTAATTCTACAAATATTTTTGTTACTCAATACGCCAGAATGGCTGAAGGGATTTGAAAGAAATTTGGCAAATAGATAGACTATGTTCTGGAATAGCATATATAGGCTACATTTTTGGTCTTTTAGATAACTAATATTTAGTTATATTAATCAACATAAGTATTTGAAATGTCTTCTTTATAAGACTATGTCAAGAGCAGAAGAAGGTTATGTAGTTTAGGCGTGAGAGCGTAACAAACAAACAAAACCTTTAATATTAGTTAATAATACATAATACAGTTGAGAAGTTGGTTTGTTTGTTTTCGATTAAAATAATAATTTGGTGTTATATAGCCCATTTATAGAAGAAGGCTATATATCATCACGCTACGACCATTAGGAGCGGACATTGATGCTCCACTCCTATTCGACGTAGTGTAATGATATAGCCTATAGCTTACCTCCATAAACGGGCTATAGCACTGAAGGATTATTTCTAATCGGAACAGTAACGGAGTAAAACTCTAAATTTTTTATCAGAATATTTATATTATACTAGTTTCACCCGCGTTCCCGGGATCTTCAGTTTTCCCGGGATTAAAAGTAGCCTATATCCTTTCTCAGGCTCTAGACTATCTGCGTATTTAAAATCATTAAAATCGGTTCGGTAGTTTTAGCGTGAAAGCGTAACAGACAGACAGAGTTATATTAGCATTTATAATATTAGTTAGGGTGGTGAAGCAAAACTCTGAGCTGTCAACAGAATATAAATAATAAATTTATTTTTCTTTGCACTAAAAAACACAATAAAGTTACAGGTACTTTTATTATATACAACATAAAACTAGAGAAATATATTAACATTATATAATTAAAAAATTATCTGGTAGGCTAGAAAAGTGAAAGGGAATAAAGGAAAATACCTATGGTAAATGACCCAATGGTGGCCAGTTTAAGAAAAAAAAACTGGTTTTTGTGAAATATTACCAAAATTGTGAAAGTTTCAGCACTGAATATAGTGAAACTGTAAAGTCCAGTCCTTATTTAATATTTGTAATGTGTTACGCGTGAGATACGGCAAAGCTGGATTCAATTAATTTAACAAATAAAAGTTGTAGTTTTGTGACCCAGTCTTGGCCAGGGAAAATCCATTAATGGATACCCCAGTCTTAGTCTTAGTTTATCTTTATTTTATGGCTCACACATGAAACAACACTAATTTTGATTTTAATTAAGCAATACTATTTTACAAGTGAAACTTTCTGCTCACCGCCTTAACGATTTCCTTAAGAAAAGCCGTCGTTGTCAATTTCAAATAACCTTACACTTTGTATTCGAGCAAATTTGTACATGTAACTGACAGAATTCAATAAAACGTTAAACTTAGATAGTTCGATGTCTAAAGTCTATGTCACAGTGATCCAAATGTAAAAACATTCGCTCATGTCCGAATTCTAGATGTTTCTTTCTATTTTTGGCCATTACTGGTACCGTGGCCACCACTGGTACACTTACGATAAGTCGTTACATATTTTCCGAAGCTCCATTTTATAAATAAAAATAGACCTTAGGTCGCTGCCTGCGGGTAAGGTGGCCAGAAGGCTGGTTGCATTACCTCTTTGAATAGCCAGGCTTATTCGTTGTCCGAGGTAAGAACCAGCCCTCTGGTCACCAGACACCTCATTGAGGCGCGTCGACAAATCACGATAAAGTATTTTTGCCTCGGGCCCCCATGGACAAACAAACAAAACAACAGGTTACAAACAAAATTTGAATATATAACATATAACTCAATGTCACATTTACCAAACTCAAAATGATAATGTTATCATAATGATTAAAAATTATTATTCTTTAATAATTAATCGATAATATGTAAGTGTAAAATATATCAAATCTAATCTTATTTATCGATTCGTGCTACTGTATCAATCTGCCGACAAAAGTCCATTAATACCTGACCCTGTTATAGCATAGACCCTGTCAATTAAAGAAATTAATAAAATATGTACCTACTTTTTGCCCTGGATATCTTGGATCCAAAGTCTGAGATCCATACTAATATTATAAATGCGAAAGTAACTCTGTCTGTCTGTTACGCTTTCACGCTAAAACTACTGAACCGATTAAAATGAAATTTGGTACACAGATAATCCAGAGCCTGAGAAAGGACATACGCTACTTTTTATCCCGGGAAAATTGAAGATTCCCAGGGAACGCGGGCGAACCCGCGGGGAGCCACTAGAATAGAATAACGTCTTCAACTGCCCAGGTTTACACTAATCATCACTACATATTATAAAACAAAGTCACTTTCCGCTGTCTGTCCCTATGTCTCCTTAAATCTTTAAAACTACGCAACGGATTTTGATGTAGTTTTTTTAATAGATAGAGTGATTCAAGAGGAAGGTTTATATATACAATACATGCATAATATGTTAGAGAAACACTGACTAATTTGGAGGTTTCTAATGTGATGTTTATGCATTGCACCCGTGCGTAGCTGGGGTGGGTCGCTAGTTGACAGTAAACAAACATAAAAAAAAAACAGTAGAACCTCCTCCTTTTTGAAGTCATTTAAAAAAATTAAGATAAAAAAACGATTGCAAATCTTACAAAATCATTGATAGTTTCATGAATTTCATATAATAATATCCAAAATTAATCTTATATCAAAGGCAACAAAATGTTTATATAAAATATGTTTTAAAGCCGAAATTTATTCAGCTGTGTACGCGTGAAAACAGCAAACAAACTAACATACACAGTTGCTTTAGTAATGATAATATTAAATTGTATAACTTAAAAACAAGACTTTGGTTGGCTTAGTTAGTGGCCCTGACTATCAAGTCCTTAGGAAGTTTAAATCCCACCCAGGACAAACATTTGTATGCATGAATATGTTTGTTTGTTCTGTGTCTGGATGTAAATATCTATATAAGTTTGTATTTCAAACGTCGTAAATGTAGTATATCAGCTATCTGGTTACCATAACACAACCTCACTTTGAAGCTTACTTTGGAACCAGATTTCGGATCGGAAAAATGTCCCAGGATATTTATTTAAAAGTAGTATATCTATAAAGTAATCAGCCATCTAGTTACAGCACAAGCTCTGCTTAGTTTGGAATCAGATTGGCCGTGTGTGAAAATGTCCCGGGATAATTATTTATTGATTGGAAATACAAAGTCATTATTAATCTTTCATTAAAATAAACTAGCTAGTTAGATTTGTGGTTTTTTTTTTTTTTTCTTGGTGATGTTTGCCATTTCCTCTGGCCTTGGCCAGAGACTTTGTTTTGCATTATTTGTTTGTTTGCTTTTTAATATTTTGTGTTGGTTGTTTTTGTTGAGTTTTCTCCCTTCTTACTCTTGTGCTGGTTTGTTTGCTTTGTTTTATGCTTGTTTATATATAATTTTATATTGAATATATATGTTATATAAGTATATTTAATATATTCTCTTATGGATTATTTGTTCATTATTTATATTGTTTGTCTGATTTTTTAATGTTATTTGTGCAATCTCCTTTAGATTTGTGGTTAGTGTCCCTAAATTTCAAGTCACAAGTCCTTAGTTTGATTTCAATATTTAAAGATGATACAGTACAGATCGACCTATCCGTAGAACAAAGTTACATCTGCCAAATTCCTACTTTAGAGAAGAGTGATTAGAAGTTTCATTTACACATATTACACAACATTTACCCTAACTTTCTAAGAGAATTGATACTTTTACCAACGTATTAAAACATTACTATCCGTTTATTAAATACTAGCTGCCTCCGCGCGGTTTTACCCGCGTAGTTCCCGTTCCCGTGGGAATACAGGGATAAAATATAGCCTATGTTACTCGGGGATGATGTAGCTTTCCAAAGGTGAAAGAATTTTTGAAATCGGTCCAGTAGTTTCGGAGCCTACAAACAAACAAACAAACAAATCTTTCCTCTTTATAATATTAGTATAGATATTAGTATAGATAGGTACCTAATTTAAGACAGAAACATACAATTAAAGTGGTTTTAACCTGGTTTCAAAGTCACATGGAACTTTGTTCTACGGATAAGTCGAGATGTTTTTAGTCCAGTAGTAACAAGAGCAGAGTGGCGCAGTGGAAGCGTGCTGGGCCCATAACCCAGAGGTCCGTGGATCGAAACCACGCTCTGCTAGCATCACTTTTTGCTTATTTCCTAAGACATCAATCCTGCCTGAGTAGGAGGTAAAATAGACAGTATCTTCCTTCTCTTTCTGCCATTTCCATACACTTGTATAACTTAGGATAGTCCTAACTTATAGAAGCGACCCGCCCCAGCTCCGCACGGGTGCAATGCTTATACATCACATTAGAAACCTCCAAAATTGACAGTGTTTCTCTAACATATTATGCATGTATTGTATATAAAAACTTTCCTCTTGAATCACTCTATCTATTAAAAATAACGCATCAAAATCCGTTGCGTAGTTTTAAAGGTTTAATAAGACATAGGGACATACAGCGGAAAGCGACATTGTTTTATAATATGTTGTGAAATGCGAATGTGTGTTTGTTACGTTGTCACATCTAAACTAAGTACCAAATCAATATATATAAAAGTAAGTCGTGTTAGTTACACTTTTTATAACTCAAGAACGCCTGAGCTAATTTAGTTGACAATTGGTGAGCTTACACATGACATAGGATAATTTTATCCCGGGAAAATTAAAAATCCCGGGAACGTGGGTAAAACCGCGGGGAGCAACTAATTGGTTTTAAATATTCTTTCATTACATAAAAGTTACATTATCAGGGAGTAACATAGCCTTCACCGGGAAAGTTAAAGCCTTTAGAAACTCGAGAGAAACCGTAAGGCGAAACTAGTGTGTTACAAATGTTTTAAATTATCACTTTTATGACCATAAATTGGTATTGTTAGAACGGATTGCTCTAATATACCGTGCCGCCATTTTGTATCCATAAATATCTACTTTCACTATGATTTTAAAGTTTATGCAAATTTATCATCGTATTTCGAAAAATGGCAATCAATATTATTGTTTTGTAATATATGTATGAATATTAATTGAATTTCAATAGTTAAAAGGTCTTATATATAAATCTTTTTATTAAAATTTTCATGAATTATCGAAATACTCAGAAACTTAACCGATTTTTATACACTTTTGTGTATAAATGGAGTAGGTCTTAAAATATATTTACCTACCATTTTTTAATCCATTTATTAATACTTTAGTATGAATAATAACATATATATAGATATAGGATTATTATTACCGACTTTAAAAAAAGTATGTTCGTGTTTCGAAGCGTTATCCTGTACTCATGCACCTGTGACGAAAAATAACGGTCGTTACAGATGACTGCCCAACACCACCCTATTTTAAGTCGTACCCTTCTTCAAGTAATTCACAGGTGGACTCACTATATATATATAACAAAGTCCCCGCCGCCTCTGTCTGTCTGAACGCGATGAACACAACTACTGAACAGATTTTCATGCGGTTTTCAACAAATTACGGAGTATTTCACGGGGAAGGTTTTTATGTATAATACATCAATTTGGACCCGGTAGGTGGCGCTGGTGTTCTATAATATTATGTACAGTGACTTCACCTGTGTTCTCGGTGATCTTCTATTTTCCGGGATAAAAAATAGTCTATGTCCTTTCTCACGCTCTAGACTAGTTGTGTACCAAATCGGTTTGATAATTTATGCGTGAAAGCGAGACAGAGTTACTTTCGCATTTATAATATTAGTAAAGATTTAGGTACGTGTAAAACCGAGGGGCGGAACTTCCCCCAGGGATGCCCTGAGCCGAGCCACGGTCCCGCAGGGGACACCCTCAGCGCTCTTGCTTCAATAAAATTCTCCTTCGTTTGAGAGCCCTCTGCGCTCACCGAAACAGTCCGCGTAACCTTCTAGTCCATTAAAAAAAAGTGGGGCAGAATCTAGTATTTCATAAAATATAGTTAATTTCATAACAAATTATTATAGAAGTATTTCGTTGTTCTATACAAATTACATCACGATGAGTTTATTCAGTATATGACTCAATTTTGTTATCACATTTTATAACTATATTTTCAGACATTTTCCTCCAAGGTGACTGCTATCTCATAACGCTACGTTATCTTGAAATTGTATACTTAGTTATTATCTTAATATAATACTTCATTATTATATGCCGCGACTAGTTTAAGTAAGTCGAAAAAATCTATAGATTTTATTGTATACCTACTCCCCGCGGCTTCGCCCGCGTTCCCGGGGGATCTTAAATTTTCCCTGGATAATAAGTAGCCTATGTCCTTTCTCAGGCTCTGGATTATGTTCGTACCAAATTTCATTTAAATCGGTTCAGTAGTTTTAGCGTGAAAGCGAGAGAGACAGACAGAGTTACTTTCGCATTTATAATATTAAGTACCTGTGGATACTAGCGACACGCCCTGTTTTCGCACGGGTGCAATGCTAAAAACATGCTAAAGAATGGTTATTGTGGGTTATCTCTAACAGATAGACATATTTGTAGCCCTTTTTAAGGTGTAAGTTTTTATTAGGGCTTAGCATTTGCAATCTAAAATGTATATTTACGACATCACACAGAAACCTCTAAAATTATCTGTATTTCTCTACAATATTATGCATGTATGTAATATTATACTTGTATTATACATATAAACCTACCTCTTGAATCACATTTAAAAGACCGCATCAAAATCCGTTGTGTAGTTTTAAAGATCTAAACATACATAGGGACAGACAGCGGGAAGCGTTATTATTTTATATTACGTTGGATAGTGATTTGTATCAATAAATCATACACATAATAAAAATAAATAAGTACTAGGACATTATAACTACCTAAAAGGTACATTATTTCTTTTTTATTTCAGATCAGAGCAGAGCTATGAGACACAGCACTATTTGGTTTCTATTTCTAATTTAAAAGAAAAATAAAAGAAAGATGGCGGAAAACGAAGGACCTGTCAGCGTGGACGATCTACCTATAACTTTCCAGGTAAGAACGGAAGAGAGACCGTCTGTCTATCTGTGTGTAACTATCTAGCCATAAGGTAGTCATCTATATATATAAGTAGCGACCCGCCCCAGCTGCGCATGGGTGCAATGCTTATACATCACATTAGAAACCTCCAAAATTGTCAGTGTTTCTCTAGCATATTATGCATGTATTTTATATAAAAACCTTCCTCTTGAATCATTCTCTCTATAAAAAAAACCGCATCAAAAGCCGTTGCGTAGTTTTAAAGATTTAAGAAGACATAGGGACAGACAGCGAAAAGCGACTTTGTTTTATAATAGATATGTAGTGTAGAGCAACATTCTTACCGTATCAAACGTCACACTAACTTACACATTGTCGATGGGAATACAGGGATAAAATATAGCCTTTATTACTCCTTTATAATGTAGCTTTCCAATAGTGTAAGAATTTTTGAAATAGGCACATTAGTTTTTGAGTTTATTCGTTACATACAAAAATACAAATCTTACCTCTTTATTATATTAGTGTAGATTTGTAGGATACAACCCTAAGTCCTAACTGACCTGTCAAAGATTAACTCAATCATTTAAAAATGCAGTAATTGTAGTTGTAAAGTAATGTTAATTAATATGACCCGAGAATCAGATAGCCTGTTGGCTTTGTGGTTAGTGACCCTCACTTTCAAGCCGCCAGTCGTGGGATCGAATCCCAGGACAAACATCTGTATGCATGAATATGTCTGTTCTGTGTCTGGATGTAATCTATAAATAAAACAAAGTCCCCGCCGTCTGTCTGCCTGAACGCGATGGACACAAAAACTACTGAACAGATTTTCATGCGGTTTTCATCATATTACGCAGTATTTCAAGGGGGAAGGTTTTTAATGTTTTTATATATAATACATCAATTTAGACCCGGTAGGTGGCGCTGGTGGGCAGAACGAAGTCTGCCGGGTCCTATATAAGTATGTATTCAAAAGTTGTATATCAGCTATCTGGTTACAGTACAAACTCTGCTTAGTTTGGAATCAGATTGACCGCGTGTGAAAAATGTCCCAGGGTATTTATTATTATTATTAATAATAGCTTATATATTCTATTATACTACCTACTTATTAAATATATATTTTATACTACTTTTAAATACTGTCATAGATATTTATATCGAGACACAAAAATTGACATGTTTGTGCATACAAAATGTTTAGCCTGGTCAAGCCAACTGGTCACCCCCTCCTGACCCCCCCTTGACCCCCACCAGACCCCCCTTAATAACATGGTCTACTGCGCATCTACCATTACTATATGACGTCACATCCGGTCCATACAATATACCATACATGCTCCAATTGAAAATGAACTCTGAATTAGTCATCAATTTATAATGTACTCTATGTACATTTAAATATGAGATAATTTAGCTTAATCTGTTGTATTTATTAGCGTTGGGTTGGCTTTGTGGTTGGTTACTGTGACTTTTAAGTTAGTTGATTCGATTCCAGTCAATATATTAATATTTAAAAATAACTTAGTTTTGTTTTATTTTTTTAAGAATAATCTCAAAAATACTAGAAATATGATGCAAATCCAGTAGTTTTACCTATAATTTTAAAGTTCCTCAAAAAAGCGTGTACGTTCCTACCTAAAATAGCACCTTAATGTAGGTACGTATTATTTCAAAATATTTTCACCTTCTACGTAAACGAAGTTGCGAGTCAAAGTTAGCGTTAGCCAAAATAAACTATTACACGCGGACAGAAGCAATTATATACATATACAGTTAGGTACTTTTTATATTTATTCTTATTATATTATTTAGATTTTTTGACCAAATAATTAAGAGTATTGCAGTTTCCGGTCCATAGTATGCTACTAATATTATAAATGCGAAAATTTGGGAGTTTGGATGGATGTCTGTCTGTTACTCTTTCACGCCAGAACGGCTGAAGGGATCGCCTTGAAGTTTGGCACCGAGTTAGAATATGTAAGCAACTAGTCTATACTAATATTATAAAGAAGTAACGTTTGTGAGTTTGTGACGTTGTAAGGGGTAATCTCTGGATCTACTGAATCGATTTTCAAAATTATTTCACCAATAGAAGGCTACGTTATTGTGAAGTGTCAAAGGCTATATTTTATCTCCGTATTCCCACGGGAACGGGAACTACACGGGTGGAACCACGTGGAGGCAGCTAGTCTTATATTTTTTTCATATTACTCACAAAACATCGGACATTTTGACGAAATGATAAATAATATAGTACCTACTGCAGTGTCCGGTCTATATAGTATAATAAATAGTAGAATATTTGTGTTCATGTTAA
This sequence comes from Thyatira batis, assembly GCA_905147785.2. Lineage (NCBI taxonomy): Eukaryota > Metazoa > Arthropoda > Insecta > Lepidoptera > Drepanidae > Thyatira > Thyatira batis. Next base: position 1,065,600 of record LR990512.1, on the reverse strand, counting down.
AAAATCATATCACACAATTGAGTACCGTTACTGAATGACTTTCTATTGTTACAATGCGCCTGCGCAGTGCGCACGCAAACTATACGTAGGTAGGTACATAGGTAACTTAACGATCATCAGCTGTTATGGTTTAAATCGCTTCCATCTAATAAATAAATAAATATCCTGGGACATTTTTCACATACAGCCAATTTGATACCAAACTAAGCAGAGCTTGTGATATGGTAACCAGACAGGACAAACAGACATATTCATGCATACAAATGTTTGTCCTGAGTGGTTCGAAACCCACAGGGTCACTAACCACAAAGCCGGGCTGTCAAAGCCTAAACTATTGCAAAACAATATTATCATTCTGTTGGGATATGTACACCTAGCGGGTCACACTACTCATAGACGGCAGAGCGTGGGCATAGCTCCGGTCCACGCTCACTAGACGAGGAGGCCGCGCACCAGGCCAAGTCGCCGCTGGGTACGAGGACGCATGCCTCGGCCGTACCCTTATACCCAGCTTATAGCGACAAAGGGACACGGTGGGGTTTTAGTGAGTAGGAGTCTCACATAACCTTCCGCTCACCCCCAGGGCGGAAGGTATCCATGTAGGATTTCCCCATCCCAAAAAAAAAAAATGTACACCTAGCGGGTACTATCTCTGCCTGCACTATTAAGGAATATAGACAAAGACAGCACCCGCTAAATGCAAGAACTTTTAGAGAACAGAGGGAAACTATCCTGGGTCTATGGGGAGGGAACTTGCTGGACTGGTTGCTGGGCTATTGACTGAGACTAAGGGACGCCTGCCAAATCAAATGTCTCAATCTTTTTATTATTACGAGCCTGAAGTGTCCCACTGCAGAGCAAAGGCCTCCCCATCATTCCTCCACTGCTCTCCGTTCAGAGCTTTACTGGACCACTCCTTTGAGAGGTGGTCTAGCTCGTCCCACCATCTACGCCTTGGTCTGCCGCGATGCCGCAAAACAATAGATAGATATGTAACCTAGATTAATAAAGATTATTTTTCTACCATTTCCAGGTCAAATATCTTGGGCAGAGCGATGCTAGAGGCTTGTGGGGTATCAAGCACACCAGGAAACCTGTTGACCTGATGGTGGCTGCTGCAAAAGCACTTCCACCAGGTAATTATTATTAATCTTTACATAATCTACATCTGCCCTAATAGAGAGGAAAAAAAATTGGGTTAGCTCCGAAACTACTCGACCGATTTGAATATTTCTTTCATCATTAGAAAGCTACATTATCAGGGAGTACTATAGGCTATATTTTATCCTGGTATTCCAACGGGAAGGGGAACTACGTGTGGCGGCAGCTCGTATAAGTCTATCCGCCTAAGCCTCGTGTTTAAAATGTGTTTGAAAAGTAACAAAACATCTAGTTATAGAACAAACAGACATCTTTAAATATTTATAGCCAACCACATAATTAAAATAAATAATTTACCTGAGACATTTTTCACACACGGCCCATCTGATACCAAACTAAGCTGAGCTTGTACTATATCCAGATACCTGATGAACTACATTTAAATATCTACTTATATATGTAGATTAGGCACACACAAATGTTTTTTCTATGTAGCAATTAAGTCCACCATTTTCAATTCACTAGCCTAACCTCTATTTATACCACCATATCCTAATTTCAGGTCAGATCCTACCGATAGTGAAGCTAACAATAACAGTAGATGGAGTACACCTAGAGACAGTCAACCATAGTAGCAAGAGAGATGAGTTCGAGCATATGTCTGTCTTCTTCAACATAGAGTCAATTTCCTATGGAGTTCAAGACTTAGTATATACTAGAGTTTTCTCTATGATTATAGTCAAAGATCATGCAGATATAAAAGGTTTAAATCCTTTTGAGTGTCATGCGTTCGTCTGTGAGTCAAGGTTAGTACTTTTTTTATTCAATTTAAAAAAAAGAGGTTCTATTACCTACACTAATATTATAAAGGCGAAAGTTTGTGAGTGTCTATGTTTACTTCTTCACGTCTAAACGAGTAGAGCGATTTTAATACAATTTGGTATGGAGTTAGCTGACACCCTGGATTAATACATAGGTTAGTTTTTATCCCGGGAAAATTGATATTCCCTCGGGAACGCGCGCACAAAAGCTAGTAATATATAAATGAATTGTGTATGAATGTTTGTTACTCTTTCACGGAAGGGATCGCAATGAAATTTGGCACAGAGTTAGAATATTAGAGAGAGTGTATTTGTTAGAGATTTTTACAGGGTCGGCAACGCGTGAGTAACGCCCCTAGTGTTGCAAGCGTCCATAGGCTGCGGTAACCGCGCGCCATCAGGCGGACTGTATGCCTGTTTGCCACCTATGTGGTATAAAAAAATATATATATATGTTCTAGAATAACACATAGGCTAGTTTTTATTGCGAGAAAATTAAAGGCAGAAGTAAAAATATTAAATTACTTATGACTCCCCACGATTCATAAATTTCCGTGATAAAAAGTATAACTTTATGTACCCTATGTATTAATCTAGGTTATAAACTATACGTGATCCAAATTTCATCCAAATCAGTTCGTTTGTCTTTGCGTGAAAGAGTAACAATAATACACACAAACTTTCGCATTTATAATAATAGTAGCAATATAGGAATTGTTTCACAACAAACTTTTAGGTCAAGCCCATTTTCCCATTGCAAAATATGATTAGAAACTATGATCACGATTATCTATATGATAAAATTCCACAGCTATCTGACTCTGTCACTCACGAAGGTTTATCAGAGATAAAAAAGGAGTCACACGCTAAACATATTGATTGATATCTATATATATATATAAATGAAACCCTGTTTCCCTTGGACACGGCATCACGCGTGATCGAATGGACAGATTTGTCTAATCCTTTGTTTGTTATTGTCAATAGAAGGTTCTTATGAATGCAAAAAAAATATAACCTAAGTAACGCGGAAAATTAGACATTTTAAGAAAATTTTACGAGTATATTAACTTTTGTAATGTAACTTATTGGTGTTTGACATAAGTGTCAAGTACTTTAATTCAATAATATCATAGTTAAGAAAGGACAACATCTGTCGGGTACACTGTTAATCTATAGTAATAATAAAATAAATAATAAATATCCTGGGACATATATTTCACACACGGCCGATCTGATTCCAAATTATGCAGAGCTTGTACTGTAACCAGATAGCTGATATACTACATATACTACTTTTATATACATACTTATATAGATATAGTGGGTCCCCGCGGTTTCACCCGCGTACCCAAGAGATCTTCCATTTTCCCGCAATAAAAGGTAGCCTATGTCCTTTCTCAGGCCCTAGACTATTTGTGTACCAAATTTCATTTAAATCAGTTCAGTAGTTTTAGCGTGAAAGTGAGACAGACAGACAGATAGACAGATTTATAAATATTAGTATAGATTTACTGGTTTGCTTTAAAAGAGAGTCGAACCTATGACCAGAGATTTTACAGTTAAATTAATCTGTCTATAAATTAGCTTCTTTCCCGCGGTTTTACTCGCGATAGTCACAGAGATATTTTAATAAAATTATGTATTTTTTATATATTACAGAAATGCTGCTAGAAGGCTGACTTATTCTTTAGCTGCTGCTTTCCAAGATTATTCTAGAAGAGTGAAGGAAATGCAAGCAAGTTCAGGTAATTATAACCTTTTGTAGCCACCATAAGGTTCATATTCCAATAGCACAAATAAGAATGATACCTTAAATTGAATTCCTACTTATACTATAAACTAGTTCTTCCCCGCGGTTTCACCCTCGTTCCCGGGGATCTTCAATTTTCCCGGGATAAAAAGTATCCTATATCCGTCTCCTGGCTCTGAGCTACCTCCCCACCGAGTTTAAGCCAAATCGGTTCAGCAGTTCTTGACTTATAAATAGTGTAACTAACACGACTTTCTTTTATATATAGATAGATGGGAAAGTATGTATGTTAAGGTTTCACGCCTAAACTACTGAACTTTCAGAACCGTACATTCATTAATACTTGTAAAGACCTTTTTGAATAAAAATATATTTGATTCAAAATTTTCTTAAACACTGTTGATTTCCCATAATAATTAAATAAAGAAATAAATAACTGTTTTTGATGAAATTTGGTCAGTGATTGACTAGAGTTTGGGAAAGGACATATTTATCCCGGGAAAATTGAACGTCTTGTGGGAATCTACTAATATACCTATATAGTTTTTATCTACTTTTTTTACGGTTACTGTTAAAGAACTTTATTTCCTAACAAGATTAACAAAAAATCACTTACAGAGAAAATACAAATTACCTAAGTCTAGTTCTCGTAGCACCCAAAAAAATATTGACAATTAGGGTGCGTTTCCACCAGAGATGTGCGAGGATGCGTTGCGAGGAATGTGTTTTTAAGAACCAATAGAATCGCTTCATTGAGCTATACTAAGCGAGGCTAGGTCAATGAAGCGATTCTATTGGTTCTTAAAAACACATTCCTCGCAACGCATCCTCGCACATCTCTGGTGGAAACGCACCCTTATAAAGGAACGGTAATAAGGTAGAAGTAAGCAGTAGTGTAACCCGCGTTTTTTTTAGTATGATTTACCTATGAAGCAATTTCTTTAGTTTTTGTTAAACTATTTTTACAGATATAGACGAGAGACCGTCCAGTTTGAAGAAGAGATTTGCGATAGACCTGCGTACGCCGGAGGAGATCGAGGCAGACTTAGAAACTGAAGCTTAAAGCTTCCTGTGCTTTTTTATTTACCTAACCTTTGACAGACCTTTTGGGTTTGTAGTTAGTGACTTTCAAGCTTTTTGAGTTCGAACCCCACCCAGGACAAACATTTGTATGCATGAATATGTCTGTTTGTGTCTGGATGTAAATATCTATATAAGTATGTATTTATAAAGTAGTATAATATGTAATATATCAGCTATCTGGTTATACAAGCTATGCTTAGTTTGAAATCAGATCGGCTGTGTGTGAAAAATGTTCCAGGATATTTATTTATTCTTTATCTACTATATATAAAACAAAATACTTGATATTTTGTTTGTTTTGATTAAGCTCTGAAACTACTGGACCGATCTGAATAATTCTTTCACCAATAGAAAGCTACATTATCGAGGAGTGACTTAGGCTATATTTTATCCCCGTATTCCTACGGGAGCCGGAACTACACGAGTGAAAGCACGCAAACGAGCTCGTTTAAAATATATACTTTAGTTACATAAGATTCAATAACATGTCGAAAGTTAAATTTTCACGTAAATTTTCCCTTATTTATATATTATGTGTAAGTATATTTTGATGATAATACTAGCGTTACCTTTAAATTATCAGTTATTTTAAGTAATATTATATAAGTTTAAGTTAAAAAGTACCAAAACATTATAATTTTTGTGATGTAGCGTAGTTTTGTAGTAAGTTATTATAATTATTATTGCTTGTAATAAATTTTAAGTTTGTTGTGATTTTGTTTTCTTTATTTATTGTTTCTATTAGCTTAAAAAGGAGCATTACTTTCTGTCATTGAAATTGTTTTTATTAATATTTTTGACCAAGTAGCAGATGGAAAGACGAACTCGATACTTATCTTAAAGACTGGACCACTAATGGCCGTTCCCAATATCCTACCTACCATCGGTTTGAGCCTACGAGTGGTAGAAAATGCTATCTACCTTTTGTTTTCGCGTCCCAATAAACTTACTAGCGGTAGCCTATCCTACCCCTGACCGCTACCTATCGTCCGGAGGACTAACCGCTTACTAGTGGTAGATTTCTCTATGAATTTGTCTACTTGAGCGTCCCAATAACGTTTTGACAGCTGTCGGTCAGTAAGTTTTGCTACCTCTCGTAATCAATCGTGCTACCCTCCGATTTTGAGGGATAAGACTACTAGCTATTGTATTTATTACGTATTTTTTTTGTTTGTGTACAATAAAGTGTTCATCTATCATGTCGGAATCAAGTGAAAGTGATATTGAGTTACTGGAACAATTGTCAGACTGGGATAATGCCGACGATATGCAAAAAAAAAACCGAATTTGATCATATAAAGACAGACAATCATATTGAGCAATTTTGTCTAATTTATCATAATAAACTTTTGTGATAAAATCCAAAGAATTTTATTTCTAAGAAAAATATGCATATTAGAAATGAGTATTTAAATTGAGATATTAGAATATAAACTACTATTTCATTGACTCAACAAACCAACTTTATTATTTGTTTATTACTTAGTTCTGATATTTTTGGATGATTGATGAGGTAATTATTAAAACAAATGTAAATTGGCAACAAATTTACTTTTTATTATAAAACATACATTACACTTAATAATAATAGAAAATAGTTATATAAATCTAAAAAAATACAGTCATACTAGTTAGGAACATGTAAATATCTTTGCTTTTTTTTTTTAACATCTCCAACTTAATTTTTTCATTTAAATACTCCATCATATTTTCTTACTTATTTAATAATCAGCTACAGCATTATTCCTATTGATCCGAGCTTGCATGTCCTCATTGGCCAATTTTTGGTTCTTTTGTTTACCCTAAAACAATTACTGGCAAAGGTATTGGATCTGTGTGCATCATCACTGCTTTTCATCACCACACCATCACCAAAGTCAGAAAATGGCACTAAGGTGACCTCATTAAAACTATTCAATACCACCACCTCTTCCACATCACCACCAACCTACGGGCAGCCTTTTTTATATTTTCCCATTTTAACTTAAGTTTATCGGGTTTACGAGGACAACAGGCTGCTTCTTTCAACTGATTTATTTTAGGCGTCTGTGACTTTACTAGTCACTATGAAAATTGATCAGTTGCATGACCTCTTCTTTAGTTAAAGGCTGACTCTTTATCTGAAACAAACATCAACGTTATGAGAGCCTCTATACAAGAACGAAACTAAACTTTGTATGACTAAATTATCAGGTTAGATTTAGGTAAGTACCTACTTACACCATTCATTTTCCAACGGGATTATAATTCTGAACCAGTGTTTTTTTATAATTAGGTACAAATACTTGTACGGAAAACGGAGGCAAAACGAACGAAATAAAACAAAATGAACTGCAAGCCAACAACGAAATATTGTTTATTGTGAACTGACGTCTGTCTGACGCGACGCGGACGTTTAACCACAAAACACTAATAACGTTCCGTTTCGTTTTTTAATAACATTGAATTAATATAATATTAGGTAATTTAAATAATTTATCTAAAATAATGATTGCGATAATATTGATTTTGTAATGTAAAATTTTTATAAGGTACTATTTATTGCGCTTCAAATATTAAAAAAACCGTCACATATTATGAAAACCAACATACAAGCATGAAAGAATTCTGCATAGTGCGGAATGTAAGAGAGGTTTCGGTAGCCGGGCCTACCGACTCCCAACTGTAGACAGATGCAAGCTACTTTCGTTATTGGGACGACAAAAAAAGATACATAGAATCTTACCAGTTACCGGTGGTAGCTGTCTACCTATAACGGTCATTTGAATATTGGGAACGGCCGTAAGACAAATAATAGAGAGAATGTTTTTACCCTGTAGTGGGACATTTCAATCTTTAAATAGTAAATAAATAATATTATCTTCATTAATATTATATAGAGGAAAGCAATTCAAGCTTTAAATAATGAATAATATTATCAACGCTAATTTGATTTGATTTGTTGTTTGTATGCATTGAATGACTCCGAAACTACTTGACTGATTTGATAAATTCTTTCACCATTGGAAAGCTACACTATCTCTGGTGAACATAGGCTATATTTTATCTCCGTATTCTCACAAAGCTCGAACTCGAAGGCAGTAAATAAATATTATTATCTATACTAATATTATAAAGAGGAAAGATTTGTTTGTTTGTTTGTTTGTTTGTTTGTTCGTTCGTTCGTTCGTTCGTTCGTTCGTTCGTTCGTTCGTTCGTTCGTTCGTTCGTTCGTTCGTTCGTTCGTTCGTTCGTTCGTTCGTTCGTTCGTTCGTTCGTTCGTTCGTTCGTTCGTTCGTTCGTTCGTTCGTTCGTTCGTTCGTTCGTTCGTTCGTTCGTTCGTTCGTTCGTTCGTTCGTTCGTTCGTTCGTTCGTTCGTTCGTTCGTTCGTTCGTTCGTTCGTTCGTTCGTTCGTTCGTTCGTTCGTTCGTTCGTTCGTTCGTTCGTTCGTTCGTTCGTTCGTTCGTTCGTTCGTTCGTTCGTTCGTTCGTTCGTTCGTTCGTTCGTTCGTTCGTTCGTTCGTTCGTTCGTTCGTTCGTTCGTTCGTTCGTTCGTTCGTTCGTTCGTTCGTTCGTTCGTTCGTTCGTTCGTTCGTTCGTTCGTTCGTTCGTTCGTTCGTTCGTTCGTTCGTTCGTTCGTTCGTTCGTTCGTTCGTTCGTTCGTTCGTTCGTTCGTTCGTTCGTTCGTTCGTTCGTTCGTTCGTTCGTTCGTTCGTTCGTTCGTTCGTTCGGTCGTTCGTTCGTTCGTTCGTTCGTTCGTTCGTTTGTTTGTAACGATTTGGCTCCGAAACTACGGGACTGATCTGAATAATACTTTCACCAATGGAAAACTACGTTATTAAATATAACATAGGCTATATTTTATCCCCGTATTCCAACTGGAACGGGAACTACGATTAAAACCGCTATGGAAGCAAGACATAAATTAAATTCTACAGTTTATTTCTTGAAAAATAGCCATATTTTATTCAGTTTTCAATATTTTTTAATTCTTCAATTATTTTTAGGACAAAAATAAATTCGCTCAACGTTTTGTCGACTTCCTTTTGGTGAGTTAAAATATATCCTATATAATCATTTTCCACTCCATTTTTAGCGCTCTCTTCTATGAGTCCTAGAAGTCTTGTAGTAGTTAAATGTAGTATAACTTCTAGTAGGGTCTTCCTGTCGGATGTTAGGTAAACTCTTTTTAGACTCTTATACCACTTTTGGTCTCTATATTTTGTTATGAGTGCTATATTCTTTATAGCTTCGTGGAGCTGAAAAAATATGTAATATATAGAAATTAATATATGTTTAAGATTTTTGATTGACTACACAATTTGTGTTAAAAATTATTTCCATTACAAAAAAATGCGAAAGTAGTGCTTTAACGCCTAAATGACTGGCCTAATTTTAATGACATTAGGTACTTTTGACTTTGACAGCCCGGTTGGCTTTGTGGTTAGTGACCCTGACTTTCAAGCCGCGGGTCGTGGGTTCGAATCCCACCCAGGACAAACATTTGTATGCATGAATATGTCTGTTTGTCCTGTGTTTGGATGTAAATATCTATATAAGTATGTATTTAAAAAGTAGTATATGTAGTATATCAGCTATCTGGTAACCATAACACAAGCTCACTTTGATGCTTAATTTGGAATCAGATTGGCCGTGTGTGAAAAATGTCCCAGGATATTTATATTACTATGTATTTAGAACTAGTGGCTCCCCGCGGTTTCACCCGCGTACCCGGGATTTTCCATTATCCCGGGGTGTGTACCCTTTCTCAGGCTTCTAGCCTTTCGGTGTACCAAATTTCATTTAAATCGGTTCGGTAGTTTTAACGTGAAAGCGATACAGAGTTACTTTCGCATTGTTAAATTTGAGTTTTAATATATTTTGTAATAACACAAAAGCTAAGTTTATGCCGGGAATTTTGAGATTCCCCGGGAACGCGGGTGAAACAGCGGGGTGGAATCTAGTATTAAATACATAGGTACTAATATACCGGATACAAAATAACAGACATATTCAAACACACAAATGTTTGTCCTAACTGGGAATCGAACTGCGACTGACTATAACACAAAAGTAAAAAATACTTACATCATACAAATAATATTGAAAATCATATAACAGTTGTTTAAACTCATTAATTTCATTAATTCTTTTCTTTCTTAACAACCACGCTCGGTGCAACAGTCCCTTTTCTTTCAAAAACGCTTTCCTTTTCTTTTTATTTCGTGGTAACAGCTCCTTTTTTCTCAGCATTCTGTTTTCCTTAGCTAAATCTCTGAGTATCAATTCCTTAGCTGATTTGTGTAAGAACATTGTGTAGTTTAGTAGTTCTACATCTAGTGAGTCTAGAATTGCCCTTTCTTGCAATGCTTTGCTAAAATAATCGTTATCAAAAAACAATATTTAAAAAAATTATCAGCTCATATAGTTTCTTGTTTTGGTTAAGACCGAAGAAAGTATGGATGGATTGTGTGAAAGGAGATATGTACTACAAGGGAGTGACGACTGAAATGACGGCTGACAGAGTGGGATGGAAGAAAAACACATGCTGTGTTGCCCTGCTTAGACGGGATAAGGGCAGGAAGAAGAAGATCAGCTCATATACGACCACTGCAGAAGAAGACCCCACTCCCCCCCTAACAACGGGGGGGTGTAGGCCACAGTACATAGTCCATCACGCGGGCCTAGTACGTAGGACGCAACATGCCTTTAATAGTGACGATGTTTTTCTTCACCGAAAGCCAGCGGTGTGAATCCGTACGTAAGTTTTTAAACTCAGTACGGGCCGAGGTTTGAATCTGCACTTAATCTTCAATATCAATTAAGTAAAAATTTGTTGATATCACAAATCATCATCATCATCTTCTTGCCTTATCCTATTTTGGGTCTGCTTTGTGCGTCATGTCCCTTCCTTTCATTCGGTCTCCAGCCAAATCCACATTCACTCCACATTCTCTCATATCATCTTTTGCACAATCATACCATTGTTTCTAACACAAAAATACTCTTCATTTAAATTTTATTAATCTGTATAGATTTTCATGAATTTATTTACTTACGTCAAATCCATAAGTTTTGTCAATGCTGCTCTTACGTCGACTGTTGTTCCTAACCAATCGTACCTTTGCAACCCTACATCATCTTTTTCAACCATTTCGTTTAAAACATTAACATAAACATCAGCTACATCACTTCCCGTTCTAGTTATAGGTACTTTCATAGATAACATTGTTTTTATATGCGTAAATACATCTCTAGTATCGGATATATTGGCTATTTTAGCAACAGTATCAATCTGACCATCTTTTCCAGACGGATTTGGGAATATAGAGTACCTTTTTATTGGCTTTTCTAGTATTTTATCTTCTTCAACGCTCAAATCTTTCAGTAAGTACGTATGTGGAGTAACAGCTAGCACTTCATCATCTTTATACTGTCTTCCGTTAAATTTAACAAATTTTATATCTTTTATAATATTATTTGGTGGGATTTCATCAATTTTTAAGACAACATCTTTAGTTTTGTTATTCTGTTTTATATAACCAACCTTTTCTACTTTATCGTTCAGCATTCTACCAAAATAATAGTCTACTGCTATATTCTTGTCGCTTTGTTTTGTATTTGGCGCATCAATATCTTTTAAGCTTCTAAAATAACGTAGGGTACCTTCCATTGAACTGCCTTCATCTATTGGTGTATACTTATATTTTTTCGGTGGTATGTTTTCAAATTTGTTTTGTTGCCAGAGTATCATTCTGACCGCTCGTAAATGATCTTTTAATTTGTGATCACCAACACTATTGTAAGGATGGCTTTCGCTAGAAGAATCGGGTAAAGCGATGGACGATTCTTTATCAACTCTTTTCATTCTGCTAAAAGAGTAATCCATGTCTAAATAATCATTCGGATTGAAATATATATCACTGTATTTTGGATGACTGATTACTAAGGGTAGGGGCCGGTTCTTAGTTTTCGGTCTTTTAGAATTCTTTGGAGCTTTTGTTGTAAATCCAAATCTGAATTTTCTATGACCCCTTTCTTTAGAATCGAAGAAATAGTCTGATTCAAAGCTGCCTCCGTCTTTACTGTTTTCATCTTCAGGATTTTGTTTTACTCGTTTTCGATTTGGTTCTTCATAATCATGGTTAGCGTTAGGTCCCAAACGATTATGTGCGTTAAAATAAGCATTGTTTGGTTCATAATTGTATACAGGTACGTAGTAGGGCTGTTCTAGATTAGTTAGGGGACCTTTTTTCTGAAATGGGTCTTCACCGCGAGCTGAAATAGGCATATTTAAAGAAATTATTAAAAGTTTTATAAAGTCTTTTCTGAAAGAATATTTAATTGTTGCTTCCGCGTGGTTTTTCCCACGTATTATAGCGCGTAGTTTCCGTTCCCGTAGGAATACGGGGATAAAATATAGCCTATGTTACTCCCGGGTAATATAGCTTTCCATTGGTTAAAGGTTTTTTTATCAATGGGATCCGTTTTAGTAGTTTAGGTGTGAATGTGTAATATACAAACTCATAAATACAGATTTTATTATTTGTAAGAATTATTAATATAATATACTTACGGACTTCAAACACATTATATTCTCTTAGATTGTTATTTGAGTGTTCCTCCTCGTTTTTTCCACTAGCATTTGGTTTAATTGTTTGAGTATGTTGGTTTTGCAAAATTAAACCATTTCGTAATATATTTTTGGTGTTATTTACATTAATGTCATATTTTACTGTTGTAGCTACATGTTTTTCTGAATCATCTTTAGGATTTTTATCTTTATTTATATTAGCATTAGCATTTGTAGTAAAATTTCTTGCCAAATATTTTACACTTGTTACATAAACTATTGATTCTGTTGCAGGTTTCTCACTAGGACTTTCAACTTTATTTTCATTATTATTCGAAGTAAAATTGCTTGATATATGAATTAAAGTTGATTCCGTATTTCCATCTATAGTTTGAACTGTCTGATTTAAAGATGTGTTATTAGCATGTTCTAAAGCATCAATTGGATTTTCAATGTTTTTTAATGTAGTTAAGTTATCAATTTCAATGTTTATAGTAGAAACTGTATCTATTTCATCAGTTGTGTTATCTTGTGTTGATTCTGTAGCAATATTTTCATCAATTACTTTTTCAACTGAATTATTGTCTATAGATGTATTTGGTTGTAACTTAACAGTTGTCCTTTCTGTATCGCTTTGTACACCTGTCTTACTGTCCTTTATGTTTTCTTGAGAATTTCCTTGTGTTATATTTTCAGAAGAATTTGCCTCTTTTTCTACTTCTTCTGTCACGTTGTTATAGAAGTTTCTCCGACTGTTACTTTCAGTTGCATCTTCAAGTATCGTACTCACATTTCTTTCTAGTTCTTTCTCGTTATCATCAATGATTGACAAAGAATTTTCCGTTGTATTAACATTTTCTATTATATTGTCAGAACTATATGTAATTTCAACAGATTCATGATCAATTGCATTTGTAGATGATTCAGTAATATCTTGAAGCGTACTTTCTTCTGTTACCTTATTAAAGTCTGCGTCATTAGTAATATCGTCTCCATTAGGTGAGATTGAAGATTTATTGAGTTCAGGCACGTTTTCTGTTATATTATTATTATTTTGAATATCTTCAGGTGTTAATGTTTCAAAATTACGTAATTGAGTCTCATTTATTTCATTTAAAACAGTTGTTACCGGTTTCTCTGAGTTGGTATTGAATTTAGTTTTATTATCGCTTTTAATTGTAAAAGATCTGATTTGTATATCTTCTAAATCTGTATCCTCAACATTTACAGTTTCAATTGGTCCTATTGTGGATGTTTCATTCATATTAACCGGTTCTTTTTGATCTTTAACATCAGTAGATTTTGTATTATTAACCTCAACAATGTTTTCATTTTCAGGTAATTTATCTACTCGAACTTCGACACTTATTTCTTTACTATTTTCGTTTCTTTTGTCTCTTCTACCATGGCGTAATGTTAAATCAATATATTTATCATCATCGTCATCTCGATTCATTGACACTTTTACCGTTTCTATTGATTTTACTTTTAGACTTTCCTCTGGATTATCTTTTTCTACTTCTTTATCTTTTTCTTTCACATCATTTCTTCTTAAGTTATCAGATTCTTCTTGAAGTATTTTCTTTACAAAATCATGGTGTGTATTGAGTTCATCATCAGATATTTCACCATCATACTTATCACGGTCATCTTTAGTTTTTACATCAGCTAATATACGCCTAGCTATCCTTTGCAAGAACTCTTCCTTTTCCTTCTCCGGCAACAGATCTATGTATTTAGACTCATTACTATCATCATCGGCTTTAGCGAATTTGTTTAATATTAATAATAAAAAAATCAAATACATTTTAGATATATATTTTTATAACATTTTTATCGTCTAGCGGAAACGATGTTTGATGACTGAGAAGGTTATTTTGTAATGTGAAATCATGCGGAAAATTAATTAACTCAGTCGATAAGACATAATTAATTTCAACTGAGTTGTTTGATTGAGAATAACTTGTCCATTTATGTATACATGGTTACTCTAGCTTAACTCTCCTGTTGAATATGTTTATAAAGCTTAATGAGAGCAAAGTCATAAAAAGGAGGTATCTGGATGAAATATTAATGTGGTATAAAAAAAACTGCAAATAAATCATTTATGTTCTTACTTATTTTATTTAAACTCTTTATTACATTGCATTATTTACAAATCACTTGGAAACGCCAATTTCATAAGCGTTTATTAAAATCTAAGAAATTGTCTTTTGTACATTTAATACTTTCTTCAGCGATTTTAATATCAAATCATTTAAGTATCAGTAAAAGTGTTAAAAGACATATCCTTTTTTGAGTCAGCCATATTTGTTTCTTCATTAATGTTACACATCAGCTTTAAACCTAAAGGAACCTCTTCTCATTTGTCGCTCATTCCTCGTACTCCTTTCTGAAGCAATTCTTGCGTCACCCTCAACCGCATCTATATTATATCTGTCATCTCTATTCTCTTCAATATAAGGTTCATTCTGGCGAAGATCTACAGCAACAGGTACTTCAGGCACGATCTCTTCATAATTTATTTCCCCAAATGCCATTTCTTGTAGTTTTTCCTTAAGTTCACTACTAACTATGTCTTTTAGTAGATTGTCTATAATAATATTTTGTTTCCGATGATCTTTGCGCCTTTGGTTTTTGACTGTGGTCTCTTTAGTTTCTTTCGGTTTGACCACAGTTTTTATTTCTTCCGTTTCAATTTTCTTTTCTTCGCTCGGTTCTTGGACTTTTCCTAGCTCTAGATTAACGTCGTAATATAACGGAGCGTCTTCGCAGTCGATAGCGTCTCTCGGGTATGTGCAGACTAGCACTTCCTGAAATTCAAATACTACAATTTAATAATAATTTACATAACAGGCCTGCATTTTTGAGGAATTTGGAGGTTTGATTTATGTAATTTTTCCACCTGGCCACGATAGTAAAATAAATCTAAATGGATTAACATATAGACTTTTTATCCCTGGCAAAATTAAAGATCTCTCGGAAACGCGGGTGAAATCACGGAAAACCATTAGTAACTATATAGTAAAAACCCTGGCTAGTATTAAGCCAAAATTTTATTTCTCCAAACATTTTTGTGTGTTATATTTGTGTGTGTGTTTGTGTCTAACACTGTGTTTCCTGACGCCTACAATCTAGGGATTTTCAGGGCTAGAGTGAATAGGTTTTTGGGCAAGCATGCTCCATCTTAGGTTTCGGCAGCGATGTATAGACGGGTCAGAGACCAAATGCAAGTCATCCATACTAATATTATAAATGCGAAAGTAACTCTGTCTGTCTGTCTGTTACGCTTTCACGCTAAAACTACTGAAGCGATTTAAATGAAATTTGGTACACAGATAATCCAGAGCCTAAGAAAGGACATAGGCTACTTTTTATCTCGGGAAAGTTGAAGATCCCTCGGGAACGCGGGCGAAGCCGCGGGGAGCCACTAGTCACTAATAAAAAGAATCCCTCTACCATTAGCTAACAAAAAAACTAAAATCATACAAACCTGATTAAAAATAGTCTCGTTAGGACATATAAAGCTCCATCTATACGTGATGTTCTTCCCAGAAGGACCTTCTGAGGGTAGGCACACGTGGAAGATCTGGCAGTCGTTGTCCACATCGGCGTAGTATCCGTACGTCCGGTTTTCACAGCTGTCAGAGAGAGATGCAAGATGTTAGGGTGCATAAATCAAAATTTTAATAAAACCGATTTCAACGTTTTCGTTTAAAGCTTTCATCTTAAGTTCGCTCTGCTTTGTTGCTCCGCTCTGTTTGGAATCAGATTGACCGTGTATAAAAAAGTCTTTATTATTATTATCTATCCAACACCTCAAAATATTATTATACTAGCTGCCTCCCCGCGGTTTTACCCGCGTAGTTCCCGTTCCCGTGGGAATACAGGGATAAAATATAGCCTATGTTACTCGGGGATAATGTAGCTTTCCAAAGGTGAAAGAATTTTTGAAATCGGTCCAGTAGTTTCGGAGCCTATTCATTACAAACAAACAAACAAATCTTTCCTCTTTATAATATTAGTATAGACTAGTTGACCCGCGCAAATTCGATAGCGTTAATTTTGATTGAACGAGGGCGGAGCCTTGTTCAATCTGAAATTACTTTATCAAATAATTTAAAAAAGATATGGCGGAGTTTTGGGGTAAAAAAAATTCTGTCATCTACCATACCAAACCTCTCAACCGATATAAAAAATTATTTCACCAATGGCAAGCTACATTACTTAGTTTATTTTAAATTTTCACGATCTAATTTCATGATTACGAGACGATTCGCACATCATAAATCACGGATAAGCTAGATTATCAGGGAGCAACATAGGCTATATTTTATCCCCGTATTCTAACGGTAACGGGAACTATGCGGGTGAAATCGCGCGGCGGAAGCTATTTATGTTCAGCACAAATAATGTTATGACAATGTGATGATAAATTTCGCCCTCGGGTGCCAAGAGCAGAGTGGCGCAGTGGAAGCGTGCTGGGCCCATAACCCAGAGGTCCGTGGATCGAAACCACGCTCTGCTAATACAGTTTTGATGAATTCAATATTTTTAGATTTTCTTTTATAGTGAGAAGTTATTTGTAAAGAATCGAGTATTTAAACGTAGTTTTTTAATTTAAAAAATGTAGATATATCTATACTAATATTATAAATGCGAAAGTAACTCTGTCTGTCTCGCTTTCACGGTAAAACTACAGAACCGATTTAAATGTAACTTGATACAGTCTAGACCCTGAGAAAGGACATAGACTGCTTCTATCCCGGGAAAATTTAAGATCCCCGGGAACGCGGGTGAAACCTCGGGGAGCCACAAGTACTTCATATAATGCTTACCTAAATGTATCAGTAATATTCTCTCTTATAGACGAAGCGTTCGCCGGCAAATTTAAAGTGTCGGCTTTTGTTTGATTGCTCATATCCTGAAAATAATCATGAAATAACATTATTATTTATACTCTGTAGTACCATTAAGAGTCTACAGAGTATACCAAATCTTATGTATACCACAAAGGTGGCAAACAGGCATACGGTCCCACCTTATGACAAGCGGTTACCGTAGCCTATGGACGCTTGCAACACCAGGGCGTCACGCGTTGCCGACCCTGTGAAAATCTCTTCACTCCCTTCTTGAAGAACCCCATGCTGTACTCCCTTGGGAGTGTCATGGCGGGGAGCTCATTCCACAACCTGAGTGTCCGTGTTAGGAAGCTAGGCGGCTCCTCTGAAATCGCAGGGTTCGAGACCAATTCGGTTCCAGAGTGTGAGGATGAGCTCCCCGTCGATGACGAGAAGTGCGATAGATGAATAATTGCATAATCTTTCCTTTATTATAAATCTGAAAATAACTCTGTTTGTCTCGCTTTCACGCTAAAATCGAACCGATTTAAATAAAATTTGGGACACAAATAGTCTAGAGCCTGTGAAAGGACATAGGCTACTTTTTATCCCGGGAAAATTAAAGATCCCCCGGGAACCGCAGGTAGCCACTAGTGTATTATAAAATGTCCACCTACCCTCAAAAATTTGAGCATTACTCCAGCGTTTGCTGTCATGTCGATGTCATCGGCTCTGATGCACGTCGCGTAGGTATACAGAAATAATATAAAATATCTAGACTTTGATTCCATATTCAATAATTTCATTTTAACCTGAAAAAAAAAAGTTTTAATGTTTAATCTTTAATACTAAGTGAACCGGCAAAAGTTGTTCTACCATACTAAAATCTACCATAATCTACACTAATATTATAAAGCGGAAAGATTCGTATTTTTGTATGTAACGAATAAACTCAAAAACATCTCAAAAAGTAGGTACTGGACCGATTTTAAAAATCTTTTTTTCAGTAGAAAGCTACATTATCACTGAGTAACATAGGCTATATTTTATCCCTGTATTCCCACGGGAACGGGAACTACGCGGGTAAAACCGCACGGAGGCAGCTAGTAATTAACTAAAATAATTATAAAAACATCGGTTAAGCGGTTTTGGAGGAGTTTAATAACAAACACTGAGACACGAGATTTATATATATATATAAAAAATATTAAAGCTGAATAGTGTGTTTGCTTGTTTGAACGCGCTAATCTTAGGAACTACTGCCTCAAATTGACAAATTATTAGATACCCGATTTACCTAGGAAGTCTATATAATATCTCGCTACGATCAATAGGAGCGGAGCATCATTGAAAAATGTCACGAAAGGTTACTTTGAGTTTTAATATAGGTAATTACATTAATGTGTGTGTGTTGTTTCAGCAGAGGTTGGACTATGGTGACCGGTTTAACTTTGTTAGGCCGGATGCCTTGCCTAGGTTCGAATCCCACCCTGGACTAACATTTTTATTGAATAAACAGAACATGTCTGTTTGTTCTGTGTCTAGATGTACATATCTTTATAAGTATGAATTTAAAAGTAGTATATGTAGTATATCAGCTATCTGGTTACAGCACAAGCTCTGCTTAGTTTGAAACCAGATTGACTGGAAAAATGTCCCAGGATATTTATCTTTAATATATTATAATATAAGTTTATATAAATCTATATATATAAAAATGAATCGCTGTTCGTTAGTCTCACAAAAACTCGAGAACGGATGGACCGATTTGACTATTTTTGCTCTTGAATTATTTGTGTAAGTACAGGGAAGGTTTAAAGTATTAGCTTTTTTATTAATTGATTCTGAGGCAGTACGAAGTTTGCCGGGTCAACTAGTCTTATATAAAATTCTCGTGTCACAATGTAAGTTACCCATCGACGTATAGCGATAGACAAGAACGTTCATGTAAAACATTTGTTTAAAAACTGGTAAGAGTTAGAACTAAAGTTCGCTGCAGCGCTGTATAAAGCTGTGTCAACTAACCAAACTATTTTAAAAGATACAGCGCTAGATTGCTTAGAGTATAGTTTTCTCGCGACCAAAACGTCGTAAGCGCCGCAAATTTCATGGCGCTTACGCGTTTCGTTCAGTTAACTACACTAAGATGTCGTCCCTATAGAGTTCACACCGCAGATGTGACACATCTTTTTTACCTTCTAAACTTCATTAGAATAAAACTCGATTTCAAAATGTATTATATTAATATTAGGGGGGCCTAGTGCGGATTGGCGGACTTCACATGGCTTAAATGAGTACTCAGAGGTACGGGCCAGGGCTTGAATTAACATAAAACAATTATTCAAAATATCAAACTATCACTACTAATTAAAAACTCATTAACAATTAATCAAATTAAAACCTTTCTAAAAAAACATATCAAGTCTGTGTTCAGTTACATATTTTTACCTACAACCAGTTTTAAGGGAACATCTGCACGTTTTAGTATATGATTGTAGAATGGCGTGGTATTTAAATAGATAAATTGTTTTTCTACTCTGGAATTACGGAATTATCACCTATTAATTCACTTAAACAGGAAGTAATTTTACTTAGTTGACTACTGACTAGTTATTTTCGTCCAGGGTCTACTTTGATTCGGATTATCGTTGTTATTAACGCTGCTCCGTGCGCACCCGCACTGAATGAATGTCGAAGCCACACTAAAGTCGGGTGTGGGGACTGCAGTTCAGTTGAGTTGATAAAAGCGAGTGTTCGGAACGCCCTATCTAGTACGTAGTACATATATATCGATGAAGTTACCATACTCCTCCGAAACGGCTTGACCAATTTTTATCAAATTGTATATACATATTCAGTAGGTCTGAGAATCGGCTACTATCTATTTTTGATACCCCTGCGGTCACGGGAACGGGAACTACGTAGGTGAAACCGTGGGGCGGCTGATAGTAAAGTTATAATGAACATACCTAATTATAAATATTCCTCTTCAACTAATAAGTAATCACAGTAAACCACTTTTTTTTAAACACTTTGTCACTATTTTTTTTATTTATCTTCCTAGTAATGCTAAGGTACTTATTCCTTGTGCAAAATGTAAGAGAATGCGAATTATCTGGATGTATTTAAGTCTTTTATAAACCGCATGTACGGTTTGTCGTATCGACTGAATTCGCAATGAGAGATTACGTACGGTCGGGAAAAAGACAACAAAAAAATAATTCGTAATATTAAGCTATGAGTATGTTTGTACGCGGTATCTCAGGAAGTATTGGTTTGAATTTAAAAATGATTTTAGTATTGGATACCCTATTTATTGAGGAAGGGTATCTATTCTTTTATACTAATATTAGCTGCCGCCCCGTGATTTCACCCGCGTCGTTCCCGTTCCCGTGATTACAGGGGTATCAATAATAGATAACAGCCGATTCTCAGGCCTACTAATTAGTGAACATGCCTATAAAATTTCCTAAAAATCGGTGAAGCCGTTTCGGAGGAGTATAGTAACTAAAATTGTGACACGAGAATTTTATATATAGATAAAACAATACAATTAACAATATTATGTATACTTAATATTATAAAGCTGAAGAGTATGTTTGTTTGAACGCGCTTATATAAGAAAATAATGTGTCGAATTGAAAAATGATTTTAATGTTGAATAGCCCATTTATTCAGGCAAGATATTTATACTTTTATACTAATATCATAAAGCTGATGAGTATGTTTGTATCCGCCAATCTCAGGAACTGATAAAAACAATTGTTTCAGTGTTGGATTTCAGATTTATTTAGGAAGACAAATTATACCTACTATTATAAAGTTGATGAGTATGTTTGTTTCAACGGGCCTATCTCAAGAACTACGATTTATGATTAAATACTCCAATTATTGAGGCAGTTTTAAAATACAGACAGTAATATGAACAAAAAATTCAACAATTTTTTATGTCTTTTTAGTTATATTTTTATATGCTGACTCTACACCGGTAGGTCTTTGGCTGGCCCGCAAGAAATGTGACTTTAATTCTAATGTGGATTTTAAAAAGGACAATTTCGACAGCCTTGACTTTGGTACAATATACCTACCCAGAAAAATATCCCGGGACATTTTTCACACACTGCCAATCTGATTCCAAACTAAGCAGAGCTTGTACTGTAACCAGATAGCTGATATACTACATATATGTATAACTAGTGGCTCCCGGTTTCACCCGCGTACCCGGGAGATCTTCCATTTTCCCGGGATAAAAAGTAGCCTATGTCCTTTCTTAGGCTCTAGAAGTCTAGACTATCTGTGTACCAAATTCATTTAAATCGGTTCAGTAGTTTTAGCCTGAAAGCGAGACAGACAGACAGATACTTTCGCATTGATACTATTAGTTAAGATTCTTAACAATTCTAACAGATATAATAAATAAATAAATATCCTGGAACATTTTTCACACACGGCCAATCTGATTCCAAAGTAAGCTTCAAAGTGAGCTTGTGTTATGGTAACCTGATAGCTGATATACTACATATAATACTTTCAAATACCTACATATTATATATATGGTCATACACATTTGTTTGTACCGAGAATGAACCTGCGACCGGCGGCTTGACAGAGTCTATAACCACTGGGCTATTTGGCACAAAATAATTTACCCTTTGATTTTAGATAGGTACTTTAAATTATATATTGGCTTTGTGGTTAGCGACCCTGTCTTTCAAGCCGTTAGTCGTGGCTTCGTTTTTTTGTTACCTTATATGTCTGGATGTAAATCCTAACTTAATATTATAAATGCGAAAGTAACTCCGTCTGTGTGCCTCGCTTTCAAGCTAAAACTACTGAACCGATTTAAATGAAATTTGGTACACATATAGTCTAGAGTCTGAGAAAGGACATAGGCTACTTTTTATCCCGGCTAAATGGAAGAACTCCCGGGTACGCGGGTGAAACCGCGCGGAGCCACTAGTTATCTATAGAAGTATGCATTTAAAAGTAGCATATGAAAAATGACCCAGGATATTTATTTATCTATGTACAGTACAGGCTCTGCTTAGTTTGGTATCAGATTGGCCGTGCTTAAAATTTCCTATGATACTACCTACATCAATATTATAAAGAGGCAAGATTTGTATTTTTGTATGTAACGAATAAACTTAAAGACTACTGGAGTGATCTGAATAATTCTTTCACCAATGAAAATCTACGTTATTTGTGAGTGTCATAGGATAAATTTTTTCCCTGTATTCCAACGGGGCGAGCACTACGCGAGTGAAACCGCGCGAAGGCATAAATAAAAATAAATTTAGTTTTTTTCGTTTCTATTAAAATTACTCTGGTACTACAAAACTGAGCTGAATAATTCTTTCACCAACGAAAAGCTACATTATCAGGGAGTATCATAAGCTATATTTTATCCCCGTATTCTTACGGGAACGGAAACTACGCGAATGAAACCGTGGGGCGAAAGCTAGTTTACAATTATTTTGCTTCCGTCCGTCCGTCAGTCACCGGGCTGTATCTCAAGAACGGTGATAGATAGACAGTTAAAATTTACACAGATGATTTATTTCTATTGCCGCTATAACAACAAAAAAACAAAAAGTATTTAAGGGGGGCTCCCATACAACAAACTTGATTTTTTTACCGTTCCTTGCTCGATACTAATAACGGCGATAAATAGGTACATGGTAGGGAACCCTCCGTGCGCCACTCCGACTCGCACTAGGCCGGTTTTTTTACCATAATACCTACACATCTCATCTGTACTAGGTTTCAAACGTGACACAGACTTTCCTTATCATCTTTCACGGTTTTTTAATCCCAATCCAGCTCAAATCGTAAATCTAAACTAACTGTCTACCTACATAGGCGGTAACTGTTCACATAATTTGACCCGAAATGTCGCGGTTTTTTCGCACATGATAAGAATAAATAACGTATGCTTTGGATGGGTTCCACGACATATATTTTTTGGGTTACTGTAAGATAATATATTGTGACAGCCCGGTTGGCTTTGTGGTTAGTGATCCTGACACTCAAGCCGCGGGTTGTGGCGAATCCCACCCAGGACAAACATTTGTATGCATGAATATGTCTGCTTGTCTTGTGTCTGGATGTAAATATCTATATAAGTATGTATTTAAAAGTAGTATATGTATTATATCAGTTATCTGGTTACCATAACACAAGCTCACTTTGAAGCTTACTTTGGAATCAGTTTGGCCGTGTGTGAATAATGTCCCAGGATATTTATTTATTTATTGATTTATATAAACTAACTGGCCCTGACTTTCAAGCTACTAGTCGTGTATTCGATACCCAACCATGACAAACATGTCTGTATGTTCTGTGTTCTAAATCTATATGTATGTATACTAATCATCACTACATATTATAAAACAAAGTCGCTTTCCGATGTCTGTCCCTATGTCTTCTTAAATCTTTAAAGCTACGCAATGGATTTTGATGCTGTTTTTAATAGATAGAGCGATTCAAGAGGAAGGTTTTTATATACAATACATGCATAATATGTTAGAGAAACACTGACAATTTTGGAGGTTTCTAATGTGATGTATAAGCATTGCATCCGTGCGAAGTTGGGGCGGGTCGCTAATAGAAAACATTTATAATTCTAATACTAATATAGTATGAAAAATCTCCAAAACTACTGGACTGATCTGAATAATTCTTTCACCAATAGAAAGCTACGTCATTCGTGAGTGTCATAGGCTATATTTTATCCCCGTATACCTACGGAAACGGGAGCTACGAGTTAAACCACGTCACAATAACAATCTATACTATCCATCCATACTAATATTATAAATGCGAAAGTAACTCTCTCTGTCTGTTACGCTTTCACGCTAAAACTACCAAACCGATTTAAATGAAATTTGGTACACAGATAATCCAAAGCCTTAGAAAGGACATAGGCTACTTTTTATCCCGGGAAAATTGAAGATCCCCGGGAACGCGGGCGAAACCGCGGGGAGCCACTAGTAGACTATATTTTCATGTATTCTAAAGTTGATCGACCTTCCAATAGTTCAAAAACAAGTTACATCAAGTATTTGTACGCGGATTGAATATATTTAATCACAACTATTCCAAACATTTAATACCGTGTTGTGAAGGTATTGTTGTTTTTTAAATAAGGTCGTATTTAGTGATTTAAATGTTAAGGTACGCATACATTAGGGCGATCCGTACCAGTACAGTTGTAGCGGTACCAAAATTTTGGTATAAATTTCGCCCCACGGTTTGACCCATATTGCTGGAAGACCATCAACTTCCCCGGAATAAAGTAGCCTATTCGGAAGGTTGGTTGTGCTCAGAAGACCCGGCAATAAACTCAGCAATTACGTACACTTTTCAAAACAAACTTAGATTTATAAATTTAAAGGAATAAGTCTCATTAACTATCACAAATCAATAATGATATTATAGCTAATATAAAGTGAATGTTCAGACATATTATAATAGCAAATTTAAGCAGACCATCCCCCACAAGCAACACCTGTTCACAAGCATGAGCGGCCCGTCACACGATGCCGCCGCAAGCAAAGTCTTTTAAGTGTTATGTATGTCTATCTGTATTTTAAATTTCAAAATCCGTTCATTAGTTTTTACGTGAAAGAGTAACAAACATACATCCATACCTCCATAGACACAAAACAGTCGCATTTTTAATATTAGTAGGATAAGTAGGGACTATTCGGTATTGGTACCAACTGCGCATTGGTATACAGGTAGTGTGTAAACACCTTTATTTTGAATCGATTTATCTCCAGTTGTGTGTTACATACGAAATTAAATGACTGTAAAAATCAATGAGTACATAAAATAGATGCTACTTTTATAGGAAAATACGTTGATGAGTCATTATTAAAAACATGGCTTAAATAACAGTACCTACGTTGACGCGTTTAAAACAGTTATATTTATTGCTTTTTTAATGAAATTCTGGTGAAATCTATACTAATACTAGCTGCCGCCCCGCGGTTTCACCCGCGTAGTTCCCGTTCCCGTGATCACAGGGGTATCAAAAATATATGTTAGCCGATTCTCAGACCCACTGAATATGCATATAAAATTTCATAAAAATCGGTCAAGCCGTTTCGGAGGAGTATGGGAACGAAAACTGTGACACGAGAATTTTATATATTAGATTATAAAGCTGAGATGTTTGTTTCTTTGAATGCGCTTATCTCAGTAACTACTTGATCGAATTGAATGAACGTTTTAATAAGCTTTTAAATAAGTATTTAAATTCATATTCAAATCCTAACTATTAATATTATTATCGTAAATGCAGAAGTAACTCCGTTTGCATGTCTGTCTCGCTGTCACGCTAAAACTACTAAACCAATTTAAATGACATTTCTAGTTTTTATCCCGGGTCATTTATATACCGGAAAGATGGAAGATCTCCCGCCCAACTATTAGGATTTTTATAACCCAAGGTTCTGTAAAGGCACTAACAACTAGGTGATAAAGCGTTCTGTAACTCTCTTATAACCCTGATTTGGGCCTGTTCGTACGAGAGCTTGAGGCTATTTAATGGTTATAGAGAGTGATAAATAAGTGTTTATTAAGAGTTAGAACAGTGCTACTGTAGCAGTGACTACCACTTCAAGTGTTTTATAAGTTATACACAGGGTATAACTGCAAGCTAAAGTAGTAAACAAGTTATGGAAACCACTTAAATGACTTTTTTGGTTACACATGGTTACTTCTTGTAACCAATATATTACTTAAGAATATACCGGACTTTTTTGGTAGCAATAAATTTCACCGAAAGCGCTAAATATTTAAACTGTTTCGCACAGTTTTACGTTCTTGTTAGAGTCAATAGTGATAATATTTTATAGCACGCATTCATGTCATGGCGTTTTAATAAAATAATTAAGGTAAGTACCTAAAGTGTTTAAGATTACTGGGTGTAATAGGGATTAAATCACATGCGGCGGTAAGTTTACGGTAACAATATATACTAGTTTTCATCTCATTTTTGAAACGCCCTAAAAATAAACTACTTTGGATGATTAAATGATGTAAAAAAAATACTGCCAGAATTTTTTTTTCTTTATTTATCTTATTTATCAATTCCTGGACCCTCCTTAAGACATTTTAATTGAAAATTATGAACAATGTAAGTAAATAATTGGACCAGGAACATTGCAATAAGGTTTATCTTTCACAATTTTATAGTAGGTATATCTTTATTAAATGGCGTCTTAGTTCTAATTACTTAAGCATCCTGATATCTCTGTTATTCCTCCCGTAGTGATTAAATACTGATACTAAGGTGGATTCTAACTCTTGCAGAATCTAGCTCTATAGAACTTATAATAAACACTTCTTAGATCCTTATAGCTTTCTTAGTAACTCTTAAGGCTCGACAAAACTTGTTAGGTGATATAAAGTATTTGTCTAACTCTTTTTAAGAATACCAGTTGATAGTAAGTGTTAGTACACACCTGAGTATCGGCAAAACAGCGGGGAGCTACTAGTAGATAATTATTAAGTATACAATAAAGTATGGTTACAGAATTATCTTGATTAAAGTTTACTAAGGTAAAATAGTCTCTTTTCCTTTTATCTCGCCGTTTATAAAAAATAACGTTTTTTATAAACTTTTTGTGACCATGAAATGGTTCCGTATAATTATAACTAAGTAGCTCTCTCGTATAATTCCTCATTTTTAGTGGAAATTGAATAATTAAATATCCTGGGACATTTTTCACACACGGCCAATCTGATTCCAAAGTAAGCTTCAAAGTGAGCTTGTGTTATGGTAACCAGACAGCTGATACACTACATATACTACTTTTAAATACATACTTATATAGATATTTACATCCAGACACAGAACAAACAGAAATATTCATGCATACAAATGTTTAACCTGGGTGGGATTCGAACCCTCGACCCGCGGCTTGAGAGTCAGGGTCACTAACCACAAAGCCAACCGGGCTGTCAGTTTTTATCAATTTTAAACGATTTAATTATAATAAATACCTACTTATTAAAACTTTTTACACACAGCAAAACAAAAAACTCCTTTTTGTCTATGCTGTTTAGAGAATCCCAAAAAAGTGCAACAAACTAAGAAAAATAGGTCCACAGATACAATCTATCGTAATAATTCCATTACGATGCATCGTTGTGTCTCGGAATTACAATTGCAGCCGCATTTTGAATACCAACTCGGTTTATATCTAGCCGAGTCAGTGACCTAGGCAAAATATAAGTTTTACATAACATTCCACTAGCTGAGATCCTGCTCCAATGTTGTATCGCGTGCGTTTTAGATTTTCCAAATTAAATCACTTAATATAAATTATTGTATCGATTTTTGGGGGACATAATGGATTAAATATTTTTTTCATATTGCAACACCGATTTTTTACGTGTTCACTCTACCAAGTATCAGAAATAAACAAACTGCAACTTAAGAGCAAGGAAAAAATATTTATTTACTTGAGCCTTAGATTTGAGTCGTAAAGTTCAACTATTTATTATTAACACAAATTTGATATCGTCGTCTTCGCATAACAGACGATAATATATACTTCCTCCTATTATGTATATTTGATTTTGCTTCAATAACATTTCGAATATTATTATATTATTCAGATTAGGAAGATGAGTGGTTAATTGAATAAAAAGTAAAGAAAAAAAAGACAATCAAAAAATCTATCTGGATAGAATACAAACAGGAATATAGTTGTAGACGAGTCAGCTTTTTCGAGTATTCAGTTGGAATCCAGAAAAAAATACATTTACTTTGTATTTTCCTATTTTATTGGTTAACAATGGAAACAGGCTTATTTTAAATTCAGTCACGTACGCGGCTGCGGGCTTTAGAAAAAACATCTGGACGTCTTTTTAAAATTGTTCACATACTGAGAAATGTGATACACTTCACTTCAACAAGAATTATGTGTGAACATGGCTGTTATATTGTATTTTTACTGTATATGTTTGTCGCACATCAGAATTTCCTATCTAGGAAATAGGAAACGTTACTAAACCAATACCTAAATGTTAAAAAATGTGACTTTACCGTCCACACACACCAGTATAATAAGATTAAAACTAAAAAGTCATTCGTTTTCTTGTCATAATGTTAAATTAGTGTAACGTATAACGACAGTACAAGACATTGACAAAATATGCCTAAGTCACGGCAGATTGCCATAAAAAAAGGACTTTTTAAACATAAAAGAAATGATAATAGAGTATTTATAAAGTTTAGTTGCGTAGAACAGAATCGAGACCAAAGTATATGTGAAGCGCTCACTCAATCATTCATGCTTAAGGAACGTGCGTCCATAGGCTACGGTAACCGCTTCCCATCAGATGGGACCGTATGCCGTATACCTAAAAAAAAAGTAAAAGACGCAATAATTATGAATGAATTCTACTTTATATGCCATTAAACCACCATTGCCATTTCACCTATAATATACCATAAATAAAATGAAAAGTCCAGAATATAAATTGTAGCTCCGTTTGCGATTTCGTCCAGATCCATAAACCGTTCTTGTTTGATAGACCAACAAACGTCCATACAAGCTTTCCCATTTATAAAGTAACACTTTTACGATACCATACCTATTTTCTTTAACAATTAAACAATTTTATCGAAAAAGAAAACCCTCGCAAATACAATTTCTTTATGAAGCTAGAAAAATAATAAATGTATCGATTCTTTTTATCGATACTTTCGATAACTGTCAGATTTTATTTTAACCATGGCAACACTGCCTCGTCCTACGTCAAATCAAAATGGTTGTTTATCATCTACTTTCGTGATTTCTTTTGCATTTATTTACAAATAAATACGTGAAATTCACTGGAGATCGACAATGTCTGACGATGAGGAGACCTATTGTCGTCTCTGTGCGGAGCCTACACCAACAACACAGATGATATCATCAGACGAAGACGTAGCTGTACTTTCCAAAATAACTACCAAAATGGCTTGGATTAATATCGATGTTTCTCCCACAAATACTCTACCAACCACTGTTTGTTTCTCATGTTTCGACTTATTAGAACGTACGTGGTCGTTTTTACACAACGTTCGAACCGCCCAAGTGAAGTTAATGGAGATTTTCGAGAAGAAAAACGGTGTCGAAATTTTGGCGTCTACTAAGGACGAAAAGTCTGAAAGCTTGCCGGACGCCCTCCGGCCCGTTAACAAAGACTGGGAAGACTTCCAAACGAAGACTGAGGTGAAATCTGAGGTTAATAGTCATGATAGTGATGTACCAACAATTACAATACGATCTATAGAGGACTTTGATTGTAACGGTATTAAAACTGAAAATCTGAGCGACTGTGAGATACACTCAGACGCTTACAACTCTTCGGATAGTGATTTACCTCTTAAACTGTCAGTTAAGAAGAAAAAACTTAAAAAGAAAAAGGTTGAAAGCACTAAACTTAGTAAGGATATGTATGCTTCACTCCCGCCTCTGACCTGGGCAGAGTATATGTGCCGGTGTGCAACCTGCGACGCACAATGTAAAAACATTTCATCACTACAACTACATTCCCTTCAAATACACACCCGTTGCTGCATCTTCAAATGCTCAGATTGCGGTAAAATAACCTCAAACTACAAATCTTTCATAAATCATGTACGTATCCATAAGAAATTACTGAGAATATGCTGCGAATTTTGTAATAAGACATTTAAAAGTGCGTCTAAATTAAAAAAGCACTACAATATATGTCATCGGAATGTGAATTCCACTATGTGTCTTAACTGTGGAGCGTGTTTTGACACACCAGAACTGCTACAAGACCATACAATTATGTATACAAAGGGCTACAAGAGACGGGAAGTGAAAAAAGAAACAATTGAAATGGACCTTAAGTGCGAACACTGTAGTAAAGAATTCAAATCCCGTTCAAACCTCCAACAACATAAACTAGTCCACTTACCACGTAGCAGAGACTTCTCTTGCCATGTCTGCGGCAAGATGTTCTTCACAAAAGGCACGTTAGGTACTCACATGATGACGCATGAGGATGCAAAGCCATTCAAATGCGAATACTGTCCGATGGCTTTCCGAGCCCGTGGTAACCTCCAATCCCACATCAGCCTACACTCCGGTTCGAAGCCATTTGTCTGTGAACAGTGCGGGAAAAGTTTCAGGGTTAAAAGGCATCTGAAATCACATTCAATTGTTCATACAGACTTGATGCCTTACGTGTGTGAATATTGTAACAAGACTTTTAGGTTTAAGACTCGATTAAATTTACATCTGCGACAGCATACAGGTGCTAAGCCGTACACATGTGTGTACTGCCAACGGGATTTCACAAACGGTTCTAATTACAAGAAACATATGAAACGGAGACACAATATTGATACGTCGAAGAAAAGATACAATAATGTTGTTAATGAAACGGGTCTTCAGAATAGTGATGAAGTTAATTCCAGTCAAACGAAATGATCAGTAATTCTAGCTTTTAATTGGTACCAGTGGAATTCCATAGGCTTTAGATTGTTGAATAGGCCTGATAGACAATAAGTGGTCACTAGTTAAGGCCTATTTGAGAAGTCTGTGTCAAAATGGGCCTGTTTACTAAGGGATTAGCTACTGACTTTCTAGTCCCTGGTCATGAGTTTCATTCCCTTCTAAAACATAAAATTATGTGCATGAACATGTCTGTTCTATTACTGAGTGTAAAAATGCATTAAGAAGTATATCAGATTAACAGTACAAGCTCAATTTGGAATCAGTATGTCGTTTGGTGTCCCAGTATATTTATTTATTATGTTATTTATTAATTTAAAACCTAATTTAAGTAAACAAATAGGTCAAATCAAGTCTATAAAAACTCATGGTTAAAATATATCTGTCTTTTTCTAATAAACATCACAGAAAGGGACAGATATGAAGAAATACAGCACAAGAGTAACATTTGTAAATATATAGGTATATATCCCCTATAGTGTAAATATTATATATAGATCATATAAAAGTATGAAAATATTATATGTATATAGGTACTTAATTTTCTACAAAAATATACTTGTATATTGGAAAAGTTGTTTTTCTTTATATTTCCTTTAATAAAAGGTCCTGGCTTATTCAAGAATCTTGTTGCTTTCCATCCATACTTAATATTATAAATGCGAAAGTAACTCTGTCTGTCTGTTACGCTTTCACGCTAAAACTACTGAACCGATTTAATTGAAATTTGGTACACCGATAATCCAGAGCCTGAGAAAGGACATAGGCTACTTTTTATCCCGTAAAAATTGAAGATCCCCCGGGAACGCGGGCGAAGCCGCGAGGAGCCACTAGTTAGAAATACGTCCAAGTTAAGTTGGTTGGATTAAATTACTTTGATATAGAAATCATAGAACTAAGAGCGGGTGAAATCATGAAAGTATGGAAACTTTATTATCTACACAATAATAAATCGGTAAATCGTACCTAATACAAAATAGTAGGCGAATAAATAAATTGGTAGAGCGCTACGCCTACCACTTTCATAGAAGCAAAGTTGCATAATCGACAAATTTCGATTTCATATTTAAATTAATGCGCCTGTTAAATTAATAATATTCTAGTAAATTAACGTTTTTATTAGTTGTGTTTAAAGTGTCCCGACTGTTCAGCCTGACATGGGCTCGATTTTCATCCAGAACCTATTAGTTCAGTCTGGATGTAAATTAAAGCCTAACTAATATTATAAATGCGAAAGTAACTCTGTCAGTGTGATTCGCTTTCACGCTAAAACTATTGAAACGATTTAAATTTAATTTGGTTTGGTACACAGATTTTCTAGAGCCTGAGAAAAGACATAGGCTACTTTTTATCCTGGGAAAATGGAAGATCTCCCTGGTACGCTGGTGAAACCGCCTGGAGCCACTAGTATCTATATAAGTGTGAATTTTAAAAGTATGTAGGTATTAGCTATCTGGTTACCATAGCTCTGCTTAGTTTGGAATCATGTGCGTGCAAATGCGTGCGTGAAAAGTTCCTTCCGTTCATTTATTATTCTTTATTAGTATTTGCGCTTTATTATATTAAAATGGGAGTTCATATAATAGTATTCATTAAGGTTATAACCTGACAGGTGTATAACACATCTATATGTAGGTAGGTCAAATAAACCAGATCGGAAGCTAACCATATCGTAAGGAAGGAGCGGCCCCTAACGTCCCACATCATTGCACAAACAAATAACAGAATGTCATTGAAATTGGATCGATTTTCTTAAAGTCATTTATTTATTAGCTTTTAGGAAGATTCACAGCAAAATTGTAGCCATAGGTTAAACATGCATATTGACAACTGCCATTTATAAATCTCCACCAATAGATAATCATTTGCCATTCGTACAAGGCAAAAAAGATAATTAGGTACATTATATAGAAAATATTACTGATACGTGTCGTTTTGAAGAAAAGGAGGAAACAAGAAAAATGGGATAGTAAATGACAACAGGAAAAATCTAGCTATTGGTCATATCGTTGTTGAAGAAGTTATGGGAACGATGAAATAAAATATCCAATCAATCTTCATTAGGTATGCGAGTATATTTTTAACCTTAATAGATACCTTGTAAACTCACATAGAAGAATAGTAAAAGAATAGTAATGAAAAACAGTCTCGAACGGTAACCAAGTAAACAGCTAACAAAACACTAGCGGCGCGCGCAGCCCAGAGGCAAGCGCGCAGTCTTTAAGACAAGGATGCCGCCACATCAGCCCCCCTGGAGACCTTTAGGGTCGAAAATAATCTGGAAAGTGTACACGACGTCCAGATCGTGTCGTGTGGGGTTGAGACGTAGGTGATTTCGCAGTGTCCGCTGGTACCTGTGTGCTCACTTCTTGTGGTGTCGAACTGCTCAACAAATAGGCAGGTTTCAACCTATCTATAGAAACGGTCACAGGTTTCCCTTTAACATAAATTTTGAAATATTTATCACCGCGTTCGAGAACATTGTATGGACCGGTGTAGGGCGCCTGCAAGGGTTTCCTCACCGCGTCCTGCCGAATAAAAACTTGTGTCGCAGTGGTTAAATCTTTGCTCACAAAAACGGGGGAAGCGCCATGCCTGACAATAGGTGTCGGCTTCAACTTTTGTAAGTTTGCTCGTAGACGAGACAGAAAATCATTATAATCTACGAGTTCCATGGGAGTACTTTGGAAAAATGCTCCTGGTAGGCGTATTGCTTCTCCGTATACTAATTCAGCGGATGATGATCCAATATCTTCTTTCCAAGCTGAACGTATTCCGAGGAGAACTAATGGGAGAACTTCGTACCAGTCATCGTTGTCATGGCACATAATAGCTGCCTTTAGCTGGCGATGAAATCTCTCAACCATTCCGTTCGCAGCTGGGTGATACGCTGTTGTCTGCAAGTGGTTGGCACCGATTAGTCGTGAAAGTTCTTGGAATAAACGTGCATCGAACTGTTTACCTCGGTCTGTGGTTACCTTTTCAGGACATCCAAAACGTGAAATCCAACCAGATACAAATGCGCTCGCTACAGTGTCAGCTTTGATGTCATGCAGTGGAAACACTTCTGCAGGGCTAACATGCGCAAGTCGACAAAATTTTGTCGACGCATTATCTCGTGCTGAGACGTCATATGTCTGTTTGTCGATGGGAGCTAACATGCGCCACTTATATCTCGTGTCATTCTGATAAAGAACTCATTTCGTTCTGTCAAACCTGTTTTTGTCGTCAGGCTCTAACATGCGCGCTTTATTTAGTCGAATTTTGACATTTTCCTATGACAAGTTTCTCGTCGATGGTTTTCGTAGACGAGAAACCGCGAATAACTGAGAAAAATCTGAAAAAAGGGGTAAAAGTGTTCTGTGATTTGTGAAATTTATGAAACGATTTGAGTATAATGGCGGTGCCGTACTATAATTATCTATTAACTGTGTATGAGGAAAGGGAAGCAAGAAAAATACAGAGGAAGGTGATTCGCGACGTCTGCAACCCATTCGACCTAAGGGATAACGAGTTCCAGTCTCTCTGGCGAATTACAAACCCTATGGCTTATAGATAAGCTCCAAGAAGATTTAGAGCCACGAAACGGCTGTGGTTTACCTGCCTTCTTAAAAGTATGTATCTACCGACCTATTTACCACTTAAATTCCCAAAAAAAAATTTTCCCTCCTTCTGGGGCCACAAAGATCCCAGTACAAAAATAGAAGGAAGGATGCTTATACGCTGAATGTCCAACTGGTAATTAAGCATCAATCAACCTGTTCATTTTACTTACATTTATATTTATCATAATAAATTTATTGGTCAGACCCAAACTGCATATTTTGTACCTACATATTACACGAATTTAAAACAATTTTAAGGTCGCGTTCACAAATATGGCAGCGTTCGCGCAATTTCCATCAATATTGACTGAATGAAACCGGCGTTACTAACTAGACTATGGTATGTTTTCATGAAATGTCAACATCGGTTATCTCGCGTCGACAAGGCGACGTCACGACGAGATATCTTCTCGAGCGCGGTGCGCATGTTAGGAAAAGTGACAAACGAATCGAGATCGACAAAATTTGTCATCTCGTCTATGAGATATGTCGACTTGCGCATGTTAAGCAGGCTGGCCAACGCGTAAATCTATCCACAGCTGTTAAACAGTATCTGTAGTCATGACATATTGGCAGAGGTCCTATGAGATCTATGTGCACGTGACTAAATCTGCTCGACGGGGGAACATATGCATGTACTGGAGATCGAGTGTGACGGGAAACTTTCGAACGTTGGCATGCTAAACAACTTCGTGTCCAAATCTTGCAGTCTTTCTTTATGTTAGGCCATACATACTTTTCAGTGACTTGTCTCAGTGTTGCTTTGACGCCTGGATGACTCAATCCGTGAATACTGTCAAAAGCTTGTCGACGAAACTGTGACGTCAGGTAAAGTCGTGGAGATGGGCCGGAGACATCGCAGTATAACAACTTACTGGAGCTAGAAACTTTAATTTTCTGAAGATCCAGTGAAGTATCGCTTTGAAGAAGCTGCTTAAGCTCATCATCTTCCAACTGCGAGTATGCTAGGGCGTCTAAATCAAAGGAAAAAGTTATCGCATCAGTGCGGGAAAGTGCGTCAGCAACCACATTATCTTCACCTGCTATGTGTCGTATATCTGTGGTAAATTGTGACACGAAATCAAAATAACGAAACTGTCTTGGAGAACAGTTTTCTGAAGCTTTCTGAAAAGCTGAGACTATGGGTTTGTGGTCTGTATATATAATGAAATTTTTCCCCTCAACCATGTGCCTAAAATATTTAACCGCTTCGTATATTGCTAACAACTCCCTATCAAACGGGCTATATTTCCGTTGAGCGGTGTTAAGTTTCTTGGAAAAGAAACCAAGCGGTTGATTTTCAGTACATATTTCCTGCTGTAGCACCGCACCGACAGCATTGTCTGAAGCGTCCGTACACAATAATAATCTTGCTGATTGATGAGGATGTGCTAACAAGGTGGCATCAGCTAAACTGGCCTTACAAGCGACGAACGCTTCTTCCAGCTCCTGGGACCATATTACCGGAGTGCTGGGCTTTACAGCTGGGCCAGACAAAAGTTTGAGTAGTGGGGTCTGAATTTTTGATGCATTCGGTACAAAACGTCTATAAAAATTTATCATACCGAGAAATCTTCGTAGCTCCTTGATGGTCTTGGGCTGTGGAAAACTCTTAATAGCTTCGACCTTCTGTGGTAGTGGTTTGGTACCTGAGGAAGATACGATGTAGCCAAGAAATTCTACTTCAGGCTCACCAAAAACGCATTTGGAGCTGTTCATCACTACACCATAGTCCTGCAGACGCTGAAATACCTGCTTCAAATGGACTTCATGCTGAGCCTCGTTCTGTGAGGCTACAAGAATATCGTCGATATACGGATAGCTAAATTCCAGGTCTCTGAGGATCTCATCCATAAAACGTTGAAATGTTTGAGCTGCGTTGCGAAGTCCGAAACTCATAAACGGGAACTCAAACATACCAAACGGAGTTGTGATGGCTGTTTTCGGTATATCATCTGAGTTAACGGGGATCTGGTTATATGCACGAATTAAATCAATTTTACTAAATATAGTACATCCTGCAAGGTTATGTGAAAAATCACCAATATGGCGTACCGGATAGTGTCCGTTTCAACCGCGCGGCCACCTCGTAGAATTTGATGAAACTTTGCCAGGAATTTGTACTAATTTGTTACTTTACACACTTCTTTTCCTGAATTTGTTACAAAAAAAACTTAGGCGCTAT
Source organism: Thyatira batis (assembly GCA_905147785.2). Lineage (NCBI taxonomy): Eukaryota > Metazoa > Arthropoda > Insecta > Lepidoptera > Drepanidae > Thyatira > Thyatira batis. The sequence goes on along the minus strand of LR990512.1, from coordinate 1,029,170 downwards.
GACGAATAATAGTTGGCCGCTAGAACCGCCACTCGCCGTAGTCATCGCCCGTGATTACACAGTAACTATACAATGCAGATAGACAAATGATGTATCAATAGAAAGGTCTTAATTTGTTCAATTTGTTACAAAAATAAAAAACGGGAAAACATAAATAAACAAAAAGTTATGCAATATTTAGTTTTCAGGTTATCAGCAGGTAGCTAAGTCACCATAAACATCAAATTAATTGAGGCTAATATTTATGAACAATTAGTACCTAATTTGTTACAGCGAATAAACAGATAAAAATACTAGAAAGTAGGTTCAATAGTTTGTTAGAGTCGATTTAAGTTGGCCGCTAGGTCGGCAATATGCCTACAACACAATGGCGTTTAGCTCGTTGTCAAAAGTAGGTGTAAGCTTAGTTCGAGTACTAATCGACGGGTAATGCAATCTAGTTTGGGTGAATATGGCGAATGTAACTGCAGCATTCATATTTTAGGAGATATTTACAAAAAACAGTAGTATGAAACCGTATGAGTGTAGGGTGACCATTATCACATTAGTCCAAAGGCATGTTTCTAATGTTGTACTCTGTTTGGACGAATATGCGGTTCGTTTTGCGGCCATATTGATGTCTATTGTTCGTAATTCTTTGAAGTATTATTACACTAACTTCTGCCCGCGACTTCATCCACGTAGAATAGTTACTTTGGGCTAACGCTTACCTACTTTCAACCTGTGACTTTGTTTACGTAGAAGCATGGTCTCGCAGAGCTAACTGATGACTGCCCGCCAGCGCAGCACAATTTGCCTTCTGGGGACATAGCCTAACAGATAGACATAATATGCTGTCGCGGACTTTTCTTTAGAACTTTTAAAGGAGAACAATTCTGTCATACATTATTTTAGCGAAACTTTAACCGTTTACGCAGCGGAGGCTCCCAAAAGGAAAAACAACTCCCGATTTTGAAACATTATTCATTGCTGCTCCGCTCCTATTGGTTGTAGCGTGATGATATATAACTTATAGCCTTCCTCGATAAATGTACCATTCAATGCTAAAAGATTTTTAGAAATCGGACTAGTAGTTCCTGAGATTAGCACATTCAAGTAAACAAACAAACAAACTCTTCCGCTTTATAATATTAGTATAGATTTTAAGTTACGGCATCCTGTAGCATCTATACCTATACTTCTATACTAATATTAAAAATGCGAAAGTAACTCTGTCTGTGGGTCTGTCTGTCTCTCTGTCTCGCTTTGACGCTAAAAATTTGGTACACGGTATATAGTCTAAAGCCTGAGCAAGGACATAGGTTGCATTTTATCCCGGTAAAATGATAGATCTCTCGGGAATGCGGGTGAAACCGCAGGGAGCCACTAGTACTTTATGAAAGTAAAAGTCAGATATCATTTAAAATTTATTTAATTTAAATCAACACAAAGGCAAAACAATCAATTACTTAATTAAAGTCAACAACATAAATATAAAATCTTTATAAACTAACATAATATTTATTTAGCTTCTGTCCGCGACTTCGTCCGCGTAGAATAGTTACTGTGGGCTAACGCTAACTTTAACCTGTGACTTTGTTTACGTAGAAGGAAGGTCTCGCATAGCTAACAAATGACTGCCCGCCGCCGCGCCGCTCCGGCCCAATCCGGCAGCAACAACCCAGTCCGTTCCCTAAATAATCATGTCAAGTGAGTCCCCACTTCCCCCAGTGGCGCCCTGAGCCGAGGCACCGTGTCGCAGGGGACACCCTCAGCGCTGTCGCTTAAATTTTCCTTCGGTTGAGAGCCCTCTGCGCTCACCGAAAAAGGCGGAGGCGAAGGCCCTGGCTTGTATGTACCACTGGTACAAGGAGCAGCAGGAGCAGGGCCGAGTCGAATTCGACGCCGTCCAGCGGAAGAGGCGAGAGCTTCGTGCAGCCGTCCTCGCGGAGTGGGACGAGTTACTCGCTCACCCGACCGCGGGACGGCTCACGATAGCGGCCATACGTCCCGCAATGGACACGTGGCTAAAACAACCCAGATGTTGATGGGCTACGGCTGTTTCAGCAAATATCTTTGCTGGATCGGCCGTGAGGAGGACAAGACGATTCTCACATAAAATTTGAAAAAACTAAACTTACCGCTGTCGATTTGGGTCCCTCTGAGTCTGCAATACACTTTTTGGTGATGAGTTCTACATAAACAAATCCAACATATAAGTGGGCACAACTCATAGATATGCACTTCTGGATTTACTGTTAAGTGTCTTAGTAACTTAGTAGTATCAAAATCACGGGAATTAAATATGAACGAGCACACACTATATTATTCAGCACAATATCTATCATTCACAACAAAATCAATGACAATATTCACAAAAAAATAATACTTCAAAGAATTACGAACAATAGACATCAATATGGCCGCAAAACGAACCGCATATTCGTCCAAACAGAGTACAACATTAGAAACATGCCTTTGGACTAATGTGATAATGGTCACCCTACACTCATACGGTTTCATACTACTGTTTTTTGTAAATATCTCCTAAAATATGAATGCTGCAGTTACATTCGCCATATTCACCCAAACTAGATTGCATTACCCGTCGATTAGTACTCGAACTAAGCTTACACCTACTTTTGACAACGAGCTAAACGCCATTGTGTTGTAGGCATATTGCCGACCTAGCGGCCAACTTAAATCGACTCTAACAAACTATTGAACCTACTTTCTAGTATTTTTATCTGTTTATTCGCTGTAACAAATTAGGTACTAATTGTTCATAAATATTAGCCTCAATTAATTTGATGTTTATGGTGACTTAGCTACCTGCTGATAACCTGAAAACTAAATATTGCATAACTTTTTGTTTATTTATGTTTTCCCGTTTTTTATTTTTGTAACAAATTGAACAAATTAAGACCTTTCTATTGATACATCATTTGTCTATCTGCATTGTATAGTTACTGTGTAATCACGGGCGATGACTACGGCGAGTGGCGGTTCTAGCGGCCAACTATTATTCGTCATAGCGCCTAAGTTTTTTTTGTAACAAATTCAGGAAAAGAAGTGTGTAAAGTAACAAATTAGTACTAATTCCTGGCAAAGTTTCATCAAATTCTACGAGGTGGCCGCGCGGTTGAAACGGACACGGCTTAGCAACTGTCGTACTCGTTGTTCTTTCGACACTGATAATCGAGCAATTAGTTCCTTTTTAATCTTTAGGTATTTGTTTTCAGCCGGCGGATTGCTTACAACATCTTTTACTTCGCACACATGTTTTGAGTCTAAATTAGCGACAACGTAGTAAAATTTTGTTGCGTCGACCGTTACGTTCGACAACGCAAACTGCGCCTCCAATTGGACAAACCACATCTCGGGTTCATTCGGCCAAAATGCGGGAATTTTAACACCAACTCGACATACCTCGTCGCAGGCATCTTTAAATTCTGGATTCATCGTTTGTTTGATCACGTCGGGGTCACCAAATTATGGGAACGATGAAATAAAATATCCAATCAATCTTCATTAGGTATGCGAGTATATTTTTAACCTTAATAGATACCTTGTAAACTCACATAGAAGAATAGTAAAAGAATAGTAATGAAAAACAGTCTCGAACGGTAACCAAGTAAACAGCTAACAAAACACTAGCGGCGCGCGCAGCCCAGAGGCAAGCGCGCAGTCTCTAAGACAAGGATGCCGCCACAAAGTCACTAGATATGCAAATATACCTAGTATTTTATGACATTCACTGGCTAATCTATACCTACTAATATTATAAAGCTAAAATCTGTTTGATTACTTGAACGCGCAAATCTCTGAAACTACTGGTCCGATTAAAAAAATATTTCAGTGTTAGATAGTCCATTAATCGAGGCAGGCAATAGGCCAACAATATTATCATCATGCTACAATCAATAGGAGCGGAGCAAAACCTGGCAAGTGACGCTAACGAAGTTGCGCGGATCATACTTATAACCTATAGCCTTCCTGGATGAACGTGCTATACTATCTAACACTAAAATAAATTTTCAAATCAGACCTGTAGTTCCTAAAGTGAGCGCGTTCAAGTAAACAAACAAACTCTTCAACTTAATATTAGTAGGTATAATTAGGCTTCTATATCCTGAATGAACCCGCAAGTTTATAGCTAAGCTAAACTTATCTGTTTAGAAAACCGTTCTGGCTCCTATCTGACACATTTTAACATGCCAACAAGAGTTGAATGCGTTAAGAACAATGTGTAATATAAGCCACGTTTACGCTCCGAATGCTTTGTATAGGCTTAGAACTGAAAGTTTTTTACCACTGGTCTGATGGCTCGGTACCTTGAAGATGTTTTAAGTCGATTCCCACTTAGGACAAACTTGTTTAATACAAAACTTATATATTTATTTACAAGATACATAAAACAAATTACAATTAAACAAAAACAGAAATTAATAGAAAATGAAACAACAGATCAGGATGTCTGAAGACTTGAAGGTTTATACGTATAGTTTTGTGTTAATTTGATGAATAAGTAGGTACAACAACGATTGGTTAAGGTGAGGCCATAACCAATGATGACGGCAGATGAGGAGAGGGGTCTCCTCATCTGCCGTCATCGGCTGCCATCGTTGCCATCACTGCCCGTGTGTGGAAAATCGACTATACTATTCTAGACTAAAATTATATAGAGATTTATAATTTGGTTTGTAATGAACAAACTCAAAAACTTCTGAGCTGATTCCAAAAATTCTTTCACCATTGGAAAGCTTCATTATCAGGGAGTAACATAGACTATATTTTATTTCTGTATTCCCACGGGAACGGGAACTACGCGGGTGAAACCGCGCGGAGGCAGCTTGTTACGTATTTGGGAGTGTGTAGAAGGACATAAAGGCTTCTATAGGCCGGAAATGACCTATCCCAAAGGAACAAAGCCGTGGACAGTAACTAGCAAAGATATATGATTGAGATATTTTCTAGATATTCTAACGTGCATCAATTAGATGTAAGTACAACATATCAACATAAATCTTAAATCTCTCTGGTATGTTTCAGATAGACGGACCTACATAACTTGTGCCACAGATAATATAGAGCACAGACTGTCTATTTAATAATTATTATAACGAGATAATTAACAAATCAAATCAAAAACAAAATATTTTTTATTCAAATAGACCTTTACAACTTATGAATAGTCACTATTAATGCTCGGTTCTGAAAATTCCTTTTACTGAGACGAGCAGGCAATAAACTCAGCAATTACTCTTTATGTAATACAATAATGATTTTTACAAAACGTGTGAATTATCTTGTAGCAAGTATATGCTAGGACACACGGCCAATCTGATTGCAAACTAATCAGAGCTTGTACTCCAGATAGCTGATATCTTCTTCTTCTTCCTGCCCTCATCCAAGCAGGGTCGGCACAACATGTGTTATTCCATTCCTCTCTGTCAGCCGTCATTTCAGTCATCACTCCCTTCTTTGCTTACCAGATAGCTGATATACTACTTCTAAATGCATAGATATATAGGTATTTAAGCCCAAATACAGAACAACACACACATGTTCATACACATAGTTTGTCCTGGGTGGGAATTGAACTCTCGACTGACCAAAAACCAGGGTCGCCTACCAACCAGTTAAAACATTTTTGTGTCTACTCTGTATATTATAGAAGGTAAATGTTTCAACCTAGACATGTTCATGCACATAAATGTTTGTCATGAATGGGAATGGAACCCGTGACCGGTGTCCTTAAGCTTAATATGATGAAATAATGTGAATAAAGAGACCGTTCTGTATTATTATAATTATCTTAGAACAGTATGTCGCAGCACGCGATGGCGCGACGCATGCGCGGATGCACATGAGATTAATCTTAGCAATTTATTTAGAAAAAAAAAAACAACTGTATGTCTATTTTAATATTTAAGGAGGTTTGACAAAGGACCTTACTACCTACATCTATATAAAACAAAGTCCCCGCCGCCTCTGTCTGTCTGTCTGAACGCGATGAACACACTACTGAACAGATTTTCACGCGGTTTCACCAAATTACGGAGTGTTTCATGGGGAAGGTTTTTATGTATCATACATCAATTTGGACCCGGTAGGTGGCGCTGGGCAGAACGAAATCTGCCGGCTCCGCTAGTTTAAATTATAATAAAATTGTGGAACACAACAAACGACGACTTCAAAAAAGAAGGTTCTAATGTGTCACTGTATATTTAAATCTATGCCTTTATTTTTTAGACCTTCATGGTAAGAAATAATTAAGTTTGATCTACATTTATTCCTGCTAGTTCTTTCTTTTCATTCTTTTTTTTCAGTATCTTTAAGTTCATACTAATGTATAATTTTCCCCATCATATTCGCCCGAATTTTTTTTAACCAATAAAATAAAGACACATAAAAAATTTTAAAAAGTAAAGATAGATCCTACGATATTTGTATCTTGGCTCGTGCCCCTCCCATTCATGCAGACTTGTGCTCATCAAACCGTGCAGAAAACAAAAGCAACGGACATATTCCTCCAGTCGACGACAAGAACTATCACGGGACAGTTTTCAAAAGCAAACATTAAGTTTTCCGCCAAAATTACCTAAAAACACCTGTAACCCTTAGTCGTTTGAGTGAAATAAAAAAAAACAAAACGCCTGTCAAAACTAAGCGCCAAAAAGTTATTTTGAGTTTAAAAATAGTTTTAAATACTAATAGTGTTGCCTGTTGTTTTTTTTTTTTGTGTTTTAATATTTTTTTTTAATGGTTTGACAGTTCACTTTTTTTTTAAAATGGTTGACGTCGGCGCGACGGTGTTCCTTGTACTATTTGCTTCCTTCACACGGCATGTGAGCTCAGAAGACTATTTCAGAATGGTAAGCGTTAATCAATTATTATTTGTTAATTATGAATAAATTTGTATAATTATATTACCTAGAAGTAGACTACATGACTCGTTTTCAGTTTCTTGTGAATATATGATGAGATTTCTAACTCGCACGTAATGTTTCGTTTCGTTTGAAAATAATTGTTTGCGACTTTTGAATTAATCGATTATAATTTTATAACACAGATTCTGAAACTGTCTGAAATATGATTTGATCTTGTTCAAGAAAGTATTAAATTAGTAATTGCGTATAATGATAATGATGAACCTACCTATCGAAATAAGTAGGGTAGGAATATAATGTTAATTATCTTTATTTGATGAAGATAAATATTTCAATTAATTTATGGACTTCTATACCTTACAACATGTGTATATTATTATTATTTATTTAGGTACTTACTTCTCATAAACCTATAAAGAAATATTTGTATAAAAGAAGTAAATATAAATAATTATTATTTTAAAAAATATAACGTCTTACATAATCAAAAAAATTGTAAAGATATAGCTGAAAAAAAAGTAAAATTAAAAAAGATCTTTGTCAGAAGTGGGATTCGAACCCACGCCCACAGAAGTGGACTGCGACCTGAACGCAGCGCCTTAGACCGCTCGGCCATCCTGACATATGTAGCAGTGTCGAAATTATTGTATGTTTCATATATCGTTATCTCTTTGTAATTGCGTAGGCGCTCTATCTATACAAAAAATTCTATAAATAGTAGGAATATAGATAATTCTTTTCGTTTGTTTGTATAGATGTTTGTTCTCTTTCTCTTTCACGCAAAAACTACTGAACGGGTTCGGATGAAATTTTGTATAGGTATATAAAGATAGTATAAAACCTGGATTAACACATAGGCTTATCTTTTATCTTATACTTTTATTGTCCCGGGAATGCGGGAATAGTATTCTCAAAATGATATCGTACAAAACAAAAAAAAATGTACGATACAAAACATATCAGATTGGAATCTATACTAATATTATAAAGAGGAAAGATTTGTTTGTTTGTTTGTTTGTAATAAATAGGCTCCGAAACTACTGGACCGATTTCAAAAATTCTTTCACCTTTGGAAAGCTACATTATCACTGAGTAACGTAGGCTATATTTTATCCCTGTATTCCCACGGGAACGGGAACTACGCGGGTAAAACCGCGCGGAGGCAGCTAGTAACTTATATTTGTGTACTTTTATCGATTTGCAAAGAAAAGTGACATGATTTCAGATGGTTATCGACTGTTTTCTCAATATAAGTACATACAATCACAATCCTACGCTTTACCGTACTTACTTTAATTTAAATGATTAACTTTAATTATTATTTCTCTTTTCTAGGGTTCCGTAGCCAAATGGCAAAAAAACGGAACCCTTATAGATATTTTGTTTTGCAACCCGCCTAATCGGAAACCCTTCTAAAGACTTCTAAGACAAAGCATATTTTTTGTCCCCATATTCAACCACATACTTATCTATATCCTACTAATATTATAAATGCGAAAGTTTGTATGTATGGATGTTTGTTACTCTTTCACGCTCCAACGGCTGAAGGGATCTGCTTGAAATTTGGCACAGAGCTAGAATATGTTCTGGAATAACACATAGGCTACTTTTTATCCCGGGAACGCGGGTGAAACCGCGGGGAGCCACTAGTCTATACTAATATTATAAAGAGGAAAGATTTGTTTGTTTGTTTGTAATGAATAGGCTCCGAAACTACTGGACCGATTTCAAAAATTCTTTCACCTTTGGAAAGCTACATTATCACTGAGTAACGTAGGCTATATTTTATCCCTGTATTCCCACGGGAACGGGAACTACGCGGGTAAAACCGCGCGGAGGCAGCTAGTAACTTATATTTGTGTACTTTTATCGATTTGCAAAGAAAAGTGACATGATTTCAGATGGTTATCGACTGTTTTCTCAATATAAGTACATACAATCACAATCCTACGCTTTACCGTACTTACTTTAATTTAAATGATTAACTTTAATTATTATTTCTCTTTTCTAGGGTTCCGTAGCCAAATGGCAAAAAAACGGAACCCTTATAGATATTTTGTTTTGCAACCCGCCTAATCGGAAACCCTTCTAAAGACTTCTAAGACAAAGCATATTTTTTGTCCCCATATTCAACCACATACTTATCTATATCCTACTAATATTATAAATGCGAAAGTTTGTATGTATGGATGTTTGTTACTCTTTCACGCTCCAACGGCTGAAGGGATCTGCTTGAAATTTGGCACAGAGCTAGAATATGTTCTGGAATAACACATAGGCTACTTTTTATCCCGGGAACGCGGGTGAAACCGCGGGGAGCCACTAGTCTATACTAATATTATAAAGAGGAAAGATTTGTTTGTTTGTTTGTAATGAATAGGCTCCGAAACTACTGGACCGATTTCAAAAATTCTTTCACCTTCGGAAAGCTACATTATCCCCGAGTAACATAGGGTATATTTTATCCCTGTATTCCCACGGGAACGGGAACTACGCGGGTAAAACCGCGCGGAGGCAGCTAGTATATAATATATACTTTAATCGCTTGCCTCACGAGCAATTTGCCATCTCGGTCACGCTTGGGACATTGAAGGTTACCAAAAAGATGAGGTATCATATAAAAAGACATTTACAAGAGTTTTTAGACCATAAACAATATATATATATAATGGTAAAATAATGATGTGATGTGACATATAAGAGTTTAGAATAGATGTGTAGGTACTGGCATTGTGGCCTTTGGTTGTGGATTCGATTCCTGTATGGGATAATGGGACAAATAATAATGATTCACATTATTATTTACGATATTATCGATTATTATTTTTTATGAATACGGCTATATCAGTTACTTAGCAATTTTTGAAATAATAATTATTGTTTGTATTAAAAAAAACTATATGTATAGGTAGCGGGATGGGAGGCCTTTGTCCTGCAGTGGGACAACCCAGGCTTGAAATAAATAATAGGTAGATACCTACTAATATTTCAAAACTGAAAAGTTTGTTTGGTTGAACACTCTAATCTCAAGAACTACCAGTTTGACTTGAAAAAATATTATAGTGTTAGATAGCCACTTTATCGAGGATGTCTATAAGCGTTATAACATCACGCTTCGATCAATAAGAGCGGATCAATGAAACATGTTGCTAGTACAATATACCAATAAATTCAAATAATTAAAAATACTTATATTCTATAGACTATACTTAGTTTAGAATTACATAAACAACATAATTATTCGCAAGTGTACCTACGTCCATTTTCTATAAATAAATGCTATTCTATTTTATTGTATAAACCTTCTTAAAAAAAATCCCTATATAATATAATATACCTATAACAAAAATACCAGTCGAATTGAGAACCTCCTCCTTTTTTTTGAAGTCGTTTAAAAAAATACTTACGTAACGTAAAAACAGATAAAAGTGGCATGCGCACGCGCACATACAACGCTGCCACATCGCACCTCCACTATTTTCCTCTCCATGCTCACAACTAATTATTCCTATTTAAATCCGATCCGTTGTTTCATCGGACCATTGTTGTGTGACAGACGGACAGACGGACGGATGTCGGACAATGGATTTATCGAGAACACTTTCACTTGTGATTTCGATTTTAGGACCCCCAAACGGTATCGAACAAAAAAATATATTACTATTTTCAATTTTCACTTTCATCTACCTACACTAATATTATAAAGAGGAATGATTTGGTTTTTTAGGGTTCCGTAGTCAACTACGAACCCTTATAGTTTCGCCATGTCCGTCCGTCCGTCCGACCGCGGGTAATCTCAGAGACGGTTGGTACTACAGAGCTGTAATTTGGTATGGTAGTAGATATTAACAGCTTCGACAAAAAAAAACACTTAAAATCTTGAAAAATATTTTTTTTAGGGTTTTAACACGCTCTTGGCCGGTTTTTGTTTGTATTGAAAAGGCTCCGAAACTACTGGACCGATCTGAATAATTCTTTCACCAATGGAAAGCTACGTTATCTGTGAGTGTCATAGGATATATTTTATCGCCGTATTCCTATGGGAACGGCAACTACGCGGGTGTAACCGAGGATGGTCTCCTTATATAGTTTTCGTAATCTAACCAATGCTAATTAGTCAAATTTTATTTGTAGGTAACTGTTTAAGAAATCAGTACATAGTAGGTTAAAAATAAACCTTACACCAAACCTGGTGTAATTAATTGTAGCAATATTATTAAAAGCTTACTTTTTAGCTATAAAATATAACACTGCTTCAATATTACTTTTGCAGTTTTAAGCATAGCTTTATTTAGTTTATTTTTTTAAACGTCATCCTACTAATATTATAAATGCGAAGGTTTTTGAGAATGTATGTTTGTTACTCTTTGTCCCGATGAAAATTGGTACAGAGTTAGAATATGTTCAGGTATAATATAACACATTTCACGATCATGAGGGTGCAGGTTCAAATCCCTGGGCCGTACCTCTTAGTTAAAACTTACGTACGGATTTACACCACTGGCTTTCGGTGAAGGAAAACATCGTGAGGAAACCTGCATGCCCGAGATGTCACTATTAAAGGCGTGTGAAGTCCCAACACACTAGGCGCGCGTGTGGACTATGACCTAAAAACCTCCTCGATGTTAGGGGAGGCTCGAGCTCCTCGGTGGAGACGTATATGAGCTGATGATGATGATAACACATAGGCTACTTTTGCTCCCGGGACGCGAGAAAAACCGCAGAGAGCCACTAGTGTAAAATAACACAAAGTTTCTTGCGTTAAATTAATTTTAGGTACATGAAGTTGTTATTATAATTTGTCACGCTCGTGTCTCGGAAAAATGAAGGTCACTATTAACAATAAGACTAAGTAACGGATGCATATAATATTATAAATACTAAAAGGATTTCCTCTTTTGAAAACCATGTAAGTATGTTGAGTAAAGATCATGAAATGCTTAAGTAAAATGTATTAATTATGTGATAGGATAAATAACTTTAGAAAATTTATTTCTATTTCTAGTGTTTAATGTAACATAATGAATATTAACATCTTAACACTTCACTGGACGTAGGGCGCAACGGATTCGTCCGTTCGAAATTGGAGCAGCCCGACTGCGGTAGTACGTCCACCTTACAGAAGACCGCAGCCAAATAACACTACATGTAGTGTTGTGTTCCTGCGGTGAGTAAGGTAGCCAGAGCTCCATGAGGAGACGCTGTAGCGGCAGTGGGGGGACCAGGGATGGAGTTGCGCGTTGTCCCTTTCACTGCCTATACAGTTGCTCCCTTTTTTATAGGGTCGGCAACACGTGAGTGACGCCTCTGGTGTTGCAAGCGTCCATAGGCTACGGTAACCGCTTCCCATCAGGTGGGACCGTATGCCTGTTTGCCACCCTGGTGGTATAAAAAAAAAACAATATTAAAATAAAAATATAAACGTGTATATACACATGTAATATAAAAGTGTTTGATGTTATATGTAAATTTTCATTGTGTACATCTGTCTATATATGTTCGCTACAAGGGGCCTGGAGCGAACATATATTTGCCTTTATTAAGCACATCGCGATGCAAACCAGGCATGGCACAGACACTGCGCATAAATCTACACTAATATTATAAATTATAAAGAGGAAAGATTTGTTTGTCACGAATAGGCTCCGAAAATACCAAACCAATCTAGTCAATTATTTCACTAATAGAAAGCTACGTTATTCATAAATATTTCATCCCCGTATTCCTACCGGAACACGGGTAAAACCGCGCGACGGCGGCTAGTTGATATATATAAATTAATCGAAAAACTCGCTTGCTCAGACGGCCCCATGGGCGCGTCCGCGCTATTATACTCGTATATTAGCACGTTAAATAAGTTAAACAATTTAAGATATTTCTTTTCCAGGGGACTAATACTAATGCAGCTGAAGCGATGCAGTTCCTACGTGAATATGATAGAGAAGCTTCAGGGATGTGTTACAGGTACCTTATACTGTACATACATATATCTACCTACTTGTATTTTTTTACATATTTTTTTCATTCTCCTCGGTGAAAGTGTACCAAAAACACATGTTTGCATGAATATGTCTGCTCATTCTATCTTAATAATATATATAAATCTCGTGTCACAATGTTTGTCCTCAATGGACTCCTAAACCACTTAACCGATTATAATAAAATTCGCACACCATGTGCAGTTCGATCCAACTTGAGAGATAGGATAGCTTACATATACTTGGACCCGGTAGGTGGCGCTGGTGGGCAGAACGAAGTCTGCCTGGTCCACTAGTCTATGTATATAAGTTTATATAATGTAGAACTAGAAACCAAATAATTTATATAAAGTTCACAGTACAAGCTCTACTTAGTTTAAAATCGAATTGGCCATATCGATACCCTAATTGGCAAACCTAATAACTCCACTTTTTTTAAATTAATTTTGATACCGGAATATTCTAGATCTCATCTAGATTCTGCAAGATAATAATAAAGCTTTATTTAATTCCTATAATTCTAAATATTATTTGTAGTGTTAGTGTTATACTTATTCTAGTTTATTTTTGTTTACATGTCTATACTAATATTATAGAGAGGAAAGATTTGTTTGTTTGTAATGAATAGGCTCCGAAACTACTGGACCGATTTTAATAATTCTTTTTTCATTAGAAAGTTACATTATCCCCGAGTAACATAGGCTATATTTTATCCCTGTGTTCCCGCGGGAACGGGAACTACGCGGGTAAAACCGCGGGGAGGCAGCTAGTATAAAATAATAGACTGTGTTAACGCGTTTGGTTGTAAGGACCGCTCTGGCGGTGAAAGTCTCCCCAATTCTGCAAGATATCGATATCTAAATGTCCCGGGATATTTCAGAGTGACAATGTCCCAGTGGAAGTTCGTCACGAATATAACTGAATACAACCGGAGGCGTATGGTCGAGGAGTTGGCCCTCAGCTCCAAGTTCGAGCGGCTCTCGTGGAGGAAGGCGGCAGCGTATGATGGGACCAGGTTATCAGACCCTCAGAGCAGACGCCAGCTGGCTAAGATCGTGCAGGCCAGTAGGGCTGCCTTACCTGATGATAAGTTTTCTGAGGTATAGTGCTTTTTGAACTTTCGCGAACTCAATTCATGATTTTAGTTTACATAGGTACCTATATAAATGTCGCGGGCAAATTGTTAATTTGGACCAATCTAGATCTGTCTTGGCACATTGTGATATTCCGGCATTTCGTGATTTGGCCAATTATTTTGTGATGTGCCCAACGTTAAAATAAATATATTATGGCGATTATACACAAATATACTTAGGTTAGGGTGCAAACATGATAATTAATTTTACACACTAACAAACTCACAAACAAATGTAAAGAATGTTGTTGTTATTACATGCCTATCAGGATGTGCCCAGGCAGATCTTTGCTAAATTGTTTATGCGCGAATCGTCCCCTTATGTCCCTGAGGTTTGTCTACATACTCATAAAGGTGTTTCTTTCTACATAATTCATTTTATGACCTGTCTGCATGGTCGGTGAGGAGGCCTATGTTCAGCAGTGGACGTCTTATGGCTGACATGATCATGATGATAATTATTCTCAATTTTTTGCATTTCATAAGTATCTATAAATATGGATATAAATTATTAGATTATATGTGATATTGCTAGATTTATAAATAGATAAAGATGACAAGTACGTTTAATTACTAGGTTGGTATAGTTTTATATTTTATCATTTTCTAATGTTAATAAGAGTTACCTACCATTATCGAAAAATTGTCTCAATTTTCAGCTACAACAAGTGATAACAGAAATGAAGGAGATATACAACTCAGCGAAGATCTGTCCCTACGGCCAGAAGCCTTACGACCAGCACATACCACGGATACCGTATCCTGGTACGGAATACCAGGAAGTACCCAATCAGGTACTACTTGATACTGAAAAGAAATACATATTTAAGAAACGATTAAAAATACGAAATAAATACATCGTCCGCCATCTTGTAGAGACGGTTATTTTGAATGCGCCAAATGGCTATCAGCTTATACGTAAAAACGTACTTTTAATTCAGCTAGCAAGCTTAACTCAATATTGTTAAGTAATTAATCAAAATCAGATAAAAATAAATATTCTCGGATATCCTACTAATGTTATAAATGTGAAAGATTGTGAGTATGGATGGTGGGATGGATGATTGTTACGTTTTCACGCCAAAACGACTAAAGGGATTTAATGAAACTTTTTCTACAGTGGAACGAAAGAGCTATAGTAATTAAACATAAAATTTACCCCCAAAAAAACCCTTTTAAAACAATATTATTTTGACATTACAACAGATGTACCAACTGTCGAACCAGCCCTTCCAGCACTACCAACCTTACACGGAGCCCACAGAACATCCCAGCTACTGTGACATGCAGTTGGATCCAGAAATAACCAGGATCTTAGCCCATTCCAGGATAGAGAGTGAATTACTGTACGTGTGGAAGAGTTTCCGGGACAAAACTGGTCCTAAACTGAAGAATCGCTTCATGAGATACGTTCAGCTCGCAAACCAAGCTGCTGTTGCTGCAGGTAGAGTTTTTAATAGTTATCAACTGCCAACCATAATCTACACTAATATTATAAAGAGGATTATTTTATTAAAAATTCTTTAACCATTGGAAAGCTATACTTATTATCTGGGAGGTTATTTTGATCCCCTTACGGAGGAAGCTAGATATATAAAATGTAATTTCAATAAAGTTTTAAAAAGAAGACATATAGGTACATAATAATATTAAAACTGATATTGCTTTTAAACACTCTATATCAATACAAATCTATATACACATGTTTATAATAATATCTAGTTTTGTACATCCAGACACAACAAACAGACATGTTCATGCATACAAATGTTTGTCTCGCGTGTTGCACTCATAATAATATTAGTTTGGATACGATAATTATGTTCTCGGCTTATAAAAAATTACCTCAGCCCGTTCATTATCTTCGGGATAGATAGATCTAGATCTGCATCTTTATAACATCCAGGTTACCGCAACGCCGGCGAACAGATGCGTGCATCATACGACGACCAGAACTTCAGAGCTAGTACAGAAGAAGCCTATAACCAGGTGGCTCCGCTGTACAAGCAGCTGTTCACATACGTGAGGAGGCGGCTGGCGCAGCGGTATGGAGCTGTGAGAGCTGATGGGCCAATACCTGCACACTTGCTTGGTAAGTTTAGGAGATAACCCTTTTTTTTTTTTTTTTTTACGCTGGGAAAAATGCGTTACGCATACCCTCCCTGTCGGGGGACAGGAAGGGTTATGTGGGACTCCCCGGTTGCTAGCCAACCGGTCTACCCACTAAACAACCCAGCGACACTCCTTCCTCGTCTCTGTGGGAGGGAACTGGGAATCTGGCATAGCCCTTGCGTCCAGTCCCCCCCCGACGACCGCCCGCCCTCTCGGCGGGCCCTTCGTGCCCCCCCTCCCGTTGTGGGAGGGGGGGTTTGGGAATGACCGCGAGTGCTCGGCCATTCCCTCCGGCCACGGTGGTGCACCGTGCAATGCGGAAGAGGGCGCCTCCGCGCCACTTCTCCCGCTGGTCACCACCGCTTAGGGGGGGAGGTTGCGGCGATCGTACTGTCGCCGCCTCCCCCCCCCTTCTTCGCCTGCGGAGCTGTGACGCGAGAGGGTCGTCCTCCCGCGCACGCTCCGCCGCCTCCTTCTGCGACATCACTTCCTCGCAGAAGGAGGCTACTGCCGCCCAGGCGCTCTCGCCTCCCAGCATGCCTCTGATCACGCTGGGAAGCGAGAGGTCCGGCCTAGGAGATAACCCTTCTAGAAGCAATGGGAACTACCTGGATTTGGCTTTAGAACTGGTCTGTAGCTTAGAATAGCAGTTACGAGCAGATTTAAGAAGAGAACTACTCTAGAGTTCTTCTTTAGTGAGTTTGGACTGTTCTGAAGCTTAGCGTCTTTACTGTCTCAGAATGGTAACTACGGAATGGTAAGAGGCAGATGAATCTTTAGAGTAATGTAGCAGGGTTAAGACCTTATCTTCAGAGCTCGTACAGAGAAGGCCTATAACCAGGTGGCTCCGCTGTACAAATAGCTGTTCACATACGTGAGGAGGCGGCTGGCGCAGCGGTATGGAGCTGTGAGAGCTGATGGGCCAATACCTGCTCATTTGCTGGGTAAGTTTAGAAGATAGCCATTCTAGAAGCTACATGAAGTTGTTGAGGCGTATAACTGTTTTCTAGGTTGGAACAGCAATTACGAGGAGAGTTAAGTAGAGAACAAATGTAGGGCTTTTCTTTGATGAGTTTGGGAGAGTTTTCTGAAGCCTTAAATAGCATCTGTAGAGGCTCAGAATAGTAAGGGGCAGTTGAACCATTGGCTTAAGTATATGAAGAGATATTCATTTAGTTTGGTTACTGATGTACTAGAAACTACGGGAGAATTTAGCTGATAATCTGAGCTGATGTTGTGGAAGGCTCCGCATGCTATAGTAGCTACGGAGGGAGCTTATTTACCACTTGTAAGAGACAAGTTTCCTTCTAGCAGCTATGTAACCATGTTGCGGCGGAGAACTGACCAGCAGCCCGTAAAAAGCTGCCAAGCGTTGTTAACAATCTGCAGGGGGTTACGAGAATTAGGCTTGGAATAGCTGTGAAAGGGGAAGATTAGGAGAGAATGCTGGTATTTTTATCTCCAGAGCTTCTTTGAGGGGGGAGTTCAGAAAAATGTTGCCCTGTAATTTAAGATATCAATTATGGGAGAAATTCGGAAGAACTTCTCCGTCGCTTAGAAAAACATAGGATTGGATCTATTAGTTATTTATGAATATATGCCTTTCAGGCAACATGTGGGCTCAGAACTGGAAGTCCATCATGGACCTAGTGATGCCGTTCCCACAGTCTCCGAACGTCGATGTCACCGCTGAGATGCTGAGGCAAGGGTTCACTCCACTCAGGTAAGAAGTTCGGTCACAGTGAAACTGACTCCAAAACAAGCTTGTGCTGAAATCAGATAGCTGATATACTATTTATAGATATTTACACCCAGACAAGAATAAGCAGACATATTTATGTTTCTCCATGCAAAAGTTTGTAAGAAGTTATGGATGAATGTTTGTTACTCTTTCGCACCAGAACGGCTGCCTTCAGCCGTTCTGGTGCGAAAGAGTATCGCGAAGGTGATCGCAATGAAATTTGGCATACAGTTAGAGTATGTTCTGGAATACCACTTTTATACCTAAAAAATTTAAGATGCCTTGGAACCGCGCGGAGCCACTAGTACCATATATTTTAATACCTATATCATCCATAGGACGTCCACTGCGGAAGATAGGTCTCCCCCATCGATTTTTATGCAGACCGGTTGAAAGATGAGTGCATTCTCTAATCTCATCTATTCTTTTAACAATGTTATACTTCTGTAACTTGTAGGATGTTCCAAATGGCTGAAGAGTTCTACACGTCCATGGGCCTGAAGCCAGCCCCGCCGGAGTTCTGGCGCGGCTCCATGCTGGCGCGCCCGCCACAGAGGAGCGCGCAGTGCACCGCTAGTGCTTGGGACTTCTGTAACAGGATAGACTATAGGTATTATCATCATCATCAGCTCATCATCATCAATTCATCAATAAAGTATGGGGCTGTTCAAGTATTACGTAAGCAGATTTATTAAAAAAATTACCCCCCCCATCTTCCTTGTCAGCAAAAGTAAGCAAAGCTCATACCCCCTCCCCCCATGCTTACGTAAACATTAGTGCTTAAACGTATGCATTATTTGTGGGAATCCCCGAAAATGCGATTCCTTTGCAAGTAAAAACAATGTTAGTTGCCATATATGTAAAAATGTAAATAACTACCGATGACGTAATCATCATCTAGACCATACCCCCCATGTCATTCAAAATAAGCAAAGCAAAGACCCTCCGCCCCCCCATAGTGCTTACGTAATACTTGAACGGCCCCTATCAGATGGAATTGACCTGTTTCATTATTATTTGACTAAATTTATAAAGTAAGCTCTGTACGTTTTATGTTATAGCGATTAGATTATAAGTATGAGTTTATATACATGAATATCTATACAGATAAGTTTAAGTTTGGTTTGCTACTCTATTGCATTGAGATAAGCCTGTAAAAATAGATTTAAGTTGTTAAATAAATGAATATCAATCATCGGCTCTTCTCAGCAAAAGCAACCTTCCGAACTGAGCATTAGAGTCGACGTTTCATACGTGCCTGTGAAGGCCTATTTGAATTAATAAATATATTTCATTTCATAGATAAATGTAATTTTTTTTATATGTTTCAGGATTAAACAGTGCACAGAAGTGACAATGCAAGACCTGATATCTACTCACCACGAGATGGCGCACATACAGTACTACTTGCAGTATTCAGAACAGCCACAGTTGTTCAGGGATGGGGCTAATCCTGGTCAGTAGTATAGAATATATCCTACTATCCTACTAATGGTCGTGGTGGCTCTGTTGGGAACGCACTGACTCACGATCATGAGGGTGCAGGTTCAAATCCCTGGCCCGTACCTCTGAGTTTAAAAACTTACTTACGGATTCTCACCAATGTATGGATGTATTGTGCTGAGGGAATCACGATGAAATTTGGCAGAGAGTTTGAATATGTTCTGGAATAGGCTTGTTTTTAGCCCAGGGAAATTGAAGATTCCTAAAGAACACAGCAGAAACCGGATTAGCACTAGTCTATTCTATTATTGCGAAAGTAACTCTGTCTGTCTGTCACGCTAAAAAAACCGAATCGTTTTAAATTAAATTTGGTACATAGATAGTCTTTATCCCGTGAAAATGGAAGATCTCCCGGGTACGCGGGGAGCCACTCGTAATATAAAAATAATATATATTTATTCAAATAGGACCTCACAGACACTTATATGAAACAGTCAACTCTAGTGCTCGATGCGGATGGTTGTTCTAGCAGAAACCCAGAAATAAACTTAATAATATTTATACATATATATAATACTAGCTGCCTCCGCGCGGTTTTACCCGCGTAGTTCGCGTCCCCGTGGGAATACAGGGATAAAATATAGCCTATGTTACTCGGGGATAATGTAGCTTTCTAAAGGTGAAAGAATTTTTGAAATCGGTCCAGTAGTTTCGAAGCCTATTCATTACAAACAAACAAACAAACAAATCTTTCCTCTTTATAATACTAGTATAGATAGATAATAATTATAATAATAATTTTAAACTTTCAGCCTTCCACGAAGCTGTGGCTAACGCCGCTACATTGAGTGTCTACAACTTACCACATTTACAAAGAGTCGGGTTGTATCAAAACAAGTAAGTAATAAAATACCTATTTTTAAAACAGATAAAATATATTTATGAAATGCTCATGTTTTTTTATGATTTTTGCATTTCGTATGAAATGAATATTTTATTAAATTTTACTTAACACACGAATAAATATACCTAAATATTGTTGTTGTTATACATGCATATCACGATGTGCCCAGGCAGATCTAGATCGGCCCAGTTCAACGATTTGCCCATGACAGATGCATCATTTACAAACATCATTTATTTAAAAGGAGTTTTGAAAATTGCTGAGCTTATTGGCGGCTCTTCTCAGCAAAACCAACCTTTCGAACCGAGCATTAGAGTCTGACTATTCGAATGAAAACATTTATCATTTTCATTAATTTCTTCAGAGTGTTTATTATTATTTATTCTAGGACCCATGACCCTTATGAGGTGAGCATGAACTTTCTCATGACCATGGCTTTGGAGAAGGTCGCCTACCTGCCGTTCGCGTTTATGGTGGATCAGGTAAATTTTACCATGACTATAGGAATAAATAAATAAATATCCTGGGACATTTTTAACACACGGCCAATCTGATTCCAAACTAAGCAGAACTTGTACTGCAACCAGATAGTTGATAAACTATTGTTAAATACATACTTATATAGATTATAGCTGCCTCCGCGCGGTTTTACCCGCGTAGTTCCCGTTCCCGTGGGAATACAGGGATAAAATATAGCCTATGTTACTCGAGAATAATGTAGCTTTCCAAAGGTGAAAGAATTATTGAAATCGGTTCAGTAGTTTCGGAGCCTATTCATTACAAACAAACAAACAAATCTTTCCTCTTTATAATATTAAGTATAGATATCCACACAGAACAAACAGGCTGACTTTCGCATTTATATTATTATTACTTAATAGTTAATTCGTAGATAAAATTATTAGATTCGGTCGTTTAATAAGTGTCTGTGTTGGCCATTTGATCGGGCTTTGTGGTTGATGACCCTGATTTTCAAACCGCCCAGTACAAACATCTATTATCTATATAAGTATATATTTCAAAGTAGTATATGCAGTATATCAGCTATCTGGTTCTATTACAACCTCTGCTTAGTTTGGAATCAGATTGGACGTGTGTGTAAATTGTTATATTAATCTTCTTCTATATATATAAAAATGAATTGCTGTTCGTTAGTCTCACAAAAACTCGAGAACGGATGGACTGATTTGGCTATGTTTGGTCTTGAATTATTAGTGTAAGTACAGGGAAGATTTAAAGCATTCAGCTTTTTTATTAATTGATGCTGAGGCAGTACGAAGTTTGCCGGGTCAACTAGTTTTAAATAAATATGTTTAATTTCATAATTTCTTTGTCTCCATCTCAGTGGCGCTGGTCGGTGTTCGAGGATGGAGTACAGAACATGAACACGAGGTGGTGGCAGCTGAAGCTGCGGTATCAGGTAACCTTGCTTTTAAATCTCATCTTTCAGTAGGGGACCTTCACTTTTCCCGGGATAAAAACTACCCTATATGCTAATGTTTATTTATTTACATTAAATATAACGGTTATCACCAATAACAATATTTAGGCACACTTAAAAGTTAATAAATAACAAAATAAAATTACAATATAAAACAACTAAACAGCAAAATAAAATTACAATATGAAATAATTACACTACACACATAGAAAATACAAAGTAACACACACAGTCATACATCTTTCTCGCAAAAGCGCAAACACACAGACAATACTTCCAGCCATTCATCCGCAAACAAATCACATTCAATGTTAAGTTGCCTATGTCCTTTCTCAGGCTCTAGACTATGTGTGTACCAAATTTCATTTAAATCTGTTCTGGGATTTTAGCGACAGACAGACAGAGTTACTTTCGCATTTATAATATTAGTATGGATTTATAGGATTTGAATTATTATTTTTTCAGGGTGTGGTACCTCCAGCCCCGAGATCTGAGGCCGATTTCGACCCCGGCTCTAAGTACCACGTCATTTCTGATCAGGTAATGTTACCCATGTGGACATAGACCATTTATTGAACTAGACACCGCATTTATTATTTTTCGAGTAATTTAACACTCGTTTTTTTTACTCTACATCTAATATTATTAGTTATAATGTTACATTATTTACTTTTCTATAAACTATAAAACTATTGAAAAAGAAAAAACCTATTTATAGTACCTAGTCTAAAATTATAAAGAGCAAAGATTTGATTTGTTTATTTGTTATGAATTATCTCAGAAAACGCGGTGAAAATGCTGCATTGTAGTTAATATTAATATTAAAAAATGATACCAAACCAACAATATACAAATGCACTTTATTAAACTACTAGTGGCTCCCCGAGGTTTCACCCGCGTACCCTGGAGATCATCCATTTTCCCGGGATAAAAAGTAGCCTATGTCCTTTCTCAGGCTTTAGACTATCTGTGTACCGAATTTCATTTGAATCTTTTCTGAAATTTTAACGTGAAAGCAAGACAGAGTTACTTTCGCATTTATAATATTAGTTTGGATAAATGCGGTGTCTAACATATTTCAATCTATGGTCATTACCAACATGAATTTTCAAAATTTCTCGTGAAATTTTGTAAGTATGTATGGATCACCTGTATATATAAATTTAAGCATTTTTATTATTTTTATAAATACTAGTGGTTTTTATTTTCACCCGCGATTCCGGGGATCTTCAATTTTATTAAGATCAAAAGTAGACTATTATTCTATATAAAAAGTAGTCCATTTAAGTATATGGTCAACACAACACCAACAAGAGAGTTTTCCAACAGGAATACATTAAGTACTTCCTGGCCACCATACTGGAGTTCCAGATATTTGAGCAGCTGTGCTCCGCGTCCGGACACGCCGGACACTTGCATGAGTGTGATGTGTACAGGAGTAGGGATGCTGGGAGGGTGCTCAGGTGAGTCGTGGGTTCGAACCTAGATCAAAATCTGGGACATTTATAAAGCGGCGATAGGAAATTGAAGGTTGCCATGAAATAATCTATATATATCTATTAAAATGAATCTGCGAACTGTATGTATAACTTCAGAACGGCTGGATAGATTTCGCAAATTCTGTTTTAATTTGTGTTCGTTATAGCCAGAAAAAATTGCAAAAAATTTCAAAATCAATTATTTAAAAAATAATATGGCGGAAAAGTTCGCCGGGTCAGCTAATATCATAATAAAATGGAACATATTTATTAACAGTCATTTGAACAGTAATATACCTAATAATAACAAAAAATCTACTAGTTTGTTAAAAACATATAAAATCTTGACGAACATTTTGATGGGTCTTCTCATCTACTTTGACCTTTTAGTCCATGCGTTAAGAGTACTTTTTGTTTTAAGTGAAATTATGCAACATGGCTCTTCGAAGACATCTTCAGAGATCATCAGACAAATGACCAGGGGGAAGACCAATAGGATATCTCCGGAGGCGCTCGTCAAGTAAGTACTTTCAATCCTACCCTGTAGGATAGTATCCTGGGACATTCCTGGGACATTTTTTACACACGGCCGATCTAATTCCAAAGTCAACTTCAAATGAAGCTTGTGTTATGGTAACCAGATAGCTGATATACTACATACACTACTTTTAATACATACTTGTATAAATTATGACATCAAGACACAGAACAAACATATATGCTTACAAATGTTTGTGGGATTCGAACCCACGACCAGCTTGAAAGTTAGGGTGACCAACCAAAAAAGCCACAACGAATGCTTAACACCACAGTCCACAGCACAGCATAAAATAAATTATTATTATTTTTGACAGCCCGGTTGGCTTTCTGGTTAGTGACCCTGACTTTCAAAGCCGCCGGTCGTGGGTTCGAATCCCACCCAGGACAAACATTTGTATGCACGAATATGGTTGTTTGTTCTGTGTCTGGATGTATATGTAGTATATCAGCTATCTGGTTACCATATTACAAGCTCTGCTTAGTTTGTAATCAGATTGGCCGTGTGAAAAATGTCCCAGGATATTTATTTATTTAATTTTTATTTTCACTTCACAGGTACTTCAGACCCTTAGAACTATGGCTTCGAGTTCAGAACAGAGACGAAGCTCTTATAGGTTGGAATTCTAACTACCACGATGTTGCACTCTTCGCCCCACAAAGAGCTGGCAACACTAAACATGAACTGTCACTATTACTGTTAATTACTGCTGTTGTATTAAATTTTGTTTGAATAAAATCTTTTTTATTTGTAGTATTGTTTTATTACTTAGTGTTTATTTATTTATTTACAAAACCTACAGCTGGATGCTGATAAGCAATAATGTGTTGACCCTCACTTATTTTGAGAAAATGACGTTTAAAGATTACAATGTCTATGTGATTGACGACTTTTTGTATGATATAAATCCATTTTTATGTACTTTTATATTTTAGATGACTTGAAACACTTTTGTAGAATGTTAAATACGCGATGCATTATAAAAATTTATCAAAACCTTTGTTTTCGACTTGTGGGTTGACACATTATTGCTTATTAGCATCCAGTTATCCTTACAGAAAAAAACCTAATTCGATAGTGTATTCCAGAGTTACATATATTTATCCTAGTATTCCTACGGGAACAGGAATAATGCAGGTGCAACCCCCCGGAGGAAACTAGTAAAATATATGTCTAAATATGTAATTTACTTTATTTATTGATTTTTAATTTATTTATCAAGTTTTTAGGAGTAGGTTTACGTTTTTTTTTTACTGTAAATAGTTAATGATTTAATACATAGCGTTAGCATTGTAAATAAATAAAATATTAAACTGTTATTAACAAGCTAAAATAAAACTGTACTAGCAGAGCGTGGTTTCGATCCACGGACCTCTGGGTTATGGGCCCAGCACGCTTCCACTGCGCCACTCTGCTCTTGGCACCCGAGGGCGAAATTTATCATCATCTTATATATAAAATTCTCGTGTCACAATGTTAATTACCTCCTCCGAAACGGCTTTACCTATTTTTATGAAATTTAATATGCATATTCGGTAGGTCTGAGAATCGGCTATCTATTTTTCATACCCCTACGTGATCACGGGCGGCAGCTAGTATTTTAATACAACAGATGACTAGAGCTTTGTGTAAGTAGTATTTATTTATAAGATAGATGCCATTTAGTATCACAACCACAAATCCTATTTTTTAATACATTAACTAAAAAAAAGCATAAGTATTTCGTGTAGCCTCAATTACATAGTACGGTCATCTAGACTAGGCTTTATAAAAAAAAAACGGACGCCATTTTTTATTTCTGTTAACAAGTATACGATATTTAATTTAGAATTTCGAACACATAATAATAGTGTTCGTTCGGAAACTGTTTCGATTTGGTGTTTAATTAAATTGTGTAGTTTCACTTCATGTTGAAAGTACGTTGATAAATTGCGTGTCCTAATTTTGAACGTGTGAGAAGATAATTTCTGAACGCATCTTCTGATTCTACTTTTAAAATTGATTAGAGACTCTTCATATTTTTTTGTTCATCTATACTTATACCTACTAATATTATAAAGAGGAAAGATTTGTTTGTTTGTAACGAATGGGCTCCGAAACTACCGAACCAATGTGCACAATTCTTTCACTACTAGAAAGCTACGTTATTCATAAAAAACATAGGATATATGTATTTCATCCCCGTATTCCTACGGGACCGAGAACTTCGCGGGTAAAACCGCGCGACGGGTGGCTAGTTATATATATTTATGCAGGAATAATATTAAATCCCTGTTTATAATTTTATTGAAAAGTAGATAAATTTCTACAACAATATATTATAAACGCGAAACTCTGTCTGTGTGTCACACTTTCACGCCTTAACCACAGAACCGATTAGGATGAATTTTGAAGACTAGAGCTTGGGAAAGGAAGGAGCCGAGAAACGCGGGCGGAACCGCGCGGCGGAAGCTAGTATTTCATAAAAGCTTTTAAAAGTACCAATTTAAACTTATTCCATAATTTCTTGTCATTAGTCCTTCATTTATTACTTATTTAGGGAATTCTTGATAACAAATAATTCGCCATCTTGTGGAATTTAAACTAATAAGTACTTAGCCCTCATTCGCCAGTGTGTTTTTCTAACGGACGATAAAAACCGTTCAAATACAACAAAATTAAATGCATTCCTGTGTAGGTATACTTATGTTCACACGACAGCGTTTTTAAAACGCGACGCATTTTTTCTTTCCAACTTCGGGCGTTGGAAATAGAGCATATTATGGTACTTGGAAATGCATTTGTTGAGTTTGGACGCCTTATAAAAAATTATAAGAAACTTTTATAAATTTATATAAAAGTTTCTTAAAATATGATATGTCATTAGATATTTGACACTCGCAAAAAGAGAATGTATAAACCTTTCACCATTAATATGACCCTAAGCGATATTTTAAATCTAAATAGGCTCATCTGAATGACTTCTTGAACGAGAAAAAAAAAACATTAAAGAAATTGCCAAGTGCGAGTCGCGCCAGAAGGGTTCCGCATCAATGTAGGTACAAGACTTAATAATAAATAAGCGCTTTTATAAAATAAACCAGATAGGGAGTCCAGTTTAATATGTAATTTACAATAATAAATAAATAGATATCCTGGGATATTTTTTTCACAATGAATCTGCGGAATATATGTACGCATAACTTCAGAACGGCTAGACCGATTTCCCTTATTTATTTTGTGTTCGTTATAGCCTGGGTAACATTTCTATAAATAAACCATCATATTGAGAAAATATGGCGGAACAAAGTTCGCCGGGTCAGCTAGCAACAAATAAATAAGTAAATATCCTGGGACATTATTCATAACAACGTTCTATAAAAGATTTCTAAAAAGACATGGCATATTAAAAATTGTACTAGCAGAGCGTGGTTTCGATCCACGGACCTCTGGGTTATGGGCCCAGCACGCTTCCACTGCGCCACTCTGCTCTTGTTACCTGAGGGCGAAATTTATCATCACATTTTAATATTACAGACTTATGCTAGGCCGGCATGCAGTCATCAGTTAGCTCTGCGAGACCATCCTTCTACGTAAACGAAGGGGGTTGAAAGTTAGCGTTAGCCCAAAGTAACTATTCCACGCGGACGAAGTCGCGGGGAGAAGCTAGTCTTTTATAATTAGCTTCCATCATCTCATTCACGCAACAACAGCTGTAAGGTTCAGGATGAAATTTAGCTTAGAGTTAAAACATGTATTAGAATAACACATAGGTATCTACGCTACTTTTTGTACGGAGAAAATTTAAGATCTTTTAGGAACGCAGGCGAAACCACGAGTAGCAACTAGAACTTATTACATATATAAAAATATTTATCCTAACTAAAATTATAAATGGGAAAGTAACTCTGTCTGTCTGTCTCGCGTTCACGCTAAAACTTGTACACCAATTAAAATGAAATTTGGTACACAGATAGTCTAGAGCCTCAGAAAGGACATAGGTTACTTTTTATCCCGGAAAATGGAAGATCTCCCGGGTACGCGGGTGAGACTACAGGAGCCACCACTATTATATATATAGCTCATTTATCTAGGAAGGCTATAACATCACGCTACGACCAATAAGAGCGGAGCATCAATGAAAGATGCAACGAAAAAAGAAAATATAAATATCTAATTTTAGATATTGTATTTCACACAACAGTTTCATTGTCAGCTTTCGAAAAAACTTCAATATGAAAGGCACTCGGTTAAAACATCAAGTAGGTACATACCTATGTAAAAAAAATACCTATGTATAAAGTAGGTAAGTCGACACTATTTTTTTTCTTATACCCATCGTCTGAAGTATTTTTGTAACACGATTTATACTCTTGGTTTCACTTTTTCTAAGGTTCCGCTTCTGTTTGAAACTACTTTCGTTTTTGGACCTAAAAAAATTCTAGTCTAGACTTAATGGTAGCTACCTAACTAGTTTTTAAGGCTACATATATACTCCTCTTTATATATTACTAGTGGCAGATCTTCTATCTTCCCGGGATAAAAAGTAGCCTATGTCCTTTTTGAGGCTTTAGACTATCTGTGTACCAAATTTCATTTAAATCGGTTCTGTAGTTTTGGCGTTAAAGCTAGACAGACAGAGTTACTTTCGCAGTTATTAGTATAGATTCATAATATAGATCTTTCATCATGCGTTTTCAGGGAATTATGGTTTTCCCCGGAATAGGGTAACCTTTATCACCTATATGTTATGTCAGTACATATTCTAACTCTATGCCAAATTTCATCCAGATCCATTCAGTCATTGTTGTATGACTGTATGAAAACATACATACATCCAAACGTTGCCTGTTAATATAGAAACATGAAAACAACAACAGTTTATCATATTTATTTACTAACAATTTATTCTAACTTTACAAATTATGATTAACTACCACTTAATATAAATCTAGGATCCCCTAAAACAAAAAATATCAGCTTACTCCAAAAAGACTATGAAAATAAGATAACTTTTTAATCTGTATCACTGACAGACTGTATTACTGTCATTCTGTTAAGTTCTTTTTTGTCTTTGCTTTAAAAAAAGTTTAAAACCGTGATGCTTGAAAGCCATTTTTATGATATTATATTTCCAAGATACTTTTAAAGATGGCATATCATATTGCAATTTATCTATACTAACTAGTGCCCCCCCGCGGTTTCACCCGCGTTCCCGGGGTACTTCAATTTTCTCGGGATAAACAGTAGCCTATGTCCTTTCTCAGGCTCTAGACTGTGTACAAAATTTAATTGGTTCGGTAGTTTTAGCGTGAAAGCGAGACAGACAGACAGAGTTATTTTCGCATTTATAATATTAGTATAGATATTATAAAGCTAATCAGAATTTACTGGGGTCAGCTAATGTGATAAGAAGATTAGTTTACATGAAGCTTGCGTAACCGTAAATAAATAAAAATCCCGGGACATTTTTCACACACGGCCAATCTGATTCCAAACTAAGCAGAGCTTGTACAGTAACCAGATAGCTGATATACTACATATACTACTTTTAAATACATACTTATTTAGATAATTACATCCAGACACAGGACAAACAGAACATTCAAATTGTTTGTCCTGGGTGGGATCCAAACCAAAGTCAGGGTCACTAACCACAAAGCCAGCCGGTCAAAGCATTGAGTTAAAAATTGTGAAAAAATCTAGCATTGAGCTTCTGGCGTCAGTCGCCATTTTTTTATCGATCAAAAAAGAAACGAATGAGCTTCTCAATACGATAGCGTTTTTTATCAAAATGAATGAGGCTTGTCACGTCTAATGCTCGCCAAATTCAAATTATTTCTGTTCGTCATTATTACTTTTTATTCTATGACAATGTATCTAGTATATTATTTATTACTAGTACTGGACCCGGTAGACTTCGTTCTGCCCACTTACCGGGTCCAAATTGATGTATTATATACATAAAAACCTTCCTTCCTCATGAAATACTCCGTAATTTGTTGAAAACCGCATGAAAATCTGGTCAGTACTTTTTGTGTTCATCGCGTTCAGACAGACGAAACAGAGGCGGCTGGGATATAGATGTCACGTTTTATTTAAATACTAGCTGCCTCGCTGGTTTCACCCGCTTAGTTCCCGTTCCTGTGGGAGTATAGGAATAAAATATAGCCTATGTTCACCGGAGATAGTGTAGTTTCACAATAGTGAAAGAATTTTTCAAATATGTCAAGTAGTTTCGGAACCTATTCGATGTAAACAAACAAACAAAAAAGGGATCAATTTTTTCTTCTTTATATTATTAGTGTAGATAGTTACCAAAAGTACTAAGTATTAAGATTAAGTACAATAATTTACCTACCTCAAGACATTACCTACACAAAACCAGTGTTTCTACGCGTTTCCAGTGGATCTTCAATTATTCCGGGTAAAAAGATTCTAATTCTAACTTTGTGGCAAATTTCATCGCGATCCCTTCAACTGTTGTTCTGTGCAAGAGTAACAAACATACATCCATACATTCTTACAAATTTCGCATTAACATCAATATATTCTATCTATAAAAAGAAAATAAAGGCGTGGTGGCTCAGTTGGGAACGCACCGACTCACGATCATGAGGGTGCAGGTTCAAATCTCTGGCTCGTACCTCTGTGTTTATCAAAACTTATGTACGGATTCACACCACTGACTTCCGGTGAAGATCAAACAAAAAGAAAACATCGTGAGGAAACCTGATCACTATTAAAGGCATGTAAAGTCCCCCAATCCGCACTAGGCCCGCGTGGTGGACTATGGCCTAAACCCCCTCGATATTAGAGGGGCTCGAGCTCCTCGGTGGAGACGTATATGAGCTGATGATGATGATGATTCCATCTATAATATATAACCTTTACTCAAAATAATTATTCCACGCAGGCGAAGTCACAGGCAAGTAACTAGTAATTTTATAATTCTCTTATGTTCTAATAACAGGTAGTTAAAAAACCAGACTTCATAATGACATTTATACATGTCAACAATCTGAAACGACCTAGGCAGTAGACGAAATAAGAAAAAATAATCTAGACTTAAAATTTCTAGACCGCAACAAAAATATTTAACTTTATATTTACCTATTTATATAATGACTAGCTTCCGGTGCGATTTCAACCGCGTAGTTCCCGTTCCCGTTGGAATACGGGGATAAAATATAGCCTATGTTACTCGTGGATAATGTAGCTTTCCAATGGTGAAAGAATTATTCAGATCGGTCTAGTAGTTTCAGAGCTTAAGTCATAAAGTTAGAATAGAGCCTACAATTTAAAAAATAATCACAAAGTACCTACATATTATAAAACAAAGTCGCTTTCCGGTGTCTGTCCCTATGTCTTCTTAAATCTTTAAAACTACGCAACGGATTTTGATGCGGGGTTTTTTAATAGATACCTAGATTGACTCAAGAAGAAGGATTTTATATACAATACATGCATAATATGTTAGAGAAACACTGTCAATTTTGGAGGTTTCTAATGTGATGTATTAGCATTGTACCCGTGCGGAGCTGGGGTGGGTTGCTAGTTTTATATAAATTTGAATAATACGGATTTCATACAACTGGCAACCCTGCTATAACCTAACTATGGTGGTAAATAGAAAATAATGGCTTAATGGTTATTTGAATATAAGTATATTATCATATTCTCACGGTGTAATTTTATACTCTAATCTGTTTGATAGTTTTCTAGAAAATTCCTTAGAAATGTTCCTAACAAGATGGATTAGGTAGGAGTTTCAGTCGCTGGTTGTGAGTTCGAGATTATAGGTAAGTCTAAAAAAATCAATAGTAAAAATCCCTGAAGGCGCCAAATAAACGTTTAAACAGAGAAATTACTCGAATTTTTTAATATGTAGTCCAAACATTCAAATTTCAAAACTTTAATGATCATTACAAAAATGTAGTTCGAAAAAAAAAGCAATTTAGTTCGCGAGTTAAAAAAAATCGAAATTTTGAAACTAGCCAAAATAACTAGTTTAAGCTGACCCCTCGGCCGTGAGGTACGCGATCAAAATTAATGTCAATTTAATTTGGACATTGTAAAAAAAAGTTAGCCGAGGCATGCATAGAACACTTTCAAAATGGTGGTACGAAATGAAAACTGGCCAGTCGGCAGTCACAATTTAAAATCGGGAGCTTCCGAACGCGTTCAGAAATGGATCTACATTTAAAAACTATATCATTATTTTTTCTAATAATCGCACAGTTCGGAAACGCTGAGGAAAATGACAAAGGATTTTTAACAGCGCTAGAAGAAAAATTGGAAACGAAATTCAATGATTTTTCAAATTATTGTGTCAATTGGCTGGAGGATTTTAATGATAGACATTTGGGAAAAAGTGAAATGGGAAAGTTTTTGCATTATGAAGATATTAAGCCGCGGATTGCTGAAACAGGACGAAGTATGTATCAACCATTGTTTAAGTTAAATTTCATAATAAACGCCACAATATCTAAGTGTAAAACTGTTAAAAAAAAGCTTTAATAGGTACATATCAAACATCAAAAATGACATGAAAATTACTCTTATTTAATGCAATGTTTTATACAAGATACGGTAGATTCATATAAAACTTTATTGCCCCTCCAAATCTAGTTTATTTTCCCACCAAAGATCACGAAAAACTCAACATAAAAAAAACTGTTAAAACTTTTTCTTACCACAGAAGGCAAAAGCATGAAGAAAATGGGCATGGCGATGATGCCCCTCATCTTCCACGTCGGAGCCACCTCCACATGGATGGTCCTTACCACAATAATGGCGGCCAAGTCGGTGGCCATAGGCCTGTTACTCCTGGTCTTCAAAATAGCAGTCAGTTCCGCTAAGGTTAGTATTTTTTTTATTTTTGAGTGTGGCAACCCGAACCAAGGTTAGTGTCAGTTAAAAAAAAAACTTACGGCCATTGATTTATAGGAGTATAGATGTAGTATCAGAGATTTTTAGAGAAGCAATGTATGAAAACTTAATTTGTTTCAATGATTGACCAATCCGTAAAAATTAAACTACTTACTTATTTGACTGTTGACACATTGTCTAGATTTTATCAATTTGCTAAATACTTACTGAAGCTAACTCTAAAAGCGATGTTAAAGAATTCTTATAGAAACGCGCATATTTTTATCAGACGAAGGAGGGTTTAAATTGCAAGCATAATACCTATCTACTACTTAACTATTAAATTTGATGATAATTTATATATATATATAGCGTAAGAAATAAAGCTGTAGGCATTGATTAAACGAATAACCCAGTCGTCCAAATAACTTAAATTATCTCTAAGTATTATACCTAAATCTAATAGTAATTAACAATGTAGATTTTATCTTCAGCATGCTTAGCTCGCAGGTGGTCTTTAAAAAATTCAAAAATTGATAACAAATCAGCTAATTTAATCGGGCCCAAATCTTTGAATCACATTGTTATATAGTCACGATAATGACATACAAACGTCTTATATAACTCTATTATATATAATACAGTATTATATTATATAAAATAGTTTCCTTTAAAATGAATCTAAAAGTCATTTAAAAAATCTTTTAATACTAAGTATTTTGCACCGGGTTTTTAAGCACTATAAATATGTTTTCTTTCATACCCCCAAGACTATGTAAGTGCCTATTATTTGTGTTAAATAACGTATATATTTAAAAATACATCTATGTCCACTCTCTACTTAAATTTAAATAAAATTATATTAATTTTCGCCATACTATCTATCTAGTTAAAATCATATCTATGTCCGAATCTTACGCATAGCATATGTTGATAAAAAGTCACAAAAAAGGTACTTACATTCAAAGTGCGTGAAAAAAGGCAAGAATTGAAAAAACCGTTATGTTTTGATAGTCATGATTAAAGATAAGTTATGTAGCGACAGGAAACGCGTTAATGCGTTCAGAGATTAGTGCCTTCACGTGCAGTGGCGGTTCGAATTCTGGGTCACAGTTTTTTAGACTATCTTATGATTAGTCTGTTTATGGGTTAGAGTTCAAAAGAGGTATCATTTATTTTAAACTGTGTACTAAATATTTGTTTATGATAAACAAATTTAAGCGTATTAAGGTAACTAGATAGCTAAATAAATAAATATCCCGGGACATTTTTCACACACGGCCAATCTGATTCCAAACTAAGTGAAGCTTGTGCTGTAACCAGATAGCTGAAATACTACATATACTAGTTTTAAATACTTTGGTATAGATACTAGCGACCCGCACCCGCACGGGTGCAATGCTTATACATCACATTAGAAACCTCCAAAATTTACAGTGTTTCTCTAACGTATTATGCATGTATTGTATATAAAAACCTTCTTCAATCACTCTATCTATTAAAAAAACCGCATCAAAATCCGTTGCGTAGTTTTAAAGATTTAAGAAGACAAAGGTACAGGAAAGCGACTTTGTTTTATAATATGTAGTGATTTACATCCAGACATAGAACATACAGATATGTTCATGCACACATGTTTCTAGACGGTAATCGAACTGTCCGACAGCTTAAAAGTCTACCTTACTCTGTGATACAGATCTTACTCTTTGTTTTTCTATACTAATATTACAAAGAGGAAAGATTTGTTTGTTTGTAACGAATAGGCTCCGAAACTACTGGACCGATTTCAAAAATTCTTTCACCTTTGGAAAGCTACATTATCCCCAAGTAACATAGGCTATATTTTATCCCTGTATTCCCACGGGAACGGGAACTACGCGGGTAAAACCGCGCGGAGGCAGCTAGTTTTTGTATATACCCACAGATGAAATTGATAACTTTTTTCGTCGATCAATGAAAGTGTGAGCCTATTCACAATGGACAATAAAAAGAAACACTGACAGTAGTTTTTTTTTTTTATTTTAGCACTAATATGCTTGAGGCTTAGTAACTTCTTAGTTAGTAATTAGAGTTTGAAAATGAAAGACAATTAGACAGATAGTGAAGAGTGCAAAAAAAGCGCTTTAAGAACCTGCTACTTTTTTGAAAGTATATTTTTGAATCTCAATTTCAAACTAGATCTGTCTATCGCTACTACATTATATTACTAATAGTTCCCAGGCGATCTTTAATATTACCGGGATGTTATTATTAGTGTTATTAGTTGATGCCTGTTATTTCAGAACATATCCTTACTCAATGTTTAATGTCATCGCTATCCTTTCAGCCGTGGCGAGTAACAAATATATATAATACATACTAACAAACTATTCCAATTATAATAAGTAGAATATATGTAATAGTAACTCTGTCTCAGGCCGTGGTGGCTCAGTGGGTAACGCACCGACTCACGATCATGAGGGTGCAGGTTCAAACCCCGGCCCGTACCTCTGAGTTTTAAAAACTTATGTACGGATTCACACCACTGGCTTTCGGTGAAGGAAAACATCGTGAGGAAACCTGCATGCCTGAGATGTCACTATTAAAGGCATGTGAAGTCCGCACCGCACTAGGCGCGCGTGTGGACTATGGCCTAAACCCCCTCGTCGTTAGGGGAGGCTCGAGCTCCTCGGTGGAGATGTGTATGAGCCGATGATGAGATGAACTCTGTCTATTAAGCGTTTACGCCTTACCCTTTTTGATACAGATAGGTATCGACTAGAGCTTAAGAAAGGACATAATGCTACCTTTTATCCCGGGAAAGTCGAAGATGTCCGAGCCAGGGGGGTAAAACCGCGGGGCAGAATCTCTTTATACATAGTTAGTCAATACTGAACCGATTTGAATTAACATATTGTTAAGCATTGCAGAGTTCTAACTTACCTATATTTTAACATAACATCGCATTCACAATAAAAAATGAGCAAGAATCAAGAATAAGAAAGCAATGAAGAAGGAAAATGGCAATTAATTTAAAACTCATATTATGTTGAAATTACCACTGAATTAAATCAATTAACACAAATTTTAAACTAAAAAAACGCAACGTCACTTTCGCGCCAGAAAAACTTATAAAAACATCATGGCGAATTTATGGTTCATAAAAAAAAACTTTAAAGGGTTGCACAGCACAATTAGTAATAACTAGAGAAACAGATTTTACTTTCACCATTATCGAGGTGCCTTAAATCTTTACAAAGTTTTCTGACATTAATCCCAAATTAACCTTTGCCGATTCGATTATAAGATTAGAACAAATCAAAACAGCAAAACTTTCGTTCACTATTTCAAAATTGAACGCACAGTGTTGCTATGCTATTTCTCATGGGCTGTTACTTTTTACTGGCAACCAAAAAAAAAAACTGACGGCCTAATAAATAACCTCAAGAGTGACGCAGCATTTTGACTTCGTGTGTTGGTCTATTTTTTTTAATCATTATTTTACGTTCGCGTCTCAATTTATTCTGCCTTGTTGGTAGCTATCGACATATTGAATTTCAAAAGGTTGTATACGCGCTCTACTTATTTTGGTGTATTAATTTTTTTTTAATACTCTGTACTCACACGGCGCGTTACATCTACTCCTAATGATCTATTTACTAAAAATGATAAGGCTTTTTTCTTTTCTCATACATCGAATAACTGGTAGAATGCAACCCATACGTTTGAGCTTGAGGCCATATCTTTTTTTTCATAATCACTACATATTATAAAACAAAGTCGCTGTCTGTCCCTATGTCTTCTTTAATCTTTAAAATTACGCAACGGATTTTGATGCGGTTTTTTTAATAGATAGAGTGATTCAAGAGGAAGGTTTTTATATACAATACATCCATAATATGTTAGAGAAACACTGTCAATTTTGGAGGTTTCTAATGTGATGTATAAGCATTGCACCCGTGCAAAGCTGGGTCGGGTCGCTAGTATATCTATATAATATTAATAGACAGCCGACAGCCCGGACTTGGTGGCTACCTTTCCGCTGGTTCAAAACCCACCCAGGACAAAATTTTTTATGCAAGAACATGGCTATTCCTATCTATACAAGTATTTACTATATCAGTTATTTTCTTGGCACAGCCATGTTTTTATGCAAGGGTGACCGCTTACTATCAGATTCAGCGTCCTATTAATCGTCTAGCTTAGACCTACATATGTGCAAAACTGAATTTAGAATTACGGGTTTTTTACGGTTATTTCTGTGCCTAATTCAGAACTAGGTTTTATATTGTATGAATTCTCAAAATTTTAGCAATTATGATAATTTATTATAACAGTAAATCATGGTTATTAGAGTAACAACCACAATTATATATGTGGAATGGTAATTACATTTGTTTTTTAGTTTTTTTTGGGATTATTTTTTGTTAGTCTTACCTGCCCGCCAACATTTATTATAGATTTTAGGGTTGCGTATTAAAAATGTTAATTTGTAAAAAACCCTTATGGTCTTGAGTTATGTGTATGGCTGTTTTTATAACACAGCTTTTCTCTGTAACTTGTAATAACGTAACATAAAAAAATGTCGTACATTAAAATGAAATCATAATCATGTTGAATAAAATAATATTTCTAATATGTAAAATTGAAATATTTTTATGTTTTTTTTTGTGTACAATTAATAGGTCTGAGAGTATGTCGTAACTTACCCTTCCAGCACCATTCTCCTATTTTATATCGCAACTTTTGTACTTCTGATATTATTATGGTAAAAAATATAAGAATAAACATTTGTCTGTTGTCTAAAACAATGTTGAATTGTAACATGGGTATCATTATGAACAGCTGAATCCAAAACTACAATTTTTAATAATAAAACATAAAATACGTCATCAAATAGGATCTAATTAAATCATATATAACTGGATTTACTCTAGACAAGATATATGTTTTAAATACTTTATTTTTTGTACGGAACCCTTTTCACACGAGTTCTACTCGCACTGACCCGAATTTTTGTGCTTTATAATAAATAACGTTATCATTTCTTACTGTTGCATTTTGAGTTAGTAAAAAACATACATACAGCATTAATTTATTACTATTACAGACTCAAACGTCCGCAAATCGCGGCTAAGGTTGCTGAATTATATTTCGTAACCTATCCTTTATTTATTTCATACAATAACTATTTATACATACATCCTACTAATATTATAAATGCGAAAGTTTGTAAGTATGGATGTTTGTTACTCTTTCACGCTCCAACGGCTGAAGGGATCTGCTTGAAATTTGGCACAGAGCTAGAATATGTTCTGGAATAACACATAGGCTACTTTTTATGCCGGGAACGCGGGTGAAACCGCGGGGAGCCACTAGTTTTAACATAAACATACATAGAGCCTTACTGATAATTAAGTATTTTACTAAATAGACTGATTCGTTTACTTGTGGCCCCAAACTATGCAAGCTTGTCTAATGGGTTTAAATAAATAATGATGTAAAAAAGTAGGTATATAATAATGTCCTAATCTTAGATTATAATATTTATTTATAGTCTCCCCGCGGTCTCACTCGAATACCCGAAAGATCTTCCATTTTCCCGGGATAAAAAGTAGCCTATGTCCTTTCTCAGGCTCTAGGCTATCTGTGTACAAATTTCATTTACCTATATCGGTTTTAGCATGAAAGCGAGACAGACAGACAAAGTTACTTTCGCATCTATACTAATATTATAAAGAGGAAAGATTTGTTTGTTTGTTTGTTTGTAATGAATAGGCTCCAAAACTACTGGACCGATTTCAAAAATTCTTTCACCTTTGGAAAGCTACATTATCCCCGAGTAACATAGGCTATATTTTATCCCTGTATTCTCACGGGAACGGGAACTACGCGGGTAAAACCGCGGGAAGGCAGCTAGTTTATAATATTAGTATAGATAATAATCTGTGCGAACGTTTTATATAATTTAATATTGTTCTGTTCATTTATTGAAATACGACAAATATTAAAATGTTTTATAAATCAAAATAAATACGATTAAAACCTCTTTGCTTTTTCATTTTTTTTTACAGGTGGCAAGTTTCTTCACACTACTTAAGTCGAAGTCAAATCACCACCACGACTGGTCGTGGTCACCTCATATGGAACACCATGGTGAGTAACTTATATAATACTAGCTGCCTCCGCGCGGTTTTACCCGCGTAGTTCCCGTTCCCATGGAAATACAGGGATAAAATATAGCCTATGTTACTCGTGGATAATGTAGCTTTCGAATGGTGAAAGATATGTTAGAAACGGTCCAGTAGTTTTTGAGCCTATTCATTACAACAAAGCAAACAAAGTCTTCCTCTTTATAATATTAGTGTAGACTAGTGGCTTCCCTCGTTTTCCGCCGCGTTCCCACATGATCTTAAATTTTCCCGGGACACGGGAAAGTAACAAAATGAAAACTCGGGAACTACTGTTTATTTTAGCATTCGATAGCCCATTTTTCGAGGAAGACTATAGAATATAATATCACGCTAAGACCAATAGAAGCGGAGCATCAATAAAAAATTAGTTTAAAATAAAATACTTACGTACGGATTCACACCACTGGCTTTCGGTGAAGGAAAACATCGTGAGGAAACCTGCATGCCCGAGATGTCACGATCAAAGGCATGTGAAGTCCGCACCGCACTAGGCCGCGTGTGGACTATGGACACCCCCTCGTTGTTAGGGGAGGCTCGAACTCCGAGCGTGGAGACGTATATGAGCTGATGATAATGAATATGAGGTACATAGTAATTTTGCTAACAAAATCTTTTAGTTTGTATTATAACTGATCTGTTTTTTCCGTTGCAGGTCACGAAAGAAGTTTACGGTTGACAGACAGTGGTAAGACAACCTTAAAGATTTTGTTAGTTACTTAAGTACTATGTACCTATATTACGTACTAGTGGCTCCCCGCGGTTTCACCCGCACTGCCGAGTTGTCCCGCAAAAGTTGCCTATGTTTTAATCCAGGTCGTGTTCCAAATATCACGTAAATCCGTTCAGAAGTTTTGGTGTTAAAGAGAAACAAACATCCATCCTTCCATCAGTTCATACTAAGAAACTTTCGCATTTATAAAATTAGTAGGACTAGCTTTCACCCACGTTGTTCCCGTTCCCATAGGAATAAGAGGATACAATATAGCCTATGTCACTCCCTGATAATGTACCTTTCCATTGGTGAAAGAATTATTCAGATTGGTCCAGTAGTTTCATTACAAACAATAAATTCTATCTTTTTTCTATATTTAATTATGTAGGTACTAATAGCTCTCCGCGGTTCCACCCGCGTTCTCAGGTTGCCTATATGTTATTCCAAAACATATTCTAACTCTGTGCCAAATTCCACCGCGATCCCTTCAGCCGTTGTTGCGTGAACGAGTAACAAACATACATCCATACATTCTCACAAAGTTTCGCGTTTATAATCATCATTTTCCTCGCCTTTTCCTATTTGCCTATGAAAACTAATGCTGAAAGAATTTTTCAAATCAGACCAGTAGTTCTGATATTAGCGCAAACAAACAAACTCTTACGCTTTATAATATTAGATTTACATCCAGAGACATGTTCATGCATACAAATGTGCGTCCTGGGTGGGATTCGCACGACCCGCGCCTTGAGAGTTAGGGTCACTAACCACAAAGCCAATCGGGCTGTCGAAGAAGACTTTTAACAACTATTCTAATTTTTTTTCACAGATCATCACCCAGTTATAGAAGATTGGCATTCCTACAACCCTAATTGGACTCCTAGCGAGGTATCATCGCCATATAAATCTGTTCCCGAATACAAAACAGTTGATCACCCATCATTCGCTGAACCAGAGTATGAAGAAACTAAGAAAATCGATGACCGATTTGGTTAGATGGGCTTAGTATTTAAATAATCCTAACTAATCTATGTATATAAAACAAAGTCCCCGCCGCCTCTGTCCCAACGCGAGAAACAACTGAACAGATATTCATGCGGTTTTCACCAAATTACGGAGTATTTCATGGGGAAGGTTTTTATGTATAATACATAATG
The DNA here is from genome assembly GCA_905147785.2 of Thyatira batis. NCBI lineage: Eukaryota > Metazoa > Arthropoda > Insecta > Lepidoptera > Drepanidae > Thyatira > Thyatira batis. The sequence continues at coordinate 988,636 of LR990512.1, read as the reverse complement.
TCCGACCGAACTTTCGGTTTCGGTTTCGGTTTCGGCCGAGTTTCGGCCAAAAATCAAGTTTCGGCTGCAGTTTCGTTTTCGGCCAAAATCGGCCGAAACTTTTGCCGAAACCGAAACTTATCTCGCAAGGTCACGCACGTTCGCCTAACTTCGTTTTCCGCGGCAAAGCTGTGTCGTAAGCCGTCGGCTCTGTTCGGGAATCATCGTGTGCCGTTCGGATAGCTCCGTAGTAATGCAATAAAACTTAGTCAGTGCGTGTGCGTCCGACGGAAACATTATTTGGAGGTTATGTTTTGATGGAACTGATAACATGTAAGTTTTTGTTTTGTTTCTGTACTTGAATGATTTATATAGTTAAATAAATATTGAGTCAATAACTGTTTTGTTGTTATTAACAAATAAAGTCACATGTAAAAAAGAAATTGTAAGTAAATAAAAAATGTGAAGTGTTTTAAAACGTAATTTCATAAATTACGTTTTATAGGTAATCTTATTCGAGATTTGTTTTTCATTCCGATGACCTATTGTCCGATTGTTATTGTTACGGTTTTATTTATTGTTTCAGAGTAAAATGTCACAACGAGAAAAAAATCCGATTTGGCAGTACTTTGATAAAAGTATCAGTGATACATCAAAAGCTGTTTGCAAGATATGTAACAAGTGCTATTCATTAGGAAGCCACGAAGCAAAAAAACAAACATCACATGGACTGAAGTTGCATTTATCAAGATTTTTTAATATTGTATTAAATAAATGATTACAATACAACAAACTGAATTAATATACTGTGTTTCCACTTCATGCCCTAATTAATGCCAAATAATGGTAAAAAACACCAAATTTCAGTATTTTAAGAAATTTTATACTTGAACATGTGAGTTTCGGTTTCGGTTTCGGCCGAAACTGAAGCCACGGCCGAACATTCGGTTTCGGTTTCGGTTTCGGCCGGAAAACCAGTTTCGGTCGGACACTAATAATACATCAATTTGGAGCCGGTAGGTGGCGATGGTGAGCAGAACGAAGTCTGCCGGGTCCGCTAGTAATAAATAATATTAAATGTGTATGTATGGAGAAGGTCAAATAATCATTGAATTACTTATGAAGAAGGTCATTAAAAGAACTGACGACCTAGCACGCTTAAAATAATAATAATTAAATATTCTCGGATATTTTTCACACTGCCAATCTGATTCCAAACTAAGCAGAGCTTGTACTAACCAGATAGCTGATATACTACTTTTAAATACTTAACATTAGTAACTTTTGATTTGATTTGATTTTTTGAACCCATTGCCGGCAGTTTGAAATTCAGGGTATATACATATAAGCCTTCCTCTTGAATCACTCTATTTATTGTTAAAAACCGCTATGCAATCTGTTGCGTAGTTTAGTAGATCTAAGCGTACAGACGGCGGAAAGCGAATTTGTTTATACTAATGTGACTAATTATTTTAAAATTTGAGGCATTTTGTAAGAAAATTGCTATTAATTTCATTTAATTATAGAAAAAGCCATATGACGTCAAAATTAGTCATAAAGTCGTACTTTGTTTTTTCATGAATAAAAAAATATATTACAGAATTCAATGAAATTCCTAGCAATTGTCTTTATTTTATTAAAATAGTGTAATATATTAACTAACATTATAAAATAGTTTATAAATAAAATGCATTTATTAATCAATAAGATAGAAATTTATTTGTCAAATATTAATAAAAAATATACACAACAAAATGGACGGCTTTGATTTTAGCTTAAACATTAAAATTTCTTGTAAAAATATCAATTCTATATACAAATGGGATGTAAAATAAAACAATTAAGTACATTTATATAATGTTTGTAAAAAATAATTAATATGAGATTCTTAATTAAAGCTACAATTTGTGATTTCTCTTTGTATACAATATTATCACAAAATATAGGAAACATACTCTTATGTTAGTAGTTATAATGTAGCCAGTGCACAAAACATACAGTAAATTACCATATTCATATATAATATGGACGGAATAAGTCATTTTAATGACCTTAAATTCTTGTTTAGAAAGCAAGTGATATTTGGAGAAGGTCAAAGGTCACATAGGATAAATTGCAATTATAATAAATAAATATCCTGGGATATTTTTCACACACGGCCAAAAGTTTCCAAACAAAGCTGAGCTTGTAATATGGTAACCAGATAGCTGAGATACTTTTACATACATACTTATATAGATAATTACATCCAGACACAGAACAAGCAGACATATTCACGCATACAAATGTTTGTCCTGGGTGGGATTCAATCCAACGGCTTGAAAGTCAGGGTCACTAACCACAAAGCCAACCGGTCGGTCTGTCTGTGGATTACATCTTCAGGGATGAAAAACACTACAACTATTTTAATTCCTAGGTCTATTCCTAGTCTTAAAAACAGATCCATTTCAGAAATTGATAAGCACAAATTGATGTGGAAAGTAGGTTTGAAACACGATAAGTTTAATACACCGTTTCACTATAATAATCTTCTGTACTAGGTATATTATATTATAAATTGTCGTAATTTTTGTCAATATGTAGTTCTAAATATTATACAAAAATAATTTAGTATACTTTCATCAGCAAATAATTCATTGCGTATTTCTTTTAAACTGTGATTCAAAATATAATATGTCATTATTAAACTATAAATAACAAGTATTTTATCAAGATTTTTTTCAGTTTATTACATAAATTTTATTTTAATACAAATATAGCTGTTATATACAAGTTATCTCACAAATACAAGATGGCTTCCCTACTTTTAGCCCCGTTGACCTTAGACCTTTGGACTAAAATAAATATCTGAACAATTTTTTTTTCAATATCATCTTCTAGGCACATATATGTAAAAACTTTGATAATATAATACATTTTTGTGACTCAGAAACTTAAATAACAACACCATGGCAGTGATAATACTTTTTTTGAGTAATTTTTTTATAGCTTTTTTCAGTACAAAGTTTGGTTTAGTCTTTCTAGGTGGCGCTAGTGTAGTAATTATCTACACTAATATTATAAAGAGGATATATTTGTATGTTTGTTTGAATAGATTAGGTTTCGGAACTACTGATTCGTTTATAATGACCTTTTAGTGTTGCAAACCCCATTTATTGGGAAAGGCTATATAACAAAGACTATAGGCTTAACATCACGCTTCGATCAATAGGAGCGGAGTATTATTAAGATATTGCAATATTGGGAAGATGTGACAAAGTCAAAGTTACGCTGATTAGTAAGTATGTAATAAAATTTATATTATTTAAGTAATTAAGTCAAATGTTATGTATTTATTCAGTTACTAGCTTCCACCACGCGGTTTCACCCGCATACTTCCCTTTCCCGTTGGAATACTATAATTAATATACCTGATACAGGCCATTGGTTTAAGATTTATTTAGATCAGTCCAGTTTAAAGCCTATTCATTACAAAAAATCTACCCTTTTTATAATATCAGTATTTATAACTGTGCTTTGTGAAAATGTAATAAGTTAGCGCCACAGTCAGACATATAAACTTAAACCTCATCTCAAAATACTTCACTCAATCTATATCATGTAATTTTAAACATACCCCCAAAAATATGCATAAAGTTATCAAAATCGAATCGCTAACCAATCCTAGAGCATTATTAGAAAACCAACTATACTTAACTTTTTTTTTGGTCAATCTTCTCTTGTCTATACTTAGTTTTTTCGGCCACGAGTCAAAGTCTTTTGGGGCACTTTGACATTGATTAGAATGCCATTTTCTTGGCGTTTCATTTGACGTTTTAGCTTGAATACATATATCAATGTTGCCAGTTAAAGCCGTTTCGAATTTCTTGTCTATGGTAATGGTTATGGAACGTAAGTTGTATGAGACTTGTTGTGTGAAATGGACGTTGTTTTTGTCATCGCGTGCGTATACTACGAAATCTGCTATGTCCCCTGTAGTTAGTACAAACCAATGCACGTAGATTGATGTTTGTGAACTGAAAATAGTAATAATTTTGTTAGAAAATGAGGGTACATTGTAAATTGCTTTATTAAGGCAGAGCTGAAATACTAATTTTAAATATATACTTATGTTTCAAATTGTTACTTTAGGATTGTTTTTAGTGAAATTTTGTCATATATATGACTAGCTTCCGCCCCACGATGTCAACCGCGTAGTTCCCTGTCCCGTATTTCCCTCGATAAATGGACTAAGTATCTTACACTGAAATATTTTTAAAATCGGACCCATAGTTCCTCAGATCAGTACGTACACACAAACAAACTCTTCACTTTTAAAAGTATAGATAGATTCTATTATTTAAAGTTACTCTAATATATTAAATACTTAATTTAATAAACAAATTAAAAATACTTACTATTGTATATCTCTAAAAGCCAAATCTGGTTCGGAAATGAAATCGTATGAATCCCCATCAGTGTTGCTATACTCCATTATTTTCTTATCCGACTCGATGTTGCCAGCACACAACAACCTCTCTTCATCTATCTTTAATAAATTCTGATTTTGTATATTTATCGGTTCTGCGCATGTTAATTTTTGATATTTCTCGTCCATTGCTAGTTTTGATGGTGATAGATGATTAAAATAATGCTTCAGAGGACGTACAAAGCAATCACATATTAAATTATTTCCTGTAGGATAAAAATAATTAGCATTAATTAATAATGAAAAAAAATTAAAAATGATTTTTTATTCAAATAACGCTCGGTTCGGCAGGTTTTGCTGAGAAGAGCCGCCAATTAACTCAGCAATTACTCATATCAAAACAAACTTAGATTTATAATATTGATAATAAATATATAGGCTTTTTCTATGGCCAATCTGATTCCAAAATGAACAGAGCTTGTACTGTAACCAGATAGCTGAGCTGATATACTACTTTAAAATAGATACTCATTTATATAGATACTAGCTCTTGCCCCTCGGTTTCAGCTATGTAGGTCTCATTCCCGTAGGAATACAGGGATAAAATACGTCCATTACCTATCTATAAATAAATGCTATTCTTTTTTTACTATTTCAAATGAAAACGTTTGAAGTATGAATGAATGTTTGATAGTCATTCACGCAAAAAGACAGTTTATAACTTAGACAACACATCGCTTCTTTACAAGAACAACGTGATATTTTTTAAAACACAACTTTACAGGAGAGCAATTTTAAACATTAAAGCGTTGATAAATTCTAAAATATTGACAATTTTACAGTCGGAAAACAATTTTAAAATGCCGTGTTTTTGTAGAAAATAAAAATCGACATCGGTTCGAGCGGTTATATACATGTATATTAATATAAAAAAAGATTTTTTGAGATGTCACGTTGTTCTTGTAAAGATGCGTAATATACTTTTTATCTCTTTATAATAAATAATAATAAGTTTATTCAATAAAGATTTATAAGTTTACAGCTATTTCTTAAAATTAAAGTTTTCCTGGAACGCGGGTAAAACCGTGGGTTATCACTAGTAAACTATATTGGTAGGTTTTAGTAGCTTTGGTAGTGCTTTACCTTCAAAATACACTTGCAGTCCATTTTTAACTCTGGTAACTAACTCTGGTTGGAATGTACTTAGCTGATTATTTCTTATATCCAAATATCTTAGATTTTTTGCATCGACGATGTTTTTTATGGGAAGTATTGCCAGCTCATTGTTTTGCAAATGCAACTCTGTTAGGTTTTCTGGTAAATTGAATTTTAAATTGGCTGGAAAAAAACGTATGTATTTCATTATTAATTACATATATATATACTTATAATAAATAATTTGTACTATAAATAATATTCAATCTAGAAGATATTTTGTTTAAAATATTTAAAAAAATATATATTGCTTAGTAAATAATTGAGCGATGTTAATATATAATTTTAAGTCTGAAACAAATTTTAAGTATTTATAAATAGCATCTTAAGACTTTTAAACTATTTAAATAAATTGTACAATTAAATATTTCATTTTTTACCAATTTAATACGAACTGAGCAGCTTAAATACAGACAGAAACAAACATGTTTGCACACAAATGTTTGTCCTGGGCGAGAACCGAACCCAAAGTACTACCAGCCAGTATACTTACATGTTTTTGATATCAAATCCTTCAATTTATTATTAGACAGGTCCAATATTTCTAATGACGTTAGATTTCCCAGTACATCTGTAAAAGAAAAATATTTTATAATATAAATACTCTAATAATAAACGTAAGACCTTAATATTATTATTAAATACTAGCTGACCCGGCAGACTTCGTACTGCCCCAATCTATACTTCAATACTAATATCATAAAGCGGTAGAGTTTCTTTGTTTGCTAGAACGCGCTAATCTCAGAAACTACTTTCCCGGCAATTATTCCATTTTTCTCACCTTTTAAACCTTCCCTGGACCCACACGAACATTTCAAAACCAAGGAATGTTACTCAGTTCAACCGTTCTCGACTTTTTGTGAGACTAACGAACAGCAATTAATTTTTATATATATAGATAATATTAATTTAAATGAAAACAGTTAAAAAAAACAATAATAAAATAACCATCTTCTAGGTTTCACCGGCGTTCCCCATCTTTGATTTTCCCGAAATAAAAAGTACCCTATAAGTTATTCCAGAACGTATTCTAACTCTGTGGCAAATTACATCGCTTCAGCCGTTCTGCGGTGATAATAGCAAACATACATCCATTCATTCTCACAAACTTTCGCATTTATAATATTAGTAGGATATTTAATATAGGACATAATCTATCTTTGTAAATATTTTCATTAAAATCTGTCCTGCTGTACACAATGATACGTAGAACCTTAAATTTCCCCTTTTAGGGCTATTTATAAATAAATAAAGTAAATAAATATCCCGGGACATTTTTCACACACGGCCAATCTGATTCCAAACCAAGCAGAGCTTGAACCGCAACCTGATATACTACATACTACATGTAAATACATACTTATATAGATAATAACATCCAGACATCTTTGTATATAAAAGAAAGTCGTGTTAGTTACACTACTTATAACTCAAGAACGGCTAAACCGAATTGGCTGATAATTGGTGGGGAGGTAGCTTAGAACCAGGAGACGGACATAGGATACTTTTAATCCCGGGAAATTTGAAGATCCCCGGGAACGCGGTTGAAACCGCGGGGAGCCACTAGTTTATAATAAAAAACATAAGTGAAACTTACTATTTCTAACATCATTAATATAATTTCCTGATAGATTTAATTTCTTCATTTTCTTAGTGCCCTGTGTGAAATCTAACGTGACTACAGGTATCTCGTTGTGACTCAGGTCGACTTCCAACAGTCTGTACGGGATCCACGGGTTGGAAGGAAACATCTTTTTTGTTAGAAAACCGAATTTATTGTAACTTAAGTTAACCTGAAAATATGGACATTGGGCATATTAAAAATCATATAAATAAATATCCTGGGACATTTTTCACACACGGCCAATCTAGTTCCAAACTAAGCAGAGCTTGTAATATGGTAACCAGATAGCTGATATACTACATATAATACTTTTAAATACATACTTATATAGATATTTACATCCAGATACAGGACAAACAGACATATTCATTCATGCATACAAATGTTTGTCCTGGGTGGGATTCGAACCCACGACCCGCGGCTTGAGAGTCAGGGAACCACAAAGCCAACCGGGCTGTCAAAATAAAATACAAATAATATTGTAATTTTACTAAGTTTTAAAAAACCAAATGCGAGTGAAATTCGCGCACGAAAGGTTCCGTATCATTATCTATAAACCTCTTTTATTGTATGGGAGCCCCCTTAATAATTAATTTTATATTAATTTATATTATTTAAAAAGAACATAAATCAAATATTATGTGAATAGTTAAAGCGTCTACTTATCACCGTTATTAGTATCGAGCAAGAAACGGTAAAAAAATCAACTTTATTGTATGGGAGCCCCCCTTAAAAATTTATTTTATTTTATTTTTAGTATTTGTTGTTATAGCGGCAATAGAAACACATCATCTGTGTAAATTTCAACTATCTATCTATCACCGTTCTTGATATACAGCCTGGTGACAGACGGACAGCGAAGTCTCAGTAATAGCGTCCCGTTTTTACCCTTAGGGTTAACCTTACCCTCTAAAAAATCGTTTTTTGTGTATTTTTGATATGAAAACGGGATGGGAGGCTTTGCAGTGGGACATTCCAGGCTTTAATGAAATATTAAAAATTGAAATAAACATACACACAGAAATTCGCCTTTATAATATTAGTGTGATTAGGTCATGTTACCTACCATCTCTAATGACAAACAATCATCGAGTAGTCCGTTTGTTTTGTTGTCTATCTTATCTAAAGCGTTGAAAGATAAATCCAGTTTTCTGTAAAAGGAAGAATAAAATTAGAAATTACTCTCATAATTTGCTAAGGATGCCCAGGACAAACATTTATATGAATATGTCTGTTTGTTCTGTGTCTGGATGTAAATATCTATATATGTATTTAAAAGTAGTATATCAGCTATCTGGTTGCAGTTCAAGCTCTGCTTGGTTTGGAATCAGATTGGCCGTGTGTGAAAAATGGCCCAGGATATTTATTACTAGCTGCCTCTAGTTCCCGTTCCCGTGGGAATACAGGGATAAAATATAGCCTATGTTACTCGGGGATAATGTAGCTTTCCAAAGGTGAAAGAATTTTTGAAATCGGTCCAGTAGTTTCGGAGCCTATTCATTACAAACAAACAAACAAATCTTTCCTCTTTATAATATTAGTATAGATTAATATTATTTATTTATATTGAACTTGACTTTCATTTTATATTAATACATATACTACATTCAAAGACATGCCAGGCCCGCGTGGTGGACTATGGCCTACACCCTCTCGTTGTTAGGGGATGCTCGAGCTCCGAGCGTGGAGACGTATATAAATAAAATAATTATCCTGGGACATTTTTCACACACGGCCAATCTAATTCCAAACTAAGCAGAGCTTGTGTTACACACTACACAACTTTTAAATACATACTTACATAGATATTTACATCCAGACACAGAACAAACAGACATATTCATGCATACAAATGTTTGTCCTGGGTGGGATTCGACACGACCGGCGGCTTGAGAGTCAGGGTCACTAACCACAAAGCCAACCTGTATATGAGCTGATAATGATGATACATACCTTAAAGCAACCAATCCTTTAAAGGCCTCATTTGGTATGTGTTCTAAGTTGTTACCCCTTAACGATAAGTGCAGCAACTGTTGCATGCCGTGGAACGACTGTCGCGCGATAGTCGTCAACTGATTGTCGGATAGATCTAGTTGGAATATCGTTGGTAGATTACCGAAAGCGGATTTGCTTAGGGACGTTAGGTTGTTGTCCTGAAACATAAGTGTTTTCATTATAATTTTCCCGGGGGATCTTAGTTTTCCCCGGGATAAAAAGTAGCCTATGTGTGAATTCGGGTTATAAACTATCTGTGTTCCAAATTTCATTTAAATCACTTCAGTAGTTTTAGTGCGTGACAGACAGAGTTACTTTCGCATTTATAATATTAGTTAAGAAATGAAATGAAATCAAACAAATTTATTGATTCAAATAGGCCTTCACAGGTACTTATGAAACGTCGACTCTAATGCTCGGTGCGGAAGGTTGCTTGCTGAGAAGAGCCGGCAATAAACTCAGCAATTACTCTTTTCAAAACAAGTTTTAACAATTTCTTTAACAATAATAATATTAGTATATCAACTTACCTGCATATATAAATACTGCAAACTAGTCAGAGAGTTCAAGGCCTCCCACGGTGGCCTAGTTAACCCGTTACTAGACAAATCTAGACTCTGCAAAGTCAGCAAGCTGGAGAAACTGTCGCTCGCGAACATATCGCCCAACATGTTGGACGAGAAGTTGAGACGTAATAGTGCATTCATTGATGGCCACGTGTTGCTTTTTATCTCTTTTAGGTTATTGTGGGCGAAATTTAACTCGCTGTAATTGATAATGGATATTAGATTTTGGAAATAGAGCCGTTGTGGCTCAGTTGGAAACGCACCGACACACGATCATGAGGGTGCAGGTTCATACCCCTGGCCCGTACCTCTGAGTTTATAAAAACTTACGTACGGATTCACACCACTGGCTTTCGGTGAAGGAAAACATCGTGAGGAAACCTGCATGCCCGAGATGTCACATTTAAAGGCCTACTCCTCTCGATGTTTTTGTAACAGTATAATATGTTATGTTTTATTTAAATAGGCTGTCTTAGACATTATAGAAGTATCTGGTTACCATAGCAACATCCAATATAGTGGCTCCCCGCGTTCCCGGGGTTCTTCAATTTTCCCGGGATAAAAACTAGCCTATGTCTTACATTTAAATCGGTTCAGCAGCTTTAGGGTGAAAGCGAGATAGACAGATAGACAGAGTTACTTTCGCATTTATAATATTAGTATGGTTACCATTTATAAATATTTGTCGCATTAGTATTTATTTCTAATTATATTTTTTTGTTTATATACATATTTTTTAAATTGCAACTCAGATCTGTTATTTTTTACTGTTTTACTGTAAGTATTTTTATATATTTGTAAAAGTATTCTTGAAATCACTCCACTACTTTCAGAACTTACACAAAACAACTCACAAAAAAAACAAATCTTTCTCAAATTTATCCTATATAATAAATAATCAATATAACATACCCTAAACTAATAGGTATCTGGAACACCTTATCCAGCTGGTTATAGCTGAGGTCGAGGAGACGGCAACTAGCCAGCTTGGCGAGCGAGCCGCGCGACAAGTCACGCAACATGTTGTGCGATAAGTCCAGCTCCAATATCGTAGGGATTGTGCCGAAGGTCGCCGGTTTTATTACCTCCATTGAGTTGTGGCTTAGGTTTAGGAATCTATATGGATGAAATAAATGTAAAATATTATGTTGTAAGTATAATTATGTTATGTACCTCATTAGCTTAAGGCTGTTGTTATCCCTAATAAAGAAAAATAAAATAAAAATAAAAATATGTTTGTCACATTGTGTTGAAAAAAAAATTGTAAAAAATTTTTTTTTACAGGTTTTTCAATTTGGTTGGTGTTAAAAAACGTTAGATTAATAATGATTTTGACAGGCTTTGTGGGTTCAAATCCCACGAAAGACAAATCTGTTGTTAAATTCCAGCTAAATATAAAAAAAATGGCTAACTCCACAGAGCTTCCTCTGTGAACGATATTAGAGAACGGAGGAGGGTAAACTATTCATCCTGTTCCAGCTCCATTTTCTACAATTCTTCTTGAAATTAATAATATTAATTTGTATGCATGAATGTTTGGATGGATCTATAAGTATATATTACAAAAATGTACATATAGTACTAGTGGCTCTCGGCGGTTTCACCCGCGTACCCGGGAGATCTTCCATTTTCCCGGCATAAAAAGTAGCCTATGTCTTTTTTCAGGCTCTAGGCTATGTGTTGCAAATTTCAAGTAAATCGGTTCGGTAGTTTTAGCGTGATAGCGAGACAGGCAGATATAGTAACTTTCGCATTTATAATATTAGTATAGATAGATAGGTATACGGCCGCAGCATAGCTGAGATAGGTGTTTTTTGTTATTATTAATGGTTTTGTAAGTATTTATATCTGTGTGTGTTTTTTTTCTTTCTTTTCTTTATATACTCTATCCCTTTCTAAATCTATAGAAAAAACAAAGACACAAACATACCTTAGGGAGAACAAATTCTGGAATACAGCATTGAAAATAACAGACAGATTGTTGTGAGACAAATCCACGGTGTGAAGTTCGTATAGTTTCGGAAACGCCATTTTTGGTATATTCGTTATACTATTATGGGAGACATTTAATATTCTTATACCGGTCATATTTTGTATTGGCACCTGAAAAATATAGAAAAATTATGGTTTTTTGTTGTCTGTATATCATATTTCATAATGGTAAATTCTGGAAGTCTACAAACAAGTTAAACCATAAGCCGAGCCTTCCCGTGAGCGTTGAGGGTGTCCATGACCAGAGTAGTATTGCTGATCTGTTTCGGCAGCATTTCAGAGTGCAATCACCCTTAAGCAATGAGCCGCAGTTGCTTGTGCCCGATTCTGGAACCGTTTGCTCTGCGCGAAGCGTCACTTTTACTACGAGAAAGATTGCTGCCACCATTAAGAACATGGTGAGAGGAAAATCGCCCGGGCATGACGGTCTCAGCATCGAGCACTTGCAGCATGCTGGAATTCACTTGCCACGAGTTTTATGTATGTTTTTAAATTTATGTCTAGGTCATTCTTATTTGCCTGAAAAATTTATGCGTACAGTTGTTGTGCCGATCACTAAAAATAAAACAGGTGACTCGTCTGTGCTATCAAATTATAGACCTATTTCTCTAGCGACTATATTTGCTAAGGTGTTGGACAGTCTGCTGGTAGGCCAGCTTGATAAACATCTAAAAATAAATGATGCTCAATTCGGTTTTCGGTCCGGTTTATCTACAGAGTGCGCCATCCTGAGCCTGAAGCAGACTGTTCAGTACTATACTGCTAGAAAAACACCAATATTTGCGTGCTATTTAGATTTGTCAAAAGCATTTGACCTTGTCTCATATAATGTGCTATGGGGTAAGCTGCAGCATGAGACGGATTTGCCCAAGGAAATTATTAATTTATTTAAATTTTGGTATGCGAATCAACAGAACCGTGTTCGTTGGGCAAATTCCTTTTTCAGCTGAGTACAGGCTTGAATGTGGGGTGAGGCAGGGCGGGTTGTCCTCGCCAGCGTTGTTTAATCTGTACATGAATGGTCTGATCGATGAGCTGAGCAAAACCGGAATAGGCTGTCATGTTGATGGTATATGCATTAATAATATAAGCTATGCTGACGATATGGTTCTGCTGAGCCCATCGATCAGGGCATTAAGAAAACTGATTAACGTGTGTGAATCTTACGCCGGGACTCATGGGCTTAAATATAATGCAACAAAGAGCGAACTCATGGTATTTAAAGCAGGTAGCAAATGTTATAGTACAATCCCACCAGTAATGCTTTGCGGCAGACCTCTTAATAGAGTTGCCAATTTTAAATATCTGGGTCATTGGGTCTCAGACGACTTAAAGGATAATACTGATATTGAACGGGAGCGCAGGTCGCTGGCTGTTCGATGTGGGATGTTGGCCCACAGGTTTGCACGCTGTACGGCTCAGGTTAAGGTGACGCTTTTCAAAGCATACTGCCAATCCTTTTACACGTGCAGCCTGTGGGTGAACTTTACGCAGAAGGCATATAGTGGCCTGCGCATCCAATACAATAATACGTTCAGGGTGTTGATGGGGCTGCAGCGTTTTTGTAGCGCATCCGGCATGTTTGCTAACGCCGATGTGGATAGTTTCTCGGCCATCATGCGTAAGAGATGTACATCTCTGTTACGCCGTGTTCGCGGCAGCCCCAACACCATTCTCAAAACGTTCGCTGACAGGTGGGACTCTCCGATCTTGGGGCGGTGGATACGACTGCATGCAGTCAAGTAGACATTTCCAGGACCGGAGAGGCTCACGCTTGTATAATAATGTTACTAACACTAGTATTATAAGTTCTTACTGTTACTAATACTAATAATTGTATGTATGTTACTAACACTAGTTGTATAAGTTTGTACTGTTACTAACAAATATGGAATTTTTTCTGAAATAAACGTTTATTATTATTATTATTATTATTATTATAATTCGTCAAAAAACATTAGATTATAATTTTTCGTAAATAAATATATAGATAAATTATGGTTTTTTGTCGTCTGTATATCACATTTTATAACAAGCGTCAAAAAACATAAGAAATTTTTTTTTCTTAAGAAATTGTGAATTGTCAAAAGATTGTGAACTGTGCTGTACTGTTTACAATTTATTAAATTATTTTTATACATATAATAAAAAATGTTATGTATCGCTGTCTGTACATGGAAGATATGTGAGGTAAAATATTTTTTTTAACCTTTATTAATGGAAAAAGCACCTAAAACTATGATTTTTCTCTTTTTATCTATTTGTTTGTCTGTCCCACTAGTAAAAAATATGGACGATTTTAAAATGAAATGAAAATAAATGTTTCTTATTCAAATAGACCTTCATAAACACTTAAAAATAGTCAGATTCTAACATTCGGTTAGGAAGAAGTTTTGCTGAGAAGATCCGCAAATGAACTCAGCAATTTAACTTAACCAGTTCACAATCTTTATAACATAAAAAAAATTACACAATTTAATTTAAAACATTTCTAAGTTACTTGCTGCCTCCGCGCGGTTTTACCCGCGTAGTTCCCGTTCCCGTGGGAATACAGGGATAAAATATAGCCTATATTACTCAGTGATAATGTAGCTTTCTAATGAAAAAAGAATTATTAAATTCGGACCAGAACTTTTTGAGTTTATTCGTTACATACAAAAATACAAATCTTTCCTGTTTATAATATTAGTGTAGAAAAACACACTTACCTGACCGAAATCAATCAATTTATTGTATGATAACTTAAATTCATATGCATAACTGTTTTCGTCAAATGCATTTTTTCCAATAACAGTTAAGTTATTATGACTAAAATCAAGTAGGGTTAAGTTATTGCAGTTTTGGAACGCCCCCCCTTCTATGGTAGTGAGTTGGTTATGGGAAATGTTTACTGTAGCTAGATATAAATCTGTGAACGCCTGACTTTCTATTATAGTTATATTATTTTCAGCTAAGTTTATAATCTGTAATGATAAAATAATATATTAAATACTAGCTGCCTCCCCGCGGTTTTACCCGCGTGTTCCCGTTCCCGTGGGAATACAGGGATAAAATATAGCCTATGTTACTAGGGGATAATGTAGCTTTCCAAAGGTGAAAGAATTTTTGAAATCGGTCCAGTAGTTTCGGAGCCTATTCATTACAAACAAACAAACAAACAAATCTTTCCTCTTTATAATATTAGTATAGATCAGTCGATAATGAATATGTAACATTTATAGCAATACTAGCGGACCCGGCGGACTTCGTTCTGCCCACCAGCGCCACCTACCGGCTCCTAATTGATGTATTATACATAAAAACCTTCCCCATGAAATACTCCGTAATTTGGTGAACACCGCATGAAAATCTATTCAGTAGTTTTTGTGTTCATGTAGGATGTAAAAAAACGTTCAAATACAACAAATGCATTACCAAGTATATGTTCACACGACAGCGTTTTTAAAACGCGACGCTTTTTTATCGAGCGGTGTTGCATTTTCAACTTTGGGCGTTGGAAATAGAGTATATTATGGTACTTGGGAATGCATTTGTGTATGAACGCTTTTTTACCGTATGTTAGTCTTAAACTGAACTTTTGGAAAGCTTTCTTTAATTTTAAGCTTAATTGACAGCCCGGTTGGCTTCGTGGTTAGTGACCCTGACTTTCTAGCCGCGGGTCGTGGGTTCGAATCCCACCCAGGACAAACATTTGTATGCATGAATATGTCTGTTTGACCTGTGTCTGGATGTAAATATCTATATAAGTATGTATTTAGAAGTAGTATGTAGTATATCAGCTATCTGGTTACCATAACACAAGCTCACTTTGATGCTTAGTTTGGAATCAGATTGGCCGTGTGTGAAAAATGTCCCAGGATATTTATTTATTTATTAAAAGCTCTTACCTCTGCATATTTGACTTGTTGAAACATTTGGTAATCAACTTTTGTGATCTGATTCCTCGCCAAATCTACTGTGCCTATTCTTGTGACGGCTGAGAAGGTTCCTCTGCCTACATCCTTGATCTGATTGTCCTGAAGGTAAAGACGTCTGGAAACCATAGACAATGTGTTATTTATGGTCCGATTTTATGTATATAATAAAAATGTTGTTATGTATTTTTTTATGTGTGTTTATTTTCTGTACTTGATTTGTATTATTTTATGTTTTGTGATTTTTGCTTATAATTGGTTGTGCTTTTAGAATTTTTCATGTGTGTTAAAATTAAAACAACTGTTGACAGACCTTCAATAAATAAATAAAAGACGGTATACAAAATGTTTTTTTTCTATATTTAATTTACATACTTGTAAACTTATAAAGATTTGAAAAGAGGGCGCCACTTGTAGAACGTACGACTGTTCCTAATGAAGTGATTGTAATATTGTAGTTCTAAATTCTGCCGCAACATGGCGATGTTTTTATTAAATTAACGTTTAAAACAATTTTAATATTTTTTTTATTTCCTAAACACTATTTAGAAGGATTTTCAACTATTTTCTAAAGATATATCCTGAACAGACTCACCTCAAAAACCTCATTCCTCTGAAACTGTTGGTATCTAATTTCTTTATTTTATTATTGTCCAAATGTACCACTTTTATTACTGTATTTCTTGCGAACATACCTCTGAAAGAAATTTAAAAAACTTATTTCAAAAACCAAGCTTTTGATACTCATTTTGTAAAAGTACATTAAAGATAACTAGTCCGCCATCTTGGATACGCCGCCATGTTGGATATGCCGCCATCATGGATATGCCGCCATGTTGGATTTAGAATGACGTCACAAAGTAAACTATGCAATGTCATCCAAATTGAACTTGTATGCACAATTGAAGCTCAATTGGATGAAGATATCTGCTTCTTTGAGTTGCGAGATTTGATGACTGTATTTATGTCATATGATTGTTTATAATGGATAAACTCAAAAACTATTCAACAGATTATAAAAAAACTTTCACTTATGGAAAGCTACATTATTAGATTAGATTAGATTAGATTATTTATTTATTTCTCTCATCACACAATTTTACATAATATAGTGAGCAAGTTTTGTTAGGACAGTTCTTATACATTATGTGAGAGACTGGTGTCTGTACTAGGCAGAGCCTGTACTACAGGTCACCAGGCTCCAACCACACGCGAATTATTCTTAAGAAACATTAACTATGATTTAGTCTATACTAATATTATAAAGAGGAAAGATTTGTTTGTTTGTTTGTTTGTAATTAATAGGCTCCGAAACTACTGGACCGATTTCAAAAATTCTTTCACCTTTGGAAAGCTACATTATCCCCGAGTAACATAGGCTATATTTTATCCCTGTATTCCCACGGGAACGGGAACTACGCGGGTAAAACCGCGGGGAGGCAGCTAGTTTATAATGAAAATGTAATGTACAAAATATTATGGCTAAATGAAATGTATGGGGACATCTATACTAAAAATAAAGAGCAGATATTTATATTTTTGTATGTAACGAATAAACTCAAAAATAATAGACCAATCTGAATAATTCTTTCACCAATACAAAGCTACATTATCAGGGAGTAACATAGGCTATATTTTATCCTTGTATTCCTATGGGATCGGGAACTATGGGGGTGAAAGCTTACCTTGGTATTTCTGGTATTTGGTTGTGGCTAGCATTACACCAACCTAGTTTTGTTAAATCACCCATATGGCTGCCGTCCAATTTAGTTATATTATTATAACTGAAAAAGACAATTAAAACTATTAATAAATAAATATCCTGGGACATTATTCACACACGGCCAATCTGATTCCAAAGTGAGCTTGTGTTATGGTAACCAGATAGCTGATATACTACATATACTACTTTTAAATATATACTTATATAGATAATTACATCCAGACACAGGACAAACAGACATTAATATAATAAATGCGAAAGAAACTCTGTCTCGCTTTCACGCTAAACTACGCGGGTGAAACCGCGGGGCAGCAGCTAGTGTCAATATAAAATAATACCTTAAATCAAGTACTTCTGTATCTCTGAGTCCCTTAAACTGGTTTCTCTTGAGGGTCACCAGCCTGTTTCCATGAAGGTCCAGGGTCTTCAGCTTTTTTAGGTTCTGAAATGAGATTTATATCATCTATTAAACCTAAAACACAGTAACTTATATCCAGGGACATTTTTCACACACGGCCAATCTGATTCCAAACTAAGCAGAGCTTGTACTGTAACCAGATAGCTGATATACTAGATGTAGTACTTTTAAATACATACTTATATAAGTACCTATATAGGTAGATAACTAGTGGCTCCCCGCGGTTTCACCCGCGTTCCCAGAACATCCTGAGCTACCTTCCGAACCGAGCATTAGAGTCGACGTTTCATAAGTGCGTGTGAAGGCCTATTTGAATTAATTTATTTCATTTCATTACATTTCATTTCATTTTCCATTTCCCGGGATAAAAGCTTATGACTATCTGTGTACTAACTTTCATTTGTGTGTTGGTAAATCGATTCAGTAGTTATAGCTTGAAAGCGAGACAGACAGAGTTACTTTCGCATTTATAATATTAGTATAGATAGCTAGTATATAGTATAGATATAGATTACATCCAGACACAGACCAAACATATTCATACAAATATTTTGTCTTGGGTGGGTATCGAACCCACGACTTACAATTTAAAGTCATTATCATTTTATATTACCTGAAAAGCTTCAATGGGTATGTCAGATATTAATCCATTTATGAGATGCAACCTTTCCAATTTCCCTGCGGCTTCACTTCCAGCGAAAATATCTTTAGTTAGTTTTGTCATCTCGTGTCCATCAATTGATAATATTGAAAGATTACTTAATATCTGTAATAAAACATATATATATATTATTACTACCTCCCGCCCCGCGGTTTCACCCGCATAGTTCCCGTTCCCATGATCACTTAGGGGTATGAAAAATAGATAGTAGCCGATTCTCAGACCTACTGAATATGCATATTAAATTTCATAAAAATCGGTCAAGCTGTTTCGGAGTATGTAACTAACATTGTGACACGAGAATTTTATATATAGATAATTTAATATTACTTGTTTACTGAATTGTAGAACGGTTAGAAAAAATTATTAAAATATCCTTCTTCAGATTAATAATAATAATAAATAAATAAATTTATTGCCACTTTCACACAAATTATTAGATTAAATGTATTAATGACTAGTGGCTCCCCGCGGTTTCACCCGCGTACCCGGGAGATCTTCAATTTTCCCGGGATAAAAAGTAGCCTATGTCCTATCTCCGGCTCTAGACTATCTGTGTACCAGTATTCATTTCAATCGGTTCAGTAGTTTTATCGTGAAAACGAGACAGACATACAGAGCTACTTTCACATATTAGTTAGGACTAGTGACTCGCGATTTCACCCCCGTTCCCGGGATAAAAAGTAGCCTCGGTGTTAATCCCAGTTATAAACTATCTGTGTTCCAAATAACATCCAAATCCATTCAATAGTTTTTGCTTCACAAACATCCATACATATAAACTCTTTATAATATTAGTAAGGTATACCTTAAATGCTTCTTTGGGAAACTCAGCAATTTTCGTATTAACCATATAGAGTTCCTGTAATGTCCTGTTTACTCCGGCAAATGTATATGGATCTATGGTTTTTATCGGACTGTCTTGTATGTGTATCACTCTTATGATAGATCTGTGAAATAGTGGGCCGAAGAGATGAGCTGGAAAAGGAATAATAATACTTGAGTATTATAATAAGTTTATTTTTGTCTTATTTTGGGACACTAGACTAGATTTTTGTAGGTACATAAAATGAAATAAAATTATTAATTCAAATAGTACTTCACAGGCACTTATGAAATGTCGACTCTAATGCTTGATTTGGAAGGTTGTTTTTTGCTTTGCTCAGTTCGGAAGGTTGCTTTTTGCTTGTATTTTGCTATATCTAGTAACTAAATATGAAATAAATTAAAATCTACATAATGCTTGCTTTAATGTAGATATTTATTTATTATTTACAATTTACAGCATGGAATAAAATTCCCCTATAAAAACATTAATACAATATTTCTCTGCGAATTTCCTATAGGAAATTTTAGATCTGTGAACTAAAATAAATAATGAATATCAAAACCTCTCATATACCTACATTGATTTGCAATGATCATTTTATTTAAACTTTTAACATTTTCTGACTGTCAATTTTAAGGGAGGAGTGCTCCTTATCCTAAGCCACAGGGTTTTACTCTATTTTAGGAGGTAGATTCTCATATATAATATTTACACACCAACTACAAAAAACTCATAAATATATACAAAACTTACAAGTAAAATATATAGCTACATACTATATTAAAATTATAAATAAAATGTAGTTATGTAGTTTTAAGAAATTCTTGTAAAAATGGCTTCATTGCTTATAATATTTTCTTGTAAATAAACCACTCATAATTGTATTATATTACACAACAAACAAACTTACATATCTGACATTCCTTCAAAATCAATTTCTCCACTGGCAACTCTAAACCGGCTAAGTTACCAATACCAACACTTAGAACTGCTAACCCTGCATTTTCACATGTGACATGCAAACCAGCATCCGTCCCGTTCACACATATGCAAGGGTACATCAGCTGTCTCGCTTGCTCATTCGGACAAGGGTATGCCGGCCCTGGTGGTATGTATTCTGTATTTAAATGTGGTATCAATGTTGCCAGTACTAAAAATATTGTTGTGGAAACCATTTTTCTGTGGGCGGTGTTTGAATCTGTAATTGAATAAAATTAAAAAACATTTATTAATATTTTAAACCTAGATAATATCTTTAAAACAGTCTTAAATATGACAGTACAATTAAAAATAATTATTTATTATTTCCACTTTAATTACCTAATGATTGTATTATTTTAATTAAATATTCTTATATCCCTTGAAATAATGTGTCATTTGTTTTACTGCCTATTTGAATGGGTTTGCTTTCAAAATTATAACTATACATATTTATTTAACATATGTTAACTTCATAATTCATTGTTATATTAACATCATTAATATTTTAAAGGTATCCTACCAAAATGTCAGCTCAAATAAATTATGGAAATAAAAGGTTAAAAGGTTTTTTCCATCAACTACAAATGCAATTTTAAGGATTATTTCATCATTATTATATTAATATAAAGAAAAACATCAAGGCTACATAATAAAATAACTGGTATATGTACGTTATTTATAATAACTTGAAAAATACATATAGTATTACTAAGATAAGGTCATTCAAACCAGTTTTGTTGATTTGCGCGACAAATTATCACAACATGAAACGTAACAAAGCATTGTAAATATCCAATATCACTATCGAATATTTCTGGAATTCCCTTGAAGTCATAATGATTGTTGCAAAAACATTTAAGGTGCGACACACAACTTTCACTAAAGAATAAACATAATTAAACTAATTACCTGCAATTAATCCTTGGTCTAACGTGGATAATAACAAATTCTACAGGTTGTGTGCAGTTTTCGATTGGTTTTACATAATAATTGCGATTTAGAACACGCAATATTATTTCTTCGTAAAACTACGCAACCTGCCCCACCATGATTCAATACGGAACTAAACAAAACATAAACAATTTTTTAATAGTTTTTTATGGCACTTGTTTGACATTTCTGCTTATGTAATTACCAGTATAAAATAAAAACCGCTCAAAAATTATACCAACCATAGACAAATAATGATGTCATTTTGTGTTTTGTTACAATTGTCACTCAAGCTCGTCATTTTTGGTAAAATTTTACACTTTACATGAAAATTTATAATATTTTTCATGAAATATATCATATATGAAACGTCATTGTATAATTTATAAATAACGGTAGAATGGCACCAAAACGGAAGAAGTATAAGCCGCGAAAAATCTCCGAAAGATTTCGCTGTGATCAGGTGGAAGGTGAACAGTTTCATGCTCCAGCTGAAGAAGTATTCAGATATAATTGGTGGGAGGTGTTTTGCTTCCCTTATATACTATGTGCCCGGTTTTGGGACTGCTTTATTACATTATGTTCTGGAACAAATCAATGTTTAGTCTACTGGATGATGATACAATGGGTCGTTTGTAAATTAACACGGTTGACTACACCAGATCCGATAATATTCCCGTATTACTTTTATATGTTCTGTCAAGTTATATTATTAACATTATTTTTCGTTTTAATTTGGAATTGGGCCGGCAAAAGACTCTTGACTCATTACATACATTCCTTGTACGAAGCACTTACAGATGATAGAGATGCAGAAACACCCACAAGTGTGAAGAATACTACAAGACTATCTTTCAGAAGATACTGCTTTAGAAAAGGTGAAATATTTGATACTTCAATAGATAACGGTGCTGTATCTAACACAAATAATCCTACGAGTGCGCTGGCTGTTGTTTTAGAACTTTTTATAGCTGATTTACTATATTAATAAATCCGTATCATTTTGTGTATTCTAAATGTTCTTTATTTTGCGCGTATATCTTTTGAAAAAATAGAATTCACACAGCACTGCACTTCAGGGAAACACTGTCGAAAATTTTTCATTTCTCGGTACCTATTATATTTATAAGACACATTTTCTAATTCTAATTCACATTAGAAGTATAAATACAAATTTGTACATTATTCACTGTACCCTGTATGTAGCCGAATTTCATATACTTTTCAGATTGTATATTAAATTCAACCTGTACCTTCTTTCTCAGGCAGTCGAGTAAAAAAAAGCATTTCGCATAGCTGGCAGCATTTACAGAATGTCACTTTGAATAAATTTCGTTCATTTTCTTTCTTCTGTCAGCTGAGCTCAGTCAGCTCAGCCGATCTGTCAGTCGAGTCCACTCGAAAATGGCTAATGTGTGTCATGTTAAATAACATCATTTCACAATTCTTTAAAATAATTATTTAACCGTTATAGTGCTTTACGGTTCTTGATGAAAAGATCGTGAGGAGACTTACATAACTGAAGCCATTATCTGACTACTGGTAAGTGCGTACACTATTTATCTAGATACGAAAAAAAAGGGAAAAGTTTTCACTCGCTCGCGGATGTGTATTTATTCATTTAATTTGAATAATTGGAGAGATCTATGTTAGATTTCATTGACATTATTTTGCGGTGTTTATCTAGATGTATATATCGGTAACTAGATGATTATTAACCTATAGAAATATGTCTGAAAGTGATGTGTAGATTTTTTATTTGTGTGTTTAAAATTGCGTGTTAAGATGTTTTAACTCATTCAACGGTTGTTGTAAATAAGCAATAATGTGTTACAACTATCGTAAATCATAATCTAGTAGTTAAAATAGAAGAAAACACTTTAAAAATGGTAATAATTTTTATATTATTTTTGTAGGTAGTTTGTAACAAATATAACGGTAAAATTGTGTCCTACTGACTTGTTCCTGTGACCAATTAACACAGAAACAATCAGGCTTTCTAACTCTTGTGTGTGTACCTATATATATATTGTTTGTTTGTCATACATTAGGCTTCACAAATACTAATATTCTACTAAGAAAATAACACTACAATTTAATTCCAATCTATAAATTTTTTATTTGAAAAGTATCTTCAAAATTTATGAGTGTCTAGTAAATACATACAAATAAAATTTTATACAGTAAATAACAATTAGAATAGTAAAATAAAAGATGTATATCAGCCATCTGGTTACCATATCACAAACTCTGCTTAGTTTGAAATCAGATTGGCTGTGTATCAAAAATGTCCCGGGATATTTATTTATTAATTTATTCATTATATTAATTGAAATTAAACAGTTAATTTAGGTAATGTATTTCCATATCATTGTAAAAAGTATAAAAGTCACATAATATCATCAGCTCATACACATCTCCAGGCTCGGAGCTCGAGCCTCCCCTATCAATGAGGGGGTCACATAATATAACTTAAAATTATTTTGTTAGTTAAAATTTTCAATATAATTTGGGTGATAACCTTAATTTAAAAAAACTAGACAGTCGTAAAGATTATGTAAAAGTACATAAGGTAACCCATTAGGTACCCATTCTTAAACCTACCATACATAATATTTTTATTAAATTTGATCTAGCTGTTTGGGAGGAGTTTGTTAATAAACACTGTGATATTAGTTTGTTAGGTATATCTACATGTATAGCACTCAGGATTTTTTTCCACCTCATGTTATACTAGCTGCCTCCGAGCGGTTTTACCCGCTTAGTTCCCATTCCTGTTGGAATATGGGGATAAAATATAGCCTATGTTATTCCTTAATAATGTACTTGCCATTGGTGAAAGAATTTTTCAGTTTGATTCAGTACTTTTCGAGTTTATTTACCTACATACAAAAATCTTTCCTCGTTATAATATTAGCATAGATTATTCTCCTTTAAATATTTACATATGTAGGTATATATTTTCTATCAATAACAAAATAGATGTCATACAAGCAGACAGTCAATATTATAATACATAATATTTTATATATTACTAATGTGTTAATTCTCCCCAAGGTTTCACTGGCATTCCCGGGGGTCTTCAATTTTCCCAGGATAAAAAGTACACTATGTGTTAATCCAAGCTATAAACTATCTGTGTTCCAAATTGCATCCAAATCCGTACAGTAGTTTTTGCGTGAAAGAGTAATAAACAGCCATCCATCCATACTCACGAACTTTCGCATTTATCTATACTAATATTATAAAGAGGAAAGATTTGTTTGTTTGTTTGTTTGTTTGTTTGTAATGAATAGGCTCCGAAACTACTGGACCGATTTCAAAAATTCTTTCACCTTTGGAAAGCTACATTATCCCCGAGTAACATAGGCTAAATTTTATCCCTGTATTCCCACGGGAACGGGAACTACGCGGGTAAAACCGCGGGGAGGCAGCTAGTACCTAATATTATTAGAATCTTTAAAATACTCCCAGCAGAGAGACAGACAATAGAATTATGTCTCAACCTCAACATTTACTTATCAAGATTGTCTTAAAATATCGTCACCATATAAAAATAGTGTATGTATATATGTGTACCGATTTCCTCCTAAACCAATTTTGAATAACAATGGAATGTTGCGTCATTGGCGGAGGGACTGACGTAAAAAATTATATATATCATTTATGCTAGAATATACCTAAACCTATATAACTTAGTGGCGAACGCACTGACTCACGATGATGACAGAGCAGGTTCAAATCCTCCTAAATGTAGGTACGTACTTTCGGTGAAGGAAAACATCGTGAGGAAACCTGCATGCCCGAGATGTCACTATTGGCGGCATGTGAAGTCCGCACCGCACTAGGCGCGCGTGTGGACTATGGGCTTATGTACGGATTTGGGTGAAGTTTGTTACCTAGTTTATTGCGGAAAATGGAAGGTTCCCCGGGAAAGCCGGTGAAAGCGCGGGGAACCACTTGTAAATTAATTAAATTATATATCTTTAGTGTCAAAATGTCCCAGGATATTTATTTAGTATTTCAAGGCTGTATCGCGGAAGCCTGGAGTATTCTTTGATTAAAATTTCATCAATAAATATCTCGAACATCGTTCTTTACATCCTGAATATATATTTTCACTATATCTACAAGGATATTAAAGTAGGAAGCTCATTTATGGAAGAAATATGTCAGAAACTTGATATATTTTAGGGCTCCGTACAACAAAAGCAAAGAAACCCTTTAAGATTTAATTTGTTGTTCGTCTGTATTTTAAGATTCTTTCTCAAAAATCTGTGAAGGTATCTAGTTGAAAATAATATTAGTGTTATATCATGCGCTAGCTGAACCCCGCAACTTCTTCTGCGTCACATAAGAATTCTTAGTTTTTACAACACTTCTCATTGATGCTCCGCTCCTATTAGTCGTAGCGTAATGTTATATAAACTATAGCCTTCTCGATAAATGGGGTATCCGACACTAAAATTATTTTTCATTTGGAACCCGTAGTTTCTGAGATCAAACAAACAAATTAAAATCACTTCAGCTGTTAAGACGTGAAGAAGTAAGAAACAAACACACTCACATACTTTCGCGTTTATAATATTAGAAGGATTACAAACAGGTCTATACGGAACCTTTAGTGCGCGAGTCAGACTCGGCCTTATCCGCTTTTTACCTTGAAATTGCGGATTTAAGCAGTGAACTTTCCTCAAAATAATGTATCTTGAGTCATACATAGTAAATAATAAATAATTAATATCCCGGGGATTTTTTTCATACACGAGCCTGTGCTTATGGTAAATATCTGTTCAGGCTCTATACATGCTATCGCTGATATATTACATATACCACTTATATATAGATACTAGCGGACCCGGCAGACTTCGTTCTGCCCACCAGCGCCACCTACCGGCTCCAAATTGATTTATTACCTATATGTACATAAAAACCTTCCCCATTAAAACCTCCGTAATTTGGTGAAAACCGCATGAAAATCTGTTCAGTAGTTTTTGTGTTCATCGCGTTCAGACAGACAGAGGCGGCAGTGGCTTTGTTTTTTATATATAGAAGACTAGTGGCTCCCCGCGGTTTCACCCGCGTTCCCGGGATAAAAAGTAGCCTATGTGTTATTCCAGAACATATTCTAGCTCTATGCCAAATTTCAAGCAGATCCCTTCAGCCGTTGGAGCGTGAAAGAGTAACAAACATCCATACAAACTTTCGCATTTATAATATTAGTAGGATTTACATCCAAACAAACAGACATATTCATGCGTACAAATGTTTGTACTAAGTGGGATTCGAACCCACGACCGGCGGCTTGATGAATGCTAAAAGATTTTGGACCTTAGCCCTCCCTATTTACGAGTTATTATTGCGTGTTTCGCATGTTATGCTAATATTTGCAATTTGATGCTGTAACGTGTACTGAATATTACTTAACGATGATTGGTAAGGCTGGGTTGTCACTGTGAGCGGGTAGCGAGGCGCATCTATGAGCTGACTTGTGGCTCGACGCGGTTTCACCCGCGTACCCGGAAAATCTTTCATTTTCCCGGGATAAAAAATAGCCTATGTCCTTTCTCAGGCTCTGGATTATCTGGGTACCAAATTTGATTTAAATTGGTTCTGTAGTTTTAGCGTGAAAGCGTAACAGACAGACAAACAGAGTTATTTTCGCATTTAGATATTTAATTTTATAAGTATAGATGGCGATTTCATTTCTACTCAAAAATGTAAACTAGCTGACTCGCGCAGCTTTGTTTCCGTCACATAAGAATTTTTCCCGTTTTTCATCAATGCTCCGCTCCTATTAGTCGTAGCGTGATGTTATATACCTTATAACCTTTAGCTAGACTAGCGTCCGCCCCGCGGTTTGACTCGCGTGTCCCAGGGAACTTTTAACATTCCTGGGATTCTTTCCCAAAAAAAAAACTGATTTGTTTTATTAATATCGCTATCACTATGACTGCAACTTGATAAATAAAGGTTTTTTACAACAGCCGAGACTGGTTGGCCTTGAAACCTAATTATCAACCTATGTGTATGTACTCTTAAATCACAACTCTGTCTTAAATATAGGTCTGAATACAATAGTACTAGTTTCTGCCATCTTTTTTTTACCTTTGTGTGGTAATTTCATCAAAATCGGTTGGGTGGTTTTGACATGAAAGCGTAACAGACAGCAAATTTTAGGATTTTACCTATTAGTATACTAGTTTGATTACACCCGCGTTCCCGGGAAACCTTCTCCTTTCCCGGGATAAAAAGTAGCCTATGTGTTATTCCAGAATATATTCTAACTCTGTACCAAATTTCAAGCTGAACCCTTCAGCAGTTTCGGCGTGTAAGAGTAACTAACATCCATCCATACACACAAACTTTCGCATTTATAATACTAGCTTCTGCCCCGCGGTTTTTACCCACGTTCCCGGGATCTTCAATTTTCCCGGGATAAAAGTAGCCTATGTCCTTTCTCAGGCTCTACACTATCTTTGTACTAAATATAATTTTCATATTCATATTATTTATTTGCATTCCACAATAGTAATATTAAAATTAAGATGAGTTTAATTTACATTGGACCCTGTCGGGCACAGCAATTTAAAGAGGTTCAGTAGTTTTAGCGTGAAAGCGAGACAGACAGAGTTACTTTCGCATTTATAATATTAGTTAGGAAGTTTTTATTTTATCCATATTTCGTCCCTCTTTGTCCGCCGCCGCGACAAAACATGAATTTATTTTGAAATCTGTCAAAACTCAAAGTTCAACGGTTACACAATTCAGGTGTAGGGTTGCCATGTATGTCCGCCATTATTTATTTTGGTAGGATTTTTAAACTTTAATAATAGATTAGTGTTTTTTTTAACCACGATGCTATATGGAGACGGTGTATGCGGATAGGGGCAAATTTTGTGAACGCATTTATCTCAGGAACAACTGGTCTGAATTTAAAAAATATCTAAATGTTAGAGACACACACCACACATTACGTTTATCGAGAAAGACTATAGGCTAAATAACATCACACTACGACTAACAGGAGCGGAGTATCAATGAAAAATATTGCAGAAACGAGGAAAAAACTCTTTGAAACGCTGACAAAATTGCACTGGTTGACTAATTATACCTACTTAATGACTTAAACATAATTATTTTTAGTAATGGTAACCCTATAGTTATATAAATAAGGGCCAATTTCGCGTGGCATAATTGGATGCTGATAAGCAATAATGTGTCAACCCACAAAAAGTCGAAAACAAAGGTTTTGATATATTTTTATAATGCATCGCGTATTTAACATTCTGCAAAAGTGCTTCAAGTCATATAAAAGTACTTTAAAAATGGATTTATATCATACAAAAACTCGTAAATCACATTATATTTGAACGTCATTTTCGCAAAACTTTGTTTATGAGGGTTAACACATTATTGCTTATCAGCATCCAATTGTGAAATGGACCGCACAACTCTGACCGGTTCTCTAAGTATGTGAAATCGAAGCTAAATATTTTTCAAGGTCTCGAGACGTATGGTGTGCTTTCTATCAGGCGACTTGTTTCACCGATTTGACATAATAAAATTACATATTTAGTTTTCTACACTAATATTATAAAGAGGAAATATATGATTGTTTTCCTGCATTGAATATGTTGGGAAGCTACACTATCTCCCAACAGTGAAAGAATTTTTCGAATCTGTCAAGTAGTTTCGGAGCCTATTCGTTACAAACAATCATTCATATAAACATATAATATACTGCATATTTGTGTTCGTATTACGGATCATAAAGTATATACATATGGTTATATTAATTTGTTCCAGATATTTATTTTAGATCAATAACAATTTGCTATTTGATTTTTTGTCTGTCTGTGAATTAAAGAAATGAGATCAAAATAATTTATATGTTTGCACGTAAATTAGGACAGATTCTTATTACATATATTAAAATTTAGACATGAAGAAGGAACAAACATACAAACGCAGAAACTTTTGTCTTTATAATATTAGTGTGATTAGTACTACTAATCACTAGTACAAATTTAACATCTATACTAATATTATAAAGGAGTAGAGTTTGTTTGTTTGTTTGCTTGAACGCGCTAATCTCAGAAAGTACTGGTCCGATTTGAAAAATTATTTCGCCATTGGATAGTCCATTTATCGAGGAAGGCTATAGGCTATATATCATCACGCTACGACCAATAGGAGCAGAGCACCAATGAAGAATGTTTCAAAATCGGGAGTTACTATTTCGTTTTGAGAGCTTCCGCTGCGTACGCTGCGTAAACGGTAAAAGTTTCCCTAAAATGACGTATAACAAAATTGTTCCTCTTTAAAAGTTCTAAAAAAAAGTCCGCGATAGCATATATCTATCTATTAAGGTTGGCTCACTATAACCATTTTTATACAAATCAAATTTGTTCGAAAATTAAGCATTATTTGTGAAGGTGTTTTTATAAAGATGATATTAATCCTTATCCAAATAAATACGTTATTCATCACAAGTGTTTAATTTAAAACAAAATTGCCATTTACAGCATTCGATTTCAATGAATATCTTCGGAGATATCGCAAATTTAAAATAACATTGCAGCAAAATAATTATCAAGTACTGCGCGCACCTTATGTGCCGGGCCGGTGCGGCGCGTGCAGTCATCAGTTGGGTTTGCGAGACCATCCTTCTACACATTCTACATTAACGAAGGCGGTTGAAAGTTAGCGTTAGCCCAAAGTAACTATTCCACGCGGACGGAGTCGCGGGCAGAAGCTAGTCTATATATATAAAACAAAGTCCCCGCCGCCTCTGTCTGTCTGTCTGAACGCGATGAACACAAAAACTACTGAACAGATTTTCGTGCGGTTTTCACCAAATTACGGAGTATTTCATGGGGAAGGTTTTTATGTATAATACATCAATTAGGAGCCGGTAGGTGGCGCTGGTGGGCAGAACGAAGTCTGCCGGCTCCGCTAGTGTAGTGTTATACAAAGTCGCTTCCTGCCGTCTGTACCCTTAGATCTGTCAAACTACGCAACGGATTTTAATGCAGTTTTCAACAATAGATAGTGGTTCAAGAGGAAGGTTTACACGTATAGTTTAATATTGTTTTGTGTTTAAACAATGATGTTCTGCTAACCGAGCGAATCTGGGGCGGGGCACTAGTTATTTATCTTACAAAATGTAGTTTTAACTGTATGGAGGTTTTACCATCTCAAAACTAAGAGAACAAACTTCCCCAATTGATAGATTGGTAAGAAGGAAAACCCAGTTATTATCATTTGGCCGCGGTAAAACTTTAGGTCAAAGGGCAACGGCCAGAACGATATATATATACAACTTGCGCCCCGCGGTTTGACTCGGGATCTACAATATTCCCGGGATATAAACCAACCTATGTTTTAATTCACATAATAAACTATCTGTGTTCCAAATTTCATTCAAATCCGATCTGTAGATTTTGTAGTTTTTGCGCGATAGAGTAACAAACATCGATACTCGAAAAATTTCGCATTTATAATATTAATTGAATATAGGTTTTTTGCTGTACCAAAAATAAATATTTTCACACTAATTAATTAATGATATAACAATAGATTTAGAAATTAAATTTTAATTATTAACAATTTAACTAATTGACCTAAAAATCGTATTTTAATGTGTGTTTCTCACGAAGCAAACGCGTGGTTCCCTTTTTTCTAATCTTAATTATCAAATAATATTATATTGGTGTCTATTAAAAACCAATTTATATTAATTACAGTAAATATTTGAAGATATTAAAGTAGAAGATAGAAGGGGCATTACTTGATAATAGATTTTTGGATTTGTAAATAAAATAACCTATTTTTAGACATATTTTATTTATTAGAAAGTAGATTGTTAATTGATTGATATGTATTTGTTTTTTTTTTGTGATTGATATGTAGAATTTTTTATTTTAGATATAAAAAGAAAGAGTAGACTGTAGACTAGAAAAAAGTGAAGTTTTTGTTCTGTGTCTGCGTGCAAATAACTATTTATATATGTATTTAAAAGTTATGTCAGCTATTTGGTTACAGTAGAGTCTGCTTAGTTTGGAATCACATCGCTTCTTAACTAGAACAACGTGACATTTTTTTAAACTACAACATTACAGGAGAGCAATTTTAAACATTTAAGCGTTGATAAATTCTTAAAATATTATATTGATAATTTTACTGTCGGAAAACAATTTTCAAATGCCGTGTTTTTGTAGAAAATAAAATTCGATATCGCGGTTCTAAATATCAATAATTAAAAAAAAATCCTTTTTATGAGAAGTCACGTTGTTCTTGTAAAGAAGCGACATATTCCGCTTATAATATTTTTAAAATTTTCGATACATATTTAATCATTTTTATCTTTCACGCGTGATGCCGTGACCAAGGGAAAAAGTGATTCATATTAATATACTAGTGGCTCCCCGCGGTTTCACCCGCGTTCCCGGGGATCTTCAATTTTCCCGGGATAAAAAGTAGCTTATGTCCTTTCTCAGGCACTGGACTATGTGTGTACCAAATTTCATTTAAATCGGTTCAGTAGTTTTAGCGTGAAAGCGGGACGGGCAGACAGAGTTACTTTCGCATTTATAATATTAGTATGGATACAGATATATTTATTGTTTAAACTTATTATGTTATTTTTCTTTTCCAGACAAAAGCTGCACCAGCAGCTTGTAAACAGTGGCATAATGAAAGTGTGGGGTGCACACGGTGAGTTCTGCGCTCGTCACCAATGGGAGGTGATCGTTGCCACACTCGCGCTCCTGGCTTGCGCTGCCAGCGTCGAGCGCCACGGGCCCGGCAAGATGGCCGAGCGGTGCGCCGGCTGGGCCCGAGCCTGCCCCGGCCTCGAAGCCGAGTACCAAGCAGCCGACGCCGTCATCATGACCTTCGTACGGTGCGCCGCCCTCCTATACGCCTACTACCAAATCTCCAACCTCCATAAAATTGCCTCGAAGTATCTACTCATCATCGCCGGTCTTTTCTCCACTTTTGCCAGCTTTATTTTCACGTCCGCCGTCGCTAGTTTGTTCTGGAGTGAGTTAGCGAGTATCAAGGATGCCCCGTTCCTGTTTTTGTTAGTCGCCGATGTGGCTAGGGGCGCCAGAATGGCTAAAGCCGGTTGGTCGGCTGGCGAAGACCAGGGGAAGAGAGTCGGTAGGGCTCTAGCCCTTCTCGGACCGACGGCGACCCTCGACACGCTTCTAGCCGTTCTTTTAGTGGGTGTTGGAGCATTATCCGGTGTGCCTAGGCTGGAGCACATGTGCACCTTCGCGTGTTTGGCTCTCCTCGTAGACTATCTCGTCTTCGTGACCTTCTATCCGGCGTGTTTGTCTCTGGTAGCGGACTTCGCGTCCGGAAGGAAGGAAATGTCGGCGGATAGTCCGTTCTCGGAAGCGGATTTAAAACCTAATCCGGTTGTGCAGAGGGTCAAAATGATAATGGCTGCCGGTCTCCTGTGTGTGCACTTGACGAGCAGATGGCCGTGGAGCGACGAGAACTTCATAATTGAAGGTCCCATTGACAATGTTACACCAGCATCCCAAGACAATGTGCTACTCCATTCCTATGTGAAATGGTTTTCCGTCAGCGCCGACTACATTGTCATAGCGACGCTACTCTGTGCTCTGATAATTAAATTCATATTTTTCGAAGAGCAACGCAACTGGATCATCGATATGAACGACATGACAGTCAAAGAGGTGATACAGAATGAAGACGCGGCCCGCAAGCCTAAATTCTCCGTAGGTGATGACTCTAACTCTGAAGTGTCGGTCCAAACTGAGGACCCGATGCTTTGCGATGAAATGGAATGGCCAGTCTTATCCCCAAGCTCTTCAGCAGCTAAATTAAACGCGAAGAAACGCCCCACAGCCGAATGCCTCGAGATATATCGATCAGAAGGTGCCTGTACTTCTCTAAGTGACGAAGAAGTTATAATGCTTGTGGAACAATCTCATATTCCTTTGCATCGCTTAGAAAATGTCCTCGGTGACCCTCTTAGAGGCGTGAGACTCCGTAGAAAAGTTATTGGAGCGAGGTTCCAAACTGAAGTAGCGATCAAAGAACTGCCTTACCTTAACTACGATTATAGCAAAGTGCTGAACGCTTGTTGCGAGAATGTGATAGGATATGTAGGTGTTCCCGTGGGGTACGCTGGACCACTGGTGGTAGATGGCAAGCCTTATATGATACCCATGGCTACAACTGAAGGGGCATTGGTAGCGTCGACGAATAGAGGTGCCAAGGCAATCGGCACACGAGGGGTAACAAGTGTGGTCGAAGACGTAGGAATGACTAGAGCACCTGCGGTCAAACTTCCCAACGTAGTACGAGCGCACGAATGCCGCCAATGGATGGACAACAAAGACAACTACGCCATTATCAAGGAAGCCTTCGACTCCACATCAAGGTTTGCAAGACTCCAAGAAGTACACATCGGTGTCGACGGAGCAACTCTCTACCTAAGGTTCAGAGCGACCACAGGCGACGCCATGGGCATGAACATGGTCTCAAAAGGAGCGGAGAACGCTCTCAAACTCCTCAAAAACTACTTCCCCGATATGGAAGTCATCAGCCTGTCTGGAAACTACTGTTCAGATAAAAAGGCTGCGGCGATCAACTGGGTGAAGGGGCGAGGCAAAAGGGTGGTCTGCGAAACGGTTATCACAAGCGACAGTCTCAAAAACATATTTAAAACTGATGCCAAAACCTTGGCAAGATGCAACAAGATTAAGAATCTGTCTGGTTCTGCTTTGGCGGGGTCCATAGGTGGGAACAACGCTCATGCTGCGAATATGGTCACCGCTATATATATCGCTACGGGCCAAGATCCAGCTCAGAACGTGACTAGCAGCCAATGTTCCACCAGCATGGAAGTTTATGGGGAGAATTACGATGATTTATACGTAACTTGTACCATGCCTTGTTTGGAAGTTGGGACGGTCGGTGGGGGTACAGTTTTGACGGGTCAAGGCGCGTGCTTAGAGATTTTGGGGGTCAAAGGCGCTGGGGTGCGTCCAGCTGAGAATTCAGCTAGATTGGCATCTCTGATCTGCGCGACTGTGTTAGCTGGAGAATTGAGCTTGATGGCGGCCCTGGTCAATTCGGATTTGGTGAAATCTCACATGCGTCACAATAGATCAACAATAAATGTTCACAGTGGAGTCAATGTGAGTGATATAGGCTCTAATACTCTTAAAGTACCCAAATTATAACATCGCAGTCGAAAATTTTAGTATTAATGACGTTTTTCGGGGTTTTTGCAACCTATTTGGACAAGGATATCTTTATATGTTGCCTCTCTTCTAACAATGACTGCGTTATTTCGAGCAAATTATGTTTAATATAGTATGTAAATCAAAGTTTTTAAGCCGTTAGAATGAGATAGACATATAAGGAATATCTATTCTATCCATAGTTATATAAGAAATCTTATGACGTCACGTTTTTGTGGAAAAATGGCCTATTGTAATCACTTACCCCTTAAGTAACTGATCCCTTTTTTAATAACAGTGGATTATACACCTTATGGCGTTAACTTTAAGTTGATATCAGCTTGTAGCTGCAAGAGCAATATTCTTATAGTTTTCATCCTAAATTTTGCTTTTTTGAACAATAAAGTTATTATTACTATTATCCTTAAGTCCTGCACATAAGGTATATAATCCGCTGAATGGAAAGTGATTGCGTTTGATAGTATTTTTAGTTTTATCTATCCACCATTTTGTCTTTGCTTCATCTCACATCTGCATTTTTTTTATGAATCTCAAAAAAAAGCATAACAATAATATTATGTTATTTCTCTCCACAACGCTATGACAAGAACAGTTATATAAATATGTACTAGCTTCTGCCCCGCGGTTTCTCCCGCGTAGTTCCCGTTCCCATAGGAATACATGGATAAAATATAGCCTATGACACTCACAAATAACGTAGCTTTCTATTGGTCAAAGAATTATTCAGATCGTCCTGTAGTTTCGGAGCCTATTCATAACAAACAAACAATAAAATCTATTCATGAAATTTTATGTTAACCTTGTATAAAACAAATATTGTTTTACCGTACTATGTATATATTATATACTTCTTCTAAATGCTAATGTGAGTTTGTTTGTTACGCTTCCACGCCTAAACCAATTATAAAAATTCTTTCACCAATACAAAGCTACATTATCAGGGAGTAACTTTGATATATGTATATTGTATCCCAAAATTCCAACTGGAACGGAAACTACGCGGGTGATACCGCGGGACGGAAGCTAGGGCACAATTCATGTATTACAGTTAAATTAAATGAAATTAATTTAAATATATTGGTGATAGCTTTTAGGATAGAATTTGTTTTACAGTAGGCATTTTGAAGTAGGATTTTGTAATATTTTTCTTTCGTTTAAATACCTAACTCAAACAACACTGCCTGATTTGATATCACATTTATTTCTGCATTAAATAAATTCATATCTTTCCATAATATAAAACAAAGTCGCTCCCCGCCGTCTGTACGCTAATTTTAAACTACGCAACGGATTTTAATGCGGTTTTTAACAATGGATAGTGACTCAAGAGGAAGGTTTATACGTATAGTTTAATGTTTTGTGTTTGTTAAAATATGACAATTATGCTCTGCTAAGCGAGCTAAGCCGGGGCGGGTCGCTAGTAATTATATTATTAAAATTTGAAAATTGAGTAAGAAAATCTTCATAAACAGACAAAATTGTAAGCAGACACGTGTAATAAAATATTAATTATGAATTATATTAATTTAAGATTAAATAATATTATAGAATGATCCGAGGCTTTTTGACTTTAATATGTATTAATTATATAATAATAATAGGTTGTTTATTGCTTAGTTTTGTCACGTGACAAAGGAAAAGTCTAAATAAAATGTTAAAAGTAATATAAGTAGATAGTGAAATATTCATTGATTAAATGTTTTTATATGGGTACATCTTTTTTTAATGTTGGTTAATAATGTCGCGTGACTATTTTATATAATCGTATCGTTATTGTGGTTTTTGTTACACTGAATATAAGATAAATATTATGTAAGTCGAAATTGTTTCGTTTTTGTTCTTCAAATGAGATTTTATGTAAATAAAATATAAAACAAATATATACGTGGTTTATTTTGACCTGAATAAATACTTTTGAATTAACAATGTAAGTTGGTGAGTCCCGAATCATTATTTCAATAAAAAACAGTACTTAATTATTTATCCAAATGATTTCCTCTTCACACAGACAGGATATTTTCATTACTTTGAAACATACAATCAATGATTCACAACTATTGTTCACAATTTTAAAACTAGATTATTATTACATGTATTTATTATATTAAACCTGCAATTCATATTGTAAATAAATGTATTTTAATTAAAAGTAACTTCAGAGTGTGAACTGTTATTCATTACGGGGTCAATGAAGTAGATTTGGCGGTAAATGTAATCTTGCAGTCAAAACAAAATAGTACTTCTATTTATTTCAAATTCGAAATTGCTATTGATAAATCATAGATGGCGTTACGAGTTCAATCTGCTACGTGACTTCTGTCCAAGACCTACTGATAATGCATATAATATTTCATAAAAATTGGTCTAGCCGTTTTGGAGGAGTACGGTAACTAACATTGTGACACGAGCGAGAATTTTATATACATACCTATAATTTAAGATATTTAAATCACTTGCCATTCGTTAGTCTCACTAAAACTCGAAAATGGTCGGACTGTTTGGGGTAATTTTGGTTATGAATTAATTGTGCAAGTCCAGGGAAGTTTAACTGGTAAATAAATATGAAAAAAATGCATAGAATATAGTGAAAACAACATTTTCGCATTCCCTTATAATAATATAATAGAAACTACTAGCTGTCAAACGTTTGATATTCACCCATGGACAAAGAGTAATATAATAGACCTATCCCATGGACCTATAAAATATATTTTATATATTACGTCCATGTATTCACCCGCCTCTCGTTCGGAAATCAATTAAATTTTAAAGTCGTTCAGAAATCAAATTAGTCAACTTATTTTTTTGGTTTCGAATGTCTAATCGTTTCATGTCCGTCCTGCCTGTCGTCTGTCGTTTTGAAATCAAAATGAAATGTAAGAAAAGTATTCTTAAAAATTTGCAAACTTTTATTTTTTTATTGGTTTCTGACATTTGACAGTGACAAACAACAATGTCAACTGATCGCAACTAATATTTTACGGACTTTGGCGGGAATCTGGGTGGGCGTAAAGGTTACGTTGTCTTGGTAAAATATTTTTATGAGCATAACAAAATAATTATGTGATAATGTATCGTGTTTGTGTGCAGCAATTTATAAATTTAATCAGATGGCTCCTAAACTGTAGTTAATCAGAAAACTTTACTTTGTTGACTCTTTAAGATATATAAAATCTATTTACCCTTATGTGCGTGAGATGAGAACCTTCCTTAGTTTGATTATGTATCTACTATTTTCAATGCTAGTCAATCCAATGTGCGAAAAGATATGGAGATACCTCACGTGCGAACAGCAAAGATGACAAATTTTTTGACTAAAGTTAAACCATACTGCAGTTTCAGTCAGCTTTTTTATATTTATTGATTCTGCGGCGATACGAAGTTTGCTGGGTATGATAGTTCTTTATATTGCCTGAAATGGAGCAACGTTTTTGTACCTATTTATGGGTTTTTTATAGTTTTCTTTGTAAACGAACTTTCATTGAGAAAACGGCTTACACAATCAAGCGTATAACGGACGGTTCATAGAAAGGGTGTTCAGATGGTTCTCCAGGTATGTGGACATTTATGTACTGATACTCTTGATCTAGCGTCAGCGGGAACCGCCATTATTTATTGCGATGATGAACGTTTCACGACAGCTATTTTACAACGGCAATCCATATTGCTGTTTGGCGTCAGGCGATAGTATAGAAATTTGACGATGACCTTTCAAGACCTTTCACTTGATGCGTTACTAGCATCACACGTGCAACTTCGTCAGTATCACATCTTCCCCGTTCTTTTAACAATTTTTTTTCCGAGAGTTCATCTTTTTTCCTGGGATAAAAAGTAGCCTGTGTCCTTTCTACCGAGCATTAGAGTCGACGTTTCATAAGTGCCTGTGAAGGCTTATTTGAAGTAATAAATATATTTCATTTCATTTCACAGGCTATCGACTGTCTGTACCAAATTTCATTTAAATCGGTTCAGTAGCAGCGAGCATAGATAGCATAGATTTCAAGGATTTTTATATTTTGTTGTTACTAAAAAAAAGGTGGATGAAATGAAACAAGCGTGCTATAAATATAACAATATTTATTATGTCGCCGAGCGGTCGAGCGGTCGAGCGGTGTGTACTCTAACTGTAGACGTGGGACGGCCACTAGAACGCGGCTCGCCCCGGGGTAGTGGTGCACTAGAGATGGTCCCGGGCGCGCAGCCAGGCTCGGAAGCGGTCGCGTCGCTGCGTGTGCAGGCGCGGGTGGGAGGCGCGCGCCGCCGCCAGCGCGCCGGGCTGGTACAGGTGCAGCGGGCGGAAGGCGACCAGGCGGCAGCGCTTGTCGGCGGCGACGGTGCACTCGTTGTTGTCGAGCAGGCGGGGCGGCTTGCGGCGCGCGTGGGGCCGGGGCTGGGCCGGGGTGGGCGCGGGGTGCGGGTGCGCGTTGTGCGTCAGGGTGGGGCAGCGGGCGCGCGCGTTGCGCTGCAGGAACAGCGGCTTGTTGCGCGGCGGGCGGGGCTCGCAGGCGGCGGCGCGCTCGCGGTACAGGGACCAGGCGGCGAGCCGCGCCACGGCCGAGTCCCGCTGCCCCTCCGCCTCCGCGTCCGCCTCGTCCGCCGCCCGCGCGCCCGCGCACCCGCCGCCCTCCACCAGCTCGAACGTCACCTTGCACTCGTCGCCGCCGTACTGTGGATGGAGAGAGGACACGTTGTTATTGCGTCTATACTCTGTATTGTCTTGTCTGATGTGTTGTGTTGTCTAGTGTAGTCTGTTCTGTGTTGTATCGTTTAGTATAGTGCATTGTCTGGCGTGGTGTATCGTCTAGTGTAGTGTGTTGTCTGGTGTAGTATATTGTCTGGTGTTATGTCGTCTAGTGTAGTATATTGTCTGGTGTTGTGTCGTCTAGTGTAGTATATTGTCTGGTGTGTTGTGTCGTCTAGTGTAGTATATTGTCTGGTGTTGTGTCGTCTAGTGTAGTATATTGTCTGGTGTGTTGTGTCGTCTAGTGTAGTATATTGTCTGGCGTGGTGTATCGTCTAGTGTAGTGTGTTGTCTAGTGTAGTATGTTGTCTGGTGTAGTGTGTCGTCTAGTATAGTATGTTGTCTGGTGTAGTAGGTATGTTGTCTAGTGTGGTGTATCGTCTAGTGTAGTATATTGTCTGGTGTGGTGTGTCGTCTAGTGTGGTGTATCGTCTAGTGTAGTATATTGTCTGGTGTGGTGTGTCGTCTAGTGTGGTATATCGTCTAGTGTAGTATATTGTCTGGTGTGGTGTGTCGTCTAGTATGTTGTCTGGCTGTAGTAGGTATGTTGTCTAGTGTGGTGTATCGTCTAGTGTAGTGCGTTGTCTGGCGTGGTGTGTCGTCTAGTATCTATAGTATGTTGTCTAGTGTGGTGTATTGTCTTGTCTGGTGTGGTGTATTGTCTCGTCTGGTGTGTGTACTCACCACCCGCACGAGGAAGGCGGTGTGGTCCCGGCGCAGGTACCGCCTCGCGCGCCGCACGTAGGCCGGGGCGCCGCGCATCCCTCCCCGAGCACACATTTCCGCGCACCGCACCGACCACGGCTCCGACACGCAGTGCTGCAACTGTACACATACAACACGCGTTATACACGTGACAAAAATCAAGAAATAAATAGGCCTCAATGAAGCACTTATGAATAGTCACTATTAATGCTCGGTTCTGAAAGTTGTTTTTACACGACCGACGCGGTCATCAGTGATCAATTAACCCTTAAACAAATTAAGCAGTTACCTAGGGCATCACGTCTGGGGGGGCCCCAATTTTTTTTTGTTTGACGGAAAGAAATGCATATATATATATATAACACTAGCGACCCTCCAGCTTCGC
Source organism: Thyatira batis (assembly GCA_905147785.2). Lineage (NCBI taxonomy): Eukaryota > Metazoa > Arthropoda > Insecta > Lepidoptera > Drepanidae > Thyatira > Thyatira batis. The sequence goes on along the minus strand of LR990512.1, from coordinate 948,323 downwards.
ACGGGTGCAATGCTTATACATCATATTAGAAACCTCACAAATTATTAAATAATTTTGATAGACTTTGAAAATCAAATGTAGCTTTCATTGTAGTTTTCTTTCAGTTATATAAATACTTTTGAAAAGGGAAGGTATGCTCATACCTGTCTAACGGCAATGGAGACTAGTTTATCGAGCGTGTAGGCGGGGTACGCCCGTATTCCCAACATCTCCCGCGCCGCGTCCTCGTAGGCCGAGGGCTCCGTGTTCCCGTCGAGCACGCCCCGCACCAGCTCGAGCAGCGCGGTGTAGTACTCCGCCGGGCTGGAGGCCGTCGGTGGTAGGTCTGTGGAGAGGGTATACTGTTAGTAAGGGCTAGGGCTTTTGAAATGTAGTTGAGGCTTAGAATATGAAACCAGCTTTAATACGACTATTATTGTTGTATTAAATTCTGGGGCATTTTACATAAGGTCGATCTGATTCCAAATGAAGCAGAGTCAAATGATAGCCAGATAGCTGATATACTACTTTAAATACGCACTTATATAGATATATACATCCAGACATAAACAGTCATATTTCAAATCTCATTCTCTTACTCGTTAGGTTCTCATGAGGAGTGGGAGGCGGAGAAAGTGTGAGAGTGGAAGACCTAAGAAAAGCGAGAGGAGTGGGAGGAGTAGTAAGCTTGGAGGCTTAGGAAGAGTGGATGGCGTCGGTAGCCTGGATAGCGTAGGATGCGTAGGTGGAGTGAGACTCTAGGAAGCGTCGAAGGCGTGAGGGGTGGGGTGGTGCGGAGTGTGGGGGAAGTGGACGACCTCGGTGGATGGTGTAGGTAGCGTGGAAGGCGTCGGAGAAGTGGGATGTGTAGAGGCGTGTGAGGTGCCTGCCTCCTGGTGGGGTGCACGGTACGTACTATTGGGCTTCAGTCCGAGCTCGATGGTGTTAGACACTAGGAACCGTAGGGGGCGTCGGAGGAGCTAGAAGTGATAGGCTACATACTATTGGGCGTCGGAGAAGCCCTAGGAGGAGCTAGAACTCATGCTACGTACTATTGGGTCTGAGTCGCAGCGCGGTGGGGCGAGACCTTAGGAAGCGTGGAACCTTAGGAGCTACAAGTTACATATAGGCTTGAGCCTGAGCGCAGTAGCCGGCGAGTGCGAGCGGGGGGTATAGAGGGGGGTATGGGTGGAGCATGGTACGTACTGTTGGGCTTGAGCCGGAGCGCAGTGGCCGGCGAGTGAGGCCGGCGGGCGTGGTCGGCGGCGAGCGCGAGGGCGAGCGGGGGGGTATAGAGTGGGGTATGGGGGGTAGGTGCTCGGTACGTACTATTGGGCTTGAGCCGGAGCGCAGTAGCCGGTGAGTGCGGGCGAGGGGTATGAGGGGGAGGTAGGTGCAGGGTACGTACTGTTGGGCTTGAGGCGGAGCGCAGTAGCCGGCGAGTGCGAGCGGGGGGTATAGAGGGGGTATGGGGAGGGGGTGCAGGGTACGTACTATTGGGCTTGAGCCGGAGCGCAGTGGCCGGCGAGTGAGGCCGGCGGGCGTGGTCGGCGGCGAGCGCGAGGGCCAGCGGGGGGGTATAGAGTGGGGTATGGGGGGTAGGTGCTCGGTACGTACTATTGGGCTTGAGCCGGAGCGCAGTAGCCGGTGAGTGCGGGCGAGGGGTATGAGGGGGAGGTAGGTGCAGGGTACGTACTGTTGGGCTTGAGGCGGAGCGCAGTAGCCGGCGAGTGCGAGCGGGGGGTATAGAGGGGGTATGGGGAGGGGGTGCAGGGTACGTACTATTGGGCTTGAGCCGGAGCGCAGTGGCCGGCGAGTGAGGCCGGCGGGCGTGGTCGGCGGCGAGCGCGAGGGCCAGCGGGGGGGTATAGAGTGGGGTATGGGGGGTAGGTGCTCGGTACGTACTATTGGGCTTGAGCCGGAGCGCAGTAGCGGGTGAGTGCGGCCGGCGAGCGTGGTCGGCGGCGAGCGCGAGGGCGAGCGGGGGGTATAGAGGGGAGTATGGGGACTAGGTACAAGGCTACGTACTATTGGGCTTGAGGCGCAGGGCAGTAGCTGGCGAGTGAGGCCGGCGAGCGTGGTCGGCGGCGAGCGCGAGGGCGGCGCGGCGAGCCCCGGCCAGCCGCTGGCACACGGCGCCGTGCACGCGCAGGAACAGGTACCACGACGACGTGCACACGAACCGGGCCTCCTGCCGACACCACATCATATACATTACATACTAGAAGGGACAGAACGACGTGGAGACGAACCGGGCCTCCTGAGACCCAATATGATACATCAGATACGAGAAGGCACGCGACCAACACACGATGACAACAACACATAAATAAATATCCCAGGACATTTTTCACCCACGACCAATCTGATTCCAAAGTAAGCTTCATATAAAGCTTGTGTTATGGTAACCAGATAGCTGATATAATACTTTTAAATACATACTTATAGATATTTACATCCAGACACAGAACAAACAGACATATTCATGCGTACAAATGTTTGTCCTGGGTGGGATTCGAACCCACAATCGGCGTCTTGAGAGTCAGGATCACTAACCATAAAGCCAACCAGGCTGAAGTTAAGTTATATTACACTTTATTTGATAGATACAATAAAACTCGTCATACTTCTTAATATTAGTAGATAGCTGATATACTACATATAATATTTAAGTATATTTATCTAGATATTTAGTAGTGTGTAAAGTAAACTTGTTCAATTTTACTTCATGTATAGAGACGTCAGTAGGAAGGCAGCATGCTTGTATCAACATAAACATTTCTGTTCAAGCACATCGCATGTGTTTCATCATTGTCTCATCAAATAATAGTACAAAATATATACTTCAATAAATAAACATATAATTACTAATATAAATGTATTGATACAAATCTTCGCTCGCATGCAAGGGCAGTATCTCCAAATATATCATTCATAAAATACTAATATAATTATGCATAGAAATTCACATAATTTTCCTGGACATAGTAACACTACATAATGATAATAAATATCACGGCCAATCTGATTCCAAACTGAGCAGAGCTTGTACTGTAACCAGATAGCTGATATACTACATATACTACTTTTAAATACATACTTATATAGATATTTACATCCAGACACATAACAAACAGACATATTCATGCACACAAATGTTTGTCATGGGATTCGGACCCAAGTCCAGTGGCTTGAAAGTCAGGGTCACTATAGTCGTATTTTTAATTAGACGAAGCTACCTGACAGTAGCTAATGTCACTTTGTAAAATAATGTGGCCATATTTAAAGTAATAGTGATGCGTTCAGTTCTCGTTCAATCAAATGAATGAACAATGAGTGAATCATTTCAAACTATAAAAGAATATTATTAATTTTTTTACATAAAATTGTATAAAAGTGCTCTGATATAAGTTACTAGTAGTATAACCACAAAGCCAACCAGTCTGTTAATAAATGATAATAAATATCTGGGGACATTTTTCAGATTCCAAACTAAGCAGAGCTTGTGCTGTGACCTTATAGCAGGTGTAGGTATACTTACATTAGGCGGATAGTCCCTATAGTCGTCTTCTATCTCGTAGGGCTCCGTTTTGATCTCCGCCTTCACAGACAGCTGGTCGTCGTTGCTGCTGCTGCGCTTCACGCTATTCGCCGACGCGTGGGAACCTTCTGTCGACAAAAATCAAAAAATTATATTTAAATAGGCCATCACAAGCACTTATGAATAGTCACTATTAATCTTTGGTCCTGAAAGTTATTTTTACACGAAATTTGTTATCACTATATATTATACTAGCTGCCTCCGCGCGGTTTTACCCGCGTAGTTCCCGTTCCCGTGGGAATACAGGGATAAAATATAGCCTATGTTACTCGGGGATAATGTAGCTTTCCAAAGGTGAAAGAATTGTTGAAATCGGTCCAGTAGTTTCGGAGCCTATTCATTACAAACAAACAAACAAACAAATCTTTCCTCTTTATAATATTAGTATAGACTAGCTGCCTCCGCGCGGTTTTACCCACGTAGTTCCCGTGGGAATACAGGGATAAAATATAGCCTATGTTACTCAGTGATAATGTAGCTTTCTAATGAAAAAAGAATGATTAAAATCGGTCCAGTACTTTTTGAGTTTATTTGTTACATACAAAAATACAAATCTTTCCTCTTTATAATATTAATGTAGATAACAAAGTCGCTTTCCGCTGTCTGTCCTCATGTCTTCTTAAATCTTTAAAATAACGCTTTTTTAATAGATAGAGTGATTCAAGAGGAAGGTTTTTATATACAATACATGCATAAGATGTTAATATAATAATATTTGTCCGTGTATTTTAGATGTTAGAGACGTCAGTAGGAAGGCAGCATGCTTGTATCAACATAAACATTTCTGTTCAAGCACATCGCATGTGTTTCATCATTGTCTCATATTTTTTATATCCTACATATAATCCTAACTAATTATAAATGCGAAAGTAACTCTGTCTGTCTCGCTTTGACCCTAAAACTACTGAACAGATTTAATTGAAATTTGGTACACAGTTAGTCTAGACCCTGATAAGGGACAAAGGTTACTTTTTATCCTGGGAAAATAAAAGATCTCCCGGGTAAGCGGGGAGCCACTGGTACTTAATATATTGTGGACTGCTTCACGACGGATATAAGTAAAGGGGGTGGATTTACCTTTGCTGTCAGTATTATTGTTATTCTTGGGTTTATTTTCCTTGTTGTTTTTGTTGTTCTTGCCGCTCTTGTCCGACGCGTTGTCAGATTCTGATGACTGTTGACAATTATACCATATTAATTAATATCATTACAATTTCACACACGGCCAATCCTGTATACTTGTATACTTAAATTCAACTTTTTATTTTATTTATTTATATATTAGATCACCAACAAGACTCACATCAATACATTAAAAAAGACAAGTACAAAAGATATAAATCGTAATTGTTAAATTTTAAATAACCGTAGAAGCTGTTGGTGTTAGCTGTGATTACCTATATCGACGGTAGAAAGCAATTTTAGTCTAAGATACGTAGAAGATTGACCTTCACCGATCGAGTATCCGAATGAAATGGATTTTTTATGAAATAAAATATGTTAACAAAAGTAACGTTAATGAGTTGCCTAAAAAAATCTGTTCAAGGCTATGTTGAATTAACAATTGAATAATATTTTTTTTTCGATATCTTCACCGATGTTGTATCCGAATGAATTTAACACTAATCGAAAGTATAAAGCCTTTAGAATATGCAAGCATACGGTTGCTTATGTTTTTTTGTTCAAGAGTTTACCGTTGCCAGGTTTAAATAGGTGTATCGGAAATGATATCTTCACCGATCGAGTATCCTATTCAATTATACATCAAAATAAAGCTTATCCTTTTTGCGAAACGATGGTATACGGTTGCCTACGAAAATCCGTTCAAGAGTCATGGTTGCCAGGCTTTTAAATTTATAAATTAAGGACAGTCTATCCATTAAATTCGGTGCGATAGAAGGAGACGTAGCGCAGGAGCTGCTCCCTCTACGTCAATCGTTTGAAATTTGGCGAGAGAGAGAGAGTCTATGCGTAGGTACCTACTATCAAATGCGACAGAAATAGACGCAGCATAGCAACTAGGCCCACCTCTTGAGACTTATCGCAGAGACCGCGCCTGCGCTGTGCGGTAACGGTAAAATGTTAGTAAATACCTACTAACCGTTATTTTGAAGCAACTGACAATATACTCTAAATGTATTTCAAATTAAAATATGATTTAAATAAAAATATAATTCAAATGTAGGTATTTAAAATAAAAATATATTTCGAACAAAAATATTTCTAGGAGTTTCTTCTTTTTGGACTCAGTCGACTTATCTCCCGAAGTAATTAACACGCCGTATATTTTTTTTTTGGAAATGTCTCACATTTTTGTTTGAAAGATATAGATAGTACAAAGGCGACATTACAAGAGTAATTACTGAGTTTATTGCCGGCTCTTCTCAGTAAAAACTACTATCAGAACCGAGCATTAATAGTGACTATTCATAAGTGCTTTATTGAGGCCTCTTTGAATAAAAAATATTTTGATTTTGAAAATTTTTAGGTGTTCAATTTGATAATAATATGACTTGGAAGGCACAAGTTGGTCTAGTATGTAATAAGCTAAGTCGATATTCATACGCGTTATATAGACTTGCTGGAGTGGTCAATCGCCAAACAGTAATATCAGCATATCATGCGTATGTTACATCTACTCTGCGTTATAGTGTTATTTACTAGGGAAATTCGACGGAGCTTTCAAAGCTCAGAAGAAATGTGTCAGGTCAATATGCAAATTACAGAAAACAGATAGCTGCAAGCCATTATTTAAAGAACTTCGTTTAATGACGTTACCTTCATTACATATATATGAAATGAAATATTCTAAAGGCTTTATACTTTCGTAAATATCTTTATTCACAAGCTCTGCTTAGTTTGGAATCAGATTGGCCGTGTGTGAAAAATGTCCCAGGATATTTATTTATTTATTATTATTTATTAATTATTATTTATAAAAAAAACATGCACTTATTTGAAACCTTCGAAAATACTCGACATATGTAGGTATAAGATACGGTCAAAAGTTCATCAAACGGCACTATTTAGCAAAAATGTCGTGGGAATGGCATCCAACATACATATATAACAAGCTTCCCATACTTGTAAAAATAAAGTATAGTCACTATGTTTCATTTAAAAGGTCACTCTTCGAGTAGGTACCTTATTGATAGGACATATTATTCAATTAATGAGTACCTCACGGAAAGTACATAGTGCTATACAATTTGTATTGTAAAGCATATTAATAAATAAATAATAAATATCCTGGGACATTTTTCACACACGGCCAATCTGATTCCAAATTAAGCATCAAAGTGAGCTTGTGTTATGGTAACCAGATAGCTGATATACTACATATAATACTTTTAAATACATACTTATATAGATATTTACATCCAGACACAGGACAAACAGACATATTCATGCATACAAATGTTTGTCCTGGGTGGGATTCGAACCCACGACCCGCGGCTTGAAAGTCAGGGTAACAAACCACAAAGCCAACCGGGCTGTCAATATTGATATAAATCTAATTAATAATTTGACATAACAATCTAGTTGAATAATAATATAACTAAATAAATTTTGCACGCCTACTCGGCATATTACAGCTGACCTCAATTATGTTATGACATCTAATGTAATGTACCTACCTGTAATGCAATAAATATCTTAGACTTTTACTTTGAAAGAAATTAAATATATTTCAAAGAAAAAAATTATAATGGAAAGAAAAATTTGGTAAATGAATTAAAAAAATTATAATCAATGAAAATATTTTGAAAATGATTCAGACAAATATAAATTTTAATAAACAAAAACATGAAATTAGAATATTTGCATACATACTATGAATTACAAAAAAAATTAATTCATTTACCAAATTTTTCCTTTCATCATAATTTTTTTTATTTGAAATAAATTTATTTTCTTTCAAACAAAAATGTGAGACATTTGCAAAAAAAAAATATACGGGTGTTAATTACTTCGGGAGATAAGTCGATTGAGTCCAAAAAGGAGAAACTCCCAGAAATATTTTTGTTCGAATTATATTTTTATTTTAAATACCTACATTTGAATTATATTTTTATTTAAATCATATTTTAATTTGAAATACATTTAGAGTATATTGTCAGTTGCTTCAAAATAACGGTTAGTAGGTATTTACTAACATTTTACCGTTACCGCACAGCGCAGGCGCGGTCTCTGCGATAAGTCTCAAGAGGTGGGCCTAGTTGCTATGCTGCGTCTATTTCTGTCGCATTTGATAGTAGGTACCTACGCATAGACTCTCTCTCTCTCGCCAAATTTCAAACGATTGACGTAGAGGGAGCAGCTCCTGCGCTACGTCTCCTTCTATCGCACCGAATTTAATGGATAGACTGTCCTTAATTTATAAATTTAAAAGCCTGGCAACCATGACTCTTGAACGGATTTTCGTAGGCAACCGTATACCATCGTTTCGCAAAAAGTATAAGCTTTATTTTGATGTATAATTGAATAGGATACTCGATCGGTGAAGATATCATTTCCGATACACCTATTTAAACCTGGCAACGGTAAACTCTTGAACAAAAAAACATAAGCAACCGTATGCTTGCATATTCTAAAGGCTTTATACTTTCGATTAGTGTTAAATTCATTCGGATACAACATCGGTGAAGATATCGAAAAAAAAATATTATTCAATTGTTAATTCAACATAGCCTTGAACAGATTTTTTTAGGCAACTCATTAACGTTACTTTTGTCAACATATTTTATTTTATAAAAAATCCATTTCATTCGGATACTCGATCGGTGAAGGTCAATCTTCTACGTATCCCGTACTATTTTGTCGTATCTAGAAAAATCGTTTTTTTTTCTCTCTCTCTTTATTTGAATAAAATAATTTAGAATAAATTTATTGAGTCTGCCGGAATTATCATTATTATCTGACAAGTTCTTATTTATGATTAAATACTTTTTTTATGATATTTTTCAAGTGTAATTTTACTCTGGCGTAAACCTCTATTTTTTAGATACGACAAAATTTCTTTCTACCGTCGATATTGAGTGAGCACAAGTCATGTTATCTGTAGCATCTGTTTTAGTTTTAGTTATGTGTTTCATTTGTTGATTGGACTCATAATAAATAAATAAAAAATAAAACAGATTCCTTGACAAAGCTTAACTCTTAACCCTTCAGCCGTTTTGGCGTGAAAGGCTAACGAACATCCATCCAGACGGTGTTTCTATGGACCCGTGCGAAGCCGGGATATTAACTTATATAGAGACGTCAGTAGGAAGGCAGCATGCTTGTATCAACATAAACATTTCTGTTCAAGCACATCGCATGTGTTTCATCATTGTCTCATTTTCTCGTTTTTTGCTTAGAATGATTATTACTTGTTAGAAAAAGACATTTTCTAGTCTATATAAAAAACAAGTCTGAATCTTAGTCATTTGTTATGAGTATCACAATTAATATTTAAATTAAATTATTTAATTCTTTATACACTTTAAATAGCAATAACTTGATATATTTTATTTAGGAATACTATGTATAACTAACTAGCTAACTACCCGTGGTTTCATCCACATCCGATCAACAATTTCCTAACATATCTAGAACCTATTCTATCGCTTTGGCAGCATTCATTCCCTTCAATGTTAGCATGAGAGGGTCACATCAATAAGTCTATCCTCACAAACTAACTTACTTATAATATTGGTAGAATAGTATGATTTGTTGGTAGAAAATGTTACATACCTCTTGTTTGACAGTAGAATTATTGGTAGTCTTGTCATCCTGGTTTGCTTGTTCTGTTGCCGGACTGCCGGGGCTTGGTAGCTCTTCCTTCTCTTCTAGAATGTAAATGTGTATCATATTAGGATATGTCATCTATTCCAATACTAGTGGGTCCCCGCGGTTTGACCCGCGTTTCCGGGGATCTTCGATTTTCCCGGGTTAAAGTATCCTATGTTCGTCTCCTGGTTTGAAACTACCTCCCCACCAATTTTCAGGCAAATCGGTTCAGCCGTTCTTGAATTATAAATAGTGTAACTAACACGACTTTCTTTTATATACATATCCTACTAATATTATAAATGCGAAAGTTTGTATGGATGTTTGTTACTCTTTCACGCTCCAACGGCTGAAGGGATCTGCTTGAAATTTGGCACAGAGCTAGAATATGTTCTGGAATAACACATAGGCTACTTTTTATCCCGGGAACGCGGGTGAAACCGCGGGGAGCCACTAGTAATATATATAGATATAGAAGATTATAAAGAGGTAACGTTTGTGAGTTTGTCCCCAGGACAAACATCCCACCCAGGACAAACATTTGTATACATGAATATGTTTGTTCTGTGTCTGGATGTAATTTATCTATATAAATGTATGTATGTATGTATATCAGCTATCTGGTTACCATATCTATATAAGTATGTATTAAAAGCAGTATATCAGCTATCTGGTTACCATAACACCAGCTCACTTTGAGCTTTGGAATCCGATTGGCAGGTAAATGTCCCAGGATATTTATTTATACCTTCGTCCCTCTCGTCGTCCGACAGCGGCACCCGGGGATGGTTGAAGAGGTCGGGCAGGAAGTGGCGGAGCATCTGCTTGATGCGGCGCTTCTCCGCCTTCTGTATGCCGGCCTGCCGCCGCGCGTGGTGGACCACCAGCTCGCCCGCGTCGCGGACTATCTTTATAGCTGAGGAACATACAAATAAACATAGGTTATTATACTGGAAGGTAGACAAAGTGTTGTATATTATTTGGTAATAGTCCCCGTGGTTACATCCCTTCCCGATGAAGCCTATATTTGTATCAAAAATAATAAAAGCAGACAGACAGAGTAACCTTCGCATTTGTCATATTAATCATCATGGTGGCAGCAGTATTATTTAGGCTCGGGCATGCAATATTTCTTTACTAAATATAATATACTAGCTGATGCATAGCCGTGGTGGCATTGGGAACGCACCGACTCACGATCATGAAGGTGCAGGGTCAAATCCCTGGCCCGTACCTCTGAGTTTATAAAAACTTACACACCACTGGCTTTCGGTAAAGGAAAACATCGTGAGGAAACCTGCATGCCCGAGATGTCACTATTATAGGCATGTGCAGTCCGCCAATCCACACTAGGCCCGCGTGGTGGACTATGGCCTAATCCCCCCCGTTGTTAGGCTCGGCTCGAACTCCTCGGTGGAGACGTATATGAGCTGATGATGAGTAGCATATAGCCTACCTTCCTGCCGGCTGTGCATATCATAGTCCAGCACCAGGTGTGGACCAGGTCGTCTCGCCGCGTACGCGCTCTCCACCTCGTTGTTAGGGGAGGCTCTGGAGACGTATATGAGCTGATGATGAGTAGCATATAGCCTACCTTCCTGCCGGCTGTGCATATCATAGTCCAGCACCAGGTGCGGACCAGGTCGTCTCGCCGCGTACGCACTCTCCACCTCGTTGTTAGGGGAGGCTCTGGAGACGTATATGAGCTGATGATGAGTAGCATATAGCCTACCTTCCTGCCGGCTGTGCATATCATAGTCCAGCACCAGGTGTGGACCAGGTCGTCTCGCCGCGTACGCACTCTCCACCTCGTTGTTAGGGGAGGCTCTGGAGACGTATATGAGCTGATGATGAGTAGCATATAGCCTACCTTCCTGCCGGCTGTGCATATCATAGTCCAGCACCAGGTGCGGACCAGGTCGTCTCGCCGCGTACGCACTCTCCACCTCGTTGTTAGGGGAGGCTCTGGAGACGTATATGAGCTGATGATGAGTAGCATATAGCCTACCTTCCTGCCGGCTGTGCATATCATAGTCCAGCACCAGGTGTGGACCAGGTCGTCTCGCCGCGTACGCACTCTCCACCTCGTTGAACAGCGACTTGGAGCGCATCGCCTTCAGGTCGTTCTGCTTGAAGTTGATGCCCTGGTGGTCGAGGGACTTCAGGTAGTACTTCTCGTTCTGTTCGCGCCATTGTTTGTTGAAGCCCTGAAGGATGGTGGTAAGGCATTATTTTAATTGTTTTTTTTTTTATGTGTTGATCGACAAACGAGCAGACGTATCGCCTGATGGTAAGCGATCACCGCCGCCCATGGACACCCGCAACACCAGAGGAGCCACAAGTACGTTGCCGGCCTTTTAAAACGGAATACGCTCTTTCCTTGAAGGTTTGTATTTGTAATTGTTTGCATTACTATACAAGTATAACTAAATAATCTTAGAAGAGTAGGATCTCCTAACAGAAGCAAATATTTGCTTAAAAGAAGATCCCAAAAACACATGTAACCTAAGCTAAGATTTTGAAAATAAACTTATTAATTATTTACTATAGTATATTATTGGAGTGTCCAAGAATATTTAAAAATTAAAATAAACTCAAATTCTACTGTGACTGATTTCAAAAATTATTTTACCAATGGAATGCTACATTATACATTACATAACTAATAGGCTTTAACCCTGTATTCTTACGGGATCGGGAACTACGCGGGTGAAACCTCGCGGAGGCAGCTAGTAAGTAGGTATAGAGACAAAAACTAGTGCTGTTTACCTTCTGCGCCTCCCTCCATTCCTCTTCCTTGGCCTTCAGCCGCCGCAACACGACCGGGACAGCGACCACCGGATTCTTCTTCAGACCAGCGATTATGTCCACCGCCTGAAATTAATATATACTTTAGTATTGGTGTAATATTCTATATGTGTCTCATTATATTTTATAAGTTAAAAAGAGAGGGATTATTATGGTTTTGATGATTCTTATTATAGCAGTAGACTATCATAAATCATCCTCCTAATATTCTTTTTGATAAGTTTGTATGTATGGACGTTTGTTCCTCTTTCATCCAAAAACTACTAAAAGGAATTGCATGAAATTTGGAATGCAGATAGTTTATAATCCAGATTAACACATAGGCTACTTTTTACCCAGGGAAAATTGAGTATCCCCGAGAAAGCGGGTAAAACCGCGGGGAGCCACTAGTAATAAATAAATAAGTTAAATGACAATGGTTTTAGATGTAATTTTGCACAGCAGTAAAACATGTTCTAGGTTAAAACTTAATACCCACGAGAACGCGAGTGAAAACGCGGGGCGGAAGTTAGTTTATAATTAATAATAACTTTATATATATAGAGAGAGAGACGTCAGTAGGAAGGCAGCATGCTTGTATCAACATAAACATTTCTGTTCAAGCACATCGCATGTGTTTCATCATAGTCTCAGAGAAAATAAAGTATTTTTGGGTCTGAAAAATGTCCCTGTATATTTGTTTATTTATCTATCTCTTTGCAATAAATTTTATTTATAAAATAGTTGATTTTTATTTGTTAAAACTGATAATTGCCACAGTATATTATTCGCATAATCGCTTAGCCAAACCACCAGTATTCGGTGGAGGTAAACAGTGAGGAAACCTGCATGCCTGAGTAGTCACAAAGGCATGTTTGTTCCTACGCATTAACTCCTTGTAGAGATCAATGACCCCTCGTCGTTATTAGAGGCTGGTGCTCCTGAGACGTATATAAGGTGATGATGGGCAATGATCGATGATGATGAAATAAATCCTAAATATAAGAGCTAAATGCATATTAGTTCCTACTCCCCTTCATTATTAGGAGAGGCTTATGGTTCTATAATTGAGATGTATAAGAGTTGATGATTATGAGAGGAAACTTGTTCCAGCTAGTTATATTTGTTGATGATATTCATTCCTACACTCTCATTGTTACGGAAGGCTCGTAATCCTACAGTTTAGACGTATATACATGTCCGAGATGTCTTAGAGGCATATTCGTTTCTGCACACTAGGCCTAGACCCCCTCATTGTTAGGGGAGACTCATAGTCCTACAGTTTAGTCACAGGACACCTGGCTGGCCGAGGGAATGGCATATTCATTCCTACACCCGCATTGTTAGAGACTTAGCCCTACAACAGAGTATAACTGGCCGAGCGAGTATGAGTGTGTATATGGGAGAGACTCTTGGTCTTACAGTGGGAGATGTATATGAGCTGATCATGACAGGACACCTGGCTGGCTGAGCTAATGGCATATTCGTTCCTACACCCTCATTGTTAGGGACTTAACCCTACAACAGAGTCTATAACTGGCTGAGCGAGTATGAGTGTGTATATGGGAGAGACTCTTGGTCCTACAGTTGAGACATATATGAGCTGATCATGACAGGACACCTGGCTTCCCAAGTTAATGGCATTTTCAATCCTTTACCCCCACATTGTTAGAGAATTAGCCCTACAACAGAGTATAACTGGCTGAGCGAGTATGAGTGTGTGTATGGGAGAGACTCTTGGTCTTACAGTGGGAGATGTATATGAGCTGATGATTAAGACAAAATGCCTGGCTTCCCAAGTTCATGGCATATTCGTTCCTACATATACATATTCCTACCTCCTTGGCAGAATGTGAGGCCTTTAAATTTTATTTGTTACCATTATCACCATGTTCTTGCAAATAAAACATTTTATTATTATTACACCCGCATTGTCGGAGACTTAGCCCTACACCTGGGCGAGCTACCCTAGTTAGTTATAATGATGGTGTATGAGCGTGTGTATGGGAGGATGTATGGATGTATGTATGTGTGAGGTGCGTACCACCTTATCGCCGTAGATGCGGCGGAGCGCGCGCTGGTGCACGGTGGGCGAGGCGCCGCCGAGGCACTCGTCGAGCCGGTAGCGCGCCGCCTCCGCGCCCGCCATGCGGGACAGCTTCTTCTGCACGCCTTCTAACACGCGGATTGTCGATGCGTTCGTCTCTATTACTACGTCCAACTGTAAAGCAAAAACTAGCTTAGATATAGGAATACTAAGCAACTAGGTGGGAAGTATATATTGTGGTTAACTAGCGACATCTACTAATATTAAAAATGAAGATGTTTGTCTTTCACGCAACGGATGATGGGGATCTTGATGAAATTTGGCATTTGAATTACAGAATGGTCTGTAATAGTTATATAGGCTACATTTTATCTAGGAAAACGGGCGGAACGCAGGTAAATACTATACGTATCCAAATCTCCATAAATTACTAGATATAATTAATTTAAATGAATTTATATAATACATCTAAACATACTAAAGACAGAAAGCGACTCTGTTTAATACAATGTTATGATTGAGTAAAAAAACATAGAAGAACTACATAATTTTAATTTAGTTTAAATACTCAATAGTAGCTTAAACTACTAAATTTAAAAATATAGTACACTAATATTTAGAGTATGAACTATGAACAGTTTATGAAAAAAAACGACGAATAATTAATAGTATTTTAAATAAGAGACGTCAGTAGGAAGGCAGCATGCTTGTATCAACATAAACATTTCTGTTCAAGCACATCGCATGTGTTTCATCATTGTCTCATCAAATAAAAGATATTTTGCAAAGAGTTAGAATTTGTTTTGAAATAACATAAAACCTACTTTGTAACTTGGAAAAATTAAAGATCCTAGGGAATACTATTACGTAAAAAGGTAACAAGGTTGAAATTTGTTAAATTAACTATAATATTTTCGCCTCTAATGCCTTGTAGAGGCCCTGACTGAGACAAAATCGGGAAATTATGACAACAACTCATTGAAAACTTTGCAATTTTCTTATGTAGGGTCCCACAAATTTACTGAGTTAAATGGATGCTGATAAGCAATAATGTGTCAACCCACAAAAAGTCGAAAACAAAATTTTTGATATATTTTTATAATGCATCACGTACTTAACATTCTACAAAAGTGTTTCAAGTCATCTAAAACATAAAAGTACTTAAAAAATGGATTAATATCATACAAAAACTCGTAAATCACATACATCACATTATCTTAAGACGCCATTTTCACAAATCCAAGTTTATGAGGGTTAACACATTATTGCTTATCAACATTCAAGTGACATCTAAAATTAAATTGGGAACCTTTTAGCTACTTCAGTGAAGAAATAAATAAGCAGAGTGAAATAAAACTAACCTCAAATCTCTCATCTTCACACCGATATATGTACTCCTCATATTGTGTTTTCCTCGACGTAACAAATGTTGAATCCTCACTCCACGTTGGAAACGACACCCATGTGTCATTTAATACCTGTGTTAGACAGACAAACATATTGTAATACTTATATATTTATTTTTAACTGAGTATTACGAGATTTGTTTTTGTATGTAACAAAATCACTCAAAAACGACTGGACTAATCTGAATAATTATTTCACCAATGGCAAGCAACGTTATCAGGGAGTAACAAAGGCTATATTTTATCCTCATATCCCGGAGGTCGTGAACCGAGTACCCGGGAGATCTTCCATTTTCTCGGGATAAAAAGTAGCCTATGTCGTTTCTCAGTCTCTTGACTATGTATGTAGCAAATTTTGTTTAAATCGGTAATTGAGACAGACAGACAGTGTTACTTTCGCATTTATAATAGTAGTTATACCTCTTTGCATAGTGGGGTTCGTCCAGAACACCGTCTGGCGGCGGCGTCTCGAGGCAAGGCGCAGTATGACGTACCGAGGCGCTTGCACGTCGATAGATCTGCAACAAACAAGTTAAAATTCAATACTTAAAGCCTTTAGTTTAAGCCCTTATAGGTATCATGCTTATATTATAAAGAGGAAGGATTTGTATTTTTATATGTAATGAATAATTTAAAACAATTATTTTTATTTATAACACATTTGTTTTATAGGCAACTAGCGGAGCCGGCTGTCTTCTGCCCACCAGCGCCACCTACCGGGTCCAAATTGATGTATTACACATTCCCCTTCCCCATGAAATACTCCGTAAATTGGTGGGAACCGCATAAAAATCAGTTCAGTAGTGTTTGTGTTCATCGCGTTCAGACAGACAGACATATATAGATATAGAAGTATAGGTAAAAAACGTTACTTTTCCCTTTCTCGACAGTAAGTACTTACCAATATCCATAGCGGTGTCTCCTTGCGGACGATCATGCCTCAGTGCAGCAGCCACTGCCCCTAGAGCCTCGTGTCGCACGCCCACTCCCACGCCGATGCCCTCCACGCTCTTGTACACTATAATATACACACCATTATATTAGTATATAGAAATTGGGGTATTTTTGCTAAACAAAGTATTCTTAATACTTAAGGGAAACATGGGGTGGCTAGTTATTTTGGGCATAAAAAAAACCTTTCAAATAACAATAAACAACATCTGTAAAATTTGCATATTTTAAATTTCAAGAAAAGTTAATGACCACAATAACTTTTTTATTATTAAATACATACTTATATAGATAATTACATCCAGACACAGGACAAACATACATATTCATGCATACAAATGTTTGTCCTGTGTATCCCACACACCCACGACCAGCGACTTGAGAGTCAGGGTCACTAACCACAAAGCTAACCGTGGATCGTCCTCCTCAGTGGAGACGTATACGAGCTGATGAAGAAGATGATGATGTACTGACCACTAGCGACGGTGTTGGTAGGCGTGTGTGGCGGAGACGGCGGCCCCACGAAGTCCTGCAGCCACTTGTGCAGCTCGGGGTGGCGGCACAGGAATGGGGCAGTCACGCTCACCAACTCAGAAGACGAGATTATCTCGTTTGTGAACAGCAACAGACATCTGTGGTAGAAATGGATGTTAATTAAACATAAATTAACAAATTATGGGTGTTTGTTTGCTACATTAAAATAAATATTAATAAATAAACTGGACCATAATATACACATGGCCAATTTATTTCCCAACTAAGCTGAGCTAGTGCTATGGTGACCATTGCTATATATATATTGATAGCTGATTTACTGTGCATAATCCTATTCAATAAGGATTCGAAACCATGACTGGTAACTTGAAAGTCAGAAAGTTACATGTCACAAGACCACATAATATTTTTTAAGAACAATCCGTTATTTGAGACAATAGGTCTATCTTGTTTATTACTATTTATTAAAAGCCTGGGTTATCCCACTGTAAGGCAAAGGCATCTTTATTATTAAACAAATAATATAGTCTATAGACTGTTCCTACTAATGTTGCAAATCCACCTAGCATAGTTTACCAATGTAAAGTCACACAATAAAGATTATTCTATGGTA
This sequence comes from Thyatira batis, assembly GCA_905147785.2. NCBI lineage: Eukaryota > Metazoa > Arthropoda > Insecta > Lepidoptera > Drepanidae > Thyatira > Thyatira batis. The sequence goes on along the minus strand of LR990512.1, from coordinate 930,672 downwards.
CATACCTCAAAAAATTATCATAAACATGATGCGAACGCAACGCCTTGCGCACCCTATCAAAGAAGTTGAACTCGTGTACTGTGGCGAAGCGGGCTGCGTCTGCGTACGATATGTCCCGGACGGTGGTCGGGGCCAGGGCCGGCGCGGGGGCGGGGGCCGGGGCCGGGGCGGGGGCTGGCGCCGAGCCCGCCCCTGTACTCACTATGGGGCCGGACACGCGACACTTCTTAGCTGGAGGTGCGCCGGGGGCTAGAGCATAGAGTATCTATTAGTTTTCTTGTCATTGAAATTACAGCTTTATTTAAATACTAACAGTCATATTCATAATGACTTATCGGAGGTTTAAAAGCTCGCTAAAAGTAGATTGACAAAAAGTATTATTGAGACAGCCTGGTTGGCTTTGTGGTTAGTGACCCTGACTTTCAAGCCGCGGGTCGTGGGTTCGAATCCCACCCAGGACAAACATTTGTATGCATGAATATGTCTGTTTGTCCTGTGTCTGGATGTAAATCTATACTAATATTATAAAGAGGAAAGATTTGTTTGTTTGTTTGTTTGTAATGAATAGGCTCCGAAACTACTGGTCCAAATTCAAAAATTCTTTCACCTTTGGAAAGCTACATTATCCCCGAGTAACATAGGCTATATTTTATCCCTGTATTCCCACGGGAACGGGAACTACGCGGGTAAAACCGCGAGGAGGCAGCTAGTATCTATATAAGTATGTATTTAAAAGTAGTATATGTAGTATATCAGCTATCTGGTTACCATAACACAAGCTCACTTTGATGCTTAATTTGGAATCAGATTGGCCGTGTGTGAAAAATGTCCCAGGATATTTATTTATTATTCATAATCGTTCGATAGCGCTAAAACGTTCCTTAACTCTCCGATAAAGTCTTGGATATAAACAAGCTAAGACCCTTAAAAAGATATTTCGCTGCTTCTATATAAATAAACATAGTTGTTAATAAAAAAATGCTGCTTGGGCATATTTTCATATTTATATTTCAAAGACTCCTATTGATTTCCCATTTTCACATAAAAAACAAATATAAGTGCCCTTTTGCATTTTCGTGTTTTACAATATAATTCCTAAACATCAAAGTGCTCTCCTGTAAAAAGTATGATTTCGATATGTGTCTATTTTGTATTGAACAAATATTTTCGTAATAGAATTAATAACTTATTTAAAAAGTAGATATATATAATAGTACAATAGTAAACAATTTTCATTTAATATCGTTAACATTTCATTAAATTTCTGGGTACTTATCAAGCATGATTAAGCACACATATGATATATTATATGAATACTTACTCATTTGAGTGGAGGATGTGAAACTGGGGGACCTCTTGAGATGGTGTTGCTGCGGCGGCGGCGGCACTGAGCTGGGGCCAGAGTTTGCGTGTTTCGGGACCTACACATAAATTAAATTTTTTTATATACCTATTTTGATCTTTAACAATAAAATTTAACATACTTAACAATAAAAAAATTGGTAAAATATAAGTATTAATGTAGTAACATTTTCGGCACGGCGGCAGTGGCAGGCACAAGCCGCCGCTTCCAATGCTAACACAATATACCCCCGCAGTACGCAGTCCACGAGCCTACTGAGCCACGCGACGGGATAAGGGGGAAACACAGGCTTTTCTTTAATAATTTACATACCTAAATAGTACCTTTACCTTTCGGTGAAGGAAAACATCGTGAGGAAACCTGCATGCCTGAGATGTCACAATTAAAGGCATGTGAAGTCCGCCAATCCGCACTAGGCCCGCGTGGTGGACTATAGCCTAGACCCCCTCAATGTTAGGGGAGGCTCGAGCTCCGAGCGTGGAGACGTATATGAGCTGATGATGATTGATGATGATGGATAATTGTATATAGTATAGATGTTTTACCGGTATATGCTGATGCAGAGTATGCTGTTGTGGTGGAGAAGCAGGAGCTACAGGAATGAATCTCTCCGGTTCTGGTTCCCTCTGTAACAAGAATTTTTATGTAGATTTTTGGGGTTTTTGGGCGTGGGGTTTAAAATGGGGTTTTAGGGTGTATCAGAACTTTAAAAAAGCAGCCATTAGTTGTTGTCATGGTTGTCATACGGTAATTTGTTTCATCATAGGAATTGATTCTGCAGAGAAAACTTTTTTATGTGGTATTATTTATATGGTCTACCGTTTTTGTAATTTTGTCATTGGAATTTTGATTATTTGAGTGTCCAGTTGTGTTATTTACAAATTACTAAATCAGGTTTTTAAATAACAGACTAACTAGTTCACCTGTTAAACAATTCTTTGTCAGTTTTCAGTTGAAAAATGACTTTCAAACGTTTTTATAACCTTTATCTTCAGTACTATTGAACTTTAAAAGTGGCTAAACTGAAAAATGACTTGTAATTTTGAAGTATGTATCGACTAAGACAATTTTAATTTTAGCAATATCCTATTAATATCATAAAAGCTACACCGGCTGAAGGGATATAGATGAAATAGCGCACGGAGTTTGAGTATATTCTGGAATAGTACATAGGTATAGAGATCAAATTTTCCAGGATAAAAAGCTGTCTATGTGTTAATCCCTGTTATACAGTAGTTTTTTTTGCGTTATAGAGGAACAAACATACATCCATACTCACAAACTTTCTTAACTATAATTTTAGTAGGATTTCAAATACTTTTAACTCCCTAAATGTTGTTTTTACCTGCATAGCATGGTGTTGTAGCGGCAGCGGCAGCGACAGCGGTAGCACGGCACAGGCGGAGGCGGAGGCGGGAGCGGAGGCGGAGGCGGGCGCGGGCGGCGGGTCGCGGTACGCCGGCTTGCTCACCGCCTTCGCATCAGGTAGGAACTGCCCAAACTCTACTAGGAGATCGTCCTGGTTCTCAAACAGTTTTGCCACCTGTATGGTTAAAAATATACGTAGGATTAGCGAATATAATAATAATCATAAATAAATATAAATAAATAAATATCCTGGGACATTTTTCACACACGGCCAATCCGATTCCAAATTAAGCATCAAAGTGAGCTTGTGTTATGGTAACCAGATAGCTGATATACTACATATACTACTTTTAAATATATACTTATATAGATATTTACAACCAGACACAGGACAAACAGACATATTCATGCATACAAATGTTTGTCCGGGGTGGGAATCGAACCCACGACCCGCGGCTTGAAAGTCAGGGTCACTAACCACAAAGCCAACCGGGCTGTCAACAATATCCTGGGATACTTTTCACACACTGCCAATCTGATCCCATAGTAAGCTTGTGTTATGGTAACCAGATAGATGATATACTACGTTTTAAATACAAACTTTTATAGATATTTACATTCAGATACAGAACAAACAGACATATTCATGCATACAAATGTGTGAAAGTCAGTGTCACTAACCACAAAGCCAACCGGGGTGTAAATAAAGATGATAATCAAGGGCTCCCTAAAATATGGCGAAGAGGGCAATGGCTGCCACATGAGTAATGCTTGCGAACAGGTGCTGCTTGTGGGGGCTGGTCTGCTTAAGTTTGTTATAATTTTTCTGAACATTCTCTTAATTTTTTTCTTCTTATCTTTTTCCCCTCCACGCAAATATTGACAGTAAGACTAATTCCTTGAAATGTATTTAAATCTAAGTTTGTTTTGAAAAGAGTTATTGCTGAGTTTATGCTCTTCTAAGCAGAGTCTGACTGTTCATAAGTTCTTGTAGAGGCCTATTTGAATAAAAATCATTTTTCATTTTCAAAGGTATATATAGAGTTTCTTAAAGCTATATTTATTTTTTGTTGTAATAATAATAATAATAAACTTTATTTGATCACATTACATACACTCTAAAATAATAAAGTAATAACGACAACATAGCAATAATTATATATAGCTCTTCTCAGTAAAAGCAAATTTCAGAACCGAGCATAAGAGTGACTATTTATAAGTGATTTTAAAGGCCTATATGAATAAAAAATATTTTGATTTGATTTGACATATTGAATGAAATTTTCTTAGCTGGATAGAATAAGTACAAATGTAGTAACATTTTCGGCACGGCGGCAGTGGCAGACACAAGCCGCCGCTTCCAATGCTAACACAATATACCCCCGCAGTACGCACTCCACGAGCCTACTGAGCCACGCGACGGGATTAGGGGGTTTCCTACTACAATGTGGGTTCGAATCCCACCCAGGACAAACATATGTTTGCATGAATATGTCTGTTCTGTGTCTGGATGTAAATATACAAGCATGTATTTAAAAATAATATCAACTATTATAGATTAATTTTCATATTGTGTAAATGTTATTAAACAAACTTTATCATCAGTCGTATTATATAATGAAAACTTAGTTTTTTTTTTTACTTCAAGAATACGTTTACATATTTGTGTTAACTTGAACTATTGTTTTGGGGGTATGCCTGTGATTATCATCACAACGTTGTAATTTGTGTTATCAAATCTATCACTACATAGTATACAACAAAGTCGCTTTCTCTGTCCCTATGTATGCTTAAATCTTTAAAACGCAACGGATTTTGACGCTTTTTTTTAATAGATAGAGTGATTGAAGACGAAGATTTATATGTATAATAAAATCTATTAAATAGTGGAGTAATACTGCTGAAATGTCGGCGCATGTCTATAATAATTACACCCGTGCGATGTCACTAGTCTAATAAATAAATAAGTAATATTACCTGTGAATAAACCTCCTGTTCCGTTTGCTGTTTCGCCTGGGGTTCTTTAACGTCTCTATGTCCACGTTGGTACGCGTGTAAAATCTCCAGGAACCGCTTGTACTTGTCTGGTTGGCGGGAGAACCGGGACTGTGGACGGAGGTAGAGTTAGATTGTGATCATCATGTGATGATGATGTGGTGAGGGATGGTGATGAAGATTGAGATGAGACGAGACATTTTTACTATCCTTGTAACTTCACTACATAGTAAAAAAAAAAAGATTTTTATGGGACCATCTGGCAGCTATTTCGCGTCGAACAAAAAAAGAATCACGCAAATCGGTCCATAAACCGCGACGTAATCGATGTACATACATAGAAAAAAAAAAAAAAAAATACCGGCCGAATTGAGAACCTCCTCCTTCTTTTTGGGAAGTCGGTTAATAAAACAAAGTCGCTTTCTCTGTCCCTATATCCCTATGTATGCTTAAATCTTTAAAACTAAGCAACGGATATTGATGAGATTTTATTGAAATTTGGTACAGAGATTAGAGCTTGGTAAAGAATATAAGGCAACATTTTTCTGGATGTAATTATCTATTTAAGTATGTATTTAAAAGTAGTATATCAGCTGTCTGCTTACAGCACAAGCTCTGCTTAGTTTGGAATCAGATTGACCGTGTGTGAAATATCCCAGGATATTTATTTATTATCTATGTAAAGTTACTAGTATATACTAACTACTTTAATGACTACTAATAAAACCTAGGCTTATTTTTGAATCAGATTGGTCGTGTGTAAGAAATTAAAATATATTTATTAATGTCTCGCCTCATCCTATCTTATTTATATTATAATCAGAACTTAATAAAAGCAGCCATGATTATAGTCATGGTATAATCATACGGTAATTTGTTTCATCATATATAACACTAGCTGCCTCCCCGCGGTTTTACCCGCGTAGCTCCCGTTCCCGTGGGAATACAGGGATAAAATATAGCCTATGTTACTCGGGGATAATGTAGCTTTCCAAAGGTGAAAGAATTTTTGAAATCGGTCCAGTAGTTTCGGAGCCTATTCATTACAAACAAACAAACAAATCTTTCCTCTTTATAATATTAGTATAGACTAATTATTTCCTGGAGACTTCTAGATAAAGTTTGGAAAGACAGCTATCTCGCTCTGCGCGCGTATGTGTGAAAGAGAACAAATATCCATCGAACACTTTCCCAAAATGTACATATCTGAATTTATTTATGATTTTTATTTCCTGGTTATTAACAAGGTCACGAAGTTGTACACTAATATTACGAAGAGAAAATTTGATTGTTTTTTCGTTTGCATTAAATATGCACTGAAGATACTTGATCGATTTGAAAAATTCTTTCACTGTTGGGAAGCTACACTATCTCCGGTGAACATAGGCTATATTTTATCCTTGTATTCCCACGGGAACGGGAACTACGAGGGTGGAACCGCGCAGAGGCAACTACTTAAACAAAAATGGCATATTTTATATGGATGTTTAGACACTCTATCACACTACAACAGCTGAAGGGATTTTTATATACATTCCAGACTTTATATAGGATATTTTTTATCTGGGGGAAATTGTTAATACCCCGGGAACGCTTACCTTTATCTTATTGACGTATTCGATAGCGTGGTTGAACTCCACAGGTTGGCCGGGCGGCGCAGGTGTATGCCCCGTGGCTCCGCCTGTAGAATAGACTATATATTAATAATAGTTACTACTCTTTTGAGAGTATGTTTTCTGTAGGTAGGTCAGTACTTAAAATAAAGCAGCCATGAATTATATCATGAATATCATACGGTAATTTGTTTCATCATATACCTTGATTAAGTTTGTTTACTTTCATATTTAGTTCATTTATTTTCAGTTTCTAACAGACCGGTTGAGACATACATATTATAGATATTTCCATCCAGACACAGAACAAACAGACATATTCATGCATACAAATGTTTGACCTGAGTGAGATTCGAACCCACGACCCGCGGCTTGAGAGTCAGGGTCACTAACCTCAAAGCCAAACCCGGCTGTCTGAATAAAGTCTTGTAAATATAATAACGAGAAATAAAAAACATTCGACAGTGTTTCCCTCAAATGACGAATAAAAACTTGGAAAGGTTTACATGAAGGTTTTGATTTTTTTTTTTGACAGTAATTCGACAAATAGGCAGAAGGTAAGTGGTCACCACAGCCTATAGACATCCTGAATTCTAGGGGGTCTGTCAATGTGATGCAGACTCTAAAAGAGCATGTAAGGGATATTTTTAACTCTAAAAAGTGGGGTATTTACCAGGATTATGATGTATAGCAGCCGCTTCGATCTGCTGATGAGCTTGAGATATCTGATGGAGAGTGTTCGAGGGGGGCGCGCTGACCGATAGATTGTGGACTATCGCACTGTTCACCGACCTATATCAAACAAATAATACATAAATATCTTCAATAAGCAGGTTTTTAAGGCAGAAAATTAAACATTAATATCTTCACGCTTGACATTAGAGGTAGGGTAGAAATGTTCATAAAATGCCTTAAAATGCTTCAGTTATCCGGGAAATCAAATGAAAGAAAAAATAAAGAAGAAATTTGTTTGTATTGTTTAATTTGTTTGAATTATTAAATAGGCTAACTATTTTGGTGATGGATAGCCATATTTATATGTCGAGAAAGGCTTTATAACATCAAGCTACGTCCAATAGGAGCGAAGCATCGTTGTGAAAACGTGGAAAATATTCCACAGACCATGTTGCGCGGAACAGCTAGTTATAATATTAATTTAATTAAATTTGTTTTAAAATTAAATTTTTGTCTCATAATTTAATAATTTAAATTTTTTATTCTGATTGTATACTGATTTACATACGTGTTACAGTTTATGTTACCAACCCCAAAAAAGGTTGTACATTTACATTTTATTTTCTTTGTAATCTAGTTTCATTTCAAGCCTTAATTAATGTAACAACCACTGGCTGTCCATAATTAAATATATAGGTAATTATTATTATACTGACTGTGCAACCGGCAAGAGATGTACAAGCTGCGGCTGTGGAGGCGCGTGGTGTACTCCTAGCAACACTCCCGCATTGCCCACGTTGCCCACTGTAGTGACGTTGCCGACTGTGGTCACGTTCCCCACGTTGCCCACGCTTGTGACTGTGCCCACGTTGGCCACGCTGCCCAGGCTGCCAAGGCTGCCCACGCCCACGCCGCCCATACCCGTGGGCGAGGGCATCGATACTGATACCTGAGTGAAGAAATAAAAATACTTAATGATGCTAGTGGGGTTTCATCTGTGGGATTTCCGTTCCAGTAGGAATATAGGGATAAAATATAGCCTATGACACTCACAAATAACGTGGCTTTCTATTGGTGAAATAATTTTCATAATCGAGATTACTTCCCAAAATCTCAATATATAAATCTTAATATATATAAATCTCGTGTCACAATGTTTGTCCTCAATGGACTCCTAAACCACTTAACCGATTATAATAAAATTCGCACACCATGTGCAGTTCGATCCAACTTGAGAGATAGGATAGCTTACATATACTTGGAGCCGGTAGGTGGCGCTGGTGGGCAGAACGAACGTCTGCCTGCTCCACTAGTATATCTTATGTATCTCACAGAACTCTTAAACGGCTGGATGCAGATGTTAATGAAATTTTTTGTGTGTGTACAAGGGGTTCCCGAATCAATGGTTTAGATTCACAATTAGGTCCAGTAGGTGGCGCTGTTCGGGAAAGCAAAGTCTGCCGAGTCCACTAGTATGCAGAAATAAAATTCGCCTTGCTTATAAATATCTTGGGGTTTCTCACACGGCCAATCTGATTCCAAACTAAGCAGAGCTTGTGTTATGGTAACCAGATAGCTGATATACTACATATACATACTACTTTTAAATACATGTAGATATTTACATCCAGACACAGAAACAGACATATTCATGCATACATATGTGTGTCCTGGGTGGGACTCGAACCCACGACCCGCGGCTTGAAAGCCAGGGTCACTAACCACAAAACCAAATGGGCTGTCAATATTAGTAGAAAGTAAGATCTTACCTGTCCATTACTCTGAACTTCTATTTTATACCCCGGTGGTAGAAAGGTGTTGAACCCGACAATCAGCTCTGGATGCCCCTTGAACAGGTTCGATACCCGGGTGATGACGCCGGGCGTGTCAATCCTATGGGGAATAGACAATTAGTTATATTTCTTTTTTAATCTATGGTATGTTAGTGATGTAAATAAAAAATCAGAACAATAAAATTGCAGCCATTATTCATATCATGGTTTGTCAAACGGTAATTTGTTTCATCATTTTGATGGCTTTTTTATATGAGGTCAAGATGAATAATACTGGTTTATTTATTTCAATTTTCAATAGACATATACATAAAATTACTATACATATTTATTAAATATTATATATGTTTATAATTTGTTTTTTTTTTACTTATACAAAATTCATAACTGAATTTAATATAAAAAAGCATTTTGCAAAATCTTTTCAGATGAGAGTCCTCATTATAATCTCCCCAAAACACCTAGACACTGGCATTAATATATATACTGGAATCAAGGTGCTGCCACACCTAAAAAACTAAAAAAAAACAACTCACGTCTGACTCTTAAACTCCTTCATGATATCCAAAAAGTCGTTATACACTTGGGGTTGCGTATTAAACTTGTATTTGACTTGATCGAGGTAGGAGAGGGCATCTTCCACCTTCAGCCTTTGGAACTGCGTGCCGGGGGGGGGTTGTTGACCCACGTTGACGCCGACGTTGACGCCCACGTTGACGCCCACGTTGACGCTGGCGGGCAGCGGCGCCGGCGCGGGGGACTGACGACCGAGTGGCGCCGGGTGAGATACTAGTGGCTGCTGCTGAGGGTCGAATGGATACATTAATAAATTGAGATAACAGTGAAGATGATTTTTTGACAGCCCGTTAATATATTTTTATAGTTAACTAGTGGCTCCCAGCGGTTTAAATAAATAAATATCCTGGGACATTTTTCACACACGACCAATCTGATTCCAAACTAAGCAGAGCTTGTGATATGGTAGCCAGATAGCTTATAAAGATATTTACATCCAGACACAGAACAAACAAACATATTCATAGTAGTAGGTAATATTAGTAAAGATTAGAAATAGGACTTGTGGCTCCCTGCGATTTCACCCGCATACCCAGGAGATCTTCCATTTTCTTGGGATAAAAAGTACCCTATATCCTTTCTCAGGCTCTAGACTATCTCTGTACCATTCATTTAAATCCGTTCAGTATTTTTAGCGAGACAGACAGACAGATACTTCCGCATTTATAATATTAGCATAGATGTTGTGATACGATATAAAAACTTTGTAGCCTTGGTAGGACAAATACAACCTTATTTAGGAGAAAATAGTAGCCTAGGCAGGACAAAACCAACCTTATTTAGGATAAACAAATCAGAAATTACAATACCTGGCTCACTTTCATCCTGGGCGGGACTTGAGGCTGTTTCGACGCATACTGCACTGTTCCGGCTTTGAGATAGTTTATAACCGGACCGCCGGACGGCGGACGGCTCGTCCGGGCGAAGCTGCTACCGCCCACGGACAACATCGTTGGGGTACCTAACATAGAAAAATAACTAACTTTTAGACTATGTTCTTGTTATTATTGTGAACAATACTTTTAAGATAAATCAGAACAAAAAATGCAGCCATTATTCATATCATTGTTTGTCAAACGGTAATTTGTTTCATCATGTTGGTTATTGACTTTCAAGCCGGTTGTTGTGGGGTTTGAATCCCACTTACCTAGTAGTCTCTCTCGTACATATTTTAATATAATATGGGTTATCAGCAATTAAAAATAAAGTCTAAGTATGTTTATTTTTCGAAAATACTAGTTTTAGCCCCAGGGTAAGTAGCATTCCTGGAAAATCGACAATTTTCCCGGGATACATAACCAGCCTTTATGCTCTTCCAGAACATATGCCAACTTTGTACCAAATTTCAGGTGTGAATGAGTGACAAACATCCATACAAACATTTGTTTAAATAACTAAAGATAAATTTATATATAGATATTAATTTACTTACCAATAATCTGCGTCTGCGCCGATTGGGCGAGCGTGTGCATGTTGCTCGCCCCGGCTTGCTGTATCTGCAACAATTGAAACTGACATAAATATATTAATTAACGTTCATTTTTCAACAATTTCATACACATATCACTACTACATATTGTTCAACAAAGTAGCTTTCCGCTGTCTGTCCCTATGTCTTCTTAAATCTTTAAAACTACGCAACGGATTTTGATGCGGTTTTTTTAATAGATAGAGTGATTCAAGAGGAAGGTTTTTATACACAATACATGCATAATATGTTAGAGAAACACTGTCAATTTTGGTGGTTTCTATTGTGATGTATAAGTATTGATTGCACCCGTGCGAAGCTGGGTATAATATTATATGCCCCTAGTGTAAATTGTTGGAAGAAGCAATCTGATTTCGAATTGCTCATAGCTGTTAGAATTATTTCATTACACAATTTCCCGGGATAAAAAGTAGCCTATGTCCTTTCTCAGGCCTAAGACTATCTGTGTACCAAATATCATTTAAATCGGTTCAGTAGTTTTAGCGTGAAATCGAGACAGACAGACAGAGTTTCTTTAGCATTTATAATATTAGTGTAAATGTAGTAACATTTTCGGCACGGCGCCAGTGGCGTGCACAGGGCGCCGCTTCCAATGCTAACACAATATACCCCCGCAGTACGCAGTCCACGAGCCTACTGAGCCACGCGACGGGATAAGGGGGTCTTAATCAATTTATTTATATAGAAAACAATATTTTTTTATGCATTTTAAAAGCTTTGTAATCCTCTTAGAGAAAGATTTGTTGATATTTTATTTACTAGTATCTATCAAAACAAATTATGGTAATTGCTGAATTTATTGCCGGCTCTTCTCAGCAAAAGCAACCATCCGAACTGAGCATTAGAGTCTACGTTTAATAAGTGCCTATTTCAGAGAATAAGACTATTCAGTCTTTAAACTGATTTATTTGCTATATAATTTTATACTCAGTAAAACTTGTATTATGGTAATCAGACAGCTTGATATAATTGTTATATACAAAGTGATCTCGTGACCTTAAAATTATTCCATAACTTGACCTATCTCAATAGGAAAACCTAATAGTTAAAAGACTAGACTTATTCAATTTAATACTACATATATGATATAACAATTTATGAATTACAATCCCTACTAATATTATAAATGCGAAAGTAACTCTGTTACGCTTTCAGGTCAAAACCACTGAACCAATTTTAATGAAATTTGGTACAGATATTGACTGGAACTTGGGAAAGGACATAGGCTAGTTTTTACCCCGGGAAAATTTATTATACCCCGGGAACCCGGGCACAACCGCTGCTAGCATCTTATACATTTAGAGAGTTGTATCGTCCCTTAAAAAAATTGGCAGTTTCTACATTTTAATGCCGTTGGATAGAGCTGCTCATTGCGCGGCGAACCATGAGTCACATGTTATAGATTTCAGTCAATAAGAGGCTTTAATTCAAAAAGTAGTATCAGCGCGCAAGTCGGTTGGCCTTTTAAAATAAAAAGATTTTTTAGTCTCCTGAAATGTTGGTAAAAATGACTTATGGGGTGTTGTAAGCTAAGGGACGACATGTATCCAATGAAATCGAACCTAACACCTTACAGGGGCACTCTCTGCCACTGAACCACAAGTACTTAATAAAATGGTAATTAGCAAGATAAACTTTGCACACAAATATTATTGTAAACAGAGAGGTTATCGACATTTGTTATCGATAATGCGCGAGGTGTAAATAATGTGGCATATTATTATCATACTAGCTTCCGCGCCGCGGCTTCACCCGCATTGTTCCCGTTCCCGTTGGAATACGGGGATAAAATATAGCCTATGACACTCACAAATAACGTGGTTTTGTATTGTTAAAAGAATTTTGTAAAACAAAAATTAAATCTACTGAACCACATTTTTATTTTTATTTTATCATTGGTTATTAGGAAGATTTACAGCTAATAGCAATAATATAAGAAACTAAATGTAATATTCTAAATCTAGATATTACCCCCCCATAACCTTACAAACTCTGCTTCATAAAAATACTAGTGGCTCCCCGCAGTTTCACTCGCTTCCCCCAGGGAATCCATAATTTTCCCAGGATAAAAACAAGCCAAATTTCATAGCGATCCTTTCAGCTGTTTTGGCGTGAAAGAGTAACAAACATACATACAACAATTTGACGGATTTCTGGTTAGTGACCCTAACTTTCAAGCCCGCTGGTCGTAGGTTCGAATCCTACCCAGGATTCAGCTATCTGGTTACTATATCACAAGCACTGCTTAGTTTGGAATCAGATTGGCCGTGTGTGAAAATGTGCTAGGATATTTATTTATTACTAGTGGCTCCCCGCGGTTTCACCCGCTTAGCCGGGATATCTTACATTTTCCCAAAATAAAAATCCTATGTCTATCTCCTGGTTCTAAGCTACATTCTCACCAATTTTTAGCCAAATCGGTTCATTTGTTCTTGAGTTATAAATAGTTTAACTAACACGACTCTTTTATATATACATATAGATTTATATTTTACACTTTCGCATTTATAATATACTAGCGCACCCGGCAGACTTCGTTCTGCCCACCAGCGCCACCTACCGGGTCCTATTGATGTATTATACATAAAAACCTTCCCCATGAAATACTCCGTAATTTGGTGTACACCACATGAAAATCTGTTCAGTAGTTTTTGTGTTCATCGCTTTCAGATAGACAGAGGGGGCGGGGACTTTGTTTTATATTTATAGAAGATAGATAGTATTGATTTCTAGACTAATAGATAAGCCAGAAACTTAGTATCATTATAGATCAAGGCCGTAAAGAAAGCAGTGTAAATATATATGTCTATTTTTACTTCCACGTCTAAATACCGAGCGTGAGTCACGGTTGGCTCTTGAGTACGAGTTTGTACGAGCGATCAACGTCGGCATAGATGAAAGGAACTGTTTGTTTACTTTATTACACGTCAACTACCTAACTAGTGCCATGTGCCCTGTAAATGATATGATAGATTGGTGGCAAATGACATTTAAATCTGTACTAATGGTATAATTATAAAGTACCATTTTCTGTACTAGTGGTATAGTATAACCATCAAGTTTTCCGGGATAGTCTATATCTGATTAATGCTACATATAAATTGTTTTAATGCCATGTGGTTTTACATACATCTAGATCACCTTTCCTAAGATATGAAAAAAGCTTGTAATATGCATGAAAATTGGCAAAATATCACTACATAGTATAAAACAAAGTCGCTATCCGCCGTCTGTCTGTCACTATGTATGCTTAGATCTTTAAAACTACGCAACGGATTTTGATGCGGTTTTTTTTAATAGATAGAGTGATTCTTAAGGAAGATTTTTAATGTATAAATCATTACGCTATGACGAATAGGAGCGGAGCATCAATCAAAACTGTTGCAAAAACGGGCAAGTGACGCTAACGAAGTTGCGCGGGTCAACTAGTGCGAAATAAAATGATAATTTTTAGGAATCCCCAAAAAAAGAGAAAGGTAAAGGTTAAAATTAAAGATCTTTGGTAAAAGTGCAGGACGGAAGCTATCTATACTAATATTATAAAGAGGAAAGATTTGTTTGTTTGCAATGAATAGGCTCCGAAACTACTGGACCGATTTCAAAAATTCTTTCACCTTTGGAAAGCTACATTATCCCCGAGTAACATAGGCTATATTTTATCCCAGTATTCCCACGGGAACGGGAACTACGCGGGTAAAACCGCGGGGAGGCAGCTAGTATTACATAAGTTAAAGTATGATATGTACATACTTGGTTATAACTCACAACTCTCAATTTAACTAAGATTGGATTAATGTATAAGTCATGTAGTTAATTAATAATACTTTTAAATATCTCATTGTATTAATTGTGTCATCTTACTGTATTATTTAAGTCAATAAGCCAATAAATAAATTCTGATTCTGAATAAGATTTTTTACTTCCATATTTATTTATTTTTTGTGGTACTTATAATTGTTATTAATAATAATAATAATAATAATCCTTTATTTCAGGCAACTAGGCCCATATTATAAATACCTTAAATCTAAGTATACATATGTTTATATTAAAATTACAACTAATTAGTTAGGCACGTAGAGACGGCGACGTGCTCGCCAGCGAGGTTCGTATTGTTCCGCGAAAACGCCGAAATACGACACCCTTCGGCCAAAAGTCCTCCTTCGTGAAGGTCTCGAGATGTTGAGTCGGAACCCGCACCACAAACGAAGTAAAATTTACGCTGTGACGCGATTCCAGCTTCGTGACCCTCAAGTTGAATTTAGCTTTCTTTTCTATGTACTCCACAACCTCCTCAGCCTTTGTGGAATACAACAATCGGGATACATACAGCAGCGTCGTCGGAATAGCGGGACGCAACAGATGGTTCGGTCCTGTCGGGGCAGTACCGCACTGGTTGCGACAAGTAGGCTTCTTGCGTTTCCGCTCTACTTTAACGAAGCCGTCCTTGTCAGCTCGTCCTCTGCAGTACGCCTTCGGTGCCGGGTTCGACTGGGTCGTCGGCACCTGCTCGGGTTGAGGCCGCGGTTCTTGAGCGGGCTTGGCGACAGCTGCTGCGTAAGCACGTTGTGGTGTTGACTTACGCACGCTGAGAGTCGGCGACACGATCACAGGTGACGTGGGGCAGGCGGGGCGGGGGGCGCGAGGCAGTGCATTGCACCCGACGGCCGCCGGTGACGAGTCAAGTTTCGCTGACTCGAAACTTGACGATGATGCATTGAATGCACCTCGACGCGTATTTACGTTGGACGCCTCGTGTGACCTACATTCTGAAATATTGTGACGTAAGTCCACTACCTCAGAACGCAGTTCACAGATGGTACTCTGTGAAGCTTCCAACTTCAGCTGCATCTCGGCCAGGCTCGCCTTCATGGATGTAATATCCTTTAAAAGCCTGGTGACGTCTACGTGGTCGAATGTGACGGGGGGCAATCTCTGTAGATCCTTCGCCACAAAGGTCGGCACGTCATCTGGGTCAACCTCCTTCAGCAGGTTGATAATATCCTGCAAGCTTCTTGCGCCTTTTTCATCCAGCCTACGCAATGGCATTCGGTCAGCCCTGCCGACCGACTCGTACAGCAGCTTCTTGCCAATCTGGATCTCGTCCTCCCTGAAGCTCGAGGTACAGATCTGCATCATGCTGATTTCGTCCATGACATCCATCTTATTTTGGATGAATGCCAGGAGCTCGTTAACCATATGTGTTTCTGACAACATGGCGACGATCGCAGTTTCGGCAGCGGAATGTTCCGCGCCAATCGCGAATTAGTTGTAATATGAGGCGCGACCGTTTCCAAGCGCTCACACAATGCGACTTTTGTTATTATTTTTCATCCATCATCATCATCATCAACAGCTCATATACGTCTCCACCGAGGAGATCGAGCCTCCCCTAACATCGAGGTGGTTTAGGCCATAGTCCACGCGGGCCTAGTGCAGATTGGCTGACTCCACATGCCTTTAATTGTGACATCTCAGGCATGCAGGTTTCCTCACGATGTTTTCCTTCACCGAAAGCCTGAGGTGTGAATCCGTAGGTAAGTTTTTATAAACTCAAGAGGTATGGGCCAGGGATTTGAACCGGCACCCTCATGATCGTGAGTTGGTGCGTTCCCAACTGAGCCACCACGGCAGTTACTTATTTAAGTCAATTAGTTTTAGTTTTTTACGTACATATTTATTTCTTTTTTATCCTACTATTATAATTTTAATTTTTTATGTTAAATGTTTTAACTGTATGTGTTGTTAGCCTATAAGTAATTGTTACACATATACTATATCAATTACAGAAATTATCCATGTATTGTGTAAATATTTTGCTGACCTAATAAATAAATAAGTTAGGGTCTGAGTATGTACATACTTGTGTCTGATTCTGTGGTGTCATCGGGGAGCCTTCATCAGGCCCCATCCGGGGCACACCGGTGCGCTTCATCATGGCTGGTGATCAGACACCCATCACCTGATGACCTGGAACATAATAGATTACATTGTTAGTATAATATCCAAGAAAACACTGTTTTATGTAAGAAAATTTATTCGCTAGGTAGCATGATATGACAGTGAGTACTTAAGTTAACATTTATTAATAAAAAGGCCTAACAAAGATGTGGGTACTTTTATACTCATAAATATACATAACAGTTAGGTTATTTTATTTAGGAAAATCTACACTAATATATAAATCGTCCTAGCAGGACTAATATTATAATTCTTAAAATTTTGAATTGAGTAATTGCTGAGTTAATTGCAGGCTCTTCTCAGTAAAAGCAACCTTATGAACCAAGCATTACTCGATGTTTCATAAGTGTGAAGGCCTATTTGAATTAATAAATATATTTCATTTCAAGCTGAAGAGTATGTTTGAATGCGCTAATCTCGAGAATTACTAGTACGATTTGAAAATTTCTTTCAGTGTTAGATAGCATATTTATTGAGTAAGGCTATAGACTATATAACATCATGCTAAGGCCCATGACAGGGTACCAACGAAAATATTTCAAAAATGGGTTTGTGAGTAACTTTTTAAGATTGCTTCTCTTGTCTATACTACTACCTGTGCATTGATGGACACATGACTAGAGATTTCTATACCCAAGTTGTTAACAGCTAATCTACTCTATTCAGAAGGTTATTTTATCCACATTAAGAGTATATTTTATGTAATGTAGTAACATTTTCGGCACGGCGCCAGTGGCGTGCACAGGGCGCCGCTTCCAATGCTAACACAATATACCCCCTTGTACGCAGTCGGGCAAGCCTACTGAGGCACGCGACGGGATAAGGGGGAAACGTGGTATTTTTATTTACGATATTTCACTAGAAACTACAATTTCTTGCTTTAATAATAAAATAAGCTAAAATTCACAAAGAACCAACCATTAAAATGAAGATTTTTAACATAATTTAATATGTAGATTTCTTATTATAAAATACATGTTTTCCTCCAACTATATAGGTCTTGTTGATAAAGGCAACATGGAATAAACTTGATAAAAAGCCACAACGTTACAATGTGTTACATTGATAAACTATTTGAGGTTAGGTTAGGTTATGTACTACTATGCTTTAGATTGAGTGATTACTTACATGAATATATCATTTCTCGGTTTCTTTTGTTAATTAACATTTACCAAAATTAACATTAAATTTTATGTCAGATCTTTATAAACACTGAATATTTCTTTCACAAACAAGCCCGCGAATCAAATAATGGACGCCAGGCATACGAAAACTAGTTTTTTGGTGAATGATGAATCAAAGTAGTGAAGGGAATAAATAGCAAGTATTGGTAACGACCAAAATAAAGAGGAAGTTGCTTGACTTTTTTATATACACATCCTTTTTTTCGATATGGTTACACTAACCATTACCTTTTGGAGGGAACTTGTAAAATATAATTATTATTTTATGTTCATACAATCGTGGCTAAAAAGTCTGATATATTGTAATAAATGTATATTGAGATACTTCAAGTTATTTTACACTGTTTAACATCATAAAACTGACTTAAGTCGTCGAACTGACAAATTAAATCATTATCTATTTTTTTTTTTCGAAAACAGAAAAAGCACTAACATTGTGACGTTGCGTTTTTGTTTTATCATAATCATGTTTTGTTTCTACAAATAATAATATAATGATTAGGTGTACGTAAGGAGATTAAAATGTTTTTCCGTTCTGCTATTGCAAATTTTGGGGACTAGACTCGACAGTTTTTAGTGAACATATTTCGGTTTCGACAATTTTTTGTCTTAGATCTAGCTGGAGCAACAACAGAATGACGTCACATCCTGAATTCTCGTTCCGGTTAAATAATTATGAAGTTATTGAACGTGTGCGCAGTGCGCGTGTCATGTTAGTGATTTTAGTGTCATATCGATTTAATTGGAACACGATGCCACTAAATGGTGGCGAAAATTTTAGTAACGCGACTAGCACAACGTAGTACAAGTGCAGCGGGCAACTTTTATAAACATATTACGCAACAAATAACACGAACGAACGTATGGGCGCTCGAAAGCTGGTAACACGCGGTGGTATTCGGATTTGGAATTTCGATTCTCCGGTCACAGCACCTACACGGGTTTTCTTTCAGAAACCGGTCCGGCAACAGCCGCGATGACACAAACTCGTACTTATTTATAGCGGAAAAACGTATGTACACAAATCGATAACACACCTACTAGGTGCACAACACGAAATGGGCGGCAGGCGGTCTCGAATGCTGCGATTTGTAAAACTTTCAACTTGCAACGTAAGGGACAAAACAATATCTGCCAATACTAGAATGGCAGGTTCTTTTACCGAATTGTTTTTCAAACCTATTATTAAGATAACGAGTCCAGCTCCACAGTTAGGTATAGTCACACGAAAACGTTATTATTATTTCCACAATGAATCATAGCGAGTGGATCTTGTTTAAAGAAAAAGTTAAAGTCATTTGTGGATTATCATCTTTAGGAATAGAGCGGTAAAGTCCGGTTTGCCGTGGGGCGAGTGAAACGAGGACGGCGAGGCGGCATTCGTCACCGACGTAGAAAATGGCGACTAAATACCAACAATTACATTGCGCTGATGACTGAACTACACTGCGAATCAATGTTATTCGAAGGAGAATCGGACTCAACCTACTTAACGAGATGTAAGCTAAGTTCGCATTTATCTGTGCAGCGAGATAACGATTGGCCTCGAGCAGTATTACAAAAAAATATAATAGATAATTAATACATACCGATGTATCTCCAGCGAGATAACGTTGAGTATCTTCAACACCGAATTTAAAACGTGTAATTCAACTCAAAAGACCGTTTCAAGACAAGGGTTTGGGATAATAACGCGTCACGGCACGCTCCGTACGTGCACATTCGTGCGCCTCCAAATAGCGCAACAGCGCAACTTTTTCGAACGCGGCGTCAACACGGTCAGGTGGGCGAGGTTGCGACACTGCCATAGTGCCGTCTCCCTCTAGCGGCGTTCTATCTTTATCGCACTCGCGGTAATGGCGGAACGAGACAGGAGGGACGCGAGCGGAGCCCCTCGCGGACAAACGTCGCGCACCGAGCTGCGCGGCCGACTGACTGCTAGCAGCGCCTCTATCCTCACTGCGGGCCGCGGCCGATCAACTAATCGAGCCCCGAGCCCCGAAGCGGAACGGCAACGCCGCCATCGGATAATAGCGAACAAAACGGACGTGCCGCTACACGAAATGAAATGCCACGAACCGAACCTCTACAGCGCTAGTGCGCGGCAGCGGCGGAGGTGGTGGACCAAAACAAATCTCCTTTCTCTAAAATTATACAACAGTTGCGATTGAGAGCACAACCGGCCGATTCGTACGCGTTTCCCGCCAAAAGTATACGGCATAATGTATGTAATTTTACAGCCTTGTTTGGATTCGCAAGTTGGTATAAATAGGTTCAAGAGAATATTGGTAGTAGCATATTATCGATGTAGTCTCACTGGATAGTCTGCGCGGTTACAGAGCGAGTATTAGGACGGGTTGCCTTGGCAACAAGACTATGAAGACTCATTTATGCAGAAGGGGGAAAATTGAAAGATTGCAGTGGGGAATCTCAGTAAATAATACAATGGAACTTAGAACGGGCGCTTTCATAAGCGAAAGATTGAGATCACAATTCTCAAAAAAACCGAGTACCGATATTAGTTTTCATTTTGTAATAGGCAAGTGAAAGTTAATGAAAGAAATAGGCTTAAAATCCGAACAAATATTTAAATGCTATTAGTGACGAAGACAAAAGAAGATATAAATGACTATTCTTATTGGAACTAGGTCAAAAAATCAATCTTCGGAAAACTAATTAAATGTTATTCAGGTTACCGTGACAAAAGGTTATATAAAAAAGACACAAATGTTAAATGCAATATATTTTATTTTTCAACAGCTAACTACTTACTCAATGTTATATTTTGATGATAACCTAGAATAAAAATATAAATAAGCAATTTGAAATCAAAAAATAAGCTAACGTCATCGTGACTGACTAACTAAAATCGCCTACACTAATAAATATATAAGCTTCTACAAGGTTTCGAACAAAAAAAACGTAAAACGAAAAGCTTAGGCCATAAATATTGGGGACTAAATTAAAATCCTTACATTTTAGTAATGTCGCATCGATATAAAAATCTACTAATGTTATAAATGGGTAAGTTTATAAGAATGTATGTTTGTTACTCTTTCACGCTACAACAGCTGAAGGGATCGCGGTGAAATTTAGCAATGAGTTAGAATATGTTCTGAAATAACACTTAGGCAACTTTTATCCCGGGAAAATTAAGATTCCCCGGAGTACAAGTCAGTAATTAAGTGTGAATAACATATTATTGTTTATACTATTAAGTTGTCAATTGACTCAAGGGTTAGAATCCCACGTGGGATAAAGTTGTGTGAATGGGGAAGGGCAATCGTGGCATTTAAAGTCATTATATAGTTTATCAGCTGTGGTCAACATTATACAAACTTTATTTGGGATCAGACAGTGCATGAAGACCAGGATTTATTCGCACTTACGGTACTATATCATCACTTATGCAAAATATTACATTTCGGGAGAAGCATTTGAATATTTAACATCCTTCCCATGCGTTCGTTGGTCTACAAGGTAAATATACGCTTTTCTTCCATTCAGTCATCACACCCTTCCTACATATATTTACTATAATTAAGGAATACATGTAAGATAGATACATAAAAAAATAAACTATACAGGATTACAGGTTAAAACTAGAATAGCAAACCCTAAATAGACATCCGTCAAGTTAAAAATATACTTTTAGTATACCTAGTATACCCAGTAGTAAAGGTAAAGCTGTGGGCTTTTGTGTGTATGTTATAAACTTATAATTTATGAAAATAAATATGAAATGAAATGATGCATATTTATTCATTCAAAGAGGAGAAAACAAGCACTTATGAATCGTCAACTAATGATCGATTCGGATGGTTGCTTGTGTTGAAAAAATCTGGCGATTAACTTAGGCGATAAATATGCTCTCAAATAGGAAGACTGTCTACCTGATGGTGAGCGGTCACCACCATTGATACTTAGATTGTAAATCAGGTACACTAACCGCAAAGCCAACCAGCCAATAAATGATTTGCTATTATTGAAAACTGTCCAATCAGAACACAATGGCGTAGTACGCGGACTCTGAATGCGCGCGCAGAATCAAGGGGGACTCACAAAATAACTACGCAGTTTGAAAGAGTACAACCAAAGCAAACTACCTCTTTTGACCATATTACAGAAATAAACAATCATCTTCGTCGCCTTTTCCTAGTCAGGGTCAGCTTTATGTCATGTTTCTCCATGTCACCGGTCAAATCCACATTCTTTCATATCATCTTTTACATAATCATACCATTCTTTCTTTGGCCTTCCCATATTACAACTGCCTTTAGGTACATAAATAAATAATCCGGCTCTTTGAACGCGGGTGAAACCGCGGGGCTAGTTATGGAAGTAGACACTACACAGCATATTGTAATGCTTGCGTATTAATTTATTTTTAACCGAAGAAAAAACGGAATAATTTCTCAAATCGCCGCATATTTTTATTAATAGAGTAATCAGCTATTTAATAATTCCATTGTTTTTCATTGCAATAGTTGCATATTCCGCCAAGACAATGTTAAAGTTTAACACCTTAGCGTAATGTGAGCTTTTCAGGGTTATATACACTGGCAGTAAAGTAATCCCAACCACGTGGAATCTATACTAATAATATAAATGCGAAAGTAACTCTGTCCGTCTGTCTCGCTTTCACGCTAAACTACAGAACCGATGTAAATGAAATTTGGTACACAGATAGTCTAGAGCCTGAAAAAAGACATTGGCTACTTTTTGTCCCGGGAAAATGGAAGATCTTCCGGGTACGCGAGTGAATCCATATGGAGCCACTAGTGATTAAAAGATTCTACTAATATTATAAATGCTAAACTTTGTGTGGATTGATAGATGTTACATAATAACGATTGAACGGATTTAGATGTTCCATACCTAGATAAATTGTGTTAAAAATTGACATATAGGAGACATTTTATCCGGACAACTTTAAATACCTATGGGGAACACAGGTGAAACTGCATGGCGGATGTATTAACTTCCATTAATAAATCCAGATAGGAAGAGCATTCCCAAAAGAACATTTGTAAATTAGAACAAATAAATACAACACGGCCACTGTGATTCCAAACAAAGCTATATGTGGACCCGATTGCAGATATACTACTTTTTAAATAGGTACATAAGTACTTATGAAGACAAAATCCAAAAATAAATGTTTGTCCTAGGTGAAATTCGACCATACGATCGGCGGCTTGAAAGTCAGGGTTACTTACCAAAAACTCAACCATTCTGTCAAATGGTAAAGAATTTCATGAATCTTATAGCAAGAATTACCATGATTAGGTCAAGAGAAATAACGTGACCGAGACGGCATATGCGAAAAATATGTGTAAAACCAATTTACACTTCATTCCTTACTAGCATCCACTCCGCGGTTCCACCCACTTAGTCCCGTAAGAAAACACGGACAAAATATTCCCTGTGTCACTCCCTGATAATTTAGCTTTCCATTGGTGAAAGAACTTTTCAAAACGGTATATAGTGGTTTAGGCATGAAGAGTAACAAACTTAAATTCGCATTAATACTGAAGTTAAGGTTCCCGTAGAAATAAGAGGATAAAATATAGCAAATATCACTCTCTGATAACGTAGCTTTCCTTTGTTGAAAGAATTTTTAATATCGATTTTGTAGTTTAGGCGTAGAAGGGTAATAAACAAACTCACATTCGCATTTATGATATAAGTTAAGATTTTATAGTACCTATTTGATTTGGAATCAAATCTCTAGTTATGCATAAACGAAAATTTCATATCGCAAATGTATTTTAAATTAAATATTTATTAAACTCGAATTATATAAATGAGAACTTAAATCGTGAATACTCTAACCAAGAGCTTACAAAAAGGTTAACTGCCTTATGAACGCCAAAAAAAAAAACAAAAAGAGACGGCAGTATAAAAATAAAACCTGCCAAACAAAAACGCCGTGAATAAGCAATGTTTACAATTGAACGACGAACCTGACGCAAATTGTTATTGCAATTTACAAGTAGGTATATTACACTATATTTCTAAGTTATTCTTGTATGTTGACCTTACATCTGTGTGCGTGATAATGATAAACACGTATGTGTGTGTTATATACCTATACATATTAACCTAAATTAGACCGGTTTGTTTATACGCATCCAAAACACGAAATTATTATCCAATAGCAAAGATTTAATTATAGATCATGCAACAAAACTCGATTAAATCGTTAAATTTATCCATTGTTGTAAGATATGAATTGTTTAGCCTTGAAATTTATCGAAGTGCCTACCTACAGCTAAGTACGTACGTGTACTGATGCGAAGTATGGCCAACATTCAGCGCGCGCTACTGCGTCTTAATTTTACAAGTGGGGCCGCCATTTTGTTTTCCTCTATCATTACTATGCAACTTGCGTTTGGGATTATTTTCAATGTTTACTCTAACTTGAATCACTGGGTATACGACTACAGTAAGACCAATATATGTGGAACAACGTGACGATTGTAATTAGAGTTAAGAAATTTTCATTACGTAACATGTGACATTCAAAAATGTCCGTATTGCAACTATCGCGTATTCATACCATATTTAGCATACATACGTACAACAAAATGGGTTATGGACTCATATATTGTGAGTTATGGATGTATTGTGGATGTCTAGATCATGATTGCAAGCGTACCTTTATATTATAACCTAGTTATGTAGTGGGGTAGTGTCGGCGCAATATGGTTGAGATACGTACATTGAGCGTGTAGTGAGCCGGAGCCGAGTGCGGAGCGCACGCCCCGAGGTTCCAGGGTATCTTTCGGCCCGACCCACAACCAGATACATCACAAATTCGGACATTATTAACGCAAATTCCACGGTATCGATCACGCACAGACGCCATTTTGAACCGACACTGAGCGTAGACGGTCGCGCGACGTTGCCACGTCGCCGCCGTTTCCAATCCGCACATCTATTTCTGGCTCCCGCCCCTCGCCCCGCGCCCCAGCGCCCCGCCCCTCGCCCGCCGTGACGCCGGAGGTCGGCAAACACCGCTCGACAAAACATTCACCATTTGAATTCTACATAATAACCACTTCGCGGTATCATTCTGATATCATAAACTTATAGGTACGATATTGTCATAGTGTAGGCTGTAGGGGGAGAAATATAGGGAGAGATTCATAGTTAGCTCTGAGACGCAACAGCGTTCGTAATGATAAGATAATAGCTACATATAGGCACGCTATAGATGTACGTAAATTGTAATAATATATCGGGCGAGCGCCGGAGCGCCCGGCTTTCACCGAGGAGCGGGGCGAGCGAGGCGAGGCGCGGCCGCGCAGGCCCGCGTCGACATGTGCCATTGGCCACCGCAGAGATCGATAGACAAACACTGACGAGGACACCGACCTACATACGACTGCATACCTTGCGGTGACGAGAATAAAGGCGGTATTTCTTCGGCAACGACTATAAACAAACTACCGCACGACTACACAGACATCCTCCACGTAGATACGCACGAACACAGGCGTTGTGAAAACGACGCGAACGGCCCGCGGAGCGCGGCCCGACCTACCGATGTATATCATCATTGCACTAAGGCACTTTTCTAGAGTCGAAATTCCTTTGCTTCGACGCGCCCAGCGCTCCCTACCGAAGGACAAAGGGACGATTTCACACGGAAAACAAAGGGAAATGCCGGTCGACGGATAATAACACATATTATTAAGATATTTGACTTTTTTTTATCAACGTATTTGCTAGCACTGCGTTGCCAAGTCGCCTGCTCGGTGAGAGCGCGCGATCTATTATGAAATTACAATTTTCTACTGCACATGACTAGTCTGATAAGAGTATACATATACGATATGTTCAACGTTTCGTATGTGAAATTAAGTTTGGGCATATTGTTAAACGAAAATGAAACGTATGGGGACATTACATATGCAGACATAATAGATATAGCCAATATGGTGCTACTAAACTAATTGGAAAAATCTAATTATTACATTACCTACGTATTAGCGATTGAATTCTGCTAATTTGCAGATAATAAGCTTGGGAGTATAAAAAGACGCAGCCTGACAACTAGTCACTCACCTGTATTTTTACTTGAAATGTTCGTTTTTCTTCACAAAAATCACTGGAACGTCACTCCTCGACGAATCAACGATGATATTTTAAGGTATTTTGAAGATTTTAAACAATTTGATATACATAAAAAAATTATACATTCCGTTGAGTAGACGTCCTGCGCGCAAAGAGAACGATTGCGAACTGTTGGTTTGGTTGGTATGTATAGTTTGGTTTGGTCTGGTAGGTTGGTAGGTGGGGGGCGGCGGGCGGAAAACAGGAGAACGGGTGATCGAGCCGCTCAGAAAGGGTGATCTTTTATAACAATAAACGGGCACAGCTGGGATCCAATTAATTCCATAGATATCTTATAATTATTACTTTAATTTATCAATAACTTTTGTATTGATCAAAATGTATCAATGTTATAAAATATGTCACAAGTTTTTTTATTGACACAGTTGTCGTTCCTGTTGTGGGTTCATTCCACTCAGCAAATAAAAAATACATTTGATTGATTGTGTTGTCAGTCTATAAAATTTATCATCGACGAGTTTAGAATATCTTTTTATAAACTATTGATTTATATTTACTGTACATGTCATATCATGATAATATAATAATGTATAAATTATAGATATCATACAATTTTGTATTTCTATAAAATTCATAATGTCATATAGGTAGACAATAAAAAAAATCGACTTTCAGAATTGTTCAGAATCGAATTGGCTATGTTTATTGAAATCGACCAATACAATCTCGTTTTGATGAAAAATATTTGATTACATTGTTTCAACCAATCAGAAACGCGATCGTGTTTTTGTCAAAATAAGATAAACTTTTCATACACGTAGGACTAGTTCATGGCATTTTAATTACAAATTTCGCTAAAATTACATGATCATTGAAGTGTTTTACGCTAATTATTAATTGAAGATGCATTTAAGCATTTTCTTAGTTACTCTAGCAGTGATTTTAAACTTAGCATCAGCAAGAATTGACCCGCAAAACTTGAAATGTCTTGGTGTGTATTTATATTATTTTTTATGTGATTTTGGATTATTTTATATTAATTATCTTTATATAATGATTGCAGTGTGCCGGACGACCTTCTTGGAGCTTAACGCTGTGATAAAAAATGTAGATAAGTGGAAAAGAGTAGATGTAAGTTGGGGTATTATATCTTATTTTACAACTTAATCCAACTACTAGTTATAGTTATAATTGAATAAGTAGTTTTATGAGTAAAAAGCAAATGCATGTTAAGGACCAACCGCATGTTAAGGATTTTTTACAGAACTTATTAAATCAGAAGATTGGACACCTTACACTTTAGTTATTTTATAGATGCATAAAGTTCTTATTTGACTCTGAAAAAAAAAATCATGAATACTTGTTACCCAGGTATTTCACATCCTTTGGGACAATTTGTGTTCTTAATCACTAGCTAGTCTATCAGTTAGCAAATAATCATGACTTAATATGTTGTAGTTCTTTGTTCTCACTCAGTAATTTATCAATTGCAGGTCGGAAACTTCAGGATGGACGCCAGCGGCAACACAATGCAACAGAAGGTGCCTGCTCATCGCTCCGCTGTATACATCTCCGAAGTAATTGATGAGATTTGTAAGTTATCCCTTAAGTTTCTAGAACAGTGCATTTTATTAAGTGAAGGTCTTGGTAGTAGTTAAGTAGTATTGTCTGGAATTATACCTTAAGCTATTTTATTTGTTTTTCTTTTCTAATTTGATTGTGTTTAAACTTTGATTTTTGTTTTTTGTGTTTTATATTATTATTTCTGTTAAATTAATCTTTTACTTCAAATACACGTTCTGTAATTTGTGCATGCTGTGTGAACGTGTTTAGGGTTATAGTCTAGTTTAAAATATAAATGTATGTACTAGTCTTAAGCTTTGCCAATTAACTGTAACCTGTTTCGTTTACCTTATGAATAAATAAATAAATAAATAAATGAAATCTAACTTATGTGGCGATCACATTAGATCTTAAGATTATTAGATAGGTAACTTGATGATCTGTCATTTGATTGATTCTGAAAACTTCGGGACGGCATCTAGTAATTTAATATTATAAAGAGGAAAGATTTCTATTTTTGTATGAAAATTGGTTTGGGCAAATAGTTCTAAGTTGTATCTAAGAGATTGGTCTGAAAAATTTATATTTATTTATCCCCATATTCCTACGGGAACGGCAAACTACCCAGAGGAAACCTCGCAACAGAACCTAGTAATATTATATGCATTAGATAATCAGAATTTGTTGAATTCCAGGCAAGAAAATGGATGACTACGTAAGAGTATACTACAAGTCTACGGGCAAGTTGGCCATCATGGAGCTGATAATGAAGGATGGCTCCATGAACCCGGAGTTCAGCAAAACTAAGTTTGTCACTGATGATGATTTGAACAAAAGTCTTGAATATTATGTGAGTAAAATTGATATATATGCCTATGCCAATCATGCAACAAGCATAATATATGCAATTCATTAATGTAATAGAAGGGCTTATGTTAGATGCTCTCTTAAATGTGTTTGCTTGTGGCGGCGTCGTGTAACGGAAGAGTAATTGTTAATGTCCGATATAAAATTCCCCAAATAATCAAACCAGTGAGTCCCTCACCCCCAGCAACGCCTTGAGCCGAGGCACGGTCCCGCAGGGGACACCCTCAGCGCAGTTGCTTAAATATACTACGGTTGAGAGCCCTCAGCGCTCACCGATTGCCCTTGATTGATTTATTTGAAAAAAAAAAGAGTAATTGCTGTGTTTATTGCCGGCTCTTCTCAGCAAGTCCAACCTTCCGAACCGAGCGTTAGTCTGACCATTCATGGTGCTTCTGAAGGCCTATTTGAATACCATTTCCAACCATACATGATTGTTTACATTATTAGTACAAGATTAACTTTAAATTAATTTTCGAAAAGTAATAACAGGTTGTATGTTTGTCTTTGGATTGTTAACATATTTTTTTCTGTATTTTCCAGTGTGAACGTATGTTCGAGGAGAACGAAGAAGAGATCACAGACTTGTACAAGAACAGGCCTGAGGACGATGTCATGCCAGATGCGGAGCAAGAGGTAAGGTTTATATATCTATCAATTGCTGTTCGTTAGTCTCACAAAAACTCAAGAACAAATTTTGGTCTTGAATTATTTATGAAAGTACAGGAAAGGTTTAAAAGATAAGTTAATATGAAAAAATGCTTGGAATATAGTAAAAACAACAATTTCGCTTTTCCTAAGACACCTCTCCTAACTGTCAAACATTTGATGTCCGTCTAACGTTAAGAAATCAAATAAATTTAAAAGTTGTTCAGAATTCATATTAAAGTGTCAAGTTTTACATTACCGACTTTATTTTGTAAACTTGATAACCATTGTGACATAAACATTTTTCAAGCAACATTGAATGTAATCAAAAAAATAAATAAAAGATAATTCATATCGAGCATTTTCCTTTGATTACAAATACTTTTTGTTCCAGTTTGGTTTTGACCACATTTTTTTACTAAAGTTGAAACATAATGCAATTATCCTTAGCATTACTCAGGCTCTAGACTACCTGTGTACTAAATTTAATTTAAATCGGTTCGGTAGTTTTAGCGTGAAAGCGTCACAGACAGAGTTACTTTCGCATTTGTTATATTATTATTATAGATACATTAAGCTATATTTCATATTTTTCAGATATGCTTCAAACACACCAAGTTCTGCGAAGAGTGGATGATACCCAATGATGAAGACACGACGTGGACACCAGAAATGGAGGCTGAATATACTAAGGTATTCATCATCATCAGCTCACATATGTTACAGCACAAGCTCTGCTTAGTTTGGAATCAGATTGGCCGTGTGTGAAAAATGTCCCAGGATATTTAGAAAGAAAGAAAATATATTTACTTGTGGCAAAAAGATATACAGTAGTGATGTGCCGAGTACGGTTTGACTCGAGTCAGACTCGATTCCTGCTTTGGACTCGCCTACTCGAATACCAATTTATTTTGATTCGAGTACGCCAGACTCGATTCCGGTACTCGAGTCACTCGTCTCGTACTTGCTAACTCGATTCTATTTATGCGAGTTCAATTGACTCGAGTCTAGTATACGAGTTTTGTTGAGTTGAGTTTTTATAATTAGATTCGAGTCTAGCCGGAATTTAAATACTGACTCGACAGCTGGACTCGAGTCAGTATTCGAATACCAAACATAGAATTCGAGTAGAGGGAATCGAGTCATGATTCGAATACCGTATAAACTGACTCGAGTCGACTCGATCCACCAAAACAGCGACTCGGCACATCACTAATATACAGTACATGGAAGGTTTGGGATGCTGATTGTTGATCAGCGCTGGTCTTCCGTTGGGACCGGTTCATGACGTCACAATAAAGTAAAATGAGACTGATATTGCTTTTATTGTTTCCCTTATTTTAGTAATTTGAGGCATGGAATTTACAAATGGGCTAAGTGCCAAAAAAGCAAAACTTAAATTTTACCTTTTTGATTTAAAGGCTAATTAATGCATTTTTATTCAATTTCTCAATAATTGTATTTTGCCTGAAAATGCCTGAAATTACTGAAATAAGGGAAACAATAAAGTAAATATCGAAATGAAAATAAAGAGACAGCATTCAAATTTCAACAAAAGGAAAATATTAAATATTTGTTTATTACAGATTTGATAGTAAATATTATCAAAACAATTAAAATTGTAAAATATAAAAAGAAAAGAGAACAAAGAAAATTAAATATAAAAATATGTTTCTGTTAACGTTATTTGGCCTCTAAAACAAACGTTACAACACAATGACTCTCAAGCCGCGGGTCGTGGGCCCAGGACAAACATTTGTATGCATGAATATGTCTGTTTGTTTTGTGTCTGGATGTAAATATCTATATAAGTATGTATTTAAAACGTAGTATATCTGGTTACCATAACAAAAGCACTGCTTAGTTTGGAATCAGATTGACCGATTGTGAAAAATGTCCCAGGATATTTATCTTATATATAAATTCTGTGTCACAATGTTAGTTACCAATTACCATACTCCTCCGAAACGGCTTGACCGATTTTTATGAAATTTTATATACATATTCAGCAGGTCTGAGAATCGGGTACTATCTATTTTTCATACCCCTAAGTGATCACGGGAACGGGAACTACGCGGGGGAAACCGCGGGGCGGCAGCTCGAAAAACATAACACTCTTTCTTTCGCAGTCAGTATAATATGAAAAATTCTCTCATTTTCAGATTCACGGAGCCGACCCCTACGGTTTCGGTGGCATGGCCCCCCCCATGGAGATGCCCGAGGACTTCGGAGAAGTACCTGATGCTGATGACTTCGACATGCCAGAAAATACAAAAGAAGAATTGTAAATTAAGTATTTCATAAATTGATAAGCAATAATGTGTTGACCCCTATAAACTGAACCAATACTGATACCACTTAAAAACTAAAAATTCCCCAATAAACTAAACTTAAAAAAACCCGATAAACACTTTAAAGCTGAAAAAAAACCCTCTTATACTTGGTTCTAAAAAAATGGCATTAAAAGATAATAATGTCTATGTGATTTATGTCTTTGTATGATATAAATCCATTTTGTATATACTTGGTGTTGCAAGCGTTCATAGTCTACGGTAACCGCTTCCCATGAGGTGGGACCGTATGCCTGTTTGCCACCTTAGTGGTATAAAAAATAACTTATGTTTTAGATGACTTGAAACACTTGTAGAATGGTAAATATGTGATGCATTATTAAAATATCTATATTAAAACCTTTGTTTTAGATTTTTGTGGGTTAACACATTATTGCTTATCAGCATCCAAGTAAGTGAGAATTGTATTTATATTCTGCGTCAACTATGAAATATAAAATTGTTAATTCTCATGTGCCTATATATACATAGATAGATAAAAATACAACTTAAAATACAAAGGGTGTTCTTACAGCTAAAATACTATTTCCAAACATATAATATTTAAGATAATTAAATTAACATTTTCCCCGCATTCCCCGGGGAATTCCTAAAACATTCCAATTTATTCTATCATTTAAACTGTAACTAACATTTTTGGACCAAAAAATTGCTAAAAAAGGTCCATCCTTTCTCAAATTTCCATCCATTTTTATTTATATTAATATTATTGAGTGAGAATATTAGTCTACTTATATAATACTAGCGGACCCGGCAGACTTTGTTCTGCCTACCAGCGCCACCTACCGGGTCCAAATTGATGTATTATACATAAAACCTTCCCCATGAAATACTCCGTAATTTGGTGAAAACCGCATGAAAATCTGTTCAGTAGTTTTGTGTTCATCGCGTTCAGACAGACAGACAGAGGCGGCGGGGACTTTGTTTTATATTTATGTAGATTGTATTAATATCCTTCAATAGAAGGTAAGCAAGTTCGACGACTGTGCCAAGCAAATGTATATCATTTCACTCATTATCGGTTGGTTAGTAAAACTGTGACATACAGACAGACAGGGTATATATGTTATGTCACATTAAAATAGTTGTGATATGTCAGTATTCAAAATTTTTGGCTAAAGTACTTATATGAAATATACAGCAATTGTAAAATTTGGTCGAGATTAATAACATAAATTAAATAATAATTTTGTCTTTAAACTAACTCCAAAAAATTCTAGTAAACTTACTGTTTTTTTTTTGACTTTTTAATTTAATAAAATAACAGAAAAATAATATTGATTTTGCCTAGTTTATGGTTAATGTGAGATTTCTATACAAGATAGCATTTACTGAGTTTCTGAGTGAATAAAAAAAATTATTAAATTCTATTCTTTAATGTAATTTTCTATGAAATGAGATTTCAAAGCTATAACATGACTTAGGAATGATATAAGAGTTTCAAAATGGTTGCAAATATCATTTTATCATATTAATATGTCACAAAAAATATAAAAATTGATTATTTATTTATTTAAATATGGTTTAGTATCGATTAATAGACTTGAAAATAGATTTTTAATTTGGCTATAAGGCGGGGCGTGGATTAAATTACCGTTTTATATTTATACTTTTTTTTTTATCCGAATTTTAATTTAAGGATATACCTATCAAAAATATATATAAATATCATAAATAATGTCCTAAATGGATAAATTGAACTCTTTTTTTACATTATTTATTATATTTGTTTTAAAAGTAGCGAAATGTAATGAAATGACAATTTATGTGCCTTATATATAGAAAAATGTCAGAAAAATGGGATTAAAATCGCTAATAAACTCACATAACTTTGCATTTAATTTCCCAGAGTGAGAGGTATATATTTTATCGATTTTCTATCTCATTTTTCATTGACCTATTTTAGTATTAAGTTGGTTTATGTGTGCTTATAAAGTTGTGATGTAAATTCTGGGTATTAAAATTGTTTGTTGGAATGATTTTGTTTTAATAATCCCATCATCATCATATCAGCAATAAGACGACCACTTCTGAATATAGGACTGGAAGATAGAGCATCCATCAATAAATACCAATATTAGAAACCAGAACAATAATTGGATGCTGATAAGGAATGTGTTAACCCTCATAAACTTGGTTTTAAGAAAATGACGTCTAAAGATGTGTTTTACGACTTTTTGTATGATATGAATCCATTTTTTATGTACTTTTATGTTTTAGATGACTTGAAACACATTTGTAGAATGTTAATTAAATACGTGATGCTTTATAAAAATATATCAAAATCTTTGTTTTCGACTGACTTTTTGTGGGTTGACACATTATTGTTCATCAGAATCCAATTTAGGATTTAGTTAAATTATGGACATTTATGAGGTCAAAAAAATATAAATTTGGTAATAGCTGACAGAGGGGAAAAGGTCTGTTTTTAAAACAATTACCTATATTATAATTTACCGAAAGTATCTTTAGAAGTAGATATCACAATTTTTTACGTTTGTTTCCACTCTGTAAAACTAGATGGCGCTGTACAATCCTAATGTTATGCAAGTTTTCTTTATTACACGTAATAAATAAATAAATAACAGTAATTACATAAAAACATTATCAGGGAGTAACATAGGTTATATTTTAGGCTAAAATTACAATCAAAACGCAAACATATAAAGAAATATATTTTTATTCTTACAAATCTTATAATATCACATTAGGCAAGAATTTATTTTAATAATAATTCGTACACGTAATACAAAATACTTATTATATATTTAATTAATTCATATAACAATACTTGATTAGTCTTGATATTTATATAAATTATATCTAGAATAAGTCTTCACGGACTCTTAAAATCTAGATAAATTCAAGGCTAGAGTGATAAGGTTTCTTCTGGGAAAGCATGCTCCATCTTAGATTTCTTCAACATATTTTTGATGATACTTATTGTCAGCAGAAGTATGAAATAAATAAAATTAAAAGTCCCGCGGAAAATTAGAAATTTTAAATAAACTTTACGACCATATAAACTTATGTAATGTTACTTAATGGCATTTGACATAAGTGCCAGATTCTGTTTTATATTGAAGGGATGAGCAAGTATTTTAAGTAGTTTTTTTATGGACTAAACGATTATGTTATAAAAATTGTTTGATATGAATAGTAATAATTAGTCCCATTTTACTGCATTTAAATATAATCATCAGCTCATATACGTCACCACCGAGGAGCTCGAGCCTCCCCTAACACCGAAGGGGTGTAGGCCATAGTCCACCACGCGGGCCTAGTGCGTAGGAAGGAACATGCCTTTAATAGTGACATCTCGGGCATGCAGGTTTCCTCACGATGTTTTCCTTCACCGAAAGCCAGTGGTGTGAATCCGTACGTAAGTTTTTAAACTCAGAGGTACGGGCCAGGGGTATGAACCTAGATTCTAGCTTGTATAATTATTTTTATACAAAAGAAATATTACCCTAATTGATTTCAGAATAAAAAATACGCTAAGTTACATATCTAAAGTCAATCAATGCTTATATAAAAATATTGTTTAACATTTGTTATTGATAAATTCTTTATATATATAAAACTTAACATTACATTACGTATTAATTAATACAAACAGAATCGACCTATCCGTAGAACAATATTCCATCTGCCAAATCCCTACTTTAGAGAAGAGTGATTTGAAGTTTGATTTGCACATATTTTACCATTTTTACCCTCTCTTTTTCTTAATCGGTTTAGAGAATTGATACTTTTACCAACGTATTAAAACATTACTATCCGTTTATTAAATATAGGGACCTAACTGTAGACCATCGAGCATGTAACCAATAGAGTAGCAATAGTGAGCCATTTGTTTAGCAACGCATCAATGACTTTTCACGTATAACTAACAAGCCACACTCGAACTAAAACAGTACCCGACCAATAAGAGACCTGTGTGTACGTCTAGTGCAACACTTGACCTTGAGTCGGCCAATCAGAACACAGGGGCCGGCGCAGCGTTTTGGCGTATTTTGTTTTCTAACAAAACTGTTAACAGTTCTACTCTATTGGTTACATGCTCGATGTTGTAGACATAAACATACAATAAAAATGGTTTGGGTTCAAAGTCACATGGAACTTTGTTCTACGGATAGGTCGGGATATTGTCAAAAATCCTATACTAGTTTAATATAAATGTGACTTTTTGAGTCACAGATCAGGTAAGTTAGGAGGTCTTTTTATGTTTGTTTGTGTTAGACCCCATATACAGTGGCTGTCTAAAAATGTTAATTAGGTTTCAAATTACCTACATTATTTGTTACACTATGTGCAGTGAAGCCCAAAATACTATTTCAAAGTAAGTCAAACATCATTCCCTTATTTAAAATTTGACATATGGATGCTGATAAGCAATAATGTGTTAACCCTCATAAACTTGGTTTTGAGAAAATGGCGTTTTAAGATAATATTGTCTATGTGATTGACGACTTTTAAATATCCCGGGACATTTTTCACACACGGCCAATCTGATTCCAAAGTAAGCTTCAAAGTGAGCTTGTGTTATGGCTGTCCAAACTTTTGTATGATATAAATCCATTTAGTATGTACCTTTATGTTTTTGATGACTTGAAACACTTGTAGAATATTAAAAAAGCGATGCATCAAAAAAATATATCAAAACTTTTATTTTCGACTTTATGGGTCGACACATTATTACTTATCAGTATTTATATATACATACAAACATATTAACAGCACATATTCTTCTGCATTTCCCCGTGGGCTATGCTGTCTATACTCCAGGCGGGAAGTTCCACTTTCCCCACATGTGTGGCATCCTCTTCTGTAGGATTACCTGCAAAGTATAATAATAATAATAATAAATATCCTGGGACATTTTTCTGATTCCAAATTAAGCTTCTAAGAGAGCTTGTGTTATGGTAACCAGATAGCTGATATACTACATACTACTTTAAAAACATACATATATAGATAATTACATCAAGACAAAGAACAGAACAGACATATTCATGCATACAAATGTTTGTCCTGGGTGGGATTCGAACCCACGCCCCGCGGCTTTAAAGTCAGGGTCACAAACCAAAAAGCCAACCGGGCTGTCAAGCATAATCAATAGTTATTTAGTTAGGATATTGTCATAACTATCGGTAGACTTTCCAACACACAAATAATGTCAATTATATTAAAAATGTTATAAAATATAGGGATAAAATATAGCCTATGTCACTCCCTGATAATGTAGCTTAACATTGGTGAATATATTTTTTAAAACGGTCCAGTATTTATAGAAAGCTAACAAACTCAATTTTGCATCTATTTTTATAATAAACTAGCTGCCTCCCCGCGGTTTTACCCGCGTAGTTCCCGTTCCCGTGGGAATACAGGGATAAAATATAGCCTATGTTACTCGGGGATAATGTAGCTTTCCAAAGGTGAAAGAATTTTTGAAATCGGTCCAGTAGTTTCGGAGCCTATTCATTACAAACAAACAAACAAATCTTTCCTCTTTATAATATTAAGTATAGAAAAACAATGCCTGCTTTTTTAAAACATGTTACATGTATATATATTAGTTGTATGTTTTAAAAAACAAACATGTTACATATTTTTTACACCTCAAGAACTAATGGACAAGTTTTCAAGTTTTTTTTTGTTGGATTTGTCTGCTCCACGAATATATTACTATTAAAATCAAAGAAATAGTGATAAAAAAAAAATACGAAAACAATTTTTTTTTCCAAAATGTTCCTGGGTTTCGTACATTCTACTACTACTCTCAAACATTTCACATTGATTTATCTTTAGTACCACAAAGTCTGCAGATTCAGCTAGTATATATAAAACTACCGGAGCCGGTAGACTTCGTTCTGCCCACCAGCGCCACCTACCGGGTCCAAATTGATGTATTATACATAAAAACCTTCTCCATGAAATACTCCGTAATTTGGCAACCACATGAAAATCTGTTCGGTAGTTTTTGTGTTCATCGCTTTCAGATAGACAGAGGGGGCGGGGACTTTGTTTTATATATGTATAGAAGATAAGTTAAAATTAGGATAGGGTACTAATTAGTTCCTACCTGTGGGTACTCTGTCGGACTCCCCATCAGCCGAGTCATAGGATCTTAAAGAAGACACCAGGTTTGAGCTGGACAGCTTCAGCAACGATGAAGCGGTGTTCAGAAACACTTGGTCTATACCCTGAAAGTTAATTTATTTATTTAATAATATCCTGGGACATTTTTCACACACGGCCAATCTGATTCCAAAGTTTCAAATGAAGCTTGTGTTATGGTAATGAGGCTGATATACTACATATAATACCTACTTTTAAATACATACATATTATAGATATTTACATCCAGACACAAGACAAACAGACATATTCGTTCATGCATACAAATGTTTGTCCTGGGTGGGATTCGAACCCACGACCCGCGGCTTGAAAGTCAGAGTCACTAACCACAAAGCCAACCGCGCTGTCTGTAGTATATAAAGAATTAAGAGTTATAAATAAATTCATTACATAATAAATCTATTTTAAATTTAACGATTTTATTTTAGTTTCTTATGCATATTTTTTTCTAGCTGCTATTTAATATTCCATTTATTTATAAACTACTTACCTATATTTTTTTTTTATTAATAGAGCTAGTTTGAGTTTTAAAATTGTATAATTATTTTTGTGATAAATATTTACTAAATTTAGAAATCTTTCTATTTGGTGATCTATCTATATTC
The DNA here is from genome assembly GCA_905147785.2 of Thyatira batis. NCBI lineage: Eukaryota > Metazoa > Arthropoda > Insecta > Lepidoptera > Drepanidae > Thyatira > Thyatira batis. Next base: position 892,401 of record LR990512.1, on the reverse strand, counting down.
AATGGCAATTTAAGCATCTGTCTACCATTCCATGTATCTCTCTACCAATCTAGCTATATGTCTACCAGTCTATTTATACGTTTGCTAAACTATCTATCTGTCTACCACTCTAGCTATATGTCTACCAATCTATCTATATGTCTACCAATCTATCTATATGTCTACCAATCTATCTATGTCTACTACCGTCTTTAAATCTGTCTACGACTGTCTATCAATCTATCTATCTGTCTACCATCGCCTTTCAATCTGTCTACCACTGTCTATCAATCCAGCTATCTTTCTATCAATCTCCCTCCCCTCCCCCTACCTGGTCGTGCAGCGCGGAGGTCTCGCAGTAGCCGGCGCCGATGGCGGCCGCGTAGTGCGCCGCCTCGGCCAGCGGGACCGCGCGCGCCTCCGCAAGGTCACACTTGTTCCCCACCACGGAGAGCACCATAGGCTCCGACACGTTGCTATCACAACGTATATACACAAATAAATATATTTTTAAATCACTAGCCAGTCCAGATAGGATAAATGGAGCAAACAGGTGACAATCTGGTACCCAAGATAATAAATAAATAAATATCCTGGGACATTTTTCACACACGGCCAATCTGATTCCAAATTAAGCATCAAAGTGAGCTTGTGTTATGGTAACCAGATAGCTGATATACTACATATACTACTTTTTAAATACATACTTATATAGATATTTACATCCAGACACAGGACAAACAGACATATTCATGCATACAAATGTTTGTCCTGGGTGGGAATCGAACCCACGACCCGCGGCTTGAAAGTCAGGGTCACTAACCACAAAGCCAACCGGGCTGTCAATAAATAGGAGAGGATAATAAATAGGAGTCGAGGTCGAAAAAGGGAAGATGGGAGGATGACCTGAAAATGACTTTAGATCCGCTCTGGACGAGAGTGGCGGCAGACGGAAAGCAGTGGTAAGAGTTGGAGACTGGTTTTCGGTGAAGGAAAACATCGTGAGGAAACTCCCATGCCCGAGACGTCACTATTAGTACTGGAGGTAGCGTTGCAAATGAATGAACGATAGTATGCCGGCTGATATTGTGATCGATGGTTGATCATATATGACCAATAAGAAAACCGACAGTCAGCTGCTCAAGTAGCGGTGGATGTGGGTGTGAGTAGTTCCGAAAGTGGTAAAAAAAAAAAAAAAAAAACATAGTACGCCGGCTGAAACTTTTATCATATATAATTTACGTTATACTGAGCTTAAAAAGAATTGTCAGCTGCATGGTGGAGGGGGGATTCTGCGTCAGTCACTCGTACAAACTTGTAAAAAAAACACGTTCAATAAAGTCATAGTACGCCAGATGAAATTTAACACAGTGATTGTTAATATTATCAAAAGTACAAAAACATTAATCAGCTGCGTGAGTAGCGGTGGAAAGACCGTCAGCTGATGAAGTGAAAATTTAAAATATTGAGTTTTGCTACTACGCTGTCTCCTCACAAACACATATTTCAAGAGAGTTTGTAGAGCTGCTTCAGCCCATAACACGATTTTCGGGCTACCTAAGCCTATCCCCCTAAAATTTAAACGAACATATATGCGTCTTGAATTCAAAATTGTCAAAAATAATGCCCGGAAAAGCAATTAAACGGGGTGAGTATCTTACTTTCGATAAGTAATATTTTAAGCTACTTACAAATAATATAATTGTTTGAACCATCACTCAAAATGTTTATATAATAATAATAAGTAAATAATAAAATGTTTTATTTGCAAGAACATGATATGACATGATATGATCCGCACACATACACGTGCAAACTTTTGTGAAAAAGAATAACAGATACATGGAGTATAATTGTGTAATATTTATTACCAGAAGTTAAAAGATGGTGAATGCTTCCTTCGTGTCTTTTCGTTGGAATTACATTATTATTATTCATTTATTTTAGCTTTCCTAGTAATCCGTTTACGTGTGCCGAATGGATTTTGATTATCGCCAGAGAAAGAAAAGTGGAGTCTTATACGCGAGCTAAGAATTCTGTTATAAAAAAAATTAATTTCTGGAGAAGATGGGCATAATCACTAAATTACAACACTAGGATTTATTAATTGTATTTATATTCTGAAGATTGTAAACATGAATATAAAAATGTGGAGCTAAGTAATATTTTTATTTGTGCCATTTAATTGTGAAACCTTGGCCACCCACCGAAGTACCATATTTGAAAAACAAAAAGCGTACAACAAGTGTAAAACTCTGATTAAGTAAATAAATATTATTAGTGTTTTGTTCTCTCATACAATATTATACGCGAAAACAAAACACTAATAAAATAATAAATATTAGATATACTAACAAACATAGATGCCCAAGACATAATATCATGATAAATAATTTCAACGATCTTATACCTACTTTCATTTTATAAATTATTTTATCGTGCAACGCGACTCTATACCTCCTGTAGTAAACTTCTAAGAAGTAAATAGAATCAAAACAAAACAAAGTAAGGTAAAAGCCCCAATGATGGCCAGTTTAAGAAAAAAAACTGGTTTTTGTGAAATATTACCAAAATTGTGAAAGCTTCAGCACTGAATATAGTGAAAATGTAAAGTCCGGTCCTTATTTAATATTTATAATGTGTTACGCGTGAGATACGGCAAAGCAGGATTCAATTAATTTAACAAATAAAAGTTGTAGTTTTTGCCCCAGTCTTGTATTAATGGACACCCCAGTCTTGGACATGACCCAGTAATGGCCACCCCAGTCTTAATTTTTTTATTTTAATTTTTTTTATTTAATTTAATAAATATTAATAATAATTTTTATATTTATCGAGTTATTTTTTATTATTTGTTTTAATTTTTTATATTATTACTTTTTGTCTATATTCTTTTTTTTATTAGTTCTTTATATTACTTTTTTTAATTTTTTTTTTAATTCTTCTTAAATAATATTATTCCATATAAATTAAAAAAATAATTTTATTTTTAAAGAACATCAGGTAAAAATTTAATAAAAAAAACAATTAGTATAAAAAAATAAACTTCATAACAATTTCATTTGAAGTTTACAAAATTTGTAAAAAAAAACTGTAAAATTGCGCTTTCCAGTTTGGACCCCATAATACATAAAACAAATAATAAGTTTCGACATTTGTCCACTAATGGAATTATTCAATTTCAGCGTGCCAGTTATGGACACGTCTTTAGATACTAAAAAACATAACTGAAACTTTCTACTCACCGCACTAACGATTTCCTTAATAAAAGCCGTCGTTGTCAATTCCAAATTACTTTACACTTTGTATTCGCGCAAATTTGTACATGTAACAGACTGAATTGACTAAAACGTTAAACTTAGATAGTTCGATGTCTAAAGTCTATGTCACAGTGATTCCAATGTAAAAACATTGGCTCATGTCCGCATTCTAGATTTTTCTTTTATTTTTTATCCATTACTGGTACATTGTCCAAGACTGGGGCACTTACGATAGTTGGAAAAGCAATGATAGGAGAATAGTGATTTATTTTTTGCACGTTAAGGTTGATTTTACACTTAATGTTATTGTTATTATTGTTGTTATTTAAAATTTGTCTTTTATTTCTTAAATAACGGGAATAATATTTTGACCATTTGTAGCTTTATTACAAAGTACAATGGTTGTAATTTGGTGGAACTTAAAACTGTTTTTAAAATTTTGTCTTAGTTCGTTAGTAAACGAATGTAGCCCTATAAGTATACGGCAGATAACATTTATATTTTTTTATATTTCCTTTGTATTTTAATTTATGTTATTTCCATGAATGCTAATTATTATTACATTAATATTATTTGATCTCGATATTATTCTCTCACTCATTTCTTTTACGTTTGACTAAAACAAAACAAGAAAAAAAAATACTTTGGAACAATATTTATTGTATACTAAAATCTTCTCGAAATTACCATAATTATCACTGTGTCGATTGAAATTTGATAAAACTAAGTTAAATAAGTTACGGGTGCAAGAACCATCGATCAGCTGGGTGGGAACAGGGAAGTTCTGTCAGCTAGACCCTGAACAAAACTGTACATTACTCGAATAATCTGTATCTTTACTGCGTCAGCTGACGGTCTTTCCACCGCTACCCATGCAGCTGATTGTTGTTTTCGTATTTTTCATAGCTTTAACAATCATTTTGTCAAATTTCATCTGGCGTACTATAACTTTATTTTACGTGTTTCGTTTACAAGTTTATGCGACCGGCTGACGCATAATCCCCCCTCCACCATGCAGCAGACTATTTTTTTTAAGCTCAGTATGATCAAAATTATTTATAAAAAAAGTTTCAGCCAGCGTACTATGACTTAATTTTTTATTTTTTTTTACCACTTCCGGAACCAACCACATGCGCACCCACCGCGGGTGCGCCAGCTGACTCTTGGATTATATATCAGTCAATCGAAGTCTATCCTATAAGATGGCAACCGATCGGCGTAAAATCACTACCTAAAATGCAACGCTACCTCCCGGGCTATATTAAAGGCAAGTGAAGTCCGCCAATCCACACGAGGCCCGCGTGGAGGACTATGTACTGTGGCCTAAACTTCCTCGTTGTTAGGGGAGGCTCGAGCTCCGAGCGTGGAAACGTATATGAGCTGATGATGATTATTTAATCACTAGTCATGGTCATGTATAGCTCGGCTACTAATATAAAAAAAGCGAAAGTTCGTGAGGATGTATGTATGGATGTATGTTTCTTATTGTTGCACGCCAGAACGGCTGAAGGTATCTGGATGAAATTGGCAGATTAAAAATATTTTCCGTAATAGCACATACATAAGTTGCTTTTGTCCCGGCAACACGATTTATTAAATTACGGCAATTATATTTGTAAAGATTCACACGGATTTGGGCTGAAACATCCATAAATTCTCAACTTTCTCATTTATAATATTAGTAGGACGTAGGATTATTTATTATTGTGTATAAGATGTATTTTAAGTAAAAACTAAACTCCAACATACCTCTGCAACTCCTTAACCCATCCCTTGATCGCGGCGAAGCTGTTCGCGCTGGTTATGTCGAAGACTAGGAGGGCTGCGTTGGCGTTCCTGTAGTACATGGGAGCCATCGACCTGAACCGCTCCTGGCCAGCCGTGTCCCACACCTGAGGAATATATAAATCTACGTACTGATCTTCTTCTATATTGAAAAACCCTGGCTTTGTTGTTAGTGACCCTGACTTTGACCCGAGGGTTCAAATCCCACCCAGGACAAACATTTATATGCATGATAATGTCTGTTTGTTCTGTGTCTGTACAAGCAATTATTTAAAACGTAGTCTATGTAGTATATCAGCTATCTGGTTACCATAACACAAGCTCACTTTGAAGCTTACTTTGGCCGATTGCCCGTTTGTGAAAAATGTCCCAGGATAGGTGTCATCAACAAACAATACCTACAATTCCACAGGTATTTTTAATATAAAAGGGTAGGTCGTTAATATAGATTACAAATAAGAATGGACCTAGAATTGAGCCCTGTGGTACACCCATATGCACAGGAGAACCAGATGACTTAGCCCCATTTACATCAACTCTTTGGATTCTTTGCCCAAGATAAGATTTCATCAGATCAAGTGCAGTGCCTTTTACCCCGTTATACATATTTTAACTTACGCAATAGCGTCTCATGATCAACACAATATGAAATACTAATATTATACAAGCGAAAGTAACTGTCTGTCTTGCTTTCACGCTAAAACTACTGAACCGATTTAAATTAAATTCGGTACACAGAGCCTGAGAAAGGACATAGGCTACTTTTTATCCCGGGAAAATGGAAGATCTCCCGGGTACGCGATGAAATAAAAACCCCTCTTACCTGTAATTTGACCCTGGAATTATCCACGTTGATGTTGCATGTGAAGAAGGACGCACCGATTGTCGGTGATATGTGTTTGGAGAACATCTTCCCGATGTAGCGGACCACCAGACTCGTCTTGCCTACCCCTGTGGAGATAAACGGCGTGATGTTATATACTAGACTAGCTGCCTCCGCGCGGTTTAACCCACGTAGTTCCCGTTCCCGTGGGAATACAGGGATAAAATATTGCCTATGTTACTCAGTGATAATGTAGCATTCGAATGAAAAAAGAATTATTAAAATCGGTCCAGTACTTTTGAGTTTATTCGTTACATACAAAAATACAAATCTTTCCTCTTTATAATATTACTAGCTTCTGCCCGCGACTCCGTCCGCGTGGAATAGTTACTTTGAGCTAACGCTTACTTTAAACCCGCGTCTTCGTTTACGTAGAAGGATGGTCTCGCAGAGGCAACTGATGACCGCACGCCGGCCCAGCACATGAGGTGCGCGCAGTACTTGATCATTATTTTGCTGCGATGTTATTTTAAATTTGCGATATCTCCTAAGATATTCATTGAAATCGAATGCTTTAAATCGCAATTTTGTTTTAAATTAATAATATTTAATTATTAGTATAGATAGTATACTAGCTGCCGCCCCGCGGTTTCACCCGCGTAGTTCCCGGTCCCGTGATCACTTAGGGGGATGAAAAATAGATGTTGCCCGATTCTCAGACCTACCCAATATGCACACAAAATTTCATGAGAATCGGTAAAGCCGTATCGGAGGAGTTTAATCACAAACACCGCGACACGAGAATTTTATATATTAGAAGATATATAGTACTAGCTGCCTTCCCGCGGTTTTACCCGCGTAGTTCCCGTTCCCGTGGGAATACAGGGATAAAATATAGCCTATGTTACTCGGGGATAATGTAGCTTTCCAAAGGTGAAAGAATTTTTGAAATCGGTTCGGTAGTTTCGGAGCCTATTCATTACAAACAAACAAATCTTTCCTATTTATAATATTAGTATAGATAAATATAGTATCGATGACCCGCGCATCTTCGTGAGCATCACGTTCCCCGTTTTTGCAACATTATCGATTGATGATCCGCTACATCCATCCATTCAAACTCTCCCTAATAATAGATATAAAGCTATATCTAAACCAATATTATAAAGCCAAAGAGTTAGTAGTTTACTGGTTCGAATCAAAAAATTATTTATGTGTTAGATAGATAGTCCATTCATCGAGGAAGGCTATAAGCTATATATCATCACCCCACAGGCAATAAGAGCGGAGTATCAATGAAAAATGTTGACTAATCTCTAATATTTACAAGTTACAAAAGGAATGATAACATATGTATTTCAATTATTTATCGTAGCAATAAAACATATTGACAAGTTATCGATAAGATAAAGATTCTAAGGAAAGGAACAATGTATTATTATATTATCTACACTATCTACACTAATATTATAAAGAGGAAAGATTTGTATTTTTGTGTGTAACGAATAAACTCAAAAAGTACCGATTTTAATAATTCTTTTTTCATTAGAAAGCTACATTATCACTGAGTAACATAGGCTATATTTTATCCCTGTATTCTCACGGGAATGAAAACTACGCGGGTAAAACCGCGCGGAGGCAGCTAGTTTAAAGATAAAAAGCTACTGGTTTTATGCTTTCGGAACAGACAAACAGGCAGACAGTCCTAATATTAAGTGAAGATTTGTTATTGTAAATGCTTGAAAAATAATATCGCATATACGGTGCTATAACGTCACATATGCAAATGAAGTAATATTTCAGGAAAAATTCAACATTCTATTACAATAATTGTAAGAATGAACTACATTGTAATTATTACAATGTATAGTTCATCTCGTATAGTTGTCTTCTCAACAAATAAAATGATAATTATTTAAACAACAACTTTAAACTTCATTTTAAAGTAAAAACAAATGTCTTACTGATTACTAATTTAGATTAAAATAAAAATTTTATAGTTATTAATATCCTGAAACATTTTTTACAAAGCCCAACGGATTCCAGCTTGTACTGTTATACAGTTATAGCTGATATTACTACATACTGTAATGTTTATTCCGAAATATAGTAAAAACCTGCGGTTTCATCCCCGTTCCCAGGGTATCCTTAACATCCCCGAGATAAAATGTAGCCTATATCAGAATTTCTATCTAGATCCCTTCAGCCGTTGTTGTGTGACAAACATACATACATCTACAAACATTTACATTATAATTAGCCCCAGCTTCGCACGGGTCCAATGCTTATACATCACATTAGAAACCTCCAAAATTGACAGTGTTTCTCTAACATATTATGCATGTATTGGTATATAAAAACCTTCCTCTAATAAAAAAACCACATCAAAATCCGTAGCATAGTTTTAAAGATTTAAGAAGACATAGTTTTGACAGCGGAAAGTGCCTTTGTTTTATAATATGTAGTGAAGTATCAACAATATGAACAGTTAAAAATAGACATAAATAATAAAAACAAGTTCCAAACTGTGGCAAATGGCAAAATCTCAATTTAACCTAGATATTAAAAAACTAATGATTAATTTATCTGTAGGTTATTGATCTCAACTTTTTATTGAAAAAATATCATATCTATTTCCAAACTAAGTCCACTCTTTCTATGGTAAACAGATGGCTAATATATTATATACTAATGGCTCCCTGCGGATGCACCCACATTCCCGGGAGGACATAAGCTACTTTTTATCCAGGGAAAATGGAAGTGAAACTGAAGGGAGCCACGAGTATGTTATAATCCTTGTTTAAAGTTATACTAGACTTACTGAATGTTATATAAAACAACATTTGCAGTAAACAGTATGAAATGCAGTGGTGCATTGATGTGAAACGGTTGCAAGGCCTCTGTAAGGTGATATAACAATTGCTTGTAGTAATTTGCCTCGGAAAATGAGATATATCAAGGTAGCATAGTTCAGCAGTTACTGAAGACATCGCCAGAATGCCACGCTATGAAATAACCAAGAAAATAAAAGATCTGAGCTATTTACTTTAGTAACTGCTCGATATGAATTGAATTGATACTTATAATCTTCTTTATATATAAAAAAAGAAAGTCATGGTAGTAACACTATTTATAACTCAAGAACGTCTGAACCGACTTGGCTGAAAATTTGTGGGGTTTATCCCGGGAAAATCGAAGATCCTCGGGAATGCGGGTGAAACCGCAGGTGCCACCAATTATTTATATATATAAAAGAAAGTCGTGTTAGTTACACTACTTATAACTCAGGAATGACTGAATCGATTTGGCTGAAAATTGGTGGGGAGGTAGCTTAGAAACAGGAGACGGACATAGGATACTTTTTGTCCCGGGGAAATTGAAGATCCCCGGGAACGCGGGTGAAACCGCGGGGAGCCACTAGAATTATATAAAAGAAAGTCCCGTTAGTTACACTACTGATAACTCAAGAACTGCAGAACCGATTTGGCTGATAATTGGTGGGGAGGTAGCTTAGAAACAGGAGACTGACATAGGGTACCTATTATGCCAGAACAATTGAAAATCCCCAGAAACGTGAGTGAAACCGCAGAGACTTAAACTACGGGGCAGATCTGATTATTTCTTTCTCCAATGGAAAGCTATATAATCAGGGAGTAATTATAGGCTAAATTATAGCCCCATATTCCTACTGGAACGGGAACTATGCAAGTAAAACCGCATGGTGGATGCTAGTATGAAATATGATGCATTATATAGATCAGCAAGTACATAAACCAAAAATAGCATATTATGTATAATAAATTCAAGATCTAAGAACTTTTAATAAAGTTAGTGTAACTTGTTGCGTACTTTGCTCGTTTTACTAGTGTTTGTGAGTAGGTACTTTAAAAAAAGGTACACAAAGTTATCTTTGTGCCAAGTTTAGTCCCGACTCCCGCCTGTCATTGATTTACAATAATCGAGAAAATATTCACATTTACAACTAAGTACCTACTATTTGGTAAAATTACAAGTTTATAGATATAAATAGAACAACAGCTATGTTAATGGTGAAATCATGGTTAACTTATTTCCAGTTTCCTTAATCGTATAGTTAAATTAGCATATTTTATAATAACTAGTGTTAATCAAATGTAACGAAATCACTTGTTTACCTTGAGACCCCAAAACAACAATTTTCGCTTCGATAACTTTCATTTTGCACAATAATAACGCACAACAACTCAACACAAATACACTACAATAATTCCATTGTAAAAATAACTTGAAAAAACATAAAAAAACAATAAAAAATACTGAGCTACATGCTTCTGCACAACTTTTAAGTACGATACTACGTTATTAAATTAAATATTTATTAAGAGTGAGCTAAGTCAATGAAAAGCCTGTCATACATAAATCGGTCGTATTATATGCGAACTCGATGTGACAGCGTTTTGACATTAACATGACATTTAACTAAAACACCCAATTTACAGTCCCACCAACTTATCTGTGAAATGGCGAAAATTGGAACTACAGCTGTCATGTCGAAATGTCATTCGATTGTCAGTGTATACTACATTCGGGTTCTCTGGTTGTTTTGTCGTGATATTGGTGAATTAATTGAATTAAATATGCCGAAAGCTATTAAAAGTGATAGTCGAAACATTATTCTAAAGGTTAAAACCGTTAAAACTTCGGGCGGTGTCTCCGATTGTTCCATTTAATCAAACAAACAGACGAAGTTCAACATTTTCGACAGTGGCAGGTGAGTGTTGTCAACATTCTTGTTATGAATTACCCGATACTTAATTAATTATTTAAGTCCACGAAATATTCGTTTCTATTCTTGCTGCAGATTAGCGTAACGGTAACGTACATCTAATAGGTAACCTACTAAGTGAGCGAGCAAACTGACCTGCCAGATTTCAAATTTCTACTAATATTTATTTTATTGTCTTATATTTCAGGTATGAGTCGAGGACTAATTTCAAAAATAGTTAAGTAAGGGCACGCAGCAGATGAAACTGGTACAAAAATTCACTGTAAACCTGGTATTCAATAAATCATTGTTAAGCAATTTGTTTTTTTTATTACATTCCGCTACCACTAGGTACCACTGATAATTATAATTTAGTCAAATCTGGTGTTAGCTTGCTAGACAAACTAATACTAAACAAACAAACTAATTGCTAGACATTCAGGTACCTCTTGCAAGGGAGGTACCTACTTAACCTCGGATTAAATGAAAGTTATATCCCCCCGTGGAACATTTTATCTGCTAAATTTCCACTTCCTTGGATTACTTTTTAGATAAAGCCATTGTTTATTGCAGACTAAACTGTTAGTTTACCTACGTAACTGTAAATTATCAAATAATTTTTATATAGTTATCATTGTTATCTTGCTCAATTTTGGGCACCTTATATTAGTTAGCAACACTGAATCGACGGTGCTGTCCTCTTTCATTTCACAGATAAGTTGGTAGGACTATACTAGGCATTCCAAAGTGAGATGGTATCGATAGTCGATAATATTAAGGATGTTTCGAAGAGCTAATTCAAAAGTATTTGTTTTCTATTATTATTTGAATTAAGTGGCTGTTTCAAGTCTTTTTCGGATCTAGTATCACTGCGATCATACTAGGTAATCGCATCGCTGCCTATTGTAATCCGCATCTGTGTACAAATCCTTGGTTTAAATTTGTAATACCTTATTTAAAATCTAAATGAGGCAGCCAAGCTATATATGATCATGACTGGGGATTAGAATAAACTCAAATTAATAGACACCCTTAGTTATAATGATTTATATAATACTGTAATACTATTTTTGATTTCATTCAGTACATTACTTAAATATCGACATGTCATTTCTTATCTTGCTTTCCCACCCATATGCTTTAACATAAAGAACTGGTTTCATACAAAACCAGTGTTGCTGCGACAATAAAAATAATGTTTTTTTTTTCCCCGACTGCCAAGAAAATTGTAAATCATTACTTAGATCCTATTTAATATATAAAGAATATTAGTAAGTAATAAGAAGTTTTGATTTTGTAAATTTTACAGAGAATATTCAGGTCCATAATAGTTTCAAAACTTAAACTAGATGGCGCTTTCAAATATGTTACTTAAAATTATGAAACGTACGTGATAATAGATGGCAGCAGTTATCCTATTATTTTATAAAATTGTATCACTAATAAGGCCAATTCTTTAAGTCATTATAAATAATAGATTTTGCGATTGTGTATAAAGAGTTAGTTATACAAATTACAGTCTGAGAAAGAGCAAAGCCTTTTTTAAACCTATTCTATTATCAGATAGGTATTTAGGTCTATTGTTCCCTTTATGTCTTTGACAGTTAAGTCTAAGTAGGTAATAAAAAAATATGGCGTCTTTATGACACTTATGTTTTATTAATGATTTATTGCCACATAATATTATGGTTATGACTTAACTTAATAGTGATTGGTTTATGATAGCGTAAAGCTTAATATTTGTGATATGATATGAATTTGATAATCGCAGACCATGGTTCAAATTATAAAAGAGTTAGTGCTGCCCCAGTTACATAAACCCATAGATATAGGTACTTTTTTATTCCTAACTTTTTAAAGGAGTTTCTATCTATAGTGATAACGCTATTAACTTAAAATAAAGTTTTTCTTACCTTTATCTAGAATCACGATAACCTACATGAATCACCAGATAGGTACGTCGAGTTTTATCTTGCTTGATTTATTTTATATTCTCACTATAATCTCGCACATATTAGTAAAACGCAAGACAGTATTTTTATTTTAAATATTAGTAACTTGCTGCCTCCGCGCGATTTCACGTAGTTCCCGTTCTCTTTTATTTTATTCATCAGGGAATAATATAGCCTATATTATTCCCTGATGATGTAGCTTTCCAATGGTGAAAGAATTTTTGAAATCAGCACTGTAGTTTTTGAGTTTGTTCATGATATGAAATGAAATATATTTATTAATTCAAATAGGCCTTCACAGGCACTTATGAAACATCGACTCTAAGCTTGGTTCGGAAGGTTGCTTTTACTAAGAAGAGCCGGCAATAAACTCAGCAATTATTCTTATCAAAATAAATTATAACATACAGTAACAAATACAATCCATTTTAGTCTTCGCGTAACAAATCCATTCACGCGTAAAAAATCAAGAGTCAGAATTAAATCACCACTAACGCCATCTGATGGGATACCTCATGAATACAACATGAGGGTTCAGATTGTAGATGGCGCTGGTGGGAATTTATTGCCACTTTTATTGTTACGACCACTTTGTGCGCTTTTCGCGGGCTTTTAGCTAAATTAGTCTCATTTCTTACTTACAAACGTTAACATATTGCGTGTGTTTGTTACAATTCAGCTTTTGTAGCTGCTGGAAAGCGCTATGGAGCTTTTTTTGTTTAATTATTGTACCAATGAGCTTCTTCATAGAAGTTCTTGAACAAATGCATATTGTAATTTGTTTATATGATTTCTGAACGAAATTGCGGTTACGGTCAGCCAATATTAAGGCCCCATTCGCACAAATGAGGCCTAATAGGTAACCAATTTCAGTTTAAAAAAACTTTTTGTGTGAAATTGCTAAGTGCAGCTGTGTTTTTTTTTTCACAGTATCTTATAATTTTATGATCAATTTTATTATTATCTAGCTACAATAATAAAATAATTAGTTCATTTATGTCAGTTTTTTATAATGTCTGTGTAGTATGAATGAATAAGTAATGTTTTTTAACATAAGAAAATCTTAGCTTATCAAATCTCACGCCTAAAATCTTCCATGATATTTCAGTAGGTACCTATATCTTTTATTTCTCAACCGACCAATCTAAAAGCTGAAAGCGCTGTTTTAGCTGACTTGTGACGTTCTGAAACTGTTTGGAATACATTTTCTGTCGTAATTTCGCTAATGTATCATAAACATTTTTGGGCGATTTGTTTTAAGAGCCTAAGAGGCCGAGTGGGCAGTTACCATAGACTAATGGCGCAGATGAAAAATACTGTCAGCCTTTGTATTGTTAATAACTAAGTAGGTATATAACTATTGATTTTGTTGATACATAAGCAGAGCTTGTGCTATTGTGTATCTACTTCGAGATTTTAGGTAAGAATTTTAGGTAACTATGTATTATAATGTATCCGCACTAGGCCCGCGTGGTGGACTATGCCCTAAAAACCCCCTCGATGTTAGGGGAGGCTCGAGCTCCTCGGTGGATGGAGACGTAGATATATGAGCTGATGATGATGATAGTGGGTCACACGTACGCGGTTAGCTAGAGTTAGGTTTATAGTTTTTTTAATTTGCTTTCTGTATTTCCCTTAACACAATTATTGTCAGAGAGACGAAATCAATAGAATGTAATAAATCGTACTATGTTTTAAAAGGTAATTGCTGAGTTCTGTGGCGGTTCTTCTCTGCAAAAACAACCTACCAAAAAACGAGCGTTAGTCTTACTATTCATACAATAAAAAACATTTAGGTATCATTAACTAGTGGCTCCACGCGGTTTCACCTACGTTCGCGGGGATCTTGAATTTTCTCGGGATGAAAAGTCTATGTCCATTCTCAGGTTCTAGCCTATTTGTGTACCAAATTTCATTTAAATCGGTTCAGTAGTTTTAGTGTGAAAGCGAGACAGACAGAGTTACTTTCGCATTTATAATATTAGTTTGGATTTCTGACGAACTTTAAAGTATGAAAATTCATCTTACGAATATTTTATGTGTGTTTAACTCCAAGCAAGGTTTTAAACAATAAAAACCTGTACAAACGTACGATTTAATATTATAATTGAGCAAAACACCGTCCCTAAGTGTATAAATTAGCCAGTAGCCGTTGAACAATAGAGAATGGAGTGAATTGGACAAATTGTTAGCACAGCGGATCAGTGCGGTGTTGCCAGGGCCCGTCAAACGGCGCGGGTGTACACAATCATCCGAGAACACCCGCCTTTTGCGTACGTGTTGTGGGGATACGGCATACGGCTCAAAAGTGCATGGTGTCTATGTTATTAAAAAAAAATGCTGTCAAAAATATTTTTTTTTGTAGGTTCGTGGTGTTGCTACTCAAAAAAATGGTTATGGTGCTGTCAAAAATTTTTTTTTTAAAATTTTTTTTGTAAGTTCGTGGAACAAAAAATGGTAATGGGTTTGGGTTTTTGGATAATTGAGTACCTAATATTATTTCTGTTTTTTAAGCGTTTCACTATTTGAGAATAGTTTACATAATTCCTAAATTATAATTACTTTAGCTGTAAATCATTTCAGTTTAAGATACCTACGATCGAGTTTAATTGTGAAATATTATCTCGATAAACCAAGACCATTGCAAATAAAACAAAGAACAAAATACTCCGTCACATCCGCACTAAGGTCAACGCACCGCAAACGAGCAATCAGCGAGCGATCGCCAACACGACAATACCCCCGCCCCCTCCCCCGCCCCGCCCCGACCCCGCACCCCCGCCCCGCCCGACCCCCGGCCCCCGCGTTCCTTGATTCCAAATCCAATTTGCACCAATCAACGTTCACCGTCTTCCCGCCTTCTGCGTTGTTGGGCAGCCGCCGGACGTGACGAGCGAGAGGGTGATTTAAAATTTCGAATATTTTCCGATTCGGGGTTCCATTCTTTGTTTTTATTAAGTTGGTAGTGTTTTTTTTTTGTTTTTGGTTACGGTGTTTTGATCAGTTGCCGGGGAAACTCTTGAAAGGATTTGGATTTATTTATTAACAAGATTTATCCTAAAAATGCTTTACACACATTTAACTGCGTGTTACTATATAAATGATAGTGGCTCCCCGCGGTTTCACCCGCGTTCCCGGGATAAAAAGTAGCCTATGTGTTATTCCAGAACATATTCTAGCTCTGTGCCAAATTTCAAGCAGATCCCTTCAGCCGTTGGAGCGTGAAAGAGTAACAAACATCCATACATACATACATCCATACTTACAAACTTTCGCATTTATAATATTAGTAGGATGGTACCTATAGATAGACAAATAACTTCATTAGTTGAAAATGAGTATCTGTTTAATTCGTAAATAATAATAAAATATATTTCAAGTTTTCATGTCCCTAACAATCTCTATGCCTACCTAGGTAAGTTTTATTTAAAATAAAAACAAACGAATCGTCACCTTTGTATCTCTTAAAAGCAATGACTAGAACTTCCCATCGAGTATCCAGACGGAACCTTTTTTCTTAAGAAAAAAACAAAAAAAAAGTGAAAAATATGAAGTGTCAGGGAAATGTCAAAAAGCGCGGGAATTGCGTCAACATGGCCGCCGCCGCCGTCGAGCCGTCGAGCCGTCGAGCCGGTGGGACGCGCCGGGACGGGTTTCGTTACAAAACCAAATATCAAATATTGATATTCGCTCCTCGATTTTGTATTCTGTTTGAATTGGGAGATACTATTTGCACGTCTACTTGGTTTTGGATCGCGTTACAGTTTTCATCTGTCATGAAATATTCTATAAGTAAATATTTCTATACCTACCCACTATTATATAAATTTTTTTATATATTTTTTTTAAATAGAAAACTTATTATGGCTATTAAAATACATACACAGGCAAGATACGCACGAAAAACATAACCTTTTCTAGGCAGTCGGGTGGCACTTAATGTCAATATTTTTTGGGGTACGAAATCTGTTAAAAATCTAGGTCTAAAGAGTAATCTTGGGCATAAATACCTACCTATATAGCTACTGAAAGTTCTAGAACCCATAATCTCTACTATTATCCAAACTAAAGTATTTAAAATGCAAAAGTAACTCACGATAAAATTACTGAACCAATTGAAATGAAAAATAACACAGATAGATGGTCTAAACTCTAGTCTAGAGCCTGAGAAAGGACATAGGCTACTTTTCATCCCGGGATAATGGAAGATCTCCCGGGTACGCGGGTGAAACCGCCGAGTGTTACCATATCATATAGGATGCTGACAATTCATGAAACTACCAATGAATTAAATCTTTATTTATTTATTTACGAGCCAATACATAAGATATGCGAAAAACAAAAATAATCACGTGCACATTAAAGGCATGTGAAGTCCGCACCGCACTAGGCCCGCGTGGTGGACTATGGCCTACACCCCCTCGATGTTAGGGGAGGCTTGAGCTCCGAGCGTGGAGACGTATATGAGCTGTTGATGATGATGATGACATTCAGTACTTTCAACATAAAATATTTTTTGCAAGTTTTTTTTTTGTTGAAATTTATAATCGAATAATCGATAAGGTGACAACACTGTTTCTTTATAATACTATCGATATATTTAAGTATCGGCTAACAACATCTCCGGCGGCAAGTTGTTTAAACAAAAGACATCAATCACCTGAGGACACGCCCCTCGCTCTCATCCATAGCCGTATTCTAGTTTAATTTATGGTTTGTCAACCATTTTTTATAGCGATTCTCGGAAAGTAAAAAAATTAAAGCATTTTATCGATAAAATTATAATAATATTATAGTTATTTGCACTTTAGATCGATGCTTTCCTACTATCCCTACTAATATTGTAAATGGGAAAGTAATTCTGCCTGTCTGCTACGCTTTCACGCCTAAACCACCGAAATTGTTTAAAAAAGTACAGAGATAAAGTAGAGCTTGGAAAGGGACATTGACATTAATGAGGTTAATATTATACAAAATTAAAAATTCTATGTAAATATTCCTAACGGCCGATGTTAAGTTAGTCTACTTCCGAATTTTTATTTTTTGAATGTCTTACCGTTTCATCTGCGTGCCGGAGGATAAAAGTAACCTCCTATGTGTTATTCCAGAACATATTCTTACCCTGTGCCAAATTTCATCGCGATCCATTCAGCCGATGTTGCGTGAAATAGTAACAAACATACAATCATACGATCTCACAATATATATACCTAATACAAAAAATATAATAATAGTAGGAATACATAATGTTAATACAAACTCCTGTTTTTTTAAGTCAGTTAAAAACAGTTAAATATAAATCTGACTATGAATACGGCCACGCGACTGTGAGAATTGAGACGGAGGTATACACCTGTCTTGCTCTAACATACGATTTTGGAATACTAGATGAGTTTTTCCCATTTTCCAGCACCCGTTTATGGATAGGATCATGGGCGGATCTATATAGGGGCTTTTTTGGGCTACAGCCCAGGGCCCCGTGGATACAAAGGGCCCCCAAACCCTATTGAAGTCAATATCAAATCTGTATTTATGTCCGTACTCACTTAAGGTGCCAGCTGAAAATCAGCACTGTTGTCTACAGCAGCACATGCTGAGCTGGTCCCCCTTTGACAGCACTCCTACCGCTTGTTTGCTATTGATTTGTTTTATATTTATTTTTATGTAATTTGTTGTTGTGTAGGGAATGCAATCCCGCATCAAAATTTGAAATCCGGGATCCTGCGAGATTGAGGGGTCTCAGTCCCGCAGGATCCCGGTATTTGCGGGAACCCGCAGGTCTCTGAAAGTCATTAAGATAAGAGATAAATTTTGCATCATTCATGCACCTAGAACTAATAAAACTGGCCAAGAGCGTGTTAGGACACGCGCAGTGTAGGGTTCCGTAGATATACTGACAAAATTCAATACTTTAAGTATACATATACGATTTACTTAAACACTTTTTCAATATCGAGGTGGCAACGAAATGGTTAAATGTCGTATTCTGTTGATTTTAGGATCTTTTTTACTTGGCCGACTATTGCTCGTTAAACTGTAAAGCCAACTTAGCCGTGATAGTTTTCCTTTTAAATTTATCATATATACTACTACATTTTTTTCACAAATCTACAAATAATGGTTTAGTATTTAGAGGGACTTTTACGCACGACTCTAACTAAAATTAATGCTTAAAAGCCTAATATTTAGTAAACGGAACCTTGAATCGGGAAGCGTTCTTAGCAAACCTTTACTATTTTGTAATAAGCTGTCTAACGATATGCCACATTGTAAAAATAAATGTCCCTGTAGAATTTATAATCTAAGCCTGTATTACATGTATACAGGGAGGTACACAAAAAAAAAATGATTTATTGATGTTCTTGTCTGCCAAACGACTCCTGACTTTACATGCGGTACATGCCAGATAGCCAGCAGCAGAAAACCCTCGTTGTACTTCCACGCTTGTGGGCACAACTGTTGTTAAAGCGTTGTAGGCGAACTGGATATGTTTTTCTTTTAATCTACCACAAACAAATTAATTTAATTCGTAATTAAAACTTCGACAGGATGAACTCCAGAATGAACTCCAGTTTTAAAACTTGATAGAGTTTGTTCAAGATCATCTCGAAGAGACATCGGTTCGGCACCATAGTATCAGGTTCCATCATTGCGGCCACTGTAGCAAAAGCTAAATCACAGTCCCGCAAATCCCGCGGGACCCCCCCGATCTTTGTGCGGGACTGTCCCGCAAAAAATTGCGCGGGATCCCGGTATCCCGGTATTTCGGGATCCCGGTATCCCGGTATTGCATTCCCTATTGTTGTGTAATCCTTATGTAAAGTTAAAGAGTGCTGTCAATAAGTATTTTCTTTCTTTTAAAATAGACAATAATATAAATGCAATATTTCTTATTCAGTTCTTAGGCATATGAAGTCCGCCAATCCGCACTAGGCCCGCGTGGTGGACTATGGCCTAAACGCCCTCATTGTTAGGGGAGGCTCGACCTCCGAGCGTGGACACGTATATGAGCTGATGATGATGATGATTTCTTATTCCTTGACAAAATATAAACCATCGTATTAATTAATCAGCCCCCAGGTAGTTTTAGCCCAGGGCCCCACTAACTCACAGTCCGCCCCTGGATAGGATAACGTAAGTACCTACGAATTGTAAGTAAATATTTTAAACTACTTCTCGCATGCGGTTTTACCCTCGTTCCGGGGAGCTTTACGCTTCCCGGGTCAAAAATAACGGCTGAAGGGATAAAGACGAAATTGGATGTTCTGGATTAGCATAGGATACTTTTTATAATACATAGAAATAATGGAATAGTTTGATTTCTATAGATATATATAAAACAAAGTCCCCGCCGCCTCTGTCTGTCTGTCTGAACGCGATGAACACAAAAACTAATGAACAGATTTCCATGCGGTTTTCACCAAATTAATGAGTATTTAAAGGGGAAGATTTTTATGTATAATACATCAATTTGAACCCGGTAGGTGGCACTGGTGGGCGGAACGAAGTCTGCCGGCTCCGCTAGTAGATACCTACCTAAATAATGAGATTTTTTAACTAGGTATCTTCATTTAGTAGGAAAAATAAAACATCAAATTTAACATACTAACTATATTTTGCCTTTTTTTAAATTACAGTAATTATAATTTTTTACATCGTTTATAAATTAGGGTATTTGGAACATTTGACATTTGACTTATTTTAAAACACTCTCTTCTCTTAGCCCTCTTTCGCACGTGAGTTTTTTTAAAATGCGACACTTTTTTATCGAGCGGTGTTGCATTTTCAACTTTGGGCGTTGGAAATAGAGCTAATGGTATTCGGAAATGCATTTATTGTGTTTGTACGCTTTTTTAACGTCCGGTAAAAAAGTCTTGTGCTAATGAGGGCTTATTCAATATTTCCAACGCATGTTTACCTTATTCGAAAGAGTTTTTACATCTGTAATTTAATTTAAAGTTTATCTTATTATTAAAAATGATAATGCTTCCAGTATTGCCTATTTAAAGGGAAAACAAAAGGAATAAATCTAATCTAAATGTCAAATGTTATCAAATAAAAAGTAAAAATATTACAGTTATCTAAGATTATGTCTATGTAGTTAACATATTATACCATAAATTAATTTATTACTATTTTAAATTTATTTCTTTATTATTATTTATATGTTACAGTTTAATACACACATAATTCAAATTTATTTATCTGAAAAAAAAATACTGCTTTAAATCGAAAAATTAACATTGTTTTCAGCAAATTATAGATAATTATGGCAACATGACTTTTTTCATTCTTTTCTATATAGTATTGTTAAAAACATAAATGTTTGATTAAGAATAGTTTGGCAAGACATGAGAAATTATTATATTTACTCAACGATATAGTTTTAAATATAAATTAACATAATTTTAATAGGTAATAATACTGGTTTTATGTAAAGATGTTATTTTATTACTAAATAATTTTTTGGTTTTATAAATACTTTTTTCTGAAACAAAGTTTAATTGAAGTCAGAAGTGAACACAAATGAGCTTTTAAGTACTATATTAAGTTTAATTTAGATATTTTTACATTAAGAAACTTATATAACTAACACTATTATTATTTAATATTTACAGTAAGTTAATATATTTTTTAAATTATTATTTTCAATACAACCAACTTACTTTAAGGACTAGATAATTCACATTTTCAATAAATTCTTATGTCATCTGACTAGTTGCTATACTTTTTTTATTACAAAATGAAACGGCATAACAAATAAAAATACATTTATTTTCATACAACATACGGTCGGAACATATCTATTCCGGCCCGTCCGCCATCTTGGTTCATAACGACCATACCTCGTCTGTTTTCCAAATTTGAGTTAAAATTCGCGGCGGCCATCGCCCTCTCTCGTTCTAGCGCGATAATTCTGTCCCTGTCTAACATTGGGGGCGGTTTGACAGCTGTCAAATCGGCCGCCATTTGCTGCGGTTGTTTTTCCGGCTCGGGCGGAGGTACATCTTTGGTTTTGTTTTTTTCTTCGCTCTGATGCGTTGGGTCCTTGGATTTAGAGTCTTGTTGTGCCTTTTTCGATCTCTTCCATTTCATACGGCGATTTTGGAACCATATTTTTACCTGTTGGACAAAAAAAAGTATATTTTAGTAATGTTAATTATTTTAATTTCATTTTGTTAGTAATTTTCCTAATATTAGAAAAAGTAGATTTTTGGTTTGTTTGTTATGAATATGCTCCGAATCTGAATAATTCTTTCACCAAAGTACCCGGGTGAAACCAAGTGTTTAAATAACACTATTTAGTTAAGGTAATTAATTATGTATTTAGATAATTTACCTATTTAACAAAAATTACATAGGCTTTAACGAAACTGATACATTCCAATTTCAATAACAATTTTGACAACTAAAATTACCTATTACCCATAGACAACGATCACAACTTTACAGTTTACGTAAATCGGAACACTTCAAATATAACAATCATAAACCCGACACCCTGAAACGTGTGAGGTGTTATTAATCTCGTAGCTAAAACGCCCCGGGCAATAACATTTACGACCAACAGCCCCTCGCACCTCGCCTCCATAATCTTTGAACATTTGTAAACCCAAATCCCCGCGTCTCTCTACTTGACAGCTATTTGTATACCGCCATTTCGTAACCGTCAACGGTGGGTTGTTTTTGGTGTCACCTGTCAGATTGGTTTGTTTCGTTCGGAAACTGTGTTAGGAATTTTTTTTGAAATAGCTAAAATTAAGCATTAGACAGAGTGTTTGTAAGTGCTTGTAAAGGCATATTAGAATTTTTTTTTTGGGCTTATTTTCTTTTAATTTTTTTTATTCAAAGTCAAAGTCAAAGATATTTATTGCATTACAGGTTGGTAGATACATTAGATTAGATGTTATAACAAAATTGTGGTCAGCTGTAATATGCCGAGTAGGCGTGCAAAATTTATTTAATTATATTATTATTCAACTAGATTGTTATGTCAAATTGTTAATTAAATTTATTATAATGTTATTTATTATGTCAATATACTATACAATATACTATGTATTACTTCCTGTGAGGTACTCATTAATTGAATAATATGCCCTATCAATAAGGTACTCGAAGAGTGACCTTTTAAATGAAACATAGTCACTCTTCCTTTTTACAAGTATGGGAAGCTTGTTATATATCTTGGAGGCCATTCCCACGACATTTTTGCTAAATAGTGCCGTTTTATGATATCTTGTGCGTATCTTATACATATGTCGAGTATTATCAAAGGTTTTAAATAAGTGCATATTTTTTTTTACAAATAATGCCATTTCATATATATATAATGAAGGTAACGTCATTAAACGAAGTTCTTTAAATAATGGCTTGCAGCTATCTGTTTTCTGTAGTTTGCATATTGCCCTGACACATTTCTTCTGAGCTTTGAAAACTAGTTCCCTATCTGTCGAATTTCCCCAGTAAATAACACCATAACGCAGTGTGGACGTAACATACGCATGATATGCTGATATTACTGTTGGCCGATTGACAACTCCCGCAAGTCTATATAACGCGTATGAATATCGACTTAGTTTATTACATACTAGAGCAACTTGTGCCTTCCAAGTCATATTTTTATCAAATTGAACACCTAAAAATTTTGTACTATCTATTTCGTTAATCGGTTTGCCTGCATAATTAATACGAAGTTCCGCCTGATTTGTTCTTTGATAGAATTTCATAATTTTAGTTTTGTCTAAATTTATTCTTAAATTATTTGAAATTAGCCAATTTATTATAGATTTAAGTGCATTATTAATGTCAGTCTCATAAATGTCAGGGTTTTCACATTTAAATATAATTGTACTATCGTCAGCAAATAGAACCATTGGATGTTGTGTAGCTTTTGGCATGTCATTAATATAGACTAGGAATAGTAGTGGACCCAAAACACTTCCTTGAGGGACACCAAATCTGGTTATCCTAGGTTCAGATATATATGAAGTTTCTATTCTAGTATTAGGACAAACTCTGGATATGCTTGTAATTTGTTCCCTTTCGCTTAGGTACGATTTTAACAAACTTAGAATATTTCCTCTAACCCCGTACTTTTCTAATTTATTTAATAGTATTTTATGGTCTACATAGTCAAAAGCTTTGGTCATGTCCATAAACAGGGCAGCTACCGGTATTTTCCTATCCACGTTGGTAACTATTTCTTCTACAAGCTTATAGATTGCCATATTTATATTTTTTTGTTTCCTAAAGTCATATTGTTCTTTACATAGTAAATGGTATTTATCGAAAAAAGATGTCAAATTTTGGTATATCACTTTTTCAAAAATTTTGGATATAATCGGAATCAGCGCTATGGGCCGGTAATTTTCTATGTCAAGCCTGTCGTTCTTCTTATGCAGTGGTTTAATGACCGATATTTTTAACTTTCCAGGAAAGGTACCACTTTCTATACATACATTAATGATATGGCTCAAAATTGGTGCAATTATAATAGAAACATGTTTAATTATTTTTGTGGAAATGCCATCGTATCCACAACTATTAGTATTTTTTAATGATTTAATTATTTTCAGAATGTCTTGTGCTGAAGTAGGATTTATATATATCGAATTAGGCTGCATGTCAATAAAATTTAAATTATTATGGTCATTGGAAATATCGTCATTGGGCTTTATTTGATCAATAAAGTGATCGTTAAAGGCTTGTGCTATACTATTTGGATCAGTTAAAATTATACTATATTTTGAGTTTTGAAATATTTTGTTTAGGATAAGTATTTTTATTATTGTTAATTATTTTCCAGGCAGCTTTTGTTTTATTATTAGAATTATTTATGTAATAGTTATTTTGGGATTTTTGGGTAAGTTTTATAATTTTTTTTAATCTTTTTGAATATGTCTGAAACATTTTTTTATTATGTGAATTTGGCGACTTTCTGTATTGCCACAACATTTCACGTTTCCGTGCACAGCATTTTTTTAACCCTTTTGTGATCCACCTGGGTCTTTTTAGTACGGTGATCTTTTGTCGTATAAATGGAAAGCACAAATCGTAAAATAATTTGAATAAATCATAAAAAGCTCCAAAACAAGCGTTTGCGTCATAGTTTTCATAAACTTCACAAAAACTAAGATTCTGCAAGCAATTTTATTGGTTATGGAGTTATTATTTTTATCTATAAGATGAAGTAGAAGAGTTTGTTTGTTTGTATGCGCTTTACTCGGGTACTACTGGTCCGATTTGAAAATATATTTTAGTGTTAGATAGGCCATTTATCGAGGAAAGCTATAGGCTATATATCATCACGCTACGACGAATAGAAGCGGAGGATAAACCAAAAATGTTACAAAAACGGGCAAGTGACGCTAACGAAGTTGCACGGATCATCTAGTTACAGATAAAGGTTTTATTCTATTTATCTTCTATATATATCTGTAACCTTAAAAACACACATGAAATTTAATATTCTAAGATATTATAAGCCTATACTAAGCTGAGCTCGTACTATGTAACCAGATAATGATTAAGTAACATACAAAACAAATTGACAATTCACGCGCGCAAATATTTGTCGTGAGTGGGAGTCGAGCCCACGACCTAACCGCGCCAAACTACCTACTCATTGATGTTACTATCATAATTATCCATTTCTAGAATAATTTATTTAAGGGGTTTTGGTTGTATGTTTGGATCATAAAAGGAAATCGATTGTTTCCTCCATATACAATCTTTCTACAATGATTCACAATATAATTTACTTTATATGAAAAAAGTTGTGTTAGATAGCCCATTTGACGAGGAAGGCTGTATATCATCAAGCTACGACCAATAAGAGCGGAGCACTAAAAAATAATGTATCAACATTGTTATTTTTTCCATTTGAGAGCTTACGTAAAAGAAGTCGCGGGTTAAAGTTAGCGTCATCTCAAAGTAAAAGGCAGAAGTAAGTAATTAATAAATAAAATGATCAACGAAGAGTCTACCTCTCTCACCTGTGTCTCTGTCAGCATCAGACTGGTGGCTACTTCGAACCTCTTCGGCCTGGAGAGGTACTTGTTCATGCGGAACTGCTTCTCCAGCTCGAGGAGTTGCTGCGAGGTGAACGCCGTGCGGGGGCGGCGGGTCTTGCCGAGGAGGGCGTGGGGGGCGCCTGGGGACAATAATAGTACATATTATTGCCGGCTCTTCTCAGTAAAAACAACTTTCACCGAGCATTAAAAATAGTGAATATTCATAAGTGCTTGTAAGGCCTATTTGAATAAAAGGATTTGATTTGATTGAGTGTGTTTTGGGAGAATTTTTATGATTAAGTTATATTTCGGGATGATTCGACTCATCATCATTATCAGCAATACGTCACCACCGACCACAAGCCTCCCTCAATGAGGGGGTGTAGTATATAGTCCACCACGCGTGCCTAGTGCGACGGTCTTCACACGCCTTTAATAGTGACATCTATTGAACTTAGAGGAACAGGTCAGGGGTTTAAACTTGCTCCTTCATGAACGTGAGTCGGTGGGTTCCCCACGGAGCCATCTCGGCGCGTAGACTATTATCAAAATATGATACTTATTATTTTGACCGACCTCGACGTTTGAAGAAAAATACAAGCCAAGAAAGCCTATATAATCTTATTTAATAAATTTCTTTACAATCCTAAATAAATATTTAATGTTATCACACTAATATTATAGAAGCGAATGTTTGTGAGCGAGTATGTTTGTTACTTGTTCACGTTTAAACGGCTATTTTATCTCGGGAAAACTACAGATATCCTGGGAACGCGGATGAAACCGCGGGGCAGAGGTATTACACTATATTTACTGCATACAAGACATAAGTATATAAGTTCATATATCAAATCCAAATAAAACCAGTCTTTCACAACATTTACTCCAATACATCGACCACAAATCACCCGCCGGTCAATTAGCAAAATTAATCAAACTATAACAAGTGTTGCTAACTAAACACGACAACAAAACTAATAAGTAAAATACATTTTATCGCCTCTCACAAGCACCGCCGGCTTCGCTAAGCTCATAAAAATGATAATTAACAATTAGACTAACAGGATTGGCGCGACGCGACATTTGGTAATGTTTGCACAACGATAAACGCTCGGGCTCGGGGTGATTTCTGAACGCATCTGTCAATTTTTGGCGGGTTCAACTGTCATTGTTGGAGTTCTATGATCGGTAATACTCTATGGTTTGTTTATTTTTTTTTCTTTTATCTGGTTATAGCGCAGAACAACACTGTACCTATTATGTCAAAGTTAGTTGAGAAATCTCAAAATCGACTTGTATATCGATGAATAGCCAAAAATTGGCCGCAATGTCCGTCAATTCCGAATAAAATGCTTGATAGAATTAGCGCCTCGTTTTTATAGCGATTTTTAGTGATAATTTTAAGTTTTATGATCTCTATAATGTCCTGGGACAATTTTCACACACGGCCAATCTGATTCCAAACTAAGCAGAGCTTGTGATATGGTAACCAGACAGCTGATATACTACAACTACTATTTTTAAATACATACTTACATACTCTATGGTTGTTTGTTTTTTTT
This sequence comes from Thyatira batis, assembly GCA_905147785.2. Classification (NCBI taxonomy): domain Eukaryota; kingdom Metazoa; phylum Arthropoda; class Insecta; order Lepidoptera; family Drepanidae; genus Thyatira; species Thyatira batis. Next base: position 865,280 of record LR990512.1, on the reverse strand, counting down.
TAGTACAGTTTGAATGGTGCAAGAAGGCAAGAATTAGCTCCTCGTTTTTATATCGGTAGTCGATTTATTAATAAATCTACTAGATAGATTTGTTAGTCAAATTTAATTACTAAGACTTTTTATATATCTTTATACGTCATTTCGTAATTACTTTCGCATTTCTATCTTTTATTTTTACTTATGTTACAATCGAGTAGGAATGAGCCTATGTTTAAATATTTGTAGCATTATCTTCGTGTGTGGCTATTGACTGTACATACCATAAATTGTGCGCTTAAAAAAAACTTCTACATTTTTTCTTCGTGTCAGACCAAAATCGACAGTCATACAGCCAATTTTAAACGTTTTAAAAATGCATTAAAGCCTTCATGCTGACAAACAAGATGCTCCGTGCTCAAGTGTCGACCGACGGAACGGCTTGTGTACGAAACGTGACTTTCCCGACAACTCTTAATGACTTGATTTTTCAAAATTGTTATACAAATAATAATGAAATGATAATGATGTTTGGTTTGCGTCCGACCGCTCCGCTGCGGTGTTGTAAAGGTTTAAATAGTAATTTACTAGGTTTAAATTGTTATAGGAGGAACATGGACATGGTGCTTAGCTTGTAGGTATTTAAGTATTTACTAACTATATCTCTGTGATTTTATATCAAAGGAAAAAAAGTTTATTTTGTAGTTTCTGATTTTGTTTAAATTTTTATGCGTGACTAGCTGCCTCCGCGATAACACCTGCGTAATTCCCACTCCCATGGAAATAAGAGACAAAATATACCTATAGTATAGTCTAGTATAGATATATACCTACGATAGTCTATAAACAAATCCGTAGTAGCGTCTGAGATTAAAGAATTCCTAATAGCCCGCTTGTATTCAGGCCGTATGTCCTATAAATCTTCGGAGCCCGCCCGGAGTCGAGACGCACTGAATATTGCTCTACATACGGTTATACGTAGCCCCGCGGTTTCACACACTATTCCCGGGATGATATGTAGCCTATGTGTTATTTTAGTTTTCTAACTAGGTAGGTATGTGCCAAATTTCATCCAGATCCCTTTAGCCGTTCTAGCGTGAAAGAATTTTACAAATTATCATATTTATAAACTATCTATATCCTTCATAACATAAACACATAAGAAGGAAGATAATAGGTAATTAAATTAAACTCAATTAGTTATGTTCGAAATATAATATCCAGACAATTTTCAGACGATCCGAGATGCTTACTACCTCTATCCTACCTTATATAACTAATATTATAAATAGGAAAGTATCTCTGTCTATCTGGCTTTCACGCTAAAACTATTGAACCAATTTAAATTAAACTTAGTACACAGATAGTCTAGAGCCTGAGAAAGGACATAGGCTACTTTTTACCCCGGGAATGTTAAAGATCCGCCGGCGACGCGGGTCAAACCACGTGGAGCCACTAGTTCAGTATATTTATCTCGTAATTTCTGTTGTTACAAAACCAATTATGTAGTATCAAATTAACAAATTTTGACACTTCAAACGTGATTCTAATCGGAAATTCATCGGGAAAAAAAATCCCGGGAATATATCGGAAAACGGGATTTGGAAGTAGAGCATATTACTAAGCGTTCGACAATGTTTCCAATCGCATTGGGTTGGCAACTTACGGTATAAATAACGTAGGGGAGGGCCCGGGGAGAAGTATGGGATTTATCTTTAAACTCTTATAATACCGGGCCATGACAGTTAGCAATGTTGCCATATAATGATTAAATTATTTACCAATTTATAAAATACTAACTGCCTCCGCGCTTCACCCACGTAGTCCCCGTTCTCGTAGGAATACAGGGATAAAATATAGCCTATGTTACTCGTGGATAATGTAGATTTCGAATGGTGGAAGAATTTTTAAAAACGGTGCAGTAGTTTTTGAGCCTATTCATTACAACCAAACAAAGTTTTCCTATTTATAATATTAGTGTATATAGAAATAGCCCGGGATTTTTCACATACGGCCAATTTGACTCCAAAGTAAGTAGGGCTTTTACTGTAACTAGATAGCTGATATACTAATATACTACTGAATACACACTTATATAGATATTTACATCCAAACACAGAACAAACAGACATATTCATTCATACATGCAAATATTTGTTCTGGGTGGGATTTCACGATCGGCAACTTCGAAGTCAAAATGATGATGATAGGCACCGGTATTTAAGCTTTTATATTGTACTTGTATTTAGTTCTTCAGTAATATAGACTTAATAACAAAAGGCTCTGACAAGCTATCATAATTTTATTGTAGAGTCACAAATAAAAATGTATTTCTTTCTATCTAGTGTTAAAAAGTTATAGAAAACTAGCTGCCTCCGCGCGGTTTTACCCGCGTAGTTCCCGTGGGAATACATGGATAAAATATAGCCTATGTTACTCAGTGATAATGTAGCTTTCTAATGAAAAGTGAATTATTAAAATCGGTCCAGTACTTTTTGAGTTTATTCGTTACATACAAAAATACAAATCTTTCCTCTTTATAATATTAGTGTAACGTTCAGAGATACCATATCGATTTATATAGTTTTCTTCAAAGGGTTTTAGTATTAAAGATTGCAAGTATTTTTTTAATTCTAAGGATAGCAACACTACGCCAAGAAATCCGCCATGAAACATGAAAACAAACAATGCATTGAAACACAAACGTGGCTAAAACCGCTGGCAGAAGCTATGTTCCCCTCACAATGGTGGGAGATAGAGGGGGAAAAGGGGGGAATATATTGGATTACCCTGATTGCCGTCTTGTGCTCGGCCGAGCGGTGTAACATCATTGTATGACTGATGCGGAGCCATTTTGTGTAATCTATCTTTGCGCGGGAAAATATTTCGTGTTAAAACAAAATGTCTGCCTGTCATACCTACAGCTGAGTGAAAAGAATCTATGGATTGTCTATGGTAATTAAATAGCTGTAATATTGCAATGTATCGATATGATTTTCACAGTAATAATTGTTATTGAAAAAATATCTACTTTATTCAAAAAGCCTGTACAAAGTCGTTCTGAAGGGGTTGAGTAACAGACAACCATCCATACAAACTTTCGCATTCATAATGTTAAAAATATATAATTACATAAGTTATAAAGTACTATTTTATTCATGTAAATTAAATTTAATTAGTATATAGTTGATTTTGAACGATCAATAAAGCGCATACACTTTTTTTTTAAAGACAATATTGACATTAAAAAAAATACTATTCATAGAACTGCAGGTCCCGTGACACAATCGCTGAATGGACCGCTCACAGCGATAAAGTTAAACTATTAGGGATCAATGGGAAACCAAATTAGGGTAACATGGCATACAAGTGGCGCATAACACCAAATAACACCCTATTTTAGGGGGAGGCGGCAATAACAATAATGTGGCAACACGCATTAAAACTGTCAAGATTTCCGCGCGCATCTGGTACGTTTTTTTTCACTACCGCTTTTTAGATTAGTCAAATGAAATGTTTTTTGTTGTTGAAACTAGTAATGATATTAATTATTTGTTTAAATTAAAGAGAAATTCCTGGAATGCTTTTTGAGATTTGTTTGAATAACCAAAAAGTGAGATTTGGCTAGAAGCTTTATTCTAAGTATAGAAATAAAAAGTTGTTAAACGAATACCTAATTCGAGAACGACTAAACATTGAATTATATTCGGTCTTAAACTGTTCATAATAGTTAAAATTACGCTCTTATGGAACAACTAGCTGCCTCCGCGCGGTTTTACCCGCGTAGTTCCCGTTCCCGTGGGAATACAGGGATAAAATATAGCCTATGTTACTCAGTGATAATGTAGCTTTCTAATGGAATGAAGAATTATTAAAATCGGTCCAGTACTTTTTGAGTTTATTCGTTACATACAAAAATAAAAATCTTTCCTCTTTATAATATTAGTGTAGAAAAGGCTTAAAAGAACGGAATGCGGATAAAAACCTAACCAAAATTTCAAAAAATTATTTAAGTAGTAATTTTTAGTGCTATACCTATTTGAAGAGATATTACATAATATACAACTACCTACATCCTACCTAACTAATATTATAAATGCGAAAGTAACTCTGTCTCGCTTTCACGCTAAAACTACCCAACCGATTTAAATGAAATTTGGTACACATATAGTCTAGAGCCTGAGAAAGGACATAGGCTACTTTTTATCCCGGGAAAATGGAAGATCTCCCGGGTACGCGGGTGAAACCACGGGAGGTAGAGTAGGTATATAAGTAGGCATGTTATGAAGGAGGCGTGTCTTTTTGCGCGCATGCGTACAATATGAGAATAAATCTTTAAGGTGATTGTCATATTTTAAAATGTATTTTAAACCTATATATAAATGCTACTGGTTCTCTAGTTAGTAGGTAAGCATTATGAATATGTCTGTTTGTTGTGTGTCGGGATGTAATTATCAATATAAGTATCTATGTATTTAAAAGTAGTATGTAGTAGGTAAATCAGCTATCTGGTTACCATATCACAAGCTCAGACAACTGGACTCTATGAAAATGAATTACAAATATCTAAATAGAATAAAACAAAGACGATATCTGTCTGTTCTGTTTTCTGCTTAATTTTAAGCTACACAACGGATTTATAACAAAAATAAAAGAAACGATGATAAGCAAGGAGTGGTAGGTAAATGGAATTATAAATTCACTAAATTTAATCCCTGTGAGGCCTAGATGTAGTACTTACTAAATAACTGATTTTAACTAGCAAAACTATGTAGGAGAACGAAAATAACATCTTAGGCAAAACAGGGATCTTCTTTCCCAGACTACAAAGTGCCTATATGCTATTACCTACACAAAAAACCCTTACTTTATTTGAATTTATGCCAAATTTCATCCTGATCCCTTCAGCCGTTGGTGCGTGAAAGAGTAACAAAAATACATACATCCTTCGCATTTATAATATTAGGATGCGTGTGTAAACATGATTTATTGTCTATCAACGAAGCAAAGACAATATTAATATTGCAAATACCCGAAGCCGGCGGCAATTCTCGTAAAAAAAAACTAGATGACCCGCGCAACTTCGTTAGCGTCACTTGCCCGTTTTTGCTAAATTTTTTATTGATGCTCCGCTCCTATTGGTCGTAGTGAGATGGTATATAGCATATAGCCTTCCTCGATAAATCTGCTATCTAACACTGAAATAATTTTTCAAATCGAGTCTCTGACCAGTAGTCTCTGAGATTAACGCGTTCAAGGAAAATACTCTTAAGCTTTATATTGATATGTATTTGTATAGAGTAGATATAGATAAGCAAGAATAGAATATATAGGTACTTTATTGCATATATACCAAAAGAAAAATAATCAAATTAAATACATAGACACTGAAATACAAAGTGATAACATTAAAGGCAAAAAGATTATTGCCAGAGCAAAAAAAATACCACTTTTACATGCAAATCAACCAACAGCTACCAGTTAACGGTAGCATACGTTGTGAACCTTCCAAATCCTATATATTGTAATAGAATAAATAGATTCTTTACTGGAAACCCTGCGGAAGTCCCTTTTCCGCCTTTAGTGTTGTTACGATTCGAATCGATAAAGTTATCGATAATTATAATGTACTAGATTACTGAAAAATACATATGTAGTGATTTATTATTGATTTAACCCACAGAGATCTTCCATTTCCCGGGATAAAAAGTAGCCTATGTCCTTTCCCAGGCTAGTAGTTTTAGCGAGATTTACATTCGCATTTATAATTAGTTAGGATTAAAATTAAAAACTGATATTTAGATTTTGCAAGATTTAACGGGATTTTATTATCTAAGTCAGAAATTTTATTATTTTAACATTATTTGTAGTTTTTTTGGTATTGTAGTTTTTGCTTAAAATATAACAAATAAGATGAGTTACCGACGGACTTATTTTACAACATAAATCGGTTACTTTTTGATGAGTTAAATTGCATTGATTGATGCATAAATTCATGTGCATTTTCATTAGTTTTTTTTATTTAACTAACTTAATTTAATTTACAAAACATCGATACTCGATCATCGACACCCACCCGCCCTACCGGCCTACGTGGATCTAATTTGTTAAGGGCCACACAGACCCTTTGTTTGTCGGAACAAATTGCTGCCAGATAATTGGCTTAAACTCCCCCCGAGGCGGGAATTAGCCGGGCTTCACTGTTCGCGGGGAAATGCGTGAACTACGCGCAAGTCATATGTCATTAGTAAAAAAAAAAAAATTTAAAAAGTCAAATGTCATTCATACAGATTTCGCGCGAAGAGGTTAAAAAAAGTATTAAAAAAATTGGTTGCCTGTAAAGTCGGTATACGGGCGAAAGTTTTACGTGACAACGACTTTGAGTGGTAAAATAATTTTAATGTGAATATTCATTCGTATAGTAGGAAGAAGGATGAAATAATAGTAACAATTTAAAACATAACGTCACGTTACGTGAGCGGAGCGTAACGCAGTTTCTTGAAGTGTCACCCGGCAAACCAATTTATAAGACGTTGTCACGTCAAAAATGTAACTTTCTGTCATTCATAGAATCTTGGCGCGAAGTGGTTCTTAAAAAACTTAAAAAAAAAATACCAGTCGGATTGAGAACCTCCTTTTTTTGAAGTCGTTTAAAATGTTTATGGGTCTTTATTTATTATGACTAGCATGGTCTCTGACCCTAGCTTATTCCGCAAGAAAAAAAAATATGATTTCGCGCGAAGAGGTTAAAAAAAGTATTAAAAAAATTGGTTGCCTGTAAAGTCGGTATACGGGCGAAAGTTTTACGTGACAACGACTTTGAGTGGTAAAATAATTTTAATGTGAATATTCATTCTTATAGTAGGAAGAAGGATGAAATAATAGTAACAATTTAAAACATAACGTCACGTTACGTGAGCGGAGCGTAACGCAGTTTCTTGAAGTGTCACCCGGCAAACCAATTTATAAGACGTTGTCACGTCAAAAATGTAACTTTCTGTCATTCATAGAATCTTGGCGCGAAGTGGTTCTTAAAAAACTTAAAAAAAAAATACCAGTCGGATTGAGAACCTCCTTTTTTTGAAGTCGTTTAAAATGTTTATGGGTCTTTATTTATTATGACTAGCATGGTCTCTGACCCTAGCTTATTCCGCAAGAAAAAAAAATATGATGCGTTTAGAAATTACGTACCTACAACTAATATAAGAAGAACTTATAAAAACTTGTCAATCGTAAGTAATTTATAAAGGTATAAACTTAGTTTAATAGTTAAATATCCCGGGACATTATTCACACACGGCCAATTTGATTCCAAACTAAGCAGAGCTTGTAGTGTAACCAGATAGATGATATACTACTTTTAAATACATAGACATATAAAACTGATTTTATAATGCACACAAATGTTTGTCCCGTATGGGATTCGAAGACATAACCGATTAGAGAGTCATGTTCACAAAACATATTATAGCCAACAGGCATTAAAACACATTCTTAAATATTCAAATGATTTAAAAATATATTTATAGCCTACTAGTTGACTCGCGCAACTTCGTTAGCGTCACTTGCCCGCTTTTGCGAAATTTTGATTTTGATGTATTATACATAAAAACCTTCCCCATGAAATACTCCGTAATTTGTTGAAAACCGCATGAACATCTGTTCAGTAGTTTTTGTGTTCATCGCGTTCAGAGAGACAGACAGAGGCGGCGGGGACTTTGTTTTATATATAGATTAATAGATAATGCAGCAAAAGTTCTCAAAATTTAGAAATTAGTAAATATGATGTCGTTTTAGTTAAAAATTATAGATTATATTGAAATTTGTGCCCGCTAGGATAAGTGCCGAACCCTTATCTGAAATTACGTTAGTCAGCGTCGCCCGGTTGATTTTTAAATTAAGTTTAAATGACTGAAAGTCAAGATTTATTTTCAAATTATTTTAATTAGTCACTCCATTATTACTTATATACTAATATATGTATGTGCTTTTTTATATCACTTGGACTTGTTTGTGTACTCTGAGCCCAAATTCAGACATTTTGTTATAAACTGCCTTATGGACAGTGTTAGGTAGGCGATATACCTTCCTACCTTTTTCTTACATTAATAGGCTCTAGCATATCAGTTGCAATTCTAGCATATTTCATGTTCTTCTTTCTTCTTCTTTTTGTTTATTTGATATATAAAAGAAACATGTGATAAACCATATATATTGTAAAACGTGGATAATGGTGTTGGTATCACAATAATGTGACCAACTATTTTTAAGTCTGTTAAATGTATTTATTTTGTATTACTGTTAATTGTCCCAAATAAAGAAAATGAAAAATATCAACAATTTTCAGTACGTATTTATTTAGGTAGGTAGGTACTTTATTAAAAGGCTTCTAAAATATATATTGTAGCAACATTCAAATTTGTAAATTATTTTCTTAGCTTTAGCGATATCTAAATTCAAGATTAATATTTTATGATATCGAGTCTATAGATACGTATAACGTACGTATAAATCACATTATTATATTATTGTATATTATTGAAGACCGCATTAAAATCCGTTGCGTAGTTTAAAAGATCTAAGCGTAAGTACAAACAGCGGGAAACAACTTTGTTTTATACTAAAGACAATTACTAGCTACGTACTTATCTCAAATAGCTGCCTCCGCGCGGTTTTACCCGCGTAGTTCCCGTTCCCGTGGAAATACAGGGATAAAATATAGCCTATGTTACTCAGTGATAAAGTAGCTTTCTAATGAAAAAAGAATTATTAAAATCGGTCCAGTACTTTTTGAGTTTATTCGTTACATACAAAAATACAAATCTTTCCTCTTTATAATATTAGTGTAGATGTACAGTCGACCTACCCGTAGAACTAAGTTCTATGTGACTTTGAACCCAAACCACTTTTATTGTATGTTTATGTCTACAATTAGGTAACTATACTTATATAATAAACGGATAGTAATGTTTTAATATGTTAAACCGATTAAGAAATAGTTAGGGTAAAAATGGTAAAATATGTGCAAATCAAACTTCAAATCACTCTTCTCTAAAGTAGGGATTTGGCAGAACTTTCTACGGATAGGTCGATGTGTTTTTTGTCGCAAAAGAAACACAGTTTCACTAATAAGCGATCACCCATCCAATTACTGGCCTTAAAGATCTGCACCCCTAAGTTGGAATGCTAATAAAATTTAACATAAATGTGACTCCCCCGCCCCAGCAATAAAACATAATTTTATTAATTTCTGCCATATGGGGAGGCAATAAAAGGCTCAATTAACTATGATATAAGGGTGGGGTAGTGATTGTGATCATCATTTGTGGACCGTCCACCTGATGGTAAGCGGTCACCAGGCGAGACATGTCGTTAGGTGTCATTAAATCTTAGCTAATATTATTAATGTGAAAGTAACTCTCGCTTTCACGCTAAAACTATTGAACCAATTTAAATTAAATTCGGTACACATATAGTCTAGAGCCTGAGAAAGGACATAGGCTACTTTTTATCCCGGGAAAATTGAAAATCTCTAGGGAAAGCGGGTGAAACCGCGGAAAGTAGTACATCTAAGAGGTTATAGCGAAGGCTAAATAAAAACCAGCCAAGAGCGAGTAAGACCACGCTCAGTGTAGGGTTCCGTAGTTAGATTGACATAATTAAGTATACATACACGATTTACATAAACATTTTTTTAATGTTTCAACTTTGTCGACGCTGTTGATATCTACTACCATACCAAATTACAGCTCTGTAGTACCAACCGTCTCTGAGATTACCCGCGGATGGACGGACGGACGGACATGGCGAAACTATAAGGGTTCGTAGTTGACTACGGAACCCTAAAATCAAGTTTGTTATATGGGCGCCCTCCTTAAACATATATTTTATTATATTTTTAGTATTTGTTGTTATAGCGGCAACAGAAAAACATCATAGCTGTGAAAATTTCAACTGTCTAGCTACCTTTCTTTAGGTACAACCTAATGACAGAATAACAGCGAAATATGGTCCCGTTTTGACGTGACAACGTCTTCTAATTCGATAGAGCCGGCTGCACGCACGAAAAAACATGACTCATGCGGCGTTACCTCGCTCTGAGGCGCTCCATGTGGCGGCTTGAAGTGCAAGCGAGAGCGCGGAACGAGCGACAAAGAAGCACAATCGGCCTTTGCGTTCAGCAGCGTTCGACATCTGCCTCTCTCCTACTTGAGTGAGCGATGCAAGTCGTTGTCACGTTCAACTATCGTCAGTAAACCGACTTTACAGGGTACGGAACCCTAAAAAAGGACTAAAGGATTTATTTTTGTTGTTGACAGGTGAACTAAGTGACAAGTGGCTGTTTATTTAACACCCTCCGTCCGTTCGTGTGTACTTGTTTGTCCACACCACATGTCAAATTGTCCCTCTAGTCTACATCACCCCACAGTTAAATTGGCGCCCTAAAACTATTATTATAAATGCGAAAGTTTGTTGCTAATCACGCCTAAATGGATTGCAGCAATTTGGAATGAATTTAGCGTAAAGTTTGTTGGTATAAGTTAACTTTTGTTGGATGAACAATAAATTTATTTTAAAGTCATACCTAACTTAATAAAACTGTTTATAGTTTTTTGCTGTTTCGTCTCAAAGTCGTTAAATAAATAGTCATATATTTTCTAAGATATTTTTTAGACACGGAGGTAGCATAGATAGCTTTATTTTGTAATTACAGTAAAGAAAATTACCATAATAAAACACCTTACAGAACGCAAGAATGCATATATGTACATAGTCAGTATAGCTAAAGCTAAATTTACTACCAACAAGCTTCCGTCCCGCGGGTTCACCTGCGTTCCTGAGGGATCTTCAATTTTCCGTGGATAATAAGTAGCTTAGCTAGCTAGCGTAGGTGTCAGTTAACTCTACAGTACTTATATAATAAATTTTATTAAAATAGCTCCAGCCGTTTAGACGTGAAGATGTAACAAACACACACAAACTTTCGCCTTTATAATACTTATTATAAGGATACGTTTGTTTTTAAATAGTGAAGGTGTATTTAGATTAGCAAAACGTTGACATATGTGTCAAATGAGATTGGAACTATTTTTAAGCTCCCCCAATAAGTAAATATAGTGAATTATAATGTCGAGGGGTCACTTAGCGATATGGGCCAATAAAATTAGCTAAATTATCCATTTTAGTTCAACTAGGGGGACGAGGTGTAATTGTGATCGTGCTCGATTTATTTATGAGTTTGTCATAAACAATTAAAGTTTTAGGTTAAGTATGATGCTTTTGGGAATAAAATTTAATTTATAAAGTTTTTCTATGTAATATGCCATGAACTTGGCTTGACACACTGCCGCGTGTCTAGATTGTAAATGTCTGTTATGTCTATTCTCGATATATTTTTTATCAAACAAATTTTTTTATTGAACCATTTATGACGATGTTTTTGATATATAGTCATGATACATAGGTATACCTAATAACTGTATGATTAAGATTGTTTAAATTTTTGAAGGTTTTTAAGAATCATTAACGTTTTAGTTTTGCTACGAAAACACTTTGCATTAACAGAAAATACCTAATATAAGTATCTATATTTACTAAGCTATTTAAATTGAATATACTATTGAGCAATAAATCAATCATTAGTCACAAATAATACAGATACTAAACGTCAAGATACGGTGATACATATCTATATGACATATTGCTTTCAAATGATCGATTATTAGAATAACATCTAAATATGTTGTTACATATTATTTATTGTTAAAAAATTGTTAAGTACCTACATTTTATTTTACACCAATATGTCTTCTCTCACTCGATTTTATTTATCACTAGCAACCCGACTTCGCACGGGTGCAATGCTTATACATCACATTAGAAACCTCCAAAATTGTCAGTGTTTCTCTAACATATTATGCATGTATTGTACCTATATAAAAACCTTCCTCCTGAATCACTTTATCTATTAAAAAAACCGCATCAAAATCCGTTGCGTAGTTTAAAAGATTTAAGGCGACGTAAGCGACTTTGTTTGGAAGCTGAGGCGGGTCGCTATTAAGAAATATTCCGTAGCCAAATGGCAAAAAACGGAACCCTTATAGATGTCTGTCTGTCCGTCCGTCCGTATATCACAGCTACTTTTGCCGAAGCCGTGGTGGCTCAGTTGGGAACGCACCGACTCACGATCATGTTGGTGCCGGTTCAAATCCCTGGCCCGTACCTCTGAGTTTATAAAAAAAACTTACGTACGGATTCACACCACTGGCTTTCGATGAAGGAAAACGTCGTAAGAAAACCTGCATGCCTGAGATGTCACAATTAAAGGCATGTGAAGTCTGCTAATCCGCACTAGGCCCGCGTGATGGACTATGGCCTAAACCCCCTCGATGTTAGGGGAGGCTCGAGCTCCGAGCGTGGAGACGTATATGAGCTGTTGATGATGATGATGATGAAGAACTATACTATTGATATTTTATTTACACATAGTGACCAGACAAATAAACGCCCTTGAAACTTACCTCCCAGTTCAGGGATCCGATGGTAGAACATGCCGGTCCTCGCCAACCACTCCAGCTGCATGTGATGGAGCACCCTGTCTCCAGGGTGGTGGAAGGCTGAAGGCATCGGAGCCCCAGGGGGCATAGCCCCCGGCTGTAGCTGAGGGTAGTTGAATAGGGCTGCAGACTGAGCGGCGACTAGCGCAGGGTTTTGGGGGAGAAGCCCTGGCTTTGGTATTATACCTGCAAGGGAGAATAGGTTTAGAACTCTTGACCTAAGAGATGATATAAGGGGTTGATTTGTTTTATTACTGCCTTTACTCCGCAGACAAGAGAAACATCTATACTCTATAGGTACTTACTAATATTATAAAATGCGAAAGTAACTCTGTCTATCTCGCTTTCACGCTAAAACTGCTTTGGCTCTGGATTTAGTACATATATTTAAATGTATTTACCATATAAGTAAACTTTAAAGTAGCTGTTGGATATCTATACTAATATTATAAAGAGGAAAGATTTGTTTGTTTGTTTGTAATGAATAGGCTCCGACACTACTGGACCGATTTCAAAAACTCTTTCACCTTTGGAAAGCTACATTATCATTGAGTAACATAGGCTATATTTTATCCATGTATTCCCACGGGAACGGGAACTACGCGGGGAGGCAGCTAGTAGATAATATAAATAAATGAATCAAAACTACTGAACCGATTTAAATAAGTCTAGACTTCTAGAGCCTAAGAAAGGACATAGGCTAAAAAGTATCCCGGGAAAATGTAAGATCTCCCGGGTACGAGGGTGGATCAGTAGGGCGGCAGCTAGCTACTTATAGTTAGTGGGTCCCCGCGGTTTCACCCGCGTACCCAGGAGTTAATCCTTGACAAAAATTAACTCATGTCCTTTCTCAGGCTCTACACTATATGACTACCAAATTTCATTTAAATCTATTCTGTATAGCTTGAAAGCGAGACAGACAGACTTTCGCATTTATAACATTAGTTTAAAAGTCTACTCACCAGGTCTATAGCTCTCATACTCTTCACCACCTTCTACCCCAGGGGATATCGGTGGACTATAACTCCCAGACCTGTTCCCATCATCCGACCCTGGACTGGCAGACCGGGGACTGCTCTGCCCTGACCTTGGACTCTCCGCACCCTGGCTCTGATACCTGTTAATGGTGTTCTGTTCTATTTGCGTATCATAGTTCTCTTGGTACCTCGAAATGTAGTTCTTATTCTGTATCAGGTTGAGATACTTCTGCTGTGTCATTCTTTCTTGGACCGACTCTGGCTCTAACTGTCGAGATAGTAAAGCATCAATGCAGAAGGACTTTTTGCCTTGGTTCAGTATGGTTTTCTCTTCGTCTTGCTTGTAAAACTTCATGTTTTTTGGGCTATTCGAACGGCTGGCGTCTGGACTGGACTCCTGGTCGATTTCCAAGGGTTTCTCTGAGGAGTCGCGGCGGTACATCGCTTGGGAGAGGATCTGTGATGACATGATGGTGTTTCACATTTTATCTGTGGAAAAGGGAGGGGTTATTTTTATGATTATGCGGTGGCGGGGTGTCAGGTTTATTGTTGTTATAGTCCATTGTAGGTTGGTTTCAATGTTATTTGTGTAACTTTGTATGTGAAAAGTCCATAGATATACCTAACGTAAAATATTTCGAAAGATAGTTTGCATAAAATCATGTAAAAATTTGTTTTTAATTAAAATAGCAGTAATCGTATTGCTATCGTCAATATCTTTACCTTTTATATTCTTTTTAACCAAAAAAGTCTACGTTTTTACTTTAATCTTTGTGTTTTAAAGGCTTATTGTTTTTTTTTAATTAAACATTTAATTCTTTAACTAATATGATTCCTTTCGCTTAGTTACATACGGTTTTAACTTACTAGACGGTGTATTTGATTAGTTTTTATATTTATTTAAAACCTTTATATAATATACTAGCTGCCTCCCCGCGGTTTTACCCGCGTAGTTCCCGTTCCCGTGGGAATACAGGGATAAAATATAGCCTATGTTACTCGGGGATAATGTAGCTTTCCAAAGGTGAAAGAATTTTTGAAATCGGTCCAGTAGTTTCGGAGCCTATTCATTACAAACAAACAAACAAACAAACAAATCTTTCCTCTTTATAATATTAGTATAGATATTATAGTTTAACACATTATATCCCTATTTAAGGATCCCTAAGCCCGTCTGTTTGAGGCACGCGTCCAAAGCAAACACCTCGTTATCAGTTTATTAAATAATGATAATAATACTATTTACCAGGCGACGGATTTTTAATATTATCCAAATTGACTCGTTATCTCATTGATTGAATCGTTATTTTATTACTATGGATACATTTTAATATAGTTCAATCGGTTTAACCTACTTTTGAAGTGGTATTCAATTAATTATTTTATTTCTATTTTGACAGCCCGGTTGGCTTTGTGGTTAGTGACCCTGACTTTCAAGCCGCGGGTCGTGGGTTCGATTCCCACCCAGGACAAACATTCGTATGCATGAATATGTCTGTTTGTCCTGTGTCTGGATGTAAATATCTATATAAGTATGTATTTAAAAGTAATATATGTAGTATATCAGCTATCTGGTTACCATAACACAAGCTCACTATGATGCTTAATTTGGAATCAGATTGGCCGTGTGTGAAAAATGTCCCCGAATATTTATTTATTTATTATTATTATTATTTCATGGTAGTAGGTACCTACCTACCTACAGTGACGGATTAAGACTTCTTGATGCCCTAAGCAATCCACGCCCATGGGGCCTATCCTTATGTCAACTAGAATCGGTCTTTAAACCATTTTGGTGACGTGAGAGTGAGACGTGATGCACTAAGGATCGATTTTTTGTGCTTCTCCTGGTGCTCCCCAGACGTGATGCCCTAGGCAATCGCTTAATTTGTTTAAGGGTTACTGCCTACCTATATAAATGAATATCCCGGGACATTTTTCACACACGGCCAATCTGATTCCAAACTAAGCAGAGCTTGTACCTAACTAGATAGCTGATATACAACATATACTAATTTTAAATACATACTTATATAGATATTTACATCCAGACACAGAACAAACAGACATGTTAATGCAGACAAATGTTTGTCCTAACTGGGGAGCGAGCCCGCAACCAGAGGATCGAAAGTCAGAGTTAACCACAAAGCTAACCGGTCAGTAAATATTGGAGTGGTCGCGGGTTCGAATCCTATAATTTGTGTTGGTGAAAATTTATGTTTTTCCTCTATCTAAGTAGGTGTAACATTAAACGTTGAAATTATTAGGTACCTACCTACTAGCGACCCGCCCCAGCTTCGCACGGGTGCAATGCTTAACATCACATTAGAAACCTCCAAAATTGACAGTGTTTCTCTAACATATTATGCATGTATTGTATATAAAAACCTTCCTCTTGAATCACTCTATTTATTTAAAAAACCGCATCAATATCCGTTGCGTAGTTTTAAAGATTTAAGAAGACATAGGGACAGACAGCGGAAAGCGACTTTGTTTTATAATAAGTAGTTCTTCTCACTTCTTCTTTGTTGTATGTAAAATGTAGGTATGAATTGTTATTTTGCATATTATACTATACCTAAACTTGGAATAATAGGTACTTAGGAGATAACTACCGCCTCTGTCTGTCTGTCTGAACGCGATGAACACAACAACTACTGAACAGATTTTCATGCGGTTTTCAGCAAATTAAGGAGTAGGTATTTCATGGGGAAGGTTTTAAAGTGGCGCTGGTGACCAGAAGTCTGCCGGGTCCGCTAGTAGGTAAGTAGATATACCTGTCTATAATTTTATTTATTTAATTATGATTCAATTAATGTTTTTATTTATCGTGTAATGTATGAGACATTTCCTTTTATTATAAAACTGAGTTTATTTATTCAGTCATATCTATATCTTATTTTAAAGAAAATAATTAAAAAATTCAAAATATTCCCAATCAAATATGAATCTTATTAGAATTTTCTAAACATATACAAAAGTAAACATATCAAGTAATCTACTATAATAAACATTAAAACTTCATAAGTAAAAAAATATTTAGAGCAAAAAATAAATTACCTTAAACCGCCAAATAAATAGCAACACTGTAAACACTACACTGACACTCGCGCCAATTCCACAAAAAAAAAACACAAACGTCAAATATCAAATATGGCTGAACCGTCTCGTTCGGAAACAGACCAACCCGCCACAGCTCGTGACAAACAACTGAATTATTTTATTAAACCTAGTCCCATAGAACATTACATTTCATATCGCGATGTGTGAGAACTGGGCGTTACTAAACGACCAATTTAAAAAGACCATCTTTTGTTCGCACTAGTCTATTAAGAGGGTTATTTTCCTAGTGGTCGGGTATTCACGCCCCACCCTATTGTTTTCTGTCTCCCTCTAATGTTGTCTCTTTCTGGCGCAAAGCAATATACGCGTTGGTGAGCAAAACCACATTTTCTGAATTTCGTGTTTGCGATAAAACATTGTTCTTAAAGGGGTTTAGTATTGTTTTTATATAACACTAGTTTCTACCACGCGGTTTCCCGTTCCCGTAGAAATGCGGGGATAATATATAGCCTATGTTACTCCCAGGGAAAGTAGCTTTGTATTGGTTTTAGAATTATTCAAATTGGTCCAGTAGTTACGGAGCCAATTCATTACAAACATACACACAACAATACAAAATTTTCCTCTATAAAATATTATAGATATTGGTGTTTTAACCGACTTCTAAAAGGAGGAAGTTATAATTTGGAAATGTTTCTATATACTAGGTTCATACCTAGGTATATATTTTTTGTAGTTATCTATATACCTATGTTCGGAAATAAATTTATCATATAGTTAGCTATAATGTAAGATTTAAACTTATTTTTTTTGTATAAAAACGTAACTTGGGCGAGTTTATTGCCGGCTCTTCTCAGTAAAAGCAACTATCAGAACCGACCATTAATAGTGACTATTCATAAGTCCTTGTAAAGGCCTATTTGGATAAAAAATATTTTGATACTTTTACTATTAAGTAGTTTCCAAATTATCTAAATATTTTGTTCTTGAGTGAAATCCTTAATAGGACGTAATAAGGTAGGTAAAGTTGAGCAACGATGAAACAGGCCAACAAACTAGTCCAGTTGTGTGGACTAGACCTACGTCTAGCAGTGGACAGATACAGGCAGATTGTGATGTGGCAATTTTTTTTTATCTCTCGAAATAGCAAAAATGATGGATTTTAATGCACTTGCTGAGTCATCTGTTTTAGAGATAAAGATGTTATCTTATTTAGAAACTAGTGGCTCCCCGCGGTTTCACCCGCGTTCCCGGGATAAAAAGTAGCCTATGTGTTATTCCAGAACATATTCTAGCTCTGTGCCAAATTTCAAGCAGATCCCTTCAGCCGTTGGAGCGTGAAAGAGTAACAAACATCCATACATACCTACAAACTTTCGCATTTATAATATTATAGTAGGATAATACTTAAATGGAGAAGTGTAGTTTTATTAGTGTTTTTGTATACAAGCATTACTTATTATGAAAATATCCTAGTAATATAAACGCGAAACTTTGTAGTATGGGTGTTTGTTCCTCTTTCACGCTAAAACTACAGAACGGATTTGAATGAAAATTGAAACTCATTTAAAAACCTGGATTAACACATAGGCGGCTAGTATCTAAGTATAAAAATACCTACATACATCTTCAGACGATCTTTATTTTTTATTTAAAAGTAGTATATGTAATTAGGTATATCAGCTATCTGGTTACCATATCACAAGCTCTGCTTGCTTAGTTTGGAATCAGATTGGCCGTGTGTGAAAAATGTCCCGGGATATTTATTTATTTATTATTAAATTTTCAGTACAATCTTATTAGTCAAATCAAGTCATCAAATATTATGACAAAAACCTAAGTTCCAATAAAAAGGCAGACAAACCACCGCAAAAACATCAAGTCAAAACAAACATGAGAAAATTCGCCAAATCACGAGAAAATACCACTTCTAACTAACATTATTAAAATTTGACACAGTTTCCGAACGAAGCGTGCGGGAGGGAGACAACGATACATTGTTCTTTTTTCCTCTCTCCATTGTTTTGGTAATGACTGGGCGGGTTCAAGTTTTCAAGCCAATCCTGCCGGTGGAAAAGGATGGATAATACTAATATGTACGAGTGCGAAAGTGACAGGTATAATATGATTTCTTTGAATTTCTTGTTTTCAGTGATCTTTGATTATTTAAAACGTGTTTGTAATATATAGTAAATAGTGTGTAATTTAAGTAAAGTAGAGATTTAAAGAATCCAGATTTCTATAAACACGTAACAACAGCTGACGAGATCGCAATGAAAGTTAGTAAAGAGAATAGATATCTATGTTCTAGTTAGAATAATACAAGGATAGGCTTTATGCTGGGATAATTGATGATTCCCGTGTCCGCGGGAACCGCGGGGAGCCACTAGTAGATAATAAAAGTAACATTTTACATGAATTCTCTAAAAATAAAATACCTAAATAATTAACTCATTATACAAAAAATATAATTAAATGTATCTATTTTGTAAAAAAATACCTACCTACCTAATAAATAGCTCGAAAATAAATAAAAAATAAGTATGTAGGTACAAAACGTTTCTTCCCAGTTATTCTCGAAATTCCAAAATGAAAACATACCTAAGTAGGTAAGTACCTACTGTTGTAGTTCACTAAGTAGGTATAAAATAATATTCTACACTAAATCTAATCTACAGTTATACACTAATATTATAAAGAGGAAAGATTTGTTTGTTTGTTTGTAATGAATAGGCTCCGAAACTACTGGACCGATTTCAAAAATTCTTTCATCTTTGGAAAGCTACATTATCTCCGAGTAACATAGGCTATATTTTATCCCTGTATTCCCACGGGAACGGGAACTACGCGGGTAAAACCGCGGGGAGGCAGCTAGTAACGAATAAACTCAAAAAGTACTGGACCGATTTTAATAATTCTTTTTTCATTAGAAAGCTACATTATCACTGGGTAACATAGGCTATATTTTATCCCTGTATTCCCATGGGAACGGAGACTACGCGGGTAAAACCGCGCGGAGGCAGCTAGTGAATTATATTTATTCATTCAAATAGGCCTTCTCAGGCACTTATGACACGTCGACTCTAATGCGCTATAGATACCTACTTATTTAGATTGTTATAGGTAGTCTATAAAAATCTCTGTACGTTTCTCCGCTCACTTCAAAAACTCTCAACAGATTTTGATGCGGTTTTCACTAATAAATAGACCGATAAACGAGTAAAAATTGTGTTTATAACTAGCAAATTTTTATATAAATTTAGGGGAAGGATCTTTTTTCTAAAAAATCATAATAAATACATAGGTAATACGTTTTTTAGATGTAGTTAAAGGTAGGTAAATATTGGTAATTTTTATCTTAGGTGGGAATGATAGCTACGTTTAAACGGAGTGGAAATCGAACCCACGACCCGTCGCATCAAGGTTCAACCAATAACTTTCTTTCCGAACAAAATCATTGCAAACCCAAATGCAAGGTCAGTGACCTTAAATGACAGTTCATAACCAAATCTCTTACAAAATAGCAATTAAGATTTGAACTCTAATTATATTAACTTAAGGTTGAAAATCCAAGCCACCCGAGTAATGGTTTACAAAATATTATTTGTATAAATGGCGTGAGAACCCGTTATCGTGTTTTGCCAAAACATACAAACTAACAATCAATATACAAACACATTATGGCGATAATACGACCGAATGTGGGAAATAATTAGCTTGCACTCGCCTCGGGTGGTGATCTGCCGCCATGTTTGAAATTGACGTTTTGAATTACTATTGTCTATGGTACTTAGAGTAAATTTTTTTTAAAGAGGACGGATATAGAGTTGCCGTGCACAGTTTTTTGTTGTTTTTTATCGCAAACTACCGCCATTTATTGATGACTAGCTTCTCCCCGCGACTCCGTCCGCGTGGAATAGTTACTTTGGGCTGACGCTAACTTTCAACCCCCTTCGTTGACGTTGAAGGATGACTGCACGCGCCGGCCCGGCACATAAAGGCGCGCGCAGTACAGTACTTGATAATTATTTTGGTGCGATGTTATTTTAAATTTGCGATATCTCCTAAGATATTCATTGAAATTGAATGATGTAAATGGCAATTTTGTTTTAAATTAAATACTTGCGGTGAATAACGTATTTATTTGGATAAGGATTAATATCATCTTTATAAAAACACCTTCACAAATAATGCTTAATTTTCGAACAAATTTGGTTAGTATAAAAGTGGTTATAGTGAGCCAACCTTAACAGATAGACATATGCTATCGCGGATTTTTTTTAGAACTTTTGAAGGGGAACAATTCTGCCATACATTATTTTAGCGTAACTTTAACCGTTTACGCAGCGTACGCAGCGGAAGCTCTCCACTGGAAAAGAAATCTCCCGATTTTGAAACATTCTTCATTGGTGCTCCGCTCCTATTGGTCATAGCGTGATGATATATAGCCTATAGCCTTCCTCGATAAATGGACTATCTAATGGCGAAAGAATTTTTCAAATCGGACCAGTAGTTCCTGAGATTAGCGCGTTCAACCAAACAAACAAACAAACAAACAAACTCTACTCCTTTATAATATTATTATATTATATTATATTATATATAAATATAATAATAATAATAAGTACACATTGAGAATTACGATTGTTTAAGGTAGAATTAAAAATTAAGAATTAATAAAAGTGGACGTAAGTAATTAGAGTAGCATCTACAGTTTTTTAACTCTTTTTATTAACCCCCGACGCAAAAAGAGGGGTGTTATAAGTTTGACGTGTTTGTCTGTGTGTGAGTCTGTCTGTGTGTCTGTCTGTGGCACCATAACTCCCGAACGAGTGGACCGATTTTGTATTAGTTTTTTTTGTTTGAAAGGTCATTTAATCGAGCGTGTTTTTAGCTATGTTTTATTAAAATCGGTTATTGTAAAACTATTTAGGTATTTCTATCATAATGTTACATTTACTTAGTTACCTACTTAATTACTTGAAACCTACATTAAATAGTCTTTATAAATTGCCTAATCAGTCCACCGCTAGACGTAGGCCTCCCCTAATGCATTTTCTTTATTCATAAAACCAGATATTTATGTTTTTTTTCATGAAACTATCTAATAGGTAGATATGTCTCAGCAAAAGGAACCTTCCGAACCGAGCATTAGAGTCCACGTTTCATTAGTGACTGTGAAGGCCTATTTGAATCCTAACTAATATTATAAATGCGGAAGTAACTCTGTCTGTCTCGCCTTCACGCTAACACTACTAAACTGATTTAAATTAAATTTGGTACACAAATAGTCAAGAGCCTGCGAAGGAACTTATGCTACTTTTTATCCCTGAAAATGGAAGATCTCCCGGGTAAGCGGGTAAAACCGCGGGGAGCCACTAGTGAATAAATTTATTTCATTTCAGAAAGTTTGTATGTATGTTTGTTGCTCTTGCAGTCTTAAAGGTATTTGAAAGTAGTGAGGTATCCTCACTTTTTGAATCAGAATGGCAGTGTTTAAAAAATGCAACAGGATATTTATTTATTTATATCTTTTATTTGTATCTTTAATAATATAAATAGGTGTTGTAACTCCATATTTTATCACCAATCATCTATACGAGATATGGGACATCTCAATATGTCACTCTAGTCTGAATCACATCGTAATTTCCGAATCATTTGGCGTTTTCGTGACACATGTCAAACCCTATCTGACATATGTCAACGGATAACGTCACTTTAAACATGAATTATTTGCTTTTTAATGACAAAATTGTTTATCTGCTGGATTTTTTTTGTGGGTAGATAGGTAGATATTTATTTATCTGTATGGGAGATTTTTAATTTTATTTAGGTTACTCACGTCTGTGATTTTGTGAGAATGGTTAGTACAGTCATACCTTAGTTAGATCCTAACTAATATTGTAAATGCGAAAGTAACTCTGTCTGTCTCGCTTTCACCTTAGCTGTCTTGAGCCTTAGAAAAGGACATAGGCTACTTTTTATCCCGGGAAAATGGAAGTTCTCCCGGGTACGCGGTTGAAACCGCGGACACACACTGGTATTTCATAAATCGGTGGAGTGGTTGCACAGGACTAAAAAGTCCATGCATATAAATGTTTGTTCTAGGTGGGATTTGAACTGACGACCAGCGGTATGAAACTCAGGGTCTTTAACCAACAAGCCTACTATTCTCGCTCTTTGTATTGGTACTAGATGCCTCCCTGCGGTTTTACCCACGTAGGTCCCATTCCCGTTGGAATACAGTGATAAAATATAGACTATGTATGACACTCAGAAATAACACTTGTCTATTGTCTAATTATTCAGATCGCTCCAATAGTTTCGGAGCCTATTCATATAAGATGACATAGATGACAATTCGTCGCGCAGTTAAGAAAGGTTTCTGAATAATAACTTTACGTTTTAAAGACGTAAAGAGACATTATTAGTTATTTTGATTCCCATTTACATTCTATATAAGTATGTTAGAAGTATCTATATATAAAAACAATGTCCCCGCCACCTCTGTCTGTCTGTCCGAACGCGATGAACACATAAACTACTGAACACATTTTCATGCAGTTTTCACCAAATTACGGAGTATTTCATAGGGAAGGTATTTATGTATAATACATAAATTTGGTGGCGCTGGTGGGCAGAACGAAGTCTGCTGGGTCCGCTAGTTATTATATATAAACCCGTCGCGGGTTCGAATCCCCAAGAACCTACATCTAATGGTCGGTTCGGAAGGTAACTCATGCAACTGCGTCAGCGACACGTTATTGCAATTTGCATTGATGCTCAGCTCCTATTAGTCATAGCGTGATGTTATATATCCCATAGCCTTCCTCGACAAATGGGCTATCAAACACTAAAAGATTTACACAATTCGGGCCAGTAGTTACTGAGATTAGCGCGTCCCAAAAAAGCTCTTGTGCTTTATAATATTAAGCTGGATTACGACAAAAATATTTTTCCACCGTCCAGAAACATTTAGATAATAATATAAGTGAAATATATAAAAGCACTCAGTGTTATAATTATTATCTTTTTTTATCGGCGTGTCGCTAATTGACAGTAAGTGACATTAAGTGTTTGTAAACATTGGACGCCATTACGCTACCAACCTGCAGGTAATCAGCCGCCATTTTAATAAAAAGATGGCGTGTCGTGTTCGTTTGTCTATGGTCTTATTGAGTATTTTTTAATCTGTGTCTAATAAATTATTTTTAGAGAATATAAACATTTGTTTTTTTAACAAAGTCATGCTATATTCGTTCGATTAGTAATGTATATTAAACGAGCCGCATCCGCGCGGTTTTACCCGCGTAGTTCCCGTTTCCGTGGGAATACAAGGATAAAATATAGCCTATGTTACTCAGTGATAATGTAGCTTTCTAATGAAATAAGAATGATTAAAATCAGTCCAGTACTTTTTGAGTTTATTCGTTACATACAAAAATACAAATCTTTCCTTTTTATAATATTAGTGTAGATTTAATTAATATACATAGGTATGTAGCAGCTTAAAATGTCAGAAAAAAGCGCGGATAGTCGAGTTGGCTAATAGGTACAATTTAAAATAACTTAGGTATCTACTTATTAGATACGTATCCGTTCCTGTACGAATATAGGGATAAATATAGCCTATGTTACTCCCTGATAATGTAGCTTTATAACGCCAAAAGAGCTTTTAAATCTAAGTTCTAAGTTTATTCGTTACATACAAAAAATTAAACCTTTCCTCTTTATAATATTAGTGCAACCAAAGCAACGGTAAAACCTTATACCTAGTTTTATAGGTAATACCTTTAAGCTATTGTGTTTATTGAACATATTTTCAATACTGATAGTCTGAACATATTTTTATTGTTGATATTCGGAACATCCATATTGCTAGATAACATTAATGGATGCTACTGTGGCTTATTAGTTTAGTAGATATGTCGGCCGCACGTAAATGACAAACAAACAACCATATTTGGGGGTGAATGTGTAAATATTGGAATCGAATTTACAACAACTTTTTACTTAATAGTAAATATCTTGGGACATTTTTTATACATAGCCAATCTGATTCTAAACTAAGCAGCTTCTATCGTAACTAGATAAGCTTCTGCCCACGGCTTTGCCCGTGTTCTCGGGCTCTTAAATTTTCCCGGGATAAAAAGTATCTAATATAGGCATATGCTATCCATTCGTTCCCATTGACAATAAGTTTACTCACAATTAGTTGCCCCGCGGTTTTACCCGTGTAGTTCCCGTGGGAATAGACAATAGACAAATTTAAATGAAATTTGGTACACATATAGTCCAGAATTTAGGCTACTTAGGCTACTTTTTATCCGGGGAAAACTAAAGAACCCTCGGGAAAACCGCTACAATGATAAATAGAAGCCTATCGACTTATATTATAGTTTATGCAGTATGTCGCGTCACAACACACGTGTGTGGGAGGGAGAGGGTGTTGTTAGAGGGAGACGTACCTATAATGGTACATAGCGATAGGTAAGCACGATTAAAACAATTAACACGAAATGAAACGAACTACCCTCCCGTGTGGTGCAAGTTGTGAGAGCTAGAGGTGATGAAAATATCCTTTTTTTTACAAAAAAATGCAGCTAAATTAACTGTGGATTACGGTTTTTGATATCCCGAAAGGGGTTAACATAGTTATTGTTTCTTTTATCTACACTAATATAATGAAGAGGAAACAATTGTATTTTTGTGTGTGTGTTTGTAATGAATAAACTGAAAAACTACAGTGCCGGTATCAATAATTCTTTCACCATTGGAAACCTACATTATCAGGGAGTAATATAGTTTTATTCCTGTGTTCCCACGGGAACGGGAACTACGCGGGTGGAACCGCACAGAGGCAGCTTTATTACATATCTAAGTATTTTCTAAAGCACCTATTTATAAATAAAATTTATTAATAAAAAGGTATTTAAATTATTTTACAACTAGGATTTTAAATGCATTATGCATTCATCATTTAAAAAATAATAGTTAAGGTTATGCTGAGTTTATATAGAGTCGACGTTTCATAAGTGCCTGTGAAGGCCTATTTGAATGAAAAAATATACATATTACACTAGTGGCTACCCGCACCCCGGGATCTTCATTTTTCCCGGGATAAAAAGTAGCCTATGTCCTTTCTCAGGCTCTAGACTAAGTACCAAATTTTATATTGATCGGTTTTGTACTTTAAGCATGTAAGCGAGGCAGACAGAGTTACTTTCGCATATATTATTAGTTAGTCAAAGATCCGCTAGTCTCTCTTGTTTGGGGCGCGTGCGGGGGTCGAGTGGGGGTCGGACGGGGGTCGGACGGGGGTGGGGCGGGGGCCGGCCGTCAAGCGGGTAATTTGGCGGGTAATGGCTCCCCCGGTATATCTTTAATCTGATCGCTAATTGGATGGGACGCAGGGACGAACTGCGATGGACATTTTATTGAATTAAAAAAAATTGAATTTTTTTATTTGAATATCCAGTCTGCAAAATAGAAAATATAGGTATAGTATTTTGAAAAGAATAAGTAAATATAATTAGGTAGGTACGTACCATCGATATTAATGCTGGTATTTGAGAAGAACAGGGAAGAATCTTGGCATGAATTGGATGACTTTAAATTCAATAACAATAAACGGAAATGTTTGAATTACCTAATATTTATCAGACATAGGTAGATATATAAGTAGCCTGAATAATCCTCGTAATTAATTTACTCCATACAATTCTCATTGTTTTATAACAATTTAATAATAAATAATACTCTTGGACATTTTTCACACATGACATCTGATTCCAAACTAAGCAGAGCTTATGAACTAAGTAGATAGCTGATCTATATGTAGACTAATTTTAAATACATACAAATGTAGATAATTAAAATAATTTTTATATAAAAATGGTTTATCTGCGTTATAAACTCAAAAAAACACCAAGAAGATCAACCAATCTTTACAAAGTTCTGTTTAAATAGAAAAAAACTTTATTTACTAACAGAAATATCAAAAAATCAATAAATTAAATGCTTCGGTAAATGGATAATTACTGCACATCTTTTCAATTACCAAAACGAGGAGATTAGTTAAGGAGCCGCTCTCCCTCTCCCCTCCATGCCCCCCCCCCTGCGTCGAGTGCAATGAGAGGCAATTTTCACTAATTATACCAATTAGGGACTCCCCCATTGTCTGTATATGTACTTATATATTTTAATTTAAGTATATAATATGTTATTTATGCTATAATATTAAATATGTCTTAATATACTTAATATCAACTTGCTGTGCTCATCACTTGGTCTGCGTGGAGTGACTTTGGGCGATTGACATGAAACAAATACTCAATCTTAAGTGATGCTTACCACAATATATTAGTTAGTAGTAACCACATTTAAATCGGATAAGCCATTTCTGAGATAAGCGTGCACAAGTCATTGTTTTGGTTTAAGGTTCCAATAATCTATACTATCTATACTAATATTATAAAGAGGAAAGATTTGTTTGTTTGTTTGTAATGAATAGGCTCCGAAACTACTGGACCGATTTCAAAAATTCTTTCACCTTTGGAAAGCTACATTATCCCCGAGTAACATAGGCTATATTTTATCCCTGTATTCCCACGGGAACGGGAACTACGCGGGTAAAACCGCGCGGAGGCAGCTAGTTCTTTATATTTTTAAATCGTAGCAATTTTCCGAAATCCAAAGTTTTAGTCTTATTCAGCCCTAAACATCTACATAACATGTGACATGCCTCTGAGAAGAAATGAAAAGACAAAAATACCAAAGATTTTTTTCATAAATACCTCTACATATTCGTTGTTAAAATACATGGAATGGTGTAACAAACTATTTAAGATTTCGCCGAGGGTGCTCACTGCGGTGTCGCTTCACGGCGGGAGCGAGACGGGAGATGCGCGTGTGAACGAGACAGAGATAGTAGCAGCGTTAATCAACTTGCTGTTGTTCCCAATGACTTTGGCGGGACGGAGTTGGGACGGCAGACATTTTGTTTTTTTAGTTTTTTTTTAATGTTTTATTTCGGTTTAAGGTGTTGAGGTTTTGTGGCGTGGATGAAGACTTTGTTTCGATTAGGTATAGTAGATATAAATGAAAATATTTTTATTGAAATGGGATTTTTATTGATAAGTAAGAGTCTAATGCTCGGTTCGGAAATAAGATTTTGCCGTTACAATAGAAAATAAATAGATAGAGTAAAAAACTCAGAAATTATGTACCCTAAGTCAGTATAGATACAGGCATAGACTCTATACCTAGATACTTATATTTTTTTTCAATTTCAACAAACAGTTGTTCTGCATTTATGATTTATTTCGTATTTAATTGCTATTGTTATCATAAATTAATCATTCAATTCCGTATTTTATAACCTGCCAGCTTCTGCGCGTTTCACCCGCATAAGTAGTTCACGTTCTTCTAAGAATACGGGGATAAAATATAGCCTATGTCACTCCCTGATAATGTAGCTTTCTATTAGTGAAAGAATTATGCAGATCGGTGTAGTAGTTTCAAAGCCCATTCAATATAAACAAAAAGTCCGCTTTTTATATTTGTAGTAAAAACATCTTCACAATTAATAGGTTAAAATACTTATTATGTCGTTCCGAATCTTCTAGCTAGAACTTTATCTACTTACTTATGTCACTACCTGATAGTATAGCTTTCGATAAGTGAAATAATTATTCTGATCAGTCCAGGAGTTATGAAACCTATTCAATATGAACAAAGAACCAAAAAGTCTTATATAAGTATTCTCCTTTTATAATATTGGTGGAGAAAACCATTTTCACAAATTTTATAGTAAGAAAATTGTGTCATTGCGAATTTTCTAGAACTTTCTCTACTGTATTCATGTTACGTATAGACAGATGCCGTGGTGTGAGGTTTTTATTATGCGTACAAAATAGTATGAAGCATTAACCACGTAATTTGACCACATAAATAAATATCCTGGGACAATTTTCAGACATGGCCAATCTTATTCCAAACTAGCTGCCTCCCCGCGGTTTTACCCGCGTAGTATTCGTTCCCGTGGGAATACAGGGATAAAATATAGCCTATGTTACTCGGGGATAATGTAGCTATCCAATGGTGAAAGAATTTTTGAAATCGGTCCAGTAGTTTCGGAGCCTATTCATTACAAACAAACAAACAAATCTTTCATCTTTATAATATTAGTATAGACTAAGCAGAGCTTGTACTGTAACCAGATAGATGATATACTAAGTAGGTACGTATACTACTTACCTACTTTTAAATACATACTTAGGTATATAGATAATTACATCCAGATTCAGAACAAACAGACATATTCATGCATACAAATGTTGGTCCTGAGTGGGATTCGAACCCACGACCGGCGGCTCCAGAGTCAGGGTCACTAACCACAAAGCCAATCGACGAAACTTGTTATTTCTCTTGTGTGCTGACATCTAGCGTTAAATGGCAGAATTGAAATAAAATATGGTGCTGCCATCTGTTGACACAAAGATGAAACATATTAGAAGCATTGCTACGGTTGACTACTGACATCTAGCGGGGAGGGGTTAAAGCTGTCTATACTAATATTATAAAGAGGAAAGATATGTATTTTTGTATATAACGAATAAACTCAAAAAGTACTGGACCGATTTTAATAATTCTTTTTTCATTAGAAAGCTACATTATCACTGAGCAATATAGGCTATATGTTATCCCTGTATTCCCACGGGAACAGGAACTACGCGGGTAAAACCGCGCGGAGGCAGCTAGTGTAGTATATTTGCCAAATGAAGCGCGTTTGTTTGTATTATGGTAGAATGTAGAATTATGGTATACTAGCTTTCGCACCGCGGTCTCACCCGCGTAGTTCCCGTTCCCGTAGAAAAACAGGTATTAAAACTACGTAGCTTTCTATTGGTAAAATAATTATTCAGATCGGTCTAGTAGTTTCGGAGTCTCTTCATAACTTTGTTAGTTGTGATTACCTATACTATTGTAGTATTTATATTGGCATTACATTAAAGCAAAACTGTTATTTTGTATGTGAATTATATTTTGTGTTAGTTAAAATAAATTAGATAGATTTATTACTTACCTAAGTTTAAAACAGTCGTCCCCCGCTGTCTGTAACGCTTACATTTTTTAAACTACGCTACGGATTTTAATGTGGATTTCAACAAAAGTTAAGATGATTCAACGGAAAGATTTATACGTATAATTTAGCTGCCACCATATAAGTATCTACATAGTACCCATTGCAAAGCCGGGGCAAGTCGCTCGCTAGTGTCTTTCTTTTTAAACTATTATATAAACAGGGTATTAAAATAAAGACACACATTATAGGCTAAAATCTTTAATATTAACAATTATATACTCTACATATTATTACAATAAACTTTCATATAAATTATACCACACCCTGAGGGCTCATCCATAGATCACGGGGACGTTTTTTAGAATCAAATTTTCAGCGGTTAGAATTTTTTGTCACATGATATATGGATGCTACCTCGATCAATTTGACGTTTTATTTTGACAGTTCTACTGTCAAAGTCATACTTTCCTTTGCGTACGGACTTTCAGAATGGACATTATAAAACGAAATTATGAACTCACTTTAAAGGCCTCATCGGACGAGAGTTTTTTTAACAGACATTAAAAAAGCATTCAAACAAGAAATGCATTTCCAAGTACCATAATTTGCTTTATTTCCAGTTGAAAATGCAACAACGCTCGATAAAAAAGCGTTGCGTTTAAAAAACGCTGTCGTGTGATATATACTTGGGAATGCATCTGTTGTATTTGAACGCTTTTTTAAGGTCTTTTAGAAAAACTCGTGCTATGACGCCTAAGACAGATACATGCGTCCCTTTCTAACGCTGAAGGTGTGAGGGAGACACATACAGTTTGAAGTACACACCGGAAAAGGACACGACACACATTAACTATAGATAAAACGTTTTCTCTCTCTTTCCAACATATTGATTATGTGGAGGATGGACTATCATATTTGAAAACTCGTTCGGTAACTTTACATGTAGGTATATATAAAAGTCCCCACCGCCTCTGTCTGTCTGAACGCGATGAACACAAAAACTACTGTACAGATTTTCGTGAGGTTTCCACCAAATTACGGAGTATTTCATGGGGAAGGTTGTTATATGTAATACATCAATTTGGAGCCGGTAGGTGGCGCTGGTGGACAGAACGAAGTCTGCCGGATCCGCTAGTAAGTATATATAAAAACTGCAATTATCTGTCAGTATAGAAATCTTCAAGACATTGTTTGTCCATTTTTTAGATAGTTTTACCTATATCAAATGTCATAATAATTTTTTTGGTATATCAATTTGTTTCTGGTTGTGTTTGCTGTTAAATCGGTATTTTGATACCAAATATTCTTCTTTATTTATAAATATACTGAAATATTAAATTTATATCGTATATCCAAGATACTAGATTTTGTAATCTGGTCGTAGTGTAAGAATTTCGTACAATGGCAGAGGTTACAAACATTTTTGTATTAAGTGCGTAAGTTTTTTTGTCGAACAAAACACATGCTTTCAAAGCAGCTAAAAAGGTTTGCAATCCCTGAAGATGTTAGTTGCATCCGTGCGAGCGGGACGGAACATCAATAATTATTGCTTTTTACATATCTTGTACAGTTTTAATAACTTATAGAGATACTTATTTTACATGATGATAATGCGGTACCTTCGTCCGTCTGTTTGTGGTCACATTTACGCCCGATGTCAATAATCAATCCTGATCCATTTTTTGCTATCTGAGATTGATATAACAATCAATTTTCTGGGTGAAGCTTTAAAATCAATCTATCTTCGATCTACGATCGATCGAATCTGTTCGAAAATGATAGTTTTTGCTTGCCAATAAGCTATCCGTCCATTTTGACAACTCGTTGGTTTTACTCTCGGATAGGAGATAGATTATTAACATCGGGCGCTAAACATTTATTTATTGGTATTTGTTATAAAAAATTATCTTAAAACTAAACTAATATGTGGGTAGTTAAACAACGGACAGTATATCACGATTTTAAATATGGCTGACGGAGTATACGTATATATATTAATAAATAGAAAAAGATATAAATAAATATCTTGTGATACAGTTAATGTGATTCCAAACTAAGCCGAACTTGTACTGTAACCAGATAGGCTGTTAGTCATGTCATTTTTATAGTCAAATCCATAAATAACATAAACTCCGTCTGCCATCTTTAAAAGCGTTATCAAAACTGGAGAAAACAAAACTTAACTTACGGTCGGGAACTTTAATATAGGTTGATTTTCTATGTGAAATACTATACATATATATAAGGACACAGAACAAACAGATATGTTCATGAACACAAGTGTTTGTCGTCGATCAAATCGACACCAAGCCAGGCCAGTCGTATGTTTCTGTCATTAAATATGTTTCAAGTCCATAAATCTGGACTAGGCCCACGTGGTAGACTGTGGCCTATACCTCGATGTTAGGGGAGGCTCGAGCTCCTCGTTGGAGATGTATATGAGCTGATGATGTTAAGTTAAATTGTCAATTTCATGGGGTTTTTGGACCTTGAGACTTTTGCTAAATCTTATACTAATATTAAAGTCCACGACCATTTGATAAAGGATGTGTAGAAAAGCGCTTAGCTCATAACAAAAACTAAATAATAATTTTACGTACAACTATTTATCGTAACGGTCATCTGTTTGTCGAAATATTTAATTAACAAAGACGAGTTTGTTAAAATATAAAGTTCGATTCCCTGTTCGGACATGATGCAAACGGTTCTTTATAGTTGTTAATGTGGGAGGAACAGAAACAATGTTAAAAAGATAATTTTGGAGGTTTCTAATGTGATGTATAAGCATTGCACCCGTGCGAAGCTGGGGCGGGTCGCTAGTATTTAATAAACGGATAGTAATGTTTTAATACTTTGGTAAAAATAGTTCTTTAAACCGATAAAAATAAAGGTAAAATATTTGCAAGTCAAATTTCAAATCAAGTAGGGATTTTAGCAGATGATAGTCACTTTGTACTACGGATAGGTCGAATGCATTATATAGAAATCGAACAGAAATCTGATCTCATTGAGAATAATTTCGTACAATAACCTCTTTAGTTATAGTGGTTACAAATTTTGTAACAAGTGATTTTTATATTTTAGACCGACTTTTGGTAAAAAGGGTTTGTATCTCAAAAGACGATTTTTTGGTAAAAACGTCTTGAAAAATGCAGGTCGTTGCATCCGTGCGAGGGAGACGGAACATGCGACAGAGATAATGTAGGATTGTTAATTATATATTTCGATTTATGAAGCTTATAATGTATTTATTTATCAAAATGACTAGTTTCGTGATTGCCTAGAGATCTTCTGCGCTAATCGAATTCCTTATAAGTCCGTCATAATGTAAGTTTGTCTGTTATTTTATATATATAGTATTTTGTGGATCATTGTCAAACTTCGCGCAGGTAAACTAGTAACATAATGGTTTTCCTTACCAAAAAGAAATTAAAAACAAAATTAAGTCGTTATCTATATATATAAAAATGAATTGCTGTTCGTTAGTCTCACAAAAACTCGAGAACGGATGCACTGATTTGGCTATGTTTGGTCTTGAATTATTTGTGTAAGTACAGGGAAGGTTTAAAGCTTTCAGCTTTTTTATTAATTGATGCTGAGGCAGTACGAAGTTTGCCGGGTCAACTAGTTTTATTAATAAAAGTTTACTAATGTGATGCATTTTGTATTTAACATAAATATAGGAAAATTTATGAGAAATTGTGCTATTAATTACTAATAAAAGAATAACTGAAAAGGGACTAGTTTACCTGCGCGAAATTTGACAATAACTCTTGTAATAAAATAAATATATCTAGTATCAAAAGCAGAGCTTCTACTGTAACCAGTTAGCTGATATACTACATATACTACTTTTAAATACATACTTATATAGATATTTACATCCAGACACAGTACAAACAGACATATTCATGCATACAAATGTTTGTCCTGGTTGGCATCACCATTTAAGGTAGTACTAGCACAACTTATAAATATATACTTATGTAGGTATTTATACTGATATAGGACAAACAGACAGCAATATTGCTTTAAATTTAATAGTGATAAAATAATGTATAATTGAATAATCTTGAAAAAAAGATTAAAAGATGTTAAAAATTATCATTTTGCATCTAAATATCTATATAAGTATGTATTAAAACGTAGTATATGTAGTATATCAGCTATCTGGTTACTGTACAAGCTCTGACAGAATCAGATTACACTTTCTGCAATTTTATACTCTTTTGGAGAGAAAAAACTTTATTTTTCAGTTTTATGTAGATTTTTCTTTGAATGATTTTAAAATAATTATGACAAACTTACTAAATGTTATTATTATTGTTATATATATATGTTTATTGCTTTGTTTGTTTGTTTGTTTGTTTAGCGGCGTCCGTTCCTCGTGTCTGGGTGTGGGCGTCGCGGTTGATTCATTACTGGAAAAAACGAAGAAAAATGAACTTTATACCTTTATAATAAGGTAGAAAACCAATTTTTTTACTAATTCTATAGATACTACTGTTAAATCTAACTTAACATTATAAATGCGAAGGTTTTGAGGAAGGTTCAAAATCAGAATATTTTTTAATCAAATAGGCCTCCACAAGCACTTATGAATAGTCACTATTAACGCTCGGTTCTCAAAGTTGCTTTTACTGAGAAGAGCCGGCAATAAACTCAGTAATTACTCTTTTCAAAAAAACCAGCTTAGATCTAATACAATAATGATTTTACAAAATGTGTGAAATAGCTTGTAGCGAGCATTTCACTGCCAAGGGTATTTCTCTAACAAGAAATCTGATACACTATAAAAGCCCTTTTGATATAATGCTTTCTTCAGGTTGTTTGTCAGTCTTTCCAGGGATAAAAACTAGCCTATATGTAATTTATAATATTCCAATTTTGCTAAATTTCATCCAATACCCTTCAGCCGTTATTGAGTGAAAGAGCAACAAACATACAATCGCATTTATAAGACTAGTTGCTCCCCACGGTTTCACCTATTTTCCCGGGATAAAAATTCCCGCCTTTGTTATTTCTAAGCTCTGTACAAAATTTTATAAAATTCCGTCTTAACCAGGCGTAAAGAGGTAACAGACAGACAGAGTTACTTTCGCATTTATAATATAAAATTTTACCTTCCAATAAAATTGTTATTATGTTTCCTAAGACGTCTGAAGTCCATTATGAGAGAGTACATCGTTCTTTACCGCCTGACGTCACTAGATGTCGCTGTCTTACGTGCGGCCGCTCGCGCCACGTGCCGCCCCCACTACTCCTTCCTGCCGACTCGACTCACTCAAGCCACCGTATCATTTGATCATTGTTAAGCTCATAATGAGCCGTAAGTATATAACCAGGAAGGGATTACTGGGACTTCAGACGTCTTAGGAAACATAATAACAATTTTATTGGAAGGTAAAATTTTATATTATGTGTTCCGTTTGACGTCTGAAGTCCATTATGAGAGATTTGTTTGTTATCTCCTGGTGGCTTGTGTGTAGTAAGAAATGCAACAATGTGATAAGTAAGATGTTTATATTTTATTTTATGTTGATATATTTTCACAGAATGATTTACTTATAAATGATTAATAAATAGTCGAATGGAAACGAAATATATCTTCCTTTGAGTAAATATAAAGAATTAATATGATAATCGGCTATACTTTCAATCAAAATAAAATAATTATTATTGTACAGTAAAGAATTGAGATAGGGATTTTTCAGATACATTTACTGTTAGTGAAGATTGAATGTTCTTTTGATAATATTTTCTAAAAGTTGATTCATGTTTCCAGTTAGCTTTAGTCAGTATATCATTAACAGAGTAATTCTCAACCCAGTTTAAGGAGGAGACTGCTGATCTAAAACTACCCGGTGACGCTTCAATTCCAGACTCTGAAAGAAGTCTCTTTACCCAACCACCGATCATAGTAGCTGTAGCAGGTCTAGCAGAGCCTCTTGTTGCTAAAAACAAATTTGTTACCGGACCTCTCAAATCTTTTGTTATGTCAACCAAGGAACGAAGCCAAAATATAGGGTCAGTATTGCGATCAGGGGCAGGTGACAGTGTCCAGTTGGATTGCTGATGGTTTGTTCCACCTGGGTGCTATTATGACGAACTGACCTGACGCTGTGTTGAGGTGTTGTAACACTCGAGGCATTAGGCTTGGAGGTGGAAATATCCAAGCCAGAGCGAATTGCCAGCACCTGCTGAACGCGTCGTGAAAGTAGGCGTTCGAGTCTGACAAGTCGAGAGAAACATACCTTGGAACGACATGGGCGTTTCGGGAGGCGAACAAGTCGACGTCTGGAGTGCCCCACATTCTGCAAATTCTGTTCACTGCTAGGCCGTCTAGATGCCACTCGGATACGATCCGGTTGCGTGACAGCTGATCGGCTTGTACATTGTACACTCCCGGGAGGTGATGAGGTACAAGTACGATGTTTAGACTGTCTACTAGCACTAGGAGTTGGTTTGTCAGTTGAAGTAACAGTTTTGATCTGGTGCCGCCCTCGTTCCTTATGTATGAGATCACAGTTTTGTTGTCGCTCTGAAGTATTACTGTCGAGTCCTGGAGTACTGTGCTCTGCGACGATATCGCTGCTATCACTGCATACATCTCCTTCAAGTTGCAGTGCCAATCTGTTTGATGAGGTTCCCAAGACCCTTGGGTTTTTCTGTTGTTTATCAACGCTCCCCATTGAATGTCCGATGCGTCTGTTGTTACATAATTGGTGGTTATGGCTTGGTAAAAAATCGGGGTTTTTTGCGTTACATTCTGCAGCCACCATTCTAGTTCCAAGGCCACCTCGATTGGATGCTGATTCGGAATTAAAGGAGTCTTCCGAAGGTGATTGCAGAAACGTTGCAGAGTTCGGCAATGCAGCCTTCCCCGGAGGGTGATGAAGGCTGCAAAGTTGAGATACCCTAAGAGGCTTTGAGCTTGCTTGAGGGTCCAACTGCCTACTGCTAGATGCTTCATTAAGAAGTGTTGTATCTTTCGTACCTTTTCTATTGGAAGTGACTTTGCGTTTGTATGTGTGTCCCAGTTTATTCCCAAGAATTCGAGTGTTTGTGTTGGGTTTAGGACGGACTTCTCCATGTTCACATTCCAACCTAAGTAAGTCAGGAGATCCATGGCAATTTTCACATGCGCAGTAAGTTCCATTTTGGATTGATGTGCTAGCAGGAAATCGTCCAAGTAAACTATGACTCGAAGACCTCTCAGGCGCAGCTGTTCGGCTATCCAATTGGTTATGGAAGAGAACATCTTTGGCGCAGAGGCCAGACCAAAAGGAAGGCATGTCATTTGGAGAAGCTGACCCCGGTAACTGATGCGAAGGAACCGTCTGTGAGCTTGTTTTATAGGTATGTGATAATATGCTTGACTGAGGTCCAATTTGACCATCCAGTCGAGAGGCTGCAGGAATTTGGGTATTTGATGATGATTGAACAAGCGGAAGGGCTTTGGAATTATATATTGATTTAGGGCTTTTAAATTGAATATTATTCTGTGATTCCCATTTTTCTTTATTGTCATAAATAAGGGGGATATGAAGCTTGGAGTTTGTGGAGCTACTTGGAGGACGTATGTTTGAAGCAAATTCTGAATTTCTGATGTCATGACTTGGGTTTCTGGGGTTTGAAATTTTTTCATAACATCCGAAGTTGGTAATATCAAAGGGGGTTTGTGATTGAAAGGGATGCGAGCAGAGGATATCATATTGAGAATTGCTTTGGGAGGATTGTAAGCTAACCAGTTGTTTTGATAGAGCTTCAGACAACCGCCCGAGAAAACTAAATAGTCATTTTTTATGAAAAGGTTTCTTATTGTTCCTATCTTTTCGCCCCCCCTTTTTCTTTGAGGAGAAACTTTCACTAGTTTTTCTGGGATTTGAACTCTTGTTTTCAGAGTGTTTAGGTTTCTTGGTTCGGCTTCGAAAGGAATTTTTACCGTGAAATGAAGTGGATGGTTCAGGGGAGTTTTGTTTTGGTAAAGAGTGGGTAGGCTGGCTTTCAAGCTTTTCAACACCACCTATTTTCTGAATATAGCCGGACAAAGATTGAGGATTGAATAAATATTCAGAAGACGGAGGGATTTTTTCTATATCCTCACGCATGTACCTACATTTTAACGACTTCAAAAGGGATCGTCTACGGAGTTCCAAGCATTCCGCGCGTTTACCACAAATTATTTGGAGAATATCATTTGAAATCACTTTGTAATTGGACTGATTATCAAACAACTCTTTCAATCTATCATATAACGTAGTAGCGGTGACCGGTACGCTTGGATTGACAGAAGAGTCAATGAGTTCCTGTAACGAGTTATTTACCGCCTCATTTTGTGCCATGAATGCATTGGACAAGGCAGCAAAACTACGCTCCATTTGGAACCAACGCATTGAACCCACGGGGTCCTCAAGACGTCTCAGTTCCTCATTGACTTTCAAATCAGTAAAAGCAGGGTAAGCTACATATTTTTTCTGAGTGTCGGTATAACGAACTGAATTCCAATCACAAGAATCAAAACGTTGCAAAGAATTTATTTTAGAAAGGCGATCAGTATTAGCTTTAGCCACAGACGGCTCCTTAACAACAACCGAGAGGTCAGCAATGTTATGGTAATTTTGGGAGGGTTCAGGAGGTCTTAAAAACTCCACTTGCGGCGGGCATGCGGTAACAATATTAGGTGTAGGTAGTTTTGCACTTAATATATTGTTCACATGACTCACCAATCGCTGCGAAATTATTTCAAACCTCCTATCCAGTTCAGAGTCCTGCGAAGACGAGCGCCTGCGGCTGCGGTTTGAACTGCGACGGCGCTTGCGGCCTCGTCGGCCACGCCCGGACTCCGAGCTGTCTGACGACTCGCTACTCGATGAACTCGGCGATCTCGAAACACGTGGTCTTTTTCTTCCGCCGGCACTCGATGACTTTGAAGCACGTGGACTTTTTCTTGAATCTCCCGTCGGTGTAGTAATACCGTCGAGATTTTTACCATCAGTATTGTCCATGATGATAATAAAAGCACGAAAGTTAATTAACTGAATTTAACGAACTAACTCTGACACACACGTAAAACTAAAACAATTTAAATAACTTAACGAACTTTCTACTTATATCTCGAAAACTCGTAAAATAAAATATTATTTGCGAATGACTAGTAACCGTCCGTACGGTTCGGAATTCGACGCAACAATGATCAAATGATACGGTGGCTTGAGTGAGTCGAGTCGGCAGGAAGGAGTAGTGGGGGCGGCACGTGGCGCGAGCGGCCGCACGTAAGACAGCGACATCTAGTGACGTCAGGCGGTAAAGAACGATGTACTCTCTCATAATGGACTTCAGACGTCAAACGGAACACATAATATTAGTAGGGATTTAGAAATTGTATTACCTGGATGGACTGGTCCGGGAGAGCGACGACACCACGTACCCGGGGACATCTGTAAAACAACGACAAACAATCTTATATATAAAACTAGTTACTCGCCCCAGCTTCGCACGGGTGCAATGCTTATACATCACATTGGAAACCTTCAAAATTGACAGTGTTTCTCTAACATATTATGCATGTATTGTATACTAGCTGCCCCCGCGCGGTTTTACCCGCGTAGTTCCCGTTCCCGTGGGAATACAGGGATAAAATATAGCCTATGTTACTCGGGGATAATGTAGCTTTCCAAAGGTGAAAGAATTTTTGAAATCGGTCCAGTAGTTTCGGAGCCTATTCATTACAAACAAACAAACAAACAAATCTTTCCTCTTTATAATATTAGTATAGATAAAAATCCTTCTATTCCTCTGTCCCTATATACTATAGAGAAAGAAAGAAAACATTTAAACACATAAAAATAGGACTCTCTCTGTCCCTATAGGATATAAGAACATTATTTTTTAAGAACTATTAGGTGTTAGCCTCAGATGGCTTTTACACCGTTACGCGGACTGTTTCGGTGAGCGCAGAGGGCTCTCAACCGAAGTATAGGGACTTTGTTCTTTGTTTTATATATATTAGTAAAGTTATTCCTTTGTTTAAAGCCGGAGATCCTTCTGATCCAACTAATTATCGGCCGGTGTCTATCTTACCAGTTCTGAGTAAGATATTTGAAAAGATTATTTTAAAGCAGCTGCTTTCTCATTTTAATTTTAATAAACTTTTGCATGGTGAACAATACGGTTTCACAAAAGGTCGTTCTACTATTGATGCGGGTGTAGCACTTTTGAAAAATATTTTTAACTGTTGGGAGGATTCACAGAACGTCATTGGGGTGTTTTGTGATTTATCTAAGGCTTTTGATTGTGTTGACCACCAAACACTTATACGTAAACTAGAGTATTATGGAGTTAAAGGTACAGCACTTGATTTGATGCGATCGTACCTTAGTGAGAGAACTCAAATTGTAGATGTCAACGGAGTTA
This sequence comes from Thyatira batis, assembly GCA_905147785.2. Taxonomy (NCBI): domain Eukaryota; kingdom Metazoa; phylum Arthropoda; class Insecta; order Lepidoptera; family Drepanidae; genus Thyatira; species Thyatira batis. The sequence continues at coordinate 825,201 of LR990512.1, read as the reverse complement.
AATCGTCTGGTTCTCCTGTGCATATGGGGGTGCCCCAGGGCTCAATTTTGGGACCTTTTCTATTTTTAATTTATATAAATGATCTTCCGTTCTATGTTAAGAATACCTGTGGAATTGTACTGTTTGCTGACGATACCTCACTGATTTTTGGTGTTGATAGACAGAAATTCAAATATGACGATGTAAACGGTGCATTATCTGAGGTATTAAATTGGTTTACTGTTAATAATCTAGTTTTAAATGCAAGAAAAACTACATGTATAAAATTTGCATTACCCAATGTAAAAAAGATGGCCTCTAATTTAATGTTAAATAATGAAGCCCTCAGTCTTGTTGAGTCTACAGTGTTTTTGGGTATTACGTTAGATTCAAAACTTCAATGGGGCACCCAAATATCATGTCTTGCGGGGAAGCTCAGCTCAGCAGCTTACGCGGTTAGAAAAATCAGACTACTTACGGATGTAGAAACAGCTAGATTAGTCTATTTCAGTTATTTTCATAGTGTTATGTCCTATGGTATCTTGCTTTGGGGCAGAGCAGCTGATATAGATACAATTTTTATTTTGCAAAAAAGAGCAGTCCGTGCTATTTATAATTTAAGCTCGCGAGCTTCCCTCAGAGATAAATTTAAGGAAATTAACATTCTCACAGTTGCATCACAGTACATTTATGCAAACATAATATTCGTCCGTCAAAACATTAGTCTTTTCACGAAAAATTGTGATTTGCACTCCATTAATACTAGAAATAAGCATAAACTTGTAACATCTGCTTATAGACTACAGAAAGTGCAAGGATCATTTTTAGGACTTGGTGCACGGTTTTATAACAAAATCCCCACAAATATTTTAGATTTGCCTATGAATAAATTTAAGGAACGAGTTAAGTCAGCTTTGGTACAGAAGGCTTATTATTGTATAAACGATTATATTAACGATGGCGAGGCATGGGTATAGCGCTCGTTCTATCAGGACTAATATTATTATTGTTAAAGAAATTGTTAAAACTTGTTTTGAAAAGAGTAATTGCTGAGTTTATTGCCGGCTCTTCTCAGCAAAAGCAACCTTCCGAACCGAGCATTAGAGTCGACGTTTCATAAGTGCCTGTGAAGGCCTATTTGAATGAATAAATTTATTTCATTTCAAATTTATTTCATTTCATTTCATTTCATTACTATGTAGTGATATACACACACCGGACAGCCCGGTTGGCTTTGTGGTTAGTGACCCTGACTTTCAAGCCGCGGGTCGTTCGATTCCCACCCAGGACAAACATTTGTATGCATGAATATGTCTGTTTGTCCTGTGTCTGGATGTTACTATCTATATAAGTATGTATTTAAAAGTAGTATATGTAGTATATCAGCTATCTGGTTACCATAACACAAGCTTACTTTGAAGCTTACTGTGGAATCAGATTGGCCGTGTGTGAAAAATGTCCCAGGATATTTATTATTATTTATTATATACCTGTCTAAACAAGTAAGGTTGCCTATAGTGCAGTGCATCCTCGCTAGTGTCGTGTTTCCGGTCGTCCCTCGCGTCGTGGCGGCGTCTCTCCGGCCGGTCTTGTCTCTGGTCAAAGCGTTGGTGGTCGAAGCTGCGCCGGTTGTCGTGATCTGTTGGTGTTATATAGATTGGGTTTAGGAGAAATCGTTAAACAAGTTCAGTTTAGGGACAAAATTTTTTTTTTATACCACAAAGGTGGCAACCAGGCATACAGTCCGCCTGATGGAAAGCGGTCACCGTAGCCTATAGACGCTTGCAACACTAGGGGCGTTACTCACGCGTTGCCGACCCTGTAAAAATCTCTTCACTCTCTTCTTGAAGAACCCCATACAGTACTCCATTGGGAATACCAAATTTTGTGGTAAATACTTAAGTGTTTATTTTCCTTCTATGTATCTATCTGTATATCTTTTTGCCACAAATAAATGCATTTTCTTTCTTTTTTCTTTCTAAAAGGACAATTTAAAAGAAGCTGCCGAAGAACCGACAAGAAACCAAGTAAGGTTAAATTTTTTGTTTTATTTATTAGCTTTTAGGAAGATTCACAGCAAAATAGTATCCATAGGATATAACATGCATATAAACAACTGCCATTTATAAATCTCCACCAATAGATAAATCATTTGCTATTCGTACAAGGCACAAAAATTACATTATACATATTACAAATTAATATTTTCTATTATGTAAAATATTTTTAAAGCTAAGGATGTTTTTCTCTTTTTCCAAGCGTTTTACAATTTAATAGTATCTATACTATCTATCTATACTAATGTTATAAATGCGAAAGTAACTCTGTCTGTCTGTCTCGCTTTCACGCTAAAACTATTGAAACGATTTAATTGAAATTTGGTACACAGATAGTCTAGAGCCTGAGAAAGGACAGAGGCTATTTTTTATCCCGGAAAAATGGAAGATCTGAAACCGCGGGAAGCCTATAATAGACACTAAAACACTAGGTCTTTGTGGTGGACTATAGGCTACACCCTCGATGTTTGGAGGCTGGAACTCCTCGGTGGAGACGTATATGAGCTGATGATGATGATAATGATCTATATCAGGGGTGGCTAACAAGTTGTTGACACTTTTTGTAGATCACTTACAAGTTCCATAATAATCATTTACTGCCTTACGTTTCTAGTACGTTTTAGTATCTAGTTACGTTTCTAGTAACCATAGAACTTGCAAAAATCATTGTTTGTATAAAAGTACATTATCTAAGAAAAGGGTCGATCGCGACACAGTTTTAAAATGAAAAATCGATCTCTCCTCTACAAAAGTTGGCCACCCCTGATCTATATACTCACATGTATTGTGTTGCATGTTGCGTATGGAGTCGACAATGGCGCGCGCCGCGGAGGTCAGCTGCGGATCCTCGTTGGTACCGCGCCTGTTGAGGGTACAAGACCTTTAATGACCTTAAAGAATTGTGTTGGTTTGTTTTGTATCTAATATACCTACTTATATCTCTATCACAATTCAAAACAATTATACAGATCGGTACAGTTTGTTCTATTTCATTGTTTTTCAATGTGTGGGTCGCGATCCCTAGGGGGGTCGGCTAACCATAGTCCTAGGGTCGCCAAAAGACAAGACTACGATGAAAACACAATTTTAGAGGATGAGCTTGTTTAAGGTGTCAAAATGAAGGAAATAATTATCATAGTCTTTTATATTATGGATTCTAGGGGACTGACAAGGGGGTCGCCAGAATTTTCAACGTGTAAGGGGGTCGCGAAATCAATTAGATTGAAAACCACTGTTCTATTTAATAGGCTCCAAAACTACTTGACTGATCTGAATTATTCTTTCACTAATGGAAAGCTACATTATCGGGGAGTCACATAAGCTATTTTTTAGATACAGAACTAACTTACATATTTATGCAGATAAATGTTTGTAAGTAGCAAGCAACTTATATGGGAAAACTAGGTTTTACGGGTCAGCTAGTACCTTTATAAGTATGAATTTAAAAGTAAAATTAGAAATAGAAATATTTATTTGTATAAATTTGGGTAGGTACATAGGTGTTATACAATATGTTACATACAGTTCATTCCAAATTCTGCCTTTTCAAGCATATACATTTATTATTATTACATTTATTCATTATTATTTTTATTTAGTACAGAACTCCATTTTAAAATCTAATTAGTCGGACGCAAATACACAATCAAATTACAAAATTCCATATTATATTCAATTCCATATTATATTGGCTTCATCCATATTCGTAACTGCAAGTTCGTAACCAGTTACAAGAGAATAATTTTTTTTCGCTGTTTCGTAACTAGTTGTAAGAGAAGAATTATTATTCCATTTTGGTAACTCATGTTTCGTAACCAGTTACAAAAGAAGATTTCTTTTTCTCTTTTTGGTAACCAGTTGCGAGAGAAGAATTATTATTCCACTTTTGTAGATCAAATTATTTCCATTTTTGTAACCATATAGTTTCCATTTCCATTAGTACGTATATAAAGTAAATAACATCGAAACAATCAATTGTGTTGGCATAGCCCGCGGTGGTGAGTGACTTTTTTCCTCTTTATTTTGTGACTGGTCAGGTACGTCTTGTTATTAACGTGGACGACGTCTGGGGTTTTTAAGAATCTATTCCTACAGCTTTATTGAAAACATTTCAAATTTCAACATTTATTTGTCACTAGTGGTTCCCCGCGGTTTCACTCGCGTTCCCGAGGGATCTTAATTTTCCCGGGATAAAAAGTCCGTCTCCTGGTTCAAAGCTACCTCCCCACCAATAAGAGTAAGCCGGTATGCGACTCATTCCAGTTTCGTAACTACCAAAAATTTACAAAAGTGGAATAATAATTCTTCTCTCGCAACTGGTTACCAAAAAGAGAAAAAGAAATCTTCTTTTGTAACTGGTTACGAAACATGAGTTACCAAAATGGAATAATAATTCTTCTCTTACAACTAGTTACGAAACAGCGAAAAAAATTCTTCTCTTGTAACTGGTTACGAACTTGCAGTTACGAATATGGATGAAGCCATTATATTCATCATCAGCTATCTGGTTACAGTTTAAGCTCTGCTTTTGGAATCAGATTGGCAATTTTAGAAAAATGTCTTGGGGAATTTATTTACTAGAAAACTTACCCGGACACTCTGTTATTAAAATGGTTATTTACAGGATAATTCCCTAATATCCCGTTGCCACTATTCCTTCTCCTGTAATCTTCCGTCTTCCTATATCTGTCTCTGTCTTGCCTCATGTTCATTTGCGCCATTTGCTCTTTAATCTGTTGTATTTTAAGTGCAATCTCGCTTGGTCGCTCCTTTTCTACGTACTGCGGTTTATCATTAACCTGTAATAATAAAAATAAAGAATATTTACAAAAACTACAATTACTTTCCATCCCGGGAAGACCGAAAGGACTTCAAAAGACTGTAAAGGAAGGCAAATTTCATAAATCACTGTAGTAGTTAAGGGGTGAAAGCTTAACAGACAGAGTTACTTTAGCATTCTACAAATATTATAAATGGGAATGTTTCTCAGTATGGATGTATGTTAGTTACTCTTTCACGCAAAAACTAATGAATGGATTTGGATGAAATTTGGAACACAGATCTATACTAACATTATAAAGTAGAAAGTAACTCTATCTGTCTCGCTTTAACGCTAAAACTACAGAACCGATTTAAATTCAATTAGGTACACAGATAGACTAGAGCCTGAGAAAGGATATAGGCCACTTTTTTTTTCCGGGGAAAAAGGAAGATCTCCCGGATACGCAGGTGAAACCACAGTAGTTTATAACCTAGCCTAACACATAGGCTACTTTTTATCCGGGGAAAACTGTAGTTCCCCGGGGAATATTTACCTCAATATGGGGCGTGTTCCTTGCTGAGTTTGTTGCAGAGTTCCGTTTGTATTGTCTCGCCTGTGTTTGTATGTTCCTATTGTCGGGCTGTTTCTCCACAACCGGGTAGTAAGGCTGACAGATCGAGTAGTGTTGGGGTATCATCTGTATTAATTAAATATTCTTCTATATGGGTTTTACACTATTTTTGACTAGGGATGTTATTTGGATGATAAAAAATAGATTACTAATAAGTGTCAATTTTTGTACATCATAGTAAAATCACCAATCAATCAAGTTTTTTATTGTTCACATCACATAGATGGCAAAAATGTGGTTCTAACAACGCATATCATTTTTTTTGTTCTTAAAAAGGATTTGGATTGAAGAAAGATTCTTTTTAACTCGATTAAAATAAAAAAATAATCGATTAACATAAAAAATCTAAAATTTTCCACATCTGATTTTGACTGGTTGGCTTCACCAGTATTAGGTTCAAACCTCAACCAGGACAAATATTACTTATAGCAATTTAAGACTAGTTTTTACAAATTTAATCTAGTACCAATTTAATATTTTCCTGTCTCTCATTAAATTCAAGAATTTTTCAGAAAAAACAATTTAATCTACTAACCTGGGGGTATAAAACATTATATTGCTGATAAGGGGGCGGGGGGTACTGCATGAGGGGGTACTGCACCAGCTCTGGGAGGTACAGCTTGCCGACTCCCCCTACTCCCCCCCCTACTACCCCACCCACTACCCCCACGTTCACTTGCTGCTGCATGTTAGCCCACTGCAGCTGTTCTTGGTACTGTCAAATTAGATTTTTTCTATACTAATATTATAAAAAGGAAAGATTTGTTTGTTTGTTAAGAAACTACTGGACCGATCTGCACAATTCTTTCACTAATAGAAAGCAAGTTTTTATTTTTTATACCACAGAAGTGGCAAACAAGCGGTCTCACCTTATAGGGGCGTCAGTGCCCTGTAAGTGTCATAGGCTATATTTTATCCTTGTATTCTCTTACGGGAACGGGACGTACGCGGTTAAAACTAGCTAGTATACTGTATATCTATATTATCCAAATCTCCCGTGCCGCGAAGTTTAGTTATCTTCAATACTCTGCTGAGCAAGAATCCTGAATGTGATTTGTTTGCGGACGGATGGCAGACAATAATAGTTGAATGCTTGAAGTACTGCGAGACGATTGCGTGATAGGATTAATATTAATTTTAATTTTAGTTTATGTATATTGATCTCATGTTTTTATTTAATTTTTAGTCTGTATAATGTACCTAATTAGTGTTACTGGCTATAATAAATAAAGCCGTTCTAATTATAAATAAATAAATAGTATGTTTGTGAGCAATATATATTAATATTGTATCTCTGTGTTTAATATAAACATATTTACGGATTCACACCACTGGCTTTTAGTCCTACAAACATTGAGGAAACCTGCATGCCCGAGATGTCACTATTAAAGACATATTCGTTCCTACGCACTAGTCCCGCGTGGTGGACTATGGCTTGCACCTCCTTGTTGTTTCTCTAACAATTTTTATATCAGGTATACAGACAGACCGTCCACCTGATTGTAAGTGGTCACCGTCTACTGACATTTGCAATAACAGGAGGAATGGAGACGTATATGAGCTGATGATGTACTTACCGGATGTAGTTGTGGCATGATGATGTTTCCCATAGGGTAAGGGGCTAAGGGGGCAATGGGGGCCAACGGGGCGAGGGGCACCGGGGGAGGTGCAGGGCCACCGGGGGCCGCGGGGGCCTCGTACTGCATGTTGTAACTGTAATAATTGACATGTTATTCTAGAAGATGTAGGTTTTTTGTCATTATACAATGGAAGGAGTGGATTAGATTCATATGAATAAACAATTTGAAAAAAAATTGCATATTTACTTACATAAAAAAATCGATATACCTAGTTAAAATTAAACGGTTTCTTAAATATAACTGACTTTCTAAACTTTCCTTTGGTTTACTAATACAATAATGTTATTTTTAACGATCGAATAACCTATAGTATTTAAGCATTTATTTTAAATAAATGTATTTTTTTTCTTCTTTCTTATAATAATTTTTTATCATTTAAAAAACGCCAAATTTATATTAACATCTTATTAATCTTATAAACTTTATATTAATCTTATTACTTTTTGAACGTAAAAAAATTTACCTAAAATTTTTTTTAAGAAAGACATGAAATTTTTCGCTTCTAATAGCTTTAACACCTCATGTGGGGTCTAGACTATAAAATATATATAGTAAAACACACACAAACCTTCTGTGTGTGTGTAGCGAGTTGTCGACGCAGGCGCCGCAGCTCGCCGCGTACTCCAGCGCCGCGTACGGATAACTCGGGTCTAAGAAGACACAAAAACGTGAAAAACGCGCGTAATACATTAGAAAAATGGAAAGCTACATTATCAGGGAATAACATCTTTACTAATATTATAAATACGAAAGTAACTCTGTCTGTCAGTCTCGCTACTGAACCGATTTAAATGAAATTTGGTACACACATAGTCTAAGAGCCTGAGAAAGGACATAGGCTACTTTTTATCCAGGGAAAATGGAAGATCTCCCGGGTACGTAGAGGAGGTCAGACTTGAGCATTGAGGGTTCCGTATTAGGGTACGTCACTTTGACTTCGCGATTGAAAAAAAAATTCTCCATTCATCAAAATTTGGTCAAAAGGAAGTTAAAAGATCGCATTTAGTCTACAGAGTGACAAAGAAGTGAAATATGTATGCCAGAACGGCTGAAGGGATCGAAACAAAATTTGACACATAGTTAGCATATACTACACATTTACAACTTTTTATCCTGTGAAAATTTAACATATCCTGGAAGTTATTAGTAATGCAAACTCACCAATTCTGAATGTGTTCTCATTTGTATGCTGTGTCTGATGCAGTGTCTTCTGATCCTCGACTAGCTGCGGCATCATTTGCTGGTATACTTGCTGAAGAGGCGCCTCCTATATAATGAAATTACTGACATAAACAAAGATATAAAACTCATCATCATAAACGTCTCCACAGAGGAACACGAGCCTCCCCTAATAACGGGTGTAGATTATACTAGTCCGGATTGTGGAGGAAAGATTTGTATTTTTGTATGTAACGAATAAACTCAAAAGTACTGGACCGATTTTAATAATTCTCTTTTCATTAGAAAGCTTCATTATCCGCGAGCAACATAGGCTATGTTTTATCCCTGTATTCCCACGGGAACGGGAACTACGCGGGTAAAACCGCGCGGAGGCAGCTAGTATCTATATAAGTATGTATTTCAAAGTAGTATATGTAGTATATCAGCTATCTGGTTGCAGTACAAGCTCTGCTTAGTTTGGAATCAGATTGGCCTAATAATGTCCCGGGATATTTATTTATTTAATAAGAGGTTTTCAGTACTTACTATACGACATTGGTTTATATACGGGAACTGTTGTATTTGGGGGGCGTACATGACGTTTGTGAGGGGCATCTGGCCTGGAAACAGATAAAATATAGATTTTTTTAGTGTTTTTACCATACTGCGGAACAGTTATATTTAAGTTTGGATGGATTTCGGCAGTTGAGACACCTTTATATTTGTCTAGGAGTCCTTATAAAAAAATCACCAAAAACGACATTTTTTGGATAAAAAGCCATAATTTTAGACAAAAGACCTCTAAATTCCACAAAATATCAATTTCACATACTTCAAAAAATGTTCTGTATATTTAAACTCACGTAAATGTGCGTCGGCCATGTTGGCCGCCATCTTGTCGTGCGCGAGCGCGTCCTGCGCCTGCGCCTGCGGGGACCCCACCTGCCGGCACGAACATACACCTCCATTTATATACATATAAAAACTAGCCTATGTGCTAATCCTGTTTATACCACTGTGTTCCAAATTTCATCCAAATCCGTTCATTAGTTTATGCGTGAAAGAGTAACAAACATACATCCATTCTCACAAAAATTCGCATTTATAACATAAGTATTTCGAAAATCCAAATTAAATCTTATATATAAAATTCTCGTGCCACAATGTTAGTTACTTTACTCCTCCGAAACGACTTGACCGATTTTTATGAAATTTTATATGCATATTCAGTAGGTCTGAGAATCGGCTATCTATTTTTCATACCCCTAAGTGATCACTGATCGGTACGGAACGGTAACTACGCGGGTGAAACTGCGCTGAGGCAGCTAGTATTAAATATGGCCATAAAAAACGATTGTAGCCGTACCAAATTTCATCTTTACACCAACGGCTTAAAGCTGAAAATCGACTGGTAATACTCACATCATCAGCTCGGATCCCCTGAACGAATTGAGGGTACATCTCCTGTGTATCCTTCTTCTGCTCATCATTTATTGGACAATTCTGTTCGAAGACTTGGTCGTATTCGGCGGTTTCTGAGCTCTGATTGGTCGGTTCTTGAGGTTTCTCATACGTTTGAGGACTTGGCGTCTTGTTCGTTTCCTGTACGTTAGAGGGAGATGGATAATGTGGGACAGTTTTACTTATGTTTGTAATAAATAAACTCTAAAACTATTGAGCCGATTTAAAAAATTATGTCATCATTGGAAAGCTATAATCAAGGAGGTACAGAGGCTATATTTTATCTCTGTATTCTCACGGGAACGAGAACTACACGGGTAAAATCGGGGGACGGAAGCTACTACCAAAATATAAAAAAAAATGGTAATGTCTTAAGCTTTTAAACAAATGTATGTATATGAAAGTATTCATTGGAGATAATCTATATAATATTTTTTGTCTGTCTGTCTGTTTGTCTTATCTCCGAAACGGCTCGACCAATATGAGGAAAATTTCACTAGCAGATGGCTGATGTTTTAGAAAAATTTTATTATATAGTAGATGGTTTTTTGCTGTTATATGTAGAAAAACAAAAAGAAATACCTTGTCCACACCGCCGCCATCTTGCCGGCGATAATCACAGCAGCACTTGCCGCGGTACTCCTCTTGAGGCTGGCAATCACATTCTAGAACACAGCATAGATAGTTTTTTAAACTTCCACGAACTAAATACGTCATTGGAATATATTTTGACAGCCAGTCAGCCAGGCTTTGTGGTTAGTGACCCTGACTTTCAAGCCACCGGTCGTATATTTTCACATTTTAATTTTAGATGGAATATTCTTATAAATGTTACATTTCAATAAAGGTATTTCCGTTAAAAGCCGGGGCGATTTGCGTGTATATTTTTTTTATATCCTGGGACATTTTTCACACACGTCCAATCTGATTAAAAGTAAGCTTCAAAGTGAGCTTGTATTATGGTAACCAGATAGCTGATATACTACTTTTAAATACGTAGTTATATAGATATTTACATCCAGACACAGAACAAACAGACATATTCATGCATACAAATGTTTGTCCTGGGTGGGATTCGAACCCACGACCCGCGGCTTGAGAGCCCAACCGGGCTGTCATTACTATAGTAATATAGTCTGTGAGATAGTCTTACCATTGTCGATGAACGAGTGCTGCTTCTCCAGTCTTCCGCGCCGTTTCTGATCGTATGGCTCCGTCTGCTGCTGGTAAATAGAAGAAATACATCCTTTAAAGTACTGTCTACTTGGTATTAATCTTCTATATATAATAAAGTCCCCGCCGCCTCTGTCTGTCTGAACGCGATGAACACAAAAACTACTGAACAGATTTTCATGGGGTTTTCACCAAATTACGGAGTATTTCATGGTTTTTATGTATAATACATCAAATTGAACCGAAGAACCGCCAGAACGAAGTCTGCCGGGTCCGCTAGTGTTATAATAAATGTTAATGTTTATGGGAATTAATGGATGTTTCTCATTGAGTCTCCGTTCCTATTGGTCGTAGCGTGATATGTATATTACTTAAGGTAGCGGTTTCTCTCGTGTAGTTACCCGGGAGATCTTCCATTTTTCCGGAATAAAAAGTAGTCTAAGTCCTCTCTCAGGCTCTACAGTCTAGATTATCCGTGTACCAAACTTTATTTTAGATCGGTTCAGTAGTTTTAACGTGAAAGCGAGATATACAGAGATACAGACAGAGTTACTTTCGCATTTATATTATAGGTATAGATTATAGCCATATGAGCAATCCAACACTGAATTAGTTTAGTAGTTCCTGAGTTTAGCGCGTTCAAATAAACAAACAAAATCCTAAGCTTTATAATATTAGTATACATTCCTGTAGCACACGATAAATACAAATAAACCTAACTAAAACAAACATTACATAAGGAAATGAATTAATATAGAACTAGCATCCGCCGCGCGGTTTCACTCTCGTAGTTCCCGTTTCCGTGGGAATACGGGGATAAAATATATGCTATAGCTATATAAATATAGCCTGTGTTACTCCCTGATAATGTAGCTTTGTATTAGGGAAAGAATTATTCTGATCGGTCTAACAGTATTTAAGTTTATTCGTTACATACAAAAATACAAATCTTTCCTCTTTATAATATTAGTATAAATGTACATACATACAAATAATGTGTGTATGACTGTTTATATTAGTTGGGTTTTTAAGACAATAACTAAAAAACCCATGTGTAACACAACATGCAAATTAAATTAAATCATTTATTCGCCTGCGGTTTCACCCGCGTAGTTCCCGTTTCCGTGATCACTTAATGTGGTATCAAAAATAGATAGTAGCCGATTCTCAGACCTACTGAATATGCATATAAAATTTCATAAAATCGGTCAAGCCGTTTCGGAGGAGTATGGTAACTAACATTGTGACACGAGAATATGATATATAAGATATCCTGGGATGTTTTTCACACACGGCCAATTTGATTTAAAAAAAAAACAGCTACATATACTACTTATAAATACACACATATATCAGCTATCTGGTTGCAGTACAAGCTCTGCTTAGTTTGGAATCAGATTGGCCGTGTGTAAATTTGTGTCCCCACACAAATTTTACTTTATATTAGCATCTCGGTTGGCTTTGTGGCTAGTGACCCTGACTTTCAAGCCGCGTGTCGTGGGTTCGAATCCCACGCACGACAAACATTTGTATGCATGAATATGTCTGTGTGTCCTGTGTCTGGATGTAAATATCTATAATATGTATGTATTAAAAAGTATTATATGCAGTATATCTGGTTACCATAACACAAGCTTCATTTGAAGCTTACTTTGGAATCAGATTGGCCGTGTGTGAAAAATGTCCCAGAATATTATTTATTTATATGGGTGTATGAAAAAAAAAATGGGCTACGGTACCCTAAACAACGGATCTTAACAATAGGTCGACAAACAATAGTAATACGCAAGTAAGTATATACGTAATTTACTATCGTTCTGTGGTAATTTGTAGAAATATGACAGCTAAAATTATTGTAATTAATTTATGTCATTTTTTGTTCTCCTTTTTTTTTGTTTAGACTGTGATCTATACTAATATATAGTTTACTGATAACTGAGAGATCACTGAGCCCCGGACTAGTTTATTCTTAGTCTGGGGGTCAGAGGTACACAATTTATAAAAAAAAAAATCATAACTCAGTAACTATTATAGCCCATTTATCGAGTAAGTCTATAGGCTGTATAACATCACGCTACGACTTATAGGAGCGGAACAACATTGTTGGGGAGGGTGACATTGACAAAGTTGCGGGGGTAAACAAGGGGGAGGAAGAGGGGAGGGAGGAGGTTTACTCTATGACTAACCATTGCCTTATAATAAGGATAAATCTTTCATTATTAACACATTTCATTGTATTTAGTTGTTTATAACATGTCTTTGGCAATTAAATAATAAATAATATAATTTTAATTTGCATAAATTTTTACATGTCATTTATTTTTTATGTGTGTGAGTGCCGACATATTAAAGTGCTAGTGTGTGACAATCGTGTATATATAAAACAAGAATAAATCATTTTGGAGAAATTTATTAATATTATTGCTAAATTATACTAATATTATAAAGCTGAAGAGTTTGTTTGAACACGCTTCGCAGAAAGTATTGGTACGAATTGATTTTTTTTAGTCTATTTATCGAGGAATAATTAATCATAATAAGACATTTTCTACTATGGCAATCTGATTCCAAACTAAGAAGAGCTTATACTGTAACCAAATAGTTGATATACCTACTACATCTACTTTGCACTCTATTTATCTAAATTGTGCATGAATATATCTGTCGTTCTGTGTCTGAATGTAAATATTTAAGTATGTATTTAAAAGTAGTATATGTAGTATATCAGCTATCTGGTTACAACACAAGCTCTGCTTAAATCAAAATCAAAAATAAAAATCTTTTTTATTCAAATAGGCCTCAATCAAGCACTTATGAATCACTATTAATGCTCGGTTCTGAAAGTTGTCTTTTACTGAGAAGATCCGGCAATAAAGTCAGTAATTACTTAGTAGTCTCAGTGATCACAGATAAGAACCTTCTTCAGACAATAACAAACACAAAAAAGGTCCAGCCATTAACGCGTGGTGCCGTGACCAAGAGAAATAGGGATTAATTTATATTTATACATAGATTTATTTGTTACAGTGTCCTACAAAATGTGGCGATTTGCCTTAACTGTGATGGTGTGCATCTCCGTTAAAATGACGACAGAGGCCTCCTTAGAGGCCAACATAACAGCAGATGAGGCCTTACTATTCCTATACGAACTCTCACTAACAACCCTCATGCTGGCTGAAGAGAGGTCTCAGGGAGGAAACCAAGGTGGTATGCTGATGAACAGGAAATGTGCCAGCGATGAGAAAAAGGTTGACGGCATATGTGTCCCTGATGGCTTTGTATGCCCTGACGATTATTGTAGTTAAAACAAAAATAAAAATGTTCCATATTTCCCGGCTTTACATATAAATAATGAGCCGCTAGAGAAAACAGAGTCACAGAAATACCTTGGACTTATACTTGACAGTCAGCTAAACTGGAAGCCTCATTTAGAAAAACTAAGCTCAAAATTATCATCCCTAATGGGCATACTTCGAGGCAGCGTTCGCTGTTTCCCTAAATCTGTTAGATTTATTATATATAATTCCCTCATCAAGTCCCATTTAACCTACCTTATTGAAGTATGGGGTTCGGCTGCTAAAACAAATTTAAAACATTTACAAACAATACAAAATAAAGCGATAAAACTACTATTTCATTTAAACTACTTAACTCCAACAACAACTGTATTTCATAAAACTAAGCTGATGCCACTTACTCAAATATACAAATACCACACGTGTTTGCTGATAAGGAAAATACTGACAAAAGATACTCACTCTCAGTTAACTTTTACAAAAATAAAATCGAATCATACTCGAATAATGAGAAATGCTAACAATATCTGCTTGTACACACCACGAACCAACTATGGAACTAGGAATATCAGATTCGAAGGCGCTAAAATGTATAATAAATTACCTAATGATATAAAAGAAATACAGTCTTTCACATTTTTTAAAAAACAATTAAAATTTCACATACTTAAAAACAATTAAAAAAAAAAAAAAAAAAATTAAAATTGCTATATTGATAGAAACTGCCTTACAACATGTAATAAGGCCGTACAATGTTCTGCGTTTGTTTCGCTTGCCTATAATATTTTTCTATTACCTACATTGTTCAAAAAAAAAAAATGTTATACTTTTAATTTTTACTAACATAATTATAATTTTAAACGCTTTGTATTAATTTTAATAACATAATTATAATTTTAAACGCTTTTTATTAATTTTAATAACATAATTATAATTTTAAACGTTTTGTTTATAACTTTCGTCGTTCCGTTCGATCCATGAATGATCAACTAAATTTTTAACTTGTATTTCTCATAATAAGTGAATTGTATTCTGTTTTTGGAAAATAAATGTCTTAAACCATAAAACTAAGGCTTTGGAAAATAAATTTAATTGTTATTTTTGAATGGTGTGTTCTTTGGTGAATATCCTAATAAATAAATGAATAAATAAGTTGAAAGTTAAATAAATTTTATTTGCTTAATGTTTCACCCGTATTGTTCCCATTCCAGTTGGAATACAGGGATAAAATATAGCCTATGTCACTCACAGATAATGTAGCTTTCTAATGAAAAAAGAATTATTAAAATCGGTCCAGTACTTTTTGAGTTTATTCGTTACATACAAAACTACAAATCTTTCCTCTTTATAATATTAGTGTAGATTTACATCTAGACTCAGAATAAACAGACATATTCATGGATCTATATTTTATAGTGATGACTTCACTAATTAAATAATAAAGTTATTTCTGTTATTTTTCCTATTATATTATTCCTATTATTACTATAAATATAATAATTTTCCTGCTGAAGCTGTATGCTGTCAATAATAAATCCATACTAATATTAATGAATAAAATAAATATCCTTGGACATTTTTCACACACGGCCAATCGGTAAAAAGTAAGCTTCAAAGTGAGCTTGTGATATGGTAACCAGATAGCTGATATACTACTTTTCAATACATACTTATATAGATATTTACAAACAGGCATAGTAGTTATGCACACAAATGTTTGTCCTGATATAAAAATCTACGTGTTTATATCGATATTATTATTATTTAAGTTTAAACTTCAATAGTAGGTTTTGAAATGTAACAATTTAATTAAGAAAGTTTATTTGTCATGTTAGTTTTAGCAAGCCTACTCTGCTTGGTTTCGAATTAGATTGGCCGTGTGTGAAAAATATCCCGGGATATTTTTATCCTGGAAAACACTTACCTTTATGTCATTCTGCATGTAAACATTAGCGTCGTAGATTATCGGCGGATTTTGCGGGTCAAAGTAGTAAACACTACCGTCGGGATTCGTCAGGGGACGGCCGGTCTGTAAAACAAACAAATATATATAAAAGAGGTTTCCTGTCATATCCGCGTTCCCGGGGGACGTTCAATTATCCCGGGATAACAAGTAGCCAATGTGTTATTTCAGAAAATATCCTAAGTCTGTGTCAAATTTCATAGCGATTCCTTCAGCCATACATAGAAACTTTCGCATTTATAATATCTTACTAAAATTAAAATTTATATTAAACTAGTGGAGCAGGCAGACGTTCGTTCTGCCCACCAGCGCCACCTACCGGCTCCAAGTATATGTAAGCTATCCTATCTCTCAAGTTGGATCGAACTGCACATGGTGTGCGAATTTTATTATAATCGGTTAAGTGGTTTAGGAGTCCATTGAGGACAAACATTGTGACACGAGATTTATATATATTAAGATTAAATTACAACTTACTTATTTACTTATTAAATTAAAATGCGAAAGTTTGTGATATATGGATGGATATTTGTTACCTTTTACTACCTATAGATCTATATCCTATAGTGTATCTTCTCGCTTAGTACATAAAGTTCTATTTTGAGTCACTCTATTTACGCGTCGCGTCGCTGACCCTTAAGGTTTCAAATAAAAATAAAAAAAAATCATAAAATTTCGTTGGAAATCTTTGGTACTCTCTCCATAATTTGTGAATAAATTTTTTTATTTTATTTTTATTGAAAGGCACAGTAACAGATAACAGATTAAAAACACACATTAAACAGAGAAGGAAAAATATTACATTAATCTGCTATCCAATTATAACTGCACACAACTTTAATTACATATTTCACAGCTGGAACAAAGTAAATTATAAAGTACCTACATAGTAAATAAGTCATATGGGGCATTTCACGCCTAACGGGCAACCAAAAAAAATTAGGTCATTAATTTTGTTTATACCCAGGTCAGTTATAAAAATCAAAATCAAAATCAAAAATATTTTTATTCAAATAGGCCAATATGCAAAGCACTTATGAATAGTCAGACTCTAACGCTCGGTTCGGAAGGTTGGTTTTGCTGAGAAGAGCCGGCAATAAACTCAGCAATTACTCTTTTTAAAATAAACTTAGATTAAAATACATTTCAATGAAGTAGTCTCACTGACAATATCTGTGTGGTAGGGAATGACATAAAAGAAAAAAAAAACATAAAATAAAGTGAATATTCATAAAAACAAAAACAAACTTGAGCAGACCAGTCCCCACAAGCAGCACCTGTTCACAAGCATGACGCATGTGGCAGCCATCGCCCTCTTCGCCATATTTTAGGGAAGTGAGCGACCCGTCACACGACGCCGCCGCAAGCAAAGACTTTTAAGTGAGCATGACTAACCCAAGCCTGCTACAAAACATAATTATCAATTAATAAACGAAACACACACACCCAATGTTATCAGCGAGACTATTAACATACTTATATTAGGTAATTTACAGTATGAGAATAAGCATAAATGTATACAAGTTAAATAAATCTACAACCAAGCATTATTATCATTTAAATATTCATTTATATTATAGTAAGCCCTTTTTATTAATACGGCTTTGATATGGTCCTTAAATTTTTGCGAAGGCAAATTTACAATTGATATAGGGATTTTGTTATAGAAGCGTGCACACAGTCCTAAAAATGAACCTTGCACCTTTTGGAGTCTATAAGCAGAGGTCACAAGTTTGTGCTTATTTCTTGTATTGAGGGAGTGCAAATCACTGTTTTTAATGAAACTACTAATGTCATGATGAACAAATAATATGTTTGCATATATATACTGTGATGCAACTGTGAGTATGCCGATTTCATGAAACTTATCTCTGAGGGACGTACGAGAGCCTAAATTGTAAATAGCTCGTACCGCTCTCTTTTGTAAAATAAAAATAGTTTCTATATCCGCACCTTTGCCCCACAGTAGAATACCATAGGACATAACACTATGAAAGTAACTAAAATATACTAGTCTAGCCGTATACTTCTAGTAAATGTGGATGTGTACATCCAGTTTACTTTTTTTTTTATAAATAAATTGATACAGATAATAACCATCCAAAAACTCATGATTTCATTCTCCGTCAAATTTGTAAAAGCTCATAACTCAGCAATTAAGCAACATACGAAAAAAAAATTGGATGTACACATCCACTAGAAGTATAACTGACCAGATTATAAACAAAATTAGTGTACAATTTTTTTTAAGTTGTCCGTTTGTGCCCCATATATTACCTGTGGGTGTATAACGACGGCCCCGGGTGGCACCGCGGCCATGTCGGTGACGGCCCACACCACCGCCCCCGTCTCCGGGGCCACCCCCGGCCCCAACCCGGGGGCCACCGCGGGGCCACCACTCCCATTAGGGCCCCCACCCACACTAGGCTCTGGACTTGCACCACCTACAACAATAATGGGCTTTTAAGCAATAATGTGTTAATCATACACTTAATTTTGAGAAAATGCCGTTAAAAGATTATAATGTCTATGTGATTTATGACTTTTTGTATTATATAAATCCATTTATTAAGTACTTTAATGTTTTAGATAACTTGAAACACTTTTGTAGAATGTTTAATACGCGATGCATTATAAAAATATATCAAAACCTTTGTTTTCGACTCTTTATGGGTTAACACATTATTGCTTATCAGCATCCATGTTACCTACATCACCTAGGTATTGTATAGAATACCGTATTATACACATTACCAGTAACATATACATCTATACCGGCAGACCTTTATTTATAAGGCTTTGTTTAGTGACCCTGACTCTCAAGCCGCTGGTGGGTTCGAATCCCACCCAGGACAAACATTTGTATGCATGAATATGTCTGTTTATTCTATATTTGGATGTAAATATCTATCCGCTATCTGGTTACCATAACACAAGCTTACTTTGGAATCCAATTGGCCGTGTGTGAAAAATGTCCCAGGATATTTATTTATTAAATAAAACAAATTACCATGGTTACCAAACTATTATGTATAGTTTGTGGTACGTACGGATTCACACCACTGGCTTCCGGTGAAGGAAAACATCGTGAGGAAACCTGCATGCCCGAGATGTCACTGTTAAAAGTCCTTCTTCTAGGCCTCTGTGGACTGTAACCTAATCCCTCCTTGTTCAGAGGCTCGAGCTCCTCGGTGGAGACGTATATGAGCTGATGATGATGATGATAAGCATCTGACCGGTGGGTGAGGGCGTGACGGAGTCGGTGCTCCTCAGGCTGAGGGTCTTGTAGCCGGAGCTCGAGGGGGAGAGACGCCAGCTGCTCGACGCTAGATCACCTGGAATATGATACACCATTATCTACACTAATATTATAAAGAGGAAAGATTAATATTTTTGTATGTAAGGAATAAACTCAAAAACTAATGGACCGTTTTTAAAAATTCTTTCACCTTTGGAAAGCTACATTACCCCCGAGTAACATAGGCTATATTTTATCCCTGTATTCCCACGGGAACGGGAACTACGCGAGTAAAACCGCGGGGAGGCAGCTAGTAACTAATATTATAAATCGTCCCTTAGCTTACAACACCGCATAAGTCATTTTTACCAACTTTTCTGGAGACGAAAGAACTGTTTATTTTATAAGGCCAACCGACTAGCACACTGTTACTACTTTTTGAATTAAAGCCTCTTATTGACTGAAATCTATATCATGTGATCTCTATCCGACGGCATTAAAATGTAAAAACTGGAACATGATACAGCATCTTAATTGTACCTGATGCTCGGTCCCTTAACTGTTTATATTTTGTTATTACTTGTTCCTCGCGGTTTCCCGGGGATCTTCAATTTTCCCGGGATAAAAAGTATCCTATGTCCGTCTCCTGGTTCTAAGCTCCTCACAAATTTTAAGCCAAATCGGTTCAGCCGTTCTTGAGTTATAAATAGTGTAACTAACACGACTTTCTTTTATGTATATGTAATGTATATAGATTAGCTTAGAGTTTTATTATTAGATTTTAATCTAATATATATTATGTATTAATTAAATAGCCTTATACTAGGAGTCTAATAACTATATTGTTGATGATATGACTTTAGGACTGACCTTGTCTGCTGAGTAAGCGCGGCGGATGCGGCGGATGTGGCGGCGGATGCGGCGGTTCGGCGGAATATCCGCCAAAACTGTGACTCTTGGACACCGCGCCGCGGGAGCGTACACCGCTACCTTCTAATGATTGCACCTGGAGGATAAAAATAGAATATTATAGAATTTATATAAAGCTTTCTTCACTACCTGTTTTACTTAACCCACTGAAACTACACTAATAAATAAATAAATAAATAAATATCCTGGGACATATTCACACACGGCCAATCTGATTCCAAAGTAAGCTTCAAATGAAGCTTGTTTTATGGTAACCAGATAGCTGATATACTACATATAATACTTTTAAATGCATACATATTATAGATATTTACATCCAGACACAGACAAACAGACATATTCATGCATACAAATGTTTGTCCTGGGTGGGATTCGAACCCACGACCCGCGGCTTGAAAGTCAGGGTCACTAACCACAAAGCCATCGGGCTGTCAATAATATTATAAAAAGCATTTATTTTTTATTTGTGTGTTTGTAATGAATAAACTCAAAAACTACTATGCATATTTCAAAAATTCTATCACCATTGGAAAGCTACATTATTAGGGGGTAACATAGGCTATATAGCCTATACCTAATATAGCATATTATAAATTTTATCCCTGTATTCTCACGGGAACGGGATCTATGAAAGTGAAAGCGCGCGGAAGCAGCTAGTAATTACATAAAGCCATTTTTCCTCCTTATCATAAATCATAATAAGTGAAATTGTGTGTTTTACCTTGAGTAACTTGTTCCTGCCACCTTCCGGAGCCAGGACCCTGACTGGCCCTGAGCCTAACCACGGCCACTGGGCTTCATCTGGTGGACAGTTATCCTGAAAATTATTAATAATCCTAATTATTAAATCAATTTTTTTATCATATTTTTACGTTTTACGTACATGCTCAGAATTGTAAAACGGTTCGAAAATAGAGAAATATATAGGCTTAGTCAGATTATAATAGAATATCGCGATTTCGCACGTGTACCCGGGAGATCTTCAATTTTCCCGCAATTAAAGTAGCCTAACAGGGGAAGTTAGGATATCCTTCTTGATAATTTTTTGACATATTTTTTATGGGTCGCCCGTGATAGAGGTTTATCCTAGTGGGGGGCCATTGCTTATTTGTGTGTAAATTTTTGTTAAATAAATTATTTGAAATTGAATATTTATTTATAGGACAACCAACAAAACATACACTAGTACATGAAAATAATTCTAACACAATTAGAAACAAAACTTGAGTGTTGCCTTAATTGGAGGTTGCCAGTTGCCACTGCATGCATTAGAGTAGTGGGCTTAATATAAAAATAAAAGACTTACCTTATTAGACTAATAAAACAGAATTGTATGATGATCGTATACTCACAGTGCTAAATATCCTGCGTCGCACACGTTCATAGTCCCTCTCGCGTTGTTCTAGCGAGCGGGACGCATTCGCGCCGCCTCCCGCGCCTCCGCCCTGCTCGGCCGCTAGACGAGCACGCTTTAAGATGGACCTAGTATGGAAATTAATAAAATAAATAAATATCCTGAGACATTTTGCACGCACGGCCAATCTGATTCCAAAGTAAGCTTCAAATGAAGCTTGTGTTATGGTAACCAGACAGCTGATATACTACATATATTACTTTTAAATACATACTTATATAGATATTTACATCCAGACACAGGACAAACAGACATATTCATGCATACAAATGTTTGTCCTGGGATTCGAACCCACGACTCGCGGCTTCAGAGTCAGGGTCACCAACCACAAAGCCAACCGGACTATATTATATGTATGTTTAAAATTATTATGATTACTAGTGTAGTACTCACTACATATTATAAAACAAAGTCGCTTTCCGCTGTCTGTCCCTATGTATGCTTAGATCTTTAAAACTACGCAACGGTTTCTGATGCGGTATTTTTTATTGATAGAGTGATTCAAGAGAAAGGTTCTTATATACAATACAAGCATAATATGTTAGAAACACAAACAATTTTGGAGGTTTATAACGTGATGTATGTATGTATGTAATAAGCATTGCAACCGTGCGAAGCTGGGGCGGGTCGCTAGTATTAAATATACGATCAAATTGATTTTTTTAACAAAACAAATAAAAATAGGTTAATAGTTTTTTATATACATATTTGTACTTAATATTTTTCAGGCGTCCAAATAAATATTTCTCTCTTTTTAAATTCAGTTTTGTATAAAAATAAATTTAGTATTTATTAATAAATCTATTTTCTATTAATAGTGTTTTGCAAGGTTAGGTGCTTAAAGAGGATATGGTCATTTATTAGACCAGCAATAAAAAATACTTGCAAGGGTTGCAAGTGAAACTGCGGGGAACCACTAGTATATTTATAAGCTTATAAACTCACTTGGCGTTGGTCGAGTCCGCAATCAGCCTCTGAGGACTCGGCGGGAAGTTCACGGTGCACCACTCTTTAAAACTGGTGCAAGGAATTCTACCGCCACTTGTGCCTAAAAACACAAAAAAATGTAAATTAAGTGGAAACGTTTTCTTCTATTCATATAATTTTGATTACCAATTTAAGGGGGTAGACGTAAAATACATTTTCCGCCATCTTGTAGTTACGGCCATATTGAAAAAGTGTTTGTATTGTCACCAGATTTAAATGTATGGATTGCAGCTCAATTTATTGTAATGAATTGGTTCTAAATAAATTTGTACGCTAAAAGGCTAAAGGCATTATGGAAATTGCTGGTTCTTTCTTTTTGAATCTGTTCACGTTAATTAATTGTATATTTAAGAAATTGTGTATTTACTATTTTCTCTGAAAATTATTTTCAAGTCATTACATAAAAACAGGACATTTTTGTTGCCAAAATATAAAAAATAAATTTAAATTTATTATGAAAAGAGTCATTGCTAAGTTTGTTGGCGCCTCTTATCAACTAGAACCTTCCGAACCGAGCGTTAGAGTCTGACTATTCATAAGTGCTTGTGAATCGTTTCATGTCTTCATTTTACTTACCAGTCTTGGAGACGAGCACGCAGGTCTTGTGCTGAGGGTCGAGGTGGTGGTTCAGCTGGAACAGCGCGGCGGCTCGGTGGACGAGCAGCCGGCTGTACGACGACATCACCGGGAATCGAACTAGGCTACGGCTGTTCGAATGAAAAAAACATTGAAAGAGCTCTTTGTAATCAGGGTCGCATCGGTAATCCCCGCTGTTGGAAGTACATAAGTAAAAATGCTGGTTTTATAGGCTGGTTGGCATAGAAAGAAAGAAAGAAAGAAAGAAAAATGTTTATTTTGGACTCACACAACATTAACAGAACAAACTTAATTAACAAAATTGAAATAAAACACATACACACAGATATAAATACTTACAAAACCATTAATAATACCATAAAAAAAAAAACCATGATGTACTGTACACTGTGCGAGGCTAAAAAAGCACCTATCTCAGCATTTGCTGCGGCCGTCGATGCCGCAGCGCTGGTATTGCAATGTCCACAGGCAATCCCACAGGTATTGCGGATGTCAATAGGTAAAAACGGTGGTTTTGCGGATGTAAACAGACAATCTCGCTGGTTTTGCGGATGTCAATAGGTAAAAACGGTGGTTTTGCGGATGTCAATAGGTAAAATCGGTGGTTTTGCTGATGTACATAGACAATTCCGCTGGTTTTGCGGATTTCCATAGCCAACACCATTTACCATCCGGTGGAGCATCTTATCAACTTTCTAATACACTTTAAACTCACCCAAAATCGCTAACCAAGGCGTGAAGTTCCTTTTCAATGCGCAGTAGGGCGAGTCGATCCCTCGAATTCTTATTTAGCGTCTCCTTTATAAAGTTCACTAAATCCACACCGGTGGGCTCGTATAAGCCGTCTGCGTATTTAATAATAATAAACTTAATTGATCACATTACATACACTCTAAAATAAGATAAATAAATAATAATAAATATCCCGGGACATTTTTCACACAGGTCCAATCTGGTTAAACTAATCAGAGCTGTGTTATAGTAACCAGATAGCTGATATACTAATTTAAAACACATACTGATACAAAGACTTACACAGACACAGGACAAACAGACATATTCATGGATACAAATATTTGTCCTGGGTGGGATTCGAACCCACGACCGGCAGCTTGTAAGTCAGGGTCACTAACCACAAAGCCAACCGGTCTATGTGTTATTTACACATAAACCGGTTGGCTTTGTGGTTTAAGATTTTTAAAGTGCTTTTAAAAAAACATGTTTATAAGCATAAATGCATTTAAGCATCATATAGAAAACAATATCTAACTATCTATATACTGATAATTTTGTTTATGACAAATATTTACCTGAATCAGTTCTACTTAATGATATAGTCTTTGGTTTTTCCTTGCGCTCTGGACATCTGTGAATGGAAATAAAATTATTAAGCAAAAACGTAGTTTTTTTAAAAAAGCTCCAAAACTATTGGACCCATCTGAATAATTCTTTCACCAATAGCAAGCTACGTTATTTGCGAGTGTCATAGGCTATATTTTATCCCTGTATACCCACGGGAACTACTCGGGTGACACTGCGAGCTAGTATAGTTTAAGAGATACAGACTAACAAACTCACCTACAATAATACGGCTGCTCTTCGACGTCGAGACTATTTGATTGTGAGACGGTATTGTTCGTGCCACCTGAAAAACGTTTGATAAATAATATTTATAATAATAATAAATATCCTGGGACATTTTTCACATACGGCCAATATGATATTGTATTTGTAGTATTTGGTTTTCATTTCATTATTAATATTTATGTATGTATTGTAACTGTCATTGACCTACACTTGCCATATAAATATTTCTTTCCTCTCACCCCAAGGTTGCCTGGAAGAGATTGCTTTTGCAATAAGGCCGCCTATATTGTAATCACTTTGTTTTTCTGTGTATTTAATTTGTTATTTTTATTTTTCTCGGTGTATGCAAAAAAGTATATTCTATTCTATGATTCCAAACTAAGTAGTGGATGTATGTTTGTTACTCTTTCGCGCCAGAACGGCTGAAGGGATCACGATGAAATTTTGCACAGAGTTAGAATATGTTTTGGAATAACACATAGGCAATTTTTTATCGTGGGAAAATTTAAGATCCCTGGGAACGCAGGTTGATATATGGATGTATGGATATACGATTGTTTGTTACTCTTTCACGCAAAAACTACTGAACGGATTTGGATGAAATTTGGAACACATATACAATTTTTTATCCCGGATAAATTTAAGAACCTAACGCGGGTAAAACCGCGGGCAGCCACTGGTATAATTTAAGGTACCTACCTGTGGGTTCCGTGTCTCCGCAGTCTGGACAGTCCTCGGAGCACGCGATTCCAGAGTCTTGCTTGGTGCACGCGCGCCGTCTCCTGCCCCTGGTGGGGACAGAGGGCATATAATCAAAATCTAGGTATTTTTTATTCAAATAGGCCACACAAGCACCTATAAATAGTAATCATCAGCTCATATACGTCTCCACCGACCACGAGCCTCCCCTAACAACGAGGGAGTGCAGTACATAGTCCCCCGCGCGCCTAGTGCGGCGCAACTTCACATGCATTTAAAAGGACATCTCGGGCATGCAGGTTTCCTCACGATGCTTTCACCGAAAGCTAGTGGTGTGAATCCGTACGTAAGTTTTTATAAACTCAGAGGTACGGGTCAGGGATTTGAACCTGGACTCTCATGATCATGAGGAAAGGAAAACATCGTGAGGAAACCTGCATGTCCGAGATGTCCTATTAAAGGCATGTGAAGTTGCGCCGCACTAGGCGCGCGTGTGGACTATGGACACCCCCTCGGTGTTAGGGGAGGCTCGAGCTTCGAGCGTGGAGACGTATATGAGCTGATGATGAGGACAGCAGAGTTTTTATATATTTACATACTTGCAGTGAGGACAGGCTGCGCAATGTCCACAAACGCATGCAGTTCGCGGGAGGTTCGACAGGAGGTCCCTAGAAGACTCCGAGGAGTTCCCGTGCCCTCCCAACCACCGCCTCGCCCTCTGGCGTTGCTCGCGGGATATCTCCACCTCCCACGCGCCAGATGTGATCTGGTTATAATATATATATACATGAAAATGTAATGAGTCGCTGTCTGTATAGGGGAGATATATGAGAAAATATATTATTCGGTCCTATATCAACACAAGCACCCAAAACACATTATTGTTAGAATTGTCGTCTGTCTATCTGTGCGTTTGTGCACGCTAATCTCTGAAACGGCTTATCCGATTTTCACTAATATATTGTCGATCCATAAATAACAAAAGTTATTCCAATTTAAAGATCCAAAAATGCTGCCTAAAGTCACTATTCCAAGCGGACTTATTATTATAGATGCAAGCAAGTAACTGTCTATTTGTTACGCTTTCGAGCCAAAACTAATCAACCAATTTTGATGAAATTTTGAACAGATATTGACTAGAACTTGGTTAATGTAGTAGACCATGACATAGAACATAGTATTTTACCATGGGAAAGTGTAAGGTCCCCTGGGGAAATGGCAAAAACTAGTAGCTATTCAACTTTAAAAATGTACATAAAAAAATAATCACCAACCTGTATCTCAACCGGCAATTTCTTAACATCACTATTATAATTATCACTAACATTTACATCACTAACACTAATAACATTACTACAGCTATCATCACTGTTGCGACTAGAGGTTTCGAGCGTTCTTGTGCCATCATCATTATCTGCTGTCACTTCATCCGTTATAACTTTATCGTTGTCAGCAATAACTTTATCTGCATCAGCAATAACATTATCGTTGTCAGCAATAACATTACCGTTTTCAGCAATAACTGTATAATCGTTATCGTTTTTATTAATAACAGTATATTCATTATCGTTTTCAGCAATTGCGGTATGGTCGTCTGTTATAACTTTATCGTTGTCAGCAATAACGCTATCGTTATCGTTATTTATATTATCCGTTATAACGTCGACGTTATTAAGGGTGGCCGTTCCCGGTGATACGGTGCGCGGTGGTGATTGCGTTTCTCGTATTGCTTGACTGCGCACCAATTGCTTTGATTTAAAACTCTGCAAGGTAAAGAGAAAAAAATTATTAAATATATTACTTGAAATTTTAGATCAACTATTTTATCTGCAAATATAATATATAGGTACTTAGTTTTTAGTAAATCTATGCTATAAAAATTGCTGAATGTGTTACTAAGCGCAAATTTAAAATTTTTTGTTGTGTTTGTTTCTGAGAGGAAATTTCTTATGAATGAAAAAAAATTAGAAATTTTAAGAAAACTTAACGACCATATTAACTTTTGCCATGTAATATAAACGTTTTACATAAGTTTCAGATGCTTTAATTCAACAGGATTCATAGTAAAGACAGGACAACGTCTGTCGGGTCAACTACGTAGTACTTATTGAATATTTCAGTGTTTTTTTACCGGACTCCTCGGAAACGTTTTGACCGTTTTTGTGCTTATTCAGTAGGTCTGAGAATAGCTTGTAAAAATGGGAAAATTGAAGATCCCTGGGGAACGCGTAGAAACCCGGGGAGCTAGTAAAATATTTTTAATTAATTTTTTACCTATTGTAAGTAGTTTAACAATGAAGTATTATCTATCTATATAATGAAATGAAATAAATTTAATAATTCAAATAGGCCTTCACAGGCACTTATGATCGTCGACTCTAAAGCTCGGTTTGGAAGGTTGCATTTGCTGAGAAGAGCCGGCAATAAACTGAGCAATTACTCTTTTCAAAACAAGTTTTAACAATTTCTTTAACAATAATAATATTAGTCCTGGTAGAACGAGCGCTATACCCATGCCTCGTCATCATTAATATAATAAGCCTTCTGTACCAAAGCTGACTTAACACGTTCCTTATATAGATAGATATATATTGAATAGACAAGTCAACTTACCCTACTTCTATTTAGATGAGGTTCTTCACACCCCGCGCTCTTATCACAATCTGACTTCTCCATATTGTCAACCTGAAAAGGAATACGAAGATAATTAAGTTTCAGGAATAAATTAGAAAGTATAAATTATTTTTTTCATCTTGAACAAATCTTTAGAAAAAGTAGGTAGTTGCAGATATTTGGCTGCATAGTAACATGTATATAATATGAACAGCCCGGAAGACATAATATATTTATATTTAATCTCATTTAAATGCGAAAAATTATATGCAAGAAAATCTGAAATGGATTTATCTTTTATGCAACTACGCTTGAAATGATTTAGACAAAATTTGGCACACCTATAGGTTTAGTTCGGGATTCTTTTTTACCGGGATAAATAAACCTCATTTGTGTAAATTAATACATAAAAATAATAATAAAATGTTACGTACCGATTATCAACGTCCAAATAAAAAATATATCCTCCAAAAACACCTTGTTCTTATTCGAAAAAACAATTTACAAGAAAAATCGATTATCCCTTACTTTTTAATTGTTAATTATTTAAGAAGAAATTGGACCAATAAAGGTATACTAAATAGGTATAGATATATACGCTACGTCTACTTTAAGAAGGCAACTATTTATTTCATCTAAATTATTAATTTTCCCACTAAAAAACACATCGATTAAAGCCTCTTTTCGAAAAAAAAAAACACTATAAAACGAGCTGGCACGGGCTGGCTGTTTTTTTTATTAATTTATTTATATGGCAACATTATTTTTTGACATTTGGAACACATTCGTGTGGTTGGTAAGCTCGTTGTTTTTCTTTTTGATTTTTAAATTTTTTATAGTGCTCCTATTTGATTTATGTGTGCATGGACGGCGTGTGACGGAGAGCATTTTTTTTTGTCAATTCGTCAATTCAATATGGCGGGCGGTGAGAGCCTGTTTGTGTCGTCGACTCTTCTCTGTTCTGGATTCCATAAACCTGAAACAATGTGGAAAATCATACTTTAAAACGAGTTTTTTTTTATTCCCAAGTATTATTCACACGACAGCGTTTTTAAAACGCAACGCTTTTTTATCGAGCGGTGTTGCATTTTCAAGTTTGGGCGTTGGAAATAGAGCATTTTATGGTACTTGGAAATGCATTTGTTGTGTTTGCACGCTTTTTATCGTCCGTTAAAAAAACTCTCGTGCGAAGGAGGGCTTATGCCGGTTGGCTACGTTTGTAGTGATGATCATAACATTATAAATAATTTTTTTTATGCATTTAAGGGTTAAATTTGTAGATACCTTTTAGACAGTTATAATTTGTTTACCATAGAACCGAGTTTTAGCATAGTTTCTCATATTAATCGTGTGTTCATATTCCACCCAAGACAAGAATGTATGCATAAATGTCTGTTTGTTCTGTCTATATGTAAATCTTTATATATAAAACAAAGTCCCCGCCGCGTCTCTCTGTCTGTCTGAACGCGATGAACACAAAGACTACTGAACAGATTTTCATGGGGTTTTTACCAAATTACGGAGTATTTTACGGGAAAGGTTTTTATGTGTACATCAATTTGGACCCGGGAGGTGGCGCTGGTGGGCAGTACGAAGTCTGCCGGGTCCGCTAGTATCTATATAAGTATGTATTCAAAAGTAGTATATGTAGTACATCAGCTATCTGGTTACAGTACAAGCTCTGCTTAATTTGGAATCAGATTGGCCGTGTGTGTAAAATGTCCCAAGTTTATTTATTTTCCCTACGACCTATTTATAGTATGATTATAGAAGGAAAATGTACAATAATTATAATGACGTCAAACGGATTAATTGTATGTTATATTTTTAACTAACAATCGAGTACACACGTAACTTCTATTATTATGAGTGGGAGCGAGAGATCCGATTATGATGTAACCGTTAGAGGAGTATAGCAATATTTGGTTCACAGACTTTTAAAATATGTATAAATAAATATCCTGGGACATTTTTCACACACGGCCAATCTGGTTCCAAACTCAGCAGAGCTTGTGATATGGTAACCAGATAGCTGATATACTACATATACTACTTTTAAATACATACTTATAATAGATATTTACATTCAGACACAGGACAAACAGACATATTCATGCATAGAAATGTTTTACTGGGTGGGTACTATTATAAAGGCGAAAGTTTTTGAGTATGTATGTTTGTTACTTCTTCACGTCTAAACGGCAGGAGGGATTTTAATAA
Organism: Thyatira batis; assembly: GCA_905147785.2. Taxonomy (NCBI): domain Eukaryota; kingdom Metazoa; phylum Arthropoda; class Insecta; order Lepidoptera; family Drepanidae; genus Thyatira; species Thyatira batis. The sequence continues at coordinate 794,794 of LR990512.1, read as the reverse complement.
AATTTGGCATGGAGTTAGCTGACACCCTGAACCCAATTCAGGACATAGGATACTTTTTATTGCGGAAAATTGAGGGTCCCCCGGGAACGCGGGTGAAGGCGGGGGGAGCCACTAGTTTTCCTCATATAGCCGTTCGTGGATTCTTACCCCGCCCAGGACAAACATTTGTGTACATAAACATGTCTATACATATAAAACAAAGTCCCCGCCTCTGTCTGTCTGTCTGAACGCATTTTCATGCGTTTTTCACCAAATTACGGAGTATTTCATGGGGTAGGTTTTTATGTATAATACATCAATTTGGAGCCGGTAGGTGGCGCTGGTGGGCGGAACGAAGTCTGCCGGCTCCGCTAGTCGAATTATAAAAGTTTATCAGGTATCAGTCAATATCTGTTTAGTTTCAAATCAGATTGCATAAAGGTGTCTTTCCTTCTACCCATTAAAACTAAGTAAATATCCTGGGACATACTGATATACTACATATACTACTTTTAAATACATACTTATATGGATATTTACATCCAGACACCGAACCAACAGACATATTCATGCAAATGTGTTTTAGGTGGGATTCGACACACGACTGGCGGCTTGAAAGACAGGGTCACTAACCACAAAGCCAACCGGCTGTCAATGACAAGGTGTCCTTCCTTCTACCCATTAGTAAGTAAAGTACAAATTAACCTTGGAAATGTTTTGCTGACTCAACACTTAACTTAAGCACTACTTTATGTATGCTGCATAACTTAGTATAACATACAAGCGTATAGCGTAGACTAATCATTCAAACTTATCGTAGAATCTGTTGTGCGTTTCCAATGTCACTTGCGGTACGATAATGCTAAAATCCTACTACATATTATTACTAGTTGACCCGCGCAACTTCGTTAGCGTCACTTGCCCGTTTTTGCAACAGTTTTGATTGATGCTCCGCTCCTATTCGTCATAGCGTAATGATTTATACGTTAAAACCTTCCTCTTGAATCACTCTATCTATTAAAAAAAACCGCATCAAAATCCGTTGCGTAGTTTTAAAGATTTAAGCATACATAGGGACAGACAGATGGCTTATAGCGACTTTTGTTTTATACTTTGTAGTGATATTATAAATGCGAAAGTTTTATTTTGCCGTTAGTAATTAAAGTTGTTAAACTACTAACGACTAAAGTTTCTGTTTATAAAAACTTACGTACGGATTCACACCACTGGCTTTCGGTGAAGGAAAACATCGTGAGGAACCTGCATGCCCGAGATGTCACTATTGAAGGCCTGTGAAGTCCGCACCGCACTAGGTGCGCGTGGTGGACTATGGCCTAAATCCCCTCGATGATAAGGGAGGCTCGAGCTCCTTGGTGGTATATGAGCTGATGATGAGTTACTACTGTGAGTTACTGTAAACGGCAGGAGCGATTTGAAAAATAAATTGTATGGAGTTAGCTGACACCCTGGATTAACACATAGGCTACTTTTTATCGCGGGAAAATTTAAGTTCCCCGAGATCGCGGCAAAAAAAAAGCAATCAAATCTCCATTTTTTTAAGTCAGTTAAAATATAAGTAACTCGCGCTGTAAAAAAAACAATCATATAAAGTGTCGTGTCGTGTGGGAGAATGGACTCGAACCCGCACTATACAGTCCGACAGCCGTGACCCAATGGCCTCGTCGGAACGGCAAGTTCACCACGCGTCTTACATTATGTGGGTGTTTATCGATTTTAACATCGCTGGTCGTCGGTTCGATACCCAGCTGAGACATACATCAATATTTCTCTTATTTACTTTGGTTAAAAAAAGAAAAATAATAAAATTCACCCTTTTTCTATAATTATCATATTTGACACATATCGTCGGTTGTGGGTTCGAATCCCACCCATGACAAACACATGTCGGTTTGTATCTAGATATTGTAAAATAATGACAATCTTTTATATCAATATTTTAATTTATACGATAACAAATAAATTTACATTAGGAAATAGACCAACTTAGCACACTAATAAATGATGTTCTAGATTAACATATAACTAGTTATCCCGGAAAAAATTAAGATCCCGGGAACGCGGGACAATCCCCAGTACTGAAAGTAGTTACTTACATATATTTTTTTAATTTAACTAAATTTTCACAGACAAAGAATACTGGAACATTTAAAGTTATTACTGTTCAAGTTTTTTTTAGTTATGTGTATATTCTGCGTGTATTAATAAATCTTCTCTTTCTTCTTACTTAATTTAGAATCCGACTATCCCGGTACAACCCATTTTATCTCGGGCAAAAGCTGCAAAACCGCTTCAAAGGTGTACTGATGCAATAACTCCCACCTATATAGATCGAAACCCTTATTTAGTCCATTGGGTCACACCGGGTCGTATCCAGGTCCGGGGTCAACGACCCGTCCCTGGATATAGGTCATCTGGTTGCATACCACGCCCTAGTGCAGCGTGCGAGCGGGACAGCACTAGTTAGAGTAGGATAGCATGAACCAGTGACGTCATATCGCGTGTGCAACTAGTGATCGCTGCGATTATGCTTTTTCCGGGAATATTATCTATACTAATATTATAAAGAGGAAATAATTTAGACTAATATTATAAATGCGAAAGTAACTCTGCCTGTCACGCTTTCAAGCTAAAACTACAGTACCGATTTAAATGAAATTTGATCAAAAGTGTTGTGGAAAAAGACATCATCATCAGCTCATATAAGCTCATCGCACTAACAATGAGGGGGTTTAGGCCATAGTCCACCACGCGGGCCTTTGATGGTGACATCTCGGGCATGCAGGAGAAGAGATAGCTCCTTTTTATTCCGGGAAAATTGAATACGGGTAACGCGGGTGAAACCGCGGGGAGCCACTAGTAATAACATAAACTAAACACAAGCAAAAAAAATTGTCAAAATATCATATGTCATTAGGAGGCAACCCACACACACAGAGGGACATTTTCACGAGCAAAACCGCAGGTAGATAACTAGTGAGGTAACTAAATTAAAAGTAAGAGGGTAGATTCACAAATCGACATCATAAAAATCACCCCGTGTAAATAAGCCGGCGGCAAGATGAATCATCGTCTTGCTGACATTAAAAAACACCTTATTTCAAGGAAATACGATAGAAAATCCATTGGAGATAGTTACACTGGTAGCGTCAGTTAGAAAATTATCTTTATTTGTATCAAGAAAAGGTATAAATTAGAGTGTATGTCGTTTTAATACAATGTAGATTTGGATGCTGATAAGCAATAATGTGTCAACCCACAAAAAGTCGAAAACAACGGTTTTGATATCACTACATAGTATAAAACAAAGTCGCTATCCGCCGTCTGTCTGTCCCTATGTATGCTTAAATCTTTAAAACTACGCAACGGATTTTGATGCGGTTTTTTTTAATAGATAGAGTAATTCAAGAGGAAGGTTTTTATGTATAAATCATTAGGAGCGGAGCATCAATCGAAACTGTTGCAAAAACGGGCAAGTGACGCTAACGAAGTTGCGCGGGTCAACTAGTATTTTTATAATGCATTGCGTATTTTACATTCTACAAAAGTGTTTCAAGTCATCAAAAACATAGAAGCATATAAAAAAATAGATTTATATCATACAAAAAGTCATTAATCACATAGACATTATTATCTTTAAACGTAATTTTCTCAAAACCAAGTTTATGAGGGTTAACACATTATTGCTTATCAGCATCCATTTTATAATAGGGGTTTATTGGTGGGAATTGGGTCAACGTAAGGGGTGTTAAAGGGAGGGGGGTTAGTGGGAGGAGAGGTTTATGGGGGGGGGGGGGGGGAGGCGACAGGTGAATATGGTATGACTCAAAGATAAATACTTATCCTGGTACATTTCTTTACACGAGCCTAAGTAATTTAAACGTAACTTAGCGATTAAGTATCGATTGCTTATCAAAAATTTTTGACAAAAATGGCGTCGTATATACATTTAGTATATACATGTAGTGCATTTTTTACATACATTACAAAATTAAAATATAGTTAAATTACCGGCGGATGGTTGGATTCTCATTCATCACAAACGTCTGTGTGCATGAACATGTCTGTTCTGTGCTGAATATCTACTATAGATAAAGAATAGATCGATATATGTCATACATCTCGACAACAGGGTAACCTTTTTTATTCCTACAAAAAAAACGCCTAATTGTATTAAGTCACATCTACCCTCCTCCCTTTCTTACATTACGTAATCATAGTTATGGTAAGCTTAGCCTGCAAGACATACCAGTGACCTTGGCTCGTGGGGCTCATGGTGAATCACCAACCTTCACCTTACCATGGACACAGTATAGCTTTGCGCAGTGGTAAGTGGCGAAAAATACATTATTTACGCTTGGTCTCTTTTTTTATGTGTTGGTCAACAAACGAGCAGACGTATAGCCTGATGGTAAGCGATCACCGCCGCCCATGGCAACCCGCCACAAGTGCGGTGCCTTTTAAAAAGGAGTTCGCTCTTTTCGTGAAGGTCATATTGGTCCGGAAATACCGCAGGACAGCTCATTCTACAGTTTAGTTGTGCGAGGCAGGTAAGTCCTAAAGAAGAACTGTTTCACTGCCTATACAGTTGCTCCCTTTTTCACAGGGTCGGCAACGCGTGAGTGACGCCTCTGGTGTTGCAAGCGTGCATAAGCTACGGTAACCACTTCCCATCAGGTGGGACCGTATGCCTGTTTGCCACCTTTGTGGTATAAAAAAAATGCCGTAAATTTAAGGTATGATCTTGAAAATAATATCTATACCTACTGATATGTAGGTATATTAAATTGGAAAGTAACTGTGTCTTTCACGTCTAAACCACTGAACCGAATATAATTTAAGAAGATAGTACTAAATATTATAAAGCTGAAGAGTTTGTTTACACGCGCTAATCTCAAAAAGAATTGGTTTCAATTAAAAAGTTATTTTAAAGTCTTATAGGCCATTTATCACGCTAAGACCAATAGGAGCGGAGCATCAATGAATACCATTTTTTTTAACAGTTCAAGTATTCAGTTACATACACACAGGCGAACCTAATAAAAGCCTTATAAAAGTGATTTTCCGTAGGAATATGGGGATAAAATATAGCCTATGTCACTCCCTGATAATGTAGCTTTGTATTGGTAAAAAAATGGTCTAGTTACTAGATCATTCTTTAGTAGTTTCGGAGCCTATTCATTACAAACAAAAATACAAATCTTTCCTCTTTATAATATTAGTGTACATTAAGGACTTAGTTTACTGACCTTATATATACTATAACCATTAAGCCTATATCACAGTAGTGGGGTGCGATACCATCTGATTTAACTTCTGCATTAGTAACACGCTTCCCGCCCCGGCTTCGCCTGGGTGAATCATCATAACGTACCGTAATGGAAAAACAAACTTAGGAGCATAGAGTTAGAGTCTACATTCCAAGTGCCTTTATGAATAAATATTAAGTTTCTTGGTGGAATAGGACAAAAGCTATTTGTTAATGATACTACTTTCCGTTTAATATTCATCTATACATATTAAAAACGTAAAGGTTTGTGCTTCGGCTAAACCGATTTGGTTGAAAATTGGTAGGGAAGTAGTTTAGAACCAGGAGACGGACATAGCATTTTTATCCAGGGTAAATTGAAGTTCCCCGGGAACGCGGGGAGCCACTAGTTTCAAATAATAATCAACATGAAGATGCGTTACTAAATGATAATGATCGGTTTGCATTCGGGGGAAATCGGGCGCGTTCGGCTCCGTCCGGGATTCGTCCGGGGCCGGACGGTTACCGGGTCATTGGGGCAATGCACACATACACTTACACAACCGGGGACGGCGCGGGTCTTTTGTTCCAGGATTAATACCTATATATATACTTCAATTTATGAACTTTAACATTTTATACTAGAAGTTTTTTTAGACTATAGTCTTGCTTGGAAGGGACATTTTTTTACATACTTTTACAATAAATAAAAAAAAAATTACTTTATTGGTCCCACAATTACAAAATGTAGACAGATAAATAAATATCATGGGGTACTTTTTATATATAAGTTACACATCAAAACTAAGCAGAGCTTGTACTATATATAGTACTTGTATGTTTCTTTATAATTTGTCAAAGGCAATTAATTAATTCTGATATATCCTTCTAATATCATAAATTACCAAGTTTGTAAGAATGTGTAGGGATGTACTATGTTTGTTACGCTTTCACGCCAAAACGGGTGAAGGGATTGCGTTGAAATTTGGCATACAGTTAAAACATATTCTGACTACTAACAGGCTCCTTTTATCCCCGTAAAATTGATAATCCCCTGGAAACGCAGGTGAAACCGCGGGGAGCGTCACTAGTTAATATTATAAATCCGAAAGTTTGATAAAAGGGATGTATGTTTGTTACGCTTTCACGCCAAAACAGCAGACAAAATTTGACATAGAGTAAAAAACATATTCCCAAATAACAAATATACTACTTATACTCCTGGGAAAGCAGGTGAAACCGCGGGCAACTAGTAACCACGTAAAGCCATCTGTCTGATAGAATACATACTAACACTGTTCCTCTGACGTCACCGTCCACATTCAGCGCTCTATTTATAGAGGAGCGTCCATTGAGCACGCACGTTGCTTCTCTGCCAATATACTATATTATGGACTTAAATAAACAAATAAATATCCTGGGACATTTTTCACACACGGCCAATCGGATGCCAAAGTAAGCTTCAAAGTGAGCTTGTGTTATGGTAACCAGATAGCTGATACGTTTTAAATACATACTTATATAGATACTAGCGGACCCGGTAGACTTCGTTCTGCCCACCAGCGCCACCTACCGGGTCCAAATTGATGTTTTATACATAAAAACCTTCCTCATGAAATACTCCGTAATTTGGTGAAAACCGCATGAAAATCTTTTCAGTAGTTTTTGTGTTCATCGCGTTCAGACAGACTTTGTTTTATATGTATAAGATTTACATCCAGACACAGAACAAACAGACATATTCATGCATACAAATGTTTGTCCTCGGTGGAATTTGAACCCACGACCGACGGCTTGAGAGTCAGGGTCACTAAGTACTAAGCTAACCGGTCTGTCAACTTAACAAAAAAACAAATATTTATCCCGGGACATTGTTCACACGCGTGCAATACCACACCAAACTGAGCTACTTTTCAATACATACTTATGTGGATACTGGTTTCTGTCCGTTCCCCGGGGGATGAGAAATTTTCCCGGGATAAAAAGTAGCCTATGTCTTATTCCAGGATATTAACTATCTGTGCGCCAAATTTCATTGAGATCCCTTCAGCCGTGCAGGCGTGAGAGAGTAACAAACATACATCCATTTTCATTAACTTTCGCATCGTAACTAATATTACAAATGCGAAAGTAACTCTGTCTCGCTTTCACGCTAAAATTACAGAACCGATTTAAATTAAATTTGGTACAGAAATAGTCTAGAGCCTGAGAAAGGACATAGGCTACTTTTTATCCTGGGAAAATGGAAGATCTCCCGGGTACGCGGGTGTCACTAGTTTATAATATTAGTAGGACTGTTCGTCTGACATCATAATGTTTACATCACAAAACGAATTTGACGTTGAGTGGGTAGTTCAGTGACGCCATATTGAATTCTCAACATGTCTACATCACTACATGTTATAAAACAAAGTCGCTTTCCGCTGTCTGTCCCTATGTCTTCTTAAATCTTTAAAACTACGCAACGGATTTTGATGCGGTTTTTTATAATAGTTATAGTGATTCAAGAGGAATGTTTTTATATACAATACATGCATAATATGTTAGAGAAACACTAACAATTTTGAAGGTATCTAACGTGATGTATAAGCATTGCACCCGTGCGAAGCTGGGGCGGGTTGCTAGTAATACCTAGTATATATAAAACACATAGCAAGCAGTAAAAGCCGGAAATAACATGTAATCATCGACAGATGTCTGTCTGTATGCGTCAATCATGAATCGTTCGCGAAATTATATTATCCAACATTACTTTGATGTAGTTGTGCTCAAGCTATGAAATGACGGTAGACGGAGAAACCATTATGAAATAAAACCTGTTTATACTAATATTATAATGCTAGAAATTGTTCAAATTTAATCTCAGAAATTTTAAAAGTTATTTCAGTGTTAGAAAGGCTTTGGGCTATATATCATCACGCTACGACCAATAGGAGCGGAGCAGTAATGGGATATGTTGACCTGAAAAAAATGCACGGGTCAGCTAGTTCATTCCACAAATTTACCGTACGCATTATATAAACTAGTGGCTCCCTGCGGTTTCACCCTTATTCCAAGGCATCTTCAATTTTCCGGGAATAAAATGTAGTCTATGTATTATTCCAGAACATAAACACGATCCCTTCATCCGTTCTTGCATTCTTACAAACTCGCATTTATAATATTAGTAAGATGAAAAGTGAAATATTTTTTGGCACGTGTACAACTTGTGTCGACACATCTCACATCGGCACATTACGTTGGCCGACATTGACCGCCACAGTCGGCCCCGGGTGGCCGCGTCGTTATGATGTAACACCCATGAATTATTCACCTTATATACCTACCTATTAGCTGACGTATACTTAATACTACGTAAGTATCGATCAATATTAGTACTAACTAACCGCCGTCGTGCCGTGTTCTCAGTTGGGAACGCACCGACTCACGATCATGAGGGTGCCGGTTCAAATCCCTGGCCCGTACCTCTGAGTTTATAAAAACTTACGTACGGATTCACACCACTGGTTTTCGGTGAAGGAAAACATCGTGAGGAAACCTGCATGCCTGAGATGTCACAATTAAAGGCATGTGAAGTCCGCCAATCCGCACTAGGCCCGCGTGGTGGACTATGGCCTAAACCCCCTCGATGTTAGGGGAGGCTCGAGCTCCTCGGTGGAGACGTGTATGAGCTGTTGATGATGATTGATGATGGAGCCGCCGTCGCGCGGTTTTACCCGCGTAGTTCCCGTTCCCGTAGAAATACGGGGATGAAATATAGCCTATGTTACTCATGAATAACAGAGCTTTCTATTGATGAAAGAATTGTGCAATAGTTACGGAGCCTCGTTACAAACAAACAAATCTTTCTTCTTTATAATATTAGTATAGATATAGTTACGCGACTACTTTGGGTATAGAATGTGGTAGCGCTCTGAGCAGGGTGTTGCCTGGATAACTGTGCGCCCGCGCCGCATTAAATACATACCTACTTATAAATATTCTTATACTATCGGACCCGGTAGACTTAGTTCTGCCCACCAGCGCCACCTACCGGCTCTAAATTGATGTATCATACATAATACCTTTCCCATGAAATACTCCGTAATTTGGTGAAAACCGCATGAAAATCTGACAGACAGAGGCGGCGTGTTTTATAGATATAGAAGTAACAGTATTTAAAAGTAGTATATGTATGTAATATATCAGCTATCTTGTTACCATAACAGAAGCTCACTTTGAAGCTTACTTTGTATGTATAATACATAAATTTGGGCCTGGTAGGTGGCGCTGGTGGGCAGAACGAAGTCTGCCGGGTCCGTAAGTTTAGATTTAAGAACTATTTATTTAATTTGCTTGCGTATATGTTTGTTTTCCCTAATAAAATAAATAAAAAAATACCATCTCTGATTAGTTTAGAATCTGATTGGCCGATTGTGAAATGTCCCGGGATATTTATTTCAAAATACCTAAACGAAAAGAAACCCTTTAGGTTCAGCTTGAGAAATCCCATGATCGTTATAAAAAGGGGATTTCTTAAAATATCTGGTTTGTTGAAATGTTGTTGAAATACTTATAAAAGTTAAGTTGTTGTTACTCAGTAATACAAAATGCGTCTGTACTGGGGGCACGTGGCATGTTGGCACAATCGTCTACCAAGTATTTCCATTTGGAAATTGTTTTTAATTTTATTTTTAAGAGTGTGATTGCAAAATTATCCTATACTAGTGGCTCCCCGGTTTCACCCGCGTTCTCGGGAATGTCGTGATAAAAAGTCCGGTCCGTGGAAAAAAACTCTGCTAAGATAAAAAATCGGTCAAGCCGTTTCGAAGAAGTTCGATAACAAACACTGATGACTGACATGACATTTATATATATGTATAACATGTATTTTAACAGAAAAAAATACATGGTTAAAATGTTATGTCCTGGATAGGAATCAAATCCCAAACCAATATAAACAGCATTAAGAATAAAAAAAAATATCTTTTTTTTTTCTATATACAATGGTGGCAAACAGGCATACGGTCCCACCTGATGGGAAGCGGTTACCGTAGCCTATGGACGCTTGCAACACCAGAGGCGTCACTCAGGCGTTGCCGACCCTGTATAAAAGGGAGCAACTGTATAGGCAGTAAAAGGGACAAAGCGCAATGTACTTTTCGTCGAAAGGCTAAACAGGCATCACTCCTGCACACCCCTACGACGCTACTCCATCCCTGGTCCCCCCACTGCCGCTACAGCGTCTCCTCATGGAGCTCTGGCATGTTTTGCAACATTAGATTCATATAATTTGACAGCCCGGTTGGCTTTGTGGTTAGTGACCCTGACTTTCAAGCCGCGGGTCGTGGGTTCGATTCCCACCCAGGACAAACATTCGTATGCATGAATATGTCTGTTTCTCCTGTGTCTGGATGTAAATATCTATATAAGTATGTATTTAAAAGTAGTATATGTAGTATATCAGCTATCTGGTTACCATAACACAAGCTCACTATGATGCTTAATTTGGAATCAGATTGGCCGTGTGTGAAAAATGTCCCAGGATATTTATTATTATTATTATTATTATATAAATTCACACCAATATAATGAATCATAGTATCATACCATATCCTAAATATAGTTTTTATGTAGTATAACATTAGTTTACAAATGGTTGATAATAAATCTATTCCCAGTGTAGTATACGGCGAGATGAGATCATGAAATAAATAAAACGTAAAACATATGGCCGGAGAAAGAACGGGTTTTTTTAACTAGTTGACCCACGCGACTTTGTCTATACATATGTGCTCGTTTTTGCAAAATTTCCCATTAGTGCTCCGCTCCTATTGATCGTAGCGTGATGTTGCGCGGGTCAACAGTATTGTAGCGTCACGTTGTTCGTTTTTGCAAAATTTTTCATTGATGCTCCGCTCCTATTGATCGTAGCGTGATGTTATATAGCATACCTACTAGTTGACCCACGCAACTTTGTCTGTACCACATCATCGTTTTTGCAAAAATCCCCATTGATGCTCCGCTCCTATTTGTCGTAGCGCGCTTTAGTTGACCCGCGCATCTTCGTTAGTGTTACTTGCCCATTTTTACTGATGTTCCGCTCCTATTCGTCAAAGCGTGATGATATATATACGCCTTCCTCGATAAATGGACTTTTAATAAAAAAAAAATATTCGTACATTAAGTACTTAGGTACTTTCCGAGCCTTTTCGTTACAAACATCAAAATCTAAATAATATTAACAGGTTACGATTGTACAAGCTCTGCTTGGTATAAAATACAATAGATTTTATTTTAGTAACAACAATGGTAGGTATTCTAAGTAAATGAATACCTATATCATTGTCTGAATATTATTAATTACTTCATAGTTTATTTTCAGAAATTATTTAATTTATTAACCTAAGTACTAAGTTGTATTAAATTTACCTCATCATCATCAGCTCATATACGTCTCCACGCACGGAGCCTTCCCCACCACTTAACCTACTCAACCAAATTTTCCCGGGATAAAAAGTAGCCTATCTCCTTTCTCAGGATCTAGACTATTTGTGTACCAAATTTCATGTAAATCGGTTCTGTAGTTTTAGCGTGAAAGCGAGCCAGAGATTACTTTCGCATTTATGATAAAGATAGATAGATATTTCGAATTTTTGTGCTATGTTTTTTAAAGTTCTACAATATCTCTGGACATTTATATTATCCCGTTATCCACCTACCGATTACCAGAATTCCATCGTGAGTCACCTCTGGCTTTATTACAGAAAGGTTAAGATAGAATGTCAGGGTCGCCTGACTCATTCTAGCAATAAAAAGGGATTATTATGGGTGGCAACCCTAGCACCCCCTGCACCCTGTATCGATTGGTAGGGTGAAGGGTAGGTCAAGTGATGTGTACCGAGGCTGGGTTTTGGATGGGTGACCATTTGCTGTTTGCTGGGATATTGTATTGTTTCGAGTATGAGGTCGGAAATTGAGGTCAAGTATCGGATGGGTAAAAATCTTTTGTTGATTTCAAGTTTAATATTGTTGTTATTTTTTGTGGTAGATTATTGAAACATTATTATTAAAGTATATGTATGTACTGTGTAAAGTTTCTCTGATAAGGATAAATAGTCAATTTTAAATGATACCTAAAAGTTTTAAACTTTATGCTAGTATCAAATTTGTCTTTTGTCTTATGTAATGTCAACATTTATAATTTTTAAACAATATCTAATATTTTAATGCACAAAATTACTTCCATAAAATTTAACAGCTAAATAAATACACTGTTTATACTGATTTGAAAATAACAATTAAAAATACCACTCAAAATTCTGTCAATCACACATAGGTATAATTTATATATTTTCTGAGGAAGTGCATAACATCTTAGTCTGCGGCATCACTCATATCAGAGGGTTCGAAGACAATTGTAAGCTCATTCATTAAAAAAAAACCTCAACCAAATCTAATGCATTGAAAAATTTCATGATAAAAAATCATCAAGCATAGTAACAAGACATACTGACTATCTGGTAACATCTAATAACAATGGTACAAAACATGTTGCTTTCCAAGTCAATCAGACTCTATAAACCCATCTACATAGAGTGTAGCCATTATATTAGCCATAAGACATCCAGTACTGAACAAAGACCTCCCCCATTATTGATGATGCAGATAAAATAAACAATACTGCGTACACAGACCGGTTGGCTTTGTGGTTAGTGACTCCGAGTCTTCAAGTCAGGCAGTACAAACATTTATATGCATGAATATATCTGTTTGTTCTGTGTCTAGATGTAAATATTTATATAAATAGTATATTAGTTTACAGTACATGCTCTGCTTAGTTTGGAATCAGATTGGCCGTGTGTGAAAAATGTCCTGGGATATTTATTTATCCAGTGGTGGTACATAATATACAAAGTGATTAATAGATTAAAAAAAATCATTAACAATTTAAACTATTGAAGACAAATATATTTTAGTTAAGTATCTCTTCGCCAATCCGCACTAGGCCCACGTGGTGGACTATGGCCTACACCCCCTCGGTGTTAGGGGAGGCTTGAGCTCCTCGGTGGAGACGTATATGAGCTGATGATGAGAAGTATCTCTTTGTTTTATAAACATTTACTATTGCTTTCAAATAAAAATTTTTGGAAAGCCTTTTCTTTATTAAGTTGTTTGATTTAATCATGGCCTAACTGAATTTAAATAAAAATTAATATCTTATTAGAAACATTTGTCTTATACTAATTAAGTATTGTATTTTAATGTATAAGTTTAATTCGCAAAGCTGCATCAATTCTTATATACTTATGAAACTATTAATTAATTCAGATAAGTCTGTGTAAATAGTTATTAATATATTTGCACAATAAACAAAGTAGGTAAAGAATTTTAGCTTTGCATTCTAGTCTTTGAAATGTTTATATTTTCTTAGTTTGTATCTAAATCTTCAAAGTTGCGGTTATAACTTTGCGATCGCATTAAATTATGTATTTAATCACAGTATAAATACTATTTCGTAAAAAAAATTGGTAATTTTTCCCCTTTGTGTACGTATTTGAAATTGGTACCGCCAAAACATAGGGTAGCTTTTAAATTAAAAAAATATACTGTCGTACTTACGCAATTTGTACGTCTTCCTCCAAATGTAATTCATCAAAACAGAATCTCAACGATATAAATAGAACGAAATGCAGTCAAAAATAGACTAAACAATTCACCGTTTTAACAGCTTCAACACAGTCACATCATGTCCGGAATGTAGTTAGAACACAGGACACGCAGCAGGCGAACAGTTCAGAGGGAAAACAAGGGAAAATAGCGGAAAATTTGGTTAAAATAATGTCCAGTTCTCAACCACCGAAACCACTTCCGTTTTTTCCAGCCACAATTACATTGTCCAAATAATATTGACTGACGCGATTTTCCGCGGGCAGGTACCCATTTCCGAAGTCCCGACGACCGACCGAACGCACTGTATTTTCACAAATTCACCTCGCAATTGCGATTACACAAAATAAAATGATGTGAAGTGAATGACAAGTCTATTTGACATGCGCACTCCATTGCAAAAAGTTGGTGGCGCCATCTATGTTTTTGCATACACAACTTTTTAGATAACATATACTCTAACCTATTTAAGTAAAACTGCCATTACGCACTAGATGTCTCTGATTTTTTTTTCTATTTGACAATAGATGGCAGCAGTTTGGTTCTTATAGTATTTTTATTCAAATCAATTTATTATTATAAGCCGTCCCATTCATCAATATGCAGACAGTTTTGTCTAAAGAGCACACTCAGAGCGATTCAATGTTAGTCTGGCCGATATCTGATTTTTCTTTTGTGACATTTAAAATATCTGTGACTCTATCACAGTGGCTAATCATAGTTTCATGTTTGTCCCAAAAATACGAATGATCCAACTATGCGTTGGCGGCGATCACGGAGCTATGAAACTAATAAATAAGGCAGTTTATTTATCTAAATTAGCTAACTACGGTTAATATATAAGTACCTACTTTTTTATTTCTATTTTAATTTATTATGCGACAATCTTATGAAAGGTTGACTATGATCACTACATAGATATTTAAGTGTATTTAAGTAAGAAGCCTTATTAACAACATATTCCTCCATTATTTCTCATTTTCAAGCCTCAAAATAACCTCAAATTCTTAAATTGTCTTTAAGTAAGAAGTTGTATGAACCCTTAATAACAGCTTATTTATCTATCAATAAAACCTCAAAATAACCTCAAATTTATAATAGTATAACCAAAACTGACTCGAACAAATTTAAAAACACGTTTCCCAAACGTTTATTATGCACGGCGTATCCATTTGTTCATGATTCGACACCAACTGTCACTTCTAGAAGACCTTCTAAGAATCTTAGCTGATCAGGTACTGATGACGTCACCGCGTCCGACCGAGCCTTAAATACCTTTGAGAATATCTAGACTTCAAAATAGAATAAAGATGAATGTCCTTGGTTTGGAATAAGACCTAAATATACTCAAAATTTAGTCTAACTCTACAGAATATTGTGAAGAGGAAAGATTTGATTTCTTGTTCGAAACTACAAGACCGATCTGAATAATTCTTTCACCAGTAGAAAGCTACATTATCAGGGAGTGACATAGGCTATATTTACTAGACAGAGCGGAAACTACGCGTGTCTACCTCTTGGCGGAAACTACTACTTAAATGAAGTTATTTCTCGCGGTCTGTAGGTACGCTTAGAACTTTTAAACTAGTTATGGAATGGATTTTAAAATAGTTTTCAACAATAAATAGAGTGACTCAATTGGTGTGAGTGCCCCTGGTGATTATTTTCAAAACTTAGCTTAGGTTACACGTGGTTTTGGAATTTTCTTTTGAGAAAATATTAAAAAAAGGTGTATAATTTTTATTCTTTCATAGGACAAACGTACTAAATAAACTAAGCAGATATATTTGTACTTACACAAAAAACATAAAAGATGAATTAACTATTAATATGTTAAAGTTAAATTATAAGTAAAGTTCTAAGAATTGGTACAATAAAACTTTTTTCGTAATTAAATTGTTTTTAAAGATTAGCTAAAAATATCTAAAGTGCGTCATCATTTGAAAGTACATAACATAGATACAACGTCTTAAAACCTTTCGAATGCCCTCTACTAGACGTAATGTGTTAAACATTATGTTTGAACAACATTTTAGCCGACCATTCGCCGTTCGCACAACGCTTCTATTTGAACAATATTATTGGTAGGTATTGTCATATGTGACACAAACTATGAACATATAATACAGAAATAAAACCAGATAGCTGTAAAACTACATCCTAACTAATATTATAAATGCAAAATAAACTCTGTCTGTCGGTCTCGCTTTCACGCTAAAACTTAAAAATTTGTGGGGATTTGCAGCCCCGAATCTTCAATTTTTTTTAGGCGGGGCAAAACTGAATAATGCCGCCCCCTGTACTTGTACTGTTATTTTTTCTATGGTTAAAGTTGTCCATATGTCTGTAAACTGTGAATTTGCCGCCCCTCTGACCTTGCCGCCCGGGGCATGGGCCCCGGCTTGCCCCCCCCTAGATCCGGCCCTGGGATTTTGTTATAAAACCGTGCACCAAGTCCTAAAAATGATCCTTGCACTTTCTGTAGTCTAGAAGCAGATGTTACTATTGAACCATTAAATTTGGTAAGTACACAGATAGTCTAAAGCCTGAGAAAGGACATTGTCTACTTTTTATCCCAGGAAAATTTAAGATCTCCCGGGTACGCGGGTGAAACCCCGAGGAGCCATTACTCCACTAGTACCTACCTATTATATACCTAACTTTCGTTACGAAACATCAATTAATATGAGAACAAAAGATGATTAAGTTTCATCACCAGCGCAGTAGGTAAATGACATCACCACACCACGCGGTGCCAAGTTTTTACCTCACTGAACCGTTTGATGCACGCGAGCGTAGGCCGAGAGTAGTTTACTTAGAAATAACTTAGAATTGATATTTAAATGTTACATTTGCTATTAATTCTCTGTCCTTTTCTTATTCATATTATTTATTTATCTTTTATCACCTGTATCATCGTATGACCACATCTATTTAGTCATTAAAACTGAGATTTAACATTATCTTTAGCTTAAGTTTGTTTTGTGTGTGTGGCTAGAAATAAATAAATTATTCAATAATCTTAAAATTTATTAATCTTAGGTGGTAAATTATGACTAATTAACATTATGGACTCTACCCCTGCCGGACACAGCAAAATACAGAGTAGGTAACATATAGGAAAGATAGATCATATAATATAACAACTATGTAGTTGATCCGCGCAACTTTGTTAGCGTCATTCACTGTTTTTGCATTAATTTTAAATTATATTTTAAGTTATAGTTATAAATGGTTATACTTATATAACTACATATGTATTTGAAGAATTCTAAATTAGTCTTCAAACACAGGTGGCCTTTTCAACAAAATAATTCTTTTCTATCTATTTTTTATATGTTTTTATTAAGATAGTGAGCGACATTTTAATATCTAGCTCTTCAACTAACATTGTTGCAACTATCTCGATATCCGGGTCGACAAACAAACATATATATACTAGCTGATCCGTGCAACTTTGTCTGCGTCACATCTTCCCCATTTTCACAATATTATTCATCGTTGCTCAGCTGCTATTAGTCGTAGCGTGAAGTTATATAGCTTATAGCCTTCCTCGATAAATGGGCTATCTAACACTGATATATTTTTATAAGATCAGTAGTTTTGGAGCCTATTAAATACAAACAAACAAACAGAAATCGAATCATTCCTCTTAATCAGCAAAAGCAACCTTCCGAACCGAGCATTAGAGTCGACGTTTCATAAGTGCCTGTGAAGGCCTATTTGAATGAATAAATTTATTTCATTTCATTTCATTTCATAAATAATATTAGTATAGCTATAAAGGTATAGATATATGTATGTATGTCTGTCTCACGTCATATATGCCCGATGCCAATAATCAATCCTAATCCATTTATTGCTATCTAAGATTGATATATCAATCCATTTACTGGGTGAAGCTTGCCAATATCCAATCCAAGGATTGGAAAGAAGAAAAATGGAAAAAAGAAAATGGTCTGCCGAGATCAGATATTGGCACGCGGATCGGAGATCGATCGACCAATATGCAGCAATCCAAGATTGGTTTTACTCTCGGATAGGAGACAGATTATTAACATCGGGCGATAGTCAGCTGTTTATTAGACGACTTCTTATGTTTTCTATACGTAAAGGTAGTGAGTATGCATGGATGTTTGTTACTCTTTCACGTAAAAACTACAAAACGGATTTGAATGAAATTTGGAACACATATAGTTTTTAACCGAAACTAACACATAGGCTATTTTTCCCGGGAAAATTGAAGATCCCCGGGAACGAGGGTAAAACCACGGGGAGCTTAGTTTTAAAATAAAATATCTATTATAGTAATTTGATTTTAAACTACCTACACTAACCAGATAGCCTAGTACTTTAAAACACATACTTATATGAAATAAAATAAATTTATTCATTCAAATATGCACTAGCACTTATAAAACATCGAGTCTTATACTCTGCTCGGAAGGTTATATAGATATTTACATCCAGACACAGAATAGACATGTTCATGCATACAAATGTTTGTCTTAGCTGGGAATCGATTTGAAAGTCAGGGTCGGTAGCCACTAAGCCCACTGGCTGTTAATCCTGGATGGAAAATGATCTAAAGCAAGGCAACCTATATGACCTCCAAACCTTCAAGAAGAGAGCGTACTCCTTTTGAAAAGGCCGGCAACGCACCACAAGGGTGGCAAACAGGCATACGGTCCCACCTGATGGGAAGCGGTTACCGTAGCCTATGGACGCTTGCAACACCAGAGGCCTCACTCACGCGTTGCCGACCCTGTAAAAAAGGGAGCAACTGTATAGGCGGTAAAAGGGACAAAGCGCAATGTACTTTTCGTCGAAAGGCTAAACAGGCATCACTCCTGCATACCCCTACGACGCTACTCCATCCCTGGTCCCCCCACTGCCGCTACAGCGTCTCCTCATGGAGCTCTGGCTACCTTACTCACCGCAGGAACACAACTCTTGTGGCTCCTCTGGTGTTGCAGGTGTCCATGGGCGGTGGTGATCGCTTACCATCAGATACGTCTGCTCGTTTGCCTACAAACACATAAAAAATAAAGTCAATCAAGATAACCCTGTTGGCTTTGTGGTTAGTGACTCTGACTTTCAAGCGGGTCGTGGGTTCGAATCCCACCCAGGACAAACATTTGTATGCATGAATATGTCTGTTTGTTCTGTGTCTGGATGTAAATATCTATAAGTAATATGTATTTAAAAGTATTATAATATGTAGTATATCAGCTATCTGGTTACCATAACACAAGCTTCATTTGAAGCTTACTTAATGTCCCAGGATATTTATTAATTTATTTTATTTATATCCTGGGACATTTTTCACACACGGCCAATCTGATTCCAAACTAAGCAGAGCTTGTGGTATGGTAACCAGATAGCTGATATACTACATATTTATTTATTTAATCAAGTCAATTGAGGAGTAGTGAAGGCGTGAAGATCCGCGAACAAGCGCAACGGTTTGTGATTCAAATGTAATGTTGCGCCCGCGCAGCGCCGCCGCACGCCGCCGCGGGGCCGGATATGTGTAAATACCGGTGTGTCGCGACTTTTTTCATTTAGGGTCCCATATGATGAACTAAAAACCTTCTCTACTTTTGTATATCTATAATAATATTATAAATATGAAAGATTTTTTGTTTGTATTGAATAGGCTCCGAAACTACTGGACCGATTTGAATAATTCTTTCACCAATAGAAAACGACGCTATTTTTGAGTGTCATGGGCTATATTTTATCCCTGTATTCCTATGGGAACGGGAATTATGCGGATGAAACAGCGCGACGGCAAATAAAAGGGTTTCTCGCCGTCTGTACGCTTATCTTTTAAACTACGCAACGAATTTTAATGCGGTCTTCAATAATAGATAGAGTAATGCAATAGGAAGGTTTATGCTAGTTTAATATTGTATATTTTTTTTGAAATATGACAATCTTATTCTAACCGTGCGATGCCGAAGTCAATCGCTAGTTTATATAAATTGATTGATAACTACAGCATTTCGGGGGTCTCCCAATTACCCGGGATAAATAATCTATGTGCTATTCCGCAACATATTCTAACTGACTGCCAAATTTCGTCCAGATCCCTGGAGATGCTCTGGCGTGATTGAGTAACAAACATCCATACATACTTTCGCATTTATAATTTATGAAGGTAAAACTATCTTTTTTTTCTGTAAGTACATGAATAGAAAAATACAGGCATTTTATTATCTCCAAAACTAATCCACATATTCCTAATTATGTACGGAACACCCAAAAAGGTTAAGAAAATCACTCTTGACGATATTTTATTATTTTTTATAAATTTCAAACCGTCTCCGTGGCATTTTAATGACCTACCAAATATTTTTGGTGAAACAAAACTACGGTCTCAAGAAATATTGTACGAATTTGGATTTTTTATTGGTTTTTTATTCAAATTAACTATACTTTTGTAGTTTATTATAATTATTCTGTTCGCATGAAATAGAAACTGTCTGTGTAGAAGTGAGGGTGTTTCAAGGCAAAGATTTTAAGAAGTTTTTTATATAGAAGTATTACTTTTTTGGTTTCCATGTATTTTATTTTATTTATTTATTTATTTATTTATTTATTTATTTATTTATTTATTTATTTATTTATTTATTTATTTATTTATTTATTTATTTATTTATTTATTTATTTATTTATTTATTAGGTCAGCCAACAATTGTTTACACAATACGTGCATAATTCCAGTAATAGCTAAGTATATAAGTGCAATTATGTAGTCATTATATATTATTTTATTTATGACTAGTTTCCTCCTCGTGTTCCCGGAGGACTTTAAATTATTCCAGGATACAAAGTAGCTTATATCCTTTCCCAAGCTCTAGTCTCTCTGTACAAAATTTTATCAAAATCGTTTCGATGGTTTAGTTTCGGTAAAGGTAACAGACAGAGTTACGTTCACAACTAGAATGTTATTTTTTTAAGGGGTTTATTTAACTCTAGTAGAGTAGTAGTACAAGCTCTGCTTAGTTTCAAATCAGATTGATTGCGTTTAAAGAATGTACCTTTATTTATTTTCCTATCATGAAATGAATATATTTAGTCCTTCACAGGCACTTATGAAAGGTCGACTCTCAAGGTTCTAGCTGAGAAGAGCCGCTAAAACTTAGCAAACTCTTTTCAATATTACTTGTATAGAACCTACCTAGTATATACATAGGTATGGCAAGGCAACCCACGTTTAGTCTAAATGACCCAGCCACACAAGTAACCTTTGCTCGAAACCTAGATACCATATATATGTACAATCCATATCACTACAATTCACTACATATTATAAAACAAAGTCGCTTTCCGCTGTCTGTCCCTATGTCTTCTTAAATCTTTACAACTACGCAACGGATTTTGATGCGGTTTTTTTTGTAAAAGAGTGATTCAACAGAAAGGTTTTTATATACAATACATGCATAATATGTTAGAGAAACACTGTCAATTTTGGAGGTTTCTAATGTGATGTATAAGCATTGCACCGGCGCGAAGCTGGGGCGGGTCGCTAGTACGATAGAAAAGCTAAATTACGTGTCTCGACTTTATATTTAAGGATTATTTTTTCTGACATCAAAAAAGGAGGTTCTATGTACCAATTTTTTTTATAAACTGTTTGATTGAGTTTTTTTTATCGTAAATGAAAGAGGTTTTATGCAAATAGGCCTTTCTAAGCACTTATGAACACAGACAGCTCGGTTCGGAAGATTGGTCTTGAGGTTTTAATATCACATGAAAAATTAAGTCATAGAAACGCAGACAAACCTCGGCGCCACTAGTAGTTAAATTACATTACATATAACTTCTACTAATATTATAAATGCGAAAGTTTGTGAGTATAGATCGATGTTTGTTACTCTTTCATGCCAAAACGGCTGAAGGGATCGGCTTGAAATTTGGCACAGAGTTAGAATATGTTCTGTAATAACACATTTTTATGCCGGGAAAATTTGAGATCCCCCATAAACGCGGGTAAAACTGCGGGGAGCCACTAGTAAACAGTGACGGATTAAGACTTCTTGATGCCCTAAGCAATCCACGCCCATGGGGCCCCCTATCCTTATGTCAACTAGAATCGGTCTTTAAACCATTTTTGGTGCGGTTTTTGGTGACGTGAGAGTGAGACGTGATGCCCTAAGGATGGCTTTTTAGTGCTTCTTCTGTTCTCCCCTGACGTGATGCCCTAGGCAATTGCTTAATTTGTTTAAGGTTAATCCGTCACTGCTAGTAAAGTTATAAAGCTAGAATACTAATCAGATATCTCATAATCAAGTCGGTTTCGCGAATCAGCTGATAGCGGTCCGCCATCTTGGGTCGTTTTTTTTAAATCAAACGGCAGCGTAGGAATGCAAGGTTGAGCCAGTCACGGAGTATCATAATAAAACTACATCTAAAACTTGATTTTTCCGTCTGTGTGTCTATAGACTATAGTCTGTGCTTGGGAAACAGGGTGGTTTGATACTAGTTGGATAAGTCGTGGGTTTGATTCCTGGTTAAAACATTTGTGTATATGAATAAGTCTGTTATATATACAATATTGCATATTTCTCTAATTTTATATAACCATGGTTACATAAGAATAGTTGGTACCTTATATTAACATATTTTGTATAGGTACGAAACACACCAAAAAAGTAGGTATTCTCGAAATCGGTCAAGCTCAAGTGATAGCATGACTGAGTAATATGGGTCACATTTTACAATTACGGTCGAGCGCCACCAAAAAACTGTTTCCTATGGCCCCTATATGTCAATTTATACACCATTTTAAGATTTGAAAAAACTTTAAAATGGTCTACTGGAAAAACATTTAATTTGAGTTTTTTTATACCTACCACTAGGGTGGCAAACAGGCATACGGTCCTGATGGGAAGCGGTTATCGTAGCCTATGGACGACATTCTTTCAAAGCAGCGTTATGTCCTTTTCTGTCTCCAATCAATTGCAACAGAGTTTCTATAACGCCTTAATTAGCTTAAACCTTGGTTACAATCTTAAGGTTACATTTAATTGGTGATTGAAGCTCCATTGTAGATTTATTGCAACAATAATAATATCTAGTATCTACTAATATTATAAATGCGAATGTAACTTTATCTGTTAGGCTCTCACGCCTAAAACAATGATACGGTTTTGATTAAATTTAGTACAGCGATAGACTAGATCTTGGACATAGGTTATTTATTCAGGGTAGGTTAAAAGTCCCTGGGATGAGGATGAAACCGCGGGGCAGAACTAGTCATAGATTAATAAGGAAAATAGATTTTCTATCTTATTCTTAAAGATGTCGTAACAAATAGCCCGATAGTCCTTCTAATGGTAATAACTGCCGCTTTTGTAATATACTTACTAAGAATTATATTGTAAAGTATTCATCATCAGCTCATATACGTCTCCACCGAGGAGCTCGAGCCTCCCCTAACATCGAAGGTCATAGTCCACCACACGGACATAGTTCGGTGCGGACTTCACATGCCTTTAATAGTGACATCTCGGGCATGCAGGTTTCCTCATGTTTTCCATCAACAACACACACCCAGTACAAACTAAGCAGAGATAATATTATTAAGCTGAATAGTTTGTTTGTTTGAACGCGTTAACCTCAGGAACTTAGGTACTGGTTATAATTAAAAAATAATTTTAGAGTTGGATAACCCATTTGTCGAGAAAGGCTCTAGGCTATGTAACATCACGTTACGATCAATTTAACTTATTTGTATTTTATATTATATCATACTAATATTATAAAGAGGAAAGATTTGTATTTTTGTATGGCTATACTAATATTATAAAGAGGAAAGATTTGTTTGTTTGTTTGTTTGTGAAATGTGTGTCTTGTGAAATGAATAGGCTCCGAAACTACTGGACCGATTTAAAAAATTCTTTCACCTTTGGAAAGCTACATTATCCCCGAGTAACATAAGCTATATTTTATCCCTGTATTCCCACGGGGACGGGAACTACGCGGGTAAAACCGCGCGGGGGCAGCTAGTAACGAATAAACTTAAACACTATTCGAGTTGTTCAGATCGACAACTCCTTCACTAACAGAAAGCTACATTATCAGAGTATAACATAGGCTATATTTTATCCCTGTATTCCAACGGGAACGGAAACTACAGGTAAAACCGTTGAGGCGAACCTGTTTTAAAATCTTTACTGCTTTAGAGTCTTATAACACTAAACTAAATCGCCGTTCACTCTAAGCATATGAATGACATTAACATATATTATATATATATGTTAGGACATAGAACGTATGGACAGACATATACATTATGTATATATGTATAGTTTTGACATTTGTCGTGGATCATGACCTTGAACATTGACACTCCGGAGAAGGGATTTAGAGATCCGTAAGTATCATAAAAAAAACCATTTAAATATTAGAAAATAGACATATCTTTATTTGACATCACAAAACTAATACATTTCAAAGTTTTACAATTATAATAAGTAATTACAGACAAACGTTAACAAAAAAAAAGCAAAAACAGAACATTATGAGAGTAAAATTATCAATTTAAAAACTTGAGAGGTGTCAAGGGACACCCGGATGGAACGAAGTTCCTTTCGATTAATAAGTGAAGGAAATGTTAATGTATTTTTTTTTTGTTGTTATAATATTTTTTGTACACACTTCAAGTAGTAGGTAGTATAGTGCGCGCGGAACTAGTAGGCCGCGCCTTGGCAACGCGCCGCTCGGCAAAGCTCGGCCACGCTCGGCCCCGCGAGGAAATGTGTCGTGACAACTTTTCGTAAGATTTTTTTCCGTCTAGCCCCCTTTCACAACCCGCGATAAGGAACTACGTTCCAAAAAAATTGAATAAAGGAAAAATATGATACAGAAATAGTGTTGTAATCATACAAATAAGGAATAATATTGCAAAATATTCTGAGGTGCAATGCCAAAAAGGACTCCACTCGACATATGCTGTGGTGAGGGACACCATCAGTACCGAACATTGAATATTCTTTAAGTATGTAGTATAGATTCCGCCCTGTAGTTACACCCGCGTAGTTCCCGTTCCTAGAGGAATACTGGGATAAAATATAGCCTATGTTACTCAGAAATAACGTAGCTGCTATTGGTGATAGAATTATTCAGATCGGCCCAGTAGTTTTGGAGAAAATTCATGAGAAAATCCGGGACTGTGCTTTATCCACCAGGATTGCGGGTAGAACCAAGTGCTAACACTAGTATATTATAAGCAAATTGATGACGTTTTCTTGTCGATATAATAAATTAGAATATATCTAAATAGGTAAGAGTCTAGCAGAAATATTGACATAAAAATCATACGTTGATTTTCCTTGAACTCCTTATGTGTTGTTATTTTCCATATTGCTTCCGTTGCCCGGTTTTACCCGCATTCTTCACTTTCCCGGGATAAAAGCCTATACCGTTTCCTAAGGTCTTTACCTTTAGCAAATATCCTAAAAATTGTTGTAGACGTTTATACAGACTGACAGATAGTTTGCCGCATTTGAAATATAATAGTGATTTTTATTAAAGAATAAAAACCTTCCTCTTAAATCACTTTCTATCATTGGAAACCGCATTAAAATTTATTTTATGAAGAGTATAAAAGGTGGGAAGCGACTTCGTTTTATACTATGTATGTATAAGGTATTTGTAATTTTACGTATTTAAACAAGCAGATTGATTGAAGGGACATTCTGGTCTAGAAAAGCTACTAATAGAGAAGAATGGAAGCAGCTGGAAGAGGCCTATGTGTCACTGGACACGCTGGCCACTGAACCGGGAAAACCGATGTACTTACCTATTAGATTTTAGTTAAAACATTTTGATATAATAGATTTATGTTAAAACTATTTGCTACTGTGTGTACAACCATTGTTTAGTATCAGCAATAAAGGCTAATAAATAAAATAAATAAGTAATCACATTGTCGAATAAAAAATATACTATACAGAACCCGTCTGCAAAAAATTTACGCTAAAAATCTCGCATACCATAAGCAACTGATCCTCGCAGTTTTTTTTTTAAGATATTATTTTTAAATCCGGCAACGTTCTAACGTCTCGTCGACCAGTGGGCTCTCATCCACAAAAATGCCAACTTTGTAGATAATTAATATTAGCCAACCGGTTTTTTTTTACGAATGCTTTTAATCGATTTGGTGGATGTTTTATCGATATTGTGTATGAGCTAGAGGCGCAGCTCTCGGCTGATTCGCCTTGTCAGTATAATGTCTGTGTTTGTGTGTTAGGGACGTGTGCGCTCTAGGCTTTTTTTTCTTTATTTTTTACGGTGCTTTTGCTATATGGTGAGTTTAAATTTTTAATTTTAGTTTGATACCTATTCTATTAATGATAACTATTTCAAATATTATGGAAGTCAAAGGAATTGTTAAGTTAATGTTAACGATTTTTTTAAGATGATACTCGTATTATTCGTATTTTTCATACGGACAAGTTTTATTTAATTTTTTTTTCATTTTAAGTAATATATAATATATATAGGTTGTGTGTTACCCATTAAATAAATTTTGAAAACCTTTGGTTTTTGCACATGGCTTTGCTTGCGACAATAAGCATTCTATGTCCATTCGAAATCGGATTAGCCTATTTTACATAACCTTTGAAATAACCTAAAAAAATAATTCGTTACAATATGCCTAAACATATGACCGATTTATAGATTTAAACTATATTTGATAATGACATATCCTATCATAAATATGAAGAAAACATTTTAATTCGATTTTTTTCTATTCATATATACTCTAAGGACACAATTTAAAGCAAGTAAATGATGATTGTGTGTGTGTGTTTTCCTAAAACCTTCAAACCCTTTTCACGTGAACCCTTCAGCCGTTCTGGCGTGAAAGAGTAACAAATATACGTCCACTCTTAAATCTTTCGCATTTATAATATTAGTATGTATTTAAAAAAGTAGTATATGTAGTATATCAGCTATCTGGTTACAGTACAAGCTCTGCTTAGTTTGGAATCAGATTGGCCGTGTGTGAAAAATGTCCCAGGATATTTATTACTATTTATTATTGACCACTTATATTAGTGGTTTCCTTTCCTTTATCTTACGTAAAGCGACCAACGACTACAAGTCTATAAAAAATAGGCCTTTAGTCTATGGTTAGACAAAGCCCGGAACTACGGCTAAGCTTAGACTTGCAGAAGGTTTTCAAAATCTATTGTTGTCTGTCAATTTATTTAACCGACTGTGGAGATGTCGGAGAGTGTTCATTTGATTTGGGGCTGACCGGTTGGCTAGTTAGTGACCCTGACTTTTAAGCCAGCGGTGTTAGCTTCAGTTCTCACCCAGGTCAAACTTTTGTAAGTGTGAACATGTCTGTTTGTTCTGTGTTTATATGTCAATCTATACTAATATTATAAACTAGCGGACCCGGCAGACTTCGTTCTGCCCACCAGTGCCACCTAACGGGTCCAAATTGATGTATTATGGCGATTATACACAAATATAGGTTAGGGTGGTTAGTAGGGTGTCCCTTATTTTTCAAAGTTTTAAATTTATAACGCACTAGCTGCCTCCCCGCGGTTTTACCCGCGTAGTTCCCGTTCCCGTGGGAATACAGGGATAAAATATAGCCTATGTTACTCGGGGATAATGTAAGCTACATTATCCCCGAGTAAAAGGTGAAAGAATTTTTGGAATCGGTCCAGTAGTTTCGGAGCCTATTCATTACAAACAAACAAACAAACAAACAAATCTTTTCTCTTTATAATATTAGTATATATGCGAAAGTAACTCTCGCTTTCACCCTAAAACTACTGAATGCATCCTTATATATGCTAGTGGCTCCCCGCGGTTTCACCCGCGTACCCGGGAGATCTTCCATTTTCTCAGGATAAAAAGTAGCCTATGTCCTTTCTCAAGACTCATTAGAAAGACTAGACTATCTATCTACCAAATTTAATTTAAATCGGTTCCGTAGTTTTAGCGTAAAAGCGAGACAGAAGAGTTACATTCGCATTTGTAATATGTATTAGATAGAATTTACATCCAGACACAGAACAAACAGACATATGCATTCTAATATTTCTACTGGGATTTGAACTCCCAACTGGCGGCTTAAAAGTCACGATCACTAACCACAAAGCCAACAGGCATAAGCAACACATTCCAAGCATTAATATACTTGTAACCTTTACCTATTGCGACGTGCTTGGAATGAAGCAATCATTGTTAAACTGGTGAGAAATACTTAGAAAATAACTTGTGTGTATCTATATACATATATAAAACGAAGTCCCCGCCGCCTCTGTCTGTCTGAACGCGATGAACACAAAAACGTTTTGAAACATTATTTCAGTGTTAAATAGCCCGTACATAGACCTCAGTCGCAGTGATAAAAGCTCTAAAAAGTCTTGAAATAGCCAAAAAATCCGAATAATAATGACCTATTTATCAAGGAAGCCTCTAGGCTATACATCATCACGCCACGTCGCATAGGAGCGGAGTAAGGATTAAAAATGTTGCATAAACGGGCAAGTGACGCTAACAAAGTTGCGCGGGTCAACTGTGGAGTATGGTCACCCCCTCGGTGTTATACACGCGCGCCTAGTGCGGTGCGGACTTTACATGCCTCCAATAGTGACATCTCAGGCATGCAGGTTTCCTCACGATGTTTTCCTTCACCGAGAGCCAGTGGTGTGAATCCGTACGTAAGTTTTTAAGCTCAGACGTACGATCCAGGGGTTTGAATCTGCACCCTCACGATAGTGAGTCAGTGCGTTTCCCCCTGAGCCACCACGGTTTAGAAGTAATATTTGTAGTTTGTATATAAGCGGTGGTTACCAAAGCTCTGCTTGGTTTGGAATCAGATTGGCCGTGTGTAAGAAATATCCCGGGATATTTATTTATATAATACCGTATAGGTACATACCTATTGCCCTAGGACTAATAAACTAAAAAAATATATAACTATCTATAACAAATTATTGCAAAAAACATATCAATAAATGTCGAATATAGCCGCAAGTAAAAACTACTACTTTATAATTGACAAGCCGACACGAGCAACATTGTCAGGGGCAAAACTCCCCCGTTTTTGCTACGTTATCCATTAATACTCCGCTCCTATTAGTCGTAGCGTGATGAACATCACGTCACTTGCCTGTTATTGCAATATTTTTGATTGATGCTCCGCTCCTATTCGTTGTAGCTTAATGATATATAACCTATAGCCTTCCTCGATAAATGGGCTATCTAACACTGAAATATTTTGTCAAATCGGACCAGTAGTTCCTGAGATTAGCGCCTTCAAGCAAACAAACAAACTCTTCGGCTTTATATCTTATATATAAAATTCTCGTGTCACAATGTTAGTTACCATACTCCTCCGAAACGGCTAGACCGATTTATATGAATTTTAATATGTATATTCAGTAGGTCTGCGAATCGGCTACTATCTATTTTTAATACCCCTGTGATCACGGGAATGGGAACTACGCGGGTGTAACTGCGGGGCGGCAGCTAGTATTAGTACCTATAGTTAGGTAGATGGGATAGGTATTAGTATAGATTGATAAAAAATGACATTGGCGCCGTTAGAGCAAACAATACATAGGACTGACGCATTACATCATCGAACGTAGGCGGTCTAGCATTCAGGTAAAAAAATATAAATAAATTCATTATACAAAGCTTTTTATTCGTTTTAGACCCTAATAGGGCAAGAAGGTCATACAGGACAAACCGACTTTGTGGTTAGTGACCATGGTATTTGAGGTTCGAGTCCCATCTAGGACAAATTTTCGTGTGCATGAAATGTCTGTTCCGTATGTCAATATCTAAATCAAATCAAATCAAAAATATTTTTATTCAAATAGGCCTTCACAGACACGTATGTATAGTCAGACTCTAACGCTCGGTTCGGAAGGTTGGTTTTGCTGAGAAGAGCCGCCAATAAACTCAGCAATTACTTTTTCAAAACAAACTTAGATTTATTTACATTTCAAGGAATTAGTCTTACTGACAATATTTGGGTGTTGGGGAATGACAAAAAATTAAATAATTTAATAAATATATGAGTACTAGTGGACCCGGCAGACTTCGTTCTGCCCACCAGCGCCACCTACTGGGTCTAAGTATATGTAAGCTATCACTTTCAAGTTGGATCAAAGTTGCAAGTTGCTCAAGTTTGAAATCGGTTAAGTAGTTTAGGAGTCCATCGCGGACAAACAACGTGACAGGTATATTATATATTTCTTTTGTATATTAAGATGTATTTCAAAGTGTATCAGCTATCAGCTATCAGGTTATACTATCTGCTTGTATATAATACAAGCTCTGCTTAGTTTGGAATCAGTTTGGCCGTGTGTGAAAAATGTCCCTGGATATTTATTTATTTATTGTTTAATTAACATAAAAACTACTGGACCGATCTGAATAATTCTTTCACCAATGGAAAGCTACATTATCAGGGAGTAACATAGGCTATATTTTATCCCTACATTCTTACGGGAACGGGAACTACGGGTAAAACTGCGTGGAGGTAACCAATAAGCAACGATGTCTATTTTTAAACGCGAACACAGTCACAGAATCAACAGTCAGACTCTAAACGACTATATTAACATAATATTATTTTTAACCAGTTTAATATGACATTTGGACGAATACAACTTTTCCATTCGGTCATCCGGCTAGTGAGGGGGGGGGAGGCCCCATCTGACTGGTCCAAGGTTCCAAGGATTTTTCCATTCTAAACACGTTTTTTGATGGTTTTAGACATATTATTATTACACCCCTTAATCCTTGTTTAAAGTAAGCTATGCAAACCAGATAGCTGACAAAAATATCTACTGCTTTTAAGTATATATAGATAGTGGCTCCCCGCGGTTTCACCCGCGTATCCGGGGGATCTTTAATTTTCCCGGGATAAAAGGTAGCCTATGTCCTTTCTCAGGCTCTAGACTATCTGTGTTCCAAAATTAAATTTAAATCGGTTCGGTAGTTTTAGCGTGAAAGCGAGACTGACAGAGTTACTTTCGCATTATCCAAATAATTGGCAAAAAAATATGTTCATGCACACAAATGTTTGTTCTGGATGGGATATGAAACCACTGCCGGTAAATTAGGAATGTCTTTATATTTTTAAACTTTGACTAGCTGCCTCCGCGCGGTTTCACCCGCGTAGTTCCCTTTCCCGTGAGAATACGGGGATAAAATATAGCCTATGTTACTCGTGGATAATGTAGCTTTCGAATGGTGAAAGTATTTTTAAAAACGGTCCAGTAGTTTTTGAGCCTATTCATTACAACCAAACAAACAAAGTTTTCCTCTTTATAATAGTAGTGTAGATATAAAAGACATCAACGCGTGTTGTATTGTTTGTGTAATTAGTTTACATTAAAATTACAAAAAACCTTTTTTTACATGATTATGGGTTCTACATTAATTAATTTATTATGTAATCTATATATATTCTATTTATATGGTAGTGATATAGTTTTATGTTCGACTCCCAGGTCAGGGAAGGATTTATTTAAGTGTTTATCATCACTATAACTAAGACACTTAAATATTTAAAATATCTTCAGTGAAATATCCAAATCGAACCTACGACCGTCATAGCTCAAGAATAAGGATAGAAGCTGCATCTTCGACGGGATATTGACCTAGCCTCTCCTTGGCTTTGTCTGTATCTTACGATATCTCAGACATAGCCTGATAGAGGTTACGTTTAATCCCTTTTTTCTACTTCGGAAGACTTCGGAAGACTTCGCGAGACTTCGGGAGATTTCGGTAGACTTCGGGAGACTTCAGGAGACTTCGGGAGACTTCAGGAGACTTCGGGAGACTTCGGTAGACTTTGGCGAAACGAAGACAAGCACTGAAGAAAGAAGATTTTGTGTTAACTTACTATAAATATAAATGGTAAAATATTTGTGATAATGTACGGATGAATACCTAGTTTATATTTTTTTTAAGTTATTTTAAGACGTAACTAAAAAGTCTATACTAATATTATAAATGGGTGATGTGTGTAAATTCGCGGGTGAAACCGCGGGGAGCCACATATCGGAGCCTATTCATATGAAACAAATATAAAATCTCTCCTCTATATAATATTAGTATAGATATAGATCAATTTATAATAATACTACCGCCCTGCAGTTACACTATTTTTCACTTAGTAGCCGATTCTCAGACCTACTAATGCATATTAAATTTCATAAAAATCCGTAAAGCCGTTTCGGAGGAGTATGGTAACTAACATTGTGACACGAGAATTTTATATATAAGATTAGGTATTAAACTTTGAGCGTAAATCGGCAAAAATGAAGTCGAATTAAATTAAAATTCTGTCCATTTTTATTAAGTCTGTAGATCTAACTTGTCGGATAACCCGGTCGCCCTTGGCACGACTAGAAACATATCGCCGTCCTGCTCTAACGCTCTTCGAACATTTAAAAGTCAAATAACAAGTATTTCGATGTGTATTTTAGAGATCTTTAGTCATCTAGAACCTCTTATAAACTTTTTCTTACTTTGTTTAACAGCATCACATCTTTTTTATAACATTTTTCATTGTTACTCCGCTCCTATAAGTCGTAGCGTGATGTTGTATAGCCTATATCATTTGTCGATAAATGGGCTATCCAACATTAAAATATTTTACAATTTGATTAAGTAGTTCCTGAGATTAGCGCGTTTAAACAAACTCTTCAGCAACTTGAGTCTCAGGATTACTCTGATTTTCAAAGCAATGGTTGTATATGATAACCTTTATAATATATATTTCTAAGTACATACTTACACTAACACACAAATATCTGCCCTAGAATCAAACCTAAAACCATCTTAATACAGAGCTAATTTACTAAACTCCCCAGTCTGCTATAACTATTTAAAATAGACAAATTCTTTGGCAGTTTCTCTAAAATCCTTTTACACAAATGTCATTCATTCTTTTACATATAAAATATTTATTTAGACGCGTCATTTCGACCTTGTGTTTTTAAGGTGATCTTCTATTCAGATGGGCCAGTCTAGTCAATAAAAATCAAGGTCCTAATTTTAGTGAAACGACCACTTTACTGGTTTTATTAACATTTTATCTAATTTAGCGACATCTATGTTGAAGGTTATGCTACTCAAATGTAGATGGCGCTGTTACGGATTCATGCTTGAACTACTGTGTATTTGAGAACCTAGATCGCATAAGAGGTGATATTTTATTTGTAACTAGCTTCTGCCCGCGACTCCGTCCGCGTGGAATAGTTACTTTGTGCTAACGCTAACTTTCAACACGCGACTTCATTCACGTAGAAGGATGGACTCGCAGAGCCAACTGATGACTGCCCGTGCGCCGGCCCAGCGCTTAAAGGCGCGCACAGTACTTGATCATTATTTTGCGGCGATGTAATTTTAAATTTGCGATATCTCCTAAGATATTCATTGAAATCGAATGATGTAAGTGGCAAATTTGTTTTAATTAAATACGTTTTAAAAATTGGATTTTGGAATTAAATTGGATAAGGATTAATATCATCTTTATAAAAACACCTTCACAAATAATTTTTTTTTTATATCAAATTTGGTTAGTATAAAAGTGGATAACCACTTTACAGCATATGTCTATCTGTTAAGGTTGGCTCACTATAAAGTGAGCCATATATGCTATCGCGGACTTTTTTTTTGAACTTTTGAAGGGGAAAAATTCTGACATACATCATTTTAGGGAAACTTTAACCGTTTACGCAGCGTACGCAGCGGAAGCTCTCAAAAGGAAATAGAAACTCCCGATTTTGAAACATTCTTCATTGGTGTTCCGCTCTTGTTGATCGTAGCGTGATGATATATAGCCTATAGCCTTCCTCGATAAATGGACTATCTAATACTGAAAGAATTTTTCAAATCGGACCAGTACTTTCTGAGATTAGCGCGTTCAAGCAAACAAACAAACAAACAAACTCTTCTCCTTTATAATATTAGTAAAGATTTTAATTTAGTATGTAGCTATATATATTTTACTTATAAGTTTTGTATATATTTATTTGTAGTTGGTGTGTAAATACTGTAATATTAATATAAAAAAAGAGTGAAAATATCTGATTAATAGCACATTATATTCAAAATGCTAACATTATCAAGGAAAATCATTTGTGAGCATGAATATGTCTGTTTACTCCTTGTCTGGATGTATAAATCTATGTAACTAGGTGTATAAAAAGTAGTATATCAGCTATCTAGTAACAGTACAAGCTCTCTATCGAATTGGCTGTGTGTAAAAATGTACTTGGACTTATTTAATGAACGGTCGATGTTGAATTACAAAAAACAATGGCTCCTAAATATCAATACTAAACTAGCCATGTGAAGTTACGGTGAAATTATTAAATCAATTCGCTACATATACAAATAACTATATATAAGTAGAATAAGTAGTATAGCTACACGGTTATCATTGCACTAGCCCCGCTTAGTTTGAAGTTGAAGTTTCAACTTTACTCTTTATAATACAGTAGTAAAATACTGTACTAAAATTTATTTGTGAAGTTCATATAAGTACAAACCTAGGTAATATATAAATCACGGCCAAACAGCTGAAAACTGTATGCTATTTGGACAGATTTAGAATATTTGCTGGAATAGCACATATGCAAATTTTCATTATGGGAATGCGAGTGAAACGAATGGGCAGCTAATCAGTTTTTTTAAACTAACTAAAACTGTAAATTACCTATCAATGAATATATAATTCCTTCATTGTACCTAATAATAGTCAATAGACAGATCGTTAACATTATAAATATATATATATTAATATAACGCTAATTTAAAGTCAAATTTAACATAAATCCTTGGTTATTTTATTACACTCAAGATGGTGACGTCATCTTGAGTCATAGTTTCTAAGTATTCATAAATCAAAACTTAACGTTGCTACGTTGACTAAAATAGCTTCCGTCCCACGGTTTCACTCGCAGTTATCTTCAATTTTGAGAATAAAAAGTAGCATATGTACTAGACTAGATTTAGCTTTAAATCAAACTTCATAAATATCACTACAGTAGTTACTTCGTCAAAGAGTAACATACGTCTGTACCTACATCCTCACAAACTTCGGCATTTATAATACACTAGCGCCACCGGGTCCATATTAAAAAAACCTTCCCCATGAAATACTCCGTAATTTGGTGAAAACCGCTTGAAAATCTGTTAAGTAGTTTTTGTGTTCATCGCGTTCAGACAGACAGACAGAGGCGGTGGGGATTTTGTTTTATATATATAGAATATAGATATTAGTAGGATAATATTTTAATGATGAAATAACCGTCTAAACTTTGCACATGATACAAGTATAAGGTCTGTATGATATTTTGTTATTAATAAATTTTCCGGGACATTTTCACACACGGCCAATCTAATTCCAAAGTAACCAGAGTTTATGATATGGTAACTGATAGCTGATATTTACGAGTTGATTGAAGAGTAAGGTTCATATTATGTATGGTAAAATCCATTAAATAGTGGAGAAATACTGTTATTTTTGAGGTTTTTAATGTTTAACGATCAAGGATGCTAACAAAGTTGCGCGGGTCAACTAGTTTATAAGGCTAACTTAGCCCTCATTCGCAAGAGAGTTTTAACGGAAGTTAAAAACGCGTTCATATAAAACAAATGCATTTCCAAGTAGGTATATGTTCACTCGACAGCGTTTTTATCGCGCGGTGTTGCATATTCAATTTTGAACGTTGGAAATAGAGCATATTGTACTTCTTCTTCTTCTTATAGTGCCTCTCCAACTAGTGAAGGTTGGCAGTCAGCTCCGCATATTTGTCTCTGTCTTTCGCAAGGTTGAAAAGCTTCGCAGCACTTGCAATTCCAGTCCATTCACGGATATTACGCAACCACGATTTTTTTCTGCGTCCAACTGCTCTTTTGCCAGCTACTTTGCCCATCATTATCAGCTGCAATAGTTCATATCTGACGTGCCTAAGCACGTGGCCCAGATAGGCAACCTTTCTGGTCTTGACGGTTTGCATTAGCTGGCGTTTTCTCCCAGCTCGGCGTAGCACTTCAACGTTGGTCACTCGATGTGTCCAGCTAATATTGTACTTGGGAATGCATTTGTTTGAACGCTTTTTTAACGTCCGTTAAAAAAACTCTCGTGCGAATGAGGGCTTAGAGTTGGGAGTGTTAGGTTAACTAATTAAGAGTATGACGTCACTTGTCGTGTTAGCTAGAAACCCGAGACTCTAGTTATCCTTGACACGGCGCTAACCTTGCCAGTCGATTTATAGCTTCACAAATTGTTAATACTCACTCGAATCTAGTTAACATCGATAAAATTATGGTGTCTTCGTGTTGCTCAATGTTTATGTTGCAAAATGTTTTATAAATCCTTTCTATTTAATAAATATATCTATATCTCAGTAAAACCTTCCGAACCGAGCATTAGAATCGACGTTTCCACCTATGAAGGCCTATTTGAATTAATAAATATATTTCATTTCATTTTATTAAAATGCAAGAGTAACTCATCATGCCTAAATCGCTTATCCGATTTTCATGAAATTCGTTACAGATATAGACTAATTTAGGGATGGAGATAGGATTGGTAAAATTATTTTCATCCCACCATCTCGGAAAGAGTATTTTTAATCTTCAATATCTGAGTGGAAAAGCCGTTTTTATTCTCTAGAGGATAAAGTAAATTGAATTTGGAACATCGTGTGCACTAAGTTTGTGAATTAAAAAAAACATTAAACCTATTTACTGCTACCTCTATGGTGCCGAATATATCATACAACTTTTTTTTAATTTGTACCTAAACTGAAATAAAAGTGTACCTATCTTGTGATTGTAAACGTTTTTTTTTTGCATTTAGTCATTTCCTCGCTGAGGTGGAATGAAAAGTTACGTGTTGCACTCGAGTGCAAAGATTTTTCACCTCGTGCTCTTTTGATTCCCTCGCTAACGCTCAGGATTCTAATTTTGAATCACTCGCTGCGCTCGTGATTCAATTTTAGAATCCTTCGCTTGCTCGGTCATCAAAATTGAACACGCGGTTAAAAAGCAACTTTGCACTCTTGTATAACAAATAACTATTATAGTGGATGCTGAAATAAAAAAAAACAACTTAGGTATTTTTGTTTTTTCCTTTTCGCTTTGTAAGCACACGTATAATATAATAAATATTAGTTACTTTTACTTTAATTTATTAAATAAAACAGTGGAAGCTAGTTATGTTATAAATATACCCAACATATTTTTCCATATACTACTTATCTGAATGTATACTAAGCAGAGCTTGTATTATGGTAAGCAGATATATTATTTTACTTTGATCACTTGATAAACACATTTCTTTTTACTATTAAAATAAATATATGTATATGTATTACCTTTACTATTTATGTCAGTCTAAGTTCAAAATATAAATCGTTTTTATTTATAACTTTGTTGTTTTTGTTTCGCCCACGTATGTCCCGTAGGAATACAGGTATAAAATATAGCCTATCTTACTCCCTGTTATGATAATGACCTGATAATCTAGTTTTCCAATGGTGAAATAATGTTTGAATTGGCACAGTGGTTTTTGGGTTTATTCATTACAAACCTACACAAAAATATTATATTCATCTTTGTATTGTGTGGTTTAAGTTATAGCATCCATTAACTTGTGGTACAGACCGTAATGTAAACATTCTATAGACTTATACTTATAAGTACACTAAAGGAAAAATTAAAAAGGTAGTAATGGATAAGAACATAAAATACATATAAAATTGTAATAAATAAGTTTATTTTACAATAAATTATACTATATAATACATTTTTCTTAATACTAACCTATTCTTAACTCCTTTCATAGGAAAAACTTATTTAAATAGCCTCAAAAGTCATCAAATTCTTTGCCTAAAAATTCCACACATTTATGGCTTAGAGAAGTTGATTCTTTTAATAAATAAAATATCAATTAGGATCTATCTTCATGTAATTCCCGTAAGGAGTGTTTATAGTCTGTGGACCTCCGGAATACGGGTCGAATGAAATGTCAATTGGTTTCTCAGAGGCGCCATCTCTGCTCCACGTTGCTGAAACAATTCGTTTCATTAAGAACAACGCCATCTAGCGGTGAGTGGAGGTATTAGTAACGGTTTTAGTTTGGTTACCTGCTATTTATGTTCTTATTTTTATGATGAATATTATGTTTAAGTTAGATAGTTATACTTCTCAAATATATAGTATTTTGGTGTATTTTATTTTCTACTTATATTTAAAAAGTTTTTACAAAGCATACGGAGAATTAATAAATAATTTTATTGAATTAATTTCATACTAGTAGCGGCGGGAGTAGTTCCATTTTCCCAGGATGAAAAGTAACTATGTCCTTTCTCAGGCTCTAGCTAGACTGTGTAACAAATTTCATTCCGTTCATTAGTTTAAGCGTGAAAGAGTAACATACATCCAACCATATTCTTGACTGAAACTTTGGCATTTATACTTAATACTAGTGGCTCCCCGCGGTTTCACCCGCGTTCCCGGGATAAAAAGTAGCCTATGTGTTATTCCAGAACATATTCTAACTCTGTGCCAAATTTCAAGCAGATCCCTTCAGCCGTTGGAGCGTGAAAGAGTAACAAACATCCATACATACATCCATACTTACAAACTTTCGCCTTTATAATAGTAGTAGGATTTATTATTATTTTATTTTAATACTAGCGACCCGCCCCAGCTTCGCACGGGTGCAATGCTTATACATCACATTAGAAACCTCCAAAATTGACAGTGTTTTTCTAACATATTATGCATGTATTATATATCAAAACCTTCCTCTTGAATCACTCTATCTATTAAAAAAATCGCATCAAAATCCGTTGCGTAGTTTTTGCATAGGGATATAGGGACAGAGAAAGCGACTTTGTTTTATACTATGTAGTGATTTGAGTATAGATGATGATAGCTTACCAGGAGGTGGATGCTCCTCATACCCTGAGACGCCATGCTGTCCATTGTGGATGTGAAGGTGGATCTCCTTCTGGTGAGGCTGCCAACCCTCGTGCTGATGATGGGTCTTAGAAGCGAATAGAGCTCCGACCTGAAGTGAAGAGAATATTACAATGAGTAATAAAAGCTTTTTATAGGACAGCCCGGTTGACTTTGTGGTTAGTGACCCTGACTTTCAAGCCGCGGGTCGTGGGTTCGGATCCCACCCAGGACAAACATTTGTATGCATAAATATGTCTGTTTGTCCTGTGTCTGGATGTAAATATCTATAATATGTATGTATTTAAAAGTATTATATGTAGTATATCAGCTATCTGGTTACCATAACAAGTAAGCTTCATTTGAAGCTTACTGTGGAATCAGATTGGCCGTGTGTGAAAAATGTCCCGGGATATTTATATGACTTTATATATACTTATCTACGACTTTATATATTGTATTGTATTTGATTAAAGACATAAAATAGGACTACGTCTGCGTCACAGAAGAAGAAGTTTTTCCCGTTTTTGCAACATTTTAATTGATGCTCTTCTCTTATAGCTCGTAGTGATGTAAAATTTTGTGTTAGGGATATAGCCATAGCATCAACGGTCAGGTCATCGAGCCCAAAAACATAATAAGTCAATATTTTATGAATTTTATGATAATGTATGTAAGTATGTCTGTTTGCAGGTTTTTTACTTGTATACTACTCGTACTTATAATATGTATAATTTCTGATATGCTCTATTTGGTAAAATAAAGTAGGTACCTATCAATTACATAGAGTGACCTACATATTGTATATATAATATATGGTTAGAAAAAACAAAAAAAAAAAAACAAGAAGGCTTTCTATTATATTTTAATAACTGGCAATCATTTTTGGCTAGTTAGTCGATTAGGGTTCCGTGACAGAGTGATTCTAGGGTTTTTTGGGTCATAAATGATCACATTTTTTTTAGTAAATATATATTTAAGTAGATATGTATTTATGACTTTTAAATATAAAAACCCCCGAATCAGTAAATGGCTTATGATTTTCAAACGACTGTAATGATTTTCAATACCAAGCAATAGTTTTTATAAACACGATGGTGGTAAAAGTAGAGGAAGACCGAAGAAAGTATGGATGGATTAATATTTACATCCAGACACTGAACAGACATATTCATGCATACAAATGTTTGTCATGCGTGGGATTCGATCCTACGACCGACGACGCACGCGGCGATGGCTTAAAAGTCAGGGTCACTAATCAAAAAGCCAACCGGCTGTGGTCAAATGCCATGTGTTTAAGGTAGTTTTATCTCGAAAAAAGGGACCAAAACCACGGGCAGAAGCTAGTATAAAAAGATCATTCACAATTAGCTATTGTCTCATGGTATGAAGTCATTTACCTTCGCAAACGAAGTG
This sequence comes from Thyatira batis, assembly GCA_905147785.2. Lineage (NCBI taxonomy): Eukaryota > Metazoa > Arthropoda > Insecta > Lepidoptera > Drepanidae > Thyatira > Thyatira batis. The sequence goes on along the minus strand of LR990512.1, from coordinate 754,503 downwards.
GAACGCTAGTTTTTACTGGAAAACCGTTAATTGGTTCTTTACACGGAGAGGTGTCAATGGATAGCGTGCCTAAATTACGGAAGAAATTGTATGATACATGATAATAATTATTGAGGAAAATTAATACTTAAAAATGAAGTTTAAATATCCCGGGATATCTGACCAATCTGATAGCAAATTAATCAGAGCTTGCGCAGTAACCAGATAGCTGATATACTACATAATTATAGGTACTACTTTTAAATACACTGATATAGATATTTACAATACATTTTTTTTAATACAAACTTATATAGGCACAGAACAAACAGATATTTCTTGTCCTAGGTAAAAAATAAGGTATATTTATCGGAATAAATAACGAATAATTTATTTAATCATTATCATCATCAGCTCATATACGTCTCCACGCTTGGAGCTCGAGCCTCCTCATAGGCCATAGTCCACCTCTAAGCCATAGTGCGGATTGAAGAATAAGAACTTAACAATTTATGATTTTAACGAAAAATAACAGTATTATTTTTATACGGAACCTCTCTAGCTTTTCCCATAGACAATATTTACGGTTATTTTTTATCACACAAACGCCGTATGTGTGAGTGAAAGTGACTTTCTTCGGACCAATTGTGGAAGAGGGATGATGCAATATTTCATTAAGGTTAGAGTGAGATGGCGTGACGAAGAGCTGTTACAGATGTTACGGTTTTTTTATATCGGTTATTTTACGCGGTTTATTCCGGAATTCTACGCGATGTTTTAACTAGTTTCTGTATGCGGTTTTACTTGGCTAAAATGACTAATATGATATGTAAATGTGAAAGTTTATATGGATGGATGGATAGATGACTCAATCACATGATACATTCACTATATTTACTACTAGCTGCCTCCCCGCGGTTTTACCCGCGTAGTTCCCGTTCCCGTGGGAATACAGGAATAAAATATAGCCTATGTTACTCGGGGATAATGTAGCTTTCCAAAGGTGAAAGAATTTTTGAAATCGGTCCAGTAGTTTCGGAGCCTATTCGTTACAAACAAACAAACAAACAAATCTTTCCTCTTTATAATATTAGTATAGATAAATGTTCATCCGTGTTTTTAATTTTCTCGGTATATAAAGTAGCCTATGTACCTACTATTCCATAATATATTCTTACTTAGTGCATGTTTTCTCCATTTTGGCATGATTTTGCAATAATTTTATACAAACTCTTGCATTATTATAATAAATATTTATAGCTTAAAAAAAACATAAATATATATCTATTATCTATCTATATATATAAAAATGAATTGCTGTTCGTTAGTCTCACAAAAACTCGAGAACTGTTGAACTGAGTATCATTCCTTGGTCTTGAAATGTTCGTGGGGGTCCAGGGAAGGTTTAAAAGGTGAGAAGTAGGTATGTAATAATTGCCGGGAAAACCCTAAAAACAGTTTGTTCTTTTTCCTATACAAACGTTTTCTAAATAAAATGAAATATAGATTGGGGCAGTGCGAAGTCTGCCGGGTCAGCTAGTTTACTATAAATATAGTAGCTAGGATTTCGCTGCTAACATGCTTCAGGCTTACAAAATAAACTTAATACATATTCACTTCGTCCCGCGGTTTCACCCGACTTACGCGAATAACGAAGTTACGCGGGTCAACTTAGTGGATAAAAAGAACGAACCTTAGCTGCTCCAGCCAGCAGCAGCAGCTTGAGGATCACCAGGGCCACCAGCAGGGTCTTGAAGCCGACGATGGCGGCCACCACGGCCCAGGTGGAGGCCGCCCCTATCTGGAAGGCCAGGGGGACGAGGGCCGCCATCATCTTCTTGAGGGGCCTTCCGAATGTTCTTCCTGGAATTTGGAATTTTTGATTTTTTGTTATTTTGGTTGGGGCCTTAGGGACTTTTGAAGGTAGTGTGAAGAGTTTCGGAAGTCGGTCTTCAACTGAGAATACCGGCAAGAAAAACAGCAAAATTCCTTATTTTATATATTTTTGTAATCTGATTAAGGCTATATTTTACTATTTTTTTTACAACATTAGGTATGTGTGTGCATAAAAGAGAAGGAAGTATCGCGATGAGAGAGATACACTGCCTACTGTCAAAACTAAGTGTTTTAAAACTCATCCGTAGTTTTATCATGGCATAAAGTCGCAAGGAATAAAATTACATAAGTCAAATCTTTACTTAGCGTGTAAAGGGTTGGGGGGGGACCGACTTTTATGTAAGCTTTTGTTTATATTTGGCAGGTTGAGGGTACCAAAAGAAAGTATGGTATGATTGTGTGAAAGATGGTATGAGTGAACGTGGATTTGACTGGTGACAGAACTAAATGGACGTGACATAAAGCCGATCCTAATTATGACAAGGCGAAGGTGTGAAAATAGGTCGGAAAATTAACCCTAATCATATAGAGAGAGGTGGCTCAGTTGGGAACGCACCGACTCACGATCATGAGGGTACAGGATCAAACACCTCTGAGTTTATAAAAACTTACGTACGGATTCACACCACTGGCTTTCGGTGAAGGAAAACATCGTGAGGAAACCTGCATGCCCGAGATGTCACTATTAAAGGCATGTGAAGTCCGCACCGCACTAGGCGCGCGTGTGGACTATGGACACCCCCTCGTTGTTAGGGGAGGCTCGAGCTCCGAGCGTGGAGACGTATATGAGCTGATGATGATGAGATAGAGAGACAATATTATATTTTTAATAGCACAGTGTATGCGGATATATTTTTCTATCTTCAATTGATTGCACATCACATTAAGGTCAGTGAATGTGTATTCTCACTTGACGCTTCATAATCATTAGGTAGATAGATGGATGGATATATGTCTTATAAATAGATAACATCCGGGTAGGATTATGTACAATTATGGCCACATCATAAAATGATGAGGAAAAATTTTTTTTTTTATTTATTTATTATCTGTATGTATATAGACCCTTAAAAATATGGGTTATTTATTTAATAATATTACATTACACAGAATATTACATCAACAGACCGGTTGGTTTTGTGGTTAGTGACCCTGACTTTTAAGCCGCTGGTCATGGGTTCGAATCCCACCCAGGACAAACATTTGTATGCATCTATATGTTTGTTTGTTAGTGTCTGGATGTAAGTATCTATAAGTGAGTATTTAAAAGTTGTATATGTAGTATATCAGCTATCTGATTACCATATCACAAGCTCACTTTGAAGCTTACTTTGGTATCAGATTGGCCGTGTGTGAAAAATTTCCGAGGATATTTTTATAATTTATTAAGTTAATAAATTCGAAACAACAACCTCCTCATTCGGAGTCGGTTAAAAAGTAAACTTTATCACGGTCGTATATGTGCAAAGGTTAAATTTTGCAAGATGACATTCATATCATTAATAATTCACGTATGAATTACGTAAATTAGAATTGACCTTCGATTCTTAACCTATCTATACTAATATTATAAAGAGGAAAGATTTGTTTGTTTGTTTGTTTGTAATGAATAGGCTCCGAAACTACTGGACCGATTTCAAAAATTCTTTCACCTTTGGAAAGCTACATTATCCCCGAGTAACATAGGCTATATTTTATCCCTGTATTCCCACGGGAACGGGAACTACGCGGGTAAAACCGCGGGGAGGCAGCTAGTATATATATAAAACAAAGTCCCCGCCGCCTCTGTCTGTCTGAACGCGATGAACACAAAAACTACTGAACAGATTTTCATGCGGTTGTCACCAAATTACGGAGTATTTCATGGGGAAGGTTTTTATGTATAATACATCAATTTGGACTCGGTAGGTGGCGCTGGTGGGCAGAACGAAGTCTGCTGGGTCCGCTAGTAATATTATAAATGCGAAAGTTACTCTGTCTGTCTGTCTCGCTTTCACGCTAAAACTACTGAACCGATTTAAATGAAATTCGGTACACAGATAGTCTAGAGCCTGAGAAAGGACATAGGCTACTTTTTATCCCGGGAAAATGGAAGATCTCCCGGGTATACGGGTAAAACTGCGGGGAGCCACTAGTCACCCATAAATTACGTAAGTTAGAATCGACCTTCGATTGTTATTATGAATAAGTGATAAATAAATAAATAACCTTTCTAATACCTTCACCTTTTCATAAGACCATAGGTACTAGCTTCACCCCGCGGATTCACCCGCCTTCAACGGTTTGGCGGTATGTATAGTCCGCCAAGCACTAGGCCCGCGTGGTGGACTATGACCCAATGTAAAAATGGACTTTATACCCGTCAACATAAAAGTAGGTAAATTAATGAAAGTAACATATAATAAACAAAACGAAATAGAAAATATTTCGCTTTCTAAATATACTTAGCTATCTACCATCTTTAATTAAGTCACGCAAGTTTTTTTTAAACTCTACTTTTTATCTATGTTCTGTACTTTTAATATTTAAAAGCATAAACGAATTAATTTTAGACAGAGCTGGCTTTGTGGTTAGTGATCTTGACTTTCAAGCCGCCGCGCCGGTCGTGGGTTTAAATCCTACTCAGGACAAACATTTGTATGGATCAATATGTCTGTTTGTTCTGTGTCTGGATGTAAATATTTATATATGGATGTATGCATGTTCAAATCAAATCTTTTTTATTCAAATATCAATCAAGCACTTATGAATAGTCACTATTATTGCTCGGCTCTGAAAGTTGTTTTTTACTGAGAAGAGCCGGCAAGGTAAGAAGGTGTTAGGTACTAAATCACGAAGCAACGGCTGAAGGCATAGCGATGAAATTTGGCACAGAGTTAGAGTTTGTTTTGGAATAGCACGTGGTTTTACCCGCGTTCCCAGGGATCTTAAATTTTCCCTAAATAAAAAGTAGCCTATGTGTTATTCCAGAACATATTCTAACTCTGTGATAAATTTCATCGCGATCCCTTCAGCCGTTGTTGCGTGAAAGAGTAACAAACATACATACATACACTACTCTATATAATACTTATTCACAGTCGGTTAAGTGATCCATGATCATTATGATATGGGTGCAGGTTCAAATCGATGACCGCATATTTTAGAAGTTAGGTTTTTACAACAAACAAATTCTGTTAAGGAAAACATCTTAAGGAAGATAACCTTAAAATAATACAACCAAAAAAAAACAGAAGTATCGAATCTTTCTATCACTACATATTATAAAACAAAGTCACTTTCCGCTGTCTGTCCCTATGTCTTCTTAAATCTTTAAAACTACGCAACGCATTTTGATGCGGTTTTTTTATAATATTAGATAGATAGTGATTCAAGGGGAAGGTTTTTATATACAATACATGCATAATATGTTAGAGAGACACTGTCAATTTTGGAGGTTTCTAATGATGATAAGCGTTGCACCCGTGCGAAGCTGGGGCGGGTCGCTAGTAGGTATATATAATAAATGCGAAAGTCTGTATGGATGTTTGTAAATCAATCACGTAAGAATGGCGGAAAGGATATGGATAAAATTTGGGACATTCTTCACACACGGCCAATCGGATTCCAAAGTAAGCTTCAAAGTGAGCTTGTGTTATGGTAACCAGATAGCTGATATACTACATATACTACTAGTATATATATTTAGTTTATGTTAAAGTTTCACCTATAAATAGTATCTATGAGTTCATAAAGTCGAATTAAAAGGCATAAATAAATAAATAAGTTATACATTATATAACATTGATACGCTAGACTGCACTTCATATACATGCACACACACACCTTTTACACACATTTACACATCATATACAGTTCACACACTTTGTTTTTATAATCAGTAGCAATAATTTGATCACCAGTTGAGGGGGGCAACGGTGACCTGTAATACAGGTCGTCTAGACCTATCTCAGGCACCAGTCTCTCACAAAATAGGTTTCCAAATAAAATTGTTATAGTAATTAGTTATATCTTCTAGAACGTAAGATACTTTTTTGTGAAAGAAAATAAATATTATTATATAATAAGTTATAGTTACCAGCAAACACGTCCTTCGACGTTGTTTCACCAAATTCGCCATTCGTCACATTAAAATTATCACTTTGGTTTTTTAAAGTACTTTCATGTATTAAATCTACATTTTTGGTTTCGTTATAAATATTATTAGCTAAGTTTACGTTTATACTACTAGTGCCTCTAACGGTACCCGAATTAAAAAGTAAAAACAAACATAAAATCAAGCGAAAGTCTATTACTTTTTGTAGCACTAGCAAAATATGGAAACAAGGTATAAACCACTTTATAATCTCTTTAAGATCCATTATTAAGCTTTATTTATTTAATAAACACAGTTATTTATTTAAACACACACTCGTGGCATATAATATTATGTGAACGCACGTCATCTCGCGGCAAATGCAACGTCAAAACTGAGCCAGCTATAAAGCCGGTGTCCCATTTCTTCTTTCACTCGCACCAACTCCGTTAACTTGACAGCTAGAGACAGACTTTCGCTTTTTTTTTCATTGATATTCATATCCTGACCAAAATTTTATTTTTTGACGAGAAATGCCTAAACTGACAGCTTTGTTTTCTTGTCTCCGTAAACCGAAACGAGCATTAGAAAGTTCGTTAACATCCTTAAAGGTTTCAACAATTGTTTTGTTAAGCAGTATGAGCTTGACTGTTAAGTAGCTTATATGCATGATAAAGATGCTAAATGGATGCCTGTCCATCATTATGTCAGTCGGTCATCAGTTTCATGGTTTAGAAAATGTTTCGTTTCGAAATTAAAGATTACCTAATTTCGACATTCTTTGGTAACTTTTCCCCATGTTTGTCCCGGAATAAATTCGTTGTGCGTGCTTTTCATCACGCGTTATGGCGGCAAGAGGTGACAGGTATAAAAACAAACACATTTTTATGTTATTGGTTTATTAATCCATTATGTACTTAAGAGAGAGACACTATTTATTAACAAAAGTAATAGTTCAAGTGCTAAAACATATTTTAGATTTGCTTTTAAACCAAAAATGTCAACGGAAAAGAAAGATTTTGAAGAAATCTTTTCGGTGGTTTTCTTAAAATTCTTAGCTCATTTTATTTTCACTCACGTAGTTGCCATTACTCCCTGATAAAGTAGCTTTCCAATAAGGAAATAATTATTTAGATCGGTCCAGTAGTTTTGGAGCCAACAACAAACAAAAAATTTAATGTTTGCTCTTTATATATTAGTATAGATTATATATTAAGTGGTTAGACAAACAGACGGTCAACTTCATATTATGAGGACTATTTGCGTTTTTTTTTATGGCCAGAAGGTGTTAGCCTCTGATGGCTTTTACACCGTTTAGCGGACTGTTTTGGTGAGCGCAGAGGGCTCTCAACCGAAGAACTATCTGCTTAATTCTTAGCCACATATTAACTTGCCTGTTAGACTATTACTTAGTTAAACTTGCATTACGCAAACTCAGCACGTAAATCGACACCAGCTATTTATACTACGCTAAGTCCGAAATGTGTACTTTACAGGAGAGGCTTATAAAGGAAAAAACGTGATAACTTTTACATTAATTAAGATATTTATTTGAAATTTGGAACACTTCATGGTTATTTTTTTCATTATAATATCTCATATTTATTTTTCCATAATTATTTCTATTTTTCGATTTAGCGCTAGTTAGCCGAATATAGACGTAATTCTTCAAATTAATTTTACAAGTTACACACGTCTATCTTACGTTAGCGTTGTGTATTACGGGATGTCATAGTGATAAAGATGTGTTAATTTTATTGTGTTGCGATGATAATTTTTAAATAAATCATGCATTATTTGTAACCTCAGGGTTATATATATATCCGTAAAATATATTATTATAAATTCACTGGCTAAATAACTAGTTATTAAAGTTAGCTTTTTGTTAACCCGTATATACGTCTCTGGCGGATATCGTGTTAAAAGCCGCCAAATTATACATAGCGTACTATACATCGACCTGTGCCACAAGTTAACGCCTCATTTATCTTTGCGTGGAGCTAAAAATTATATTATTTTTTATAGATTCTAGATAGAATAGAGCAGATAATATTATATTCTGTAATTTTACATAATTTAAACTAATAACGTATAAAACTAGTAAGTTATCAACAGTTAATTAAATATCAATTAAGTGCTTACTTATGATTAATTGAAGATCAGATCAATCACAGTTCGATTTTGTACCTTATAATTATTTAAATCAATAAAGTACTTAATATTGTTATTCTTAAAAGAAAATGAACTCTCCTCATTATGTTCAGTTATTAAAATAATAATATTTATGTGGAAAGCAAGATGGGAGGCATTTGCCCTGCAGTGGGATACCCATAGACCCAGGCCTTAAATAAAATAGATAACAATAACGATAATACATTTCCGGAATAATATTGTTATCACAATAATATTTAAGGTTTTTGTATTTTGCTGGATTGATTTAACCAAGTTTCGTGTCTTTTTAGTTTTATTAGTAATAAGCTCTAAAAGTGGGATTATTTAGTATTTTTAAAATATACTACAAGTTTGCTTACGTTATCAATCAAAAGATAAACGATACTTATTTTCCAACAAGCCGTAGTTACCAATATAAACTATTTTAATTAACTTGGTTCTAGATAATTTTGTCATCAATAAAAATTAAGCTAATATTGTTTCAAGAATCAAAATAAAGGAGTTCCATTCCCTATCGCACTGGTGTATACCATTCAACTGGAGAATACACTTCTCTGCCTCTTGCAGTCTTTTCTATTAAAGCCGTATGTCTTTTTTCCATAAAATGGTTGCTTCTTCATCTTCTCTATCTTCATTTGAAAGAAATGAGCGGATAATAAGTATCTTCATAATATAGTAAACGATATGGTTACTGTTTTATCCCTCACGCAGTTATCTGATTATAGGTTGACTTTGTGAACTCCCTAAGATGTTAATTTGTCAAATAAGTATATTGTTTAAGCAACTGGCAGCATAGCAAACAAGCAGCCTTTTAAGCCGTTCGGTAATCACAGTATATAAGCGGGGGGGCTTATATACTCATCTTCGAGCTTAAGATGTTAGAGACCGACATCAGCCTTTTTAGGACGATGGCATTTACTAGTTTGATACCGCAGAATAGAGACTATCATTGAAAACAGGCGAAAGTTTTAAAATTACTGGGGGTGGATATTGCCGTTACTAAATCTGTATTACTACTGGGGCTGTCATTCATGTGCAAACCTGAAAGACTTTCCTGAGCAGACATACCGATTTGATGTGGGATTGTTTTATTTTCGGTTTTTTGGTAAGAAGTCGGCTACACCGTTTGAAGATAAGGAACTATATTAGATGTGCTGTCAGAAGGATCATCAGATACGACAGAAAACAAAATGTCGATGCTTGTTGGACTTAATGTCAACGGAGAAGGCTTTTGGACCGAAGTCAATACCTTTGGTAAACAAATATTAAGTGGAGTATAAAGAACCCCAAGGCGTATAAGTTTGTATCTTGTAGGTCTGCACATAATTTTCATAATTGACTGAACTGGATAGGTATATATAATAATAATTATTTTAAAATTATCTCATCAGACATAACGTGCTCATAAAAAATCCCGAACTCAGGATTATTAACTTCAGCTGGTAATTTATTCGGCTACGATTCTACAAAAAAGGGTAAAATATTGTATTAAAATTATGTTTTTTATTATCATAAAAACATGCCCATACATTAAAAATATGAATGGTGAAATTACCGTCGAAAATGAATAAATAAAATTGTATTTTGACATAAGTATTTAGCTAGTATAAGTCGCTAAGTAGCGCATTCTACAAATGAACAAATATGCCTGATCGTTCTAAACTACGCTAACTAGTGTTTGCGTAGTATACACGGACTTTTATAAAAGCGCTTAAATTTAAGAAATACGTAGCGTATTACTATAATATATATTTAAATACTTTGTAATACATAATATAATCTATGCGCCCCCTCCCCGTGGACACTCCGCTAACACTAGTTGGCGTGGTTTAAATCGAGTGATTTCAAAAAGTACCTGCACTTAGCGTTTTATAAAATTTGTAACTTCGTTATTTTTGTATATTTCTTCACAATTTTTTTTTTACATATAAAAAACCTAATTCTAAGAAGCTTGGCATAAAAAAACGTTTTTGCCAAATTTCGAGTTAGCGTAGTATAAATAGCTGGTGTCGAAATATGTAAAGTGTTTTAAATGTTAGTGCCAAGAATCCTTTTCTAGAAAATCAATCAGGAGAAACATGTGTTGGAAATCTATTATATCTATATATAGAATATAATACATCGGCAATTTTGTCGTATCTAAAGAATAGAGGTATTACATCAGAGTAAAAAAACATTATAAAAAGGTAATAAGTCCTAAATAGAAACTTGCAAGAAAATAATGATAATTCAGGCAGACTCTATATATTTATTCTATTTTATTTTCTGATTCAATTAAGGACTGAAAGAAAATCGATTTTTCTAGATACGACAAAATTGCCCTCTACCGTCGAATTATGTATAATGAAATTAATCCCTATATCTTATTACAATAAAATAGATAATATAAATTCCTTAAAACGCGTGCGGAACCGCGGGACTATAAATAAAATTAATAGATACGCAAGATCATTCTCCATCGCTAACCGTTCCAAACCAAGCAGAACTTGTACTTTATTAACCAAATAGCTTGCAAATATTCTTTCACCGACAAACTAAACTATGCAATGTATATATTAGCCTACATATTCTACACTAATATTATAATGAGGAAAAATTTGTATTTTTGTGTGTATGTTTGTGATGATCAAACTCAAAATCTACAGAACCGATTTTAATCATTCTTTCACTAATACAAAGCTGCATTATCAAGGAGCAACATAGGCTATATTTTATCCCTGTATTCTTAAAGGAACGGGATGAAACGGAGGCAGATACTTTACGATAGTGGGGTAGATGGTAAATACGGAATTAATATCAGTGATGCGTGATACATAAATTAATTTTGGCTTATTAATCGACTTCCTAACTCTATTGTTAAACTACAAACAGGATATCCGAAGTGATTGATTACGAACGCAGTTTTCACTAGCATTCCCCGCGCGGTTTCACCCGTGTTTCCGGGATGAAGTGTTGTTATTTCTAATGGGAAAACTCTCAAAGTAATATTGATGTTTATTTATCTTTACATAGAATAAAACAGTTCTAGAAGGACTAAAATTATTATTGTTATAACTATTTTTGAAAAGAGTAATTGCTGAGTTCATTGTCGGCACTTAAGTGGCAAACAGGCATACGGTCCCACCTGATGGTAAGCGGTTACCATAGCCTATGGACGCTTGCCTAATATTTTTATTTCACTTCAACTTTAAGTCGCTCCGTCTGTACGCTTAGATATTTTAAACTACGTAACGGATTTTAAATTAATGCGGTTTTCATCGATAGATTGAGTTATTCCTGGCCGATTGGCTTTGTGGTTAGTGACCCTCACACTTAAAGCTGCTAGTCGTAGGTAAGATTCTCAGGACAAACATTGTTCTGTGTCTGGATGTAAATATCTATAAACATAACTTACCTAAGTATATATTTAAGAGAGGTATATCAGCTGAATACCAAAATAATAGATATATAAGTTAAATATCCTGAAACATTTTCCACACATGGCCAATCTGATTCTAAACTAATATAAGCTTATATAAGCTTCTATAAGCAGAGCTTTGAGCTGTAACCAGATAGCTGATACTACTTTGACAGCCCGGTTGGCTTTGTGGTTAGTGACCCTGACTCTCAAGCCGCGGGTCGTGGGTTCGAATCCCACCCAGGACAAACATTTGTATGCATGAATATGTCTGTTTGTCCTTTGTCTGGATGTAAATATCTATATAAGTATATATTTAAAAGTAATATATGTAGTGTATCAGCTAGCTGGTTACCATATTACAAGCTCTGCTTAGTTTGGAATCAGATTGGCCGTGTGTAAAAAATGTCCCAGGATATTTAACTTATATATCTATTATTACTTTTAAATACATACTTATAGAGATTTCTGTGTCTTGATGTAAATTCAAGACACAGAACATACACGTTCATGAACACAAACGTTTGTCCTAATGAAACAAAGTCACGTCAAACATCCTATCCTACTATCTAATATTATAAATGCGAAAGTTTGTGAGAATGTGTAGATGTATGTTTGTTACTCTTTCACGCAACAACGGCTGAAGGGATCGCGATGAAATTTGGCACAGAGTTAGAATATGTTTCCAATAACACATAGGCTACTTTTTATCCCGGGATAATTGAAAATCCCCCGGGAAATCGGGTGAATTCGCTGCGAGTAAGTAATAAATATCCGTGGTGGCTCAGTTGGCAACGCACCGACTCACGATCATGAGGGTGCAGGTCCAAATCCCTGGCCCGTACCTCTGAGTTTATAAAAACTTACGTACGGATACACACCACTGGCTTTCGGTGAAGGAAAAACATCGAGAGGAAACCTGCATGCCCGAGATGTCACAGTTAAAGGCATGTGAAATCCGCACCGCACTAGGCGCGCGTGTGGACTATGGCCTACACCCCCTCGATGTTAGGGGAGGCTCGAACTCCTCGGTGGAGAGGTATATGAGCTGTTGATGATGATGTAATAAAATTTCACTTACAATTTTAATTTTTCACAGCAGCAACACTAAATACGTATTGTCTCTCACTTATCTAATGCAGAAGTAAATTCGTGCAGCTCGATATTGCAAGAAAATGATAATTAATGACATAAATTAAACGTACATTGTGCACAATGACCGTTTAATAAAGATTTTCCTTGCAAATTATAATATGAACATAAAACCTGCTTGAAGTTAACTTTTTAATGACAAATTTTAGTTATCTACACTTAGGTATGTTATAAAGATAGACAGCCCGGTTAGCTTTGTGGTCAGACTGACTTTCAAGTCGCGGTTCGTGGGTTAGAATCCCACCTAGGACAAACTTGTATGCATGAATTTTTGTCTGTTTTTTCTGTGTCTATATTTATATCATCTAGTCACCATATCACAAGCTCTGCTTAGTTTGGAATCAGATTGACCGTGTGTGAAAAACGTCTCGGGATATTTATTTTATTAAAATTAAAAGTTTGAAACGCGGGTGAAACCGCAGGGCAGGAACTATTTATCAATTATACAAAATCACCATTATAACATTTATTTATTCATAATTTACAATCAAATAATAGTAGTTCACAACTATTCTAGAAAACTTAAGGGTGGACACTCATAAGTTAAATTTAATTAATTTAAAGTATTTTTTAATATATTTGAGTGACAACACTGAATTTAATCCTGAATTGTATCCACAATGCATTAATTGGAGAAACATATTATATTGATTATTATTATATCGCTGCTTTGGAAGAATATGTTATTACCAAATACAAAAAACAAATTAGTTTTCAACACCATTCAACGTAAAATCTGTTTTATAATACTCAGTAAATATCGTATTTCTAAAATCGTAAAAAAGCGTTCAAATACAACAAATGCATCCCCAAGTATATGTTCACACGACAGCGTTTTTAAAACGCGACGCTTTTTTATCGAGCGGTGTTGCATTTTCAACTTTGGGCGTTGGAAATTGAGCATATTATGGTACTTGGGAATGCATTTTGTTGTGTTTGAACGCTTTTTTACGTACGTTAAAAAGACTCTCGTGCTTACGGGCGTGGCGCCACCGAAAGACTGTTTCCTATTAGTCAATTTATATAGCATTTTAAGATTTGAAAAACCTTTAAAGTACAGGAAAGTACTGTTCCAAAGCAGCAAATTTTTTTGTTATATGGATGCTGATAAGCAATAATGTGTCAACCCACAAAAAATCTAATACAGATGTTTTAATATATTTTTATAATGCATCACGCATTTAACATTCAACAAGTGTTTCAAGCCATTTAAAACATAAAAGTACATAAAAAATCATAAAAGTTATAAATATCGTGAATCACATACACAATATGATCTTTAGACGCCATTTTCTCAGAACTAAGTTTATGAGGGTTAACACATTATTGCTTATCAGCATCCATAATATGTAAGAATATGACATTATCATTTAGAATTTTATATTACTACTTAATAAAGTTGGTTTAAATATTTATATTATAGTATAATTATATAGTATACAAGTATAGTACTTATATTTACTTCTCACTGAATATTCTATAGTATAGGGTCAAATATTAATATATATTCTATTTTCATTATTTTACTAACAGATTTCCAAATAATATAATCAAATCATGATTAATCTCATCTCTATATACATAAATAAATAGGACAAAATGTACTAGTGTTTGTAAGAAAATTAAAATTTAAATCTCCGAGCAGTAACAGCTAGTTAATAAATGATAATTAAATGGAAAAGTTCCAATAATTATTAAAATAACATGCACAATTTATAAGTTTATTTTTAAATATCTGTACTTAGTTTCATCGCATGAATAAAACAATGAAAATAGCTATAATAATTGAATATATAGGATTGTATAATTTATACATTTAATACCTATAAATCTAACTAGATAAAGTAAATACCTCAAATTGTATGAAGACCAACCGTGTTACTTTTTCTTTGACGTCCGAAGGCATCGGTCGATCGCAGACTAATCCCTCATTCCGCTGAGATGCTTTTTACCGGACGTCAAAAAGCGTTCATACACAACAAATGCATTTCCAAGTACCATGATATGCTCTAAAAAGTCGAAAATGCAACACCGCTCGATAAAAAAGCGTCGCGTTTTAAAAACGCTGTCGTGTGAACATATACTTGGGAATGCATTTGTTGTATTTGAACGCTTTTCTAACGTCTAATGACGGCGTGGAAAGAGGACATATTTGCTGCTTTTTGATACGCGAAGACTAGTTAGATTTATAGATGTGTTTAATACTTTATATACATCTTACTAGTAAGTTTGGATTGATTAAATATAAGTGCAAATAAAATTAACATAAAATAAAACATTATACCAGGGTTTGCTTGCTTTAAACGTCCATAATAAAATGCTTTGCTAAAACTTGCAATTTGGAAAAATATATAACATATTGAATAAAATTTACATTGTCAAAACAAAATAAAAAAAATCGAAGATAAATTGGATGCTGATAAGCAATAATGTGTTAACCCTCATAAACTTTATTTTGAGAAAATGGCGTTTAAAGATTATAATGTCTATGTGATTTATGACTTTTTGTATGATATAAATTTATGTACTTTTATGTTTTAGATGACTTGAAACACTTTTGTAGATTGTTAAATACGCGATGTATTGTAAAAATATATCAAAACCTTTGTTTTCGACTTTTTATGGGTTGACACATTATTGCTTATTAGCATCCAATTTATTTATTTTCAATCAAAACTTGTTATTAACTTGAATTCAATCATATATACAGGATAAATAAAGTCGATATTAGATTAACCATCGTCTGGTCGCCCCATGCCCCGCGTGGGGCTTAAATATGACAAAATCGCTGAAATTCTTGCAAATTACTTACCCAACAAAAAAAATGCAACGAAAAATCATTTAGCTCGTAATAAAGCGTATTTCATCACCGCCAATAATAAATTTAACTTCAAACGCTGACCGCACAAATGTACCGGCGTAACATTATCGCTGT
This sequence comes from Thyatira batis, assembly GCA_905147785.2. Classification (NCBI taxonomy): domain Eukaryota; kingdom Metazoa; phylum Arthropoda; class Insecta; order Lepidoptera; family Drepanidae; genus Thyatira; species Thyatira batis. The sequence continues at coordinate 738,897 of LR990512.1, read as the reverse complement.
AATCAGCGAAAGTCAGCAATTTAGCGTTTACCTTATAAATAAATTTAAACATCATAGGAAAATAGACTATCTCACCCCAAGTGGGGTAAAAAAACCCATATAATTTCTTATTCTTTATTACATTTGCTGTGTGGAGTTTCCGTTCCAAGTATTATTCTCGTCGTCGCTGCCCCTGTCCCCATGCAGGCGGTGTACATTACCCCGGCGTCGGGGGCCCGGTGGCCCCGGTGGCCCTAGGGGCCCCGGCGGCCGGGGGGCCTGCGGTGACCTCACTGAAGGGCCCCGGGGGGGAAACAGACGCGAGCGAATCCACGTGTACAACTGATGCGAGGGATCGAGGACGAGTGATGTGAAGAGTTGACTTAGGAATGCTAAAAATAAATAAAAATATTTTATGTACGGAATAAAATACTAACAACCAAATTAAGACTTGATTTGATAATATAGAAACTAAGTATTAACTTTATTAACTATACAAAGGTATTATTTTCAAAGTACACCATATAGAAAGAAATAAACCAATTTATTTAAGACTAGCTGCCTCCCCGCGGTTTTACCCGCGTAGTTCCCGTTCCCGTGGGAATACAGGGATAAAATATAGCCTATGTTACTCAGGGATAATGTAGCTTTCCAAAGGTGAAAGAATTTTTGAAATCGGTCCAGTAGTTTCGGAGCCTATTCATTACAAACAAACAAACAAACAAACAAATCTTTCCTCTTTATAATATTAGTATAGACAAATTTTAAAAAGCAACAAGCAGACAAGAAGTACATATCTCCACACAAAACGGTTTTTCAACAAGGTAATACGCAGAATTAAAAATAAAAATATATTTTTTTAACTTGAAATAGGCCTCTGGGACATCAAAAAAAAAAAAGGCCTTAACAAGCAAGCACTTATGAGCAACAGTCATTCTTATTCTCACTTTTAAGAACAGGAATAGAATATGACTTACAGATGATTGTGGCGACCCTGGAGGGTCGGTCGATGGCATCGGCTCGGGGCCGCGGGGCCACCAGCAGGGCCACCGAGGGGGCCAACCCGAGCGCGCGCAGGGAGGCACCCGGGGCCGTCAGCTCCCGCCGGGGGAACGACGTGAACAGGGTAAACGACGACGGGGACATCTGTTGTATATATATATTGGTGTTTACAATGGTTGTACCCGAATGGGGACTTGTGATGCTGAAGATACTTGAGATATCTTCTTGTCACTACATATACAATGTAGTGATCGGGAGACATCGAGCATGTAACCAATAGAGTAGAACTGTTAACATTTTTGTTAGAAAACAAAATACGCTAAAACGCTGCGCCGGCCCCTGTGTTCTGATTGGCCGACTCAAGGTCAAGTGTTGCACTAGACGTACACACAGGTCTCTTATTGGTCGGGTACTGTTTTAGTTCGAGCGTGGTTTGTTAGTTATACCGGTTATACGTGACAAATCATTGATGCGTTGCTAAACAAATGGCTCACTATTGCTACTCTATTGGTTACATGCTCGATGTCGGGAGATCATCCATTTTCCCAGAATAAAAAGTAATGTACCAAATTTCATTTAAATCGGTTCAGTAGTTTTGGCTTGAAAGCGAGATAGAGTTAATTAGTCATCGTTACGCCGACATTACATCAGAAACCTTTAAAATTTATCAGTGTTTTTCTACTACATATAAACCTTCCTCTTGAATCACTCTATCTATCGAAAAAATCGCATCAAAATCCGTTGCGTAGTTTTAAAGATTTAAGCATACATAGAGATATAGGGACCGAGAAAGCGACTTTGTTTACTATGTAGTGATTTGATTGTGAATTTATTTATATTTTTACGTATGTTAGTATTAAGGTATTTTAGCAGGTTATATAACAGACGAATATTTAGCACTTATGGTTTCTGGTTGATCTCTTCCTCTGTAGAGGTACGAGTATAAGTGGAATATGAAAATATTTAGTATATGATACTTATGAAGGTCAAAGCTGGTGAAGGTTACTATACTCTTATGGATGATGATGATGAAATGAAATAAATTTATTAATTCAAATAGGCCTTCACAGGCACTTATGAAACGTCTAATGCTCGGTTCGGAAGGTTGCTTTTGCAGAGAAGAGTCGGCAATAAACTCAGCAATTACTCTAATCAAAAGAAGTTTTAACAATTTCTTTAACAATAATAACATTAGTCCTGATAGAACGAGCGCTATACCCATGCCTCGCCATCATCAATATAATCATTTATACTATAATAAGCCTTCTGTACCAAAGCTGACTTAACTCGTTCCTTAAATTTATTCATAGGCAAATCTAAAATATTTGTGGGGATTTTGTTATAAATGATGATGATAATGATGATAACTACTATATTACCTGTAAGTTAGTGGCCACATAGTCGTGTACGGTTTGCAATGTGTCGTCCGCGTTGAAGGAGGCGGCGTGGGACGAGCCGTCCGGCAACTTGAACTGCACGCGGCATCCGGACACTGACACGGACGCATTGTCACCGGACGCTGACAAACGGACAAGTTATATATAAATCTACTAGTGGAGCAGGCAGACGTTCGTTCTGCCCACCAGCGCCACCTACCGGCTCCAAGTATATGTAAGCTATCCTATCTCTCAAGTTGGATCGAACTGCACATGGTGTGCGAATTTTATTATAATCGGTTAAGTGGTTTAGGAGTCCACTGAGGACAAACATTGTGACGACGAGATTTATATATATTAAGATACTAATATCTATTTAAGAAAAAATATTGTGTTAACCCGTATAAACTTGATTAAGAGAAAATGCCGTCTAAGATTTTTTGTATGATATAAATCCATTTTTTATGTACTTTTATGTTTTTAATGACTTGAAACTTTCTCTAGAATGATATATACGCTATGTATTATAAAAATATATCAAAATCTTTGTTTTCGACTTTTGTGGGTTGACACATTATTGCTTATTAGCAATATATGTGATACTAGCTGCCTCCGCGCGGTTTTACCCGCGTAGTTCCCGTTCCCGTGGGAATACAGGGATAAAATATAGCCTATGTTACTCGGGGATAATGTAGCTTTCCAAAGGTGAAAGAATTTTTGAAATCGGTCCAGTAGTTTCGGAGCCTATTCATTACAAACAAATAAACAAATCTTTCCTCTTTATAATATTAGTATAGATTAGGTACTTACTAGCTGGTAGTGTGGGCGTGGGGTTGGGGTTGGGAGTGGGAGTGGGCGCGTCCCTGGCTCGTCTCTCGGCCCTGTCCTGCGCGATCTGGTCGAGAATCCGCTGTCGAGCGAGATTATTCTCCATTTTCTCACGTTTACGCTCTTCCTGTGATGAAAAAGAAGTATTTATTTAGAAAAATATTTTTTAAATTGTATATTTTATAGTTTAAAAAAAATTATACTTTGAAGTTTTTTTATGATATTTGCAATTTTTTTCATTGTTTCGCTCCTAATGGTAGTAGCGTGATGTTATATACCCTATAGACTTTCTCGATAAATGGGCTATCTAACACTAAAATAATTTTTCGTTCTGAACCGGTAGTTTCTGTCCTTAGTGTTCAAAAAACCTATTCAGCTTTTTAATATTAAGTATTATTCAATTTGATTTTTTATTCATAATTTATTTTTGTTTTGTGCGCAATATATTATTAATTATTATATGCCTTCTAAGATTACTAATGCGAAAGCGACTGTTTGTCTGTAACGTTTTAACTCCTTAACTCGAGAACCGATTTTGATGACATTTTGTACAGTGACGATGATGATGATGAATAAACAACTCTAGTCTGTCTATTCCACTTTAACTCTTAAACTAGTGAACCAATTTCGATGACATTTTGTACAGAGACGATGATGATGATGATGAATATAACTCTAAGCTGTCTGTTCCACTTTAACTCCTAAACTCGTGAACCAATTTTGATGACATTTGGTACAGGTGATGGTGAAGATGATGACGAATATTGAATATACAATTTTAATCTGTTTTTTATCTGTAACACTTTAACTCCTAAACCAGTGAACCAATTTCGATGACATTTTGTACAGAGACGACGATGATAATGAATATAACTCTAAGCTGTCTGTAACGCTTTAACTCCTAAACCAGTGGACCGATTTCAATGAAATTTGGTAGAGACTATGGTGATGATGATTTCGATGAAATTTGGTACAGAGATGGTGATGATGATGATCAGGTACCTGTATCTGGCGCAGTTCCTGGTCAGCCTGCCAGCGCCGCAGCTCAGCCACACCATGACCAGCTGCTCGACGCTCCAACTCCTTCTGTTTCTCTAACTACATACGTACAAACAAACAAACAATTATAATCTATACATATAAAAGTCGTGTTACTTACAATACTTATAACTCAAGAACGGCTGAAACGATTTGCCTGAAAACTCCTCACCAGATAGCTTAGAGCCAGGAGACGGACATAGGATACTTTTTATCCCGAGAAAATCCCGGGAACGCGGGTGAAACCGCGGGGAGACACTAGGTGAATAATATCTTGGGACATTTTTCACACACGGCCAATCGGATTCCAAACTAAGTAGGACTTGTACTGTAACCAGATAGCTGATATACTACTTTTAAATACATACTTATATAGATATTTACATCCAGACACAGAACAAACAGACATATTGATGCATACAAATGTTTGTCCTGAGTGGGATTCGAACCCACGACCAGCGGCTAGAGAGTCAGAGTCACTACACCACAAAGCAAACCGGGCTGTCAATGTTACTGAGTCAGCTTGTAACTTGTCCTGAGAGGGATTTGAACCCGGCAGCTTGAAAGTTTGAGTCACTAACCACAAAACTATCAAGCCATAAACTAATGTATGTTAAAAAACTTTTTATACCTCTTTCTCTTTATCAGCTTTCTCCCTGCGGCGAGCTTCTATAAGCTCTTTAGCTTTGTCGAGCTTTTCTTCGATGCTGGCCGCACTCTCTACTGGGGGTGGCTGATCGGGTTTAGCTTCCTGAAATAAATAACAAAAAAAGGTAAATCACTACATATTATAAAACAAAGTCGCTTCCCTATGTCTTCTTAAATCTTTGAAATGAAATGAAATGAAATATGAAATGAAATAAATTTATTCATTCAAATAGGCCTTCACAGGCACTTATGAAACGTCGACTCTAATGCTCGGTTCGGAAGGTTGCTTTTGCTGAGAAGAGCCGGCAATAAACTCAACTTTAAAACTACGCAACGGATTTTGATGCGGTTTTAATAGATAGATTTGATTCAAGTGGAAGGTTTTTATATACAATACATGCATAACATGTTAGAGAGATATTGAACATTTTGGAGGTTTCTAATGTGATGTATAAGCATTGCACCCGCGCGAAGCCGGGGCGGGTCGCTAGTTATCTATAAGGTACAATATATAGCTAGACATGAACTTTTGCCCCGCGGTATCACTTGCATTCCCGGGAGATCCTATGGCCTTTTTCAGGCTCTAGACTATCTGTGTACCAAATTTCATTTAAATCGTTTCAGTAGTTTAAGCGTGAAAGCGAGACAGACCAGACTTACTTTCGCATTTATAATATTAGTATAGAAGTAGGATATTATAATTTATGCACTCTGTCTGTCTATTCTTTCGTACACGTCATAGATTAGGCAACGCGCCGCTCGGCCTCGATCGGAAGAGTGTCGTTACAACTTTTTTGGTCTTAATTTTTTACCATCTTCGCAACGCGCGATAAGGAACTGCGTTTCAATAAATCTATATATATAAAACAAAGTACCCGCCGCCTCTGTCTGTCTGTTTGAACGCGATGAACACAAGAACTAATGTTTTCACCAAATTACGGAGTATTTCATTGGGAAGGTTTTTATGTATAATACATCAATTTGGAGCCGGTAGGTGGCGCTGGTGGGCAGAACGAAGTCTGCTGGGTTTGCTAGACAATAAGTTAGTGTAACATACTAGTGGAGGTCCAGGATAGGCCTCCCGACTGGTCCCCGGGCCTCCGACCGGCCGCCGCTCGCACACGTCCCCCGCACATACTACCTCGTACTCCACGCCCTGCTTGTCTACGTGGACAGTCTTCTGGACCTTGGCTGCGGTCCCTGATGCTTCTGTACACGATATACATTATAAATATCCTGGGATATATTTCACACACAACTATTGGGTTCAAAAGTAAGCTTCGAAGTGAGCTTGTGTTATGGTAACCAGATAGATGATATACTACATGTACTATGATTTAAAAAAAGAAAAGAAAATTATTTATTATATTTTTATGTGTATGTTTGTAATGAATAAACTCAAAAACTCAACGAATTTCAAAGATTCTTTCACCATTATAAAGCTACACATAGGCTATATTTTATCCCTGTATTCCCACGGGAACGGGAACTACGCGGGTGAAACTAGAACAGCCAGTATTAATTGAAATTTAAATTTATTCTGACATGAAACTTATATTATCATTTAATCTAATTTTTGTTATTTTATAGAGTTTTAAAAATAAGAATTTAAATTGTTGTCTGTAGCTTGTTAATTAACTATTGCAATTGATGTGTTTAATTTTAATAATATTAATATTTTTGTATGTTAATAATATTTTTTTGTAAAACCTTTTATGTTACCATACACAATAAATGTTATGTTAACGCCCCTAGTGTTGCAAGCGTCCATAGGCTACAGTAACCGCTTCCCATCAGGTGGACTGTATGCCTCTTTGCCACCTTTGTGGTATAAAAACAACCTACTTTGTGAAAAAAAAAAACCTTAATATAGTAATTGCTACCTGGTTCATTTTCCACAGCTTTTGATTTCAGTGTGTTGTTGGCTGGAACATTGGATGTTGGCTTAGTTGGTGTGTTGGCCACATTGTTGGCTGTCGCTTCTGACTGGAGCAAATTCACTGTTTGCTCTTTAACATTCTGCGCAGACGTAGATGGATGGACTGCTGGTTTGTCCGTATCTAAGGGTAGAGGGGAAATTAAATAATTGATTATGATTGATAATAAGCCGTAGTGGCTCAGTTGGGAACGCACCGACACGATCGTGAGGGTGCAGGTTCAAATTCCCCTCTGTTCTTTATAAAAACTTAAGTACGGATTCATACCATTGGCTTTTCGGTGATGGAAAACATCGTGAGAATAGCTGCATGCCCGAGGGCCGAGATGTCACTATTGAAGGCATGTGAAGTCCCCAATCCACACTAGGCCCGCGTGGTGGCCTAAGCCCCCTCGTTGTTAGGGGAGGCTCGAGCTCCGAGCGTGGAGACGTATATAAGCTGATGATGATGATGTTGTTTTAATAGTAAATAGTTATTTCATCTCGGACTCTCGACATCTCGGACATGCAGGTTTCCTCACAATGTTTTCCTTTACCAAATGTATTTATTGTTTGTAAATGTGTAGAGAAATAATGCTTTATATTATTAAACTTACAGTGTTCCTGTAAGATCCTATCGATCCTGGTAGCCAAGTTGGATGGTTGGACACCAGCACACACCACTTCCAGTGGTGTACCATTCCTACCGATGAAGAATAGCGAAGGTACAGGAACAAATTGATCTGAATTGTATGAGTTAAGGCTTAAATATAACATTTACTAGCGACCGGCTCCAATGCTGTCCCATTAGAAACCTCCAAAATTGTCAGTGTTTCTCTAACATATAATGCATGTATTGTATATAAAAACCTTCCTCTTGAATCACTCAATCTATTAAAAAAACACATCGATATCCATCTACACTCTTTTGTAATTAATTTACTTGATTCCAAAAAGCCAAAAATATATTCTATATACATATAATAAATGGATTTCTGTACGATCATGCCTGAGTCGGTATGTTAGTGTTTAAGCAGACAAACACAAAGAGATAAAATAAACTTCTCCGAAACAAAAGTTGGTTACAAAGGATACAGATCTGAGCGAAGTGTGTGTAGTTAGGGGATCCACTCTTCAGCTTGATGGCTAAGAAGTTGGTAGGGTCCGAGAGACGCGACACTACTGAGTTGTCATCTATGGTAGTTGCCATTTCCGCTGATAAATCATTCTCATCTGGGAAAATATACAAATAACATATAGTATCCAGTATATGTGATAAGATATATGTTGTATATCATAGTATATAAACGGAAGAATATACTGTTAAAGAAAATATTGCTGAAAATATACTAAAATAGGTCAAATAATGTCATAATATTTTCACGAAAAGCTACCGGATGAAGGTCATATTTGGTTATCGATTTTCATACTCTTTATTATAATTAATTGGTTTTTAGACTATTAAATTAATAGATAATATCCTAAATGACTTGTGAAACGTGTAGTTAATTAAATACCTTCAACAAATACAACGAAAATTGCGTTTCTCTGTTTGGATAGCGTCACCGCTTCGGCGATGCTCCCGCCGAACCAATGCATTATGGTTACACAGGATTAACAGTTTTCCAGCACAGTTATGAACTACCCGTGTTTAGTTCTTCTATTTCGGGTTCCGGACGATTATTCAGTGTTGATTTTTTAAAACAAAAATATTACATCGACATTACATGACACAACAGATTTTGACAGCTGACGTGTTTATTTTTTTATTTTCCTCTACCAATCTTTCGTCTTGTTCGGAAACCTAATAATGTTAACATAGAACAATTTAATTCTTATACTATATTTTAATATAAACTAAAAACTTTCAACTAAACTTAATATATTCATTTCAAAATATTAACTAAATAATTAATATTACAATTAAAAACATTTAACAATACTTTTGAATTCCATTTTAGATTTAACATAAATGTGATTCAGCATACCTACTTCAGTTTTCCGAATGAATTTGTATCCAACCGAATTTATAATACGAATAAAAGACAAAGACATTATTCTCTTGGGTTAGTAATACGAATCTATTATTCTACAATAAGTAGGTTAATGGTATGAAATATTTTACATGATTTATGGGGTTGTCTATGGTTGTCTTCATGTGACCTTGTGAACTGCTATTTGACACTAGATGGCAGTGGCGTATACAAGTTCATCTCTAGGTGATAAAATAGTATAAAAATCTATTTACAAAAACTCTTGAAAACGCGACGAATATTCTAAGAGGTCATTGACCATAATAACAACGTTAATTTAATGATCTCATCATACATACACACCTATTATATCAGCAAATAAAATTTTAGTGAAGTAAATCCTTAAAGAAGCCGGTATCACACGGAACAAGGCTTCTTAAAATGTAAGTGCGAGTTGGCTCGCGTACTAATGGTTCCGTACAGTAAATAAATATTAGATAACATCTCATAACATAGACCAGGTAGACTTGGTGGTTATCTATACTAATATTATAAAGGGGATAGATTTGTTTGTTTGTAATGAATAGGCTCCGAAACTACTGGACCGATTTCAAATATTCTTTCACCTTTGGAAAGCTACATTATCCCCGAGTAACATAGGCTATGTTTTATCCCTGTATTCCCACGGGAACGGGAACTACGCGGGTAAAACCGCGGGGAGGCATATTATATAACATTGTATATCACAGTCACGATGTTTTGAATCCCATTAGATTGTGTGTAAAATGTAGATATCTGGCTGCGTGTAAATAAGAATATTTGTAGCATTAAAATTTATAAAAAAGTCAAAAAAAAGTATGTAAGTAAAATTTACGTGGTAACAAAGACTTTTTGTTTTTACATTGTTACTAGCTGCCGCCCCGCGGTTTCGACCGCGTAGTTCCCGCGATTCTCCGACCTACTGAATATGCATATAAAATTTCATAACAATCGGTAAAGCCGTTTCGGAGGAGTACGGTAACTAACATTGTGACACGAGAATTTTATATGTAAGATAGATAAGATATAATATAGTAAATTTTTTAAGCTTGGTCTGTAGTTTAGAAATAGTACCTACATATATCTACTTATTTATAGTTATTAACATACGAAGTCTTACATTAGTATTTTCAGTTATATGGGTTAACATTATCTATTTAATAGATTCAAATAGGTAAGCTAAATATTATTATTAGTACGACTCTAGTTTGAATCCAAGCATAATATACTAACAAAATAATGTACATTTCTAAGTGTAAAGTGGTAATAGTAGTAATTATTGAAATGAATAATTTAACATTTTGCAACGTCTAAAATAAACAACATAGGTACATATACAATTTGACAGACCGGTTGGCTTTGTGGTTAGTGACCATTACTCTCAAGCCGCGGTTCGTGGGTTCTAATCCCACAGGACAAACATTATTTGTATGCATGAATATGTCTGCTTGTTCTGTGTCTGGATGTAAATATCTTTATAAGTATGTATTTTAAAGTAGTATATGTAGTATATCAGCTATCCGGGTACCTTATCACAAGCTGCTTAGTTTGGAACCAGCGTGGCCGTGTGTGAAAATTGTCCCACGTCTCACGATATTAAATAAATCAACTAAAATGTCTCTTTTTAATCTATAATCAGAACGGCTTCAACCAGTAACACTATTTAGATTAAATTTTACAGAAACATGAGATCATTATCAGGATATATCATAAAAAAAATAAAGTATGTCAAAGAACCATCGACGTATAGCGATATATATCGATGCAAAGAACTTACTTAATACAGGTGCAGCTATAGTATAGTATACTTAATAACTTTTTTATCAGCCTTAAGTAACGTAGTTAGTCTGTCTGTACACACTTTACTAATAACCCGTCAACATTGTCAACGCGCATAATTAGAATCCCGTCGTTTCCTCTCAACGCGTCCAAAATAGACCGCTAAGCAATTAACCAATTTGTTTTCATACACTGGCAACATAACGCTCGACTTGCGATAGTTTATTGCACTGGCAACATTTTAGTGTGTCTTTGAAAATTGCGTTTTAAAATTGTAATGAGGCGCGAAATGCAGTGACGGCTTCGCGCCTTTGGTGTCTAAAAATGGCTACCGTTTGACAGCTGTGTGCGGGAAACAGATGAGATGAATCCTTGTTTTATTGTTTTTTATGTCTGTGTAACGACATTAAATTATGTTTGTGGATTAGTGTATTGCTTTTTTAAATCGGACCGAGTATTTACGATGGAACAATCAGCATGAAGCATTAATGAAAGTAAACTTATCTGCAACACAGGTTTTACCTACAGCGGACACCAGTCCCTAAAAAAATAGTATTATTATTATATTATATTACTTTACATGCATAAGAAAGAGAAATTGTAATAGTCTTAAGAGAAAATGTATTTAGATTGTAAGCCTATAAACTTAATAATAAAATAATAATCTTGTAAGTATTTTATTTTGTTTCAAATAGTTCCTTGTTTTTGCTTTGAATATTGCTTATACCTTTTATTCTTAGATTTCAGTATTCAATCAAAAACTATTCTAATATCGTTCAACATAGACTACTTATTCGTCTGTTGCTAGCTCTTCAATAATCAGAGCCCTAAATGCAATCTGAAAAGGAGGTAGATTTTTTTATTGCTTTTCGCAACAATTTCACGAAAGTTTAGTTCTGTGGGCCTACCTACATTTTCAGAGAATTAATAAAGAACCGACTTGGCTGAAAATTAGTAGTAGCTAAGAACCAGGAGACGGATATAGGATACTTTTCATCCCGCGGCACGCGGGCAGTGATGGATTAACCCTCAAAGAAATTAAGCAATTACCTAGGTCATCACATCGGGAGGGCACCAAAAAAAAATTTTGATTTGGTTTTCATTGTTGTCGTTGTCGCACCTCTTCCATTTCTAAGATACCTACGTTAAAACTCATCATATTTCATAAAACTAGGTTTAAAGACCGATTCTAGTTGAAACAAGGATAGGTGGGCTCACAGGCGTAAAATTGCTTAAGACATCAATATGTCAGGCATCATCATAGTCTTAATCCGTCACTGAACGCGGGTGAAACCGCGGGGAACCACTAGTCTTGTATGAATATAAAGTTTCTGTATAAATAAAGGGAGTACAATATTTGTTTAAAATACATGTAAGTATTTAAATTAGGGCCAAAAACATGTTCGACATTGAATTTCGTAGTCAGCCTTTCAATCAGATATTCCTAGTCTCGAATTGAGATGAAGCGGTCACTAATAGTCGTTAATTATTCGATTGATCGATACATTGATTTACAACCACGTTACCAGTCTCATAAGGCAGTACAATGTTGCGAACATAAAATTAAAATGTCACAACATAAAGAGCCACTCAATCACAGGGGGAATTCAAATTAAAATACCAACAGACGTCAGCTAACTGTTTAGTTTAAATCTAATTATGTGACAAATAACAATTAACAAAGTCATCAAAGCTTAACGAGCGGGCATTGCGATGAGTCGAGTTGTAGAGTTGTCATTCGTGATCGATGGGAATGGGCGGGCTTTTTGACGTTTCGCTTTTTTTTTTCATTCGCGCGGGAAGCGTTGAGCGTCATGGTTTTAATTTGTTTTTTTTTTTGGGCAGGATTTGCTCTGAGGTTTTTAGCCTGTAATGAAAATTTATTTTAGTTAATATTGAATCGTTTTTATACGAATTTGATGCATTAATTGAATTAAGTTACATTAAGCTATATTTTCAGTTAATTTGACAACGTGATAATAGTATATAACTGTTGTTATTTTGTTATACAAATGGAATAAAAAATTAACTTGTTACTTGAGTACTAATAACTACGTAAACGACATCTATAATAATTGTCTATACTATGACAGAAAATGTAATCACATCTAGCACCAAACATACTTAAGTCACTTAAGACAAAACACTCAAATAAAAAAATATTGAAAAAAAAACATAGCACCTTTTGGTGGCAACTTTTTTTAAACACTATTTTGGACAAGCATAGAGTACTTATATTTATCTATCTATTAACTTTTCATAACAACTTCCGAATTCACAAAAGAAATGCAGCAAGAAGTTTTGGTTCAGCTTTTTGAGACTATTAATCATATTTATCAATAGGAAAGTAATGTTCATTAATTTTATTAGACGGTGACGCCCTCTGTCTCCCTTACTGCTCCCTCGGGAGGGAAGTAGTGTTATGATTTATATCTTTTTATAATAATAAGTTTCGGTGAAGGAAAACATCGTGAGGAAACCTGCACGCCTGAGATGTCACAATTAAAGGCATGTGAAGTCCGCCAATCCGCACTAGGCCCGCGTGGTGGACTATGGCCTAAAACCCCTCGAAGTTAGGGGAGGGTCGAGCTCCTCGGTGGAGACGTATGTGAGCTGTTGATGATGATGATGATGATGATGATGATGATGATAATAATAAGTACTTTGCCCTATTAGTTTCTATATAAGCTGAATAATAACTAAGTATTTGACCTGCGCAACTTCGTTAGCGTCTCTTTCCCGTTTTTGCGACATTTTTCATTGATGCTCCGCTCCTATTGTGTTTAGCGTAATGATATATAGCCTATAGCTATCCTCGATAAATGGGATATCTAACACGGGAAGAATTTTTCAAATCGGACCATTCCTGATATTAGCGCGTTAAATATCCTGGGACATTTTTCACACACGGCCAATCTGATTCCAAAGAGAGCTTGTGTTATGGTAACCAGATAGCTGATGTACCTACTACATATAATACTTTTTTTTAAATACATACATATTATAGATATTTACATCCAGACACGGGACATACAGACATATTCATTATTCATGCATACAAATGTTTGTCCTGGGTGGGATTCGAACCCACAGGCTTGAAAGTCAGGGTCATTAACCACAAAGCCACCGGGCTGTCAAACAAATTACATAAATTGTTTTTATAGAAGCTGTATTTTTTTTAATGGAGATAGATAGTAAATCGAAGTATAATAGATATGCCAAAAAGAATTACCCAAATTGATGAACACCTGACATTAAACATGATTAGTTCGCTACCTAGCGTTCAACAAACAGACAGACACGAATTGTATGTATTTTCGATAATTATAGAGAAAGACCCTAATTCAATGTTTAAAGCCCACAGAACCGAGCATTAACAAATTACACATTACGTTTTCTAAAGTAGCATTTTGAATGTATAGACATGAATAAACAAATGTTTTTTTCCATACAAATAATAATTATAAGTATTATAGAGAGGAAAGATTCGTTTTTGTATGTAACGAAACTTTAATGCTACTTTACCGATCTGAATAATTCTTTCACCAATGGAAAGCTACATTATCAGCGGAAAATGAAAGAACTCCCGGGTACGCGGATGAAACCGCGGGGAGACAGTAGTAATATTAAAAATGTGAAAGTAACTCTGTCTGTCTATCTGTCTCGCTAAAAGTACTAAACCGATTTTTGCGCTAAAAGTACGAAACCGAAATTTGGTACACTACCTACACAGATAGTTTAAAGCCTGAGAAAGGACATAGGCTACATTTTATCCCGGGAAAATTGATGATCCCGGAAACGCGTAGAGCCACTAATATGTTACTTAATTTGACATAAAATTATTTCTATTCTTTTCTTATGTCTGTGTTATTTGAAAACAAATAATTGATTGGGAAAATGTTCAATTCGTATACAAATAACTAATATTGTTTGAATGAGCACCTTTTATGGCCAACCTATTAATTACGAACAACCCTTGTGTTGGTGTATTTGGCAAATGATTGGCCATATATTATTGACTAGTGGCTCCCCGCGGTTTCACCCGCGTTCCCGGGATAAAAAGTAGCCTATGTGTTATTCCAGAACATATTCTAGCTCTGTGCCAAATTTCAAGCAGATCCCTTCAGCCGTTGGAGCGTGAAAGAGTAACAAACATCCATACAAACTTTCGCATTTATAATATTAGTAGGACTAGCTGCCTCCTCGTGGTTTAACCCGCGTAGTTCCCGTTCCCGTGGGAATACAGGGATAAAATATAGCCTATGTTAATCTTGAATAATGTAGCTTTCGAATGGTGAAAGAATTTTTAAAAATGGTCCAGTAGTTTCGGAGCCTATTCATTACAAACAAACAAAGAAACAAATCTTTCCTCTTTATAATATTAGTATAGACTAGCTGCCTCCTCGCGGTTTTGTATGTGTATGTTTGTAATATGTCAGGCGTTATATCTAGTTATGGATCCCCCTGGTCCCTCTATATTAGACTAAGCGCTGGCTCAGCATCGCTAGCTGGGTGGCCAATGTGTGTGGCCATATTTCTGACTAATCTTGCCTGCATGTCAGCAGTCATTGTATCGGCTGTCGGCCACTGCACTGTAAATTGATTTAATTTCTAAGACAATATATTCAGCTCCGAAGCGGTGTGGATGTCTTAGTTTTAATTTAGCTTTTTTTATTATCAAATAACCTTACGTTTGGCTTCAGACACGCTCCTAAGACATAGGATACTTCTTATCCCGGGAAAATGGAAGATCTTCGTCTACAAGTACGTGTTAATTTGGAAAAAAATCGTCCCATATTGCAGGGGTATTTTAAACTTAAGTATTTAAGCTAACTTAGTTTTTATGTAACAATTAAATTATCGATTAGGAATAATAAGTATGCACATACGTATCTACCCTAGCCATGTTTGTGTATTAGTGATTTGACCAACATTTGGGCAAACATTTGATTAAAAGCTGCTGTGTAATTACATATAAATATTTATTCGATAATTCGTAACAAATTATAGTGTAATTTGTAAGTTTATTAACTACCTATCATGAGTGTTAGGAAAATGGACGCGTTTTTAGGTAATTTGATTATAACTATGTAATATGCGTCACTTGCCCGTTTTTCCAACCTTCTTCATTAGTGCTCCGCTCTTATTGGTCGTAGCGTGATGATATATAGCCTTATCCATCCTCGATAAATGGATTATCTAACACTGAAAAATTTTTGTCATCGGACCAGTAGTTCCTGTAATTAGCGTGTTCAACCAAACAAACTAACTCTTTAGCTGTATAATATTAGGCTCTCCGCAGTTGTACCTGCGTTCCCCTGGGATCTTCAATTTCCCCCGAGGTAAAAAGTAGCCTATGTGTTATACCGGAACATATTCTAACTCTGTGCCAAATTTCATAGCGATCCCTTCAGCCGTTGTTGCGTGAAAGATTAACTAACATACATCCATACAGACCTGTTGGCTCTGTCGTTAGTGACCCTGATTTTGAAGCTGCCAATCGTGGGTTCAAATCCCACCTAGGACAAACATGTGTATGTATGAATATGTCTGCTACTTCTGTGTCTGGAACTCTGGATGTAAATATCTATAAGTATGTATTTAGAACTAGTATATCAGCTTTCTGGTTACAGTACAAGCTCTGCTTAGTTTGGAATCAGATTGGCCGTGTGTGACAAATATCCCAGGACAAGATTTTCACAAACTTTCGCATTTTATATAAAACAAAGTCCCAACCGCCTGTCTGTCAGTCTGAACGCGAAGAACACAAAAACTACTAAACAGATTTTCATGCGGTATTCACCAAATTACGGAATATTTCATGGGGAAGGGTTTTATGTATAATACATCAATTTGGACCCGGTAGGTGGCGCTGGTGGGTAGAACGAAGTCCGGGTCCGCTAGTACTAATATTAGTAAGATGGAAAAAAAAGATGGCCGCGATCTCTCACTGTGGGGAGTCGTTCCACGCAATATATTAGGTATGACAATATTAATTACCCTATTTGCCAAAACGGCTAACTTACTCTGAGCTTTGATGGTGGACATTTATTTAAAAGCTTAAGTCAACTAAGCTTAGCATTTACTCGTTTACTTAGCTTTGGAAATGCTGATATATTTTTTCTAATAATTATTTTTTCGTACTAAAGTAATATATATCTGACTAGTGGCTTCCCGTGGTTTCGCTTGTGTTCCTGGGATCTACAATTTACCCGTGATAAAAAGAAGCATATGTATCTATGTTATGAACTATCTGTGTTCCAACTCCGTTTGGTAGTTTATGCGTGAAAGTGAGACAAATTAAAAACGCACTCTTTCCATTCTACTAATATCATAAATACGATAGTTTGTGAGAATATATGTATGTTTGTTACTCTTTCACGCAACAACGGCTGGAGAGATCTAAATGAATTTTGGCACTGAGTTAGAAGATGTTCTGCATTAAGCCACTTTTTATCGCGAGAAAATTTATACTCCCGTGAACGCGTGAGAAACCGTAGTGAGTCACTAGTTTGGCACAAATCGACATAATCCTTCACAACATTAAGATGGCTCCAAGGGGAGATCAAATTATGGTGGTCAGTTTATTTAATGGTTTGTGTCATTTCACCGCAACTCCGCAACGCATCGCGTCAACGTGCATTAAGTAAAACGGAACGCGGCCGGAAGCCACGCCCCTTCCGCTGAGCTGTCATCGTGACAGCACGCCAAATTATGACAGCGAATTTTTTTTTATATAGCACTAGCTGCCTCCGCGCAGTTTTACCCGCGTAGTTCCCGTTCCCGTGGGAATACAGGGATAAAATATAGCCTATGTTACTCGGGGATAATGTGGCTTTCCAAAGGTGAAAGAATTTTTGAAATCGGTCCAGTAGTTTCGGAGCCTATTCATTACAAACAAACAAATCTTTCCTCTTTATAATATTAGTATAGATTGAAATAAATACTACTAATATTGTAAATGCGAAAGTTTGTGAGTAGATATGGATGGATGGATATAAGTAATTAAACTTTAAATTTTGTAACGGATTTAAATGACATTTAGATAACAGATTCTTGATTTTATAATCTGGATTAGCACATAGGCTTCTTTTTATATCAGTAAAAGCGGGGTAGAAACTAGTTATCATAAATAAATAAATATTGTGAGACATTTTTCACACTCTGCCAATCTGATCCCAAACTAAACCCTACTATATATAGGTACTACTTTTAAACACATACGAGTACTTACCTACCTATATAAAATATAGGTTTACCTATTTATATCCAGTCACGAACAAACAGACATATTCATGCATGTTTGTCGTGGATGGGATTCGAACCCACTACCGACTTAAAGTCAGGGTCACAAACCACAAAGCCAACCGGCCTGTCAATGAAATATGTATTCGCTTCGAACAAGTAGTTCCTGAGATAAGCGCGTTCAAACAGACAATCTCATTAGCTTAAGTATAGATTTACCAAATTATCATTAGCTAGCTGCCTCTGCGCGGTTTCACCCACGTAGTCCCCGTTCTCGTAGGAATACAGGGATAAAATATAGCCTATGTTACTCGTGGATAATGTAGCTTTCGAATGGTGAAAGAATTTTTAAAAACGGTCCAGTAGTTTTTGAGTATATTCGTTACATACAAAAATACAAATCTTTCCTCTTTATAATATTAGTGTAGATGTAATTCTGTAAAATCAACCAAAAATTATCATGTGATTTCATTATATGTCATATTAAAGACATTATAGATAAACCAAATTATCATTAATTAAGCTTTTATAGGGTAGTTCGAATATTCTACTAAGAGGGGAGACATGAAAAACCATAGACTAGAATGAGACGGAGTTAAGTGGCGTGACAGACTGATAAATCACAAGCTTCCGTCGCGCGGTTTCACCCACGTAGTTCCCGTTCCCGTGGGACTACGGGTATAAAATATAGCCTATGACACTCAGACATAACGTAGCTTTCTATTGGTGAAAAATTACCTATTCAGATTCGATCGGTAGATTCGGAGCCTATTAATAACAAACAAAATACCTACCTAATCTTTCTCTAATCTCCTTAGTTTGACTTGTCAAATTTGTTATGTCAAGTTGACATGTCCATTTTTATGCTGAAATGGCCGGATGAGATTTGATGTTTATTTCTATTGTTTCTTCCTTTTGTTTCCTAATATATTCTGGTTAAAAGTTGACTAGTTGACCCGTTTGTCTGTCGCTTATGCAATTTAACCGTATTGCCACATTTTTTATTGATGCTCCGCTCCTATTGGTCATAGCGTGATGGTATAGAGTGAAAGAGTAACAAACATATAGCCATACATTCTGAAAAACTTTCGCATTAATTATAATATTTGCAGGATAGCCTCCTGCGATAAATAGGCTATCCAACACCGAATATTTTTTTAAATCGATGCAGTTGTTCCGGACATTAACACCTTCAAACAAACTATTAACTTTGATATTAGTAGGTATAGATTTTTATTATTTAGTACAATATCTACATAATAATAGAATTAGAAATGAAATAAACATGTTAACTTTTATAATTGAACGAGTCAATTCGTTTCGCGCCCTTTTTGATAGCTGTCAAAAGTGTCAAAAGACAACGGTCCATTTCTAAAATCGGGCGCGCGAATTTGACGAGCGTTTCAAATTTTGAAATGTCAATTTGTTCCATTTGAAATTGAGACTTATTTTATGAGAGATAAGGTTTGTTATGGATTGGGTAGTTATTTATAATTCTGAATGAAGTTAGGTACGCATTAAGTGCACTCAAGTAGTGATGTGACACGACGGGATTCGTTACGTTTGGGGTGCATTTGATTTTGGAATAGTAATTTTAAATTTCTTTATAATTTTTTATGACTTGTTTATGTTATTCGCTTGAGTTTATTATACACTAGTGACTCCCTGCGGTATCACTCGCGTTCCCGGGGAGTCTTAAATTTTTCCGGGATAAAAGTTAGTACTCTAAGTGCTATAGTTAAGGCTATAAGCTAGGTAGGTCTATGTGTTCCAAATTTCATTTAACAAACTTTCGCCCTATATATTATAATATTAGTATGATAATATTTATAGGTGTTTGTTTTTTATTCTCACACCGATCTAACTACAAGATAAAAAAAATACTTTTAAATTTTTAATTTTAATTGCGTGTGAGAAAATTTTCAGTACAAACAAACTATTAATCCAAATTAAATTAGCAATCGTTTATTAAATCACCAATCGAGTTCAAGTGATTTTTAACGAAATTAAAACCGATCCTCCGTCCACGCGCCCGCCATTTAGTGTCGCTAATGAAAGAAAATTACTACAGACAAAAAATAACTTCGTTAGTCTTCGTTCCCCATTCAAATGAACCAATAAGGAGTTTGCATCGTGATTGCTGGGCGTTACTCCACTCATTACTTACGAAAACATACGCACCGACAAACGTATACCTATCTCTTTCAGTCGTGAAGAAATTAGAGGGAGAAGGAGGTAATTTGATTATAGACAATTTGAACGGTTCGTTGGTCGCATACACAGCGTGTTCTTAAGTTTATGGTTATATTAAATTTTGTTATGAATGAGATTATTATATTATTTAGGATTTATGCGGGGGTGGGGTAATGGTGCGTTTCCCGATGAGGATTAATGATTGTAAAATGCGATTTGTCGTACAAATTACATTACACATTACAAATTGTGTGTGAGGAATAACAATTTGTGTTGTGTTTGTTTTTTTATAGCGATTTACGAGCGATGTCTTGTTTGTGACGTTTACAGTTTTCAATGTTTTGTATTGGGTGTTTAAATTGATTTGTGTTGTTTTAAATGTTTACCTAGTGGTGGGAAATTTAGTTTTTTCAATGGAATATAAATCTGTTGTTTTATGGCTGTTTTAAAATATTTTAAAATTCAGTATTAACGAATATAAATAGTACCTAATGATGGGATATTTTTCACAGACGGACATTCTGATACATTTTTTTAAATAAGCCTTTACAAGCACTTATGAACAGTCATTCTTATGTTCGATTCGGAAAGTTGGTTTTACTGAGAAGCTCCAGTGAATTCCATCTATGTAGAAGTAGTCATATCAATAGTAATATTATCTTTCTCCTTGGTCACCTCTACCACGCTACAAAAAAACAGTAAAATGGTTTCTGCTTTTTAGGCGTTAAAACATAGATAGATATTAAATATACAGACATAGTAACTTTCGCTTTTGCAACGTTAATATATTTGCTTTTATCAAAGTAATTGGTGATGATTTTTTTATAATCTCTTTTAGTGGAGTAGAACAAATCAAATCGTTCTATTTAATACAAAACTGCGTTAAATAGTCTTAAAGTCTTTTATCAGAATTAGTCACACTCAATCATCGAACCCAAGATGATCCAATCGATCAGTATCCGGGTATCGGTTGTGGTCATAATTAATGATCTATTGTTTTCCAATTTATTGCCAATTGATACATATAAGTGATTCAGCACGCGAACTCTATTTGGGAAGCTAATTCCAAACTGTCCGCCATTTTGAAATGTGAGAACGTTGAACGAGACAAGACTTGGAAAGATGTTGAATTACATTTCGCGGATATTAGTCTCGCTGTTAATTATTAATGTAGTTAGAACCCAGTACAAAATCTTTTGATTCATATATATAACTAGTTGACCCGCGCAACGTCGTCAGAGTCGCTTTACCATTTTCGGAACATTTTTTATTAATTCTCCTATCGCATGTAGCGTAATGCTATACAGCCAGCCCTTACTCAATAAATGGTCTATCTAACACTGAAAGTTTTCAAATCGGACCAGTAGTTCCTGAGACTGTCACATTCAAGTAAACAAACAACCTTTTCAGCTTTATATGTTAGTATACCTTACTAGATTTTTACTACATTAAATAATTGTAGCCGTCGGTTTCTTTTTACTTGTAAGATAACCATATTAGTTAGGCAAGTACTAATTGATTATGATATTGTCTCTACAGGACAGGGGTTTCATATTATTTTTTACTTATAGATAGGTAGATAAATATCTGGTATCAGTATCTGGGCTAAGGTTAGCACATAAAAGTCAGATGCTAAATAGTGTTTTTATTTTTGTCTTCTCGTGACCATGAACCATACCCAGAAATAAAAATATTACTTACTCTACAGCCAGTAGTTACTCTTAATTTTAACCTCAAATCTATTAAACATAACACTACCAAACATCAAACTATCTTCACAGATCCATTAGGTAAACGTAATAAACTAACCGTACCTCAAATATATCGTTATTATAACAACAACAACGGTTAGACGAATGGCCACAATCAATTTGGAGGGGAGAGGGTCGCTAAGTGATGGGGGAGGGGGGCAAATTGCTCTCTAATGACCACTGTCTTGGCCAAGTGGAAATGCTGGCTTCAGATCGGCCAGTGGAGTGGACAGGGTTCATTTGTTTAGTTTATTTTAATTGGGTGAAAAGATAGACAAATTGAATAGGTAGCTATTTTGAGAAGATACATGGGTATACAATAAGATATGATGAAATAGGCGAAAAAAATTTTATACTTTATAAATCTTTTACTTTGAACTCGCTACATTGGTATAATATGTAGATCCTTATTTTTAATTGTTATTTATACCTACATTTAATTCTAGTTACAACATCTTGGTAATAACTAGCTTTAGCATATGTATTTGATTACTAGCACCCAATACTCATTTGTGAATGGTACCTGTAGCTATTTTCAGAGAGAACTAAGATACTCAACATGTGATATTAATATGAACAAGTAACGAAAACCCCATGAATTTTAGTAAAAAACAACTAAAATAAAAACATATACTGAATCATAAATTACGTATTGCATTAGGAATGTAATTGTTTTAATAAACGATTCATTATTATGTACATTAGATACTTACACGGATTTTCTTCATCTTTCCACGTTTTTATCAACTGCTTGCTAAAGTAAATGGAAATAAAGACAAGTATCATCACAAACGGAGCACAAAACCATGAATTTATACCGAGTGCTGACACTGGCAAAACATTATGATCACCACCAATTACCAGAGTACACTGCCTCCACAAATAACATTCCTTCCCTCTCGCTTCAACCCTATCAAAAAACCTTATACCCATCTCTTTTTCTCATCACACAAAATTGTCCTTAATCGCTGTTCACTGAGAAGCAGGAGGCTGTATTTTTTTCAACATTTAATATAATACATACTCTACTAACTTGTGTTAAGGTTGAATCTTCTTTATTGCATATATTTTCGTCGCTTTAAAGGATTATATGTCTTACAATTCACAACTTAGAAGCGATTATTTGAAAATGCGTCTCACGAGTTAAGTACAAAAGGATAAGCTAACACGATAATGACAGTGGTATTACGTCGTCGTAATAAAGCTTATATTCCTTTGGCTAGAAGATGGTATTAATAAAATAAAATAACATTGACTACACCCCGTATGTGGGCGTGGCGGAACAGAATTGTATGAACAGAATGAGTATAGCGAGACTGTCGTCGCGGACGGACGTGTGACGCTAATCAAAAAAATAAACTAAAATTTGAACAGTGTATTAAAATATTATAATAAAAATTTTAACAAAATTGTGCTACATACAAGTGACCATAAACAAAATACCCAGTTTTTTAAAGTGAGTGTAATGGAAGAATTATCGACACAGACCCAAAAAAAACCAAAACCGTTTACAATCGAATCGCTAATCGGTAATACGGACAGAAAATCACCGGACATCGATATAGAGAACAATTTGTCGGAACATTCGAGAAATTCTGAGGACGATGAAACGGAAAGATTGGACGAATTAAATAGAATGAGGTATTATTTGAACGCGCCATTTTTGCAGCAGAATGGTGTTAGTTTTCCGTTTTTATTGGGTTACCCGGAGCCGTGGTTGTCCCGGGTTTTGGGAAGTAATGTCCCGGTGAATGCTGAGAAGAGTCAGGAGGAGAAGAGGGAGAGTCCTGTTAGTGTGGGCAGCGAGGTGGAGAGTGATGCTGGAGAGGATAACGCTCAAGGTTTGTTGGAATATTTAGTTTTAGTAGTTTTAATTATAATTATGTAACTATCTTTCCTACACCAAAAGTTCTCATTTATAACTCTTTCTATTCGTGATAACCACATCAAAATCCGTTGCGTAGTTTAGAAGTTAGCGGAGAATCAGATAGGCAGGTAACGACTATGTTCTATAGGTACCAGGTACCTACCTACTCAAGCTTCTACCCGTGACTTTAAATGGAAAAAACATCATTCATTAATGCTCCGCTCCTATTGGTCGTAACGTGTCGGTATATTGCCTATAGCCTTCCTCGATAGACGGGCTATCTGACACTGAAAGATTTTTTCAAATTGGATTAGCAGTTCCTGAAATTAGCATGTTCAACCAAACAAACTCTACGCCTGCGTGGTTGCATTGGATGTCAAATCTAGAAGCTGTAAAGAGATACATTTATTAATTTGATTTTTCCTCTTAAAAGGATATAATTTATCTATAAGTATTTCAGCTCATATACGTCTCCACCGAGGAGCACGAGCCTCCCTTAACACCGAGGGGGTGCAGGCCATAGTACACTTTACTTTTCTTTATAAATTCGCGTTACAAATATTGTAGGTAGGTAATATGCTAGGAATAACATTCCTAGCCGACGGCAAAAAAAATCTTTGAATTAAAATAAATACCTAAATATCCTGGGACATTTATAACACACGGCCAATTTGATTCAAAACTACCCGTAAGCAAAGCTTGTATTAAAATGGTAACCAGATAGCTGATATACCTACAACATACACTACTTTTATGAATAATTACATCCAGACACAGAACAAACAGTCATTCATGAATACAAATGTCAGTCCTGGGTGGGATTTGAACCCACGACCAGTGGTTTGAAAGTCAGAGTACCATATTCATCTTTATCGGGCAAGATTTCTATGTAGTTTTATAATAATCCTTAAATGGAATAAAAAATATAATTATCAAAGATCGCCGGCGGATATTAAACATCTAAAATAATGAAATACCCAGATTTTGTTGAAAACATTCTATAGATATTTTAATTTTATTTATTTCACCGGATTTCATTATTTATTGCATAATCCCGGTATCACGGGGTTTTGAGAATCCCGGCGTTGTAACTTTACTATTAACCATAATGTAACGTAGACTTATCTTTGCTTCAATTTATGTCAAAACATTTGTTTATAATTTGGAAAAACAATAAAATAAAATGTTTTCATTTATTAAATTCGGTAAAAAGTATTTCAGAAAACTACCAAGCTTTTCATTTGTTGAGTTTAAATTGCTTAGAATTTCTCGCTGAGTTTTGTCAGCTCAACTCAGCAAAAGCTAATAGGGTTGTTTAACCTTTTAGATATTTTTATAATATTACCCATTGAAGAAAATATCCCAATAATTTGAAGGTAGCTTAGCAATTATAACTTCTTTTAAATAGACAATCGTTAGTAGGTATATTAGAAATTATGTCAAAAAACGTAATTTTTCTTATGACGATGTAAATATCCAGGGACATTTTTCACACACGGCCAATCTGATTCCAAATTAAGCATCAAAGAGTAACCAGATAGCTGATATACTACAAATACTACGTTTTAAATACATACTTATATAGATATTTACATCCAGACACAGGACAAACAGACATATTCATGCATACAAATGTTTGACCTGGGTGGGATTCGAACCCACGACCCGCGGCTTGAGAGTCAGGGTCATTAACCACAAAGCCAACTGGGCTGTCAAAATGTAGGTAGATACCTTCTTTTTGTACCTACTTATGGTTATCTACACTAATATTATAAAGAGGAAAACTTTGTTTTTTTGGTTGTAATGAATAGGCTCAAAAACTACTGGACCGTTTTTAAAAATGATTTCACCATTCGAAAGCTACATTATCCACGAGTAACACAGGCTATATTTCATCCCTATATACCCACGGGAACGGGAACTACGCGGGTGAAATCGCGGGCGGAAGCTAGTATTTTATAATTTCTTAATATCTTTGTGATTTTAAACTGCAAGCCGCCGGTCGTAGGTTCAGGTAACAGGACAAAAATAAGTATGAACTAAGAGTAGCTTCCGGTTTGTCACTGAACCGATCAAACGTCAAAAAGTGCGTTCCACAAGATTTAAGCATAAAAAGTGTTGAAACCTCATCCATACCGTACACGGTACAAGGAAATCGAAAATTAAAGATAGAAAGTGCAAAAATAACATTAAAAACCGTGCGTACGTGTGCTAAAAGAAGTTCAAGTGATTACAAATAATATAGTGTTCAACCTTGGTTTGACCTGTAAGCAATAATATAATTGACATTGACACATACAAGAGCTACCAACCACACGGAATACGGAACTTTGCGTTTCGTTACACGCAAACTACAGAGTGAGTGTTGCCATTCGTGTAAAATAAATCTCCCAAGTTATTATACTTGAGTTGCCAGCATCGAATTTCAAAATAGTACGAACATGGACGATCAAATGCAACTATTATTTACAAAACTAAAACTAGAAATGGACAAGCAAACAACTACATTAAAAACTTCTATTAGAGAAGAGATAGATGAGAAGTTGAAACCATTGGTGGAAGATAATCTATTTTTAAAAAGCGAAGTACAAAAATTAGATGAGAAGATAAAACGCCTAGAGTCCGATAAAAAGAAAAACAATTTAATATTCTATGGGTTTAATGAGCCCGCAAATGAAAATATAAACGTAATAGAAATGGTAGTAAAAATTTTAAATGATTCTGGTATCGATATCACTAATCGGGATGTCAACAATGCTTATAGACTTGGCAAGAAGAAAGGGGAAGCACGCCCAGTCCTAGTTAACCTGTTAAATGCATGGAAGAAAATCGAAATCCTGAAAAACAAGAAAAGATTACCTAAAAACATTTATGTAAACGAAGACTTTACTAAAGAAGTATTGGAGAAGCGGAAGGAACTCATTCCCCAGTTAAAAGAAGAAAGATAAAAGGGACATATAGCATTCTTAAAGCACGATAAACTGGTTGTCAAGGGTGAGGCAGGGGCCCGAGATAAAAGGAAGAGAGAACAATCTATATCACCAAAAATAACCAATGAAAATGTCAGACCGAAAATTAATAAAGTAAATGCATTCGAACAAATGTACAGAAACAGGTCACACTCAACATCAGATTCAAATAAAGAATAGCCACTAACACTCGTCAGAAACCGGAAGTCTAGAACAAGTAAACAAACAATATTCAACGATACAACTAAAACTAATACACCTCTCCCAAGCCGGCTGGTCACCGTGGGGGAATATGACCATCACCTTCCAGCACAATTGATAAGAAAAAATAACATTAATTATAAAACAAAGGTAAAAAATAAACTTTATATTGCCACTTTAAACTGCTTAACCTTGCGCACAGATGAGAGTCTAACCGAACTAGAAATAGCACTTTCAAATTTAAAGTGGGATGTTTTAGAATTAAGTGAAGTAAGAAGGTTGGGAGAAAGTATTGAGGACCGCAAAGAGTATATTCTATATTACAAAGGCGAAACAAAAGGAAACTACGGAGTAGGATTCATGGTCAAGAAACATTTAGAACGAAACATAGAAGAATTTAAGGGCATATCAGAGAGAATTGCTGTACTTAATCTGAATCTCCCAACCTACAAAAACATATGGTCGATTATCCAAATTTACGCCCCCACTGAACTCTACGAGGATTCAGTCAAAGATCTCTTCTATGAACAACTAACATCAGTCCTACAACAATCGCACAAGAACGTAATGCTGATAGGAGATTTTAATGGCAGAATTGGGACACAACAAACCGGGGAAGATAATATAATTGGCAAATTTGGATTTGGCAGAAGAAGCAATAATGGCAAAAGAATGGTCAATATGGCCCTTGAGAACAATCTTGCATTTATGAATAGCTTTTTTAATAAAAATACAAAGAAGAAGTGGACGTGGGTATCACCAGATGGAACATATAGAAATGAAATAGATTATATAGCAACTAATAATAGAAAAGCTTTCTGTGATGTAAGT
The DNA here is from genome assembly GCA_905147785.2 of Thyatira batis. Classification (NCBI taxonomy): domain Eukaryota; kingdom Metazoa; phylum Arthropoda; class Insecta; order Lepidoptera; family Drepanidae; genus Thyatira; species Thyatira batis. Next base: position 711,263 of record LR990512.1, on the reverse strand, counting down.
GTTATTAAACAACTGAATTTTAACACTAACCATAGAATGGTCAGAGCAATAATAAATAGTACAGAGCCGAAAAAAGCCAGAAACAAATTTAATGCGATAAAAAATAGTAGTAGAAACACAAATGAAGCAAGAAATGAAACAGACGAAAGTTACGAAAAAGGAATAAACGATATTTATGGACCATTGTTCACTCAACGGACACAATTTAAGATATTTTACACGGAAAATGAAACCAAAACTCTAATAGAAGAAAGAAGACAGCTTTTAAGAAACAAAAAAGACAAACTTAATTTAAGAGCTATTTCGGAAGTGAGTAAAAAAATAAGTAAAAGTATTAAGAAAGACAGAGCGAAAAGAAGATCAGACATACTCAATTATCATATAAAAAAGACAGGAGGAGTAAAAAAAGCTTTAAAACAACTGGTGGAGGCAAAGCAATGGATACCAAACATTAAGAATAAATCAGGGAATCAGGAGACCACGAGAAGATCCATAATCCAAATAGCAACAGACTTCTACAGGTCACTCTACGCGGCGGACCCCAAGGATCAGATTCCAACTACACAATTAGATGACGATGATATGGAAGATATTCCAGTTTTTCTACATTCAGAAATAGAAAAAGCTGTTCACAGTCTAAAGAGCGACAAATCACCTGGTCGAGATCTAATAACAAACGAGATGATAAAATCTTCTATCATTCCACCTGAAAACTTAAGAAAACTTACAGAAATATATAATACCATCTTAATTACTGAATCCATACCATCACAATGGACAAAGAGTACAATTATCCTTTTACACAAGAAGGGGAATCGGGATAACATCGAAAACTATAGACCAATAAGTTTGTTGTCAAATGTATATAAAGTATTTTCAAAATTGATTCTTAACAGATTATCGGGGATAATGGACGAACAACAGCCAATCGAACAGGCAGGATTCAGAGCGGGATTCTCGACTATTGATCATATACATGTATTAAAACAGCTAATAGAGAAATCCAAAGAATACAATAAAACACTGTATATTGCCTTTGTGGATTACAGCAAGGCGTTCGATTCCATTAAGCACGAGTCACTTTGGAAGGCTTTAGCTCAACAGGGAATTCCCATGAAATACATACGTATAATCAAAAATATATATAAGAATAGCACGGCACAAATAAAATTGGAAGCAACAGGCGAAGAGTTCCCCATAGCGAGAGGCGTAAGACAAGGGGACCCGTTATCCCCAAAACTTTTTTCTGCAATCCTGGAAAGTGTATTTAGGAACATAGAGTGGGAAAATGCTGGTATTAATATTAACGGGAAAGAACTCAACCATCTAAGGTTCGCAGATGACTTAGTATTAATCACCCACAGCGCTAGTACACTGCGTCATATGCTGCAACAACTCACTGAAGCCAGTAGAAAAGTAGGTCTTACCATAAATAAATCCAAAACAAACATAATGACAAACAGCGAAGAAATTGCCATAACAATAGATGGCGAAAATATTGATTACGTGGAAAGCTACACATACCTGGGACAGATAATATCATTCAGAGAGCAAACGGACATGGAAATAGAAATAAGAGTTGCTAGTGCCTGGAAAAGATATTGGTCACTCAAGGAGATTTTCAAAAGCAGAGATTTTTCAATGGCAGTTAAGAGAAAAGTCCTCAACTCGTGCGTCCTACCATGCTTGACGTATGGGAGCCAAACATGGGCTCTAAATCAAAAACACTTTTTAAAACTGAGATCATGTCAACGGCCAATGGAGAGAAGCATGATTGGTGTCACTAAAAAAGACCGGTTAAAAGCAGTCGAAATACGATCCAGAACGAAAGTAGAAGATATAGTAAAGAAGGTAAGGCAGTTAAAGTAGAGATGGACGGGACACATGACGAGAGACAGCAAGTTAAAGTGGACATCAATTATAACAGAGTGGCAGCCACGCGATGGAAAGAGGAAAAGGGGCAGACAGGCAAAGAGATGGATGGACGACATGAAAAAACTTGGAGGCGCCACTTGGTTTAGAAAAGCTAGAGATAGAAGTGAGTGGAAACAGCTGGAAGAGGCCTATGTGTCGCAGGACACGCTGTTAACTGAATAATGTGTTAGGTTAGATATATTTAGTTTTAATTTATTATTAGATTATACATGTAATTAGTTTTCAGCAATAAAGGCTTAATAATAAAGAGTAGCTACCTCCGCGCGGTTCCACCCGCGTAGTTCCCGTTCCCGTGGGAATACAGGAATAAAATATAGCCTATGACACTCCACAATAACGTAGCTTTCTATTGGTGAAATAATTTTGAATTCAGTAGATTCAGAGATTACCCTTTTACAACGTTAAGTACCTCTTTATATACATATTAGTATGATGAATGTCTGTTTGTTCTGTGTCTCAATTTAAATATCTATATAAGTATGTATTTAAAAGTAGTATATGTAGTATATCAGCTATCTGGTTACCATAACACAAGCTCTGCTTAGTTAGTGTGGGCGGAATGACATTGGGCGACGTGTGTGAAAAATTAAACATCCCTTTTGAATAATATTATAAATGCGAATGTAACTCTGTCTGTCTGTTAATTTTATAAAGATAGACTAGAACATGAGAAAGAACATAGGCTACCTTATATCCCGGGAAAGTGGAAGGTCCCTCTTGGACGCGGGTGAAACCGAGTGTCGGGAGCTAGTTTTTTTAATAATAGTAATAATAAAACCCATTTCTTTCCAAGATAGTTTTATATACCTATGTGGTTATGTACCCACCTACTTAGATTAAATAGAAAAGTAAAGAGAGCGGTATTTTTAATCATCATCAGCTCATATACGTCTCCACGCTCGGAGCTCGAGCCTCCCCTAACATCGAGGGGGTGTAGGCCATAGTCCACCGCGCGCGCCTAGTGCGGATTGGCGGACTTCACATGCCTTTAAAGTTATATAAATATTATTTAAACTAAATACCGCCAGTGTTGCATGAAAGAGTAATAATGATCTATGCATCCTCCCAACCTTTGCATTCATAATATTAGTAGGGTATTGTACTTTTTGTACCTACATATCTAGGAATAGTAAGTATTGTCTAATATATGAACTACCTAAAGTAAATTCAGTTAGTCCTTGTTTCTTGGCTCTCTGTCATGAACTATTTGAATAATTCACAGCGATTGATAGTACCTAAGTAAAATTATTATCTTTGGATGCTGTCCACGGCGGCCACGACCCTGGCAAGACTCCTTCAGGATTAGTAATTCTGAATAAATGGTAATTTTAGGATAGATATCTCTTTTCAACGTTAATATAGAGTTGATCAAAATCGTTAGGTACTCTATACTTCTATATAAATAAAACAAAGTCCCTCCTCTCCTGTCTCCTCCTCTGTCTGTCTGAACGCGATGAACACAAAAACTACTAAAGAGATTTTCATGGGGTTTTCAACAATTTACGGTCTATTTACTGTGGAAGGATATAGACAGTATATCATTACGCTTTGATCAATCGGAGCGGAGCATCAATAAAAAATGTAAAACGAACGAACGAAGATGCGCGGGTCAACTATGTAGTTATATAATATCAAAATATTTTTTATTCAAATACACCTTTAAAAGCGCTTATTTTTATTATATAATTAGTCACTATTAATGCTCGGTTCTGAAAGTTGTTTAACCGTATTTCGCCTTTATAGAATTAAGGTACCTACAGTACCTACTGTTGTTGTTAGCTGTGAAGTGGAAATTTACCCTCGTTCCCTTTTTCTGGAGATTAAAAGCAGCCTTGTTAATCCAGAACATATTCTTACTCTGTGTCAAATTACATCTAGATCTTTTCAGCCGTTATCCGATCGAGACAAACATCCATACTAAAGCTTACATTTTATAACTAGTTAACATTTCAGTACTAGGTATTTATTTAGTAGGTACTTATAGAAGTCATAAATGTATAGAAATGTAGCGTCTTGTATGGACAGGTCAGAGACCAAATGCAAGCCCATTAATAAAAAGAAGATGTTATATTTATAACTGCCTATAAATGCCCTTATGCCTCATCTTCAGATTTGAGACTGCCGAATAAAAGTCATATAAAATATGAGAACATACTAAAATCAATCGGCAGCCCGGTTGGCTTTGTGGTTAGTGACCCTGACTTTCAAGCCGCGGGTCGTGGGTTCGATTCCCACACAGGATAAACAGTTGTATGCATGAATATGTCTGTTTGTTCTGTGTCTGGATGTAAATATATAAGTATGTATTTAAAAGTAGTATATGTTGTATATCAGCTATCTGGTTATCATAACACAAGCTTCATTTGAAGCTTACTTTGGAATCAGATTGGCTGTGTGTGAAAAATGTCCCGGGATATTTATTTATTATCAATGATTTCGAGACATCAATAAGAGGATACAAACGTAACTAATCACATTTAAACTAAACGGCAAAAATCACAAATACTCCAATCAGTTACGCCTCCTTGACATTACAATAAAAAAAAACAGTATTTCACGCCACTTATACCTACAATGTCTACTCTATGGTAACATGAACATCTGTACCGTGAAATTGTCTCTACTCGTTTCCGAACGAATACAATGATTTTAGGCGCGAATTGCTGCAAGTAATAATCTGACAGCTGTCACCGTAACAATAACTTCACATGGCTAATTTCTGTATCGATTTTAAAGGGTCATTGTTTTTCTGTAATTAAACATTGCGTTGATTAAGTTATTTAGTTACAGGGACATTATTCACACACGGCTAATCGGGTTCCAAAGTAAGCTTCTAAGTGAGCTTGTGTAATGGTAACCAAATAGCTGATATACTACTTTAAAATACATACTTATATAGATATTTACGTCCAGACACAGAACAAACAGACATATTCATGCATACAAATGTTTGTCCTGGGTGGGATTTGAACCCACGCGGCTTGAAAGTCAGGGTCACTAACCACAAAGGCAACCACAAATATCCCGGGTCATTATTCACACACGGTCAATCTGATTGCGAACTAAGCAGAGCTTGTACTGTAACCAGATAGATGATATACATACTTATATAGATGTTTTAATCCAGATATAGAACAAAGAGACGTAGATGTTTGCATCCAGACAAAACTAGGGACATCTTCATGCAGACAAATTTATGCCCTGGGTGGGATTCGAACCGACGACTGGCGTCTTCGAAGCTAACGTAATGTAATTCTGAGCCATTTTTATCACAAAGATAAAGATATTTAGGGCAGTTCGTAAAATAGACATCTTGGGACATTTTCCACACACGTCCAATCTGATTCCGAACTAAGCAGAGCTTGTACTGTAACCAGATAGCTGATATACTACATACTACTTTTAAATATGTACTTATATTAGGGTTGCCATCCGTCCGGGTTTCCCCGGATTTGTCCTAGTTTAGAGGGCATCCGGGGAGCGTCCGGGGAAAGTTTCGTTTGTAGACCGGGTTTTAAAAAATAACTAAATTTGTGACAAATTGTAATATTCTGTTTTGTTAAAAAAATGAATGAATAAAAAAACCGGCTAAGAGCATGTTAGGATACGCGCAGTGTAGGGTTCCGTAGCTAGATTAACAAAATTCAATACTTTACGTATACATATACATTTTTTTATATATTGAAGTGGCAACGAAATGGTTAAAAGTCGGTTAAAAGTCGTATTCGGTTGATTTTCTGATCTTTTTTACTTGGCCGACTATAACTCGTTAACCTGTAGGTAAAGCCAACTCACCCGTGATAGTTTTCCTTTTAAATTCATCATAATATATGCTACTAGCGTGATTTTTTTTACAACTCTACAAACAATGGTTTAGTTTTTAGAGGGGGACACATGACTGTAACTAAAATTTCAGTTTAAAAGCTTAGTTAATATTCCGTAAACGAAACCCTGAATCGAAAAGCGTTTGGATAGCTTATTAAAAAATAGAAAACCTTTACTATATTTTATTTGCCTATTGCCTATTTTTTAATGAGCTATCCAACGATATGCCACACTATAAGAATAAAGAAAAAAAATCTTTCCAATTTACGTGTTTGGGGTATCGGTAGGTATGGGACCTTGAAAAAAAATATTTTTTAAGATTTTATGTTTCAATTTAGTCGACGCTGTTAATATTTACAAAATACAACTCTGTAGTATCAACCGACTCTGAGATTACCCGCGGCCGGATGGACGGACGGACGGACGGGCATGGTGAAACTACACTAGACACAAAAAGTTAGGGATATAAATAAAATTCGAGATTTTTGGGCGATTTTCAACGAGCTGTAACTCCGAGGAAAATAATCGTACAGCCAAAAATAGAAAACCAAATTGTAGCTTCAAGTGTCTAGTTTTTGGATATGATACTTGAAGCTACAATAAGATCGGTTTATTTGAAAATTTTCGGATAGAAAAATAATACTTTATTTTTAATTTTTTTTCTTGACTTTGTCTGACAGTTGTTTGTGTGTCCATCTGTAGCTGTTCGTGCGGGTCTGACGTAAACAGGTCACAATTCAGTACCGCGTATTGCCTCTGTTTTGGGTCACTGCTCGTAAGCGCTCTCGCATGATGACAGTTCATCGAATGTTTTTTTTTTCTATTCGACATTTTGAAAAAAAAGTCGATCATTTTCATCAAAGCAATAAAGATTATTGAGAAAAAAAAATGTTTTCATTGAAAAAATGATAGAAATCGAACTATCGTTCATAATGGTGTTTTTAGCGAAAACAATAAATTTAAAGCCTTTTTCAGGGATTTTTTGGGACACATTTAAGTTAAAAAAATACCGACGATATCCTTTATTCATCCATTTTATCCTAAGTTATACCAAGTTACCTAAATATCCTTAATTATGCAAATTTTCGCCTTTATTTCAGTCAAAGTTTTTGATTCAATAAAAATGTTTTTGACAAAAGCCGTTTACGATTTCTTATAGAAGATAGTGTGTAGTCTTCAAAACCTATCTTCGATTTCCTATACGATCACTATTCTCAGAGTTATTGATTGTCAAAGTTAAAAGGTCCTTTTTTGGTTTGACTGACAATAACTCCGTGGCTAATCATTGTACAGGCTTCTTAATTACAACAAATTAAAGGGCATAAAATATCCTAAAAGAGGATTTGACAAAAACAATAAAAAAAAATTTTTAAGCCCATAGACCATTTTTAGTTGACAAAAAATTGCATATTTTTTTCTTGGTAGTTTCCATAGAATTTCTCCAGATCCAAACATGATACAAATAATTCATGACCATATCCAAAACCTAGACACTTGAAGCTATAATTCAGTTTTCATTTTTTTTCTGTGCGATTATTTTCCGCAAAGTAACAGCTCGTTTAAAATCACCCAAAAATTTCGAATTTTATTTATATCCCTAACTTTTTGTGTCTAGTGTATAAGGGTTGACTACGAAACCCTAAAAAGGTGATTTATGATATTTTCAACTGTTTTTTATTACATCAAATATGTTTAAAAGATCTTGTTGACATGTCCGGCTTTCGGACTCTAAAATCCGGGGTTTTCACGCGTCTTGTCCTGGTTTCCAAATTTTAGAGATGGCAACCCTAACTTATATAGATAATTACATCCAGACACAGAACAAACAGACATTCATGCTTGTAAGTACCCGCAAAAATGAAAATGCATAAAATACCTACTTTGGTACCTAAGTATTTATATACGTGACAACTAAATAGGTATTATAAACGACAAAATATATATACACATGTGCATTTTCCACGAAAAGGCAGCAATAAAACGAATCCCTCTGGCAAATAAATATATTTATTACATATGGCCGCCGCAACAACTATTGACAGTTATCGGACGCGTCAAATGAATTGTAAAAAAAAAACTTATACAAATATCTTACTACACACTGCAATTTTGAAATCAACCCTATTTGTATCGAAATAAGGTTTACATTTTGGATACAATAAGCAAAAGATAAAATTGTGAACGCATAAAGCTCAGTTCCCGTACTCGCGCGATCTGAATTTTAAATGTTGAATTTGGATCGCATAAGTAAAGAGTGCGTTCGTCGAGCGGCGAAGTTAAATCGACTGCAAAGTTTGTAATGCATTGCATTTCGGGCGATAGATATCGGTTGATATCGATAAGTACAACACTATTATTAATGGTGAGCACGTAACGCATCGGTTTAAATTTTCACACTGGTTTGGTGCGCTCGAAAAGTTTCCTTGTTTAAAATACTTAATAAAATTATAAAGTTATTTGTTTTTTTCTGGTTTCTCCATTTTCGATTTGCATGCAATGCTTAAATTTTGAATGCAGTTCGAATTTAAATGCGTTTCTCGAAATGACTGCTAATAGTGTTGTCAATCAAGGCGTTCCCGTAATCGATGATTTTCCGGGAACTTTTTTTATCGAGATATTTATATCAGAGTAAAAATTATCTCTTTATTTAATTATCAACTACTTATTAAAATACACTGTTTACCATCAGGGACCGTGTGCCTGTTTGCCACCCTTATGGTATAAAAAAAATATTTATACATTTTATAATTTTACAGTAATACACAATGTTCTTCACATTTTGTTGCGGAATAATTGACCACTAAATAATAATAAATAGTTGATATAAAACAGAATAACGCGATGTTATCCAAATCTAGCTACCCTCTCACAGTATCACCCGTGTTCCCGGGCGATTTAATGCTTCCCGGGATAGAAAAATATCTTTTGTCACTCGGGAATAGTAGCTTTCCATCAGAGACATGTTACTTCTAAATCTGTTATGTAGTTTTTGAGTTTACTTTTAACATAACCCAATGTGAAGTCAAACGGGTATTTCATTTGTTATTTAAATAAAAATGCAGTCAAGGAATCTATCAATCCAGTAATCCTACTAATATTATAAATGTGAAAATTTGTGAGATTGTATGTTTGTTACTCTTTGACGGCAGAACAGCTGAAGGGATATCAATGAAATTTGGCACAAAGTTAGAATATGTTCTGAAATAACACATAGGCTACTGTTTATCCCGAGAAAATCACCTGGAAAGCAGGTGTAATCGCGGGGAGCCATAAATCTAAACTATATTGTACATTAAGTTAAACTTACCTTGAATAATACTTTATAAAAATATGTTTGTTGAAATAGCATTTCAATTCTGCGGTCTTTTTTATTATAGGATCTTTAAAGCTTTTTAACCAAGTTATAGAAAACATTCATAAATCCTTTACGGTTTAAGCAGCATTCTTTAGAAACACAATCAATATTTTCTATTATCTACCTTATTATAAGTTTAATTCATTTCAAATTACAAACTACCATTTCAATGTTAAAAGTTTTTAAGTGTAGATAAACGATTTTATGAGCACTTAAGATTTAAGCTCATAATTAGATTTCATTGAAAACAATATTGAAATTGACTCACATACGTACCAATTTATTTCAATAGCTCAATTTTGAAAACAACTTACGAATAGTTATCTTTACAACCATATTAATATATCTAAAATCTTTAAATAGTTTTTTGACATAGGTTTCTTTGGAGATAACATCAAAATTTATCTCGTTTACATAAATAAACTATATTAACTGGTACATTTTTCACACATGGCCAATCTGATTCCGCAGCAGAGCTTGTACTGTAACCAGATAGCTGATATACTACTTTTAAATACATACTCACATATTAAATAGGTTCTTGCACTGGGTGGGAATCCAACCGACGATCGTCGAATTGAAAGTCACGGTCACTCACAAAGTCAGCAAAATTTTGGACGTAAAAATAGCTAAATGTCAATGTTGCCCTCCAAAAAAAATCTAATAAAAGGAAGCTATCATTAAATTACTGGCGCCCACTGGCCGAAAACATCCGTAAGGCGGGGCGCTGACTCGGCACCGCTGGCGTCGGCAATCGCTTTTTATTACCGATTTGATGTGACATGATCGTGTGGACTGCGCTTTATTTTTGACACATCAAACTTTTTTTTTTGCCCGAATAGAGTAGCAGTGTTTTTGGGCTGTTTATGGGATTTGGGAGACGGGACCCTAAGAACGTTCTGAGTTTTGAAGTGCTTCTTTAAAACTGTTTGTTTATAGATAAAAGTGAAATTGATTAGGATTTCTATGCGTGATAACTAAAAGTAACAATGTAGCTCTATGGATACACTTTCATTTTGTTATAACCATTACAAATAGCATATTTATTTCATACTAGCTGCCTCCGCGCGGTTTTACCCGCGTAGTTCCCGTTCCCGTAGGAATACAGGGATAAAATTTAGCCTATGTTACTCGGGGATAATGTAGCTTTCCAAAGGTGAAATAATTTTTGAAATCGGTCCAGTAGTTTCGGAGCCTATTCATTACAAACAAACAAATCTTTCCTCTTTATAATATTAGTATAGATAGATACACATATATTATGCCTTTTCATGTATCATCTAGTTGATATCTGATTTGACATCAATTAATTACAATATTGTAAATATACCTACTGTATATTTATGTACGTCCTCCCTATTAATACAAAAATGACAAAAAGTAATGTCTCTAGTGCGTGATTTACCTAGTAGCGAAGACGTTAATAGTACAGCATAATAAATGCTCTAGCTAAATAAATCTTTGTAAAAATATTGACAGACCTGGCCCATGGCTGGGACCATGGCTTTGTGGTTATTAACCCTGGCTTTCAAGTCGCCGTTCGTGGGTTTCCATCCCACCCAGGACAAACATTTGTACGCAATATCTATATATGTCTATTTGTAAATATAAGTGATTATAATACATATACATCTAAAATATGTATTTAAAAGTAGTTTTAAAAGTAATCTGATATGGTACCATGGAATCAAATTGGCCGTGCGAAAAACGTCCCATGGTATTTATTTTATATACATTTTAGCATATACCTGGCAACTTTAAATATAAAACATCCTTTCCAGGTAACGACTCGGAGCCAGACCCCGAGGACTCCGCAGACAATCCTCGAGAGAACAAAGCTAGGAGACGACGCACTGCGTTCACGTCGGAACAGCTCCTGGAATTGGAGAGGGAGTTCCATGCGAAGAAGTACCTCAGCCTCACTGAGAGGTCTCAAATAGCTTCAGCCTTGAAACTGAGTGAGGTCCAGGTTAGTTTCGATATTCTAGCTCTTGGAGCAGCAATAAAACGTTTCCTTCCAGTTGAAAGCTTCTGCACCTTTCGGTAACTTATATAGAAAGAAAGTAAGATTTTTTTTTTGGACTCCGCACAGAGCAAAATTAATTTACAATAAAATAAAAAAACCATACACACACAGACAGACAGATACAGGTTCACCCGTATTCCCGTGAGATCTTCCATTTTCCCGGGATTAAAAATAGCCTATGTCCTTTCTTAGGCTCTAGACTATCTCTGTACCAAATTTCATTTAAATCGGTTTAGTAGTTTTAGCGTGAACTTCGTTAACGTCACTTCCCCGTTTTTACAACATTTTTCATTGATGCTCCGCTCCTATTGGTCGCCTTCCTCGATAAATGGGCTATCTAACACTGTAATTTTTTTTTGTACGAAAGCTTTGAACTGTGTAGGAACCCCAAAATAATTTGCAATGATTATTATTTAATCATAATATACAAGTAGGCACTCCATGAAAATATCGGCTACTGAAATTAAACTTCGTTATTGTGAAATAAATTTTATTTAGTCTGTCACGAAAAATAGTGGATTATGTAGTTATTTCGTCATTCATATTTGTTAAAACAGCTAATATAAAGCTTTATGTGTATGATCAATATTACTTAAAAACAGTAAAAAGTAGTACATATAAGTAACAGCTATCTCATCACCATTATTTCTACTTTTAAATCATTTAATATCAGATTGCCCGTGAGTAAATGTCCCAGGATGTTCAATGATTCATGCGTTAAAAATATAATAACTTACGTAAATAAATATCCTGGTACATTTTTTCACACACTGTCAATCTGGTTGCAAACTAAGCAGAGCTTGTACTGTAGATAGACAGCTGATATACTATACATACATACTACTTTTAAATACTTATAAAAAAATTATCATGATATAAATTTATTTAGTTGTTTAATGTAATATACAATATAATCACCCAAAAGTTCTGCATCTGAATAAACTGCGTCTCTCTACGAAAACAGTTATAGATTGTATTATAATGCTCGAACTACAGAATATATACCCTTAAAAACAGTGGGTGCAAGTTTGTGTCCCACAGTGTGATCTCCGGAGACTCCGGCTACACCGTGGATAGATGTTTCTTATAGTTTCCCCAATACATATCTAATTAAAGCTTTTTTTTCAGGTAAAAATATGGTTCCAAAATCGCCGAGCAAAATGGAAAAGAGTGAAGGCAGGCCTCGCGTCCGGCAGCCACGCCGGCAACAAGAACGGTTCGGGAACAAAAATTGTCGTTCCAATACCGGTTCACGTGAACCGATTCGCGGTTAGAACTCAACATCATCAAATGGAGAAACAAAATGGACTACAATACCGTTTAGATAGGACCACACAACCATTACCGGGGAGTTTACTACAATCACAAACTTCAGCTTTTCTTAGCGCTACAAAATTACATCCCGAACGAGTCCCGGATAATCGAGAATCGATACTATTGAATCCCGCGTTGAGTCGCAACACTATTTACGACGCGAGCGTGTCCGCTAGGTTGGCAATGACGCAGGCTGCCAACCTCAGGCATTATCCCAGTCAAAATGGCCGACCGAGCTAATTATTAATGTCGTTGTTTTTGGAAGCCTATAAAAGTTTGTTACTTGAATAGGCTTTTGGAAATTATTCAATTGATAGAGGATAAGATGTGCAGTTATGGTTATCCATACTAATATGTATTATAAATGCGAAAGTAACTCTGTCTATCTGTCTGTTACGCTTTCACGCTAAAACTACTGAACCGATTTAAATGAAATTTGGTACACAGATAATCCAGAGCCTGCGAAAGGACATAGGCTACTTTTTATCCCGGGAAAATTGAAGATCCCGCGGGAACGCGGGCGAAGTCGCGGGGAGGCACTAGTTCAAAATAAATCTGAAATTTCAGTTTGGAAAATCAACTTTTTTGTATCAAATGTAGATGTTTTTTACCTACAGAAACAAAGACAATACTTTTCTTTATACATATTTTTTCGGCTGCACAGTTAACTATTGTAATTTAATTGTATATTTATATATAAGTGATGCCTAATTATTATGTAATTGAAAGAAAACATTAAAGAATGTGTGATATATATAATCTTGATTATTTTCTGATTAAAAACCCTTTTTAGTAAAACCCTTTTAGTTTTAAAATCACTGACTATCGAAGTGATCGTTAGCATTTTGACAAGTTAGCTTTGTGGTTAGTGACTCTGACTTTCAAGGCGCCGGTCGTGGGTTCGAATCACACTCAGGACAAACATTTGTGAGTCTGTATGGTTAGTGTTAGCTCTGTTATAATTAGGTTTGGTATTTAGTAGCTATTTGATTACCATAGTAAAAAATCTGTTCTGACACTGAAAATAATTAATTTCCCTCTATGGTTAAGTAGTAGGTATAGGTATGTTTATTTTTACAATAAATTCTAGATTAATATAATATGAAGATAATATTACAGAAATATTAAAAACTAGCTGTCTCCGCGCGGTTTTACCCGCGTAGTTCCCGTTCCCGTGGGAATACAGAGATAAAATATAGCCTATGTTACTCAGTGATAATGTAGCTTAATGAAAAAATAATTATTATAATCGGTCCAGTACTTTTTGAGTTTATTCGTTACATACAAAAATACAAATCCTTCCTCTTTATAATATTAGTGTAGATAGGAAAAAGGAAACAAAGGCTTAGTTAGATTGGGCGTGTGAAAAAAATAATGACATTTCGTAGATTTTATGCGTAAAAATGTAAAGATAAATAGTATAGAAATTACATTTTATAATTTGACAAATATCCCGCCATTCCGTTTCGCTCCATTACCGAAACAAAACAAACAAGATATCATTCTAGAGGGCGTGTCTGGCAAAATTTACTATCAAACCAATTCTAAATGCCAACTAAATTCCAACCATAACCTTAACTAATAGAGTTCACATTCCATTGAATAGATAGGACAGAGAATTTCCGAATTTTTCATACAGATTCGAGACAATTTACTTTCATTCTTAATTCTTAGTAATAGAGTTGAAATCACATTGTAGTATAGAGTAGATACTACTAAAATTAGTTTAAAAGAAAATGGATTTTATGTATCAGAGTTAAAGTACATTTTCTGATGGGAGATTTTTGATGAAATTTGTCGAAGACATGTCAAAAGCATAAACTATTAATACGATTGCCCTCTGACATCATAGACAATAGAAATGAAGAATTGACGTTTTTATGATTGGGGTGACCATAGAGCTTTTGACGGGGTTTTGGAAGAAAAAAAAAGAATTATCTATCAATTGCTACTGTATTTTTGAGTGTTTATTATTTTTGTTAGTTTATATGAAGATTAAAACAGGTACTAGTTATTTTGATGATGAATCCAACTTATATTATAAATCCGAAAGTTTGTTCCTCTTTCACGCAAAAACTACTAAACGGAGTCGGATTATATTTGGAATAAGTAGGTACAGATAGTCTATAACCTGGATTAACACATAGGCTTATAATTCTGGAATATTAAAGAGCGCCCGGGATCTAATAGATATTTTTAGAATACAATTAGTGTCTTAGTGGGTATTTGGCAGCGTTGCCAGACGTCCCGATTTTGGCGGGACGTCCCGAATTTTAAATCAAATTTTAATGTCCCGCGCGGGACAGGCTCAGTCCCGCTTTTCGGGAATAACTTTACTTAAAAAGATTTTTTTATTTTTACTCAACTATTTAACGTTAGGGTAAAAATTATTCAAAAAAATCATATTTTTATAAAAGTACAATTTCTATGGATATTTTTACTATCTATTGTCACATAAACGTAAATATTCAAAAACTTTTGATTAAATACGTTTTACTATGTCCCGCTTTCGACGAAAGAATCCCGCTTTTTTCACTCAAAAAGTTCCAAAATCCCGACTTGGCAAAAATTAAATCTGGCAACGCTGGTATTTGGACACGCTGATTACAAGATTTTTAACATAGAAGATACGAGTAGGTAGGTACCAACCTACTATTTGATTATACTTGTACTTAGTTTCTCAGCAATAAAGGCTTAATACTTATATACAAAAAAAATATTTTAAGAATGACAACCAACATGTACTTAGTACCTAGACCTATCGATATCGATAGGTAGGTACATACTTACTTAGTAGTTAGTATAATAAGGAAAGAGAGCAGTGCGCACTGTGCGCATACTTACCTTATAAATACTTAATAAATATATTAATAATTAATGTACTTATTATTTTTTTTTCTATATCGAATGGTATAAGAATATATTCCTTCTGTTTTGTTGGTTAACAATTAATTTTCCGGACCGAGCATTTGAGTGTCTTGTAAGTACTTACATATAATAGTACCTACCTATAATAATATTAACAATTAAGAAACCTGTTTCATTCTCTCTATAAATTTGCCAATTTAGTCTTTCAAACTTATTTAAAACTAGCTTCACTCGTACATAGGAATACGGGGATAGAATATATACCCTATGTTACTCCCTGATAATGTAGCTTTCCATTGGTGAAATAATTATTCAAATCCCTCCAGTAATTTCTGAGCCCACTCAACACAAACAAAAAATCAAATCTTTCCTTGTAGATGGACTCAAACCCGAGAGAAACCACGGTTAAAGCATTAGTACCTATAACGCGTGTTACAGACAGATGTGCCGTTAATAGTTGGACATTAATAGCTAATCTGTGGGCGGAGCCGGGTGACAAACTATGCTATGGCCATGGGTGTGATACCATTGTGCCGAGAAATTGTTTGGGGAAGCTGTAAAAATTAAAAATAATATCTACAATAAGAAGTAAGTATAGGTTGGTAAGATATGAGCTATGGTTAGGTAGAAGAGAGTGGGTTTGATGTTCATCCAGAACTTTTTTGGTGCATGAAGATATTTTGTTCTGTAACTAAATATCTAAAAATAACTATATAGGTAAGTATTAAATGGTAGAAATTAGAAAACTAATAGTTTATTTACCAACTTACTCATATTATGTCTAACTACCAACTACTTTAAATTAAATACAGATATATTGAAGATAGTAAATGATATACTTAAATCATAATAGGTATTCGTATAAAAAAATACTAAATTTCTTTCACACAACAAACTCAATAATATTTGAGGCAGTACAAATTAACACCCTTGCATATATAAACTTAAAAAAAAACCGACCAAGAGCGTGTTAGGTCTTGCGCAGTGTAGGATTCCGTAGTTAAATTGACAAATTTAATACTTTAAGTACACATAAACGATTTACACTATTTTTTTACAATATTGAGGTGGCAACGAAATGGTTTAAAGTTGTATTCTCGCTGTTAATATCTACTACCATACCAAATTACAGCTCTGTAGTATCAAATCTCTGAGATTACCCGCGGACGGACGGATGGACGGACTAAAGTCATTTGACTATATTTTATGTGCTGAACTATGTAGTAACATTTTTGTGATTTACACGGCTACAGAAATTTAAGTAATAAGCCCTCATGCGCACGAGAGTTTTCACACCGTACGTTAAAATAGCGTTCAAATACAACAAATGCATTCCCAAGTACCTATATCTTCACACGACAGCGTTTTTAAAACGCGTCGCTTTTTTATCGAGCGGTGTTGCATTTACAACTTTGGGCGTTGGATATAGAGCAGATCATGGAATTTGGAAATGCATTTGTTGTGTTTGAACGCATTTATAACGTACGTTAAAAAAACTCTCGTGCGAATAAGAGCTTAGGGTTCTTAAAGTTCGCGCTACGGAACCCTAATAAGTCAACTTCTGTATCAATGACCCGCGTCCCAATTGACGTGACGTCACAGTATCAAAACTGGCAAATGGCTGCCACGCCCCTCAGGGGGCAGATGACAACTATTGTTAATTTTATTTTGTTGCCCACCCGGTGTAGTTTCGTGTTAATTGTTCGTTATTTTTCTAAAACTATTAATATTTATCCTACTAATATTATAAATGCGAATGTTTGTAAGAATGTTTGTATGTTTGTTACTCTTTCACGTAAGAACGGATACGATCTCGATGACATTTGACACAGAGTAAGAAAGTTTTGAATTTAGTTCGGGCAAGTATCAAAATACAATGAATAACATTATTATAAACTAACGTCCTGTAACCTACTGATATGATGATGAAATTATTATTTTCATAAAATATGGTTTAATTATTTTGATTTACACATATTCCATTTGTTGTTATGGTTAGGTACATCTTGTGATCGAGGACTCTACCAGTGCCAAGGTAAATGAAAATGACGGAAAATTTATAAATCCTTAGATATTTTTCACATATTGGGTTATATGTGAAAAATAGGTAGGTACCTACCTAGGTACTTACCTAGGTATACCTATAAATACATATCTACTTACAAAAAAATTATAGAGAAGAGGGAAAAAGAAAAGATAAACAAAAATAGCCCCATTAAAATCGAATCATCCGTTTGGTAGCTACGATACCACAGTCAGACACATATACATTTACAGTTTACAGAGACACGTCAAACTTATAAGACCCCGTCGTTTTTGCGTCCGGGGTTGAAAAGCAAAAAAAAAATTTCGGGTTCCTATTTCCAATTCTGCGCGAAAACTTTGTCAGTTTTCCTAAATGAAAAAACATAACCTATAATACGATAATTTATACTACAATTGTCCTCAAATAGTATCTATTAAGTGTAAATCTAAATGGTACCCCATAAGTCTCGTGAGCCCCACAAAGCCCCGCCATTATGGCGGCGTATTTACTAATCCGCGTGTCGTTTTAAATCTATTTTCATGTTGTATTTGTAATGGTAATGCGGTATCGTTTTGAGTAAATGCTGATTCGCGGCCGACAAGCGCTCTCTGATAGGGATGGGAAAGTAATAATAAAGTATCGATAAATTTAATTGTTTGAATTTTTATTTATTTATCCCATTTGATTATAATTTAAGTGTCTTCAAGGCTAGAGTGAATAGGCTCTTAAAAAACTAGTGCGCCTTACCATCAAAGATCGAATAACTGCTTACCATCAGGTGGGATCGCGGTCAAGCTCTAGTTTTTTGCAGTAAAAAAAAATAATTACTACTTAGTGGCGCCCCGCGGTTTAACCCGGTTCCCGGGGATCTTAATTTTTCCCCGGATAAAAAGTATCCTATATCCGTCTCCTGGTTCAAAGCTGAGGTAGCTTACACCAATTTTCTGGAGTTATAAATAGTGTAACTAACACGACTTTATTTTATATATATAGATTAGTTTTAGGATAACATACAGCTAATTGAATTTATTTCATTTAAAGATACAGACAGAATATAAAAGGGAAGTCAAATTTGCAAGTTTCATCAATTTTTAATACAGAATTAATTCGATATAATTTGAAACTGAAATAACGTAATAAACTTGTACTCACATTTTTTTTATTATTTGGAACAGACATACAATGTTTAGGTACTATTTCCAGGTTAAATCGAAAATCTCACAAACGCATGTGAGGCTAATAAAATATATGGATTACCTTTTCATATACAACATAACAATACTTATAACACATGAAACATCTATTAAGTAAATCAATATGCTTTATGAGTCTGAGACGATATCGATAGATATCGTCGATTTCTTCTGTCTAAAACTATCGACATCGAGTCTCCCCCATCCCTACATTAAGTGAGGCGATGCATAAAATTCAAAGCGCCGCCAAATGCCGCCCCATCAACGTTGAGATCTGACACGCCACCCTCACTGCATCCAAATGAACGCAAAATACCTATTATTTATTATATCTGACTTCTGAGCGAATATACTGTGATAGAATTGAATATTAATTTTCCCTCGAGATTTTACAACTGGCAACATTTGAGGAAAAAGGTAGCTAGAAAATAATTTATTTAAAACTTAGTTCTTACTAGTGACCGGCGGTTTCACTATCTTCATCTTTCCATTTATTATTATTGTTTTATGTGCAATATCAAATAAAATAATAAATATCCCGGGACATTTTTCATACACGGCCAATCTGATTCCAAACTAAGCAGAGCTAGTCATATGGTAACCAGATAGCTGATATACTACATATGCTACATTTAAATACAAACTTATATAGATATTTACATCCAGACACAGGACAAACAGACATATTCATGCATACCAATGTTTGTCCTGGGTGGGATTCAACACGACCCGCGGCTTGAGAGTCAGGGTGACTAACCACAAAGCCAACCGGGCTGCCAAATAATTTTTCCCGGGATAAAAAGTAGCCTATGTCCTTTCGCAGGCTCTAGAGTTCTAGACTATCTGTGTACCCATTTTCGAAAGATAGACAGACAGAGTTACTTTCGCATTTATAATATTAATTTAGGTTATTATCTGCACGGGTATAATACCTAAACTTAGATAGAATTGAATATTAATTTCCCCTCGAGATTTTATAACTGGTAACATTTGAGGCTAGAATGAACCTTTCGCAAATTTCGAGTGACATTCATGCTCTGTGCAATTAAAAAGGTGGCCAAAAAAATGGCGAGATTTGTCTATTGACAATTAACCTATTTTTTTGACAGACCGGTCAGATTTTTGGTTAGTGGTCCTGACTTTCAGGCCTCTAGTCGTGAATTAGAGTGTCATCCAGGACAAACATTTGTATTGTAATGTTTTTTATAATAAAATAGCATACTTATTAAAGGGTACCTTTATATAGGTACCTATACTAGCGGACCCGGCAGACTTCGTTCTGCCCACCAGCGCCACCTACCGGATCCAAATTGATGTATCTATACTAATATTATAAAGAGGAAAGATTTGTTTGTTTGTTTGTTTGTTTGTTTGTTTGTTTGTTTGTTTGTTTGTTTGTTTGTAATGAATAGGCTCCGAAACTACTGGACCGATTTCAAAAATTCTTTCACCTTTGGAAAGCTACATTATCCCCGAGTAACATAGGCTATATTTTATCCCTGTATTCCCACGGGAACGGGAACTACGCGGGTAAAACCGCGGGGAGGCAGCTAGTTATACATAAAAACCTTCCCCATGAAATACTCCGTAAAGTGGTGATAACCGCATGAAAACCTGTTCAGTAGTTTTTGTGTTCATTGCGATCAGACAGACAGACAGAGGCGGCGGGGACTTTGTTTTATACATATAGAAGATGTATTTTAGAGTAGTACATGATATATCAACTTACTGGTTATCATAGCACATGTTGTGTTTTACCATGTTTCAATACCGGGAAACACACAAAACCCCGGGAACAGGGGTCAAACGGCGTCACGGTAGCTAATTCTAACTATAGTTTTTCTACACAACGTGTGGCGCCATCTATTACGTGTTACGACTAACAATGACGTTTACCATAAGTTATAAATACCTTTTTTTTTTAATCCTTATTGTTTTTTTTTTCACCACAGCCAGTGTCGGGCACATCGAGCATGTAACCAATAGAGTAGCAATAGTGAGCCATTTGTTTAGCAACGCATCAATGACTTGTCACGTATTACTAACAAGCCACGCTCAAACTAAAACAGTACCCGACCAATGAGAGACCTGTGTGTACGTCTAGTGCAACCATCGAGCATGTAACCAATAGAGTAGCAATAGTGAGCCATTTGTTTAGCAACGCATCAATGACTTGTCACGTATTACTAACAAGCCACGCTCAAACTAAAACAGTACCCGACCAATGAGAGACCTGTGTGTACGTCTAGTGCAACCATCGAGCATGTAACCAATAGAGTAGCAATAGTGAGCCATTTGTTTAGCAACGCATCAATGATTTGTCACGTATAACTAACAAGCCACGCTCGAACTAAAACAGTACCCGACCAATGAGAGACCAGTGTGTACGTCTAGTGCAACACTTGACCTTGAGTCGGCCAATCAGCACACAGGGGCCGGCGCGGCGTTTTGGCGTATTTTGTTTTCTAACAAAACTGTTAACAGTTCTACTCTATTGGTTACATGCTCGATGGTCGGGCACAACCACAATATACCATTTCCCGATAAATGAATTATTAAAAAGTTATTGTATCACGTTTTTTTGTGTGAATCCGCCGGATTTTGGAATTCCTTTTTTTTCTGGCCGCCCTGGCGCCGGGCGTGGGGGACGTGGTGGGGATATTAATTAGTATTTAGTTGATAACTTATGATTAGGAATTTTTGATTTTTAATAGGAGCTTCAAATTGTGACCTTACTTCGTACTTTCTTCCCCGAACCAAATTCTTCACCACGACTATATCAATCATCTATATAATTATGTTTAAATATATTAGTAGTATATTAGCTACTAGTGGCTCCCCACACTTCACCCCCATTCCCAAGAGATCTTTCATGTTCCCGGGATTAAAAGGAGCCTATGTCCTTTCTCAGGCTCTAGATCTGTGTGCCAAATTTCAATTAAATCGGTTGTGTAGTTTTAGCGTGAAACCGACAGACAGACAGTTACTTTCGCATTTATAATATTAGCTAGGACTTTCCTGTTTCAAGCTCTGCTTAGTTAGGTATCAGTTTAGCCATGTATATTTATTTACCACAATAAAACTATAGCATCTTTCGAAAAGTTAAAACTTAAGCCGTGGTGGCTCATTTGGGAACGCACCGACTCACGATCATGAGGGTGCCAACTCAGAGGTAAGGGTTCAAATACCTGGCCCATACCTCTGAGTTTATAAAAAACTTACGTACGGATTCACACCACTGGCTTTCGGTGAAGGAAAACATCGTGAGGAAACCTACATGCCTGAGATATCACAATTAAAGGCATGTGAAGTCCGCCAATCCGCACTAGGCCCGCGTGGTGGACTATGGCCTAAACCCCCTCGATGTTAGGGGAGGCTCCAGCTCCGAGCGTGGAGACGTATATGAGCTGATGATGATGATGATCTTGCGAAAATATAACAAACTAGATGAACCGTTAAAAAAACAATTTAAAACTATTCCATTCCAACGGCCGCAATTCAAATTCAATCAATTACCTTCAAATCAAACTAAGATCTTGTCACGAGCAATAAACTAATCAATTCTTTATTATATATTCTGTGGTCACTTCTGTCAGTGTTGCCGGCTAATAGTGGATGCAACGCAGCATTGTCTATGGCCCTATTTCTTTTTAATTTCTTTTACAGCGCCGCCGCATAATGTTCTGGGAAGGAATGAATGTTGGCAATTCGTGGCTTGCATTAACGATGTATCGATATTATGCGGTTATTCTCTTATATCGATTGATGTCGATTGCAGGATACATTGGCGATTATGTACGCCATCTTAGGAATTCTGTGCTGCTATATTTTAATATGTTAGAATAATCGATAGCTCTGCCGACAAGGTTTTGGTGACTCAACACGTAGGCAGGCATAATATTTAATACTAGTGGCTCCCTGTGGCTTCATCTTCAAGTTTCTCGAAATAAAAAGTTGCGTCCTATTTCAGCACATATTCTCACTCTGTGACATTTTATTGCGATCCCTTCAGCCGTTCTGGCGTGAAAGAGTAACTAACATCCATACATACCTATAGGTACTATGAGAAACTAGTTTGTGAGAAACTTTTGCATTTATAATATTAGTTGGATTATTATCTAAAGGCACCTTTAAGAGACATATACCTATATGCCTATTTACCTAATTCGTTCTCTATATGTTATTTAGGTCTTATACTTACACCTTCAAGCAATTTTAACCTTTTCTAATATTATAAAATGCGAAAGTCTCACTTTCACGCTGAAACTACTGAACCAATCAAAATGAAATTTGGTATACAGATAGTCTACAGCCTGAGAGAGGACATAGACTACTTTTTATCCCGGAAAAATCGAACATCTTCGAGTACACGGGTGAAACCGCGGGTAGCTACTAGTATCCAATAACCTAATTTTCCAAAAAGGTAACGTCTCAATAAAGACCCGTTAACACCAACATTTTAAAAGCAATAAAATTGAAACGATTTAAAAAGGGCTACTGAACGAATGCCGCCGTAATTAGTATTAAAACAACGTACTGTGATAACATCCGTCTCTAAACTATTTAAACAAACATATTTAAAACTAGCTGCCTCCGCGCGGTTTTACCCGCGTAGTTCCCGTTCCCGTGGGAATACAGGGATAAAATATAGCCTATGTTACTCGGGGATAATGTAGCTTTCCAAAGGTGAAGGAATTTTTTAAATCGGTCCAGTAGTTTCGGAGCCTATTCATTACATTTATCAATATGACATCTACTTCTGCAAACACGTCTTCGGCTTGTGCGGGATGTCGCAACCAAATAAGAACGAGGGAATATATGAAATGTCATGTTTGTAATCTAAAGTTTGATCTTGACTGCAGTAATATATCGAGCAAACGATTCTATTTGATGACACAGGAAAACAAACAAATTTGGAAATGTCCAAAGTGCAGATGCGCGGAGCCCAAGTTGGACAATACAAACACGCCGGCACGTCCTGCAATACCATCAACACAAGAAACTGAAAACGTCACGTTACGCACCAGCAACAAACCCCGTCGCAAATCATCTGATGACAAACAGTGTCGTGACGACATATCTAACGAAAATCTTCGAGGGATTATAAGGGAAGAAATACAACAAGCACTTAAGTCTACACTGAGCGAATATGTCACCGACCACTTGAAGATAATAAATGACAAGATAACTTCTTTCGAACAGTCCCTGGTGTTCTTCAACTCGTGTTACGAGGAGATGAAGACCAGGTTAGATGAAAAAGTCGTCATTTTGGACCAACTCACGAAGAATAACGAATTACTTCAATCTAAGGTTTACAAATTAGAGGCTGAAATCACTACTAGACTAAGTTTAATGGAGCAACACCTGCGAGAATGTAATGTGGAGATTAATGGTATTCCAGAACATCGCACTGAGAATCTTGTTAGCACGGTGGTACAAATGGCAAGAAAAATTGAATGTCCACTAGTGAACGACGAAGTCATACACGTCACGCGCGTCGCCAAACTCAACCAGGATAGCAATCGGCCACGCACAGTTATAGCCAAGCTGCGCACTCGTTCCATACGGGACAGTCTACTAGCAGCCGTCATGAAATTCAACAAACAAAATCCCAACGATAAGCTGAGCTCTCAGCATCTAGGTCTGGGTGGGAATCGCGTGCCTGTTTTCGTATCGGAACACTTAAGCCCAGCAAACAAATCCTTGCACGCCGCTACTAGGAAGAAGACTAAAGAAGTGGGATACAAGTTTGTATGGGTTCGAGATGGTCGCATCTATGTTAGAAAAAACGAATCTTGCCAGGCGCTTCAGATACGTAATTTGGATAGCTTAAAGTCCATAATCTAATATAAACCTGTTTGATAATGTTTCCGGAATATTTAAATTTGCAATGCTCACTATATACTACCAGAACATGCGTGGTATGAGAACAAAAACACACGACATATATGATAGTATTTTACAAAGTGAATATGATATTTTGGTTTTCTCTGAAACATGGTTAAATTCAAGTGTTAAATGTAGTGAGTTTATTGACCCCCGATACGTTGTTTATCGAAGAGATCGGTTGTGTGGTAGTTCGGGCGTCAAGCGTGACGGCGGAGGAGTATTGATAGCTGTGGCAAAAAATATCGAGTCAGCGCGTATGATAAGCTGGGAAAGTAGTTGCGAGGACTTATGGGTAGTTATTCGTATTCGATTGGGTAGCTCCATTAAAAATATCGCTATATGTGCTCTCTATATGCCTCCGCCAGTCAAGTTGGACACCTTAAGCATATTTTTGAACAAAGCCAACGACTCCATAAATTATGTGGATGATGCTGTCATAGTTGGAGATTTTAATTTACCCTTTATTGAATGGAATACACCATCTGATTCTGAAAATGTGTTTGTAACGCCATCTAACTTTAATAATACAATGGGAAACGCTTTAGTGGATTTCATGTCTATTGTCAACATGAACCAATTTAATAATATTCGTAACGCAGACGACAGAACATTAGATCTTCTTCTTAGCACGTTTAATAATGTTATAGTTACCGAACCACTAGATCGCTTGAGTAAACTTGATCCAAAACATCCTCCCTTATTATGTACCCTGGTGCACAGCCATTGTAAATATCTCCGTCCATCAAACAACGAATGTTTTAATTTTTATAAAGCTGACTATACAAGTATTAATGAAGAGTTGGGTGGGGTTGACTGGGATGCGGTTTTTGGGCAATGCCATGATGTGGATGAGATGACTTCTAAGCTTTATAACAAGATCAAAATTGTCATGGAGCGATATGTTCCAAAGCGTAGAAGCAATAAATCTAATCTTCCGCCTTGGTTTAATAAATCACTTACCAAAATGCTTGCTGAAAAGGAAAAATTGCGGAAAAAGTACCGTAAGTTCGTTAATCCACGCGACAAGATTGAATATGAAATAATGCGCGAGCGTTGTCATAAGTTATTAAAAAGCCTTTACTCTGATTATGTTGGTAAAACAGAAGAGCACATAACTAAGAACCCAAGGGCTTTTTGGCAATTTATCAAAAGCAAACGACAAAACCGGTCTTCGTTACCAGCAAAGATGCAGCTAGAAGACGCCATAGCAGATACTGGTCCTGGGATAGCTAATCTTTTTGCAAAAAATTTCTATTCCGTATTTGCATCCAATGGATCATCCACTTCAGGGCAGCGGTTGGATGAACCTCTGGTCGGTGGTCAGGGTCACAGTAATAACGGTTTTAATTGTATGGGATCGCTTTCATTTACTGAGAAAGAAGTTTCTAAAAAAATCAAACAATTAGATATTTTAAAGGGTCCAGGACCAGATGGCATCCCACCATTGTTTGTTAAGCGTTGCTGTTCTGTTCTTGCTCTTCCCTTGACAACCATTATGAATCGTTCGCTTCTACTTGGAAAATTCCCAGAGGAATGGAAAAAAGCCCGAATCGTGCCACTTTATAAAAAGGGAGATCTGAGCAGTGTACAGAATTATCGACCTATTTCAATGCTCTCATGTTTTTCTAAGTTGTTCGAGTCGCTCATTTGTCCTATTCTTACGCAAAATGTAGATCATCTTTTATCCGAATATCAACATGGTTTCAAGAGAGGTCGCTCTACAGAAACTAATCTAGTGTCTTTTGTCTCCGAGATTTCACAACTGGTGGATAAAGGTTTACAAATTGACACAATATACACCGATTTCAGTAGCGCATTTGACAAAGTAAACCATCAACTCCTTTTGAATAAACTTGAGCGGGTTGGCATTCACGGATCAACTCTATGCTGGTTTAACTCTTATCTAAAGAGCCGTCCTCAAGTTGTGGCCATTAACGGCTTCGAATCAGATGTATATGTTGCCGAGTCTGGAGTTCCACAAGGATCCCACTTGGGACCAGTACTTTTCTCCATTTTTATTAACGACTTGACTTATCGCATAAAGTACTGTAAATTTTTGCTGTTTGCCGATGACCTTAAAATATACAAAGTAGTCAGTTCCAATCAAGACATAAATCACGTACAGAATGATATTAACAACATTAAGCAGTGGTGCGATGAGAATATAATGACTCTTAATGTTCGTAAATGCTTTCATATTAAGTACACAAGAAAGAAAGCTACTTTAAATTCTAAATATAAATTAGATGGAACAACCTTAGAAGAGGTCGGTGAGATAAGGGATTTGGGTGTGATTATTGACCAAAAACTAACTTTTAAACCTCATATTGACGCTATAGTTAAGAAATCTGCCCAAATGCTTGGATTTATAAGGCGAAACACAAAAAATTTCAAATCTACCGACACCAAGATTCTGCTATATAACATGCTAGTAAGAAGCAACCTTGAGTATGCGAGTGTTGTTTGGAGCCCTTTTTACAGCATTCATTCACAAAGAGTGGAAAACATTCAACGATCGTTCACCAGGTCATTAGCATTTTCATTGCCAGGCATATCACATAGAACTTCGTATAATGGTCGCCTGGCTCATTTTAAAATGTTGACTCTTCGGAACATTAGAAAAATTAGGGACTTATGTTATCTACATAAAATCATACGTGGCACATTTGACTGCTCCTCTGCCTTACAGAATATTAACTTACATATCCCTTGTAATTATCCACGACACAGAATTTCCAACATTCTTAGTGTGCCATATTTTAGAACCAATCTTGGACAAAACGCACCATTTACACGGATGTCTAGGACTTACAATGAATCAAGCGGTCTCATAAGCGATCTAGATATTTTTTCGGATTCACTTCATAATTTTAAAAATAAACTCAAAAAGTTTTTTGAAGAATAACGTCATATTTTATTTCATATTTTTATCAAAATTATTCATTGATCATAATTACATTTTGGCTTTTATTTAATATTTAAAAATTTTAATGTTCTGGTCACAATTTTATTGTTAGTTCCATATTATATTATGTTAGTTTTATGTTAGTTTGTATGCTGTATTACACTAGTTCTTTTGCTTTTTTCTTTTTTATAAATGTTGTGTACACCTATAATAGGTGCACATATCAGTGAACATTGTAAATCATACCAAAAAAAAACCTATGTAATATTTTCAATATGTGTACTGTTGGTGTATGTTATAATAAATAAATAAATTACAAACAAACAAACAAATCTCCTTCCTCTTTATAATATTAGTATAGAAAAACCAACTTTCATTTGGACTTACAACCTTATACCTTTGCCTGTTAAAAATACGTGGTGTTTGTTTATGGTCGTCTGACGTTGTCATCGATGAAATGGCGCCAAAGTAAGTGGAGCTATTTTACCATATTGAGGTTATGTTTTTGGAGTTCCATTGTATTTGGTGACTAAATAATAATTATAATTATGTTAATATTATAATTGGAAACTGTTTGTTTGTCGGTGCGTCAAAGGAGAGGTTAGACAGGTACTTTCTTTTATATAAATTTTTACTTGGAATAGCTTGGGAAGTTCCTTCAAATTGTTTTCCCGTCATATTGATGGGTATAAATGACAATGTAATTGCGTGTTAGTGTCTAAAAATAAACATATTATCCTACTAATATTATAAATGCAAAAAATTGTTGGTATAGATTGATATTCGTTACTCTTTCACGCCAGAACGGCTGAAGGGATCGCGATGAAATTTTGCACAGAGCAGATTAACCCCTAATCAGATTAAGCAGTTGCCTAGGACATCACGTCTAGGGGGTACCAAATAAATAAATTAATTTTGATTTGGTTTTTATTGTTGTCTCACCTCTTCCACTTCTAAGGTAAGTTACATCTCATCATCTAATTTTACATAAAACGAATGTTTTTAAGCGGTAAAGGTTCTATTTGACACAAAGATAGGTGCGGTGCCACGGGCGTGAGTTGCTCAGGGCATCAAGTTGTCTTAATCTGTCACTGCCCAGGTTATTATCATCGTAGATGCAGGGTTATATCACATCCATGGTCAAAAACCACAGTTTAACTTTGTCCGTCGTTTGGCTCAGACGTGACAAAAGACAACTCAATTAAATGCATTGCACCCTACGTTATAGATGCAGTGCGCATACGCACCGGTCGCTTTGGGCCGCCGCCTGCACGCGAACAGCATAATATAGATGCTATGAAAGGGACCGCAATTAAAAAATATTATATTATATTGTACCTTTATGGTTTTGTCATTGATTTTGTCTTTGGATTGAATATTTTCCAGTTGCGAATGACTGTCTCTCTTCAAACGAGGTATAAAGAGAGTTTTTGGTTGGTGATACCCCCGGTACTGCCGGTGTCTGGGCGTCGGTGACCACTTTCCATCAGGTAGCCCGATAGCTCGTCTACCTTCGTAGGCAATAAAAAAAAAGTTATTTAGCTGGCTAGTCATATGCATTTGAGGTAACTTTTGTTTCAGAAATTTTATAAATAAATATCCTGGGACATTGTTTTCACTCGGCCAATCAGATATCAAACCTTATGTGATAAACTAGCTGACGGCTGACCCGCACAACTTCGTCAGCGACAAGTTCCCCGTTTTTGCAACATATTTCATTGATGCTCTGCTCCTATTATTGGTCGTGAAGTTATATACCCAGTGACGGATTAACCCTTAAAGAAATTAAGCAATTGCCTAGGGAATCACGATTCACCAGAAGAAGCATAAAAAAATCCATACTTAGGGCACACGTCACCAAAAACCGCACCAAAAATGGTTTAAAGACCGATTCTAGTTGACATAAGGATAGGGGCCCCATGGGCGTGAATTGCTTAGGGCATCAAGAAGTCTTAATCCGTCGCTGTCTAAAGCATATAGCCTTCCTTGATAAATGGGTCCAACAGAAAAAGATGTTTCAATTTGGACCTGTAGTTACTGAGATTAACGCTTTCAAACTTTTAAGCTTCATAATTAGTAGATGCTTAGTTTTCGTAATATTTCCTCTGCTATACATTATTTTAGGATATAATATATAGTTGGTTAGTAATGTAAACACTTCCACAGGATGATAATAATAAAATCAATAAAGAAATGGCTACTTTTTATTGTTCACAGGTGCGTCGATGTTATGTTTTGTTTATTGAATTTTTATTGCTGTTTTTTCACTTTAATATCGGTATTAAATGTAAGACAATGGTTTTTATAGGCTATTGACTGACATGTTGATATATGGATAAAGTTATTTTAGAAAATAAATATAATATAATCATGGTTTTTGAATTCCAAACAACGCCACTTCACTGTCTGTTATGAGTAAATCTACAGAAATTTTCTATGAAATAACTATTTACTATTAAAACAATATTATCATCATCTGCTCATATACGTCTCAACCGAGCATTGACGGCAGACCAAAAATGAATTTGAAACATAGCTACTTTAAATAAGTATAGTAATAGACATTAGCATTGTCATCGCGAGTTGCCGACATGTTTATACACACAAATCATTGTCTTGAGTTAGAATCGAACCTTTAGCCGACGACTTAAAAATCAGAGCCAAAAACCAATCAAAGCAGGTAGCAACTTCTCTCTACAAACTTGTTGTTGTTATCACAATCATCAATAGCTCATATACGTCTCCACCGAGGAGCTCGAGCCTCCCCTAACATCGAGGGGGCTTAGGCCATAGTCCACCACGCGGGCCTAGTGCGGATTGGCGGACTTCACATGCCTTTAATTGTGACATCTCAGGCATGCAGGTTTCCTCACGATGTTTTCCTTCACCGACATACGTAAAATCCTTATATAATTATAAATACGAAAGTTTGTGAAGATATTTGTTAGGCCAGAAACCACGGGACGGAAGCTAGTTAATAAATTAGTATGTAGGTACACCAAAACGTAATAAATAAAACTGTGATCAATAATTCGTTAATGTAAATTAAATAATATCCGTTTTGTTAAGAAACAATGTGTGCCGGCCGCAATTAGCATAATAAAGAGATTTGTTCACGTTCGGGAGAGTGGACCGGACGACAGCCGAAATGTGAGTACCGCTAGCACCCACCATAGACAACGCGGACTATTTATTTAACTCTATAAAGGCACGGGTAAGAGTTTATTCAGCCTTTGTTTTTAAACCTTGTCTCATGTAGACTAGGTATTTGTTATTATTAACTGCGGTTATGTAAGTATGTGTGTTTATTTTTGTTATTCGTTTCGGTGATTTCTCCAACCAAGAGTTTGACTTTTTCAACCTATACTTTTATATATTTTCTAAGTTTTATGTAGGTAGGTATAGGATAGGTACATACGTTTTTTAATTTATTTTTAACTAGTGGCTCCCTGCGTCCTCAAGGGATCTTAAATTTTAGCGGGATATAAATTAATAATGTATTATACCTTTGTACTGAGATATAAAACCTATATCCTTTCTCAGGCTCTACTATCTGTGTAATAAATATCATTTAAATCGGTTCAGTAGTTTTAGCGTAAAAGCGAGACAGGCAGAGTTACTTTTTCATTTATAATATTAGTATAGATTACTTAGTTAGTATTTGTCTCTGCCGACGCTACGCGGCGTGAAGGCACGCGATGGTAATGCTCCCTAACGATAATAATTATAAAGTTACTGTATCAATTTTACTGTCCTACTACTTGCTGGTAAGTAGTTAGTAGTTACTACTACATACTAGTACATATATTGAATATAGATGAAGGGTATTGACAGTTTTTAAACGGAATATGGCCACCCATACGAGGTAAAACCTACTACTTAATATAATAAATGCGAATGTAAGGACATATGGATGTTTGTTCGTCATTCACGCAAAAACTACTCAACGGATTTGGATGAAATTTTCAACGCAGATAGTTTATAACATGGATTAATATATAGGCTACTTTTTATTGCGGGAAAATTTAAGGTTTCCCGGGAACGAGGGTGAAATTGCGGGGAGACACTACTATGATAATTGTATCTACAGTAATATTTAAAGTGGAAATATTTGTTTGTTTGTATTGAATAGGCTCCGAAACTACCTACTACCGATCTGAATATCTGATCGCCAATGAAAAGCTTCATTATCAGGGACTGACATAGGCTATATTTGTCCCCGTATTCCTACAGTAACAGGAACTAAGCGGAGAAACCGTGCAACATGGTTCTATTTTGAAAGGTAGCTGGAATCAGTGAAGAACGCACTGAATCACGATCCTGTTGATCCATTACGTAAAATTTACATTACTTAAAAATCCATACGGAATAGATCTCGAGGCAAAGGCCTGCTCATTATTAATACAGGCTATTTAAGCCTAGCAATGAGAGCAGTTGCAACCTTTCTTTATTTCATAAAAACTAGTAGGTATATATTTAGTTATTTACTATAAGCATAATATTATAATATACTTAGGCATTTTTTGGATTTGATAAAAATAAAGATAAAGAACTCCCAGGCCTAAAAAGCACATACCTACTTAAAACTCTTTGCAACTTTTCCTCAAACAACTCTGACCGAGATACGATTACGTCGCCTAATTAGACGAAATACAACAATAATTAATTAATGATATCATAACATGTCTCATAACCTCCATTGTTTAAAATCGGACCATAGACAAAACAATATGAAGGCCGGTAATGGCGCGAAACAATCAAATATGGCGGACAATTATGAGTGGATTGCGCGCCGAATACATTTAGCTGTCATTGTATGCAAAATTCTAACACTATGTGCATTTTGTTGATTGCTGTTGGGATGTGGTTCTCAAAAATTTTGTTTAGGCCCCTCTAACCCCTTTTTCGGGGTTGATAATAACCCATAAGCGATCGAGAATAACGGCAAAAAATTGTATTTAATAGGTTTTGAAATTATATTATATTTGTTATATTAATCTATATCAAGTTTAGTCGTCAGAACTTTCCTCAAACTTCTATAAAAATAAAACTACGTTAAAAAAAACCGACTTCCAAAAATACTAAAAAGCAAAAAATAACTAACGCAATTTATAACACTTTCCTCTACTTACCTACTGACTACTTATTCTCTCCGCTTACTGCTTGGTTTGAAGTTGGTGCCAAGCCACAGTATAATTAGTAAACAATATACAAAAGATCTTTATTAAGATTTTCCATGATTTAATAAGGTCAACAAAAAATTTGGCACCGTTTGCATTTAAAATTCTAAATTTTAGAAATAAACGGTCCTTTACAGGACCACTATAGTTGTAGAATGTAAATTACATTTATCTCATCGTCGTTTTCATTTGTTTCTTATTGTCATTTATCGTTATTTCTGTAGGTTATTTATTTACGTAGGTTAGTACTTAGTAGGTTATCGTGTAGAAATGTATTTGTTACCCCATTTTATTTCTTTAAGTAATTTTTTTATTCATATATGGCTTGGCACCGACTTCAAACCATGCAGCAAGCGGAAAGAATAAGTAGTCAGTATAGTACGGGATACGTAGAAGATTGACCTTCACCGATCGAGTATCCGAATGAAATGGATTTTTTATGAAATAAAATATGTTGACAAAAGTAACGTTAATGAGTTGCCTAAAAAAATCTGTTCAAGGCTATGTTGAATTAACAATTGAATAATTTTTTTTTTTCGATATTTTCACCGATGTTGTATCCGAATGAATTTAACACTAACCGAAAGTATAAAGCCTTTAGAATATGCAAGCATACGGTTGCTTATGTTTTTTTGTTCAAGAGTTTACCGTTGCCAGGTTTAAATAGGTGTATCGGAAATGATATCTTCACCGATCGAGTATCCTATTCAATTATACATCAAAATAAAGCTTATACTTTTTGCGAAACGATGGTATACGGTTGCCTACGAAAATCCGTTCAAGAGTCATGGTTGCCAGGCTTTTAAATTTTTAAATTAAGGACAGTCTATCCATTAAATTCGGTGCGATAGAAGGAGACGTAGCGCAGGAGCTGCTCCCTCTACGTCAATCGTTTGAAATTTGGCGAGAGAGAGAGTCTATGCGTAGGTACCTACTATCAAATGCGACAGAAATAGACGCAGCATAGCAACTAGGCCCACCTCTTGAGACTTATCGCAGAGACCGCGCCTGCGCTGTGCGGTAACGGTAAAATGTTAGTAAATACCTACTAACCGTTATTTTGAAGCAACTGACAATATACTCTAAATGTATTTCAAATTAAAATATGATTTAAATAAAAATATAATTCAAATGTAGGTATTTAAAATAAAAATATAATTCGAACAAAAATATTTCTGGGAGTTTCTCCTTTTTGGACTCAATCGACTTATCTCCCGAAGTAATTAACACCCGTATATTTTTTTTTTGCAAATGTCTCACATTTTTGTTTCAAAGAAAATAAATTTATTTCAAATAAAAAAAATTATGATGAAAGGAAAAATTTGGTAAATGAATTAATTTTTTTTGTTATTCATAGTATGTATGCAAATATTCTAATTTCATGTTTTTGTTTATTAAAATTTATATTTGTCTGAATCATTTTCAAAATATTTTCATTGATTATAATTTTTTTAATTCATTTACCAAATTTTTCTTTCCATTATAATTTTTTTCTTTGAAATATATTTAATTTCTTTCAAAGTAAAAGTCTAAGATATTTATTGCATTACAGGTAGGTACATTACATTAGATGTCTTAACATAATTGAGGTCAGCTGTAATATGCCGAGTAGGCGTGCAAAATTTATTTAATTATATTATTATTCAATTAGATTGTTATGTCAAATTATTAATTAGATTTATATCAATATTGACAGCCCGGTTGGCTTTGTGGTTTGTGACCCTGACTTTCAAGCCGCGGGTCGTGGGTTCGAATCCCACCCAGGACAAACATTTGTATGCATGAATATGTCTGTTTGTCCTGTGTCTGGATGTAAATATCTATATAAGTATGTATTTAAAAGTATTATATGTAGTATATCAGCTATCTGGTTACCATAACACAAGCTCACTTTGATGCTTAATTTGGAATCAGATTGGCCGTGTGTGAAAAATGTCCCAGGATATTTATTATTTATTTATTAATATGCTTTACAATACAAATTGTATAGCACTATGTACTTTCCGTGAGGTACTCATTAATTGAATAATATGTCCTATCAATAAGGTACCTACTCGAAGAGTGACCTTTTAAATGAAACATAGTGACTATACTTTATTTTTACAAGTATGGGAAGCTTGTTATATATGTATGTTGGATGCCATTCCCACGACATTTTTGCTAAATAGTGCCGTTTGATGAACTTTTGACCGTATCTTATACCTACATATGTCGAGTATTTTCGAAGGTTTCAAATAAGTGCATGTTTTTTTTATAAATAATAATTAATAAATAGTAATAAATAAATAAATATCCTGGGACATTTTTCACACACGGCCAATCTGATTCCAAACTAAGCAGAGCTTGTGAATAAAGATATTTACGAAAGTATAAAGCCTTTAGAATATTTCATTTCATATATATGTAATGTCGAAGAAGCCGTGGTGGCTCAGTTGGGAACGCACAGACTCACGATCATGAGGGTGCCGGTTCAAATCCCTGGCCCGTACCTCTGAGTTTATAAAAACTTATGTACGGATTCACACCACTGGCTTTCGGTGAAGGAAAACATCGTGAGGAAACCTGCATGCCTGAGATGTAACAATTAAAGGCATGTGTAGTCCGCCAATCCGCACTAGGCCCGCGTGGTGGACTATGGCCTAAACCCCCTCGATGTTAGGGGAGGCTCGAGCTCCTCGGTGGAGACGTATATGAGCAGTTGATGATATGTAATGAAGGTAACGTCATTAAACGAAGTTCTTTAAATAATGGCTTGCAGCTATCTGTTTTCTGTAATTTGCATATTGACCTGACACATTTCTTCTGAGCTTTGAAAGCTCCGTCGAATTTCCCTAGTAAATAACACTATAACGCAGAGTAGATGTAACATACGCATGATATGCTGATATTACTGTTTGGCGATTGACCACTCCAGCAAGTCTATATAACGCGTATGAATATCGACTTAGCTTATTACATACTAGACCAACTTGTGCCTTCCAAGTCATATTATTATCAAATTGAACACCTAAAAATTTTCAAAATCAAAATATTTTTTATTCAAAGAGACCTCAATAAAGCACTTATGAATAGTCACAATTAATGCTCGGTTCTGATAGTAGTTTTTACTGAGAAGAGCCGGCAATAAACTCAGTAATTACTCTTGTAATGTCGCCTTTGTACTATCTATATCTTTCAAACAAAAATGTGAGACATTTGCAAAAAAAAAATATACGGCGTGTTAATTACTTCGGGAGATAAGTCGATTGAGTCCAAAAAGAAGAAACTCCCAGAAATATTTTTGTTCGAAATATATTATTATTTTAAATACCTACATTTGAATTATATTTTTATTTAAATCATATTTTAATTTGAAATACATTTAGAGTATATTGTCAGTTGCTTCAAAATAACGGTTAGTAGGTATTTACTAACATTTTACCGTTACCGCACAGCGCAGGCGCGGTCTCTGCGATAAGTCTCAAGAGGTGGGCCTAGTTGCTATGCTGCGTCTATTTCTGTCGCATTTGATAGTAGGTACCTACGCATAGACTCTCTCTCTCGCCAAATTTCAAACGATTGACGTAGAGGGAGCAGCTCCTGCGCTACGTCTCCTTCTATCGCACCGAATTTAATGGATAGACTGTCCTTAATTTATAAAATTAAAAGCCTGGCAACCATGACTCTTGAACGGATTTTCATAGGCAACCGTATACCATCGTTTCGCAAAAAGTATAAGCTTTATTTTGATGTATAATTGAATAGGATACTCGATCGGTGAAGATATCATTTCCGATACACATATTTAAACCTGGCAACGGTAAACTCTTGAACAAAAAAACATAAGCAACCGTATGCTTGCATATTCTAAAGGCTTTATACTTTCGATTAGTGTTAAATTCATTCGGATACAACATCGGTGAAGATATCGAAAAAAAAAAATTATTCAATTGTTAATTCAACATAGTCTTGAACAGATTTTTTTAGGCAACTCATTAACGTTACTTTTGTCAACATATTTTATTTCATAAAAAATCCATTTCATTCGGATACTCGATCGGTGAAGGTCAATCTTCTACGTATCTTAGACTAGTAGGTAAGTAGAGGAAAGTGTTATAAATTGCGTTAGTTATTTTTTGCTTTTTAGTATTTTTGGAAGTCGGTTTTTTTTAACGTAGTTTTATTTTTATTTTTTGCTTTTTAGTGATTTAAGTATGGGTAGGCTTATTATTTATTTAACAATCACAGAACACTATTAAACCTATGAGATTAACCTTCAAGGTCAACCTAATAGCCTCAAGGAATACTATTCTCTATCCATATGCACGTATAATTTTGAAAGAATTTTCTCTGAACTCCTATCCTTTGAGGAGTTGTACCTTCCATCATCAGCTCATCCATAGGAAATAATCATCAAACGCAAATAATTGAACAAACTGTATGATATTGACTGAAACGTAACAGTTAGATGCTTATAATTTCAGTGTTCTTCACGATTTCCTTGGGATCCCATCATCATATGCTGACTAGATGACCAGGGTACCAACTTGAATATGTACCCTAACGAACAAAAAAAGAATTGCGCAAATCGGATTAGAAATGTTAAAGTTATCGACATACTAATATACCAAGTATCGTCAAAATGACATCGTCCAAATAACAATAATGCTTATAAAATAAAAACTACTAAACCAAACTGAAAGAAATTTTTATGGGACCATTTGGCAGCTATTTCGCGTCGAACAAAAAAAGAATCACGCGAATCGGTCCATTAACCGCGACGTAATCGATGTACATACATAGAAAAAAAAAAAAATACCGGCCGAATTGAGAACCTCCTCCTTCGTTTTGGGAAGTCGGTTAATAAAATATGAAAAAATATATTGACACTAGCTGCCGCCCCGCGGTTTCACCCGCGTAGTTCCCGTTCCCTTGATCACAGGGGTATCAAAAATAGATGTTGCCCGATTCACAGACCTACCCAATATGCACACAAAATTTCATGAGAATCGGTAAAGCCGTATCGGAGGAGTTTAATCACAAACACCGCGACACGAGAATTTTATATATTAGATATACCTATGCAAGTTTTAATAAACTAGGCTCACTCCATAGGTTGTTACGGCTTGAAAGAGTAACACACATCCATCCATACTCACAAACTTTCGTATTATAATATTAGTAGGATGTCAGGATTTTTCTTTGTCCAAAATTATATAGAGTTTACAAAATGAATAAAAAGCTTATTAGCAGAGCGTGGGTTCGAACCACGGACCTCTGGGTTATGAGCCCAGCACGCTCCCACTGCGCCACCCTGCTGCTGTTACTCATGTTGGAACATACATATAGAATTAGAAAAAGTGATGAAATATTTTGTAACTTTTCCTCAATACTAGTCAACACAAATAAAAAATCTATTGTAAAATTACCATTAATGTGTATTTTCGAGGTTTACTAATGATTATTCTTACATAATATATAATACTAAGTATCTTCACACTGATAATTAACTGTTAATTAATAATATTGAATAAGAATATTATGTGAGAAAATATTTGACCAAACATTTGATTAAAAGCTAGTGTGTTATTACAATAAAAATATTTATTCGTAAATTCGTTACAAATTATAGTGTGATTTGTAAGTTTATTATACAGAACAAACAGACATATTCAATATTCATGCATACAAATGTTTGTCCTGGGTGGGATTCGACACGACCGGTGGCTTGAGAGTCAGGGTCACTAACCACAAAGCCAACCGACCTGTCTGTAATACAGTAATTTAATATCCCGGGACATTTTCCACACACGGCCAATCTGATTCCAAAGTAAGCTTCAAAGTGAGCTTGTGTTATGGTAACCATTATTTTCATACAATTGACACCCGGTTGGCATTGTGGTTAGTGACCCTGACTT
Source organism: Thyatira batis (assembly GCA_905147785.2). Taxonomy (NCBI): domain Eukaryota; kingdom Metazoa; phylum Arthropoda; class Insecta; order Lepidoptera; family Drepanidae; genus Thyatira; species Thyatira batis. The sequence goes on along the minus strand of LR990512.1, from coordinate 672,850 downwards.
TCAAGCAGCGGGTCGTGGGTTCGAATCCCACCAAGGACAAACATTTGTATGCATGAATATGTCTGTTTGTTCTGTGTCTGGATGTAAATATCTACATTAAGTATGTATTTAAAAGTATTATATTGTAGTACTAGTGGACCAGGCAGACTTCGTTCTGCCCACCAGTGCCACCTACCGGGTCCAGGTATATGTAAGCTATCCTATCTCTCAAGTTGGATCGAACTGCACATGGTGTGCGAATTTTATTATAATCGGTTAAGTGGTTTAGGAGTCCATTGAGGACAAACATTGTGACATGTGAGATTTATATATTAAGATATCATCTATCTGGTTACCATAACACAAGCTCACTTTGAAGCTTAATTGGCCGGGTGTGAAAAATGTCCCAGGATATTTATTTAGATATATTTATTCCTTATTTTAAGTTTGAGT